>CM077670.1:289538484-290788484 GCA_039707655.1 Elymus sibiricus
CTCATAATCGATGATCTTTTTCCGAATTCAATTAACTTTTTTTCAAAGCAATGAACTTTTTCCAAATTTGATGAATTTTTTCAAAGCGATGAACTTTTTTTCAAATTCGATGAATTTTTTCAAAATGGATGAACTTTTTTTAAATACGATGAACTCATTTTCAAATTTGATGAACTTTTTTTCAAATTTGATGAAATTTTTTTCAAATTCGATGAACTTTTTTCAAATTCGATGAACTTTTTTCAAATTCAATGAACTTTTTTTCAAATTTGATGAACTCTTTTTCAAAATCGATGAACTTTTTTTAAAATTCGATGAACTTTTTTCAAAATCGATGAACTTTTTTCAAATTCGATGAACTTTTTTCAAATTCGTGAACTTTTTCTTCATAATCGATGCTCTTTTTCCGAAATCGATGAACTTTTTTCAAATTCGATGAACTTTTTTCAAATTCGTGAACTTTTTCTTCATAATCGATGCTCTTTTTCCGAAATCCATCAACTTTTTTTCAAATTCAATGAACTTTTTTTCAAAGCGATGAACTTTTTTCCAAGTTTGATGATCTTTTGGTCTTCTCTTTTTCTCTTTCTCTTTCTTTTTTCATTTTATTTTACTTTTTAAAATTCATGAATTTTTCTTCAATTCACAATCGATGAACTCCTTTTCAAATTCGATGAATTTTTTTCAAAATGGATGAACTTTTTTCAAATTCGATGAACTTATTTTCATTCGATGAATTTTTTTTCAAAATCGATGAACTTTTTTTCAAATTCGATGAACTTTTTTCGAATTCGATGAACTTTTTTTCAAAATAAATGAACTTTTTTTCAAATTTGATGAACTCTTTTGCAAAATCGATGAACTTTTTTCAAATTTGATGAACTTTTTTCAAAATGGATGTACTTTTTTTCAAATTAGATGAACTTTTTTTCCAAATTTGATGAACTTTTTTTCAAGTCGATGAACATTTTTTCAAATTCGATGAACTTTTTCGAAATTCGATGAACTTTTTCTAAATTCGATGAACTTTTCCAAATTTGTGAACTTTTCTACAAAATCGATGATTTTTTTTTTCAAATTCATGAAACATTTCCAGAATTTGGTGAACTTTTATTTTTGTCCGAATTCGATGAACTTTTTCAATATTTTGAACTATTTTCTCATACAGGCAAACTTTTTTATAGCAACTCTATGATTTTTCCCAATTTCAAGTTTTTTATTTTTCAAATGATTTATATGTACAGAATATATGTTAATGTCTTTGTACTAAAACGATTTGTTAAATAGCACTGTTTTCGGATTGAAATCAGCTAATTATTCTCGGTCCATTGGTTGTTGCGTCAAGTCTTCAGCTGTCGGACTTGAATTCGAATCCCACGTAACCCATTTATTAGCTGAATATTTTTTCTCTTCACGTCTGTTTTTTCTGCAGGTTGCTGGGCCGGCCCGCTAGGCGTCGCGCGTGGGCGCCAGCAGCGGTTAGCGGCGCTAAAAGCGCCGTATAGGATCTCCCTGTCGCGCTATGCAGGGATTAGAAGCTCCCGGAAACACAAGTTCAGAGAGGTGCCCCTATGTCTCGCTTTTAGCAAGACCTAGGGAAGCCTCGCGTCAAGGGGTGTGCAAAATGGGCCGGCCCAGGCGGGCAGGAGGCCACAATCCCGTTGTTTTTCTTACGTTTTTTTGTTTTTATTTCTTTATAAATTTTTGTGTATACTTTCAAATATTCTAAATAAATATATTAAAAACTTTGCATAAAGTATTTTTTTAAAAGTTAACCAAACGTTGAAAAATATTAAAGGTATATAGGTAAAATATTTCTCATGTATATGAAAAATGGATACCAAAAATGTACAATGTGTGTGAAAAAAGTTGATCATGTATTATTTTTAATAAAAGCATTTGACAAAATGTTAAACAAGTATTTTAAAAAGTTAATCAAACATTTGAAATAAAATATGTATAGAAAAAAAGTTGGCCATGTCTTAAAAAAATGCTAATCTTGTATTTGAAAACTGTTAATCAAGCGCTTGAAAAATGTTAAATGTGTATAGAAATAATGTTGACCATGTATTCAGAAAATATTAATCTTGTATATGAAAAATATTAATCAAACATTTAAAAAATATTAAATGTGCATAGAAAAAATGTTGACCATGTATTAAAAATATATTAAATGTGTATATGAAATGCTTGATTACAATTTGTCAAATACACGATTTTCTGAATATTTTTTTAAATGCTTGATTACAATATGTGTGTAGAAAAAATATTGATCATGGATACAAAAAATATTGAAAATGTATTAATAAAATATTAACATTTTCTTACAACTTTTAATTTTTCCTTAAAAATATTCAGAAAATCTTGTATTTGACAAATTGTAATCAAGCATTTGTAAGAATATATTAAATGTGTGTAGAAAAAAATATTGATCATGTATTAGAAATATATTAATCTGTTATTTGAAAAATGTTAATCAAGCATTTGAAAAAAAGTTAAATGTGTACAGAAAAATTGTTGACCATGCCTTCAGAAAATGTTATATTTAAAATGATAATTGTGAATTAAAAAATGTATTAGGTATATAAAAAATATAGAGTGTGTATGTGAAAAATAGACATAAAAATATACTAGTAGAACGCCCGTGCGTTGCTACGGGCTACAATGCATATAAACACATTTCCCTTTTCATGCCGGACCCTCCCTTTTTCGCTAGGTTTCCGTCGTAGCCGGACATTTCTCGCTGGTACCCTCTCCTTTAAAATCGGATGACGCCCACCTCACCTTCGCCATGGCGCCCTCTCTCCTTCACAGCCTACTTCCCAACGGACCGCCAAGGAGGAGTCCCCCGCCTCGAGGAGAAGCGGCATTCAACATACGCGTGCATCGAGTTGTCGAGGGAAAGGACCATGTCGTTCGCGAATGCCGGAAATAAGCCGTCGCCCCGTCCTCGCGCTGAGTTGTTTGTTTCTGTGTGTGGGGGGGGGGGTGGGGGGACAGTCGCCCATGTGCACGCACGCCGTGTCGTCGACGGAGGAAAACGGTCGCCGTTGTGTGTGCATGCTGATTTGTCAACTGAAAGAAGCTGCCAATGTCTAGTGCGCCAAGTTGTCGAGGCAAAAGTGCAGATGCCCTCCGGCCCCGGCATGGCCACCGCCTTCAATCTGACTGCCATGGGCGCCATGGTGCTCGGCCTCGAGCTCTGTGATGCGCCACTGCCTGGGCACAAATGTTCATGGACGTCACGCGTGGAACGTGAGCCGACTCTGCTTCGCCCAAAAGCCTCACGTCTTCATCCCGCTTGGCGTCCTCCTCCGTTGCCACTTGATCGGCCTCCCGCGCCGGCCCTCGCTGGTCCCCTTTGTGCTCCTCTATCCGGCCCTCTTCCGCCTCTTCCAGGCCCTGATCTCCTACCGCCCTCTAGCCCTCCCTCTCCACACCCTGGCCCTTGCGATCTGCCGCCCTGCACAGGACGGATAGAAGCTTATGCGTTGCCACGTGAAAAAATATAGTGATTAAAAGATTGTTATAATTTAGAAAATGTGTGCCTTACATGACTACATGTCTTTCCATTCATATAGTGACAATAAAACAAAGTGATATCTTTCTCACATCTCTTCTTCCTCTGCACCTTTATTCTAGCCACCATCTCTCAACTCTCGTTTCAAAATCGTACACCTCTACAAATTATGTTTTTTTATTCTAGCCACCACCTCTCAGCCCTCATTACGAAATCTTATAGCTCTACAAATTATGTTTTTTAATCAGTATGAAAGGTTCTTTTGATGCCCTTTTTTTGAAGATGAGTCAATTGAATATTTGGGACCAGTAATTAGGCATGATAAGAGCCGGATGGAATGTTTGCAAGGTACGAGAAGTGGGTGGCGTGCTCGAGATACCACAAGAGATCCCCAGACGGCGGCTGAGCTCATGGCCGCCGCTTGCACCTCATCTCTATGAAATCGAAACTGCCATACACACGACATTTCCTGGCCGATGTGCACACAACACTTGAATCGAATGGGGCAGGAGCGCTGGCCAACTGCATCGTGTGGTGGCCGCATGATAACCCACAAGTATAGGGGATCGCAACAGTTTTCACGGGTAGTATTTCACCCAGATTTATTGATTCGACACAAGGGGAGCCAAAGAATATTTGCATGTATTAGCAGTTGAGTTGTCAATTCAACCACACCTAGAGATAAAATAAATGTAGCAAAGTATTTAGTAGCACAGTAATATGATAGTTTTGATAGCAGTAGCAACAGTAACAATAGTAACAGCAACAGTAACAGTAGCAGTTTGGTAGCAAGTGTGAAGCAGTAACAACAAAGTAACTTAGCAGAAACCAATATGAGAAAGTCGTAGGCATTGGATCGGTGATGATAATTATATTGGATGATATTCATCATATAACAGTCACAACCTAGGGTGATACACAATAACTCCAATTCATCAATGTTATGTAGGCATGTATTTCGTATATAGTCATACATGCTTATAATAAGAACTTGCATGACATCTTTTGTCCTACCCTCCCGTGGCAGCGGGGTCCTTAAGAAAACTAAGGGATATTAAGGCCTCATTTTAATAGAGAACTAGAACAAAGCATTAGCACTTAGTGAATACATGAACTCCTCAAACTACGGCAATCACCGGAAAGAATCCCAATTATTGTCACCTTGGGGTATGCGGATCATAACACGTAATAGGTGCATATAACTTGCAAGATAGGATCAAGAACACAAATATATTCATGAAAACATAAAGGGTTCAGATCTGAAATCATGGCACTCGGGCCTTAGTGACAAGCATTAAGCATAGCAAAGCCATAGCAACATCAATCTCAGAACATAGTGGATACTAGGGATCAAGGCCCTAACAAATTGACTCGATTACATGATAAATCTCATCCACCCCATCACCGTCCAGCAAGCCTACGAAGGAATTACTCACGCCCGGTGGTGAGCATCATGAAATTGGTGATGGAGGATGGTTGATGATGACAACGGCGTCGAATCCCCCTCTCCGGAGCCCCGAACGGACTCCAGATCAGCCCTCCCGATGAAGAATAGGAGGTGGCGGCAGCTCCGTATCGTAAAACGCGATGAAACTTCTTCTCCTATTTTTTTTCTCGGGGAAAGAGAATTTATAGCGTTGGAATTAGGTCAGACGGCCGCCTGTGGGCCCCACAAGGCATCAGGGCATGCCCTAGGGGGGGTCGCGCCCTGTTGCCTTGTGGGCAACAGGTGGCCCCTCTTCTGTTGATTCTTGTGCCGATAATTTTTATATATTCCATAAAAATTCTCCAAAAAGTTTCGTCCAAATACGAGAACTTTGATTTCTGCAAAAAAGCAACACCATGGTAGTTCTGCTGAAAACAGCGTTAGTCCGGGTTAGTTTCATTCAAATCATGCAAATTAGAGTCCAAAACAAGAGCAAAAGTGTTTGGAAAAGTAGATACGACGAAGACGTATCAACTCCCCCAAGCTTAACTCATTGCTTGTCCTCAAGCAATTCAGTTGATAAACTGAAAGTGATAAAGAAAAACTTTTATGAACTCTTTTGTTCTTGTTTCGGTACATAAGCTTAAATAGTACCCAGGTTTTCAGCAAAGATTATGAACTAACCATACTCATAATAACACTTAGGAATTATATTTACTCATATCAATGGCGTAATCAACTAGCGAGAAATAATAACATATCTCAAAGGCCAACAATTTGTCAAAACAATCATGATATAATATGATAACATGGTATCTCGCTAGCCCTTTCTGAGACCGCAAAACATAAATGCAGAGCACCTCAAAAGTTCAAGCAGCGACTAAACATTGTAATTCAGGGTAGAAGAGATCCAGTCATGATGCATACAACATTAACTATACTCAATGCATAAGGATGACAATAGTGCTCTCAGGATTGGCGCTTAGTGCAAGAAGGTGAGAATCAACAATAAAAGTAAAATAACATAAAGTAAATAACATAAAATTAAATAGATAGGCCCTTCGCAGAGGGAAGCAGGGATTTGCAACGGTGCTAGAGCTCGAAGCTTAAATCAGAGATGAAAAATAATTTTGAGAGGTGTACTTTTCCTGTCAACGTCACGACCGAGAGTTTTCAATATCTTCCATGCTAAACACATTATAGGCGGTTCCCAAGCGGAAAGGTAAAGTTTACTCCCCCTCCACCATATCAACACAAGCCATGGCTAGCCGAATCCTCGGGTGCCCTCCATACCAACAACTTTCCGGGGAAGTTTGTTTGCATTATATATTTTCGATTTTGAGCATAGGACCGGGCATCCCAAATACCAGCCTCTCTCGTGCAATGACAAGTGAATAAACACTCATCTCGAGAATAACCTGCTTAGCATGGAAGATACTGGCCGCCCCTGTCGCTCCATGAGCGGTACGGGCACACAAAACAGATGTTTATTTGAATGATTAGAGGTGGCACATGCAAATTTACTTGGAGCAGCAGAGTAATACCGCATATAGGTAGATATGGTGGACTCATCTGGAACAACTTTGATTCAAGGATTGTGGATGCACAAGCAGAATTCCCGCTTAGTACAAGTGAAGGCTAGCAAATAGGTTGAGAAGCGACCAACTAGAGAGCGAAAACGGTCATGATCATGCATTGAGAATAATTAACATTGAATACTAGCATGAGTAGGATATAAGCACACTGAACATAAATATCGTGGAGGCTATGCTGGTTTTGAATCAACTACATGTGTGAACATGTGCCAAGTCAAGCCACTTGAAACATTCAGAGGAGGATATCATATTAACATACTACATCATAACCATTTTAATGCATGTTGACATCCAAGATAAATCATTATCCACTCCTAGGTACTTAAGCATGGCATGAGCAACTATAATCTCTAATTGTCATCACAAACATGTTTACCCATAATATGCTGAATCATGGATACTGAGTTAAACATATTTACAAAAACAAAAACAAGAAGAGTTCATACCAGCTTTTCCTTGCCACAGTCACTTCATCAAATCATCGTCATTATTGCCTTTCACTTGCATGACCGAATGATGTGAAAATAATAATAGTGTAGGTGTGCCGTGGACTAAGCTGGGATCTGCAAACATTTTATTCAAGGGAGAAGACAAGGTAATATTGGCTCTTCGTTAGATCAACAATAAAGCATATGAGAACCACTCAACATTTTCATCGTGGTCTTCTCCTTATGACGACTCAACGAAAAGAAAGAAAATTTAGAGAAACACACTGAAATATTTTTGGAGTTTTTAGTTTTTCTGAAGAAAGCAAATTAACGAAGAAAAACGAAAAGCGAGAAAAACTATTTACACGGGAGAACTCCCAACAAGCAAAAGAAGAAACGAGAAATCTTTTTGGGTTTTCTTTTAATACTACAAACTACCAAACGGGGAAGGAAAACCGAAAAGAAGCGAGAAATATTTTTGGGTTTTTGAAGTTTTTCAAACACACAAGAAGAAAGCGAAAATAAAATTAACATGGATATACAATGAAAAAGGATGAACACCGACAACTGAAATAAATGTGTGAAAATGAATGTAATGTCGGTGAGAGATACGTACTCCCCCAAAGTTAGGCTTTTGGCCTAGCTTGGTCTACTGCCATGGCTGTCCAGGATAATAGTCGAAATGGTAGCTCATGGAGGCGTTTCGACCTGCCTCCTCAGCCAGACTGGCAGCCTCAACTGTCGCATTCTACTCGTGTACCTCATTCTCATGAAGAAAATATCTCTGTTTGTTCTGGAAATCAAAGAGGACAGGAGCAGGCAAAACAACAAACACAGAACGATATTTATCGAATATCAAGTTATAATCATAACTGCAAGTGTTGCGCTTAATAAACTCATGGTTCTGCATTGCCTCAAAATTCAAATATTTATCAGAATAAAGAGGATCATTAGGCCAAGGCGAGACCCCAAGCCTTGCAGCCACTCGGGAGGCATAAATTCCTCCATATAAATCACCATTACCCGAGTTGCGGTGCAACCTACGTGCAACAATGGCCCCAAGATTATAATGTCTGCTACCCATTAGAGCAGCGTGAATAAGGCTCAGGTCAGGAGCACAAAGTGCACTATAGTCTTGTTTACCAACAATGCATTTGCCATTAAAAAGTGTAAAGTAGCGAATAGCGGGGAAGTGAATGCTCTTTATCCTAGCTTGCGTAACTCCCCTATCCTCTCCATTGCAAAGACTATTGAGAAACAGTTCATAATCAGATTATCGCGGTTCGCTAAGTGAACCCCAAAATGGAATTTTGCATGCATCACAAAACTCTTCTAGAGACATAGCATAAGATCTATCATAGAGATGAAATAAAACTCTAGAAGTGCACGGATGATATTTAAAGTTTTGAGTTAATGAATGAGTAAGGTTGTAGTGCTGCGGTGGCTTATCTGTGACGAAGGCGGAGAGCTCAGCGTTGTGAATATATTGGTCAAATTCTTCCTTGATGCCTGCACCTAGCATGAACTCGGTGCACGGCCATCGACACGATTTTGCTTCGGCACCTCGCACCGAACTTGCCCTTGGTTCCACATACGATTGACGCGCGGGGCTTTCACTCGTTGATGCCTCGGAGGACCTCCTCCTTGAGTAACTCCTTCTGAAAATGTTCATGTTCCTACGAACAAATTTCTGAAAATTTTAGGACCACAAAAAGTTGTTAACAAAACTTCACAAGATTGATAGCAACTACTCATACAAGTGCCTAGAGGCTATATCAAGCATTCAAACTACCTAGAACTCAAAGAATTTAACATGCAAGCTCATTTTCAGTAGCACCAATAGCAGCAATTTATGCAAAATATAATCCACTAGAGTAAAAACTAATTGGATCAATGGGAGAGTCACATACCAAGGAGCAATCCCTCAAAACAGTTTCGGAAACGGAGCTCCGAGCAAAGAGATCGAAAATCTCAGGTTTGAAAGCAAGAACACGAGAGAGAGAGAGCTACAAAGATTTTTTTTCTGGAGGTAGGAGATGAAGTGGGCTGAATGGATAAGTGAGTGGGTCCCTGTGGGACCCACAAGGCATCTTGGCGCACCCTGGGGGGTGGCCGCGCCCTGTTGCCTTGTGAGCAACAGGTGCAGCCCCCTGGGTTGTTCTCAGTGCCAAAAATTCTTAAATATTCCAGAAAAAATCATGCTAAAATTTTATTGCATTCTGAGCACTTTTATTTTTGGGTCATTTTTTATTGCACGGATAATTCAGAAAACAGGATAATCATGGCATTTTATTTTTTTAAACTATAAATAACAGAGAGCAAACTAAGATTACAGAAGGTTGTGCTTACTAAATACATCGACCACATGCCCTTCAAAAAGAATCCATTAATAAGGTTGATCAAGTCTTATTAACAAACTATTTCCGAGTGACATGAAACCGAAGAATTTTCGTATAACACTAAGTTACCTCAACGGGGATATGCATCTCCCGAACAATAAGAATTTCATATTTCTTCTTGATAGTAGGAAGAGGAAATTTGAATCCCCCAATAGTGATTGTCGAAACCTTTTCAATACAATTGATACCATTCACTAAAGCTTGTTTCTTCGGGAAATAAACCGTATGCTCATTACCATTGACATGAAAAGTGACCTTGCTTTTATTGCAATCAATAACAGCCCCTGCAGTATTCAAGAAGGGTCTTCCAAAGATAATCGACATTTTGTCGTCCTCGGGCATATCAAGTATAACAAAGTCTGTCAAGATAGTAACATTTGCAACTACAACGGGAACATCCTCACAAATTCCAATAGGTATAGCAGTGGATTTATCAGCCATTTGCAAGGATATTTCAGTAGGTGTGAGCTTATTCAAATCAAGTCTTCTATATAAAGAGAAAGGCATAACACTAACACCGGCTCCCAAATCACATAAAGCAGTTTTGACATAACTTCTTTTAATGGAGCATGGTATACTGGGTATTCCCGGATCTCCTAACTTTTTAGGCACTCCACCCTTAAAAGAATAATTAGCAAGCATGGTGGAAATTTCAGCTTCAGGTATCTTTCTTTTATTAGTGACAATATCTTTCATATATTTAGCATAAGGAGACATTTTCAACATATCAATCAAGCGAGTGCGCAAAAAGACAGGTCTAAGCATTTCAACAAAGCGCTCAAAATCTTCATCATCCTTATTTTTAGATGGTTTAGTAGGAAAAAGCATAGGTTTTTGAACCCATGGTTCTCTTTCCTTTCCATGTTTTCTAGCAACAAAGTCTCTTTTATCATATCTTTTATTCTTAGGAGGTGGGTTATCAAGATCAACAGCAGGTTCTATTTCTACATCATTATCTGGTTGAGCATCAACATGAACATCATCATTATCATTATCATTTTCCTTATCATTATCGCTAGGTGTATGTTCATTACCAGATTGTGTATCAACATCAGAAATAGAAGCATCGTTATGATTCTCAGGAGGTTTTTCTATCTCAGGTTCACTAGAAGCATGCAAAGTCCTATCATTTTTCTTTTTCTTTTTCTTCTTAGATGGACTAGGTGCATCAATATTATTTCTTTGAGAGTCTTGTTCAATTCTTTTAGGATGACCTTCAGGATACAAGGGTTCCTGAGTCATTCTACCTCCTCTAGTAACAACTCTAACAACATGATCATTCTTTTTATTATTCATCTCATCAAGCAAATCATTTTGTGACTTAGCAATTTGTTCTAACTAAGTCTGGACCATAGAAGCATGTTTACTCAAGCATTTAACATCATTAGCAGTTCTAAACATCAAATCACTCAAGCGTTCAATTATGATGGCATTTCGTTTTAGTTGATTGTAACATACATATTAAAGTGTTCATGTTTAATGATGTAATTATCAAATTCATACAGGTACTGGCTAGCAGATTTATTATAGGGAATATCACCTTTATCAAATCTAGTGAGAGAATTTACCTCCACTACCTGTGTCGGGATGTCGAGCCCATGTATTTCTTCAATATGTGGTAAATTTTTAACATTTTCAGCTTTAATACCTTTTTCTTTCATAGATTTCTTGGCTTCTTGCATATCTTCTGGACTGAGGAATAGAATACCTCTCTTCTTCGGAGTTGGCTTATGTGGTGGTTCAGGAAGTGTCCACTCATTATCATTCTTCAATATATTATTCAATAATACTTCAGCCTGACCAACAGTTCATTCCCTGAAAACACAACCAGCACAACTATCTAGGTAGTCCCTAGAAGCATCGGTTAGTCCATTATAAAAGATATCAAGTATTTCATTCTTCTTAAGAGGATGATCAGGCAAAGCATTAAGTAGTTGGAGAAGCCTCCCCCAAGCTTGAGGGAGATTCTCTTCTTCAATTTGCACAAAGTTAAATATTTCCTGCAAAGCAGCTTGTTTCTTATGAGCAGGAAAATATTTTTCAGAGAAGTAATATATCATATCCTGGGGACTACGCACACAACCAGGAGCAAGAGTATTAAACCATTTCTTAACATCCCCCTTTAGTGAGAAAGGAAACAACTTAAGAATGTAGTAATAGCAAAAATTTTCCTCATGAGCAAATAGGGTGGCAATATCATTCAACTTAGTAAGGTGTGGCACAACAATTTCAATTTCATAACCATGAAAAGGATCAGATTCAACCAAAGTAATTAACTCAGGATCGACAGAGAATTCATAATCCTTATCGGTAACAAATATGGGAGAGGTAGCAAACTTAGGATCATATTTCATTCTCTTCCCCATAGATTTTTCTTTCATTTCAGCAAGCAATTTTATAACCCCATCTCTATCATTACAAACAAGAATGGCCCTAGCCGTCTCCCTATCAAAGACATGTTCATCAGGTGATTCAACTCTAGTAGGAGGACTAGGCATAATAGGTGAATCATAATTCTCAAGAGTTTCAACATTTTTGGCATTCTCAATTTCTTTAGCTTTAGCAAGTTGTTCATCAAGAAATTCACCAAGTGGCACAGTATTATCAAGCATAGTACTAGCATCATCATAAGTATCATTCATAGCAGAAGTAGTATCATCAATAACTTGTGACATATCAGAATGAATAGCAAGTGGTGGTGTCGCAAGTCTACTCAAAACAGAAGGTGAATCAAGTGCAGAGCTAGCTGCCAGTTCCTTACCTTCCCTCGTTTTAGAGGGAACGATCTTGGTCTTAGAGTCTTTCAGATTCTTCAAAGTGATCAACAGATATAAATCCCAAGTGACTCAACAAATAGAGCTATGCTCCCCAGCAACGGCGCCAGAAAAAGGTCTTGATAACCCACAAGTATAGGGGATCGCAATAGTTTTCGCGGGTAGTATTTCACTCAGATTTATTGATTCGACACAAGGGGAGCCAAAGAATATTTGCAAGTATTAGCAGTTGGGTTGTCAATTCAACCACACCCGGAGATAAAATATCTGCAGCAAAGTATTTAGTAGCACAGTAATATGATAGTTTTGATAGCAGTAGCAACAGTAACAATAGTAACAGCAACAGTAACAGTAGCAGTTTGGTAGCAAGTGTAAAGCAGTAACAACAAAGTAACTTAGCAGAAACCAATATGAGAAAGTCGTAGGCATTGGATTGGTGATGATAAATATGTTGGATGATATTCATCATATAACAGTCACAACCTAGGGCGATACACAATAGCTCCAATTCATCAATGTTATGTAGGCATGTATTCCGTATATAGTCATACGTGCTTATAATAAGAACTTGCATGACATCTTTTGTCCTACCCTCTCGTGGCAGCGGTGTCCTTAAGGAAACTAAGGGATATTAAGGCCTCCTTTTAATAGAGAACCGGAACAAAGCATTAGCACTTAGTGAATACATGAACTCCTCAAACTACGGCAATCACCGGAAAGAATCCCAATTATTGTCACCTTGGGGTATGCGGATCATAACACGTAATAGGTGCATATAACTTGCAAGATAGGATCAAGAACACAAATATATTCATGAAAACATAAAGGGTTCAGATCTGAAATCATGGCACTCGGGCCCTAGTGACAAGCATTAAGCATAGCAAAGTCATAGCAACATCAATCTCAGAACATAGTGGATACTAGGGATCAAGACCCTAACAAATTGACTCGATTACATGATAAATCTCATCCAACCCATCACCGTCCAGCAAGCCTACGAAGGAATTACTCACGCCCGGTGGTGAGCATCATGAAATTGGTGATGGAGGATGGTTGATGATGACGACGGCGTCGAATCCCCCTCTCCGGAGACCCGAACGGACTCCAGATCAGCCCTCCCGGTGAAGAACAGGAGGTGGCAGCGGCTCTGTATCGTAAAACGCGATGAAACTTCTTCTCCTATTTTTTTGTCGGGGAAAGAGAATTTATAGCGTTGGAATTAGGTCAGACGGCCGCCTGTGTGTCCCACAAGGCATCAGGGCGCGCCCTAGAGGGGGTCGCGCCCTGTTGCCTTGTGGGCAACAGGTGGCCCCTCTTCTGTTGATTCTTGCGCCAATAATTTTTATATATTCCATAAAAATTCTCCAAAAAGTTTTGTCCAAATCCGAGAACTTTGATTTCTGCACAAAAACAACACCATGGTAGTTCTGCTGAAAACAGCGTCAGTCCAGGTTAGTTTTATTCAAATCATGCAAATTAGAGTCCAAAACAAGAGCAAAAGTGTTTGGAAAAGTAGATACGACGGAGACGTATCACCGCATCGTGTCGGCCGTAAATCGGCTGCAATATTGTCGTTCGCGTAGCAGCGCTCCTATGAAATTTACTCAAGGACATCACATCGTTGATTGAAACGGGATTTTACTTCTCTGATTGAATGATTCTCTTGTGACATCTGCTCTTTCATAACCACAAAAGGCATTCTTGAAACGTGAGCCAACCGAGAAACAACTAATGCATGATTGAACATTCGGATCCTTGTTCTATCCGGGTTGATGAACTATACACATGTAAAATCCTAGCCACAATCGTACATATGTTACATTAGTTCACTATCCTACCATGATGACATGACAGTAGTTTAGGAACTCTCCTAGAGTCCTAGAGGCACGAAGCGAAACACGATGGAACCAGACATGAAGATCAGTGGGAAGGAGTGGTGGGAGGTGAAGCGGAAAAAAAGTGTAAAGGGGTGGTGGGAGGTGAGGCGAAAATAAACCGTGGATGCCGGACTAACAATCCAAAAATGTTTTGCTTCTAATAAATTTGCAGTAGGCTTTTAACCTATTGTTTTCCCTAAAAAAGCTAGTTAAGTGAATTAATCAATGGTCACTGGTCAGTTTCAGTATACCTATCATTTCAAACCTGCATATAGCAGAAACAACATTTGGTATTATTTTCTTGAGATGAGCCTGAATACAAAAAATCTAGAAGTGCGACAGAGGAAATTTTTCTAAACTGGATTTCAAAACTATCCAATTTACAAATACATTCAACCTTGAATATTGTGCCACAGAACCATGTTATACACAACTTACACTTTCTTAACAAACAATATAGAAATGTAATTGTTCTACACTTGAGCATGCACCTTCCCCACATTATACGTAGTTGTTCTTTTCTCACTGTGCAATTGTTTAGGTACAGAGTAAGGCAATGTATAACAGAGAAATTTGTTGTTGGATAACTTCGAAACAAATTACCGAAGGCCTAACCCGGCGAAGCGTGCTGCCGACAACTGGGAATTCACTGAGAATGCCACGAATGATTTCCTATGCCTCCTCCGTCCTAGCTGAATCATCTGAGACTGGCACCAACAGGTGGTTCACACGACAAATAGTTTATACAACAAATAGTGGCAACAAAGCCTCACATATATAGTAGCGACAGAAAACACATTTCTCTCTCTCAATTTTCTCATAGTAGCAGAAATAGCGAAGCCATCCCAAAACACGAGAGTATCATATAGTGGCTGCCGGCTACTTGTACATATACCTAAATCAACTGTAGCGCATGAGGCCCAAGCATTAATCCAATTTCTCTGATAAATCAACCATGCGGAGCAGGCTCAATCTCTCTGAAAAATCCCCTATTTATCAGCTCTCTTTCCTCACCCAGTTCTATCTCCTCCACCACCAAGCCCTTCTCTCCAACGAGTCGCCCTCCCCTGCTCCTCCATCTCTCCTCGAAGCCATGGGCCTGACCGCAAGATGCAGCGCCGACTCCTCCACCCCTCCTCTCCCCCTTCCTCAAATATTTGTTATGTATCTCTTATTTTAATTCAGATATCTATGCTACAACAATGCATGCATCGGTTCTTATTCTTTGGGTAACAAATGAGGTATTCCAGGCACAAAATAAAAGGATACTTAGATCCTAGCTTATTGGTATTTTTTTATTCTACTAGCAAAAGGCCCGTGCGTTGCCACGGAAGAAAAATATCCTCGGGAATCAGGATCTCTTTTCTCACTGAAAAAAAAATCGTTCATGGTCGATGCTAATATGTGTTTCCAGGTAGGTGCATGATGTTCAGATGATAAGATGTTTAATACCGTAAAACAGAGGTCATTGCTAGCAATTTTAATTGCAAAAAATAACTTATTTTAGGATTTGTTTTGTGTTTTCAGGGATTAGAAGTATATGGAAATATCAGAATGCATCAATATATCTCATCCGAGATAAGAAGGACCAGTCTTGAGAAAAATAATTGAACATTTGAAAAACAAATGATAGTCGTCCATACTTGCGTACTTACCATAGATAGATGAATCTACGTTGCATCATTTGTTTTTTTATCAGTTATCACTTAGACGTTAATAGGTTGTGAACATTTTTGCATATACCAAACTCAAAGCCTATTTAATACTGTAAATGGTATAATTGACTCAACCAATATCATGACACCAATAACTATAGTAGCATACATATGTATTGGCCGAGCAAGTAACAAAAAGTAAGGGGAAGAGTTTAGTCCACATATGTATGTTTATGCATGAAAATCTGGGAAAGTTGTTGTCATAATGCAGGCATAACAACAGGAGTTCTGCACCAACATGGGTGTCTACTAACATTCAGAATACATGGAAAAATGAATAGCTACAACAGTTAGGCCACAAAATCAAATCAAACTGAATAAAGCTACTTTCGAGAGCACATAAAGTACTTTCGAGCTCCTCAATTGATCTCTCCAATAGCTTGACTTCTCCATCCTTCTCTTTTCATCTGCTATTTGTAGGAGTACATAGTATGTATGCCCGTGCGTTGCAACAGGAGACTGCAAGGGACGCGAATCAGACTCGGAGACATAGGATCCAATTCTTCTTCAGATAGCATGTCAAACTACCTTTAGGATCCTATTTACATAAAATAGCATTGTCGGTCTTCATTTACCATTAAACCATTCCTTTTCTTCTCTCTATCGAAGCTTGTGGATGTATGTGCTTTATTACAGAGCAAATGCATGTTGCCATGAATCAGGGGTGGCAAGGTCGATAAACTGGGTTGCGGGACACATGTTGCTGATGCCAATAACAATGGACCGATTGATAATAGGGTTATTCAAGACGGTAATTTGGAACACGAAACATTATCTCGAGTCAATTGATCTGGGTGAATAACACAAACTTCAGATTATTAGTGCATACTGAAATTTAGTAGCATAATAGGAAGAAATGACATTATTCATTGTCACTAATGATGCCACGGCCTTAATAGATTTTATGCCATGCAACTTGACATCATCGGTCGAACATAGTGAGCGCTAGATACACCATCGATAACTGTTTAGGCATCTGGATAGTGGAGATTGTTGTGTACGTCAAACTATTGTTTTTTACATTAGTGGGCACTCTAAGGAATTCACAAGCTTACTAATGGCATGACAAGAGTAATGCAAACTTTTTTTGTAAAGAAAAGCAACAACACAAACTTTTCATATTTCAAAGTAAGCTAAAATTTATCAGCTTGAAAGTGGGCGGCGTTTCTAGATCGCCGCTGAACCTGAAAGCTTGCATCAACATCACTCTGCTTCAAGTCCTTTGTTTTACTCCGAGTTGTAGACGGATCGCTCGCTCTACTCCAAGTCCTAGACGAATCAGTTTTTCACATGAAAATTATTAAAATAAGAGGTGTTTTTTGTAAGAAATAAAAGGATTATGACATAAATGGCTTCTAATTATAAACTTTCATGAGAGGTGGAGAAGGAGAATGATAATGATCTATTTGGGCAGGCATGCATGCAAACCTGGCATCTCGTCCTCAGTGTGCATCACGTCTCGTTCCTCCCGCAGCAAGGCCAAGCCTCTTTCCTTCCTTGGATTCCATTTGCTTCCTTATTTACCCATCCACTCTTTCCTTTCTATATCGACTCTTTCCTTTTGGTTTCAGTAGAAGGATTCAATCTATTACCTTCCTCAAGACAGAAATCCCTCTTTCCTTCTTTGGATTCCATTTGCTTCCTTATTTACCCATCCACTCTTTCCTTTCTTTTTTCTCTGTCACAGACTTGAAATCCCTCTTTCCATCCTTATTTTCCTCTCTTTTCCTTCCTTATTGTGACAACTCATTTCCTTCCTTATTGATTCCCGAAACCGCTCCTTGATACCCAGGAAACTTGAAGATCTTTTTAAATTACGAAGTTTGGGTTGAAGGGAGCGATGTGGGACTATTTGATAACAGAACGAACCTTATGTTATATCATAGAGCGGGTTAGCTTAGTTGGTAGCGTTGTAAATTGTCAGGCAAAAGGTTGTGTGTTCGATTCCGCATACCAACCACTATCATTTTTGCACGGTAGGGCTTTTTTTTTTTGAGGGGATTTTGCACTGTAGGGCTGGGTCGGCCGAAAAAATAGGTGGGCTGTTCACCTTCGAGTGGGCTTCGACCTTCCAGCGAGCAGGCCGGGCTGAGTGCGGCTCAATTGGTTGTCGAGTGGATTCGACCTTCCAGCGAACAGGACGTCGTGTGTTCGATCCTCCATCTAGGCTGACTATTTTTTTATTCCTTTGAAAAACCTGTACATACGTACGTGGATTAAAAAAAGCGACTCGATCGACGCTGACGAACGACGGACGAAAAAAATCCGGACGTACGAAACGGACGAAAATTTAGGAGTAAGAAGCGTTAACCCTTTTATTAGTAGGTATAGATTTGTAACCATGAAAGTTCAACATATATTCTGATGTTCATGGTATAATCATGCCTGTATATGAGATCTTTGTGATAAGTTATATCAGTATGGAATATTGCATTTAATCATGTTTTCAATAGTTACTTTTTCCTAGACTTATGGTATACACATGCGTAATTTCTGCAGTCTGGTCTGCATGCTTTGCCCTTAGACCATAAATCAAGTCCTCCTTAGTTCAGCTATAACCATAACTAAGACCCACAAACTATTATAGGAGTTTACTCGGTTTTCTAGATGTATTTTTGTTGAATTATTGTTCGCCTAGAAAATGCAACCAAAGTGAGAAAAAAAATAAATTTAAAATGGGAGTCGTTGCTAACCTGAAAAGGAACAAAATAAATTGAGTAAACTTGGAATTAAGAGATCTGTTTCTTCGAGAGATTCAAATGGAATCGTTGCTTTCCTGAAGAAAAACAAAATAATGTATGAAAAATAAAATCAAAAGGGATGAAACAAGGGAACTTCTTGTCCTGTACAGGAAACTGAGGAGGCAGAAGGGGTCTTACAGATGAGGCAGTGGTGTAATTAGCAGAGGCAGCATGACCACATCAAAACAGGCTGAAATGCCGTCGTGGTAGTTGTCTCCGGAACAGCTTCTGATGGCAATTAGGCTAATTAGCCGGTGAGTGCATCTGTCATCTGTGCATGGAGTAGATGAGAGATTAAGCCGTTCTGAAAACTGCGCCAACCTGTTGCAGCAAGAGGAACCTCGTACGCATCAATGAACCTCCGCAGATTGGCCGTATGTAGCTGACGCGCTGCGGGGTACATGCAGGGCCGGTCCTGGGATTTTAGGGGCCCGGGGCGAGAGTAGAACTCGGGGCCCCTTAGAGCGTGCCCTTGGGACTGTTTTCCTAGCCGCCTATTCGATCCCAAGGGTCAATCTTGCATCAACACCCGACGAATTTGCTTTACTTACTAGGAGGCTGAATTGGAAGTACTATCACATCCAGTGCATTTTTAGTGAAAAATAAATTAACCATAATCATGGACTAGTTTCTTTTCCCTGACTAGTGCTTGCATCTGTGTGTTCCATAGAACATTGGAAAGAACAGACGCAATCCAATCATTTTTTTTGATGGGGCAATTCAATCAATTTAATGAGAAAGCATCTATACATTGCAATTAGCACGAGGCGTGGTGACTCTTAGACAGATTTTTCCCTAAGCATCACATCAAGGTCTCTACATTGGACATGCCCTTAGTATGTGAATATTAGCGAAATGCTTCTAAAATACTATATTAACTCGATAAAAAATCTTATTAATTATAACATTGGTTTCACAAATGACAAAGCCTAATAACCAAGTCTAATCAATCAACTAGTATCAATGAAGATCGAATATTGATTATCATTTATAACTTTTTATTAATTATCATGGGCCAAAATCAAAATCGTTAGGGCAACAGTACCTTGTCTAGAATCAGCTTTTCATCCCATCGATGGGAAACGCTGGCTAGAGTAGTAGCGCAGCATGGCGCATGCTCGGTGGCGGTCCCTAATCCGCCGTCGTTCAAGTGATTCCGGCGGCCGCGAGGCGAAGAGGCGAAAATCCATCCGGCGGCAGCTGCCGACACCGTGCCTCGTATGTGCGTGAAGTCGTAACTGGCGCGCCTCTCCAAGATGGCTGACTCGATCCATGATCCACGCTCGTGCGTAATTAATTGCCAACAACGTAGTAACTTGGGCCAACTTAGCAGCACGTTTTTTCAGCCCATGCAGGGTTTGAACTTAGCAGCAGGCCTACATACGTCCATGAGTGGGGGCCCCTGCACTCCGAGGGCCCGGGGCGGCCGCCCCCTGCCCTCCCATCAGGACCGGGCCTGGGTACATGAGGTGCTTGCCGAGCCGATAGTCGATCGACCGTCGCCTCCTCCTCCATGAGGACCTCCTCCGTCCCGAGAACCTCTTCCCCATGGATCTGACCGTCCCGAGAACCTCCCTCTCATATCAGGCCTGGGGGCGCCCTGCACTGCACGGCGCCCTGCAAGGTCGAAAACTGTTGAGTGATGACGCCCTGCACTGTTCGTCGCCGTATGCGTCGTCCGCGGGGATCCGTGGCGTGTGGGTACCCAAGGCGGAGGCGGCGGTGTCCTGGTGTTCCTGATCCGCGACGGGCGACGTATCCGAGGCGCCGACGGCGGCGGCGTCCTCGTGATCAACGACGGCCGCGTCTACCCGGATCGGCGTCGGCGACTGCGGTTGCGGCTGCGTATCCTCGGGAGACGAGGAGGAGGACCTCGTTCGGGAGAGGAGGATCGTGAGTGATTTTTTGTCAATAGATAGATTATAAAACCAGTGGTACGGGGGTGGTGGAAGGTGGGAAAAATAAAACCGGACGAAAATAAAACCGGAGTACCAGGCTACCAACTGCTCCATTAGGAGTAGAGATGTTTTCAAAAAATGGTAATCATGTATTTTAGAAATGTTTCTGATGTATACGAAAAATGTTGAATGTGTACTTAAAAAAATTTACATGTGTTGAACAAAAAATAAACTGATGAAATCGACAAAGAAACTAACAAAGACGAAAACAACCAAAAGTAAAAAAGCAAAGAAGCCACAAAAAAGAAAATGAAATCAAAGAAAAGCAATGGAAAATAATGGGAACACAGAAAGCCAAGAAAGAAACAAAGAAAAATGAAAAAACCCAAGAAAAAAATTTAGAAAACGAAGAAAGAAAAGCATAAAACCATTAAAAACCGAGAAAGAAACAAATAAGAACAAAGGAAGAAAAGAAAATAAAAGTATTAAAACTACTGAAAACCATCAAGGAAACTAAGAAAACCAGTGAAAAACGAAGAAAACAGAAAAATAAGAAAACGATGAAGAAAAAGATAAAACGAAAAGAAACGAACCAAACCTGTTACGTGCACCGCGCGAGACTATGGCCAGCGGTCGTTGAAGGGATATCGAGAAAAAAAAAACGAACAAACGGGCCGGCCCAGCTATAACAGAGACAGCCCAAAGCTTCAGGCGAACGAAACGATCCCTCGCCAAAAGCAAGATATAGTTTGGGGGCAGTTCAGAGAGCTCCAACTTGCTTACTAACCGGTTCACTGGTTGACAGGGAGACCACTTGACTGGCTGACTGTTGAGTTTCGGAAAATGATTTAAAAAACACAAAATTATAAAAAAATATCATGGGTTTGAAAAATAGTTCATAAACATTAAAAAAAATCACGTATATGAAAAGGTTTAATATTTTGGAAAAATCATGGATTTTGAAAAAAAATGAATTTGAAAGAAAAAATGTGATGTTTTTTTAAAAAGTTCACATATTTTGAAAAAACATGAATTTCGAAATGTTCATGCATTTGGTAAAAGTTCAGGGATTTCCAAAAAGTTCATAATTTGGAAAAAGTTAACAAATTTTAAAAAAAGTCGTTTATTTGAGTAAAGTTCAAAAAATTTAAATAAAATTTCACGCATTTTAAAGGAAGGAAAAAGGCAAAAAAAGAGTGATAACGAATTTTTAAAAGTTCAAATAGTTTGTTTTAAGAATTGAAAAAAAATCGTGAATTAAGAAAAGTTCACTACTTTGAAAAAAGTTCACGAATTTTTTTAAAATGAAAAGGAGCAACAAAAAAGAAAAAGGAAAAGGAAAATAAAACGAAACTCGTCCTGAGAAAAACCAGGGGAAAACCGCTCCCAAAGAATGGTGGAATCTTCTAGAAGTTTCCTTAAACCGGTGAGAAAAGAACTATGTGGACCGGTCGAATAAGAACCTGGTACGCGCGACATATGTTGCGAATGAGAACATAAGTGTTATATGGGCGGAGCCCAAGGTGGAGGGGGCGTTTGCGCCAGTTTGCCCAAACACATCTAACTGGCGCTTAAGGCCTTGAATATGGATTGGGCCCAGTTCGATTGCATTACTGTGAGAGGCGTTGTTCGGTTATTTGGGCTATACTGAGTAAAGCCCAAAACATATATGGGCCGTGATTTCGGTAAGTAATGTGGCCCAATACTGCAACTACACTTGTACAGGTCAAAGCATCTAAGTTTGCCTCCTGGTGTCCAAAATAAAATCTAAGTTTGCCTAGAAAAACCTAAGTTTCTCCTACTTTAAAAAAGGTTTGTCGTCTATTCATCTTGGTCCAATCTTCTTCCTTCTTCCTTTTTCGTTTTGATTTTTTTTCTCTCATTTTGGTTTTTCATCGGTTTTTACTGAAAACCATCTTAACTAGCCATTTCTTATGTATTTATCAAATAAATTTTTTATTTTACTCTTGGTAAGCCCACATTCATACTAGACGAATCTGCCCCCTTAAACGTTCGTGCATCGGGCCATCCCTTAAATGTCCTCCCTTGCAACCACAACCCTCTCTTTCAAAATCTCAAATCCATACAAACACATGCACGTCGATCATTTTATATACACATACACGTAACAACAAATACCGCACAGAAATAAAATTTATTCATATATAAAAATACACGGTCCAGACATAATTTTTTGGAGTGCATAATTCAAACATAAAATTCATTGATTTTCAATGTGGATCCATATATGCCCCACAAGATTATTGAGTAGTTCAATGTGTATGTGTTGATCTCAAAGTTATCGATGCATCTCAAGAAAGTTCACAACATGCTCCACATCTTGTTCCGGCAGGCAGACCTATACTCAGGTCTTCTCAAAAACGGCCCAGCGCTGAGGGGGGGCAGGGGCAGCCGCCCCGGTCCTCTGAAATGGAGGGGGCTCACCCACCGTGTGTGTGTGTGTATTTCATAGGCCTGGTGCAGCAGGACTGGAAAATGAATACATAAGTTACTGCATACATTAAGCTAATAATGTTGGTCCAAGTTACTGCATACATTAAGTTACTGATGCTGGGCCAAGTTACTCCCACGACTTGCACAGAAGCCAGGAGTGATCGTGGATCGAGTCGGCCACCTCCAGGAGCTACGCATAAGCTACGACCTCACGTAAGCGCACATGACGTGCGATGTTGGCGGCTGGATGAGGATTTGTAGAATGTAGGGGGAGGAGCTCGCAGATCCTGTGCCGCTGATCTGTACCAAGATTTGGAAAATAGTTTATGTATACAAACTGTTTGATGTTTGTTTTGTGTGTAATGCAGTCGTATATCATTGCGATATATTTGTTCATGTGGGGTCGGAAACCTATTCCATGAGGTCGCTTAACAGTGGAATATAGGATGGAACATACAGATATAGCATGGATGAACAAAAAGGATTCACTATGTCCATTCTTATTTCGTTCTTCTTGGTTGTTGTTTGTTCTCATCTTCCGGTTGTCTCGAGAAAGAAAATCCATCTCTAATCATCATTTCCGCCGAAGAAAGGGAAGAGATTATCTGCTTTTCTTAACGAGTGAAGGCTTTCAAAGATATTAACAGCCGAAACAGTATATTTGTTGAAAAACCAAAAGATTATTGTGAAAAACTTCGTTTTCTTGTATATTTTCTTAGCATTCCTGTTTCTCTTGGTACAACTCTTTAATATCTCTAATAGTTGTTGCATCGTTGATGCTCATTTTTCTTCCTTTTTGTTGTTTTACTGTCTGCTTTTCGTCGAATAACTTTGATGTTCGGGATATGAGTTTGTGTAATATGAAATACTATGATCCAGAATTTTACAATGGAAATGAAAACAGTGGCGATGACAATTTATGTATGTAAAAGTGTTCAAACAAGTTACAGCGACCGAAACTTGATGTTATGATGCTAAAAAGGCAAGTTACTGATAATGAAACTTAACATGATCGTTGTTTTTATTTATTTATTTATTTATTAGCTGAACTTTATAATTAAATATATCGTAAGGATTCTATGTACAATTCTTCGCACTGATTCCAATAATAACTCGAATACTACTTGAAACTTATAGATCATGTATATCTTGGTACGTATGTGTAGTTGTACTCGTTTGTTTTTGTCCATGCAGTCTGTCATTGGACATGTTGAGATTGTGTAGTATGGAATATTATAATCTGGAATATTACAATGCGAAGATAAATAGTGGCACTACCTTTATTTATGTAAAAATAGTTGAATTAACTTACTCGGTCTGAAACTTAATGTTATAAAAGTGAACTGGCAAAAAAATGGTAATGAAACTTAACTAATTTGTTGTTTTGATTTATGTATTTGTTAAACATCATAAGTAATAATATTACAACAAACTTGTTGACCAATTAAAATACTGATTGAGGTGCATAATGATTGTAATAATTGCATTTTTGTAAAACAACTGTGTTGAGTCATTGACACTGAAACTCACTTTGAAGGTGAAAAGTTTGAAACCACAATGTTTACACAGAAAGCACAATCTATCGGGGCAGAGGATTCAATCAAGAACAATGGAAATATGAAAAATTCTGGAGTTTGTTGCAAAGAATGTAGAGCTATGCTTACCTACAACAATTCCACAATATATTTTGAATAAAAAGTTCAGCGATCACATAAGAGATACTTACACATAAATGGTAAATGTTCATTTTTATAGTTTAGAAGTTCCAGTTATAGTTTATTTGCATTAGAACCTATACTATGTTTGAAGGTATGACATTATAAAAAATCAAGAATTTAAGCCAAGGCGTGCTAAAAGAATCCATGAGGAATATCAAGAAGGATGATATAGTGAGACAAGATATTGGATTGTAGATAAAGTCTTCACGTTGTTAAACAAATCTTGCATGTGTTGCACCGAAGAAGGTAGACTAAATGCTTGCTTGACAGTGCAATTAAATCAACATGTATCGCGGGAAAAGTTGGTATTATGTATTGTAATTGACTTTAAATGATTGATATTTCATTTTTTTTTCTTATTTCATATGTCCAGTTTATCAGGTTCCAGAGAGTATTTTGAAACAAGTTTCTATTCTCAGTAATGTTCATGCCGTATCAGAAGGTAATTTGTTTTAAGAATCTTTTTGTTGTGTCTTTTATTCTAAATGTCTTCGATATATTGTTGGTATTGCAGATCAAAGGTTCAACGTGTAACAATGCAACTCTGACAAGAGAAAACATATTGGGAGACTTGAAGCGGACGTTAAAAGTAGCATTGAAGGGGGAAATATGACGATGAACAAAAATAATTAAACTCTTATTTGTACTAGTTATTTCTTGCTTGGGCAAATATGAAAGTGTGTTAATTAACAATTGGATTACAAGTTTGTAATTGTAACAGGTTAGGACCAAAGACTTTTTCTAAAGCTGTATATTAAAACAATTGGTGTTGAACAACTAGAATATACATTCCCTATTGCAATCGTACGGGCAATTAAATTCTCGGGCGCTTAAAGAACATAAGGCTCTTTCCTTTGTCCAAACTCTCTATGTATGTTCCTCCTACTTTTTAAACTTTTCTTCCATCTCTGGATTTTCTCCCACTGGGTTTCCTGAAACCGACTCAACTGTCCCACGTCTTACTAACCTACCAAAATTACTATTTTTTTATATTTAACTCTACCTCTACTAATTAAAAAGAATGTAAGATATGTTTTACTTTTCTTCCTACCATCTTTCATCCAACCTTCCCCGTATGATAATCAATCACTTTAATTTATTTACCTCCTAAACCAATTTTACTTTGATTTACTTACCAAATCTCATCAAAATATAAGGTAAATCATGGGCAGAATTTGATAAACATTTATTTACACAATCTCTATCTCTATCTCTACTACCTAAAAAATGTAAGGTTCATGTTTCACTTCTCATTCCACCACCCATTTGTCCAACTTTTCCCGTATGATAATCAATCAGCTTAATTTACTTACCTTCTGAACCAATTTCACTTTAATTTACTTACCAAACTTCTCATCACAATATAAAATAAATCACGGGCAGGATTTGATAAACATTTATTTACACAATCGCATTAATAGGAGCAGGAAAACCACAAGCTAAGGTACTAGAATATTTATACCCCATTGCAACGTACGTGCATTGTCCTAGTCTAGTGCTACTTATCTCTATCTCTACTACTTAAAAAGAACATATGGTTTCCGTTTCACCCTCTTCTTTGTCCAACCTCTCTATATATGGCCCCCTTTCCCTTGCCCTGTTTGAATTTTTCCTCCCATCTATGATTTTTCTCCCAAATAATAATATTATTTGGTAAGTCAATAAATTCTTAACAAATAAGTGCTTAACAATAAGATGACAATTTTCCGTCCATCTCTGATCATTCTCCTAAATAATTTTTTTGGTAAGTCAATAAATTCTTATCAAATAAGTTCTTAGCAATAAGATGGCAGGTAAATCATGGCAATTACAAAAAAACTTGCTAAGATTTTAGCGCATCAATGTAATAATAGATGTACAATCACGGTCTAACCTATTAGAATGTTTATAGTCCCGTTGCAACGCACGGACAATTATCTAGTATATATATACTTAAAAAACATAAGGTTTCCATTTCAATCTTTCATTTGTCAAACCTCTCTAGTTAGGCTCCCCCCTTCCTCCTCCTTTTTGATTTTTTTCTCCCATATTCGGTTTTTCTCCTACCAATTTTCCTCGAAATCGACTCAACTGTCCCACGTCTTATTAACTTACCAAAATATAATAATATTTTCTGTAGTAAGTCAATAAGTTATTATCAAATAAGTGCTTAACAGTAAGATGGCAGGTAAATCATGATGATTTCATATAAAAATTTGGTAAGATTTTAGTGCACCAATATAATAATAGACGTGCAGTCACAATCTAATCAACTAGAATGTTTATGCTCCATCCTAAAAAAATGTTTATGCTAATGTTGCAATGCTCATGCAATTATCTAATATGATAAAAAAGGTTTCGTCTCCTTTATGATATTGTCATCGTGTAACGACTGACTGTAAGATTGGCTCATCACTAAATTTACAAGATTCCTTTTTTGCGGATAAAAATTTACAAGATTCGGTTGGATCAAGCATCGACACTCCACTAAGTTTAAGATAATCTCGATCGATCTACTTCTCATTTTTCATGTTTGGCCGTGTAAGTTTTTCTAGTATCAAATAGAAAGATGACTAGGCAGGCCCCAAAGGACTCACGTGTATATGCCAATAGATAAGTACTACCTCTTTAAACTAATATAAAACGGTACTCTCTCCGGTCCTTTTAAATCTGCATGTAAGTTTTGTCTGAAGTCAAGGTAGCTCTAATTTGACCAAACTTGCAGAAAAAATATCAACATTCACAATGCAAAATCAATATTGTTAGATTCATTATGAAATATAGTTTCATAATATATATATTTTGTATCGTAGAGATTATTTAGTATAAATTTGGTCAAACTTTGTAAAGTTTGACTTGACTCAAATCTATACGCAGAGTAAAAACGACCGGAGGGAGTATTAATTTGCAGAGAGAGTATATGTTTTTTGTTTCTCAACCAGTCGTGGAGTGTATGTTTAGTCTCATCTCCACTATTATTAAACAATCAAACAAGAACTTACTTACGTGCACCCGCAATTTGCCCCACAACACCGCACGACCCAATCAACACCACACGATTAGTCCCACTAAACTTAATCTAACAGCTGACCTTAACTTGATCCGTTTTCTGTGTGCACTTAATAATTTAAATTGACTGACTGTACTCCACCACGGAGAAAAATATGAAATTCCACGACCCGCAACATCCTAATCACGCGACGTGAAAACAGGAAACTAATCGCCCGAGCACACGATGCACCCTGCTGCCTGTTGACGGACGCGAGCGGCCGCCGCACGGACGAGCCGCCGCCGATCCGCCTACTCCTCACCCACCCCCAATCTTCCCCGCGCAGACACCACTCTCCTCCACCTCCAACCTCCTGCTGGCGGCTGCCGTCCTCAGCCACGGGTCGACAACCCCGTGTCTCGCCGTCGCCAGGAGGCGTCGACTACGACTCCCTGTTCAAGGACGCGAGCGCGGGTCGCCGCCGCCGCACATGAAGCGAGCTCGGACCGCCGCCGCCGCCGGCCACTCCTCCTCTGATGGACGCAAGCGCAGGTCGCCGCCGGCCGCTCCTCCTCTGTTTCCCCACGTACGCTGCCACCCTCCTCTATCGTCGCGCGCGTGGCCGCCAACCTGATCCGTGAGCCAGAGGAGCCAGTAAATTTCCTCCCTTCGTCGTTCACGTTCATGCCCACGCACCGGCCACAACACAGGTGCCTATGGAGCTTCACGCCACGGTCTAGACGACGCCAAGGTACTAATTAAACCGGATAGCCCGTCTTTATCGGAAACTGGCCGCAAGTCCACCATGATACTTGCGTGTTGGTCGCCTCCGCACAACCGATCTGCTGCACCCACGAAGCAGGTAATTAGTCTCATGTCTACCAAATTGTTCTAACCGATCAAGGTCCAACTGTTAATTAAGATGGTTGCTTGCTTGCTTCTTTTGCCTACAAGTGTGCTCGCTTGCTTTTTCATAGCAGTTTGTTCTCATGGTCGGATCGTGGTTCTTCTAATTGATTAAGGTAGCTGCTTGTTTGCTTTTTTCTGCTCGCTCACTTGCTTTTTTTATCTCAGGATGCAAGCTTTATGTGTACCAAGTTGTGAATTAAGAGGACTGAGTTCTTTGGGCACAATTTAGTTATTGTGGTGAACAGAAGGCCATGTAAAAAGTAAATGGCAATGGAACAGGTAAGACATATACACGAGATCGTATGCTGCAGAGTTTAGACATGCTTCTTTGTTTCGGAATATGGAACAGAAGAACAGATACATGACATAGAACACACATCATTTGGAATTCTAAAGCAACTAATTTTTCTGTTCGATGTACTGTCATTCTGTCAATGGCATTTTGAAGCCCATATTGACTGTTCGATCAAATATGTAGCTAGGACTTTTGAGTTTTTATTGACGTGGTGGAGTTAGAGTTTAGAGTATTTATTGATAGGACTTTAGATGGAGTTGAAGCAACAAAAGCACTCCACCAGTGCACGACAGTAGTTATTAACAAAGCATGCTTCCATGTGTTATTTCTCGCCCTACTCGCGGTCTAGGGTTCCATGTGGTCAATCACGGTCCGGCTCTGTTAGCGTCACGCAGCCGACCTCTAAAACTCCCCCTTAATCCATTTTTCTTTGTTTTCTTTATTTCCATCTTCGGAGGGAGACTTCCTTCTTGACCTTGTTGACTTCATTTCTGATTAGTATTTCTGATCTTTGAGCTCGATTTGAAGAGACCATGATGAAAGATCGACCGTAGTTAGTTCCGTGTTCTGACAAATAAGTGTAGTTAGTCTTCAGGCTGCCTCATCCAAAAATCCGAATACATCACCATTCAACTCAATTTTGGAACTACAATTTACATGTGTATTTTGCTGTTGGGGGATTATGTTCAATGTTTCATTTTTGTCCCAGTACTGGATTGAAGTAGTGTTTTAATAGTATTTTTAGTGGTGTACAACTGTACCGGCTATTATTATTTGTTGCAATAGGGATTAGTGTAGATTGGTACAAAAGCATATCATGTTAGTCCATATTTAATTCAAAGGTAGGACTTCCTTAGTTATATTTGCTGATAGCCTTGCATTTGCTACCAAAGGTTCAGTTTGCAGTAGCTCAACTGGGATGTGTTGCGAACTGTGATGCGGGAAATACCTTGTTCTATATATTCTTTATATATATATAGGTTACTTTGATGATTTGATCGGTTGTAGTGAATGGTCAGTTAGTCAGTCCGTTTGCATGAACTTTAGAACAAAAATGCAGTTTCCATCTTTTAGGACATTTGGCTTGGCTGTTGTGTAGAATGTATGGTTAATGTTTCTCCTGTGATTATTCTGGTGTGGAACTGTGAGCCATTCAGAAGTTGACCTCTAACTTGCTTTATAACTATATAGATTATATTAGTTGTAGCTCGTTGTGCATATGCTTCCCCCTCACTCTTGCACTAGAGGCCCTTCTGAAGCTAACTGAGATATTGTCAATTTACAATCCTTCCGAGGAGACTTTGTGATATGCATAAGAGTGACAAAGATATTTTCAAATCCCTAAAGAATTGATTGCACTTACATGCATTCTACCTATTACTTGTAGAGTGGAAGACTTCTCTTTTTGATGGACCCTGAATCTAAAGAAGCATAAGCATGCAGAGGAACAAGTTGTCCACCTTGCTGGTACAAATGGACTACCCGATTTTATACATGTGTTGGATTAGATGATATTTAATGATTTGAGCCTTGTACTGGTGGGATTTCCACAACACTGCGTATGATCTAAACATCGACTGGAAATATTTATCAGAGTATTTGTCTCAAACAAATAATTTTGCATAATATTACACTTATCATCCCAGATGATGGTTATTAATTACAAACTCTTTTTCATTTTTATTTTTGAGAATATTGAGAATAGCACATATGACATTTCCATTTTATTTTCTTTACCTATTTGAAAAAAAAGGTGTAGACGAACAAACAACCACAGAAATAAAACTAATTAAGCAAAGGTGAAATTCAAAAATGAATTGCATTGTCGAACGTGCGTTACACGTGCACGCTTACTAGTAAATTCAAACAAACAGACCCCTCAACTCTCTAAACCGGCCGTGAACTGAGCGTAGCTCAAATAGTTAGGTTCCTTGTGGTGGAACAAATCCACCAGGGTTCAATTCCTAGACTTAGCATTGGTGGTCAAATTTTCATGGATTTATTTCAGGCCTTCCGTTGATGTGAGTTCAATGGTCGGAGACGTTCCCGTCGACTACGAAGGCGTCTGTGGCGACTTCGTGAAACTCAAGATGATGTGCCGGCTCAGTCTCTCAAAGGTGTTCATAGGGTAGGGTGTGTGTGCATGCGTTTAGAGCGGTGAGTGTTTGTGCGTATATACGAGCGTCTGCGGCTGTACTGTGTTAAAAAAAGCTCTCTAAGGGCATCTCAAACACTGACGCACAAATTGGCTCCCGTATTCGTCCGCGGATAGGGGGGGCCAGTTCGCGGACACTGATGCGGGAGCCGGCCATCCAAAGTTATATGCATACATTTCAAGCCGGGTTTCAACAAATCGGACGGATTACAATGAAACCGGATGATTTTCATACAAACCGGATGAAATTCATTACATTTCGTACAATTTTCATTTTAAAAAAGGGGGACCGGACCTACCCTATGGCGGCATCCGTCGTTCATGTACCTGTTGTTTCCTTCCGTGATCACCGGGCTCATCTCGCCGTATCCATGAGCGGCGGCGATAAGACCCGCGAAGTGAAGGTCGGTTGCCGGCGAGGAAGAGTAGAACATGGGAGACGGACCGACCCACATGGGACACAAGGCATTACCAGCGGCGCTTGAGCTCGGGCGGCCTCGTAGAGCACCTACTGCTCGGTGACGAAGTTGGGGTTCGCCGCGGCCATGGACGCCACGGCATCCTCGCTTGCGCGCTCGCCGTAGATCTGTCCCCCTGCTAGCCGGCGCTGCTCGAGGAGGAAGAGGTTGTACTCCTCCCGCATGCCGGCCTCTATCCGCCTGGCATAGCGGCTCTGCCAGGCGGCCGCAAGGGCGGCCACCTCGTGCTTCATCTCCGTCGACAGGCTTTCCCACAGAGTGTTCCCGCTCGTGGTCATGTCGGATGTGGTGCACAGGAGCAAAATGTGGAGCGGATTGGTTGTGGTGTGCTCCTCGCTGGGTGTGGCCGCCATTAAATAGTGGATGACAGTGAGGCCACGCGTCTGGGTGCGTCAATGCGAGGGTGCCGGAGTTGGTTTCTCAGCCAGCGAGCCTGTTTAATGGCGGCAGACGGAGGGACGGGCATTGAACGGGCGTGGTAGATATCCGCCCTGTCCCTCCAGTAACGTCTCTCCGGCATTGAACAGGCGCGGAAACGGGGGGCGCGCGGCGCGCGCGGCGTCCTCGGCCGGCGAGCCGCTTCAATGTCGGCGTCAGTGAGAGGTCAAATCCGCTCTGGGCCGGCCCCAATGTGGAGCGGCCGCTCTAGAGCGGCATGAATACGGGTAGCTGGCTTCGGGGGGGAACGCGCGCGGGCGATGGAGGGGTTTTAGGGTGGGCCACGGTCGTCGGAAGCAAGGGTGGCAGCGGTCCGGACGCCCGCAAAGCCCCGCAGTTTGTCTCTGGTTTGCGGGGAAAAATGAGTCCAGACCGGTTGACGGACCGATGCAGGACCGTGTTGGATGGCAAAAACACGTTCGGTTTGCGCGGTCCGAACGGTTGTGCGTGGTTTGAGGGTCGGCGTTGAAGATGCTACTGCATTTACTTTTATTTCCTTAACCTCTTTGTTGTGCTGATATTTTGCTTAGACCCAAAACAGTAAAACGAACGTTCTACGGTAAATTGTGCTGTTATTTTTTTCACGTGCAGAAACAACATGACCGACTGCTACAACTGCTCGCTGTCGTTCCGGCCATTTTCTCCACGCGCGTAGGATGTGCTACACTGCTACTGCTACATAGGTGGACGGCCCGCTGAGGCCAAGCTACGTTTGCTACCCGTGGTCTATGAACCCTATCCACAGGTGCGATCAGCCTACTCTCTCTGCACGCCGTCTCCTTTCCTCCAGTCACAGTTCCAAGGTCTGAACAAAACCAAATGTGGCGAGTCAGTGGGAGGCGTGCTAGCCTGAGTCAACAAGGACCTGCCCAGAACCGGCGGTCCAGGCCAGGGTTCGACGACAGCGAAGTGACAGCTGCAAGTTTTACTGCATCCCGTTGCACCGCTACGAACATCTCCAGAAGCGAAATATCCACGTCTTGTCCCTGCCAACTTTTTCTCGCTTAAGGATTACTATATGTTTTAACATCTCACGGGGTAAGAAATCCCTACCTAAATGTTGATCTATATTTCAAAGAAAGAGAGCCGGTTTATGAGGGCACTAGATAAAAAATAATGATCCGGTTTACGAGGAAATCAGACAAAATCTTGATCCAGTTTATACTCACTCCATTCCATAATGTAGTGCGTCCGCGCTTTTCGAGATTCAATTTAATGGTATAATTTTTGCTCCCACCGCAGTCGCCCACGTTGGTTAAATTTATAGTCAAACTTGAATCTCGAAAAGTGCGGGCGCACTACATTATGGAATGGAGCGAGTAAGAAAAACTGGATCAAAAACTATACAACCCGAGGGACAAAGAACTGGAAAATACAAAACAACCATGGAAAGGCCTGTTGGTTGCCCGGGCTTGTTTTTGCCTGCCTAGTTGCTCGACGTCAATGGGCAGGCTCCCGGATATCATGTTGCCCTCGCCCTTCGTGTGCCACATCGTCTTCTGGAGAGGCGCTTGCCGGAGGTTTTCGACCAGCCGATTGCTACCCTATCCGATCTTCTCCGTAGACATAATAGAAAACTCTTTGTTTAGGCCAACAACTCAAACACCAGCAAGCCGAGCATGATAAAGGCTATACCTGTCACTTGATGGAATGCAAAGATACAAAACATCATCAACACTATAGAAATAACCACGTAAAATATATTGGGTTGCCTCCCAACAAGTGTCTTTATTTAATGTCTTTTAGCCTGCCAAAAATTTCTTGATAGCCTTCACCTTTTTTCATCATTACTTTGCTCCGACGGCGCCCAAGCTTGTGCTTAGCAAGCGTTGCCGGCAAGTCGCCCGTATGCCATGTTGCCCTGGCCCATCGCGGGCTGCATTGTCTCCTGGAAAGGCGGTAGCCTGAGGTCTCCGACCAGCCGGCTACTCGTTTAACCTGGCTGGTCTTCTACGTGGCTACAAAGATGTTCAGTGCTACCAGGGATGCCAACCGGATTCCGCGGCGTGCACCCAACGTCGTGGGTCATGTGAGTGCACTTGTTTTCGCGCTACGGTGTGTTCGGCAATTCGATCGCAACCCCGTTATTATGTGACGCCTTTTATTACGCGGGCCCGATGGACGATGTGCATCGGGCACGCAATTCCCAAGTCCCTGTGTGGCCCCTACCATGCAATGGGATGGATAACGATGTCCATGGCTCCTCACACCGCGCTTGCGCCAACCGGCCAACCCTAGCAACATGCCTTTCTTGCATTTACCGGCCAGAGACGAGCCTAATGAATGTCTGATAATTTCCAAGTGCAAGGAATCATCGTAGCACTTTCCAAAGATGGAAGTGGCAAGTATGGAGTGTCAAACCCATAAGGAGCTAAAGGTAACATCAATATTCTCTCAGGTCCTATCTGCCACTAATACGACCCTACATACACCGACTGTTTGTTTTTATCTAGAAACGAGAAATAAAACTACGAAGTGGGTATAAAGGGATAGCTTTGAAGAACATAAACATAAAAGTAGGTGCTGCCTAAATAAAGATAGAATATAATACAAACAGCGAGTGTAGAATAATGATGGTAGGGTGTGTGGAATTGTCCCTAGGCAGCTAAGATACTAGACCGATGGCAAGTTTTTCATGTGGGAGAGGCAGCTATGATTGGAACTATTAGCAAGCATCCGCAACTACTAACATTGTTCATTAAGGTAAAATTCAACCATAGCATTAAGATAAATTGGTCCCCCTTCAATCCCGTATGTATCAATTTCTAAGGTAGGAAGAAGTTTATGTCGCTCCGGCCCCCCAATGCATAGTCCTAACAACATACAACTAACCTTATGGTGTGATTCATGCACGCGCTCATATGATGGGCACCAAAGGACAGTAACATAACCATAAGCAATTTAAACTAATCATAGCAATTCACCGATTAACCCATAGGACAATAAAAATCTACCCAAACACAATAGCGATGACACAAATCATTGGATAATAATTCATAGCACCAAAACACCTTGTTCAAGTAGGGGATTACGGTGGGTTGTGGGAGAGTGGACCGCTGAAAAGAGGCGAGGAAGGTGATGAAGATGACGACATTGATGGAGACGGTCACTGCGGTGATGGTTCCCCCAGCGACACTCCGACGCCACCGAGAGAGAGAGAGAGAGAGAGAGAGAGAGAGAGAGAGAGAGAGAGGGGGGGGGGGGGAAGAGGCCCCCCGCCGGATTGCTCATCCATGGCCTCCCCCTAGATGGGGAGAGGTTCTCCCCTCTGGTCCTTGGCCTCCATGGCGCCCGGAGGGACAAGAGCCCCTTTGAGATTGGATCTCTTCTCTCTCTGTTTCTCTGTTTTTTCGCGGCTTTTCTGGCCTTTCACAGTTTCTTTTATAACCGGAGATCCGTCACTCTGATCGGGCTGAAATTTGAGGGGGGGTTTCTCCATAAATTAGCTTTCTTGCAGCGAAAGAAGGCACCAACCGACTTAAGGGTTGCCCACAAGGGCCCATGGCGCGGCCAAGGGGGTGGCCGCTCCACCTGCCCTTGTGGTCCCTCGGACATTGTTTTGCGTTGATTCCTTTGCCCAAAAATCACATATATTCCATAAAAGATCATATTAAATCGCCGGGGTGTTTTGACCTTTCTAGATATTGATTTTCTGTAAAACAAAAAAACATGCAGGAAATAGGAACTTGCACTGGGCACTGGATTAATTAGTCAATAAAAATAATATAAAAGTGCACCAAAACCATATATAATTGATGTAAATATAGCATGAATACTTTATAAATTATAGATATGTTGGAGACGTATCAACGTCGGGTACAAACGACGCACATGGACACCCCAATGGAGATCACGCTGCCCGGACATCGGATGAGATGTGACGAGAAAGCAAGTGCGCCCGCAAGACCAACATCGGGTTGCAGAGATTCCACGACCTGCAGTCTTACCACCTGGAACTTTCTATTGGTTGGATAACCACACACCCTTTTGCCCAATCAAATTCCTTGTGGCTTAATAGCCAAGGCGCTTGCGGCATGGCCGATAGGATGCGACTATATGACACGACGTGTTTGGACTGGCACGATCGTACTAAGTTTGCCAGGCAGCATGGACCAAATTTCACCATTGCTTTACCGCCGCCCATGAATGTGGGCCACCAAGGCCGCTCAGAGGCAGTCGCATGTTGCGCGCCACCGCACACTCTTCTTGATAGATTTTGGTGGACACATGGTGACGGCAGAAGCCTCGTCCAATTCAATTCACCACGAGCAGCCGTCACGGCACGGTGAACCAACAAACCGGCAGCCAGAGCATTAGAGCAAACTCAACCCCAAGAGCAAAACCCATTAGTGTTTTATACACCATTAAAGCCAACATAGGCCCATAACCAAAGCCCATCACCGTTATGCTTGGTACCTATATAAACCCCATCAGATTCCGACAGTGTCTCAAAATGTACGGCGAACTATAGCATCGCCAGCGTCAAAAACTCGACGCCAAATGACAACCAAAAACAAAAGGAGGAAACGTCGTGTCTTGCAATAGCACGATCAAAGCAAAAAGACACCAAACAGAAGAAACACAAACAATATAGAGCAAAGCAACCACCCACCCGAAACTGATACGGTGAGCCGGCGGATGGCAAAATGCACGCTTATTGAGGCCAGAGAACATGGCACGCTGCACATCCTGCAAGACAGGAGAGGCCGGAGATGTGTTCGACCATCACCGGTGGGAACGACCAAAGAGTGCTCAGGAGCAGCATGTGCTAGGAAAAAGCAAGAGGAAGGCCATCGTGCGCGCCATCTCACGTGTGACATAAAACATCGAACTTATAGCAAGACACAACCTCCTTAAGGAAAAGACTGAGCTGCCCTCAAGGCAGCATTTGGATATGGTTGTTCGCTAGCCAGCCGACTGGGTCGTGATACGTCCAATTTGCATCATGATTTTCTACTATTTTTTATAATGTATTTGGTCATTATTTCACTTTATGATGCAATTCTTATGCCTTTTCTCTCTTAATTTGCAAGATTTATATGAAGAGGGAGAATACCAGCAGCTGGAATTCTGGACCTGAAATAGCTACAAGAGAGATACCTATTCTACAGAGCTCCAAATGACCTGAAATTTCATGAGGATTTTTTATTGGAGACAAGTAAGAGCAGAGGGGACCCACTAGTTGCCCACAAGGCAACAGGGCGCCCCCCCGGGGGCGCGTCGGGTTGCCTTGTGGGGCCCACTGCTGGCCTCTGGCCCCCTCCTTCTGCTATATAAGGTCATTTGCCCTAATAAAAATTAATAAGAAGACTTTCGGGACGAAGCACCGCCGTCTGACGGGGGGATGACCCACGGGTAGGCAAACGGACCCGGAGCCCCTTTTTAGAAAAAACTTCGGGGCAGCCCGTGCCCCTCCACGTCGGCTGGCCGCCCGGCCGGCTTCTCAACGCGAGCCGGCTAGGACCGGCCCCAGGCCGGGTCCGGCTGGCCGCTAGCCGGCTGGCGACAGGTCAGCGGCCGTCCCATTGCTCCCAACGACAAGACAACCCTCCACGACGGGAAAGCGTGGCTACAGTGTAATCCGCCTAGGGAAGGCACGGCGACAGGGCTGCCAACCGTGCTGACCAGAGCGACCGACGTCAGCACCAGCGCGCCGCTGTAGCCCCATGACGCCAACCACTCCATGACGCACGAGGCGACGGACCACAGTGCCGAGCAGCCGACGGGCCCCGCAGCCAGCGGGGCCCAGCAGCCGGCGGGCTCCACAGCCGGCTCCAGACGCCGACGTCCGGGTCCCGCCGAGTGTAGTTTTACCTATGTAACCCTGGGGGGTCGAGCTATAAGACCCCTCAGGAGGCCTCCATGCAGGGGGGTCGCTCGCACTATCTTCCACCACACACACACACACACACTCACAGGAGAGGTAGAACGGCGGCCTAGCCCCTTCTTCCTCCTTCGTCCGAATAGCTCCAGGAGCACCATTGTAGCCTCTGAGCCTATCATCCCATTTCGGCAGGACTAGGGGTGTTACCTCCCCGGAGGGCCCTGAACCCGGGTACGCCTTGTGTCCCCCGCACGCGCGTACCGACCTCGCTTCCGGAACCCACCGGCGTCCTCTCGCAGCCCCCCACTTTTAGCCATCTCATGGCATCTGCCGTGATTTCACCACGACAGTTGGCGCCCACCGTGGGGCTGCTAGCGGCGTCGGCCGGAGTCAAGTTCTGGACGAGGACCTTCACCAGCTCCGGCGAGCGCATTGCGCACGGCTTGGTCCTCGCGCCTTGCGCGGCCAACCCGGCCGGCTGCGACGCTGCGCCAGGCACGGACGCCGCCTGCCCCGCAGGCTGCCTCGTCGTCCCTTTCGGCGTGCTGCGCGTCTTCGTCGCGCTCATCCCCGACGAGTACCCTAGCGAGGTACACAGCTTCACCGACTCACCCGTCCCCGTTGGCTGCGCCGTCTCCGACGACGTCGCCATCCTCTGCGCCCGTGCGGAGGTGTTGACCATCGGCGCTAGCTCCGGCTCCTCACGCAGCAAGGAGAAGGCCGCCGCGGCCGCCGCTGCCGCGGCTGCGGCCCCATCTCGCTGGGTCGACCCGCTTCGCGAGACAATCCGGAGCCTACAAGCCCCCATCACACCCGACGCCGACACGGTGGCCGCAGCGGCCCAGCTCAACAAGGACCGTCAGCAACTGCTGGTCGAGGCCACGGTGCTCGCGGCAACGCGGCGCCGGCTGGAGTCCGCCCAGCGGGAGTATGACAGCGTTCACGGCTTCACGCCGGCCGCCGCTGAGCCCAGCCGGGCTGCGGAGGTGCGAATCCGCGGGGGCGCAATCGGCCGTGCGCTAGGCGCATGCCGGCCCGTCTACGACACCCCCGTCAAGAACATGCGTGCGGTGCAGGCGGCCATGGCGGATCTCGAGTTCTTGGAGGGCGAGGAGCTGCTGCAGCAGCAACAGCGTATCCGCGACCTCATCACCGCGGCAAACGAGCAGCAGAAGCGTTTCGACCCGGCCCAGCCATCCGCCTTCGCTTCAGGAAACACCGCGAACCCGGAGAGGGGCCTTGGGGACACGCAACAGGCGTCTTCCCCTGCCGGCGGCGCCAGCCACTCTGGCCGGTGCCGGGCAAGCCGGAGCCGACACAACCGCGCCACGACGGCCGGCGACAGCATTGCCGATGAGACGGCCGGTAGCGACCGGGTCCAACAGCTGGAACTTCCTCCCCCGCCGCCTCGACGGCCCCGGTCGGCTTCCGCTGGCGCGGTGCCACGCGGCCCCGTCGCAAGCCGGCTGGGTCCCCGCGAGCCATATGATGAAACCGACGCCCGCCATCGCATCGACCGGCTGGCGCGGTCCACTGTTCTCAAGGAGGAGAGTTCCGTTGGCCCCGCCTGTTTCGGACCCCGCATCCGCGAGGAGCCCTTTCCGAAAGGGTTCATGTTGGCCCGCGACACCCCCAAGTACAGCGGCATCACCAAGCCGGAAGACTGGCTAACTGACTACACCACGGCTGTCGGCATAGCCGGCGGCAACAGGCGCGTGGAGGTCCGCTACGTCCCCCTCATGCTACTCGGCTCGGCCCGGACATGGCTTAACAGCCCGAGGGCCGGCAGCGTCAATTCCTGGTTGGACTTCGAGGACGTGTTCGTACACAACTTCACCAGCACATATAAGCGACCGGGTCGGCCTCGCCAGCTCTCCATGTGCGTTCAAGGCCCGGGCGAGCCTCTCCGCGACTTCCTCACGCGATGGACCGAGCTGCGCAACTCCTGCGAAGGGGTCCACGAAGTGCAAGCCGTCCAGTACTTCATCGACGGGTGCCGAGACGGCACCCTAAGCACCGGCTGATGTGTGACGAGCCGGACACCCTGGCGGAGCTCATGGTGGTGGCGGACAAGTACGCCACGGCCGACTCCGCAATGCGCGTAAAGATCACCGTCGACGCGGACGGCAAGCCGATCCCGGTCCAGCCGGCCACCCCAAAGCTGGCTGGTGAAACCAACCAGCGTCGGCAAGACAACAACAACAACAACAAGCAGAAAGCCAAGCAGCCGACTCCTCACTACAACAACCAGCAAGTGGACGCCGTGGTGGAGGAACAGCCGGCCGAGCAAGGCGGCGTCAAGCACCAGCGCACCGCCAAGATGGCCTGGTAGCCCAAGTTCTCCTTCGAGCAGATGATGGATGCCCCCTGCAAGCACCACAGTCGCACGAAGCCATCCACGCACACGCTCCGGAACTGCAGCATCACCCAGTGCCTGATGCGTGGCGATTTCCCACCGCCATCGCCAGGTCCCGACCCGCAGCCGGCCCAGTGGGTGTTTCGCTTGCGATCAAATCCTAAGGCCAAAGTACTAATCGCCCTCTTCCGAGTCCGGCTCCCCGTCCCAGCTACAGACCGGCTCCCGGCTGTCCGGCTGGCGGGGAGGAGGATGAGAGGGGGAGGGAACAGGAAGACGGCTAAGGAAAAAGAGCAAGAGTGAAACCACCAAACGGCAAGCACACGCATACAAGGAAATAGACATGCATCTATACACAGCAAGGCCCACGGCCAATAGTTCATCACATTAACTTACACCCCCCAGTGGGTGGACTTGCCAACTAACAAGCGAACCGAGTTCAAGAGAAAACAAAATACAGGAAAAGCAAAAAAACACCCTAGGCGGCGGCCTCGTCGGCATCACTCTGCGCCGGCTCCTCTGTGGCAACGGTGTCGTCCAAATCGGCGGCCGCGTCATCCACGCTGGCTCCTGTCTCGGCCGAGCTACCCTTCGGGTCCTCGAGCTCCAGACCGAAGTCGTCGGCGGGAAGCTCCGCGCCGTCCGGCGCCCGCTCCGGCACGAACTCACCGAGCGGGGTGAACGACGCGATGTCGCTGGCCCGCACGGTGATCGGCGTCGCTCGCTCTGCCAGGTCCGCCTCCGCTCCGGCCCTCCGCGCTTGCAGCCGGTCAAAACGGATGCCCGGGTACCAGGACACCACGAGCCCAAGCGCCATCTCCGCGCCGGCTCGGGCCGCGGAAGCTCTTCACGCGCCAAGACGTGCCGCGCCGGCCTCCAACCAACGCGCCAGCCGGCTCACGGTGGTCGGCACCACCGCACCCGGCCAGAGGGTGGCCACCATCGACAAACCGGCTTCGAAAAGCTGGTTCATATTGCGCTCCACCTCCTCCAAGCGGGCCTTGGCGGCTACGGTGATCTCAGCCGCCGACCAAGCGGCGTACTCCTCGACGGCGGCCCCCACTACCATCTGCTCCTGTCGGTGGGCGTTCACCGCCTGCTTGGCCGACTCTTGGGTCTTGGGGAAGACCCCTGGAAAAGAAGGGGGAGAAGACCGATCAAAGGACGAAGGGCGAAAAACAGAAAGAAACAAAAACACAAGCAAGTAGAAACGCTTACGCGTGAGGAGCTCGTCGATGTACAACGCCTCCTGCAGTGCCTCCCGCTCCCTCGCTGCCAGCGCGTTGGCGCTGCGGTCGCGGTCCACCTTGAGTTGGGTGACCTCCTCGGCGGCCTTCTTCGCCGCCTCCTCCTGCCGCGCCGCCACCTGGCGGCGCTCCTCGGCGAGCCGGTCCAGCTCGGCCCTATGGGCAGCGGCGGCCTCGTCCCTCTCCCGGACCGCCCGGGCCGCCTCCTCCTGCAGCCAGTTGTGCTCCGCAACCGCCTGGTCACGAAGCTGGCTGGCTTCCACCAGCTGGCGCCGGAGCCCCTCCACCTCCGCCAGGTCAACGGCGGCGGCTGTGCTACCGGATCCGGATTAGGGTTAGAAGTCGGACGAGAAAGCGAAATACGAAACAAGAAGATCCGACCCGGCTGTTGTGCAACCGGCTCGGATCTCGGGGGCTACACCCAATGGGAGTGCTGACGCGCCCCCACTGGAGAAACGCAAGAAAAAGTTCGAAGAAATACCTCTGGCCTGGCGAAGCTCCTCCCCCTTGGCTGCCAGCTGGTCCCTGGCCGTGCGGTACCGGCCCAGGAGACAGTTGTATGCTGCCACCCGCTGGTCGTAGATGGACTGGAAGGAAAGAAAGGTTAGCACGCAAACGCCGGAGAAGGCCCGACCCGCCTGCTGCTCAGCCGGCCCGGGCCTCGGGGGCTACACCCAGTGGGTGCGCTGACGCGCCCCCACTGGAAAGCGACCAAGCCGGTCAAGGGAAGGAAAGAGGAAACGAAACGCAAGAAAACACGAAGGGCAAGCGAACTTACCACGAAGGTCTGCTCCAGCTGCTGCAGCCGGCCGCTCTCCGCCTGGGCAAAGCTCTGCCACTGGCCGCGGTGGTTAGCGATCTGCAGCCGTAGGGAGTCCACCGCCGCGTCCAGTTCGCTCCGGGGGGCGCCGCTCGTCGCCTCGCTGGAGCTCGCCGCCCAGGCCCGCTGCGGCTGAACCGCGGACCCGGCGCTGGTTCCACTGCCGGCCGGCCTCAGCTCGAGGCTGCGCCCCGCGGCCCGTGGCTCTGCGGTCACCAGGGTGCGAGAGCTCCCTGGCGTGGCCTCCGTCCTCGGGGCGGCGCTCCTCCTCCACCTGGCGCGGCCTCCGGCTCGCGGCTCCCTCCATCTCTGCCTCCGGCCCCGTCGACCGGGTCGACAGCCGGCGGCACCTCCGGGTCGGCCGTCGGGTCGGCCTCTGGCTCGTGGTCGCCGGATTCACCACGACCGGCCGCCTCCTCGGCGGCTGCACGGGCATCCGCCTCCGCCCGGCGGGCCGGGTCATGCACCTACTTGGAGCGATGCTCCGCGACCGGCGACGGCGGTGGCGATGACGCCGTCCATTCCGGCCACGCGGCCTCCTCCGTGACCCTCCGCCGCCTCGCCGCGACCTCGGCCATGGCGTCGCCCCATGCCTTGGCCGACGCCTCAGCCATCTCCTCCTCGGCCTCGGCTCGCGCCTTCCAGGCGTCCCTCTCGGCGTCCTCCAGGGTGGTGCCGGACTGACGGGCCGCGAGCACCTCCTCGGCGGTCTCCGCCGCCTCGCGCCCCTCCACACCGCTCTGGCCCCTCTGCCGGTTGGCCTCCTCTGCGGCTGCCGCCGCCGCGGCCGCATCCACCAGCTCGAGCGCGCTCCTGGACGGTGCGCAAGGAAGATAAGAAAGAAGAAAAGAAAAAAAAGGGGGCAGTAACAGCAAGAAAAGAGAAACTCACCCTATGACCACGGGAACCGCCCGCGTCGGGCCCGCCGGCGGTGCAGTCCGGCGCGTCTTCTTGACCGACCTCTTCATGGCGCCCGGCTGCGCCGTAGCTGGGCGCTTCGCAACCGGCCGCACCTCGATCAGCTGCTTCCCGTGCGGCCGGCTTGGGCCCGCCGGCTCCCGAGCCGCCCTCCGCTGCCGCCCCCTGGGAGCGGCCCGTCGCCCGCCTCTGCATCCTGCGGAGCTGCATCGCCCGCCCCGTCCTCGTCATCTTCGTCATCATGCGGCCACTCGCGCAAAACATCCGGGACTGAAGACTTACCGGCTTGATCGGAGCCGCCGGCTTCCGCGTCCGCGAGGCACTCCTCGCCGCCTTCGGCTCCCGCGTCGCCGTCTCCCTCGTCCTCCGGGTCCGATTCATCCCGGTCCGGCTGCAAAACCATGGGACTCGGGCCGTCATGCACCAGCTGGCTCGGAAAGCGCTGCAGCCGGCCCAGGGCGTCAGGGCGCATGAAGAGGGCGGACGCCGCGAAGAACAAAGACCAGAGACTCACCGCTGGCGCTGGGGCATCCCGGTTGTACGGCTCCTTGCCGAATCGCCACTCCTTCACCTTGAGCCCAGCGGTAGAGACGTCGTTGACACGCTGGGCGATCTCGGCCAGCATCAGCTCCTTCGTTGACAGCCGGCAGGGGTCGCGCCGGCCGCTCATATCGCAGATCCGGTGCAGCCGCCGCTGCAGCGGCAGCACCCGGCGGCCGATGAAGGCGGCGATGAGGTCCACGGCGGTGAGCCCCTCGCGGTCCGTTATCTCCTTGACCCGGCGGCAGATGCCCAAGATCTCCGCGGACGGGTTCTTCGGGTTGTGCCCCCAGTTCAGCTTCTCAGCCGGGGGCACGTCGATGAAGGGGGGGAGGTTGATGCGGTCATTGGCCGGGTCGGCGTTCTTCACATAGAAGAAGGACTTCTGCCACTTCTTGGCGGAGTCCTCGAGCGGCAGCTTCGGGAAGGGGCCCGCCGTCCGGGTAACCGGCACGGCTGCCCCGCACTCGGACATGACGCCGGCGGCCGCTCCTTGCTGCTTCAGGTAGAACATGCGGCACCAGAACTCCACGTACGGGAGGAGGCCGACGTAGCCCTCGCACAGCGTCGCGAAGCCGGCGAGCTGCAAGATGGCGTTTGGCCCCAGGTGATGCGGCTGGAGGCCGAAGTACGTGAGGAAGCGCCTGAAGAAGACGCTCGAGGGAAGCCCCAGCCCGTGGAGGAAGTGGGTATAGAACACCACCACCTCGCCGTTCCGCGGCGCCGGCGCCATCTCCTCGCCAGGCGCGCGCGCCTCCACCTCCTCCGCCGGCGGCAGCCGCCGCGTGCGGCGAAGGTACTCGATGTCGTCGGCGGTCACCACTGACCCCTCCCAAGAGCCCTTCGATGGTGCCATCGGCGAGAGCGGGAGGGGCACGGTTTAAGGAGAGAGAACGACGGCGGTGAAGTGGGAAAGGAAGGCTGCTTGTGGGTCGCGGTGTGGCACGGCTGCAGCTCGAGCGGGCGACGGTGTACGGCGATGGTGTGCGCAAGAAGGAAGTCGCGGAGGTGGAGACGAAGCAACGGGCGGGGGCAAGGGAGCGAATGCCTCGGCCTCTCCCCCTCCCTTCCCATTTAAAGACCACGACGGAACGTGGGGGAGTGGGATCGTCTGTGCCCACGATCTCCACTCCCCCGCCATGCACGGGCGCGTTAAGACATGCAATAACTGCCCCGAGAACCCCAACAGGCGCGTGTGGCCGCAGTAAATCCCGCGCACGGGCCGAGGCCGCGGCCTGGTAGGACTTAGCCCACTGCGACGTCACGTCGCGCGCGTGGCCTGGCAGGCCTCATCTGCCGCTGGGCTGCACGTGGCGGGGTTTCGTCAGGTGGCTGGCGCGATCCCCCATACCGGCTGACTGGCCGGCTGAACCGTTCGAACTCCACTACGGCTAAGTACCTCGACCCGGCCCCCGGCAGCCGGCGAACGGCGGCCTCAAGCCGGCACTTCTTCGTCAAGCAACCGCATTCCTTCGGGGGGGATAAGCTGCAAAGCCTCCCCCGCTTGGAGCCGGCGAGCCTTTACAGCTTCGGGGACTACTGACGGGGGGATGACCCCCGGGTAGGCAAACAGACCCGGAGCCCCTTTTTAGAAAAAAACTTCGGGGCAGCCCATGCCCCTCCACGCCGGCTAGCCGCTCGGCCGGCTTCTCAACGCGAGCCGGCTAGGACCGGCCCCGGACCGGGTCCGGCTGTCCGCTAGCCGTCTGGCGACAGGTCAGCGGCCGTCCCATCGCTCCCAACGACAAGACAGCCCTCCACGACGGGAAAGCGTGGCTACAGTGTAATCCGCCTTGGGAAGGCGCGGCGACAGGGCTACCAACCGCGCTGACCAGAGCGACCGACGTCAGCATCAGCGCGCCGCTGTAGCCCCATGACGCCAACCACTCCATGACGCACGAGGCGACGGACCACAGTGCCGAGCAGCCGGCGGGCTCCACGGCCGGCTCCAGACGCCGACGTCCGGGTCCCGCCGAGTGTAGTTTTACCTATGTAACCCTGGGGGGTCGAGCTATAAGACCACTCAGGAGGCCTCCATGCAGGGGGGTCGCTCGCACTATCTTCCACCACACACACACACTCACAGGAGAGGTAGAACGGCGGCCTAGCCCCTTCTTCCTCCTCTGTCCGAACAGCTCCAGGAGCACCATTGTAGCCTCTGAGCCTATCATCCCATTTCGGCAGGACTAGGGGTGTTACCTCCCCGGAGGACCCTGAACTCGGGTACGCCTTGTGTTCCCCGCACGCGCGTACCGACCTCGCTTTCGGAACCCACCGGCGTCCTCTCCCAGCCCCCCACTTTTAGCCATCTCATGGCATCTGCCGTGATTTCACCACGACACCGTCTCAAGGCGGAACTTGGGCAGGAGCACTTTTGCCGTCCGACGGAGCGATTCCGCCGGGGATACTTCCCTCCGGGAGGGGGAAATCGAAGCCATCGACATCACCAACGATCCTCTCATCGTGGGAGGACCAATCTTCATCAACATCTTCACCAGCACCATCTCATCTCAAACCCTAGTTCATCTCTTGTATTCAATCTTTGTCTCAAAACCTCAGATTGGTACCTGTGGGTTGCAAGTAGTGTTGATTACATCTTGTAGTTGATGCTAGTTGGTTTATTTGGTGGAAGATTATATGTTCAGATCCTTAATGATAATCAATACCCCTCTGATCTTCAACATGAACATGATTTGTGAGTAGTTACGTTTGTTCTTGAGGACATGTGAGAAGTCTTGTTATAAGTAATCATGTGAATTTGGTATTCATTTGATATTTTGATGATATGTATGTTGTTGCTTCCTTTAGTGGTGTCATGTGAACGTTGACTAGATGACACTTCACCATACTTGGGCCTGAGGGAAGGCATTCTGGAGTAATAAGTAGATGATGGGTTGCTAGAGTGACAGAATCTTAAACCCTAGTTTATGCATTATTCCGTAAGGGCTGTTTTGGATCCATATGTTTCATGTTATGGTTAGATTTATCTTAATTCTTCTTTCGTAGTTACAGATGCTTGCGAGAGGGGGTAATCATAAGAGGGTTGCTTGTTCAAGTAAGAACATCACCCTAGCACCGGTCCACCCACATATCAAATTATCAAAGTAGCGAATGCGAATCAAATGAACATGATGGAAGTGACTAGACGATAATTCCCATGTGTCCTCGAGAATGCTTTGCTTTACACAAGAGACCGTTCCGTCTTGTCCTTTGCTATAAAAAGGATTGGGCCACCTTGCTGCACTATTGTTACTATTGTTACTTGTTACTCATTACGAATTATCTTGCTACAAAACTATCTGTTACCGTCATTTTTAGTGCTTGCAGAAAACACCTTGCTGAAAACCGCTTATCATTTCCTTCTGCTCCTCGTTGGTTTTGACACTCTTACTTATCGAAAGGACTAAGATTGATCCCCTATACTTGTGGGTCATCAAGATTCTTTTCTGGCGCCGTTGCCGGGGAGTGAAGCGCCTTTGGTAAGTGGAATTTGGTAAGGAAACACTTTTATTACGTGCTGAAATTTATTGTCACTTGTCACTATGGAAAGTAATCCTTTGAGGGGTTTGTTCGGGGTATCTTCACCTCGACCGGAAGCATTAAGAGTTGCTCCTCAACCTACTGAAGCTACTGAAAATATTTATTATGAAATTCCTTCAGGTATGTTAGAGAAACTGCTAGCTAATCCTTATGCAGGAGATGGAACAATACATCCTGATACGCACTTGATCTATGTGGATGAAATTTGTGGATTGTTTAAACTTGCAGGTTTATCTGAGGATGGAGTTAAGAAGAAGTTATTCGCTTTATCTTTGGAGGGAAAGGCATTGACATGGTATAGGCTATTGGATGATACTAGAACATGGGATTGGAACCGGTTGAAGCTGGAATTTCACCAGAAATTTTATCCTGTGCATTTGGTTCATCGTGATCGGAATTATGTATATAATTTTTGGCCTCGTGAAGGAGAAAGTATCGCTCAAGCTGGGAGGAGGCTTAAGTATATGATGCACACATGCCCCAATCATGAGCTCTCAAGAGAAATAATTATACAAAACTTTTATGGTCGGCTTTCTCGTAATGATCAATCCATGCTCGATACTTCGTCTACTGGTTCTTTTATAAAGAGAACCATTGAATTCAAATGGGATCTTCTGGAAAGAATTAAACGCAACTCCGAAGATTGGGAAATCGACAAAGGTAAAGAGTCAGTTATAAATCTTGAGTTTGATTGTGTTAGATCTTTTATGGAAACATATGCTTTTCATAAGTTTAGTACTAAATATGGACTTGACTCTGAGATAGTAGCCATTTTTTGTGAATCATTTGCTGCTCATGTTGATCTCCCTAAGGAGAAATGGTTTAAGTTTCATCCACCTATCGAAGTAAAGGAAGAACCTATAGCTAAAGAGGAAATAATTATTTATAATGTTGATCTAGTTGTGCCTACTGCTTTTATTGAGAAACCTCCTTTCCCTGTTAGAATTAAGGAACATGCTAATACTTCAACTATGGTTAATAAGAGTAATATTAAACCAACTAAACCCTCTGAACAAATTAAAGTTGAACTTAATGTTGCTATGGTTAAAGATCTTTTGGTTGATAACATTGATGGACATGCCATATATTTCTGTGAAGAAGCAACTAGAATTGCTAAGCCAGATCCACGAGATAAAAATAAACCTGTAATTGGCATGCCTGTTGTTTCCGTTAAAATTGGAGATCATTGCTACCATGGTTTATGTGATATTGGTGCTAGTGTGAGTGCTATTCCGTTTTCTCTTTATCAAGAAGTCATGAATGATATTGCACCTATTGAGATTGAAGATATTGATGTAACTATTAAGCTTGCAAACAGAGATATTATTACACCACTCGGGATTGTTAGAGATGTTGAAGTCTTGTGTGGTAAGATCAAATACCCTACTGATTTTCTAGTTCTTGGATCACCACAAAATGATTTTTGTCCCATTATATTTGGTAGACCTTTCTTGAATACGGATAATGCTAAGATTGATTGCAATAAAGAAACGGCCAGTGTTAATTTTGGCGATGTATCTCATGAGTTTAATTTCTCTAAGTTTCGTAGACAACCTCATGATAAAAATTACCTAATAAAGATGAAATTATTGGTCTTGCTTCTATTGCTGTGCCTCCTACTGATCCTTTAGAACAATACTTGTTAGACCATGAAAATGATATGCATATGAATGAAAGAAATGAAATAGATGAGATATTCTTTAAACAAGCACCTATTCTTAAACATAATTTGCCTGTTGAAACTTTGGGAGATCCTCTTCCACCTAAGAGTGATCCTGTGTTTGAATTAAAGAAATTACCTGATACACTTAAATATGCTTACTTGGATGAAAAGAAGATATATCCTATTATTATCAGTGCTAACCTTTCAGAGCATGAAGAAAAGAGATTACTTAAAACTCTGAGGAAGCACCATGCTGCTATTGGATATACTATTGATGATCTTAAGGGCATTAGTCCCACTCCATGTCAGCACAAGATTAATATGGAGCCGGATGCTAAGCCAGTTATTGATCATCAATGACGCTTAAATCCTAAAATGAAGGATGTGGTAAGAACTGAAATATTAAAGCTTCTGGAGGCAGGTATAATTTATCCTATAGCTGATAGTAGATGGTTAAGTCTCGTTCATTGTGTCCCTAAGAAAGGAGGCATTACTGTTGTCCCTAATGATAAAAATGAACTTATCCCACAAAGAGTTGTAACTGGTTATAGGATGGTAATTGATTTCAGGAAATTAAATAAAGATACTAGGAAAGATCATTACCCCTTGCCTTTTATTGATCAAATGTTAGAAAGATTATCTAAACATATGCACTTTTGCTTCCTAGATGGATATTCTGGTTTCTCTCAAATACCTGTATCAAAAGAAGATCAAGAGAAAACCACTTTTACTTGTCCTTTTGGAACTTATGCTTATAGACGTATGCCTTTTGGTTTATGCAATGCACCTGCTACCTTTCAAAGATGTATGACTGCTATATTCTCTGACTTTTGTGAAAAGATTGTTGAGGTGTTCATGGATGATTTTTTCCGTTTATGGAGCTTCTTTTCATGATTGCTGCTACTTGTGACTTGTGAGCTGCGTTGGGATTTTCTCAAAGAGGAGAGGATGATGCAGTATAGTAGAGATAAGTATTTCCCTCAGTTAAGAACCAAGGTTATCAATCCAGTAGGAGAACCACACAGAACCTCGTTAGCAGCACCTACACACACAAAAGCAAATACTTACACCCAACACGAACAAGAGGGTTGTCAATCCCCTTGGCGGTTACTTGCAAGGATTAATTATGATAGTGATAGATAGATAAATAAATTGCAAAATAAAATAAAGGAAATAAAATTGCAATAAGGTATTTCTAGATTCTATATATGATAGATAAATGACCCGGGGGCCATAGTTTTCACTAGAGGCTTCTCTCTCAAACACATAGCATACGGTGGGTAAACAAATTATTGTTGGGCAATTGATAGAAAAGCGCATAGTTATGACGGATTCATGGAAATGATCATGTATGTAGGCATTACGTCCGAGACAAGTAGACCGACTCCTGCCTGCATCTACTACTATTACTCCACCCATCGACCGCTATCCAGCATGCATCTAGGGTATTAAGTTAATGAAAACAGAGTAACGCTTTAAGCAAGATGACATGATGTAGACAAAGTAAACTCAAGCAATATGAATAAATCCCATCGTTTTATCCTTAATGGCAACAATACAAATACATGTCTTGTCCCCTACTTTGTCACTGGGATAGAGCACCACAAGATTGAACCTATTACAAATGACTTCTCCCATTGCAAGATAAATCAATCTAGTTGGCCAAACCAAACGGATAGATCAGAGAGAAATACAAAGCTATAACAATCATGCATAAATAAGGTCAGAAAAGACTAAAATATTTCTCATGAATAATCTGATCAAAAACCCACAATTCATCGGATCCCAACAAACACACCGCAAAAGAAGATTACATCGGATAGAACTCCAAGAAGATCGAGGAGAACATGGTATTGAAGATCAAAGAGAGAAAAGAAGCCATCTAGCTACTAGCTATAGACCCGTAGGTCTATGGTAAACTACTCACACATCATCGGAAGGGTAGCAAGGTTGATGTAGCAGCCCTTCGTGATCGATTTCCCCTCCAGCAGAGTACCGAAAAAGGCCTCCAGATGGGATCGCGGAAGAACAGAAGCTTGCGGCGGCGGAAAATTTATTCGAGGTGGCTCTCTGATATATGGGGAATATTTGAGAATTTATAGCGGAGGAATTAGGTCAAGAGATGCCATCTTCTTAACATAAAGTATTTATCATATAATCTTGTCATGCTCCATCTTCTTAACATAAAGTATTTATCATGCACAACCCCGGAGACAATCAAGCAATTGGTTCATTCTTTTTAACGCGCTTCAGCTTTTTCAACCCCAGCGCAATACATGAGCGCAAGCCATGGACATAGCACTATGGGTGGAATAGAATATGATGATAGAGATTAATAAGGGGAAGTCAAAAAAGGAAGATAATCTCACATCGACGCAGCTAATCAACGGGCTATGGAGATTCCCATCAATTGATGTCAATGAGAGGAGTAGGGATTGCCATGCAACAGATGCACTAGGAGCTATAAGTGTATGAAAGCTCAAAATAAAAACTAAGTGGGTGTGCATCCAACTTGCTTGCTCATGAAGACCTCGGGCATTTCAGGAAGCCCATCATCGGAATATACAAGCTAAGTTCTATAATGAAAAATTCCCACTAGTATATGAAAGTGACAACATAGGAGACTCTCTATATGAAAAACATGGTGCTACTCTGAAGCACAAGTGTGGAAAAGGATAGTAACACTGACCCTTCTCTCTTTTTCTCTCATTTTTTTGGTGGGCTCTTTTTGGCCTCTTTTTTCTTTTTTTTTATTTCCTCACTGGGACAATGCTCTAATAATGATGCTCATCACACTTCTATTTACTTACAACTCAAAATTACAACTCGATACTAGAACAAATATGACTCTATATGAATGCCTCTGGCTGTGTACCAGGATGTGCAATGATGCTAGCGTAACATGTATAAAAATGATGAACGGTGGCTGAGCCACAAATACTATGTCTGCTATATGATCATGCAAAGCAATATGACAATGATGATGTGTGTCATATAAACGGAACGGTGGAAGTTGCATGTCAATATATCTCGGAATGGCTATGGAAATGCCATAATAGGTAGGTATGGTGGCTGTTTTGAGGAAGATATAAAGAGCCTTATGTGTGATAGAGCATATCATATCACGGGGTTTGGATGCACCAGCGAAGTTTGCACCGACTCTCGAGGTGAGAAAGGGTAATGCACGGTACCGAAGAGGCTAGCAAATTATGGAAAGGTGAGAGTGTGTATAATCCATGGACTCACATTAGTCATAAATAACTCACATACTTATTGCGAAAGTTTATTAGCCCTCGAAGCAAAGTACTACTACGCATGCCCTAGGGGGGAGGTTGGTAGGAGTTAGCCATCGCACGCCCCCGACCGCCACACAAAGGAAGACAATCAATAATAAATCATGCTCCAACTTCTTATCATAACGAAAGACCATACGTGCATGCTTCGGGAATCACAAACCTTAACACCAATATTCTTACTAAACTACAATTATCCACTAGTACATCCCACATATTACCATCTTAATATCGCAAAACTATTGCAAGGAATCAAACTTATCATATTCAGTGATCTACATGAAAGTTTTTATTATGTCCTTCTTGAATACCTATCATATTAGGATCAAATTCATAACCCGCGCATATTACCATTACTATTTATTAGACTCTCAAAAAGATATAAGTGAAGTATGAGAGTGCAACTATTTCTTTAAAATATAACCACCGCCCAGCTCTAAAAGATATAAGTGAAGCACTAGAGCAACTGCCTAGCTCAAAAGATATAAGTGAAGCACATAGAGTATTCTAACAAATCACGAATAATGTGTATCCCTCTCAAAAAGGTGTCTTCAGCAAAGATGATTGTGGCAAACTAAAAAGAAAACAAAGAAAAGAAAACTATGGCACAATACGCTCCAAGTAAAACACATATCATGTGATGAATAAAAATATAGCTCCAAGTGATATACCGATAGATTGTAGACGAAAGAGGGGATGCCATCCAGGGCATCCCCAAGCTTAGATGCTTGGGTCTTCCTTGAATATTACCTTGGGGTGCCTTTGGAATCCCCAAGCTTAATTAGGGTCTTGCCGCTCCTTATTCCTTCATACATTGTGGTCTCACCCAAAACTTGAAAAGTTTAGCACACAAAACTCAACAGAAACCTTGTGAGATCTGTTAGTATAACAAACAAATCTTAAACTTTAGGTACTATTATAAATTGATTCATATTTAATATTAGCATAATGCTACTGTACTCCAACTTCCCCATGGCTTATACCCCCCGATACAATCCATATATTCATCAAAATAAGCAAACTATGCAACAAAAACAGAATCTGTCTAAAACAGAACCGTCTGTAAAGATATATTTAAAAGCTATACTTCTATAACTCCAAAAATTCTGAAAAATTAGGAAAACATAAAAAATTCAGAATTGTATCACACTCCCGTACAGAACCAGAAATCCAGCACTCGACTCAAAACTTTCTGTTTTCAAAGAGCATCAATTATACTATCATCCAAATCATCCCAAAGGCATTACTTGGCACAAACACTAATTAAAAGATAAAAACACAATCATAACAGAAGATAAAATTGTGTGACACAAGAAAAATAAAAATTGCAATAAAGATAAATATTGGGTTGACTCCCAACAAGTGCTATTGTTTTATGCCCCTAGCTAGGCATAATGCATTGTTTCAAGTATTATCGTCCTTCAAATTAATTCCATAGGTGGCCCTCATAATAGATTCATATGGTGGCTTAATTATCTTTCTAGGGAATTGTTCCATCACTTTCTTTAATGGGAATTGGAATCTTATATTACCTTCTTTCATATCAATAATAGCACCTATGGTTCGTAGGAAAGGCCTACCAAGTATTATAGGACAAGACGGATTGCATTCAATATCAAGCACAATAAAATCCATGGGTACATAATTCCTATTTGCAAGTATGAGAACATCATTTATTCTACCCAATGGTTTCTTAATAGTTGAATCCGCTAAATGCAAATTAAGGGAACAAGCATCCATATTGGTGAGACCTAGCATGTCACACACAGATTTTGGTATAGTAGAGACGCTAGCACCTAGATCACACAAAGCATTACATTCATAATCTTTAATTTTAACTTTAATAGTGGGTTCCCATTCATCATGTAATTTTCTAGGTATTGAAACTTCCAACTCAAGCTTCTCTTCATGAGCTTTTAGCATAGCTTCTACGATATGTTTAGTAAAAGCTTTATTTTGTTCATAAGCATTAGGTGAATTAATCATGGATTGCAACAAGGAAACACATTCAACTAAAGAGAAATTATTATAATTAAAGTCCTTGTAATCCAAAGTAGTGGGCACATCACTATTTAAAGTTTTGATCTCTCCAAACCCACTTTTATCATTTTTATCAATAAGATCATCACCCTCCGAACAATTGGGACGCCTTCTAGCTAAAGTTGACTCATCTTCAGTCCCTTTTTCATCAAGTTTTATATTACTAAATAAAGATTCAATAGGTGAGGCACCAATCATTTTAATATCTTCATCATTACTACGATAAAAACCGGGTCGAATAGCTTTTTCTAAGAATTCTCGCTTAGCTCTCAACCTAGCGGTTCTTTCTTTACTTTCATTGATGGAGACATAGATAGCTTTAATAGACTCATTAATATCATGCTTGGGTGGCAAAATTTTAACTTTGAGAGTATCCACATCATGAGCAATTCTATCCATGTTCCTAGCCATGTCATCAACTTTATTCAATTTTTCCTCTACCATGGCATTAAAAATCTTTTGAGAATTAATAAATTCTTTAATATTACTTTCAAGATCAGAGCGTATCCTATTATTATTATTATATGAATTACCATAGGAATTACCATAATTATTAGAGGAATTTCCAGGAAACGGTCTAGGATTGAAATTACCCCTATAAGCATTGTTGTTGAAATTATTTCTAGAGACAAAATTCACATCAATAGCATCATTATTTTGCTCAATCAAAGTAGATAATGTCACATCATTAGGATCAACATGAGCATTTTTACTAGCAAGCATTTTAATAAGAGCATCCATCTTATCACTGAAAGTATTAATTTCTTCGACAGAATTTACCTTCTTACTAGTTGGAGTTCTTTCAGTGTGCCATTGAGAATAATTTGTCATAATATTATCAAGGAGTTTTGTAGCTTCTCCCAATGTAATTTCCATAAAAGTACCACTTGCGGCAGAGTCTAGAAGATTTCTAGAAACAAAGTTTATTCCCGCATAAATTTTTTGTATAATCATCCATAAGCTTAAGCCATGAGTGGGGCAATTTCTTATCATTAATTTCATTCTCTCCAAAGATTGTGCAACATGTTCATGCTCAAGTTGCTTAAAATTCATTATTTGATTTCTTAGAGAAATAATCTTAGCGGGAGGAAAAATACTTGGCAATAAAAGCATCCTTACACTTATCCCAAGAATCAATACTATTTCGAGGCAAGGATGGAAACCAAGTTTTAGCACGATCTCGTAGTGAGAAAGGAAATAATTTCAATTTTACAATATCATTATCCACATCTTTTTTCTTTTGCATATCACATAATTCAACGAAAGTATTAAGATGGGATGCATCATCTTCATTAGGACTACCAAAAAATTGTTCTTTCATATCAAGATTCAGCAAAGCAGCATTAATATCACACGACTCCGCACTAGTGGGGGGAGGAGCAATTGGAGTAATAATAAAATCATTATTATTAGTATTGGAAAAGTCACACAATTTAGTGTTTTCTTGAGACATAGTGACAAAGCAAGCAAACTAGCAAACAAGCATCACGTGCAAACTTGCAAACAAGCAACTGGATTTCGTCTTTGTCATTCCTGTACTGAATCCATGTTGGGAGGATACGTGCATGACACCTAACAGCAACGACTGCCTCTGATACTAACTTGGCTGACTCTGTAGCATCACGTGGCCTTTTTAAACCTGACTCGGAATGGATCTCCATTCTTCCTCCTTTAGATTTAGTTAACCTGTCGAGCATTATCCCTGATGCTTGTTTCCTCTTGCGCCTAGGTGCTAGTTCAACAACGAACATGGGAAGTGTTAGTGTACATCAAACTGTGAGACTACATATAAAGAAGCATGCAACTGTAACTTGACTCGATCAACTACCGTCTTGGTGTTGAAGCTCACAAGGTTCATCTGATCTTGCCAAGTCCTCTTGTGCCAAGAGTGCTTCGGAAGTAGTGTCAGGTGGCAAGGGAGCTTGGGAACTTGCCGCTAGCAGAGTTGCCGAACGAGTAAGTCGTGCACATGTTGGTACTGTGGAAGAAGGTGCTGCAACCACTAGGGCTGTCGTTGCTTGTTTGGTTTGTTTGTCTTTGGTACGTTTTGCAGGTGGTGTAGCAGGGGATACTGTGTTTCTACATTTATCTGGTGGACTTCGACCTTCTCTTGCACTATCAGTACCAGCAGAATCTGCAAAGCTGTTCCGCTTCCGTTTCTGTGCCTCCTGAGTATTAACACCATCCCCTACCATTCTGTGTACCTTCCTCTTTTTGTCCATGTAAAGTCAAACCCACGAGAAAAAGGAATAAAAATTTAGTTCTCCAGAACTAATTGATGTGTGATACAGACGAATTGAACTTTGATGTTAGACAACCGCATGATAGGAGGTTGTAATATGTACAAAAAATAGGACGGCATGAGATAATCAGACCTATGATGTGTAAACTAAGCAGAAGGCATTTCAATAAATTAGAAGCAATGCAATGGAAGCTAGACACCATATGAAAGATGCTACAAATATCACTCTGCCAAGTTAATAGTGTCTCATCATAAGTGGCATTTAAACAAATGTCAAGCAGTACAAGCAATAAATCATATGCAAGATCCAAACAATATCACACTACCAAGTTAAAGGTGTCTCGTCATAAGTGATTGATGCAGGATAGACACGAACAGTACTTCGATGTTAGAACATGTAATAGACAGATGTAGTATATGCAAAAAAAAAGGAAGACATGCCATGTTAACATGTATAATGTGTAAACTAAGCAGATGCAATTTAATCAAATTAGAAGCAATACAAGCTAGACACCATATGCAACATGCAAGCAAATATCACACTGCCAAGCTAGAGAAAGCACCTGGGATGCTGGAGTAGGGTTGTTGGGCACATCATATTTACTTGGAAATTCTACTGCACTAGCAGAAGTAGCAGAATCTCTAGAGCGCCTTCTTACGGGTGGCGCCAGATGACCGCCATCAGCCCCTGCCTTACTTTTTTCCTTCCTCTCTCTTATTTTTTTGCCTTGTCAAGTCAAACCCACAAGAAAAATGAATAAAATTCACTTTTCAGAACTCATTGATGCATGATGCTGACGAACACTACTTTCATGTAAGGCGACCGCATGATAGGAGGATTGAATATGTAAGAAAAAAGGACATCATTGCATATTCACACCTATGATGTGTAAACTAAGCAACATGCAATTCAACAAATTAGAAGCAATGAAAGCTAGACACCGTATGAAAGATGCAACGAATGTCACTCTACTGAGTTAAAACTGTCTCGTCATAAGTGCCATTTCAACAAATTAGAAGCAGTACAAGCTAGAAAACAATGCAAGATGCAACCTATATCACACTCCCAAGTTAAATGTGTCTTATGATAAGTGATTGTTGCATGTTACACAACAGTAGTACTTTGCTGTAAGAACATGGCGTGATAGACAGATATTGTATGTTCTAGAAACAGGAACACGTGTCTTATTCACAAGTATAATGTGTAAACTAAGCAGATGCAATTCAACAAAATTAGAAGCAATACATGCTAGACAGCATATGTAACATGCAGCCACATGTAACAGTGCCAAGTTAGAGCGAGCACCTGTGATGGTTGGGTAGGGGAGATGTGCTCATCATCAACACAACTACGTTGACTGTCTATGCATGTGTTGTCTTGCAAATCTTGTTTGGAGGATGGCGGAGTAGAATCTGTAGAGACCCTCCGTTTCAGTTGGTCGGAAGGAGCACCATCATCCACTGCCTTGCTAATTTCCTTCCACTTTATTGATTTTGCATTGTCAAGTCAAACGACAAGAAAAAGGAATAAAAATCACTCTTCAGAACTCATTCATGCATGATACTGACAAACACTACTTGGATGTAAGGCAAACACATGATACAAGGATGGAATATGTACGAAAAACAGGACGGCATGGCATATTCACACCTATTTGTGTAAACTAAGCAGAAGCCATTTCAACAAATTAGAAGCAATGCAAGGTAGACACCACATGAAAGATGCAACCAATATGATTCTGCAAATTAGACACAATACATGCTATAAATCATATGCAAGATGCAACAAATATGACGCTGCATATACTAAAGGTGTCTCGTCATAAGTGATTGATGCGGGATACACAAGAATAGTAGTTTTATGTAAGGACATGGTTAATAGACAGATGTAGTATGTACCAAAAACAGGAAGGCATGTCACATTAACAGGTATAATGTGTAAACTAAGCAGAATAGCAGATGCAATTTAACCAAATTAGAAAAATTACAAGCTAGACACCATATGCAACATGCAACCACATATCACACTGCCAAGTTAGAGCAAGCACCCCTGCGATGGTGGTGTAGGGGAAATGCCGTCACCAACTACAGAGTTACGTTGACTATCTTCATCTAGCCTTGCTGTTTGTTGAGAATCATGTGGGGAGGATGACACTGCACTCTTTAAAAGAGTAGCGCGTCTCACACTAACCCATGGGTCTGACTGTCTCATCATAAGTGATTGATGAGGGATACACAAGAACATTAGTTTTATGTAAGAACATGGTTAATAGACAGATGCAGTATGTACCAAAAACAGGAAGGCATGTCATATTCACAGTATATGGCTAAGCAGATGCAATTTAACAAATTTAGAAGCAATATACAAGGTAGACACCATATGCAACATGCAACCACATATGACACCGTGAAGTTAAAGCAAGCACCTGCGATGCTGGTGTATGGTGAATGGGGTCATCAACTACAGAGCTACGTTGACAGTCTTCATCGAATGACACTACACTCTTCTTTAGAGCGTCAAACTGCATCTTTCCAATCCTCAATGCAGACTGGAGCAACTGCTCTGTTTTCTTTTTAGAATACTGTGGTTGAGATTCTGAAATACCCATGCGTAATAAAACAATAGTGAGAGAGTATGGGTGTAGTTTGTGCACAAGTAGTGCAGTGTAAAAGTATCAGATAGCAGGTGAGTCAAAAATAAATGATGGCAGACATATGATAGCTCTACAACATGCATGGCACACGAAATTAGATTCTAGGCTTTTGAAATATGAGCACAGGGATGGCTGGGAAGTGCAGGTAATCCTCCAGCAAACCACCACATGTGGTCCTATGAAAATAACAATCGACTGAAAACAAATAGGCCAGTCAATTTTTTCTGCACCGTCCGATCTATAAGGAACGGGCAGATGGCCTTCATCTACCTCCCTCCAGTCACTGTTGATGATCTTCCTCGAACCGCCAGCGACCATCGGCCCAGACCCCTGCCTCCGCCGCCCCACCCTCCCCTCGACCTCACCCCACCGCCGTGCTTGGCAGCGCCCCCCGGCCATCCCTTTAAGCCCGGTGGGCCTCCAGATCGGGCACCAGCAGCTCTTGCGCCACACACACCTCTAAGATAGACACCGAGGCGCAGCTTCCCCGGCAAACAGGCGGACTAGGCGCTCAGCGCGCCTCCGCGGGTGGTTCTTCCTTTAATTGGGAATCAACTGACACTGAATTGAAATCCAGGCAGGCGACGGACCTCTAGCTAAAGTGAAATAGTAAATGGGGGGAAACCTTGTGCATCGCGAGTTACTTGGAACATCTAGTATCAGGAAGAATGTGAAGTAAGAAGTGGTCAACTAGTTTCCTTCATGGGATGAATACCGTGCGAGCAGACATGTAAGATTTGCAAGAATAAGGGAAGATGAGTACCAATATCGGCTTGCAATGCTGTGTCCTCCTTATGATTTTTCGATGATCTTCTTGTGTTTCGCCGGAAACCAGATGTTGTGGAGGATGGTGGAGCCTTGGACGCACCCATGGACAAGTTGTTGAGTGTGGTGTCCCTCTGTCGGCGGCGGAGAAGTAGATCCAAGGCGGCGAACGATGGCGTAGCGGGAACAGCTCCGGTGCGGTGGACGGTTGCGACGTTGGAGCAGCAGCGGTGAGGCGCAGGACGGAGGGGTTGAAGTGGCTCGGGTACGACGCAAGTCCACGTCGTGGAGGCAGCTCTGCCTCGGCTTGAACTGCTAAGTCCTCGAGGGCGCTGCGGTTGAGGTTGCGGTGGACAACGATGTCGGGGTATCGGCTCCGGCGTGATGGAGGAGGGCGGCGGTGGATCGGTGCGATGGGGTGGCGGACGGAGGAGGCTGGGGTTTTGCGGCTGGTGGAGAGGGAGTTTTGGTGTCGACGGAGTATGAATGGGGAATCAGACGGGTGAGGGGGGAAGCTGAGGGGGAACCATGTTTCCAGGACGCGCTTGTTTGAAATTTGGGGAAAGTTACAAACTTTGCCCCCATCTAAAATTTCAGACATGCCGCGGGTCGGGGGTAGGACGGTAATCTCATGTGTCCAAAATAGTGGGCGGGAGTGATTTCGTCCGAGCGCATCGGCGTTCAGGCGCCCGCGGTATATATGAATGTTTTTCGGAGGCGGTTGTGTGGCGTCTCGGTGAAGTTACAAACCTACCCCGGTTTAGACTTCTGGACGTCGGGCCGGTAGGCTTCACGGGTCAGAGTTAGGACGGTAATTTCCTTCTACCAAACATTGGTCTCGCGTGGTTTCGGGCGAGGAGAGGCTCTTTTGGCGCTTCGTTCAAAATTTTGAACCAGAAGCATTCACATTTACAGTACTCTTGAACTATTAGGATTGACCTTAATAGACCTCGTTAAATTTGACCTTGTATGATTGAAAACCTCATTAAATTATGCGCTTCTTTTGAAATTTTGACTCTTGAAAATCTTATAACTACTATTATTTTGGAATGGAGGTGGTAAATTTGAATGTATTTTGTATACGACTATATGTTATTATGTACAAAAGCAAAGCAAAGATTGATGCACCCTTAATTTAGGTATGATTTACAAATGCCATGATCTCGAATTCAAATAATTGAATGCACTTCATGTTGAATTCAAATATTTGAAACCACCTTAAGTTGAATTCAAACGTATGCTAGTTCCTAGCTAGCTATTTAGAATGTTCACTATGTATCTTTTGTATGTATGATGTGCTTTACACACACAACATAAACTATAATCACGTTTATATTTGAATTGCTAAAGCCATGCATTGTATGGATTTCAAAATACTGACTCTATGGATCAATTATATCGAATAATACCATACACATGCTCAAATTCGACAGAATATGGATGTTTGATACACCAATGATCGTTCCATACGCGAATCGCAGATATCATGATCCCATCCAAATATTTGGATACAATTTATATTTTAAATTGATGTGTACATCGGTCTTTTACGCGTAGATTCACTCTCCCTCGGCCCCTCCTCACACACGTGTTATCTTTCTCTCTCACACATATGTGCACACACTATATATCCATCGGCCTTCTCTCTCACACATCCTCACACTCTCTCCTGAGGTGTCTCTCGCACACACGCTGTCTATATATATCACCCTCCCTCCCTCTCTCTCACAACTATCTACGACTCCTTTCACTAATCTCTGCCACAAGAACTCTTTCACACGCATAGGCACGCATGATCTCCATCGACCCTTTTCTCTATACATATACCTCCCTACGTGTCTCCCGGACGCTTAGGCCTATCTCGCACGCATTGTCTCCACCTCTCTTACTAGTTGACGAATATGATTCCAGCAGAGCATTCAGTAGGATATCCCTTACAGCTAGGTTGGATGCATGGTAATAAGAGACAAGGATTTACCTTAGTTCGGGCCCTTGCGATCCAGGAAATACCCTATCCCTGGTCATGTATATTTGTGATTAGGGTGTGTACAGAGTACACTACGTGAATACCAAGGGATTCTGTGTATGCTATCGACGAACTAGGCCCCGGGCTTGTATAACATACCCGGGGCCTAGGGTTACAATTCCTAGCCAGCTTTGTCAGTGGACACAAAGTCCTTCGCGGCTCTGATTTCTTTGTCTTGTGTGACTAGTCCACCAGGGGTCTCCGTATAATGTGTTATGGGCGGACCAATGTGGCGCAGGACGGAACCGAACGGGGGCCTCACCTCGGCCCTCCAGACCTCACACACCCCTACCCCTAGGTCTCGGTATCTTCTCACACCCACACATGCATACCAGACGCACACACCCCACACACTATTTCTGCTCATGTCTCTCTCCCCTTCTCCCTTGCATACACACTCTCAAGACCATCTCTCGTCGAGACATCCTATTCGTCCCTATCTCTCTAGACCTCTCTCATTTCTCGTGCTATCTATCTCTCATCGCACACACACCCTCTATCCGCGCCTCTCTCAAATACGTACACATACCCTCTCCAGGCCCTGCCAAATACGTAAACTACACATTCACACATGTTGCATCTTATCATGTGCTCCATTGATCTAAAAATCCCTCTATTCACTTTTACTTTGCATACAAGATTCCTTTTGAATTAAAACTACGCAAAGTGTGGCCAAAATTTATTTTATAAAATCTACATCTATACAATATTACAAAGTTATATGGAGTACGAAAGTTAATTGCATGGTGCATCCAATGATATTTATTCCGCATTGTGAATGTTTATATTTTTATACTATGAAGTTAGTCATAATAAAGAGAAACGAAGAGCATCTCTCTCTCCCCCCATCGCCCCCTCTCTCTACGCCTCTTTCACGTACACACACAAACTATCTCTAGGCCCTCTAATAGTACGCCCCATCGCATTCACGCATGTTCCATCTTTCTCTCATGAGATATACACCGACGATCACTGTATTTGAAGCGAAAGCACGATACGATCACTGGACTTCACAATATACTCATTACGGTCACCATATACGTTCTGTGGTTGTTATACAGTCACACGCTCACCGTAGAGCTCTGTATTTGTTGAAGACACGATTAGTTGACCAGTTAAACAGTCCACGTGGCGCATCTAGTGTTGCATCATCAGCGCACATTATCTCACTACCATAGGGCCCACCTGTCAGCGGGTATAAGAATGTAAACAAACGAAAATAAAATATTGCACGGTGGGTATTACTAGTAGAAGGGATTCAAAGTGGCACGGACAAGGTGGCCTTGTATTGGTATGCTGTGCTGGTTGACTGGTTCTTTTAATACACAGGATCTAGTGTGATGATTATACACACACGCACGCATGAACACGAACTGCACGCCTGCATGCACACACACGCATGCACGCACGCATGCATGCACTCACCACACGACCAACACACACGCTCACGCTCAAGTGCTCAACCTACACGTGCATGCACACACATCAGGCCCTGACACACACATACACAACCAGGTGGTTCGCGCGCAAGGGTTCAAGTCTTGTCGCGCCTGCGTAAATTTCTGTTTATCTTATCTCTTTCCTGTGCCAATTGACAGGTGGGACCCACAAGGAACGTGGCAAATTTAACCAGTCAACATAGTGCCACGTAGACTATTTGGCCGGTCAACAGAGTGCAATACGATGCTCAACGGTGAGCAGGTGACCGTATAATCACCGTCAAACGTATATAGTGACACTAATGAGCATATTCTGAAGTCCGGTGACCGTATTATGCTTTCGCTTCAAATACAGTGACTGCCAGTGTATTTATCTCTTCTCTCGCTCTCTCCGTGGAGCCGACTAGGCCAACCTCCCACGCCTAAATTGACGCACGCCACCCCAATATTGTTGTATTGGTTTCGTAAGAGCGAACAAGCATTCACGTCTATCGTATAAACTCTAGATATGAGTTACAAATGCTATGATGACGAATACAAATATTTGAATCCACTTTATGCCGAATTTCTCTCTGTAGGCCCTCCAAAAGTACGTCCCTACACGTTCTTGCATGTTATATCTAACAACTATGCAATACAGTACTACTATACTCTAACACAATAAATCATATGTATTTTTAGTTTTAGATCTCAGATTGTTACTTCAATTATTCATGTTGCATACATTAAAATTGCGTTGAAATGTATGGCTTGTATCATCTAGTGATCTGAAAGGTCCGACTACACACACACATGACACAAAAAAGGGCCCACTACACATTCAAGCATTTCACATCTTTCTCTCGGTCTCTCTGTCAAACCGACTATGCCAAACTACCCTGCCTACCGCGCGGGAAAAGACCCGTCCTCGCCTGTTTCATCGGGTTTGTATCGATGGATCTTACGAAACAGCAAAACCAAGTGGTACAAGAGTAGTACAAGACTACCACATAGTACAACTACAGTAGTACTACCTCTCTTCCGGTTTATAGGGCTCATCTCAAAATTTTAGTTTTTCCGTTTTATAAGTCTCATTTTTACTACTTCCCATCACATGTTCAGATTTCAATGTGTATTAAATATCTACATACAAGGAATATGATAAAACTCACCAATACATGTAATGCTTCTTGGTCATTTATTGGCCACGCATGCATGCATTGCAATTAATGCATTGGTAAACACAATTTTTTTGAGGAAAAACAAGCGCATTAATTGAGTACTTTTCCAAACTACAAAAATTATTCCACCACTCACCGTCTACCTTGGTTGGTGAGATTTGTGAATTGAGTCCTATAAACCGGAAGAGAGGGAGTAGTACAGTACAAGTTACAATTCACTGGGCCACCGTGTCTCGTACTCCTCCGTCGTAAGAGTGGAGCGCTCGCTTTCATAAATGTTCTACTCCCTTTCGCTGACATGTGGGACATCCAGCATCCGGGTCCACGTGCCATGCACCAAATAACAGTGCAGAGCAGCAGGGGGGACACACCCCGGTCATGGCGCCGCAGTAGTAATGAGCAATGAGGCTTCAAATCACAAAGCTGCAGCTTTCCCACAGTATAAGTTGGAGGGACGAAGCAACCATCATTTGACTCTTCGCTGAAGTTGCTTCTGCCGTTGTTCTGCCTCATGTAGTCATGTGGGACGCGGATCGGCTTGGTACATCACTGACACGTGGGACCGCATGTTAGCAAACCGTGAGGCCAACCTCCCCCGCCTTCCGCGCGGCAAAAGCACCTCCTCTTTACTAATCAAAACCAAGTGGTACGCTTAAGGGCATCCACAATGTGTAGCCAAATGGTAAAATAGCTTTTGGCATCGATGGGAACCATTATGGAGGGTGCTGCGAAAGCCAAAAAAAGAGGGAACCGAAACTCGGTGGTGCGCCGATGCCAAATTGATTGAAGAAATTAAAAAAGCAACCTCTCTCCTCTTTCTCCCTTGCATGGATGCATGCATAGAGCACAGAGTCTACTCCCTTCTACTATCACAAATCACAAAGCAATGAGGCGTCAAATCACAAAGTCACGGACGAAGCAACCATCATTTCACTCTTCGCTGAATCCGCTTGTCCATCGTCTTCTTCCAGAAACAACCTTTCCTGCAGTAAGCTGGATAGATGGAGCTATTGTGCTAAATTTAATAATATAGGAAATCCTGCATCTACTCCAACCTAGGAGTATTTTAAAAATTCATCTGTCTTCCCTATGACATCAAACACACAATCCCAATCCTATAATCCAATCCAAGCCATTCCTATCCAAAGAGAACAATCCTATATTTTTGTGATTCCTGTGGTTTGAGGATCCTGCAAATCAAATAGGCCAAGGTGATTCCAGCTAGTGGAGTGGTGGAGCCCAATGGTAACATCTCGTTTGATCGTGACTGTGTTTCAAATTTAGCTCGGACATCCACGGCTACACAACATTCACCAAGTAGTACCAGTTACTCAATGGGTACAAATATAGTACTAGTACTTATTAGTAAAGAGACCAAACGTACATAGAGAATTATATGATTTAAAAATTCTCGTATGTGCATCAATAGGCCCGCGAAAGCCTAGATAAGCGGTACTACTGTACTACTTGTTTGATGGTGTGTGCGAGACATGCCGGGCACGTCCCGGCACCTTCCTCGCCAAGAAGCTTCTCCACGAACGTAGCACCAGTAGGGTAACAAAATGACGCCGGTCCACATGCATGTCGAAGCTGAAGTCACACCCTCCTCGTTGATGCACCCGCCGACGATTCGCCTCGTGGACTATCTTCCTCACAATGCCGTCAGGGACGACCGTCTCCCACTCTGTTTTGTTGGGACGTAGATCGATGAGCGGAGCCAGCCCCGAACTGCACGTCGGCATTTCCGTTGGTTGCACAGGCTGGACGGGTCCCCGACGCGGAAGAGCCTTTCTGACAGTAAACCGGTGCCCGTGTAAGGTTACACGGTCATGTTCGAGTCCCCTTGCGGCAGCTCGAGCTCGGACGACGTGGTCACGTCGCATCCAACGGTCACGGTGACACAATACTAAAATCGAAGTCGCTCACTCACAAACCAAATGTTACGATTTACATGTTCAAAATGAAAAGGCGGTACAATTACGCACGCCTGTCGTGGTCGCATCACACCCTCACATAGTTGGTCCGACACGCTGCAAACCCAAGGGAATGCGCCTTGGCTTGCCTTTCTCATTGACATGTGGTACTCCCTCCGTCCAGGTGTATTTAAGTCACCAAAGGTGGAGCAGCGTGACCCGGTGGCTGCGAATTGGAGGAGGCGAAAGAGTCGGACCGGGAATTCTTCCAATCACCGCGGCAGTTTTTTCCTCATAAACCAAACAAAAATTAGCAATGAATCCCTAATTAATAGGGCTGCCATTTCAGCCAACCCGTGCATGCAAACTGGGGTCACTCCCTCCCCTAATCAACGTGTTCCTTCTCTGCATGCATAGGTCGCCATTTCCTCCACGCGCGTGGTTCGGCCAAAAATTTCGGTCGCTGATGAACGAGGCAGTGAGGGGAACGAGGACGGAATTTAATGCATTGCGCCTAAGCATTTTGGGAATATCTAATTTTTGTAAGGTGATTTATACACCCGGACGGAGGGAGAAACCACATGTTATCAAACCAAACTCAGCCATCCAACCACTGACACCTAATTTTTATCGATACAGTATGTTTATAAGGCTGATTTATTAAATATAAATATGTTTTTACACAGCAAATGATCCCTAAAAACAACAACATAAAGAAAACTATCACTGCTCACAGAATGAGCCGGCTTCGTCGTCTTTGGCTGCCGGCGCGAACCAGCCGGCGCTGCCGACGTGTGTCTCTGCGGCGTGGTTGTCCTCGGCCTCCAACTACTCATTCACGCGGAGCATGATGGCGCTCTGCACGGACACGAGCACCGCCCGGTTCACATCCACGACGTTCGGTTCCGCCTACAGGAGGGCCTCAATGGCAGCGGCATCCGCGCGCTCCGCGTCGAGTTGAGACTCCGCCGCCTGGTTCAAGTCCATGACATCCGGTTCCGCCTGCAGGAGGGCCTCGATGGTAGCAGCATCCGCACGCTCCGCGTCGAGTTGAGCCTCCGCCACCTGGTTCACGACCACGACATCCGGTTCCGCCTGCAGGAGGGCCTCGCTGGCAGCGGCATCCGCGCACTCCGCGTCGAGTTGAGCCTCCGCCGCCCGGTTCACGACCACGACATCCGGTTCCGCCTGCACGAGGGCCTCGATGGCAGCGGCATCCGCGTGCTCCGCGTCGAGTTGAGCCTCCGCCGCCCAGTTCACGACCACGACATCCGGTTCCGCCTGCAGGAGGGCCACGATGGTAGCGGCATCCGCGCACTCCCCGTCGAGTTGAGCCTCCGCCGCCCGGCGCTTCTTTAGGATTGCCAGGTTGAACCGCTGGTCCGCCTGCACCATGGGGGACCCGGACGCCGGCACGAAGTCGACGTCCATCGTCTCCTTCGCCGCGGGGGCCTTCTACGCCGCGACCTCCGCCATGAACATTGGATCACCTTCCTCCACGGAGCTCGGCTCCAAAGGACTCGGGATTGATCCGCCGCAAAGCGAGCTTGGGAACGGAGGTGTGTGGCGCCTACCGCCGCCACAATTTCTGCGCGGCGCTCCGGCGTCAACATCTTGTAGTACGTGATCTTGCTGCGCACCATGGCTATCTGGCGAACTAGGGGACGGCTGATGCAGGAGAGTTGTCGGGTGGGATGGGACCAAAGTTTCGGAGTTTGACGTCGCAGACGTCCGGACCTCCCCACCGGTCGGTCTGTGGGATTTGTTTTTTTAGATGCTGTAGGTGGGATCTGTATCAATGGATTGCTCGAAGCAGCAAAACCAAGTGTTCCGTATGCAATAAGAGTACTTGAAGTATAGAAGTTCATTCCCTCCAAAAAAAAGAAGTATGGAAGTTCAAAAGGAACTGACGATGTACATCACACTTGTCGTGTTCGCGTTGCACCCCGACACGGTCGGTCCGGCACATCGCTCACCGAATAGAACGCGCTTCGTCTTGCATTTTCGCTCGCTTGCGGAACCGCAGTTGAGAGCAAACCGACGGTAGGCAAACTTTCCCCCCTCCATTCCCTCAAAAAAAAACGTTCCCCCTCCATCTCCCCCTCCCCCTCCCGCGTCGGCTGAATTTAGAAGAGAGAGACGACTGATGTAAAAAAAACATACTAGAAGAGAGAGACGACGAGGGAGAGATTGTAGCATGGATTCCAAGAAATTTGTTGAGAGTGTGAGGTGGGCCATGTGTTAATAAGCACTCCATACTCTAGTGCAGATGCCTCCGTCGTGGTTTATTGGTCCCCTTCGTATTTTGTGTCAAATTTTGACCTTAGATTAACTAAAATAATATTAATGCATGTCACCGAAAATAATATCATTGGAAACTATTTTCAAATACGAATTGAATGATATAATTTTTGATGACATGCATTAATATTTTTTTAGTTGAAATTATGGTCAAAATTTGGCATGAAAAACAAAGGTTGTACTAGTACTACTAGTACTCCTACTGCTATTGAACTGGCTAGACGTGGCGAAATCCTAGTAGAGCAAGTATAATACTACCTCCGTCCTGATTTATTGGCCCTCTTCGTATTTTGTGCCAAAATTTGACCATAAATTGAACTGACAAAATGTTAATGCATGTCATAAAAAATTATATTGTTGGATTCGTATTTGAACATAGTTTCCAATAATACTATTTTTTGTGACATGCATTAACATTTTGTTAATTAAATTCATGATCAAAATTTGGCACAAAATACTATGGGGACCAATAAACCAGGACGAAGGTAGTAGATCCTAGCAGGCTATTAGCTGCTCCACATCAGCAAAATCACAGCTGGAGGAGAGAGGAGGTAGGAGAGAGATGGGAGCCGGCGCTCCATCTAGCGCCCGGCTGCAGCACAATGTACGAGCACATATAGCCAGCATGCAGCTTGTGTGAAGGCTAAAAGCAAGCATTTCTTCGCACCCACGAATCATGTCCACATGCAAGCATTGCATGCTATAGCCAGCCTAGTAATTAACTACAACCAACCTATTGTATGAATATGTTTTTAGGAAGACTATAAGATGATGTGGCACTAGTATATAGCCAGTAGCTGGCTCTTCTATTAATCTTGCTCGTAGCTAGCGCATGTGCGAGAACAAAAATTCACGTGTTTAAATACAAATTGGAAACCATTTTCTATTTGAATACAATTTTATATACGTGCTTGTACATGGTATATTGTAAGTTGAAAAGCGAAACGAAGATTGAATGCCCTTTACATATGATTTGCAAATGCTATGATCACCGGTTCAAATATTTGAATCCACTTTAGGTTGAATTCTAATATTTGAAACTTTTTTTAGGTTTGATTCAAGTACCAAGTGTCTTCTTATTCATAATGTGTCTCACACACCCAACATAGAGTGTTGTCATGTTTTTTTTCTTTGACGCACGCTCTCTCTGTATTGCACACCCACTCGATCTCTCTCGGTTTCATCTCAGGGTCTCTCTCTCTCTCTCTCGCACACACACGCATAGCACCTCTCTTCCTCTTTGTGCATGTCACATATGATCGACCTCTTGAGGTATCAGGATTGTATCTCGCTCATCAGGTCGCTCTTCGACGCACGCCTAGGTCACTCTAGCATGCATTAATTGTAACCAATCCTTTCATCTATTTTTAAGCATACATTCATCTTTCTCTACACCCCTATGTACATCGGTCGATCGATCAATCTCCGGACCCACCCTAGTCCTCTTTCAATCGATCTACAGCTAGATGGTACATGACCGACTAGCATACACACAAACACCTCCCTCTCTCCACCTCACACGATCATTTCTATCATAGACACACACCAAAACCTTGATTTGCATGACACACACTCGATCTCTCCACATCTATCGATCTCGTCAAGATGTGTCGGGTCATGAACCGAAGGGGTTTGTCACTACTAAGATGGGGAGCGACACGTACACTACTGCAGGCGACCGCTAACGCGACACATGAATCAGAGACCCCGCGACCAAACTGTGTGCGATGCATGAATCGCAAACACTGTTGTAAAAAAACCGTCCCAAATAAGACGAACTGTTTGCGATGCCACAGACATAAAAAATGATTCAGATTAGAGACGCGTGTGCGAAACGTGGTATACAGTTGATCCATACGAACTGTTTGCGATAAGCCAGAACAACAAACACGGTCAGCCAGTTCGTGGTGTGTGCGATACACGGCATACATTTCACTCAGATGAACTGTTTGTGATTACCCAACACAACAGAAACAGGCAGCCAGTTCGAGGTGTGTGCGATACACGGCATACATTTCACTCGGATGAACTGTTTGTGATTACGCAACACAAAAGAAACGGTCAGGCAGATCAAGGTGTGTGCGATATACGGCATGCGGTTCACTCGGATGAACTGTTTGCGATTACCCAACACAACAGAAATGGTTCAACTTAACAAGATGTGTGTGATACGCAGCAAACAGGTCAGTAATCCGAAATGTGTGGGAAGACGGATAACAACACATACGATTCCTGCTAATAACCCGTGTGTGTTGTGGGCAAACGCTTGCTGGTAAACAATTGTCAGCGATTGATGAAATCATCACCGACGGGTTCCGTAGTTTTATCCGTGTGCGATGTGATTTGCTCAGTCTGCACAACATCAACGCTCTCTGTGTACAGAACAATATTATTTTGTGTGAATAGTGTGCTCTGTTGGGCACACGAGATATATGGATCACACCCGTGGGCAAGCAATGTGCACGCACGCGTCGTGCTAGCTCATGCTTCCTTCTATGCTAAGTTTCCATTAATTGATGGCGTTTTATGAACACACCACCATTTCCCGCCATTTCCCCATCGGTTTCCCGCAGCCACCCAGCGATTGCGCATAAGCCTAGGCTGTGCGCGACACACCGAGGCACAAGCGCAACCTATAGCCCCTCTAGCTACCTTTTGCAAGCATGCCAACCCACCGAAGCACCACCTCTGCCATTAACCTCCTCGACGAGGTAAACGAGCAGGTGCCACGGCCCATCGAGGCCAAGGGCGTCCCCGGTAATGCGATGGACGACGCCGTGCTGCGCGCCATCGCCAGGGTGGGGCAGACCCTTGGCAAACGGCGCTTCAGTGCCGCGGATCAAGAAAGGAAACTCAGCGCCAAGAGGCTGCAGCTCGACGCACAACATGATCGGTGGTGCCTCGCAGCGCAAGACAGGCGCGTCTGCGCCGATAGGCTGTGGCTCGTCGCATAGTGAGACCGATGGACCGCCGCAGAGCGAGAGGCGCGGCGTGCCGCAGAGCAAGAGCAATTCCATCGGCGCTTGCCTGGTGTCGATAGGGCGTTGCAGCTGGCTACACGACCCGTTAGTAGCCCCATTCCTCGCCAGGAGTGGGCAGAGGCCGTCTGCGCCATACTAGCACTAGAGGCCGGCCGCACCGTGCTTGCACCGGACGCCGGCCGCGCCGTTCGCATGGGTCGCGCCGTTCACCTTGTCCGTGGCCCTCTCGATGCCAACGCACTGGTCGCTAGGCTCGAGCGCCTCCTTGGCCCAGGTGTCCACATAGGTGCAGTAGAGGAACATGGCCGTCGCATCCTCGAGCTGGTGATCTACGATGCAATAGCCGACTTGGAGCTCGAGATCGCGCTCCAGATGTACCGCGAGCGTGTCAACCGCTTGGACAAACGCCTGCATAAGTTCAGGCAGAGGCAAGAGCTACCATAGGCAGGGGTGGTGGTCATGGACGCATTTTATTTTGTTGAGTCATTTCGACGTTGATCGCTATGTATTCCCAACAATCATAATATTGCTCTGTTTATTTCTCTGTTTCAATGTGTGTACTCTGTTTTCCGTTCTTACATATTGTTTTGTTTCAATGTGTATGTTTTCCATTTTGTACATGTGGATGGTAAACAGCTAGATAGAAATTAGTACGAAAACGAACAATATGTGATGATACTTAACTGGGATCTCATACTTAACTACTAAGTACAATGCATAAATTGAAAACAAACAATACTAAAACTAATAATCCCTCCTTATGCGGCTAGTATTCCGGCAGCCCCTCGCTAGCAGCTCCCTGGTGCGCGACGGCTTCCCAGCGCGGAGGGAGTTCTCCGCTTCCTCCGCCTCGCAGCGCTTGACGTGCCGATCTGCCTCTTGCTGGTGGACGCGCGCGAACGATCTTGCCATTTCGTTGGGCGCCCACTGGAGATCCTCGTCGGTAGCACACTGGAGCTTATTGGCCCACCTCCACGCAGCGATGAGGCGCCTAGCGCCTTTGGCCTTCCTGGCGAAGTACCGGCCGTCTTCGTACACCTCGTCCACACGTCAACGCGCCCGCCACCAAAGCTCCAGCTTCTCCTTTTCCCAGGCGGCCTCACGGGCTTCACAGGCCGCCTGGTCCCTGGCGCGCTCCTCCGCCAACTCCTTCTTGAATGCCACTTGCCCGACTTTCTCAGCCGGCGGCAGCGCTTTCCATAGACAAAGATTGTACTGGCCCCAAAACCACTCCAAAGTTGGGGGTTCCGGCACAACCTCGTCTGGTGGTGCGTAGGGGTCCTCCTCGTCGCTGCTCTGCCCCTGGATGTCCTCGCTTGGCGGCGCCTCCTCCTTGACGGGTGGGCAGATCATCGGTGCCATGGCAGAGTTTTGTGAGAGAGAGAGGGGGCGAGCGAGGAGAGAATGTAGATGAGAATGCAGGCGGGACGATGTGGGCGGGGTATTATTTATTGGCGGCCGGAATCTAGATCGACGAGAGCAGTAGAAGCGCCGGTGGCCAGAATTTATGAGTACTATAGCTTGAATTACACACGATTCACGCATCAAAATCTGTGTGTGAAATAAATCGCTGACGGTTCCCAAAACTGAACCGCGTCTGATTAATATCCCGCGCCACTCACCTTCCAAACCTCGCGGCGCGAAACAGAGTGCCAATCATGGGGGGCCCAGTTATCTTGCCAGATATTTACATATTCTTTCCAAATGTTTTGCATGAATGCTTATTTCGTGTTACCATGATATTGTTGGAAAATGTATTACATAAATGATTTTTCCAACCCATGATGATACTCTGTTGCATGTACATGTAGTTCAAATTTGAATTACGGCCATTAAATGGTTAGAAACTCACTTAATGTCTTAAAAATGTCAAATAGCCCCTGAAAATTTCAAAATTTTGACATGAAAGTTGTATTTGTGGATGTTAACGGTAGAAAAAAATTCCAAGCCATTAGAGGAAGCCAATGTCGGTTCGTCATCAAACATGCATATTCTTCCCTCTCGGAACCACGAGTCTTCTCGTGAGATGCTCCGATTTGTGAGAGGTGTGTACCAAAACTTTCGTCAAAGTGGCCAATTCTTTTACAATAGCATCTTGGTGCCATTTCATGACATCAAGCAAGGTTTCATGTATTTTTGATCATTTTTGATTTTTTTGGAATTTAAAAGCCATGGTTCTCACTGTTTGTGTCCAAGCCTTCACACCAATATGTTTGAAAACTCCTTCCAATTTACTGCACAGGGCATTAACTCTTACACAAGGACATAAATATGATTTTCCAACACATGATGGTTTGCCGTTGCATGTACATGCAGTTCAAATTTGAATTACGGCCATTATATGGCTAGAAACTCACTTAATGTCATAAAAAGGTCAAATCAACACCGAAAATTTCAAAAATTTAACATGACCGTTGCATTAGTGCATGTTAACGGTAGAAAAAATTCAGGGTCATACGAGGAAGCGAGCTCCGGTTCGTCATCAAACATGCATTGTTCCCTCTCGGAACCACGTGTCTTCTCGTGAGATGCTCCGATTTGTGAGAGGTCTGTGCCAAAACTTTCGTCAAATTGGCCAATTCTTTTACCACAGCATCTCGGTACCATTTCATGACATCAAGCAAGGTTTCATGTATTTTTGATCATTTTTTAATTTTTTGGAATTTAAAAGCCATGGTTCACACTGTTTGTGTGCAAGCCGTGACACCAATATGTTTGAAAATTCCTTCCAATTTACTGCACACGGCATTAACTCACACACAAGGACACAAATATGATTTTCCAACCCATGATGGTTTGCTGTTGCATGTACATGCAGTTCAAATTTGAATTACGGCCATTATATGGCTAGGAACTCACTTAATGTCTTAAAAAGGTCAGATGAACCCTGAAAAATTCCAAATTTAACATGACAGTTGTATCAGTGCATGTTAACGGTACAAAAAAATTCGAACAATTTCCATCACCATCCGTTGCCAGTGTACTCCAAATTAATCTAATGCAGGTAATTAAAAATGGACTACATCGCACATAGTTGGTTATAAGAACCGTTTGTGATGAAAATTTGTGGGTCTTTTTATGTCTTCCTCCATAAGCTTCGCCCGATTCGTCTGCTCAAGCGATGTTCACCCCCGAATCCTCGAGACCCCGATACCCATTCCCCATCCGCTTCTTGCAAAGAATGACGCCATGGAGACACTTCGTGAGGGCCCGTACGGTCGCCGAGTCCTCCCCGAGCGGCTCCGCCTCCGCCGAGAGCGCGGCCGCATCCGCTGAGAGGGCGTCTGCGGTAGCCGACAGGGCAGCTACAGCAACCGAGACAGCTGCAGCTGCTGCTGCGACGGCGGCTGCAAACACCGAGAGCGCTCGAGCAGCCATCCGTGCCGCGGAGGTTGCCCTGGCACGGGTCGAGGCCATCCACGCCCAGGTCGAGGACGCCCACGCCAAGATATTCCAGTCCTCCTCAGAATCCAGCATGCACCCCATGTCCGGAAAGGCGACGGAGATGCTTGTTAACGATGCGGCGGCAGAGGCCATGGAGCCCCTGCTTCCTCATGAGATCGTTGAGCGGGAGCTGGAGATGCAGGAGGCGGCGGAGATCGAGGAGCGCCGGGAGGTGGAGTTCCGCGTGGCTAAGGAGGAGGTAGAGAGCCGCCTGTCCGTCGAGGAATCGGCGGTGGAGTACCAACGCGAGCTCTGGCGCCGCCACTACTATGAGTACAACAACCTTGAGGGCGGCGCCGAGGACGAGGACGAGGACGACGACGCGGTCGACTTTAGCCTGGGGTACGTGGAGTCCACCAACGGCGGCATGTCGCCAGGACAAGTCATCGACATCTCATCTTACACCGCCGAGGCATAGGGCAGCGGCGCGTCGGCTGCTTTGTTTAAATTATGCATACTTAGCCTTTGTTTATAACGCTGGTCTTTTGTTAGAGCAATGTTTAGGTCAACTGGCTCTGTTTAATTACTAAAATTGCTCGATTCAGTAAGTGTGGTTCGTGTGCTGTAGGCTCTTTTGTGTACCCCCCCCCCCAAATTAGCAAGTGATGTTAAATATGCAATGACGTGGATGAGCACTGTACCCAGGGAAATTTCCACCAAAATTCGAGTGCTCAAACTCATCGCATGCGCGTAAAGCAGAAGAAACATTTGTGATGCACACATATGTTCAAAGTGAAAGGTGTCCGATGACACTGCGCGCCAAGTCCCCTCCCCCCACCTTTCGAATTTTTTTGCCTACCGCAGAAATATCTAACTCTTCCCCCCTTCCCACCCCTTTTCTCCCCGACCACGAGCCACATTTCCCCTGTTTACTCCTTCCTTCCTTCCCAAGCTATAGCCGCTTCCTCGCTTGCTTTCCTCGCTCTCGCCGTCTCGCATCCGACCGCCGCGGACGCCATGGTCTTCTTTGACCTCTCCAGCGGTTCCTCCTCCTCGGACGAGTATGTCACCAGCCGGGTATGCCTCTCTCCTCTCTCTCGCCCCCCTAGGCTTAGGGTTCTGATTTGTAATAAAGGATTTTAACCCGGAGACCGATTTGAGCCATTTGTTCCTCTTGTAGCTCCCTAGGACCATCACTTGCAAGGAATGGAGTGGGGTAGCTGAAGATCTGCCTGCTCGTTGTCACCATCAATCTCCATGCCTGAAGTTAGTGGCTTTTGAATCTGTGGACAGTGGGAGGAAGTTTCTGGCATGTGCAGAGAAGGTTAGCCCCACTTTCGTTGTTACAAATCATTTGTTAGATGTGATTCAGACACTGTCACTGTGCTATGTTAATATGGATGTGATTAAGACACTGTCAAAGTTTCTACCTAGTATCTAAAAATGTTGCCATCTCATCAGCGATGCCCTGAGAAAATTATTTGGCACCGCTTCAGCAGTTTGTGCACCCAACTTTGCTCCACACATCCGAGCAGCCAAGCAATAAAATACTAATACTTTATGGCAGGAAGGAACTGGGCATCGGAGCAACTAGATGCTCCGGTTCCCTGAATTTTTCCTCTAGCAATGACTCGGCAGTGCAGGATACCGGTGCCAAATGTAGCAACAGTTGATTTGACATCGATTTTGGCCTACACAGTGGAGGGCCTTTATTGGTATTAGTTCTATGTTATTAAATTTGTGCATGTACATACCTGTTATTATTAATTTGATGGCATTGAAACACTGTCGCTGTGCTGTTGCAGTTATATTTAGCTTCCTCATAAAATGGTCAATTCGTTATTATAGTACCTGACTAAGAACTTAATTATAGCTTGTGATGTTCCAAAATTTGGTTGTTGTCTCATTAGCAATTAATTCATTTGCACATTGAACTTTTTGAGAAGATATGTCATAATAAACGTGTTTCTGCAGTTTTTCAAAATATGTATGTGGTGATTTTCTATGTTGCTAGAAACCCATTTTCCCTACAACTGTAACTGATTTAGTTTTAAATATTATAGGATGAACAGAAGTGTTCTTACCTGGAGTGGGTTGATCAAGAGTGGCCACCGTCTTGGAAGATGTGCCTAGCAAAGCTCTGGAGCATGTTTGAGGAAGAGAATAGAGATAGGCTTGGAGAAAATGTTGTCAACGCTGAAGAATATTTCAAGGTACTGGAAAAAAGAGGAAGATGGAGAATGAGCTCAGATTTTTTAAATTAGACTTTGCTAAGATGGTGTTTGCGAAGGAGGAGGCACTTTCACTGTTGGTCAGTGCAAAACAGGTTCTTACTGAACTGAAAGCAGAGGTGGAGAAGACTAATTTGGCTGATCATGCATTAGTCGATTAGGGAAATGAATATATTGTTCTAATATTGTGCTTATGAAGGTGAACTAGCTATATGATGTACTGTGCTGTTTTCACGCACCTATAGTACTATGATGTTATAATATATTTATGTGCCTGATATGAAATTGGCAAATAGCTGTTTGATATGAAATGTGATTTTGCTTAATACTGGAATTCTTAATAGTAAACTAATAAACCTGCTAAATGGGTCATGGAACTTTACAAACGGTTCTAGCAGCAAAAGCGTGTGTGATATACTTGAATAACGCAAACAGTTTACGGAGGCAGAGCATGTGTGATCGTTACACCTATCACAGACAAGGCTATACAGAAAACTGTGTGTGATGTAGATACGAACAGAAACATTTGTCTGGGATTCACTGTGTGGGATGTGCATACGAACGAAAGCGGTTGGCTGGGATTCGCTGTGTGGGATGTACATACGAATGGAAACGTTTGTCTAGGATTCACTGTGTGGGATGTATATACGAACGGAAATGTTTGTCTGGGATTCACTGTGTGGGATGTACATACGAACGGAAATGATTGGGCCTGTATAATTGTATGCGATGGCTCGCCCTATCGCACACGAGCTCATTTTGCCCAGCGTGTGTGACCGGAGGACCTATCCCCGACGGTTTCTGGGTCGTGTGGGAAGGACCCCCCTATCGCACACACAGGCAAGGCGACGGTTTAAAACTGCGTCACGGAAAGGGGTTAAAAATCGTTTGTATAGCAGCTCGCTGTACCAGTGGTAGTGGATGGCTCACAAAACCGACCTAGGTAACGATTTTTCCAAGCAACTTACATAGTATAGTTACTACAGCTGGAACATGGTAAGTTGGACACCTAAATGCGGGCACGGACCGGGCACACCTCAATTATTCCTTCAAACAGCCGGACACCTCAATCAGCACACCTCAAATACATACAAAGATAGGCAACACACATTGTCCGGCTACTTAATCAAGCGTTACACTTCGCGAGTTGAAAAGGAAAGGGCGGTACACTAATTATACCGGTACATATGCTAGTATGAATAACTATTGTACATGTGGGCTACTAGGCTAGATATAGGTGAGGTGCCAACTTCATATATGCTTTCGGTCTTATGCTCTACAAGTGTTACGGTTTACAAGTTTGAAATGAAAAGGCGATGCACTGGCAGCACCCCTGTCGCGTTCATGTCGCACCCCCAGACGGTCGGTCCGGCATGCTTCTGACCCAAGGGAACGCGGGTCGTCTTGCTTTGTCACTGACATGTGGCATCGCATGTGAGCAAAGGGCATCTACGACGTCGCCACGCCCACAGCTGACTACCCTGGCCGACAAAAAACCCTCGTCCCTCGCCCGCGTGAGTCCCCCCCCCTCGGCGCCCGCTGCCCGCATTCACGCCATCCGTCCGCATGCCACCATTAAGCAGGCTCGCCGCCCGAGGTACGAACTCCGGTGACTCATTGACGCACCCGGACGCTTGGCCTCACCGGTATGCGCTACTTAAAGGCGGCAACACCCAGCTAAACTCCACACCAGAGTACATCCTCCTCCCTGGCACCACATCCACCATGACCGCGGGTGGGAACGCTCTGCGGGAGAGCTTGTCTTCGGAGATGAAGCTCGAGGTCGCCGCCCTTGCTCAACTCGCCGCTCGTAACACAATGCCGGCGTAGCCGGACGCGGACGCGGCTGCACAAGCGCCGGCCGCGCCGGCGGCCGAAGACCAGAGCACCGCCAGCCGCGCATTCTACGCACTACCGTCCAATGTTCGCGGGGGCATATGGCACGTGAACAGCGATGAACCGTCCACGTCCATCATCGACCTCACGTTGACCGGCACCGCCGAGGTCACGGACTCCTACGAGGATGAGTAGGGCATGGGAGGCGGCAGGGCATGGTGTCCGAAGTGGGCCGGTCCATCTCCCGTGTTCTACTCTTTCTCGCCGGAGACCGCACCTTCACTTCACGGGTCTTGAACCCCGCCGCCGTTCATGGAGATGGTAGATGGAGGACGTGGTCGCCGATGCAGAATACAAAGGAAAGTGGACGTACGCTGTCACCGTAGGATAGGTTTCGGGTCGGGTTTCTTTTCTTTTTTGGTCCTAAAAGTTCAAAATGTAATGAAAATCTGCCGTGTTTGCATGAATCTCGTCCGCTTATATGAACTTTCACCATAAAAAGATATGTTGTATGAAAATATATTGAATGATGATTCTAATCGTATTTACTTGGTATTGTGGTTGTCATTGTTTTTGTATGTATAAACTTGGTCAAAGTTTAGAAAGTTTGACCCGAGACAAAGCTAATATGCGAAGTAAATAAATACAGAGGGTTTACATACACAATTTCTCTTAGGCCCTCCAAAAGTACGTCCACTACACATTCATGCATTTCACATCTTTCTCTCGCTCTATCAGTCAAACCAACTAAGCCAAACTCCCAGCATATCACGCGGGAAAAGACCCGCCTGCGCCGTTTTAGTCGGGATTTGTATCGATGGATCGCGCGAAGCACCAAAACCAAGTGTTACACTCTACAAGTTCAAAAGGAAAAGGCGGTAGACTTACAGCACGCCTGTCGTGGTCGCATTGCACCTCTCACACGGTCGGTCCTGCACACCGCTCACCCAAAGGGAACGCGCTTCGGCTTGCCTCTTCACTGACACGTGGGACCACAATTGGAGAAACCGACCATTCGCCAAAATCCCCCGCCCACCGCACGAAAATTCCCCCAAATCCCAAATTCAACTCCCCTTCGGCAAACTAGCCAATAATATTCACCAAACCCCCTCCCCCGCCCCCTCCACTCCATTCGCTCCGCCAAACTAGCCCTCCCTACCGCACCGATACGTCGGCACCGCGATTCTTCGAGGGGACGCACGGTGATCCTCTCGATCCCATAGTACGCTCTCATAAACTGCCGTCCTCCAGCCGCGCCGCCACCACTGGCAATGTTCTTGTGGAGACGCACGGCGGTCAGCTTCTCCCACGGTACGCGCATTCTAGACTGAGACCCCGTGCATGTCGGAGTAGCGGTGGATGTTAGCTGATAGACGCTGTTAATGTCACTGCTTGCCAAAATAGTTTACACTCAATATGCTCTGCTTAAAGAGCTACCTTGCCCCGTTCTACACTCAATCTGCTTTGCTGAGATGGCATGGCACACCTGATTAGTTGCTAAAATATCCTGCCATATTTAAGGACCATGTATGTATTGTGAAGTAGATTGCCATGGTCTAGTAGCCAATCTGTTAGGTGAAATATCTCGACACCATTTTACACTCAATCTTTGTTGCTGAGATGGCCGTTGATGGCTGTGCGCTCGGCCTCATTGATTGTTGAAATAGCCTGCCATAATTTAGCACTCAATCTGTTTGCTGAATTAGCTTTACATATATTTCGTTACTTAGATCTGCTTGTCCAAATATCTTGCCATAGCTTTAGACATCGACCTAGGTATTTTTTCTGGACTTTATAATGAAACATATATGTTTTTCCGGTAATATCTAGTAGAACAACTAATTTGTACGTCTGACAGATGGACAGGACTTGGATAACTTCTGCTCGACGATTCTCCCCTGCATATGTCGAGGGGGTTCAAAACTTCATGAACTTTATCAGAACTGAGTACGGTGGTCTGAAAGCAGATGTGCGCTGCCCGTGTAGCAGTTGTATGAATTCAGTTTCAAGACCCCAGTCAAGTGTGCAAAATCATCTACACTTGTATGGGATGTCAGTCACATATACTAGGTGGGTTCGTCGTGGTGAAGCTGTGAACGTCAATGTCACTGACTATGTGGAAGCAGCAGATCACCATCTTGATCTGCCTGATGCTCAAGAGGAAGAGGAGGAGGAGGAGGTGGCGGCAGAGCCAGTGATTTTGACCAAGATTGAAACAATGCTACGAAATGCTCGCGCATTTCGAGAACTTACACCTGTACAAGAAAAATGATGGGCCCGCATGTTGGAGCAATGCAACGTGGCAGTCACCGCAGGTTGTAAGTTGTCAATATTCTCAGCTATGGTCAGCTTTCTTCAGGTGAAGACATCTCAGCGGATGACCAACAAGTCATTCGATGCGATGATGGCTGCTTTCCGCGATTGTTACCCAGTTGTGTCAGAGCTGCCACACACCTACAGTAAAATGAAGAATTTCCTCCGTGCGGTTGGAATTGGATATGATATGATCCATGTTTGCGAGAATAATTATGTTCTGTTCCAGAAGGATTATGCCAACTTAAGTGAGTGCCCAAGATGCAAACCATCAAGATGGAAAGATGGCGATGCTGTGAAGAGGATTCCTCATAAGGTTCTGAGACATTTTCCAATTATACCAAGATTGCAGAGGTTGTTTCATGATGCTCAAACAAGAGAGGATGTACTGTGGCATTCTAGGAACCAGGAGCACAGAGATCGGAATGTAATGAGCCATCCATCTCATGGTAGTGACTGGACAAGCTTCAATCTGAAACACATAGAGTTTTGCTGCTGAGTCGAGAAACATTAGACTTGGCTTAGCTACAGATGGATTCAACCCATTTGGCCACCAGAGCGCGACATATAGCATGTGGCCAGTGCTTGTTATCCCTTACAACATGCCACCAAATGTCTGCACCAAAGAATCAAACTACATCATGGCCTTGCTCATCCTATGTCCAAAAAGTCCTGGAAATGATTTTGATTTATTCATGGAGCCTGTTGTGGAAGAACTTCAAAAGATATGGAGGGGTGTTCTCACTCGAGACCTATATAGCAGCCCACCAGCTGATTTCATTCTGCATGCTGTTATAATTTGGTGCATCCATGATTATCCGGCTTTGGGCACTATGTCAGGGCAAACGACACATGGTTACAATGCAGGTGTTCGTTGTGACAAGAATCCGCTGTCATACCCAATACTTAGCAAGGTCTGTTACATTGGACACCGTCGTTTCCTTGACAAGGACAAGCTGCGTCTTAGAAAATACCGAAAACCTGTGTTCATAGCAAGTCATGAAAACCGTGATGCACCAGAGAGGCTCACCTGTGATGAGTTGCAGGAGGAATTATAGAAGGTCATGCATATTACACCAGGAAACCATCCTGATAATGGTAGCCGGAAAAGGAAGCGTGGCAAGGCAGAAGAGAGATTATTGTTTACCCGCAGGTCCACTTTGTGGGACTTGGAGTATTGGAAAGATTTGGATCTGAGGCATAATCTTGATGTGATGCACATCAAGAAAAATATATGTGACGGCATTATCAGCACACTTCTTAATATTGAAGGCAAGACAAAAGATACCTTAAAATCTAGGATTGATTTGACACACCTGGGTATCAGATCTGATTTGCAGGTGGATAGCATTAGTGAATCACGGGATATGGCACCAGCTGTGTACGTCTTGGACAAGAAAAAAAGAAAAGAATTCTGCAAGGTCCTGTCACGTGTGAGATTCCCACATGGATTTGCTTCCAACCCTGAAAGGAGAATCAGTGCAGATGGAACCAAGGTACAAGGGTTGAAAACTCATGACTGCCACATCCTACTTCAAAGGGTTTTACCTGTTCTCCTTAGAGGATTGGGCCGCCCTGACTTATACAGAGCTGTTGCAGAGTTGGGACAATTCTTCAGGGAACTCTGCAGTAGAAATATCAGGATAGATGCTGTGAACCATCTTAAAGAGAGGATACCAACTATCCTATGCGACCTTGAGAAGATATATCCTCCAGCCTTCTTTGATGTGATGGTGCATTTGGCTGTTCATCTACCTAATGAGGCACAACTTAGAGGTTCTGTACAGTATGGATGGATGTACCCTATTGAAAGGCGGCTAGGCACTTTCATGGGCTATGTTAGGAACAGAGCTAGACTTGAGGGTTCCATTGCAGAGGCCTACATTGCTACAGAAGCGTTGACATTCTGCTCAAGATACATTGAAATAGCTGATCAGCCTAGAAAAAAGGTGGGCGAAAAAAATCCTGAACTCAATGTTTTCGATCCGGCTATTCGAGTAATAGGGAAGAGTCGACAAGATGACAAACCTAAAGATTTGGACAAAATGGTTTGGTATGTGTTGAATAACTGTCCTGAGATTATACCTTATATCGAGTAAGTGCTAAGTACTGCAACTTATACATCGTAATCTACTAAACTTGCAGCACATTCTTATATATTTAGATGTTTGACGCGATCACTATGTTCTGCAGCATCTACGAAGAGGAGTTACTGGCACAAAATCCAAGAAACATTGACAAACGGGTTAGGGAAGGATTTGCGAAATGGTTGAAGAGCCGTGTAAGCTTTTGAATTGCACTGTCAGTTTTTTTAATATATAGAGTACATAACATGATTAGCTTGTCTATTTTCTAACCATAGGTTAAGGAGATGCGGGAAGAGGGGCAGGCAATTAGTGATACCCTTTACGCACTAGCAATGAGTCCTGATACTCGAGTAACACATTATGCATCTTTTGTTGTTGGAGATGTGCGCTACAACACCCTTGCACGCGACGAAGGCAGGAAGACACAAAACAGTGCCGTCATGAGCACGGATACGCACAAGAAAGTGACAACTGAAATGTATGCTAACATAACAGACATTGTTCAGTTGCAGTATATCTCCAGTTTCGAGGTTCATCGGTGCGTGGTTCTGTTTTGCTGTCGTTGGTATAACCAGTTTACCAGGATCTCAAAACCCAAAGCTAATGATTATTTCAAATCCATCAATGTCAAGGCGGCGTACCGCACCGACGAGCCTTATATTTTGGCAAATCAAGCAACACAGATATTTTTCTTGGAAGACACATATGCACGTAACCAAGACTGGAGAGTATTGCAAAAGTTTGAGCAGAGGAATTCATTTAATGAAGTTGCACAACAAGATGATACTTACACTGCTGCTGATGTAGAGGATTCCACAGATGTTTATGATATGTTTGCGAACCATCACATCAATAATGCTGGAAAGAGATTGCCTGTCAGGCTGTGGAAGTAGATGAGTTGATCAATAAGAAGCCAACGTTCGAGGACATTGATGCTGAAGAAGAAGATGACACTGGGGGGAATTATGATTCTGACTGACACACATGGTGAAGATGTTGACGCTGCTGCTGTGGATGATGATTAAATTGCTCTTGTCGTATTTGCGTGTGAGAAGACGACTTATTATCTACTATGTTAAATTGTGTTTGCTATGACAACTGAAACCTGATGAAGTAGTTGTTCAGTGAGAACATCACTTATTATGTATGTTGATTTGTGTTTGGTGATTGTATGACGACTGAAACATGATGACATTGTTGTTTAGTAGTACTCATATTTTGCCGTGAAACTTGTATTTGATGATTGTACAATTGCAAATGTAGCTGATGGCAGTTTGTTGTTGGACTGCAATTTGCTGAACGTCTTGCAATGGGAACAAAGCTGACCCGACAGGTCCTCTGCTTATTTATTTATTTATTAGCAAAAGGGGATGCCCCCCGATTCCCGTTAATATATAAATCATTAGATGTTCACAACACTAGACGCCCAGCCTACTAAATAGGTTTCATTCATTACTAGTTTCAGCAAAGTGCTCATGTCAGAGCCACTAAATACATCACGAATGCTACATACACTGCAAATAAAGAGACAATCATCCTACAAAGCACAACGATCTTGCCCATTATCTTCACAAGCTCTTTCATCTCCTCATTGCTGCCAAGGCTGTTCACCAGCTGTTGCTTGGCCATGATCTGATGAACTGCATCATCTTTAACCTTCTGCTCTGCATCTTCCTCTTCTGCTATTCCTTCAGTTACTTGTCCAACACCCCAGCCTGCTGGTATTGGGATTCGTCGGCTAACCAAATAATCCGCGTAGTTCCATTCCCCCACATCTGCAACTTCCCAGAAATACAAATCACAAGAATCCTCCCTTTTCTGCATGAATCAAATTCAAAGATCATCGACCAAACTCTTAAAAAACAAAATTGAGCAACTGAAGGCAGGCGAACAACTTGACCATATTACCCCATAATTTGGGCATTTGTAGAAGACTCGGCCAGGGTTGAGGGTTGTAGTTGAGATGCGACGGATGACTTTGCGTGATTTGCAGCAGTGGCGCCACACCAACGGCAGCGGGGTGCGATGAGCACCCGGCTGCGGTGAGTGTGCCGGCGGGGGTGTGATGAGACCCACAGGCAGTGGTACAGGTGCCGACTTCGCGCACAACTGGTTGTGCTCGATTCCCTGCTGAAGAGTAGGTGGTCGAGCCAGCGGACATGGTTGCTGCGGCCGGAGCTTCTGAAGCTAGGCAGAGTAACTAGAGAAGAGGAGAAGCGAATGTTGGATATGTCAGTTTCATTACTTGCAGAGTAGTATAACACTATATATAGTCTAGGTTTGGATTCGAACCAGTTACAGCAGCACATCTCTCTTTTTTCTAACAGTCAGGAACGTCTCTTTACTACCAGACTAGCTTGTTCTGTACGCCTTCTCAAGTCTTTGATTTTTGGGAATGTTATCTGGCTAACATTCCCTAGGAGGAGGATGGCAAACGAACGCATTTTCCTGGCAGTTTTAGTTGCGACGCAAGATCAAACGGTGGCAGTTTCAGGAATGTTATCTGGCGAACGAGCCCAGTTTTTCTTTTCTTGCGAAAAACATATGCAATGTGGTGTCGGCTTAGTCAACAAATGATTCTACCAACGTTGACCGTTGGATTGACATCCAACGTCTGTCGTGTTTCTTCAGCCTCTTCTTCCTCCAGCCGCCAAAACCAAACCAGCGCCGGCGGGACTGCCTGCTCCCGCCTCCCACGCCTGGCTACGCTGCTGCGCATGCATTGCCGCCCCATCGCACCCTAAAACTCTAGCCAGGCCATCCCTCTACCCCACACACCTCCTGTTATTCTCCGGCGAAGTCAGCCCCACCCCACACTCGAACCAGTCAACCCTCGTACTCCCCTCCGCCTGCGACTACACTGCCGCATCTTCCCCGGCTCCTGTTCGTTCCCGTCCGAGGCCTCGCCGTCGTTCTCCGCCTTGGTTCGCTCGCCGCGGCGCCGCCCTCTGGCGTTGTCAACATGGTCAACAACCGAGAGGAATCAGGAGATGATTGTACGTGGAGAGGATGACAGTATGGACCCACCAGGGTCATGGCAGTATGCAAGCAAGTGCCTCCTTGTTACAAGCCAAAATAAATGCTTCCTCCTAATGGTTTCCTAACATCTGGGTCCCACCCCATTGTCAACATATAGCCAATAAACGAGAGAATTGCACAACGACCGGCAGACACCAGGGACCCAGCAACTCGCCCAGGGTCTTTCTGTTTTTGAGACGGACAGAGCAGGGTATCAACTGGGCTGTGCGGGGGCTGCACTCCATCTAGCCCAGGCTTTTATTTTCTGTTCACCACATGACCAACCCAGTTTTTTTTCTTTCTGAAAATGGCTAGCCCACTTCTATTTTTTTTGCAGAATACCCAACCGAGGCCTACTTGCTTAAACCATCCCTGCTGGGCTACAAATCTTTCCAGATGAGGAGGGATGTATTCGGGGCTTGCCCAAAAATGGGATGTAGATTTTAAAAACAATACAGCAAACCGGCAATTAGTTTCAAATTACGTTTTTTTTATGATTTCCAGATTTTAAATTTCATTTATTTTTTTGCGGGAAAATTCTGTTGGATTTTAAATTAATATATATTTATTTTTCAAATTAGTTTGAATCTGACTCGAAATTTTGGGATTAAAAACAGTTCGGACCCCACCGAAACATGCAAAATTTCATTGAATTTTTTAACCATGGCCAGAATATGGGCTGTAATGCTAGCAAAAAGAATAGGGGCTTCAAAAAAATCTGTAAGAATTAGCAAATGGGCTGTAAATTATTAAAAATAATGGCAAATGGGTTGTATGCTATTTGCCATAGATTTGGAGGCTGACTTGTGGGCCTACTATGTTGACGCGTACGCAAGGCTTTGTGAACTTAATCAACAAACGATTCTAGCGGTAGTGACCGTTGGATAACATCCAACGACCGTGCTGCTTCTTCAATCTCTGATCTTCTTGCTCCAGCCGCCCAAACCAGCGCCGGCGGGACCGCCTGCTCCCGCCTCCCGTGGCCGACTGTGCTGCCGTGCAGGCCTCACAACCCCCTCCTACTCCCACCGCTGGCCAGGCCATCCCTCTACTCACCCACACCTCCTGTTATTCACCGGCAACACAGGCCTCACACCGCAGCCGAACCAGTCAACCCTCGTACTCCCCTCAGCGTGGGCATACACTGTTGTGGCTTCGCCGGCTCCCGGTTGTTCCCTTACTGGGCCTCGCCGTCGTCCAGCGCGTTGGTGCTCTCGGCATGGCGTGGTTAGCGTGGTCAACAAACGATAGCCATCGGAAGAGGGATGTACGGGGAGAGGCTGACAATAGGCCACCACATGGTCCATGGCCGCACGCAAGCAAGTGCCTCCTTATTACGCGAAAAAAAGATTCCTCCCCATGACAACTGGGACCCACCATATTTGGAGGCTTACTTGTGGGCCTACTAAGTTGACTCATACGCAGGGCTTTGTCAACTTAGTTAACAAACGATTCTAGCAGCAGCGAACATTGGATGTTAATATAACGGCCATGCTGTTTCTTCAATCTCTGATCTTCTTGCTCCAGCCGCCCAAACCAGCTCTGGCGGGACCACCTACTCCTGCCTCCCATGGCCGGCTGTGCGGCCGCACAGGCCTTACCGCCCCACCCTACTCCCACCGCTGGCCAGGCCTTCCCGCTACTCACTCACATCCCCTTTTATTCTCTGGCGATGGCAGCCGCACCAGTCAACCCTCGTACTCCCATCCGCGTGGGCATCCACTACCGCGTCTTCTCCGGCTCCGCGTCGTTCCCTTCCGAGGCCTCGCCGTCGTCCACCGCCTTGGTGCTCTCGGCACGGCGTAGTCAACGTGGTCAATGAACGACAACCATCGGAAGAGGACTGTGCGTGGTGAGGCTGACAGCTGGACCCCCCATCTACATCTTCGCACGCAAGGAAGTGCCTCCTTATTACGCACAAAAAAAAAATGATTCCTCCCCCTTATAGCTGGGACCCACCAACTATATCTTCGCACGCAAGGAAGTGCCTCCTTATCCACTGACAGCTGGGACCCACCAGGTCGAAGCGTATGTAGCGTTGTCTGTCTGGTCACGAACATGTACGTACATACTGGTCGATCGGTCTCTCTGCAAGGTTGAACCGTGGCCGAGTAAGTAGTGGCACGTGTCGTAGTAGAGCCCCCGACGTGGCAGCTCAGACAGTCCCGTCTAAATCATGTACATGTACGCCCAGCCACACGGCAAAGAATACGGCCACATACATACATACATGCGGGGTCTCGAACGCGTACTCGCACATACGTATGGCCAGGGCTCGTATACATGGAGAGGCAACGGACGGCAGCAATGGCGTCGTGTTCATCGGCAGCCAACCGGCTGGGTCGGAACGAAGGAAACAATGTCGTGTTCATTGGGAGCCAAGCGACTGGGTCGGAACGCGACCTGTTCATCGGGAGCCAACCGGCTTGGACGGAACTGCCGAAACGGGGTCCTCTTCATCGACTCGGTGTCTGGCGTACCGCAAAACAGAGGAACGGCCTTCTGTTCAACCACCTACGGTCGAAACGGGGTCCTGTTCATCGGTTGGGGGTCTGGCGTACCGCAAAACGGAGGAAACGGACTTCTGTTCGAGTGCCTACGGTCGAAACGGGGTCCTGTTGATCGGGAGGGCTCTGGCGTACCACAAAACGGAGGAAATGGACTTTTGTTCGAGTGCCTACGATCGAAAAGGTGTCCTGTTTATCGGGAGGGCTCTGGCGTACCGCAAAACGGAGGAAACGGACTTCTCCCCAACTGCCTACGGTCGAAACGAGGGTCCTGTTCATCGGGAGGGGTGTGGCGTACCACAAATCGGGACTCCATGGGCTACTGTTCATCCACGGTCGACCTCCTCCAGCCTCCACTAGCTACTGTTCATCCACCGTCGACTTCCTCCAGCCTCCACCGTCTACTGTTCATCCACCGTCGACTTCCTCCAGCCTCCACCGGCTACTGTTCATCCAGCCTCCACGGGGTCCTGTTCATCCATCCCCAACCAGCTGGGGTGTGGCGGCCTCCTCGGGGTCCTGTTCATCCAGCGCCAACCACCTTCACACGGCCAGGGTACTGTTCATCCACAGCCAACCCACCGGCTGGGGTGGGGCGAACGAGCGGGCGGCAGCAACGAGAACTGTTCATCCACAGCCAACCAACCGGCTAGGTCAACTCACCACGTCTCGCGCAAGGGGCTCGATCGATGCGTCTTGATTTGTTCTACGTATCGCGCGCGCGGCAGCAACGAGCACTTTTCATCGAGAGGTAACCCAACCGGTTACGTCTCGCACGTACGGGGGCTCGACCGGCTTCAGTTAGCAGCGAAAGAATCGCTCGGGTTCAGTTAGTAGCGAAGGTGACGGTGTCCTGGAATAGGGGGTGCTAACCGGGCCGACCTGTCTTCTCGCTTGGGCCGATATACCCCCGCACATAACCAAGATGGACTCCGGAGACTGTACGTGGGAGGCGTGATCAAGGTTGTTTCTACCAAAGACTTGACGTATACTCCAAGATCTCTCCTGCCGCCTCTCTCCTAGCATACCGACTTTGTAACCTTAGATACCCTCCCTCGCGTGTATATAAGCCATAGGGTTTAGCCCGTAATAGGGACATCAACACAACATCGAACACCTAGCTTTAGAAGTTAGACACATATGTCGATCTCGAGGTAGATCAACTCTGTACTCGATACATCTCCATTAATATAAACAGAAGCAGGACGTAGGCCCGAACCTGGGTAAAACATTGTCTCCCTTTGTCCCTGTTACCATCGATCCGAGATCCGCATCTCGGGACCCCCTACCCCGAGGTCTGCCGGTTTTTACACCGACACTGGTGCTTTCATTGAGAGTTTCGCTGTGAGATCGCCGGAGGGATCGATGGGATCGCCAGTCAACGGCTTTAAACCAACGGAGCATGGCTCCACATCTGAAGCTTTGGTCTCGCAGACACCTCCACGTAACGTGGAGAGGAATCGAAACCCTTCCCCGGCTCCAACGAAGGCCCCCCTCGCCAATGAGGGGGTAAGATACTTCCTGGAGATCGGGTCGGACGACGACCCACTGATGACCGACTCCCAGATCGAATCGGTTGAACCGATAACTACGGATCCACCGTCAGGTGAACGGGACGAGGTCTTCAGCCCGCGGTCTTTAGAGACCGGATCTAGTCCGCCCACCTCTTGTATAGAATATCGCCCTGACGACTCCGGCCCCTCCGACATCTGGGACTTAGCTTATGTACGGCAGATCCCTGGTGAGCCGATCCGGCAATACTGGGCTAGGTTCTCGATCGTCAAGAGCAAGATACTAGAGTACCAAGACTCTGATATAATCGCCGCTTTTGAGCACGGATGCAAGGATGAAGGCGTCTTGAACGCCCTCGCCCACCGTTGCGTCCAAACACTCCCAGAATTAACCAACTTGGTAGCGTGATTTTGCTCCATTGAAGACGCCTGGCGAACCAAGGAGAATACGGACTCGATCCATGAAGACTACCCGGAACGCGACCGGTCGGCGCCTCGGCGCGAAAATCACAAATGCGATACCTCGGGTGATCGACCCCGGAAGAAGAAGAAAACCTTCGATCACCCCGGAACGGCCCTGGACGGCTTTCTGGGTAAACAGTGCCCGATCCACGCCGTATTAGTTAACTCCTGCCCAACCCACAGCCTTCGGGACTGTTGGGTGCTAAGGCAGGTGGCCAAAGGGGGGCCCGCCCTCTTGGCGGGCGCCTCCAGCCACTCTGGACGGATCTCGGATGAAGTCGAGGTCCTAATGATTTATGAGACATTTACGTCTAAAAACCAGCGCAAACGGGCCCTGCGGGAGGTTAACGCCGTCCGGCGGGTATCGCCTCGGGACGCGTGGATAGACACGCCGATCTCCTTCACTCAGAATGATCAGCCGAGGTCTGCCCCGGACAGGTGCCCTGCCGCGCTAGTCCTCGATCCCATTGTGGATCACTGTCGCCTCCACAAGGTCCTTATGGACGGAGGTAGCAGCCTGAATTTGATATACGAGGACACCCTGGATAAAATGCACATCGATAGATCGCGCATAGAACGGAGCACCACCACCTTTAAAGGAATAGTCCCCGGACGAGAGGCACGCTGCAGTGGAAAAATAACCCTAGACGTAGTCTTCGGGACCTCGGATAATTATCGCTCCAAGGAGATTACGTTCCACATCGCGCCTTTCAAGAGCGGATACCATGCCATCCTTGGACGGGACGCCTTCTCCAGATTTCAAGCGGTGCCACACTACGGCTACATGAAGCTCAAGATGCCAGGCCCGAAAGGGATCATCACTATCTCGAGTGATCCTGATAGGGCGCTCAAAGCCGAAAACAAAACCGCGTCCCTCGCCCTCGAGACTCTTGCCGAGGCCTTCGCGGCCGAAGAGCTGACCGCATTGCGCACCGAGGTCGACCGGGACGATATCATTCTTGACAAAAGATCAAAGCCTACCTCTTTCAAACCGGCCGATGAGATAATCAAATTTTAGGTTCACCCAACGGACCCTGCTAAAATGGCGTCCATGAGGGCCAACCTCAATCCGGAAGTGGCCGAGGCCCTATGCGCTTTCCTTAAGGAAAACTGGGATATATTCGCCTGGCACCCATCCGATATGCCTGGGATACCCCGTAGGCTTGCTGAGCATGGCCTAAAAATATTGAAAGGCTATAAGCCCGTTAAACAAACTCTTCGGCGTTTCTCCAAGCCCAAGCGTCAAGCAATGGGCGAAGAACTGGCAAAGCTGTTGGAAGCAGGATTCATCAGGGACATAAAACACCCGGATTGGCTGGCTAATTTGGTCATGGTGCCAAAAAAGGACAAGTCTTGACGGTTGTGCGTCGATTTCAAAGACCTCAACAAAGCTTGCCCCAAAGACCCCTTCCCCTTACCCCGTATTAACCAAATCGTGGACGCCACTGCGGGCCACGACGCATTGTGCTTCCTGGACGCCTACTCAGGATATCATCAGATAAAGATGAAGGAGTCGGACCAGGCAGCAACATCATTCATCACGCCCTACGGGCCGTTTTGCTTCAACACAATGCCTTTCGGACTACAGAACGCCGACGCCACGTACCAGCGCATGATTCAAACATGCCTACAAAATCACATCGGAAAGACCATTGAGGCCTACGCAGACGATGTAGTTGTCTAAACTAAACACGTCGACCACTTGGTCGACAACCTTCGCGACACATTTGCCAGCTTACGGGAGTATCAAATCAAACTTAACCCGGAGAAATGTGTCTTCGGAGTCCCAGCTGGTAAACTCCTCGGCTTCATCGTATCTAATCGAGGAATTGAAGCCAATCCTGCTAAAATCCGAGCTTTGGATCATTTGGAGATTCCAACGGAGCTCAAGGACGTACAAAAATTGGCGGGTTGTGTAGCAGCACTGAGCCGCTTCATATCACGACTTGGAGAAAAAGCCTTGCCATTATACAGGCTGTTAAAGCCGACTAAAACATTCACATGGACTAAGGAGGCTGCGGCGGCCCTGGAAGACATCAAGGCCCTCCTCGCCACTAATCCTATCGTGGCAGCACCAGGTGTTTGCGAACCGATGATATTGTACATCTCGGCCACAAACCAGGTGGTTAGCGCAGTCCTCGTGGTCGAACGAGACATGGAAGGTCATAAGTTCCAGGTCCAGAAACCCGTATACTACGTGTCCGAGGTCTTAACCCCCTGCAAGACACGCTACCCTCACTATCAAAAGATAGCTTACGCAGTCTTCATGGCATCGCGCAAGCTTCGGCACTACTTTCAAGAGTGCGCGATGACGGTGGCATCCGACGTCCCGTTGAGCGACATAATCAACAATAGAGATGCAATGGGGCGCATCACCAAATGGGCTATAGAGCTCCTACCCTTTGAAATCACCTACAAACCGTGCCGGGCCATTAAATCCCAGGTGTTGGCGGACTTCGTCGCCGAATGGACCGAAGCCGAACTCCCCCGTGAGTACAGTACCTACTCGCATTGGACGATGTGTTTCGACGGTTCCAAAATGCTTGCCGGCCTAGGGGCTGGCGGGGTGCTCACTTCCCCCACGGGAGATAACATTAAATATGTACTGCAAATCATGTACACAGATTCCAACAATGCGGCTAAGTACGAAGCCCTCTTACACGGACTTCAGATAGCAGTCTCCATGGGTGTCAAACGACTCGAGGTCCGAGGTGACTCCAACCTCGCTATCTCGCAAATTAATGGCGAATTTGACGCCAAAGACCCAAAGATGACAGCTTACCGCAATGCCGTCATAAAGATCTCGGCCAGGTTCGAGGGGCTGGAATTCCACCATATACCCCGAGATAGTAACCAGGCCGCAGATGTACTTGCCCGTATGGGCGCAAAACGGGACAAGGTTCCCGAGAACACCTTCCTCGAGCGGCTTTTTAAGCCATCCGTAGTCTGGCTAGACAGCAAAGGAACACCGGACTCAACCGATGTCGGGCAACATGCCCCGCCCGAAGAGGACGACGGTATCATAGGCGGATCAACGATCCGGAAGACCGATTCAGCGCACAAGGTCATGGCAGTCATCGCACCATGGACCAAGCCATTCCTCGCATACCTACTCCGAAAAGAGCTCCCTGATAACCAAGCCGACTCCCGCCGTATTGTAAGACAGTCTAAAGCTTACAAGGTTTATGAAGGGGAACTCTATAAAATGAGTACAACGAGCGTCCTCCAGAGATGCATATCCGAGGAAGAAGGAAAACTCGTATTACGCGAGATACACTCCAGCATGAGCGGACATCATGCCGCTGCTCGGACCCTGGTCAGCAAGGCCTTTCGCGCTGGTTTCTACTGGCCAACGGCAAGTGCCGATGCCTCGGCATTAGTACAGCATTGCCCAGGCTGCCAGGTATTCGCCAAGCAGAGCCACATGCCCCCCACGGCCCTGCGCACCATCCCCATTACGTGGCCCTTTGCGGTCTGGGGGCTAGATATGGACGGGCCACTCAAGGGAGGATAACATAAAGACAAATACCTACTCGTCATGGTAGACAAATTCACTAAGTGGATCGAAGCAAAACCAGTCACCTCGGCCGAGGCCATGCAAGTCATCGGATTCATTTAGGGGTAGTTCACCGTTATGGTGTCCCCCACAGTCTGATCACAGACCATGGAACCAACTTCACGGCGAAAGAGGTCAAGGCATGGTGTAAGAAAATGGGCATCAAGCTCGATTACGGGTCCGTCTACCACCCGCAGTCTAATGGCCAAGTGGAGTGAGCCAATGGACTCATCCTTAGCGGAATTAAGCCACGGCTCGTCCGCTCCCTTAAAAAAGCCGACTGTAAATGGGTTGAGGAACTCCATTCCGTATTATGGGGCTTGCGTACCACACCGAACAGATCCACCGGGTATACCCCATTTTTATGGTATATGGTGCCGAAGCAGTCCTCCCCTCTGATATCATACACGATGCACCTCGGGTGTGCATGTACGAGGAGTTGGAGGCCGAACTCGATCGGCAAGACGCCTTAGTCGCTCTTGAGGAAGAGCGCAACGTCGCACGGGCTCGTTCTGCTATTTATCAACAGCAGGCTCGACGCTACCACGGTAGAGAGGTCCGTGCTAAAGAATTTAACGTCGGGGATCTCGTAATGAGATTGCACCCCGAAAAACAAAAACACAAGCTCTCCCCTAGATGGGACGGACCGTTCATCATTGACCAAGTGCTCATCGGAGGAGCTTATCGAATCCGAGATCCAGAGGACGGCCGATTAGAGCCCCACCCGTGGAACGCAGCGCTCCTCCGACGCTTCTATGCATAACTTCGAGTATACGGTCTGTGTAAATAACTTGTGCATTTTCTTTCGATTTAACCTTTTTTCTTTCTTATCTTCTCACCTTGGAAAGTTCTTTTGCAACCCCGAGGACAATCTAGCTGGTTCTTTTCAAAACAATAGCTATTCTGCCCCTTATGTACTATTGTCTTTCGAGCCACTATATGCATCGATTCGCTTTAAGATTTGGCCAAGCTGGGTTGCCCGGCTCCTGTGCTTGCCCCTTACGTTCCTGATATTTCGGCTAGGGGGCAAAGGGAGCACCGCTATGATTGTTACTCCCGGGTCAGCCGGTGTAGTACCTCAGACGGATAAAGCCGAAAGCTAGCGGTCTTATAATGCGAATTGGTCGGCTATGATATAGGACTAACGTGGCAAGGGTCTTTTCAAACCCCGACCAGGGGCTTTAACCCCGAGGTCATCCGTCTTCGGACGGGTGTGTTCGACACATTCCCCGCGGAAAGGAACTGTTGGAAGAACTATTTTTCCTCGGAAGATGTTTCTTACGTTAAACAGTAATATAACATAACCTTCCGTTACCCTCTCATCTTTCGAGCCGCATAGCCCGATTGCCTGGTCCCTTGACGTATCTGGTTCGATAACTTCGGCCAGTAGTATGGGACACTCCTCGGACTTTGTCCGAGGAGGCGGAAGCCGACGGCTGGCTAACAGAGTTCGGTTACACGGGCGGAAATATTTGACATAGAATACCTCGGTACATAAAGTCATACAACACTTTTCAAGCACGGTCTAACCCGTCTATTAAGGTGTCTAGTGTGCAATCCTTTTGCGAGAATCAGGCGGCGGGCATTACACTATCGTATGCCTGGCTGGTCGGGATCTCTCCCCCATCCGGCCCCAGGGGTCCTACCTCTGCTAATTTTGTTGTCCTCAAACCGGTGTAATGTGTCTTCACCATGGCTCAGGCCTCTCTGGCACCCTCTCGGCAAGCTGATACTTTCCACGCTTGTATCCGGCGCCGCGCTCTCTTAAGACATTCGGCTAGCGCGGCCATGTCCTCGGGGACTGGCGTCACCTCGGGCCATAACGCCTGGTGCACATCCTTCATCGCTTTCCGAGCTCCTTCATGCACCTCGGACAGACGATTGCTCATGTCTTCGGACATCGGACCCCGCGACTCCGGAGGAAGGCCAGTCAGGCACCCTGTCAAACAACAACACATTTCGAATGATACATTTCCCTGGACAAATTGCATGACAACTGTCTTTCGTGCTTTCTAAACTTACCATGAATCATATCGTCCGCTCGCCGATTCTTGGCCTCTGCAGCAGCCAGGCGAGCTTTTAAGCTCTCAATTTCCTGGGCCTGCCGAGCGTTTTCTGCCCTAAGCGCATTCACGTTGCCCACATGTTGACTTGCCTGGCGTTGTGCTTCCGCATATGCCAGATCTTCACGGGCCTGCTTTAGATCTCTTTCGAGATGGCCCAGGGCCTCCGCTGCTATAAGCAATGCTAGGCGTCAGCTCTGCTTTTTTAAAGTCACCCACTTCAAGGGGTAAGCACTTACCGTGCGCCTCTCTGGTGAATTTCTTCACCTGCTCAACCTCGGACAATGCCGCGTCAAGCTGCACCTTTGTTTGGATTAACGCCGAGGTCAATTGCTCGTTCTTCATGCGAGCTTCCTGTTAAAACAGCGATTGCGGGTTACTATTCAAGTCTTGATTCGACCCCAGGGGCTCGTATCAAGCCTTAGGGGCTACTACTATACTTGGTAGTCATATTCGTCTTTGAAAATCTTACCCGCAGCCCTCGCGCCAGTACATCCAGCGACTCGTCAAAAGCACCTCGAGTCGCCTCGAGGTATGCGTCCACTGCGCTGAGAGCCTTCTGCTCCCTGTCCAAAAAGGTTGGATTATTCAAGGAAGCCTTTCGCCGACGATAATTCGTGGCACATTGAATTTCGGACGGAGTGGCCGATGTCGCTGAGTCCTCGGGCTGGGCGGCTCCAGGGTCAACCCTTGCAGGATTTCGGACCTCTGCCTTCTTGAGCGGGGCCGCGCCTTCCTCGGCCTCCACATGTGCGGTGGAAAGTGGAGGTTGTCTGCAAATATTCGGCAGTGTTAGAACCCGAAATGTCTTTTCTATGACATGAGGCTAAATGTTACCTAATGACGGATGGAACACTCTCGCTTGCCCTCGCCGGAGCTTCTTGACCTTCTGGCCGAGCCCTTGCCAGTGGACCCGTTTCTCTGCGAAGGCGTTGGGAGTGCCGCCCCTTTGGAGGAGAAGTCAGAAGACTAGAGACTGGGGGACGAGGGGCTCTATTTCGCTTAGAGGAAGGGAGAGTTACCGATGAGGCTGGTCTTGTCCCCGGCGTATCAGGGACGACCGCTACCTTTGAGCCGTCAAGGATCTCCAAGAAAAAAGTCTTCCCTTCGTAGATAAGCCCCAGGTCTTCGTCCTCGTGATAGAGAGGATCTTCTGCGTGACTGTGTAACTCCGGTTCTGGAGCTGGACTGCTCACCCCTTCGAGCCAACGCCTCCACCGCTGATCAACCAATATATAAAGGATTAATGATAAGGATTCCGAGGTAAAACAAGAAAACCCGAAATAAAGACTTACGATGTCAGCTGGGTTGTAGTACGACAACCCATCCTGGAACTGGCGTTTGGCAAACTCCTCGGCTGACCCTTGATACATACTGGCTAGTACAGCTCCGAGGGTCATTTGGTCCATAAAAGCCCCCTTGATGGATCGAGAGGCGTCCTCGGACCCGTTATACTCGCACAATAAATGCTGGCGCTGCCGAAGAGGCTGGACTCTCCGGTCTAGAGCCACCGCCATCACATCGATGATGGTGAGACCTGCGCCTGACAGGAGCTTTACCTTGGCCGCTAGCCTAGTCACGGCTTCGTCTTCCTCTTGAGCCGAACTCAGTGGCCTCCAGCTGTAACGCTTCCTCGGCGGATCTAAGGAAAAGGGTGGAAGGCCTGGCCGGACTGGCTCGTACAATAGGACGTCGGTGATATAGAACCACTCAGAAGTCCAATAATCAGCCTCCTCCCGAGGTGTCCCCGCTGGGTAGCCGGTCTTGTCGATTCGGCAGACTTGGGCTCCTCCGACCTCGAATAACTTGTCGGTCGAAGAGCGGGGCACGATGCAGAAGAACTTCCACCATAATCCGAAGTGTGCCTGACAGCCGAGGTGTAGCTCGCAGAGCGCGACAAACCCCGCAATGTGTAGCACCGAATTCGGAGAAAGATGATGTAGCTGTAACCCGTAGAACTCCAGCAAGCCACGGAGGAATGGGTGGATTGGAAGCCCTAAGCCGCGGAGGAGGAAAGGTACGAAGCATACGCGCTCATCCCCTTGTGGTGAGGGGTAGTTTTCGGTGTGGGCTTCACCCTCGATGGATGTTAGTTCGGGGCGGGTAGCGGCTAGATCCGCATCTGGCAGGTATCCCTGCATCGCCAAACGCTCCAGTTGAAGGCGCGCGACGGAGCAGCTCCCCCAGTCCCTCCTATCTGGGCCGTGAGGACGCCTTGACGATCCCTCGCCGCTCGCCATTTTTTGGGCTCCTAAGCTGGGGCTGGAGGGAGGGGGAATTTCTCGCTGCGGTTGCAAGGGCGCACAGCCACAAGCAAGGGTCGTGCATCTATTAAGTAAGGGTAGAAAGGGCTGACGCTTTGACATTTTTCCCATAAAGGGGCCCAATTCCCTAAGTGGCATGAGTTTCCACATCTGATATTGAGCTCTCGGCGAATTCTAAAGGTCGGCCGAGGTCTTTAACTCCGTTCGGAATATAAAAGCACGGGAACTTGTCTGTCGAGCCAAGACTCCGGAATGTGAAGGACAACGACTTCGGCATTGAAGACCAGTTTAGGGGCTAGTGATGGTGTCCTGGAATAGGGGGTGCTAACCGGGCCGACCTGTCTTCTCGCTTGGGCCGATATACCCCCGCACATAACCAAGATGGACTCCGGAGACAGTACATGGGAGGCGTGATCGAGGCTGTTTCTACCGAAGACTTGACGTATACTCCAAGATCTCTCCTGCCGCCTCTCTCCTAGCATACCGACTTTGTAACCCTAGATACCCTCCCTGGCGTGTATATAAGCCATAGGGTTTAGCCCGTAATAGGGACATCAACGCAACATCGAACACCTAGCTTTAGAAGTTAGACACATATGTCGATCTCGAGGTAGATCAACTCTGTACTCGATACATCTCCATTAATATAAACAGAAGCAGGACGTAGGGTTTTACCTCCATCAAGAGGGCCCGAACCTGGGTAAAACATCGTCTCCCTTTGTCTCTGTTACCATCGATCCGAGATCCGCAGCTCGGGACCCCCTACCCCGAGGTCTGCCGGTTTTTACACCGACAGAAGGGATCGCTCAGGTTCAGTTAGTAGCGAAGGGATCGATCGGTAGCTAGTGTGATCGCTCGGGTTCAGTAAGCGAACACCTCGCTCGGGTTCAGTTAGCGAACGCCTCGCACACACGTGCGCGTACGAGAGAAACACGCAAACCACACTGCATCGCTCGGCCCCGACCACCCACCGTAACCGGGAACTCCCCGAAATTTTCCTAGCCCTCACTTCTACCATGATTTTTTACGTCATGGACGGCCCAACGAATGTCATGCGGGTGCGTCTCCGGCCCGCCCAGGACGAAATGCCCATTTTCGATCATAAATTTTTTCATAGAAGTAGGAGCCCACCACATCTATGATGATACGTGTTTTTGTCACAATTATTGTCATAGAAGTGTCACAACCATGAAAGAAAAAGTTTTCGTTCGGGCCATAATGTCATGGATGTGTCTTTTTTTTAGTGATATGAGTTGTATGTTAATATGGTGCTGTCCTATGGTGCCCTCCGTGTCGCACAAGCGTGAGGGATTCCTGCTGTAGGGTTTTGCAATACGTTCATGATTCGCTTATAGTGGGTGGCTAGAGTGACAGAAGCTTACACCCGAGTAAGGGACTTGTTGCGTATGGGAGTACAGAGGACTTTTTACTTAATGCTATGGTTGGGTTTTACCTTAATGATCTTTAGTAGTTGCGTATGCTTGCTAGAGTTCCAATCATAAGTGCATATGATCCAAGTACGGAAAGTGTGTTAGTGTATGCCTCTCCCTCATTGCATATGATAAGTATCTATCGTGTTATATTCAATTGCCTATGGACAATCTTTATCTTTCTGTTACAAAAAGCTCTCTACTAAACAACTAACTTTTATTATCTTGCAAATCACTCCTAGTTTTATTCCCGCTAAGTACTTCTAGTTTTATTCTTGCAAACTTATCCTTACACCTACAAAGTAGTTTTTATTCTTGTTCTAGGTAAAGCGAACGTTAAGTGTGCGTAGAGTTGTATCGGTGGTCGATAGAACTTGAAGGGAATATTAATTCTACCTTTAGCTCCTCGTTGGGTTCAACACTCTTACTTATCGAGAAAGGTTACAATTGATCCCCTATACTTATGGGTTATCAAGACCTTTTTCTGGCGCCGTTGCCGGGGAGCAATAACATGGGGTTGATATTCTTGTGTGTGCTTGTTTGCTTTATCACTAAGTAGATTTTATTTTCTATCACTAAGTAGTTTTTATTTTGTGCCCTTGTTTTCTATCTTTAGTTATGGGTAGGAAACGTAAAATACCAAAAAAATTAGTTGTACTTGCTGCTACTTGTGAACTGCGTTGGGATTTCCCCAAAGAGGACAGGATGATGCAGTACAGTAGAAATAAGTATTTCCCTCAGTTAAGAACCAAGGTTATCAATCCAGTAGGAGAACCACACAGAGCCTCGTTAGCAGCACCTACACACACAAAAGCAAACACTTGCACCCAACGCAAATAAGAAGGTTGTCAATCCCCTTAGCGGTTATTTGCAAGGATTAATTCTGATAGTGATAGATAGAAAAGTAAATTGCAAAAGAAAATAAAATAAAATAAATTGCAGCAAGGTATTTTTGGATTTTAATATATGATAAAAGTAGATCCGGGGGCCATAGTTTTCACTAGAGGCTTCTCTCTCGAACACATAGCATACGGTGGGTAAACAAATTGCTGTTGAGCAATTGATAGAAAAGCGCATAGTTATGACGATATTCAAGGCAATGATCATGTACATAGGCATCATGTCCGAGACAAGTAGACCGACTCCAGCCTGCATCTACTACTATTACTCCACCCATCGACCGCTATCCAGCATGCATCTAGGGTATTAAGTATAAAACAGGGTAACGCCTTAAGCAAGATGACATGATGTAGACAAAGTAAACTAAAACAATATGATTAAACCCCATCTTTTTATCCTTAATGGCAACAATACAAATACATGTCTTGTCCCTTTCTTTCACTGGGATATAGAACACCGCAAGGTTGAACCCATCACAAAGCACCTCTCCCATTGCAAGATAAATCAATCTAGTTGGCGAAACCAAATGGATAGATCGAAGAGAAATACAAAGCTATAACAATCATGCATAAAAGAGTCTAGAGAAGACTCAAATATTTCTCATGAATAATCTAATCATAAACCCACAATTCATCGGATCCCAACAAACACACCGCAAAAGAAGATTACATCGAATAGAACTCCAAGAACATCGAGGAGAACATGGTATTGAAGATCAAAGAGAGAGAAGAAGCCATCTAGCTACTAGCTATGGATCCGTAGGTCTGTGGTAAACTACTCACACATCATCGGAAGGGCAGCAAGGTTGATGTAGAAGCCCTCCGTGATCGATTCCCCCTCCGGCAGAGTACCGGAAAAGGCCTCCAGATGGGATCACGAAAGAACAGAGGCTTGCGGCGGCAGAAAGGTTTTCTCTTCTGTCTCTCTGGTATATTGGGAATATTTGGGAATTTATAGCGCTGGAATTAGGTCAAGAGGTGCCACGAGGGGCCCACAAGACTGGGGCGCGCGCCTACCCCCCTCGGTGTGCCCTCCGGGCTAGCCACCTCCTCGTGACTCGTCTGGTCTTCTCCCGAAGCTTATAGGGTCCCTTCTGGCCCAGAAAAAAATTAATCCAAAGTTTTTTCTTCGTTTGGACTCCGTTTGGTAATGATTTTCTGAAAAGGCAAAAACAGGCCAAAAAAAAACAACAACTGGCACTGGGCACTAGGTTAATAGGTTCGTCCCAAAAATGATATATAATTGCATATAATTGCATAATAAACATCCAAGATTGATACTATAATAGCATGGAACAATCAAAAATTATAGATACGTTGGAGACGTATCAAGTATCCCCAAGATTAGTTCTTGCTCGTCCTCGAGTAGGTAAATGATAAAAACAGAATTTTTGATGTGGAATGCTACCTAACATGTTTAATCATGTAATTCTCTTTTACGGTATGAATATTAAGATCCGAATGATTCAAAGCAATAGTCTATAATTTAATATAAAGATATCAATACTCAGGCATACTAACAAACAATCATGTCTTTCAAAATAAAAATGCTAAAGAACGTTATCCCTACGAAATCATATAATCATGTCATGCTCCATCTTCTTAACACAAAGTATTTATCATGCACTACCCCGATGACAAGCCGAGCAATTGGTTCATACTTTTTAATTCGCTTCAGCTTTCTCAACCCCCATGCAATTTCATGAGCGCAAGCCATGTATATAGCACTATGGGTGGAATAGAATGTGGTGGTAGAGATTAATAAGGGGAAATCAAAAAGAAGAAGATAGTCTCACATTGACGCTGCTAATCAACGGGCTATGGAGATGCCCATAAATTGATGTCAATGCGAGTATTAGGGATTGCCATGCAATGGATGCACTAAGAGCTAGAAGTGTATGAAAGCTCAAAATAAAAACTAAGTGAGTGTGCATCCAACTTGCTTGCTCATGAAGACCTCGGGCATTTGAGGAAGCCCATCATCGGAATATACAAGCCAAGTTCTATAACGAAAATTCCCACTAGTATATGAAAGTGACAAAATAGGAGACTCCCTATATGAAAAACATGGTGCTACTTTGAAGCACAAGTATGGAAAAAGATAGTAACACTGCTGATACGTCTCCAACGTATCTATAATTTTTGATTGTTCCATGATATTATAGTATCAATCTTGGATGTTTTATATGCAATTATATATCATTTTTTGGGACTAACCTATTAACCTAGTGCCCAGTGCTAGTTGCTGTTTTCTGCTTGTTTTTGGCTTTTCATAGAAACAGTACCAAATGAAGTCCAAATGCCACGAAACTTTTTGGAGATTTTTTTATGGACAAAAGAAACCTTGGAAGCTTCGGGAGGAGGCCAGAAGCCTCACGGAGGCTTCACAAGGCAACAGGGCGCTCCCCAGGGGGGGCACGCCGTGTTGCCTTGTGGGGCCCACATGACTCCGTTTGACCTAATTCCACTTCTATAAATTCACAAATATTGGGAAACCCCCAGAGAGCCAGAAGAAAAAACCTTTCCACCGTCGCAAGCCTCTGTTCTTCCATGATCCCATCTGGAGGCCTTTTTCGGTACTCTGCCGAAGGGGGAATCGATCACGGAGGGCTTCTACATCAACCTTGCTGCCCTTCCGATGATGTGTGAGTAGTTTACCACAGACCTACGGGACCATAGCTAGTAGCTAGATGCCTTCTTCTCTCTCTTTGATCTTCAATACAATGTTCTCCTTGATGTTCTTGGAGTTCTATCCGATGTAATCTTCTTTTGCGGTGTGTTTGTTGGGATCCGATGAATTGTGAGTTTATGATCAGATTATTCATGAGAAATATTTGAGTCTTCTCTGGATGATTAAATATAGCTTTGTATTTCTCTCTGATCTATCAATTTGGTTTGGCCTACTAGATTGATTTATCTTGCAATGGGAGAGGTGCTTTGTGATGGGTTCAATCTTGCGGTGCTCAATCCCAGCGACAGAACGGGACATGACACGTATTTGTATTGTTGCCATTAAGGATAAAAATATGGGGTTTATTCATATTGCTTGAATTTGCTTCTCTACATCATGTCATCTTGCTTAATACTCTAGATGCATGCTGGATAGCAGTCGATGAGTGGAGTAATAGTAGTAGATGTAGGCAGGAGTCGGTCTACTTGTCTCGAATGTGATGCCTATATACATGATCATTGCCATGAATCCAACATAATTATGTGCTATTCTGTCAATTGCCCAACAGTAATTTGTTTACCCACCGTATGTTTCTGTGCTCGAGAGAGAAGTCTCTAGTGAAAACTATGTCCCCCGGGTCTATCTTTATCATATTAAAAACCTAAAAATACCTTGCTGCAATTTATTTACTTTTATTTTTATTAGTATTTTAGTTTATCTATTTATCTCTATCAGACTTAATCCTTGCAAGTAACCGCTAAGAGGATTGACAACCCTCTTATTTGCGTTGGGTGCAAGTGTTTGCTCTTGTGTGTGCAGGTGCGCTTAACGGAATTTTGCTTGGTTCTCCTACAGGATTGATAACCTTGGTTCTTAACTAAGGGAAATACTTATCTCTACTGTACTGCATCATCCTCTCCTCTTCGGGGAAATACCAACGCAGACTACAAGTAGCAGGAAGAATTTCTGGCGCCGTTGCCGGGGAGACATCATCAAAATTACCAAGTACCTTCACACAAATTATCATTCACTTGCATTTACTTTATTTATCTTTTATTTGCATTTGCCTCTCGTTTTCATCTCCCCCATTTCTAATTTTTTTTTGCAAAAACACAAAAATATTTTATTTGCTTGCTTGCTTTTATTGCCATGTCAACACACAAGAACATAAAGTAAAACAAAATTTAAGATCACTATGGATCCTCATCCACTTGCTAGTATTTTCAAAAGATCCAATTATAATGAACCAATTGCTAGTGATTTGAGTGCTCTTGATTTTCTCTATGAAGTTTTGCTTGAAAATCATGAATCTGAAAATTGTGATGAAGTGTTAGAAGAAGAAATTTATAAAGTGATTCATGATAGCTCCTTGATTGAAAAGCTTGATTGCAATGATGTTACTATAAATTCTATTAATGTGCATTGTGCTAATAATATGCAAAACTACAAGCATGGGGATGATAATTTTGTTATGTCCACTACTTATTGCAATGATCTTGATTGGGGTGATAATGCTTCTTATGATCTTGAAAATTTATTTAAGCCTCATGATGAATATGTTATTGATAATAATGTTTGCAATACTATTTAAAGTGGGTTTGGAAGAGCGTCAACTTTAGGTAATAATGATCCCACTACTTTGGAGAATTATCAATCTTATGAAATTTTTGACAAAAGTGGGTTTGGAGAGGTCATGACTTTAGTTGATGTTAATCCCACTATCTTGGAAGATTATAATTTTTTTATGCATGTTGATCATAGAGAGATTATTGTTTATGATAGCTATATTGTTGAGTTTGATTATGACCCTACATGTAATTATTATGAGAGAGAAAAATATGGATGTAGACATCTTCATGTTACTAAAATACCTCTCGTTATGTTGAAATTATTGATGCTCCATTCTTCCTATTGGCATATACTATATATTGCTTGTCTTGATAATTTGTTTGCTTATAAAATGCCTATGCATAGGAAGTATGTTAGACTTAAATGTGATTTTCACATGTTTCATGATGCTCTCTTCGTGTTTAAATTACTATCTTTCATGTGAGCATCATTGAAATCTCAAGCCTATCTTAATGGCTATAAAGAAAGAGCTTGTTTGGAGACAACCCAATAAATTTTTATACTGTTTTTGAGTGTTTGCATGATTATAGGCTCTGTTATGATTGTGTTTTTATGTTTTAATTAGTGTTTGTGCCAAGTAATGCTTTTGGGATGATGTTGATGATAGTATAATTGATGCTGTTTATAAAACAGAAAGTTTTGCGTCCAGTGCTGGAATTTTAATTCTGTACTGGGGCGTCAAAAAATCTGAAATTTTTACACAGTATTCATATATGAATTTTTTGCGTTGTCCTAATTTTTCAGAATTTTTGTAGTTACAGAAGTATGGATTTTAAATAGATCTTTACAGACTGTTCTGTTTTACACAGATTCTGTTTTTGTTGCATAGTTTGCTTACTTTGATGAATCTATGGATCGTATCGGGGGGTATGAGTCATGGAGAAGTTGGAGTACAGTAGCATTATGACAATATTAAATATGAATCAATTTACAACAGTACCTAAAGTTTAATATTTATTTGTTATACTAACGGTTCTCATGAGGTTTCTGTTGAGTTTTGTGTGCTGAAGTTTTCAAGTTTTGGGTGAGACTATGATGGATAAAGGAATAAGGAGCGGCAAGAGCCTAAGCTTGGGGATTCCCAAGGCACCCCAGGGTAATATTCAAGGAAGACTCAAGCGTCTAAGCTTGGGGATGCCCCGGAAGGCATCCCCTCTTTCGTCTACAATCTATCGGTAACTGACTTGGAGCTATATTTTTATTCATCACATGATATGTGTTTTACTTGGAGCGTCTTGTGATATAGTTTGTTTGCTTTTGTTTGCTTTTCCGTTTGTCACAATCATCTTTGCTGATCACACCTTTTTGAGAGGGACACACATTATTCATGATTTGTTAGAATACTCTATGTGCTTCACTTATATCTTTTGAGCTAGGCAGTTGCTCTAGTGCTTCACTTCTATCTTTTAGAGCACGGTGGTGGTTATATCTTAAAGAAATAGTTGCACTCTCATGCTTCAGTTATATCTTTTTGAGAGTCTCATGATAGCAATGGTAATATGCATGGGTTATGAATTTGGTCCTGATATGATAGGTATTCGAGAGGGATATAATAAAAACTTTCATGTAGATCACTGAATATGATAAGTTTGATTCCTTGCAATAGTTTTGCGATATTAAGATGGTAATATGTGGGAGGTATTAGTAGATAATTGTGGTTTAGTAAGAATATTGGTGTTAAGGTTTGTGATTCCCGAAGCATGCACGTATGATCTGTCGTTATGCTAAGAAGTTGGAGCATGATTTATTATTGATTGTCCTCCTTTGTGTGGTGGCCGGGGGCGCACGATGGTTAACTCCTACCAACCTCCCCCTAGGGGCATGCGTAGTAGTACTTTGCTTCGAGGGCTAATAAACTTTTGCAATAAGTATGTGAGTTCTTTATGACTAATGTGAGTCCATGGATTATACGCACTCTCACTCTTCCGCAATTTGCTAGCCTCTTCGGTACCGTGCATTGCCCTTTCTCACATCGAGAGTTGGTGCAAACTTCGCCGGTGCATCCAAACCCCGTGATTTGATACGCTCTATCACACATAAGCCTCCTTACATCTTCCTCAAAATAGCCACCATACCTACCTATCATGGCATTTCCATAGCCATTCCGAGATATATTGCCATGCAACTTCCACCGTTCCATTTCTATGACATACATCATCATTGTCATATTGCTTTGCATGATCATATAGCTGACATAGTATTTGTGGCTCAGCCGCCGTTCATCATTGTTATACATGTTACGCTAGCATCATTGCACATCCTGGTACACTGCCAGAGGCATTCATATAGAGTCATATTTTTGTTCTAGTATTGAGTTGTAATGTTGAGTTGTAAGTAAATAGAGGTGTGATGATCATCATTATTAGAGCATTGTCCCAGTGAGGTAAGAATGATGGAGACTAATGAGTCCTCGAAAAAGTGGGGATGAGGTCCATGAGATCGTTCTAAAAAAAAGAAGAGCCATGCAAAAAAAATGAGAGAAAAAGAGAGAAGGGGCAATGTTACTATCCTTTTCCACACTTGTGCTTCAGAGTAGCACCATGTTTTTCATATAGAGAGTCTCCTATTTTGTCACTTTCATATACTAGTGGGAATTTTTCATTATAGAAATTGGCTTGTATATTCCGATGACGGGCTTCCTCAAATGCCCGAGATCTTCATGAGCAAGCAAGTTGGATGCACACCCACTTGGTTTTCATGATTTGCTTTCATACACTTATAGCTCTTAGTGCATCCGTTACATGGCAATCCCTACTCCTCGCATTGACATCAATTGATGGGCATCTCCATAGCCCGTTGATTAGCCTCGTTGATGTCAGACTATCTGATACGTCTCCAACGTATCTATAATTTATGAAGTATTCATGCCATGTTTATAACAATTTTATAAGGTTTTGGTATGATTTGATTAGAACTAACCCGGACTGACGCTGTTTTCAGCAGAACTACCGTGGTGTTGTTTTTTGTGCAGAAATAAAAGTTCTTAGAATTGGACGAAACTTTTTGACGATTTTTTTTGGACCAAAAGAGACCCCCGAAGCTTCGTGGAAGGACCAGAAGCCTCACGAGGTGCTCACAAGGCACTACGGCGCGGCCTGGGGGGGTCGCGCCGTACTGCCTCGTGGGGCCCTCGTAGCTCCGTTTTGCGTGATTCCAACGCTGGAAAATCCTATAAATAGAGAAACCCCCAGAAATAAACCTAGAACTTCGACGCCGCCGCCGCATGCCTCTGTACCGAAGAAATACCATATGGAGCCCTGTTCCGGCACTCTGTCAGAGGGGGGAATCATCACCGGAGGCCATCTTCATCATCCCGGCGGTCTCCATGACAAGGAGGGAGTAGTTCACCCTCGGGGCTGAGGGTATGTACAAGTAGCTATGTGTTTGATCTCTCTCACTCGTGTTCTTGATATGGCAGGATCTTGATGTATCGCGAGCTTTGTTAATAAAGTTGGATCATATGGTGTTTCTTCCCTCTCTATCTTCTTGTGATGAATTAAGTCTTTCCCTTTGAGGTTTCGTTATTGTCGGATTGAATATTTTAGATTCGAGAACACTTGATGTAAGTCTTGCATGTGGATACCCGTGGTGACAATGGGGTATTCTATTGGTTCACTTGATGTATTTTTTGGTGATCAACTCGCGGATTCCCATGACCTCGGTGACGGTGTCCTAGATTAGGGGGGTGCTAAACTAACTGGCCCGTCTCCTCGGTTGGGCTGGTGGGCCCTCATGCGTGATCAAGATGGATTCCGGAAGCTGTACACAGGAAGCGTGATCAAGACTGTCTCTACCGAAGACTTGATGTATACTCCAAGATATCTCCTGCCGCCTTTCTCATAGATGCCGACCTTGTAACCCTAGATACCCTCCCTGGTGTATATAAGCCATAGGGTTTAGCTCGTCACAATATCGCTCATCTAGCCCTAGAAGTTAGACACATTACGATCTCGAGGTAGATCAACTCTGTATTTGATACATCTCCATTAATATAAGCAGAAGCAGGACGTATGGTTTTACCTCCATCAAGAGGGCCCGAACCTGGGTAAACATCGTCTCCCTTGTCCTTGTTACCACCGATCCGAGATCCACAGCTCGGGACCCCCTACCCCAAGGTCTGCCGGTTTTTACACCGACACTGGTGCTTTCATTGAGAGTTCCGCTGTGTGATCGCCAAAAGGATCGATGGGATCGCCGGTTAACGGCCTCAAGCCCATGGAGCACGTCTCAACGTTTGAAGCTCTGGTCACAGAGACGCCTCCACGTAATGTGGAAGCGGACCATGACCCCTCTTTGGTTCCAACAAGGAATCCCTTCACGGACGAAGGGCTAAGATACTTCTTGGAGAGCGGATCGGACAGCGACCAGCCGGCGACCGACCTCCAGATCAATTCGGTTAAACCAATAACCGCGGATCCGACGTCAAGTGAGAATAATGAGGTCTTGAGCCCGCGGTCTTTAGAGATCGGAGCTGGTCCGCTCACCTCCCATATAGAGTATCACCCCGATAACTCCGGCCCACCTGATGTATGGGACTTGGCCTACGTATGACAACTCCCCGATGAGCCTATCAGACGATACTGGGCCAGATTCTTGTCCGTCAAGAGCAAGATACTGGATTGCCAAGACTCCGACATAATTGCCGCTTTCGAGCGCGGATGCAAGGATAAAGGCGTATCGAATGTCCTCGCTCGTCGTTGCGTCCAAACACTCCCTGAATTATCCAACCTGGTAGCGCGATTTTGCGCCATCGAAGATGCCTGGTGAACCGAGGAAAACACGGACTCGATCTGTGAGGACTACCCGAAACGCGACAAATCGGCACTTCGGCGCGAAAATCGCAAACGGAACACTCCGGACGATCGACCCCGGAAGAGGAGGAAAACCTCTGGCCACCCTGGAACAGCTCTGGACGGCTTTCTGGATAAACCATGCCCGATCCATGCCATATTGATTAACTCCTGCCCGACTAACAGCCTTCGCGACTGTTGGGTGTTGAGGCAGGTGTCCAAAGGGGGACCCACCCTTTTGGCAGGCACCCCCAGCCACCTTGAACAGACCTCGGAAGGAGACGAGGTCCTAATGATTTATGAGACCTTTACGTCTAACAACCAGCGCAAACGGGCCCTGCGGGAAATTAATTCCGTCTGGCAAGTATCACCTCGGGGCACGTGGATAGACACGCCGATCACCTTCAACCACCACGATCAGCCGAAGTCGGCCCTAGACAGGTGTCCCGCCGCGCTAGTCCTCAACCCAATCATGGACCACTACCGCCTCCATAAGGTCCTTATGGACGGAGGCAGTAGCTTGAATCTAATATACGAGGACACTCTGGACAAAATGCACTACGGCTACATGAAGCTCAAGATGCCGGGCCCAAAGGGGATCATTACTATCTCAAATGATCCTGACAGGGCACTCAAAGCCGAGAATAAAACGGCGTCCCTCGCCCTCGAGACTCTGGCCGAAGCCTTCACGGCCGAGGAGTTGACCGCGCTGTGTGCCGAGGTCGACCGAGACGATGTCGTTCTCGACAAAAGATCAAAACCTACTTCTTTCAAACCGGCCGACGAGATAGTCAAATTCCAGGTTCACCCAACGGACCCTGCTAAAACGGCGTCCATAGGGGCTAACCTCGACCCAGAAGTTGCCGAAGCCCTACGCACTTTCCTCAAGGAAAACTGGGACATATTCGCCTGGCACCCCTCCGATATGCCAGGGATACCCCGTAGGCTGGCAGAGCATAGCCTGAATGTACTAACGGGCTACAAGTCTGTTAAACAAACACTTCGGCGTTTCTCCGAGCCCAAGCATCAAGCAATGGGCGAGGAACTAGCAAAGCTGCTGGAGGCAGGATTTATCACGGACATAAAACACCCTAACTGGCTAGCCAATTTGGTCATGGTGCCAAAAAAGGACAGGTCCTGGCGGTTGTGCGTCGATTTCAAAGACCTCAACAAAGCTTGCCCTAAAGACCCCTTCCCCCTACCCCATATTGACCAAATTGTGGATGCCACTGTGGGCCATGACGCACCGTGCTTCCTAGATGCCTACTCAGGATATCATCAAATAAAGATGAAGGAATCTGACCAGGCAGCGATGGCATTCATCACGCCCTACGGGCCGTTTTGCTTCAACACGATGCCTTTCGGACTCAAGAACGCTGGTGCCACATACCAGCGTATGATTCAAACATGCCTGCAAGACCACATCGGAAAGACCGTTGAGGCCTACGTTGACGATGTAGTTGTCAAGACTAAACACGTCAACCAGTTGGTGGACAACCTTCGAGATACATTTGCCAGCCTACGGGAATATCAAATAAGACTTAACCCGAAAAAATGCGTTTTCGGGGTCCCAGCTGGTAAACTCCTCAGTTTCATCGTATCTAGACGAGGTATTGAAGCCAATCCGGCTAAAATTCGAGCCTTGGATCGTTTGGAGATTCCGACAGAGCTCAAGCACGTACAAAAATTGGCGGGTAGCGTAGCAACCTTGAGCCGCTTCATATCATGGCTTGGAGAAAAAGCTTTACCATTGTACAAGCTGTTAAAGCAGACCAAATCGTTTAAATGGACCAAGGAGGCCACGGCGGCCGTGGAAGACATCAAGGCCCTCCTCGCCACTAATCCCATCTTGGCAGCGCCAGGTGTCTGCGAACCGATGATACTATACATGTCGGCCACAAACTAGGTGGTTAGCGCAGTCCTCGTGGTAGACCAAGACATGGAAGGTCACAAATTCCAGGTCCAGAAACCCGTATACTACGTATCCGAGGTCTTAACTCCGTGCAAATCACGCTACCCTCATTATCAAAAGATAGCTTACGCAGTCTTCATGGCATCGCGAAAACTTCGACACTACTTTCAAGAGTGCGCTGTGACCGTGGCATCCGATGTCCCGTTAAGTGACATAATCAATAATCGGGATGCACCGGGGCGCATTGCCAAATGGGCCATAGAGATCCTACCTTTTGAAATTATTTACAAACCACGCTGGGCCATTAAATCCCAGGTGTTGGCGGACTTCGTGGTCGAATGGACCGAAGCCGAACTCCCCCGTGAGTACAGTACCTACTCTCATTGGACAATGTATTTCAATGGCGCCAAAATGCTCGCCGGCCTAGGGGCTGGTGTGGTGCTCACGTCCCCCACGGGTGATAATATTAGATATGTACTACAAATCATGTACACGGACTCTAACAATGCGGCTGAATACGAAGCCCTCCTACACGGACTTCGGATAGCAGTCTCCATAGGTGTCAAACGCCTCGAGGTCTGAGGTGATTCCAACCTCGCCATCTCACAAATCAACGGCGAGTTCGATGCCAAAGACCCAAAGATGATAGCTTACCGAAATGCCGTCATAAAGATCTCAGCCAGGTTCGAGGGGTTGGAGTTCCACCATATACCCCGAGATAGCAACCAGGCCCCAGATGTACTCGCCCGGTTGGGCGCAAAGTGGGATAAGGTTCCCGAAAACACCTTCCTCGAACAGCTTTTCAAGCCATCTGTAGTCTGGCAAGATAGCAAAGGAATGTCGGAATCAACCGACGTCGGGCAACAGGCCCCGCCCGAAGAAGATTATGGTATCGTAGGCGGGTCAATGATCCGGAAGACTGCTTCAGCGCATGAAGTCATGGCAGTTATCGCACCATGGACCGAGCCGCTCCTCGCGTACCTACTCCGAAAAGAGCTCCCTGATAACCAAACCGACTCCCGCCGGATTGTAAGGCAGTCTAAAGCCTACAAGGTTCATGAAGGGGAACTTTGTAAAATGAGCACAACAGGCGTCCTCCAGAGATGCATATCCGAGGAAGAAGGAAAAACTCCTACTTCGGGAGATACACTCCGGCATGAGCGGACATCACGCCGCTGCTCGGACCCTGGTCAGCAAGGCTTTCTGAGCCAGTTTCTATTGGCCAACTACAGGCGCCGACGCCGAGGCACTAGTACAGCGTTGTCTAGGCTGTCAGGTATTTGCCAAGCAGAGCCACATGCCCCCCACGGCCCTTCGCACCATCCCCATCACTTGGCCTTTTATGGTCTGGGGGCTCGATATGGTCGGGCCACTTAAGGGTGGATCAAACAAAAACAAGTACGTCCTCGTCATGATCGGCAAATTTACCAAGTGGATCGAAGCTAAGCCGGTCACCTCGGCCGAAGCCGTCCAAGTAATTGGATTCATCTCGGGGGTAGTACACCGTTACGGTGTCCCCCACAGTCTGATCACAGATAACGGAACTAACTTCACGGCTAAAGAGGTTAAGGCATGGTGTAAAAAATGGGCATTAAGCTCGACTACGCGTCCGTCTACCGCCCACAGTCTAATGGGTAGGTGGAGCGAGCCAATGGACTAATCCTTAGCGGAATTAAGCCAAGGTTAGTTCGCTCCCTTAAAAATGCCGGCTGTAAATGGGTTGAGGAACTTGATTCTGTACTATGGGGCTTGCATATGACACCAAACAGGTCCACAGGATACACCCCGTTTTTTATGGTGTATGGCGCCGAGGCGGTCCTCCCCTGCGACATCATACATGACGCACCTGGAGTACGCATGTATGAGGAGCTAGAGGCCAAGCTTGATCGGCAGGATGCCCTAGACGTTCTCGACGAAGAGCGCAACGTCGCACGGGCGAGGTCAGCTATTTATCAGCAGCAGGCCCGGCGCTACCATGGAAGAGAGGTTCGCGCCAAAGAATTTAACGTCGGAGATCTCGTAATGAGACTACACCCCGAAAAACAAAAGCACAAACTATCCCCTAGATGGGACAGAACGTTTATCATTGACCAAGTACTCATCGGAGGAGCTTATCGAATCCGAGATCCAGAGGATGGCCGACTAGAACCCCATCCCTGGAATGCGGCGCTACTCCGATGCTTCTACGCTTGATGCCACGCATCTGGTCCGTGTAAATACCTTGTGCATTTTTCTTTGGCTTAATTGTTTACTCATTATTTATTTTTCTACCTCGGAAAGTTATTCAATGACCCCGAGGACAAAGTAGCACGTTCTTTTCAAACACAAGAACCATTCCACCTCTTATGTACTATCGTCGTTCGAGCCACCATATGCATCGATTCGCTTTAAGATTTGGCCAAGCTGGGTTGCCCGGCTCCTGTGCTTGCCCCTTGCGTTCCCGATATTTCGGCTAGGGGGCAAAGGGAGCACCGCTGTGATTGTCACTCCCGGATTAGCCGGTGTAGTACCTCAGACGGATAAAGCCGAAAGCTAGCGTTCTTACAATGCGAATCGGTCGGCCTTGACATAGAACTAACATGGCAGGGGTCTTTTTAAACCCCGACCAGGGGCTTTACCCCCGAGGTCATCCGTCTTCGGACAAATGTGTTTGACACAGCGACCCGAGGAAAGGAACTGTTGGAAGAACTATTTTCCTCAGAAGATGTTTCTTATATTAAATAGTAATATAACATAACTTTCCGTTACCCTTTTGTCTTTCGAGCCGCGTAGCCCGATTGCCTTGTCGCCTGAAGCACCTGGTCCGATAACCTCGGCCAGTAGTATGCGACAGTCCTCGGAGTTTATCCAAGGAGGCAGAAGCCAAAGGCTGGCTGACAAGAGTTTGGATGCACGGATTGAAACATAAGACATAAATACTTCGGTACATAAAGTCATACAAAATTTTCACGCGCGGTCTAGCCCGTCTATTAGGGTGTCAAACGCGCAATCCTTCTGCGAGAATCACGCCGCAGGCATTACACTATCATAAGCATGACTAGCGGGGATTTCCTTCCTGTCCGACCCCATGGGCCCCACTTCTGCTAAATCCGTCGTCTTCAGACTGGTGTAGTGGGTCTTCACCATGGCCCAGGCCTCCCTCGCACCCTCTCGGCAAGCTGATACTTTCCAAGCCTGGATCCGGCACCGAGCTCTCTTCAGCTGTTCGGCTAGCACGGCCATGTCCTCGGGGACCGACACCTCGGGCCATAAAGCCTGGTGCACATCCTTCATCGATTTTCGTGCCCTTTTGTGCACCTCGGATAGACGAACGACCATGTCCTCGGACATCGGACCCCGAGATTCTGGAGGAAGGCCAGACAAAGAAGCTGCCAAACAAAATAACATTCGCATGACAAATCATCTCGGACAAGTTACACGACAAACATTCCTCGAGAATTACAAACTTACCATAAATCTTGTCGTCCGTTTGCCGATTTTTTGCCTCCGCAACTGTGAGGCGAGCTTTTAAGCTCTCAATTTCCTGGGCCTGGCGGGCGTTCTCAGCCCTAAGCATATTCACGTTGTCCGCTCTTTGAGTAACCACGTGTTGATTTGCCTGACGTTGCACTTCCGCTTACGCCAGATCCTCGCGGGCCTGCTTCAGGTCTCTTTCAAGATGGCCTAGGGCTTCCGCAGCTACAAGGGATTCCGGCGTCAACTCTACTTCCATTGGCATTAACCCAATTTAAGCACAAAGCACTTACCGTGCGCCTCTTTGGTGAATTTCTTCACCCGTTCAACCTCGGACAAAGCCGCGTCAAGCTGCACCTTTGTTTGGGCTAACGCTGAGGTCAATTGCTTGTTCTTCAAGCGAGCTTCCTGTATATGACAATGATTGCTAGTTAGTATTCAAGTCTTGATTCGACCCCAGGGGCTCGTACCAAGCCTTAGGGGCTACTACCATACTTGGTAGTCATATTTTCTTTAAAACCTTACCCGCAGCCCTCGTGACAGGACATCCAGCGACTCATCAAAGGCACCTCGGGTCGCCCCGAGGTATGCGTCCACCGCGCTGAGAGCATTAAGCTCCCTGTCCGAAAAGGCCGGATTGTGTAAGGAAGACTTTCGCCGGCGATAATTCACGGCGCATTGGATTTCGGACGGAGTGGCTGATGTAGCCGAGTCCTCGGGCTGGGCGGCTCCGGGGTCAACCATGGAGGAGGAAGGGTACGAAGCATACCCGCTTGTCTCCTTGTGGCAAAGGGTAATTCTCGGCACGGGCTTGACCGTCGATGGATGTTAATCCAGGACGACTTGGGGCCAGATCCGCATCCGGTAGATAGCCTTGCATTGCCAAGCGCTCTAGTTGAAGGTGCGCGACGGAGCAGCTCCCTCAGTCCCCTCTATCAGGGCCGTGGGGGCGCCTTGACGATCCTTCACCGCCTGCCATTTTTTGGGCTCTTGAGCTTTGGCTGGGATCGAAGGGGGATTTTGCTACGGTTGCGGTTGATGCGTATGGCCACTAGCAAAGGCTGCATGTTTATATTAAGTAAAGGTAGAAGGGGCTGATGCTTCGACATTTTTTCCATAAAGGGGCCCGATTCCCTAGATGACACGATTCTCGAAATCTGAAGTTGGGCCCCATCAGAATTTTAAGGGTTGGCCGAGGTCTTTAAGTTTGATCGAAGAATGAAGCACGGGAACTTGTCTATCGAGCCAAGACTCCGGAAACTGAAGGCCGTCGACCTCGGCATCGAAGACCAGTTCGGGGGCTACTGGCGGTGTCCTGGATTAGGGGGGTGCTAACCTAACCGGCCCGTCTCCTCGGTTGGGCTGGTTGGCCCTCACGCGTGATCAAGATGGACTCCGGAAGTTGTACACAGGAAGTGTGATCAAGACTGTCTCTACCGAAGACTTGACGTATACTCCAAGATCTCTCCTGCCGCCTTTCTCATAGATGCTGACCTTGTAACCCTAGATACCCTCCCTGGCGTGTATATAAGCCATACGGTTTAGCTCATGAGGGGGACATCAACACAATATCGCTCATCTAGCCCTAGAAGTTAGACACATCACGATCTCGAGGTAGATCAACTCTGTATTTCATACATCTCCATTAATATAAGTAGAAGCAGGACGTAGGATTTTACCTCCATCAAGAGGGCCCGAACCTGGTTAAACATCGTCTCCCTTGTCCTTGTTACCACCGATCTGAGATCCACAACTCGGGACCCCCTACCCCGAGGTCTGCCGGTTTTTACACCGACACTTGGGGTGATCTAGGCATAGGGGTTGGTTGCACGTTTTTATTATCTTTTCTCCGATGAGAAACTTTGGGGTACTCTTTGAAGTTCTTTGTGTGGATTGAATATTATGAATTTGAAGTTGTTTGATGCATATCAAATAATCAACTCACGGATACTTGTGGTGATATTGGAGTATCTAGGTGACATTAGAGTTGGTTGATGTGTATCATATGGTGTTATTTTAGTACGAACTCTAGGGATGTTTGTGACACTTATAGGGATGGCTCAATAGATTGATTGGAAAGGATAACTTTGAGGTGGTTTCGTACCCTACAACAATTTCATCTTATGTTCTCCACTAATAGGAACTTTGGAGTGATTCTTTCTCATACGTTGAGGGATTGTTATATGATCCAATTATGTTAGCATTGTTGAGAGATTGCACTAGTGAAAGTATGAACCCTATGCCTTGTTTTCAAGCATTGCAATACCGTTTGTGCTCACTTTTGTTACTTTCTACCTTGCTGTTTTTTTATTTTAAGATTACAAAAACCTATATCTACTATCCATACTACACTTGTATTACCATCTCTTCGCCGAACTAGTGCACCTATACAATTTACCATTGTATTGGGTGTGTTGGGAACACAAGAGATTTCTTGTATTTGATTGCAGGGTTGTTTGAGAGAGACCATCTTCATCCTACGCCTCCCAAGGATTGATAAACCTTAGGTCATCCACTTGAGGGGAATTTGCTACTGTCCTACAAAACTCTGCACTTGGAGGCCCAACAACGTCTACAAGAATAAAAGTTGCGTAGTAGACATCAAGCTCTTTTCTGGCACCGTTGCCGGGGAGGTGAGTGCTTGAAGGTATATCTTTAGATCTTGCAATTGAATCTTTTAGTTTCTTATTTTATCACTAGTTTGGTTTTATAAAAGAAAACTACAAAAAATGGAATTGAGATTGCCTCAGATGCTACATCTATATAATGTCTTCCTTGAAAATGATGGATCAGAAAATTGTGCTCAATTTTTAGAAGAAGAATTTAATAAAATGTTTAATGTGAGTTCCTTGAATGATGAGCATGATTGCAATGTTGTTAGTATGAATTCTTTGAATACCCATGATGCTAATGATATGAAAAACTACAAGCTTGGGGATGCTATGTTTGATGAATATGATATTTTTAGTCCCCCAAGTTTTGATGACCAAATTTATTATGATGATTGCATGCCTCCTATTTATGATGATTACAATGATGAAAGTGGGTTTGGAAGAGTGTCAACTTTATATAATAATGATCCCACTATTTTGGAGGGTGTTGAATCTTATTGTAATAATTATGAAAGTGGATTTGGAGAGGTCATGACTTTATTTAATGACGATTCCACTATTTTGGAAGAGGTTTCAATTGATTATGATAATAAAGTTGCTATCTATGATGATTATGGTGATGACATGTATGCTATAAAGATTAATAATAACCATGAAACTTGTCATCATGATTTTAATTTTCAATTGGATTATGCCAATCAAGTATCACATGATAGTTATTTCATTGAATTTGCTCCCACTATTATGAATGAGAACAAATTTGCTTATGTGGAGAGTAATAAAAATTCTATGCTTGTGGATCATGAAAATAATGATTTATGTGAAAATTATATTGTTGAATTTCTTCATGATGCTACTAAAAATTATTATGAGAGAGGAATATATGCTTCTACATATCTCAATAATATCAAGTTTCCTCTCTATGTGTTGAAAGTTTTGAAGTTATACTTGTTTTGACTTCCTATGCTAGTTGATTCTTGCTCCCATAAATTGTTTGCTCACAAAATCCCTATGCATAGGAAGTGGGTTAGGCTTAAATGTTCTTTTTCAATTCTTCACTTTTTATGCGAGCATCATTGAAATCATCATGCGTAGCAAAAAGGCATTAAAGAAAAGCGCTTGTTGGGAGACAACCCAATATTTGTACCTACTGTTTTTGTGTGTCCACATGATTAAGCTACTGTATTAATCATATTTTATATGTTTTGTTTCAATAATGTGCCAAGTAAAGCCTTTGGGATAGTGTGGATGCTTGTTGATTTGATTCTGTGCAAAAACAGAAACTTTTGCGTCCAGTGCTGGAATTTATATTCTGTACTGGAGAATGAGAAAATTCTGAAATTTTTACACAGTATTGGGTTACAAATTTTTTACGTTTTACTAATTTTTCATAATTTTTGGAGGCACATAAGTATGGTTTCTAAATCGCTCACTACATGCTGTTCTGTTTTTGACAGATTCTGTTTTCAATGCATAGTTTGCTTGTTTTATAGTTTCTCTGGCTTATATTGGTCAATATAAATTGTGGAAATGATAGACTACAGTAGGAATTATTTGAGAACAATTACGAATCTTGTCTTGACAGTACCTAAGTGGATGATTTATTTTTATCATACTAACCTATCTCACAAGTTCCGTTAAGTTTTGTGTGATTGAAGTTTTCAAGTTTTGGGTGAGATATCGATATGTGGAGAATAAGGAGTGGCAAGGACCTAAGCTTGGGGATTCCCAAGGCACCCCAAGGTAATACTCAAGGAAGACTCAAGCATCTAAGCTTGGGGATGCCCCGGAAGGCATCCCCTCTTTCGTCTTCAACACTATCGGTAACCTCACTTGGAGCTATATTTTTATTCGTCACATAATATGAGTTTTGCTTGGAGCATCATTTGCTTTTGTTGATATTTGCTTTCTGTTATCAATAATCATGTTTTGTATCTTTTAGTTCAATAAAATGCCAATTATAGCCTTTACCATGCTCAGTTTGCAAGTTTATGTGTTGCTGTTTGAAAACAGAAAGTTTTCTGTTATGTCCTGAATTTTTGTGAATTGTCAGAACATGATAAAAATCTGAAAGTTTTACACAATAAGCATGCATGATTTCTCTGTCACGTGGTAATTTTTCAGAAATTTTGGAGTTAGGGAAGTTTGAATTCTTATTCACCCTTTACAGACTGTTCTGTTTAGACAGATTTCGGTTATAGTTGCATTGTTTGCATATGTTGCTTGTTTAATGTTTCCATTTGTGGATAGGAGTATTAAATATGCAGAGGCATTTATAATGCAATGTTTAATTATAATTTTAGTGATTTTCTACAGTAGAGAATGTTAAGGTTTTGAGTTGATTTATACTAACTTATCTCATGATTTCTTGTTGAGTTTTGTGTGGATAAAGTTTTTAAGATTTAGGAGAAGCCATGATATGAGAGGAATTAAGGAGACACAAGATCTCAAGCTTGGGGATACCCAAGGCACTCCAAATTAACATTCCAAGAAGTCTCAAGCAACTAAGCTTGGGGATGCCCCGGTGGGCATCCCACATTTCTTCATCAACACCTATCGGTGAGCCTAAGTTTTTACTTGTTCACATGATATGTGCTATTCTTGGAGTGTCATTTTATTTTTATTTTTTTACTGTTTGAATAAAATTATCAAGATCTTAAATCTTTATTGAGAGAGTCTACACATAGCTACTTAATTGTTTAACTACTCATTGTTCTTCACTTATATCTTTTGGAGTAGTTTCTCGTTTACTCTCATGCTTCACTTATATCCCAAGAGTAAATTGTTGAATGAATTGAATATCATAAAGTTGAAATTAGATGTGCTTCATATGCTTGTCTCATGCTTAGAAATATTTCACACTTGGTTTAGAAAGTAAAATCTATTGAAGTTTGACAATCACAATATTAGTCATTCGAGCAATTCATGAAAGATAGTATATGGAAGAGAATTTTCACATATAAATATATTATTTTGGACATCTTTTATGATTGTGAATACCCATTAATTATTTTCAAGCTTGAGAAAATTAGTTGAAGTTGGACAAGGAAGACAACGTAATGAGTTATGTTTGGGTATATTTGCATAGAAGTTATATTGTTATGCATCCTCTAACATGTGGTGCTTGTTTAGAATCTTTTGCTAGCCTAAATTTCTGTACTAAGCGGAAATACTGCTTCTGCATCCAAAATCCTTGAGCCAAGTTTGTTCCATGAGTGTCCACCATACCTACCTATATACGGTATTACTCTGCCGTTCCAAGTAAATTTGCATGTGCCATCTCTAAAACCTTCAAATAAACATCTGTTTTGTGTGCCCGTACCGCTCATGAAGCGGCAGTGGGTGGTTAGTATCTTCCATGTTAAGCAAGTTATTCTCATGATGAGTGTTTATTCACTTGTCGTTGCACGAGAGAGGGTGGTAATTAGGATGCCTAGTCCTATGCTCAAAATCGAATTATATAATGCAAACAAACTCCCCCGGAAAGTTGATTGTATGGAGGGCACCCGAGGATTCGACTAACCATGGCTTGTGTTTGAATGGTTGAGGGGGAGTAAACTTTACCTTTCTGCTTGGGAACCGCCTATGATGTGTTTAGCATGGTAGATATTGAGAACTCCCGGTCGTGATGTTGACAGGAAAGGCATGCCTCTCAAAATGTATTCACCTCTGCAAATCCCTGCTTCCCTCTGCGAAGGGACATTCCATTTACTTTTATGCTATTTACTTTCATGCTATTTATTTTTGTTGAGTCAACTTCTTATTCCAACCTATTCTATAGTTGGCAAGCATCATGTGGTGGGGATAGATCCAGGCACATATATCCATTCAAATATATTTGATCATGATTTATTATTGTTGACAATTATCTCTATGATAAATGAGTTGGGAGGCGAAACATTAAGCCCCTATCTTTCTCTGTGTTCGATGGATGCCATTTGTTCTAAAAATATGCTTTGAGTACTAGCAATCATAGAAGACTATATGATAATTGAGTATGTGAAGCTCTTACTTAGACTCTGTTGAAGATAAGTTGAATTGCAATTGTTTGGTGACTAAGAACATAGGTTGTTAAGTTTCAAGAGAATGCATTGTTTGAACCATAACGTGTGAATCGATTGCTACTTTATCATGATGAGTTTTATGAGAAAGAGTTGCTGTTATGATGCTAGAAAAAGTGATTGAAATTATCATTGATCAAACTTGTGCACTATGCTAGCATTCACACTTCATAAATTATTTCTTTTATCATTTACCTACTCGAGGAAGAGCAAGAATTAAGCTTGGGGATGCTGATACGTCTCCAATGTATCTATAATTTATGAAGTATTCATGCGATGTTTATAACAATTTTATATGGTTTTGGTATGATTTGATTAGAACTAACCCGGACTGACGCTGTTTTCAGCAGAACTACCGTGGTGTTGTTTTTTGTGCAGAAATAAAAGTTCTCGGAATTGGACGAAACTTTTTGACGATTTTTTTGGACCAAAAGAGACCCCCGAAGCTTCGTGGAAGGACCAGAAGCCTCACGAGGTGCTCACAAGGCACTATGGCGCGACCTGGGGGGTCGCGCCGTACTGCCTTGTGGGGCCCTCGTAGCTCCGTTTTGCGTGAGTCCAACACTAAAAAATCCTGTAAATAGAGAAACCCCCAGAAATAAACCTAGAACTTCGACGCCGCCACCGCACACCTCTGTACCGAAGAAATACCATCTGGAGCCCTGTTCCGGCACTCTGTCGGAGGGGGGAATCATCACCGGAGGCCATCTTCATCATCCCGGCGGTCTCCATGACGAGGAGGGAGTAGTTCACCCTCGGGGCTGAGGGTATGTACAAGTAGCTATGTGTTTGATCTCTCTCTCTCTCTCTCGTGTTCTTGATTTGGCACGATCTTGATGTATCGCGAGCTTTGTTAATATAGTTGGATCATATGGTGTTTCTTCCCTCTCTATCTTCTTGTGATGAATTGAGTCTTTCCCTTTGAGGTTTCGTTATTGTCGGATTGAATATTTCAGATTCGAGAACACTTGATGTATGTCTTGCATGTGTATACCCATGGTGACAATGGGGTATTCTATTGGTTCACTTGATGAATGTTTTGGTAATCAACTCGCGGATTCCCGTGACCTTGGGGTGATCTAGGCATAGGGGTTGGTTGCACATTTTTTTTATCTTTTCTCCGATGAGAAACTTTGGGGTACTCTTTGAAGTTCTTTGTGTGGATTGAATATTATGAATTAGAAGTTGTTTGATGCATACCGAATAATCAACTCACGGATACTTGTGGTGACATTGGAGTATCTAGGTGACATTAGAGTTGGTTGATGTGTATCATATGGTGTTATTTTAGTATGAACTCTAGGGCTATTTATGACACTTATAGGGATGGCTCAATACATTGATCGGAAAGGATAACTTTGAGGTGGTTTCGTACCCTACAACAATTTCATCTTATGTTCTCCGCTAATAGGAACTTTGGAGTGATTCTTTGTCGCACGTTGAGGGATTGTTATATGATCCAATTATGTTAGCATTGTTGAGAGATTGCACTAGTGAAAGTATGAACCCTAGGCCTTGTTTTCAAGCATTGCAATACCGTTTGTGCTCACTTTTGTTACTTGCTACCTTGCTGTTTTTTTTATTTTCAGATTACAAAAACCTATATATACTGTCCATACTACACTTGTATTACCATCTCTTTGCCGAACTACTGCACCTATACAATTTACCATTGTATTGGGTGTGTTGGGGACACAAGAGATTTCTTGTATTTGATTGCAGGGTTGTTTGAGAGAGACCATCTTCATCCTACGCCTCCCACAGATTGATAAACCTTAGGTCATCCACTTGAGGGAAATTTGCTACTGTCCTACAAAACTCTGCACTTGGAGGCCCAACAACGTCTACAAGAATAAAAGTTGCGTAGTAGACATCACTATCTTCTTATTTTGACTTCGCCTTATTTATCTCTACCACCATACTCTATTCCACCTATAGTGCTATATCCATGGCTTGCGCTCATGTATTGAATGGGAGTTGAAAAGGCTGAAGCGCGTTAAAAAGTATGAACCAATTGCTTGGCTAAAACCGGGGTTGTTCATGATAAATATTTTGTGTTAAGAAGATGGAGCATGACAGGATTGTATGATTTTGTTGGGATAATGTTCTTTAGCATTTTTATTTTGAAAGACATGATTGTTTATTAGTATGCCTGAGTATTGATGTTTTTATATCAAATTATAAACTATTGCTTTGAATCATTCGGATCTTATTATTCATACCGTAAGAGAAAGATTACATGATGAAACATGATTGGTAGCATTCCACATCAAAAATTCTGTTTTTATGATTTACCTACTCAAGGACGAGCAGGAATTAAGCTTGGGGATGCTTGATATGTATCCAACGTATCTATAATTTTTGATTGTTCCATGCTATTATAGTATCAATCTTGGATGTTTTTATATGCAATTATATATCATTTTTTGGGACTATTAACCTAGTGCCCAGTGCCAGTTGTCGTTTTCTGCTTGTTTTTGGCTTTTTCAGAGAAACAGTACCAAATGAAGTCCAAATGCCATGAAACTTTTTGGAGATTTCTTCTGGACAAAAGAAACCTTGGAAGCTTCGGGGGGAGGCCAGAAGCCTCAAGGAGGCTTCACAAGGCAACAGGGCGCGCCCCGGGGGGGGGGGGGGGGGGGCGCGCCATGTTGCCTTGTGGGGCCCACGTGACTCCATTTGACCTAATTCCACTTATATAAATTCAAAAATATTGGGAAACTCCCAGAGAGCCAGAAGAAAAAACCTTTCCGCCGCCGCCACCCTTTGTTCTTCCACGATCCCATCTGGCGGCCTTTTCCGGTACTCTGCTGGAGGGGGAATCGATCACGGAGGGCTTCTACATCAACCTTGCCGCCCTTCCGATGATGTGTGAGTAGTTTACCACAGACCTACGGGTCCATAGCTAGTAGCTAGATTGCTTCTTCTCTCTCTTTGATCTTCAATACAATGTTCTCCTTGATGTTCTTGGAGTTCTATCCGATGCAATCTTCTTTTGTGGTGTGTTTGTTGGGATCCGATGAATTGTGAGTTTATGATCAGATTATTCATGAAAAATATTTGAGTCTTCTCTGAACTCTTTTATGAATGATTAAATATAGCTTGGTATTTCTCTCCGATCTATCGATTTGGTTTGGCCTACTAGATTGATTTATCTTGCAATTAGAGAGGTGCTTTGTGATGGGTTCAATCTTGCGGTGTTCAATCCCAGTGACATAAAGGGACATGACACGTATTTTTATTGTTGCCATTAAGGATAAAAAGATGGGGTTTATTCGTATTGCTTGAATTTGCTTCTCTACATCATGTCATCTTGCTTAAGGCGTTACTCTATTTTTATTAACTTAATACTCTAGATGCATGCTGGATAGCGGTCGATGAGTGGAGTAATAGTAGTAGATGCAGGCAGGAGTCGGTCTACTTGTCTCAGACGTGATGCCTATATACATTATCATTGCCATGAATCCGTCATAATTATTTGCTATTCTGTCAATTGCCCAACAGTAATTTGTTTACCCACCGTATGTTTCTGTGCTCGAGAGAGAAGCCTCTAGTGAAAACTATGGCCCCCGGGTCTATCTTTATCATATTAAAAACCTAAAAATACCTTGCTGCAATTTATTTACTTTTATTTTTATTAGTATTTTAGTTTATCTATTTATCTCTATCAGACTTAATCCTTGCAAGTAACCGCTAAGAGGATTGACAGCCCTCTTATTTGCGTTGGGTGCAAGTGTTTGCTCTTGTGTGTGCAGGTGCGCTTAATGGAATTTTGCTTGGTTCTCCTACTGGATTGATATCCTTGGTTCTTAACTGAGGGAAATACTTATCTCTACTGTACTGCATCAACCTCTCCTCTTCGGGGAAATACCAACGCAGACTACAAGTAGCAACTGCCCTTCTCTCTTTTTCTCTCATTTTTATTTTTCTTTTTTTCTTTTTTTTGTGGGCTCTTTTTGGCCTTTTTTTTGTTCCTCACTCGGACAATGCTCTAATAATGATGATCATCATACTTCTATTTACTTACAACTCAAAAAATTATAACTCGATACTAGAACAAATATGACTCTATATGAATGCCTCTGGCAGTGTACCAGGATGTGCAATGATACTTGCGTAACATGTATGAAAAATGATGAATGGTGGCTGAGCCACAAATACTATGTCAGCTATATGATGATGCAAAGCAATATGACAATGATGATGTGTGTCATATAAAAAGAACGGTGGAAGTTGCATGGCAATATATCTCGGAATGGCTATGGAAATGCCATAGTAGGTAGGTATGGTGGCTATTTTGAGGAAGATATAAGGAGGCTTATGTGTGATAGAGCGTATCATATCACGGGGTTTGGATGCACCGGCGAAGTTTGAACCGACTCTCGAGGTGAGAAAGGGCAATGTACGGTACCGAAGAGGCTGGCAAATTGCGGAAAGGTGAGAGTGCGTATAATCCATGGACTCACATTAGTCTTAAAGAACTCACATACTTATTGCAAAAGTTTATTAGCCCTCGAAGTAAAGTACTACTATGCATGCCCCTAGGGGGATAGATTGGTAGGAAAAGACCATCGCTCATCCCCGACAGCCACTCATAAGGTAGACAATCAAGAATAAATCATGCTCCAACTTCTTAGCATAACGAAAGATCATACGTGCATGCTTCGGGAATCACAAACCTTAACACCAATATTCTTACTAAACCGCAATTATCTACTAGCACCACCAACATATTACAATCTTAATATCGCAAAACTATTGCAAGGAATCAAACTAATCATATTCAGTGATCTACATGAAAGTTTTTATTATATCCCTCATGAATACCTATCATATTAGGACCAAATTCATAACCCGTGCATATTACCATTGCTATTTATTAGACTCTCAAAAAGATATAAGTGAAGCATGAGAGTGCAACTATTTCTTTAAAATATAACCACCGCCGTGCTCTAAATGATATAAGTGAAGCACTAGAGCAATTGCCTAGCTCAAAAGATATAAGTGAAGCACATAGAGTATTCTAACAAATCATGAATAATGTGTGTCCCTCTCAAAAAGGTGTGTTCAGCAAAGATGATTGTGGTAAACTAAAAATCAATCAAAAGCAAGCAAACTATAGCACAATACACTCCAAGTGAAACACATATCATGTGATGAATAAAAATATAGCTCCAAGTGATATACCGATAGATTGTAGACGAAAGAGGGGATGACATCCAGGGCATCCCCAAGCTTAGACGCTTGAGTCTTCCTTGAATATTACCTTGGGGGTGCCTTGGGCATCCCCAAGCTTAGGCTCTTGCCGCTCCTTATTCCTTTATCCATCGTAGTCTCACCCAAAACTTGAAAACTTCAGCACACAAAAGTCAACAGAAACCTCGTGAGATCCGTTAGTATAACAAACAAATCTTAAACTTTAGGTGCTGTTCTAAATTGATTCATATTTAATATTGGCATAGTGCTACTGTACTCCAACTTCCCCATGGCTCATGCCCCCCGATACGATCCATAGATTCATCAAAATAAGCAAACTATGCAACAAAAACAGAATCTGTCTAAAACAGAACAGTCTGTAAAGATCTGAATTAAAGTCATACTTATGTAATTCCAAAAATTATGAGAAATTAGGAAAATGTGGGTAATTCATAAATCAATAACGTGAAAAAAAACCAGAATTTTATCACACACCAGTACAGAATGAAAATTCCAGAACTAAGCGCAAAAGTTTCTGTTTTCAAACAACATCAATTATACTATCATCCAAATCATCCCAAAGGCATTACTTGGCACAAACACTAATTAAAAGATAAAATTACAATAATAACATAGGCTACAATTGTGTAAACACACAAAAACAGAAAGTAAAACAAAAATTTAAGATACACATTGGGTTGCCTCCCAACAAGCGCTATTGTTTTATGCCCCTAGCTAGGCATAATGCATAATTTCAAGTGTTGTCATCCTTCAAATTAAATCCATAGGTGGCCCTCATAATAGATTTATATGGTGGCTTAATTCTCTTTCTAGGGAAGTGTTCCATCCCTTTCTTTAATTGGAATTGAAATCTTATATTACCTTCTTATCAATAATAGCACCTATGGTTCGTAGGAAAGGCCTACCAAGTATTATAGGACAAGACGGATTGCATTCAATATCGAGCACAATAAAATCCACGGGTACATAATTCCTATTTGCAAGAATAAGCACATCATTTATTCTACCCAATGGTTTTTAATGGTGGAATCCACTAGATGTAAATTAAGGGAACAAACATCCATGTCGGTGAGACCTAGCACGTCACATAAAGATTTTGGTATAGTAGAGACGCTAGCACCTAGATCACATAAAGCATTACATTCATAATATTTAATTTTAACTTTAATAGTAGGTTCCCATTCATCATGTAATTTTCTAGGAATTGAAACTTTCAACTCAAGCTTTTCTTCATGAGCTTTTATCATAGCTTCTACAATATGTTTAGTAAAAGCTTTATTTTGTTCATAGGCATTAGGTGAATTAATCATGGATTGCAACAAGGAAATACATTCAACTAAAGAGCAATTATCATAATTAAAGTCCTTGTAATCCAAAGTAGTGGGTACATCACTATTTAAAGTTTTGACCTCTCCAAACCCACTTTTATCATTTTTATCAATAAGATCATCACCCTCCGAACAATTGGGACGCCTTCTAGCTAAAGTTGACTCATATTCAGTCCCTTTTTCATCAAGTTTTATTTTAACAAATAAAGATTCAATAGGTGAAACACCAATCATTTTAATATCTTCATCATTACTACGATAGAAACCAGGTGGAATGGCTTTTTCTAAGAATTCTCGCTTAGCTCTCAACCTAGCGGTTCTTTATTTACTTTCATTAATGGAGACATAGATAGCTTTAATAGACTCAATTATATCATGCTTGGGTGGCAAAATTTTAATTTTGAGAGTTTCAACATCATGAACAATTCTATCCATGTTCCTAGCCATGTCATCAACTTTATTCAATTTTTCTTCTACCATAGCAGTGAAAATCTTTTGAGAATTAATAAATTCTTTCATATTACTTTCAAGATCAGAGGGTATCCTATTATTATTATTATTATTATTATTATATGGATTACCATAGGAATTACCATAATTATTAGAGGAATTTCCGGGAAACGGCTTAGGATTGAAATTACCCCTATAAGCATTTTTGTTAAAATTATTTCTAGAAACGAAATTCACATCAATAGCATCATTATTTTGCTCAATCAAAGTAGACAATGGAACATCATTAGGATCAACATGAGCATTTTTACTAGCAAGCATTTTCATAAGAGCATCCATCTTATCACTCAAAGTATTAATTTCTTTGACAGAATTTACCTTCTTACCAGTTGGAGTTCGTTCAGTGTGCCATTGAGAATAATTTGTCATAATATTATTAAGGAGTTTTGTAGCCTCTCCCAATGTAATTTCCACAAATGTACCACCTGCAGCAGAGTCTAGCAGATTTCTAGAAATATAGTTTAGTCCCGCATAATTTTTTTGTATGATCATCCATAAGCTTAAACCATGAGTGGGACAATTTCTAATCATTAATTTCATTCTCTCCCAAGATTGTGCAACATGTTCATGCTCAAGTTGCTTAAAATTCATAATTTGATTTCTTAAAAAAAATCTTAGCGGGAGAAAAATACTTGGCAATAAAAGCATCCTTACACTTATCCCATGAATCAATACTATTTCTAGGCAAGGATGAAGACCAAGTTTTAGCACGATCTCGTAGTGAGAATGGAAATAATTTCAATTTAACAATATCATTACCACATCTTTCTTCTTTTGCATATCACAAAGTTCAATGAAAGTATTAAGATGGGATGCAACATCTTCATTAGGGCTACCAGAAAATTGTTCTTTCATAACAAGATTGAGCAAAGCAGCATTAATGTCACACGACTCCGCACTAGTGGCGGGAGGAGCAATTGGAGTATTAATAAAATCATTATTATTAGTATTGGAAAATTCGCACAATTTTGTGTTTTCTTGAGACATAGCGACAAAGCAAGCAAACTAGCAAACAAGCAAATAAAAATATTTTTGTGTTTTTGTAAAATTGTTTTAGAAGTGGGGGAGATGAAAATGAGAGGCAAATGCAAATAAAAAGGCAAATGCAAATAAAAAGGCAAATAAAATAAATGCAAGTGGATGATAGTTTCTGCGAAGGTACTTGATAAGTTTTGGTGATGTCTCCCCGGCAACGACGCCAGGAATTCTTCCTGCTACTTGTGAACTGCGTTGGGATTTCCCCGAAGAGGAGAGGATTATGCAATACAGTAGAGATAAGTATTTCCCTCAGTTAAGAACCAAGGTTATCAATCCAGTAGGAGAACCACACAGAGCCTCGTTAGCAGCACCTACACACACAAAGCAAACACTTGCACCCAACGCAAATAAGAGGGTTGTCAATCCCCTTAGCGGTTATTTGCAAGGATTAATTCTGATAGTGATAGATAGAACAGTAAATTGCAAAAGAAAATAAAAGTAAATAAATTGTAGCAAGGTATTTTTGGATTTTAATATATGATAAAAGTAGACCCGGGGGGCCATAGTTTTCACTAGAGGCTTCTCTCTTGAACACAAAGCATACGATGGGTAAAAAATTACTGTTGGTCAATTGATAGAAAAGCGCATAGTTATGAAAATATTCAAGGCAATGATCATGTATATAGGCATCACGTCCGAGACAAGTAGACCGACTCCTGCCTGCATCTACTACTATTACTCCACCCATCGACCGCTATCCAGCATGCATCTAGGGTATTAAGTATAAAACAGAGTAACGCCTTAAGCAAAATGACATGATGTAGACAAAGTAAACTCAAGCAATATGATTAAACCCCATCTTTTTAGCCTTAATGTCAACAATACAAATACATGTCTTGTCCCTTTCTATCAATGGGATATAGAACACAGATCGAACCTATCACAAAGCACCTCTCCCATTGCAAGATAAATCAATCTAGTTGGCCAAACCAAATAGATAGATCGGAGAGAAATACATAGCTATAACAATCATGCATAAAAGTGTTCAGAGAAGACTCAAATATTTCTCATGAATAATCTGATCATAAACCCACAATTCATCGGATCCCAACAAACACACCGCAAAAGAAGATTACATCGAATAGAACTCCAAGAACATCGAGGAGAACATGGTATTGAAGATCAAAGAGAGAGAAGAATCCATCTAGCTACTAGCTATGGACCCGTAGGTCTGTGGTAAACTACTCACACATCATCGGAAGGGTAGCAAGGTTGATGTAGAAGCCCTCCGTGATCGATTCCCCCTCCGGCAGAGTATCAGAAAAGGCCTCCAGATGGGATCGCGGAACAACAGAGGCTTGCGGCGGCGGAAAGGTTTTCTCTTCTGTCTCTCTGGTATATTGGGAATATTTGGGAATTTATAGCGCTGGAACTAGGTGAAGAGGTGCCACGAGGGGCCCACAAGCTTGTGGGACGCGCCTACCCCCCTGGGCGCACCCTCCGGGCTTGCCGCCTCCTCGTGAATCGTCCGGTCTTCTCCCGAAGATTCTAGGGTCCCTTCTATACCAGAAAAAATTAATCCAAAGTTTTTTCTTCGTTTGGACTCCGTTTGATAATGATTTTCTGAAATGGCAAAAAAAGCAAAAAAAAGCAACTGGCACTGGGCACTAGGTTAATAGGTTAGTCCAAAAAAATGATATATAATTACATAATAAACATCCAAGATTGATACTATAATAGCATGGAACAATCAGAAATTATAGATACATTGGAGATGTATCACTTGCTAACCCAATGGTTGAAGAACCACCCAAAATCTTTCATACTACTGAAGCTTTCTACTTGGATCATCTTCGATGCCTTTGTGCTTGTACTGAAAACCCAACTAGCTTAGTTGAGGGAAAATCATTAGATGAGCATGCTTATTTTGTGCGACACTGCTTGTCTCAAAAAGGACAACTCTTATGGCATCATATTAATTGTTTGAATTGCTATGCTTGGATCTTATGCGAAATACATGATTTTACTTGTTGTTCTGAGGACCCTAAAAAACACCTTCCCTACCAATGTGAATTTAGTGGTAATGAAGTCTTATCATCTTATGCCAAGGGTGTTTATAGTTACTATGATATTGAACAAATTGAAGAATTTGTTTCTTTTAAGGGTGCCTATGAAATTGCTTCTTTGATTGAAAAGTAGGATGCTACTCTTTACAAATCTGGAAATTTTACCATACTTAAATATTGCTATGAAAACTATGCTTCTAATGCTTATGTTAAAGAATATATTGAGGAAGCCTCCACTGTCCAAGAAGAGACTAATATTTTGCAGGAACCAATGGAAGAAGAAATTGCTGAAACTGTGAGCTCATTACATGAAAAAGATGAGGGGTAGAGCAAAGAACAAAAGGAGGAAGAGCGGATTAGCTACACATGCCCACCTTCTAATGAGAGTAACTCTTCAACTCATACATTTTTTAATTTCCCTTCGTGCTTACTGAAGGATGAATGCTATGATCCCTTGGATTCGTTTGAAATATCTCTTTTTGATGAACTTGATCCTTGCTATGTTTGTGGCCATGATGCCAATATGAATTATGATTATGGAGATGAACTTGCTATAGTTCCTTATGTTAAATATGAAATTGTTGCTATTGCACCCACACATGATAGTCCTATTATCTTTTTGAATTCTCCAAACTACACTATATCGGAGAAGTTTGCACTTATTAAGGATTATATTGATGGGTTGGGTTTTACTATTACACATGATGATTTTGATGGATATAATATGCATGTGCTTCCTGCTCCTAATTGCAATTATTATGAGAGAGGAACTATATCTCCACCTCTCTATGTTTCCAATACGATAAAATTGCAAGAAACTGTTTATACTATGTATTGGCCTTTACTTGATGTGCATGAATTGTTCTTTTATGACATGCCGATGCATAGGAAGAGAGTTAGACTCTGTTGTTCTATGATATATGTTGCTTTGTGCTCATTACTAAATTATAAATCATTGTTAATTAAAATTGGCTTTGATATACCTTGGGATCCGGGTGGATCAATTACTTGAGCACTATATGCCTAGCTTAATGGCTTTAAAGAAATTGCTGCCTGGGAGACAACCTGAAAGTTTAGAGAGTCATTTTGTTCTGTTGTGTGCTTTTAAAACATTTAAAAACAAAAAAATATAGAGGGGAACCTAAAACTTTTTCAAAAAGAAAAGTGAAAGTGAGAAAGACGAGCACCGTTGAAGTGGGAGCATGCCTTGAACTTTGTTCATGCCCATGGAAACTTTGTGAACCTTGATTACAGAAACTTTTCAACAAAAATAATTATCCCCTTGTACAAATCCATTGTATTATTAAAATAATGTGCCAAGATTTACCTTTAGGATGTTTAAATTGCTTGTTTGGTGTGTGATGTGCAAAAACAGAAACTTTTGCTGTAGTATTTAATTTACCTATTTTACTGGAATGTGCAAAATTCTGAAATTTTTACACAGTACTGCTATGAAAATTGTTTATTATGTCCTATTTTTTCAGAATTTTTGGAGTTACGGAAGTATATGTTTCATCTGCATCTTTGCAGACTGTCTTGTTTTCATAGATTGCTATTATAGTTTCTTTATTTGCTTATGTTTGAAATCTTGTTAAGCCCCGTTGACTTGGGAGCCATAGAATTGTGATAGCATACAGTGGGTAATATTTGATTATAATTATACAGTAATGTTACAGCAGGACATGATGGGATTTGATGTTATATGTACTAACCCCTCTAATAAAAAGTTCGGTTAAGTTTTGTGTGGATGAAGTGTTCGAAGATCGAGGAGGTGTTGATATGAGGAGAATAAGGAGAGGCAAGAGTTCAAGCTTGGGGATGCCCAAGGCACCCCAAGTAAATATTCAAGGAGACTCAAGCGTCTAAGCTTGGGGATGCCCCGGAAGGCATCCCATCTTTCTTCTTCAACAATTATCGGCATGTCTCGGTTTTTGTTTTGTTCACATGATATGCGTAAATTCTTGGAGCGGATTTTTTGTTTATTTTTCACTTTTATTTTATGCACCATGCCGGTATGAGATAGTCCTTGGTTGATTTATAGAATGCTCTATGCACTTCACTTATATCCTTTGAGTATGGCTTTAGAGAATGCTTCATGTGCTTCACTTATATCGTTTGAAGTTTGGATGCATGTTTCTCTACATTAGGAAAACCTTTATTTATAGAATGCTCTTTTGCTTCACTTATAATTATTAGAGCATGGTCTTTGGTAGAAAGAATTAAACTCTCACGCTTCACTTATATTTATTTAGGGAGTTAACAGGAATTGGTCATTCACATGGTTAGTCATAAAATCCTACATAAAACTTGTAGATCACCGAATATGATATGTTTGATTCCTTGCAATAGTTTTGCGATATTGAGGTGGTAATATTGGGGCATGCTAGTAAAATAATTAAAGTTGAGTACTAATAATGGTGTCAAGGGAAGTAAGTCTTTACGCAAGTAAATCCTCACACATGTAAAGTGGTGGCCGCTGACATTAGCAGTGAGGTCGGAGCATGATTTATCATTGATTGAGTCTTTGTGTTGTTCGGATCAGGGCCACGCGATGGTTAACTCCTCCCAACCTCCCCCCTAGGGGCATGCAAGTAGTACTTTGCTTCGAGGGCTAATAGGCTTTGCAATAAGTATGTGAGTTATTTATGACTAATGTGAGTCCATGGATTATACGCACCCTCACCCTTCCGCAATTTGCTAGCCTCTTCGGTACCGTGCATTGCCCTTTCTCACCTCTAGAGTTGGTGCGAACTTCGCCAGTGCATCCAAACCCCGTGATATGATACGCTCTATCACACATAAGCCTCCTTATATCTTCCTCAAAACAGCCACCATACCTACCTATCATGGCATTTCCATAGCCATTCCGAGATATATTGCCATGCAACTTTCATCATCATCATATACATGACTTGAGCATTCATTGTCATATTGTTTTGCATGATCGTAAGATAGCTATCATGATATTTTCATGGCTTGTCCATTTTTTTGATATCTTTGCTACGCTAGATCATTGCACATCCTGGTACACTGACAGAGGCATTCATATAGAGTCATCTTGTATAGTTTTTATCGAGTTGTAAGTAAATAAAAGTGTGATGATCATCATTATTAGAGCATTTTCCCAGTGTGGAAAGGATGATGGAGACCATGATTCCCCCACAAGTCGGGATGAGACTCCGGACGAAAAATAAAAAAAAGGAAAAAAAGGAGGCCAAAAAGAGCCCATCAAAAAAAAGAAAAAACATCAAAAAATGAGAGAAAAAGAGAGAAGGGGCAATGTTACTATCCTTTTTCCACACTTGTGCTTCAGAGTAGCACCATGTTTTCATATAGAGAGTCTCCTGAGTTGTCACTATCATATACTAGTGGGAATTTTTCATTATAGAACTTGGCTTGTATATTCCAATGATGGGCTTCCTCAAATGCCCGAGGTCTTCATGAGCAAGCAAGTTGGATTCACACCCACTTAGTTTCAGTTTGAGCTTTCATACACTTATAGCTCTTAGTGCATCCGTTGAATGGCAATCCCTACTCCTCGCATTGATATCAATTGATGGGCATCTCCACAGCCCGTTGATTAGCCGCGTCGATGCGAGACTATCTTCCTTTTTGACTTCCCCTTATTAATCCCTATCACGGCATTCTATTCCACCCATAGTGCTATGTCCATGGCTTGTACTCATGTATTGAGTGAAGTTGAAAATGCTGAAGCACGTTAAAAAGTTTGATCCAATTGCTTGGTTTGGCATTGGAGTACTCTTGATTTGATATGTCTATGCAGGGAAGAACGAGCATGTCATGCTTACCACAACGAAGTGTATAGAGGTTGTTTCCTTTAGCTCCATTATTATGAAAAGCAATGATGAAATACATGCATGTGTTGTATTATTCTTTCAATATCAAATGATAGACTATTGCCTTGAATCACTTGTATCTTAATATCCATGCCATGATTAGATTATATGATCAAGATTATGCTAGGTAGCATTCCACATCAAAAATTATCTTTTTATCATTTACCTACTCGAGGATGAGCAGGAATTAAGCTTGGGGATGCTGATACGTCTCCGTCATATCTATAATTTTTGATTGTTTCATGCCAATATTCTACAACTTTCACATACTTTTGGCAACAATTTATATGATTTTCTTGGAGTAACATATTGATCCAGTGCCCAGTGCCAGTTCCTGTTTGTTGCATGTTTTTTGTTTCGCAGAAAAACCATATCAAACGAAGTCCAAACATGATAAAAATTTACGGAGATTTATTTTGGAACATTTTTGATTTTTGGGAAAAATAATCAACGCGAGACGATGCCCGAGGGGCCCACAAGCTCAGAGGGCGCATCCCCTACCCTGGTCGTGCCCAGCAGGCTTGTTGCTACCCCGTAAGGCGGTTGGGGCCCTTCTTTCGCCGCAAGGAAGATAATTTCCTGATAAAACCCCCTCAAAATTTCAGCCTAATCGGAGTTACGGATCTCCAAGAATATAGGAAACGGTGAAGGGCCAGAAAACAGGAACACGAAACAGAAGAGAAACAGAGAGAGATCCAATCTCGGAGGGGCTCCTGCCCTTTGGGAGACATGGCGGCCATGGACCAGAGGGGAAACTCTTCTCCCATCTAGGGGGGAGGCCAAGCAAGAAGAAGAAGGAGGGGGGCTCTCTCCCCCTCTCTTCCGATGGCGCCGGAGCGCCGCCGGGGGAACCATCGTGACGGCGATCTACACCAACAACTTTGCCGCCGTCATCACCAACTCTCTCCCCCTCTATGCAGCGGTATAACACCTCTTCTCCCCACTGTAATCTCTACTTGAACATGGTGCTTCATGCTATATATTATTACCCAATGATGTATGGCCATCGTATGATGTTTGAGTAGATTTCTTTTGTCCTACGGGTTAATTGTGGTATGGTAAACCTTTCAAAAAAAATTGTGGTATGGTGTGATTGATATGAGTTGTATGTTAATATGGTGCTGTCCTATGGTGCCCTTCGTGGCGCGCAAGCGTGAGGGATTCCCGCTGTAGGGTTTTGTAATACGTTCATGATTCGCATATAGTGGGTGGCTAGAGTGACAGAAGCTTACACCCGAGTAAGGGGGTTGTTGCGTATGGGAGTAAAGAGGACTTTTTACTTAATGCTATGGTTGGGTTTTACCTTAATGATCTTTAGTAGTTGCGGATGCTTGCTAGAGTTCCAATCATAAGTGCATATGATCCAAGTACGAAAAGTGTGTTAGCGTATGCCTCTCCCTCATTGCATATGATAAGTATCCATCGTGTTATATTCAATTGCCCATGGACAATCTTTCTCTTTGTGTTACAAAAAGCTCTCTACTAAACAACTAACTTTTATTATCATGCAAATCACTCCTAGTTTTATTCCCGCTAAGTACTTCTAGTTTTATTCTTGCAAACTTATCCTTACACCTACAAAGTAGTTTTATTCTTGTTCTAGGTAAAGCAAACGTTAAGTGTGCATAGAGTTGTATCGGTGGTCGATAGAACTTGAAGGGAATATTAATTCTACCTTTAGATCCTCGTTGGGTTTGACACTCTTACTTATCGAGAAAGGCTACAATTGATCCCCTATACTTGTGGGTTATCAACCATCCATACGACCACACGCGCTCGTATGGGATGCCAGTGACACCCTCTCAGCCAACCCTACAACTATTATAAAGGGACCAGTACCAGAAGGGCAACAGAACATCTCGGAGACCTCCATCTTCGTCATCCACAACAACCCAAGTTGCCACCATTTTCCATCTCCTTCTCCATAGCCATAGCCAACACCATCACCATCACCGTAGCACTCATCCAAATTAGCCACACCTTGTAATCGTGTATCGTCATCGGCAACTATTGAAAGATATATTATCAATCAATCAGTCATTCCTCTTGATGTGTTCTTCAATGGTTTCTTATTGCGATCTGACAGCTATGTGTGAGTAATTCGGTAAGGTCATCGGTTGAGGAATAGCCCTACAACCCTATGTATTTGTTGGAGGGATCGATGGAATTACTTTGATGTCTTGTATGTGTGAAATAAAATTGCTTCGTAGTTGTCTCTTGTCTCATTCGCGATCTTTGCCATGCAGGTACCAAGGATCATGGAGCTCGTGCCACGAAGAGGCTAAGGGCAGAGAGACCGTGAAACGCCATTATGAACACTAGTGACAGAAAGGTTTAGTGCGGTGGTGCGAATCCTATCTCTGGGGATACAAGAGGTGTAGTCATTAAACACCCAATGCTTTTGTCTTATTCTATATTAATTACCAAGGGAACCCTACGCGACGGATAGGGCCTTTGGTTGGACAACTGACTCTTGATGCAGGACGCGCTCCGGTCAAGACGTAATTTGGACACATACCCCACTTCGATACATTCCAAGCACATCTTGATGGATGACTTCTCGGGCACGAACGAATATCATGATGATCATGCGCAAATATATGGTTGTAAGAATAAGTCCTCATACCCATGCCTATTTTCATTTAGAAGAGTTCAACTGTGCAACTTGATTTCGATCCGGTCCAAAAACTGAAATTTAATACTCTTGCAAATCTTTCTAGAAACCTTTGTCTTAAAGGTGCACTTCCTCTCGTGGGTTCGATAACTCAGTGTCACCTTTGGGAAAAGGCGAGAATCCTTTCTGCTCCTTTACAGGATCACTAAAGGGACTCATCAACTCTCACCCACAAAGGCACCGAGGAGGCAAGTACTCCAGCATCCTTTATAGGAGTAATGTTATTTACTTCTAGTCTTATTTAAGTATCGTTACTTTAAACCATTACCGTTATACCCTCACCATAATTCTTGTAGATACCTAACTACTCAATCTTTTCGATACTAGTGACACATAGAGTGCGATCTAAACACTTACAATAATACTTGTCTTAGCTCTTCGATGGGAACGATATAAAACCGGGATAATACTTCCACAAAAGTTTGCTTCAACAAGCCTTGTGCACTTGCAGGAAATCACGTATTTGCTCCAATCAAACGGGATTGCCGAGAGCAAAAACCACGTGTGGACTGATGTTTAATACTGCTAATTTATCTATGGCATGGTGGGGAGGCTTTGTTAAATTCATGTCTTATCGTGAATGGAGTTTCAAACAAGAACAAAGGAAAAAAATGTGAGGAGTGGGTTGGAAGAAAATCATCACTTTCTCATTTACGCAATTATGGATGCTTGGCGAAACTCAACATACCAATCACAAAAAAACACCAGCTCAGACCAAAGACAATGGATTGTGTCTTTCTAAATTATTATGCTCATTGGACCATTGCCTATAAATTTTTAGTAGCTAAATCCAAGGTATCTGATATGCGTGTTGATACAATAATGGAATCTAGTGATGAAACATTTTTTTGAGACTATGTTCTATGAAAGATATGCACAACACAACTAGAATTTTTTTTCTTGGATATTTCATGAATCTAGTACATCTGGAATGTCTCACCCCTTGAGATTCTACATCAAGAGATGGCAGACTAGGTTTTCTGGGAAGCGGTTTGCACGACATGGTCGCCACTACGAGTCATCTTCCTTCCTAGTCAGGCGATGCCGCATCCCGCCACCTCCATCGCCATCTACTTCGACCGGTCTACACTAACAACATTATCTATGCAGAAGTCATGGCTACTTCATGTGGTACAACCGATTAGTACATGTGACATGTTCCCATATACTATCTGATTATGTTTGCTACTACTTGTGCGATGATGTTGTTCAATTCCTCTAGTGTGCTAGAGCTATGCTTGCTAATGATAATTTTAATCATGATTTATTCATAAAAATTAATCATGAAATCACCTAACTTTTCAACAATTGGTATTGTTCCAAAGCAGCGTTTCTGCTAATAGCGAAGTGTGTGTGATATTGTCGTCAACGTTGCACATCCACGATGCTAGTCCTTGTCATGATTATGTGAGTTCGTTTGATGATGTGCGTGTGTATGCCTAAATCACACTCGGAACAACTTAACATAGAAAACGACAATAGCTTACCTAACTCAGTCTCACTCCCGTGTCGCTCCCTGTGAGCGGCCCGAGAGGAACCCTAACTGCTGCCGCCACCAATCCTGATGGTGTCCTACATTAAGGGGTGCTAACCACATCGGCCTATCAATCATGGGCCGGGCCGAGGACCCCCAGACAACCGAAGAATTGGCCATGTCCACCATGGCTCCCAACGTACTCAAGATGGAATCCTTTGGAGACTTGTCACACACTTCAAGACATGTTCAAAACATTGGCAAGCTTATCCTTAGATGTAACCGACCTACATGTAACCCTAGGTACCCCCGGTCCCTATATAAGCCGAGGGGTTATTCTGTAGAGAAGTTAGATTCATACACTTACGGTCTTGAGGTAGATCATCCTATACTTTGTACTCCATCACAATCAATACAAAAAAAGAAGGACGTAGGGTTTTACCTCTTAGAGAGGGCCCGAACCTAGGTAAACATCGTGTCTCTTGTTCGTCCTGTTACCATCTAGCCATGATCACCAGCTTGGGATCCCCTACCCGAGATCTGCCGGATTTAACCCTGACAAATCCCCCACACCACCTACCCCCCTCATCGCCGCCGGTGAGCGCCGCCGGGCAAAGAATGCGGCATCGATGACGGCGGGGCCCTTCTCCTCTTGCAGGGCGCACGGGCGGCGCGGGGCAGTGATACATCTCCAATGTATATATAATTTATGAAGTATTCATGCCATGTTTATAACAATTTTATATGGTTTTGGTATGATTTGATTAGAACTAACCCGGACTGACGCTGTTTTCAGCAGAACTACCGTGGTGTTGTTTTTTGTGCAGAAATAAAAGTTCTCGGAATTGGACGAAACTTTTTGATGATTTTTTTGGACCAAAAGAGACCCCTGAAGCTTCATGGAAGGACCAGAAGCCTCACGAGGAGCCCACAAGGCAACACGGCGCTCCCTGTGGGGGGGGGGGGGTCGTGTGCTGTTGCCTTGTGGGGCCCTCGTAGCTCCTTTTCGCGTGATTCCAACGCTGGAAAATCCTATAAATAGGGAAACCCCTAGAAATAAACCCAGAACTTCGACGCCGCCGCCGCACGCCTCTGTACCAAAGAAATACCATCTGGAGCCCTGTTCCGGCACCCTGCCAGACGGAGGGAATCATCACCGGAGGACATCTTCATCATCCCGGCGGTCTCCATGACGAGGAGGGAGTAGTTCACCCTCGGGGTTGAGGGTATGTACTAGTAGCTATGTGTTTGATCTCTCTCTCTCGTGTTCTTGATTCGGCACGATCTTCATGTAGCGCGAGCTTTGTTAATATAGTTGGATCATATGGTGTTTCTTCCCTCTCTATCTTCTTGTGATGAATTGAGTCTTTCCCTTTGAGGTTTCGTTATTGTCGGATTGAATATTTAAGATTTGAGAACACTTGATGTATGTCTTGCATGTGGATACCCGTGGTGACAATGGGGTATTCTATTGAGTCACTTGATGTATGTTTTGGTGATCAACTTGCAGATTCCCGAGGTGACATTGGGGTAATCTAGGCACATAGGTTGGTTGCACGTTTTCATCTTCTTTTCTCCGATAGAAACTTTGGGGTACTCTTTGAAGTTCTTTGTGTGGATTGAATATTATGAATCTGAAGTTGTTTTGATGCATATCGAATAATCAACTCACGGATACTTGTGGTGAAATTGGAGTATATAGGTGACATTAGAGCTGGTTGATGCGTATCATATGGTGTTATTTTAGTACGAACTCTAGGGCTGTTTGTGACACTTATAGGGATGGCTCAATAGATTGATCGGAAAGGATAACTTTGAGGTGGTTTCGTACCCTACAACAATTTCTATCTTATGTTCTCCACTAATAGGAACTTTGGAGTGATTCTTTGTCACACGTTGAGGGATTGTTATATGATTCAATTATGTTAGCATTGTTGAGAGATTGCACTAGTGAAAGTATGAACCCTAGGCCTTGTTTCTAAGCATTGCAATACCATTTGTGCTCCGTTTTATCACTTACTACCTTGCTGTTTTTATATTTTCAGATTACAAAAACCTATATCTACTATCCATACTACACTTGTATCACCATCTCTTCGCCGAACTAGTGCACCTATACAATTTACCATTGTATTGGGTGTGTTGGGGACACAAGAGATTGCTTGTATTTGATTGCAGGGTTGTTTGAGAGAGACCATCTTCATCCTACGCCTCCCACGGATTCATAAACCTTAGGTCATCCACTTGAGGGAAATTTGCTACTGTCCTACAAAACTCTGCACTTGGAGGCCCAACAACGTCTACAAGAATAAAGTTGCGTAGTAGACATCAGGCAGCTCGGCTGCACGAGGAGGGATGCTCGGCTAGCGTCATCAGGCTACCGGAGACAAGGGGTGGTGCGGTCACGCGTGGGCACGCCTGTGGAGCTGGATGGGCGTGGCCGCGCGGGTCCCGGCGCCGGTGGCTACGCAGATCCATCGCTCTAGGCAGGGTGTCGGCTGGGGCATGATGGTTGGGATGCGCGCGGGGTTTGGTGCGGTGGCAGGTAGTGCTCAGGAGCAGACAGGGTCATGACTCAAGCGGGTGCAGGTGCAAGGGCTGTCGTCGGCAATGGATCTACAAAGATGGCCATCGGCAAGGGGGGGTATGTGTTGGAAGGTACAGCGAGGACGCACAAGGGATCGAACAGAGCGGTCTGCTCCCTAGGGTTGTGCGGTGTCTTGGTACAGGCGCACAAGGGCCTAGGCGGCGCGGATCTACCGCCTGGAGGTTGCGTAGTGGCACGGGAAGGTATTGTTGTTTGAGGAGGTGTAGTGGAGCGGCTTCGCCGTGAAGGAGTAGGAAGGCGTCTCTGTTCGTGATACGTCTCCAACGTATCTATAATTTTTTATTGTTCCATGCTATTATAGTATCAATCTTGGATGTTTAAATTCAATTATATGCAATTATATATCATTTTTTGGGACTAACCTATTAACCTAGTGCCCAGTGCCAGTTACTGTATTCTGCTTGTTTTTGGTTTTTCAGGAAATCAGTACCAAACGAAGTCCAAATGCCACGAAACTTTTTGACGATTTTTTTCTGGACAAAAGAGACCCTGGAAGCTTCAGGAGGAAGCCATAAGCCACATTAGGAGGCCACAAGGCAACAGGGCACTTCTATAAATTCTTAAATATTCGGAAACCATCAGAGAGCCAGACGAGAAAACCCTACCGCCGCCACAAGCCTCTCTTCTTCCGTGATCCCATCTAGAGGCCTTTTCCGGTACTCTGCCGGAGGGGGAATTGATCACGGAGGGCTTCTACATCAACCTTGCTGCCCTTCCGATGCTGTGTGAGTTGTTTACCACAAACCTATGGGTCCATAGCTAGTAGCTAGATGGCTTCTTCTCTCTCTTTGATCTTCAATACCATGTTCTCCTCGATGTTCTTGGAGTTCTGTCTGAAAGCACATCTGCTCCCTTGGTAGTTTTGGTAATTTGTAACAACATATATCTCATTGAACTAATATCCATTCAAGATAAAGATTTCAGGATGTTCAATGATTGGCATGGCAAGGACTAGAGATGTGGACCCCTCAAAATGCTAAGGACATGGATTGGCAAAAGCTCAAGACTCTACATTTTTGGTTAAGTGATCCAAGATCACATTGAGTCCATAGGAAAGTCAATACTATTAAAAGAGGATGAGGTGTTGCTTAATGGTCTTTTTGTTCAAGTGCTTAGTGACATTGCTCCAAAATCCTCAACCACTTTCTCCATCCAAATATGTCCAAAACCGACATTCCAACTCGGCCCCACCAAAATTTTCCTATCCGGAGCCACCGAGTTCATTTGGACTTAGCCACTGCCAAAACCCTAACAAATCGGATCCACCGATATGGATCTCGGTCCCACCGAGATGGCCTTGCCAACTCTCTGTAATCGTTTGCAATTACTTCGGTTCCACCGAGATTTGCAATTCGGTCTCACCGAGATGGCTTGCCAACTCTCTGTTGCATTATTGCTTCACTTCGGTCCCACCGAGTTGATGAAATCGGTGCCACCGAGACGAGGTTTGCCCTAACCATTGCGCATCGGTCCATCCGAGTTGTTCCAGTCGGTCCCAACAAGATTCCTAACGTTCATATCTTTTATACAGTTCGGTGCCACCGAGATTTTTGATCGGTGCCACCAAGTTGGGTCAAAAGTGTGTAACGGTTGGATTTTGTGTGGAGGCTATATATACCCCTCCACCCCTTCTTACTCAGTAAGGAGAGCCATCAGAACGTGCCTACACTTCTACCATACATTTTCTGAGAGAGAACCACCTACTCATGTGTTGAGATCAAGAGATTCCACTCCAACCATTTGAACCTTGATTTCTAGCCTTTCCCAAGTTGCTTTCCACTCAAATCCTTTTTCCACCATAGCCAAATCTGTGAGGAGTTGTTTGAGTGTTGGGGAGACTATCATTTGAAGAACAAGAGCAAGGAGTTCATCAACAACACACCGTCTATTACCTTTTGGAGAGTGGTGTCTCCTAGATTGGTTAGGTGTCACTTGGGAGCCTCCGACATGATGTGGAGTTGAACCAAGGAGTTTGTAAGGGCAAGGAGATCACCTACTTCGTGAAGATCTACCCCGAGTGAGGCTAGTGCTTCGTGGACGTAAGCCATGGTGGAATAGGCAAGGTTGCTTCTTCGTGGACCCTTTGTGGGTGGATCCCTCCATGGACTCGCGCAATCTTTACCCTCCGTGGGTTGAAGCCTCCATCAACGTGGACGTACGATAGCACCACCTATCGGAACCACGCCAAAAATCACCGTGTCTTCATTGCGTTTGAAATCTCCGATCCCCTCCTTTACTTACATGTGCAATTGTTTACTTTCCGCTACCACACTCTTATAATTGCATGTGTAGGGTGATGCTTGACTTGTCATACTAGCTAAAATCTGCCCACAACTAAAATTGGGAAAAGGATAGATTTTATTTGGTCAAGTAGTCTAATCACCCCCTCTAGACATACGTTTGATCCTACAAGTGGTATCAGAGCTTTGGTCTCCGTAAGCCTTGATTTCCATTGCTTTGGTGATCATAGCCTTGGTTTCACAACCTAGGAGAGTATGGCGTCTAGTGAGGGTAATTATCATCGTAGAGGTCCATATTTTGATGGTACAAACTTTGCTAGTTGGAAACATAAGATGAAAATGCATGTTCTTGGTCATAACCTTGCTGTTTGGGCTGTTGTTCGTGTTGGCTTGCAAGGTGAATTCTTTGAGGATGGCAAGGAACCGGATCGTGAAGCAACCGCGAAAGAATTGAAGATGTTGCAATACAATGCTCAAGCTTGTGACATTCTCTTCAACGGTTTGTGTCCCGATGAATTCAACAAAATCAGCCGCCTCGAGAATGCAAAGGAAATTTGGGATACTTTGGTTGATATGCATGAGGGTACCGAGTCCGTCAAGGAATCTAAGTTGGAAGTTCTTCAAAGTCAACTTGACAAGTTCAAGATGAAGGATGGTGAAGGAGTCGCCGAAATGTACTCTAGGCTTGCTCTCATCACAAATGAGATTGCCGGCTTAGGAAGTGAAGAGATGACCGACAAATTCATCATCAAGAAGATCCTTAGAGCTTTGGATGGAAAATATGATATCGTTTGCACATTGATCCAAATGATGCCCAATTACAAAGATCTCAAGTCCACGGAAGTCATTGGAAGGATTGTTGCTCATGAAATATTACTCAAGGACAAAGAGGAGCTACACAACAAATCAAGTGGTGCTTACAAAGCCTCAACCGATGCTCCAACAACTTCAAGTGACAAGCTAGTATCCAATGAAGTGATAATCCTAATGGTGAAAAGATTCAACAAGTTTTACAAGAATAAAGGGAAAGAAAGAAGCTCTAGCTCAAGACACTATGAGAGAAGATCATCAAGTCGTGACCGAAATTGTTACAATTGTGGAAAACCCAGACACTATTCCAATGAGTGTACGGCTCCCTACAAGAAAAGAGATGAATCACCAAGAGGAAGACATAGAAGAGATGAATCACCTCATAAGGAGAGAAGGAGTAGAGATGATCATTATGAACGAAGACCCTCTCGAAGAAGCAAGGATTCGGAAAGGAATGACAAGACATCCAAGAGCTACACAAGAAGAAGACATCAAGCTCATGTTGGTGAATGGATTTCCGGCTCCGACTCCGACAACCACTCCGAGAGAATTTATTACTCCAACTCCGACTATAGTCAAGATGAAGGTGTTGCCGGACTTGCTCTTGTGTCATCCCACTCCCATGATCTATTTGACTCACCAAATGAAGGAATTGGAAGATGCTTCATGGCAAAAGGCCCCAAGGTATCACACCCCGAATACTTTGACTTCAATAGTGATGAGGATGATTTGCTTGGTAATGATGATTTACTTGCTGATAAGGCTAATGATGTGAGCTATAATGAAAATGCTAGTAATCATGATAGTCAAGAGGAAACGAGTGACAATGCTATGAAGGAGATTGAGCATCTAACTAAAGAACTAAATGCTCTTAAGTTAGCTCATGAAACAACTCAAGAGGATCAAAGAGAACTTCTAAGAACTCATGAGAAGCTACGCTTCGGGAAGCTAAATTTAGAGCAAGAGCATGAGTTTCTTAAAGCTATCAATGACGATCTTCGAAAGAAGAGTTCTTCATATCTTGCCAAACGTTTACTCTTGTCTACCTTTATGCCACAAGTTAAACCTAAGCAAACTAGTAACAAGGGTAAAAAGGGTTCTACCTCTAGTACTAACAATAACAATGCTATATCCAATGTTGTTGCGTCTAGTAGTTCTATTGATTCCACTAATGATTCTCTTAGCCAAGTTACACTTGAGCTAGATTACAATTTATTGAAAGGAGTTATAGAAAAAGGTGTCTACAAGAGCCTTGCCGGGAGTATGCAATTTGAGGAAATTGTACGCAAGCAAGGAAGGCACCGGAAGAACCAAGGTGTTGGTTTTGAACGGAAGTTCAATGCCAATGGAGTTGAGTGGGAAGAAGATCAATACCCCAAGACGAAGTTTGTTCCACAACAAGAGAAGTATGATCCTACTTCCTTCAAGGGAACACAAGCTCAGGATGATCTTCCACCACAAGACCACAAGTTAAAACGCAAGGACAAGCTTCAAAAAGAGATTGATTCATTTGAAGAAGCACCTCAAGCCTTGGTCAAGTGGGTTCCCAAGACTTCATCAAGTTCTACTTCATCAAGTGCTACTACAACTCCAAGGATTCCCATCAAGTTGATGTGGGTCCAAAAGAAGAAGAACTAGAGAGTTCTTGAGGGTGACTCCGCCAACAAACTTCACTCACATTCATTCATGGCAAGAACTTGTGCAATCAACTTCCACATCTTGCACTAGTTCATGGACTCACAAACCCTCTTGTTGGTAAGGCAAGGGACAAGGTAGTCATTGCATTCATGGACATCATCATATGTGCATTTCACTCTATGTCTATGGATATTCTTCTATGTTCCTTGTGTGGGACTAACCCATGTAGGTATTGAAAGCACAAAACTCCAAAGGATTGCTCCCAACTCTTGATGGTCTACATCAACATTGAGCATCCACATCTTTGACATCTACATGAAGTCATCATCGACAAAACCCAAGGTTAGTTCATCCCTCTTTGGGGGGATATCACATCTAGGGGGAGCTTTGCTCTAAAAATTGAGCTAAAGCAACTCTAATGGTGTGAACACATCAATGCTTTATGTAAAAGTGGCAACCCCACTTGTGCTTAAACGATGAGTATGACCTATGATCAAATGTTCTCATTTGACTCCTAAGTCAATATACTCATATATAGATGACCTAGTCATCGCCATTGCTTGATAGATGCTAGAATTGGTTGTGCATGTTTGACACATATTTCATTTGCTATCTTATTGTTTGAGCATGTTGGTTTGCATGTTTTCTTCATTCGAGGACATCCATTTGTTGTTTTGATTGTCTTGGTTTTTCTGGCCAAGTGGATGTACAAGAATGCCTAAGTACCTTCTCTAGCTATCTATGCTTTCTTGTCTCAAACTCTATTCTTGCTACATCACAAAAATTGAACAAGTCATTTTCGGACCCTCCGGGTGAGGCGCACTCGGAGTCACCGATCTGAAAGGGCTGAACCTCCAAAACCTTCTTTATGCATTTCGGTTGGACCAATTCACTCAAACTCGGTCAAACCGAAATCATTTAGATTGATCTAGATTTCAATCTCGGTGTCACCGAGTTGAACGTTTCGGAGTCACCAATTTGCTATACTGCTTGCAGTTACACATATCGATGCCACCGAGTTGTTCCACTCGGAGCCACCGACAGCAGTTGGGTATATATACTCAGCGGGCCCGTACGGTTGAAATTTCTCAAACTTCACGACTCCCGCACCCCCTCTACTGCCGTTGCCCTCGTCTCTGGACTTCATCGTTGCGTCCAGCGCGCCCTCGCTGCCAGAATCTGTCGCCGCCAACGGGAATCTTCCCCGCCGTTGCCGCCGTAGAGGATCTCCACCAAGTTAGGGTGAGATTCGACCCCCTTCGTGTTCCTTTTTCTGATTCAATACTCGGATGGATTGCCTTTATTCTTGCCACAGATTGCAATGCATGTTCCATGAATAAATTCCGTAGAATAGATTCGAGCAAAAAATTTAGGTTTAAGTTTCAGCCGTAAGCATCTTGGACTGACCGAATTGAGATTTTCGGAGTCACCGATTTGGCCCCAGGCCATTGCACTAGTACATCTGGGTGCCACCGAGAAGTACGAATCGGTGAGACCGAAAGTAACGTTTCAATGAAACCCTAGCATCTCGGAGACACCGAACCACATCTCGGTCTAACCGAAATGGTGTGTTTAGTTTCTGTTGAGTGCTTCGGTATCACCGAGATTATCAACTCGGTGGATCCGAAATGCCTTTTGTGAAAACTTGAAACAAAGATTTGAACTCAATTTTCTTGGAAAATATCTGCTTTTTGTGATGACTCATCTAATCTGCCAATACCCATCCATTCATAGGGCCAGCTTTGCAAGATGTCAGATGCCGGTGATAGTCAGAATGTCTCAGAAGCACATACTGATCTCAGTTCAGGCTCTAGTCCTGAGGGCAGCTACTATGAGGGAGAGAGGAGTTCTCCAGAATTGCCCAAAGCAGCTACTAGGGCAAGAAAGAAGAGAACCTCAGATGATGAGGATGAGGACTTTGTGGCTTGTGAGGCCATATCAAAGAAGAAGAAAGTGGTTGCTAAGGAGTATGGCAAAGCAGCTAGCTCAAGATCTTTCGCCAAGGACAAATGTGCAGTGAGGAAAGTCCCACTCTCCAAGGCAGATAAGGCCACAGCTCCTAGGGAGAGCATGACATTTACACTTGAGGAGCCAAGTGATACAGAGGCAGCTGCTGCAGGAAAGAAGAAGAGGGCAAGGAAGACAACTGCTCAGGTTGTTAGCAAACCCTCCATGATGATTGATGATGAGGAGGAGGAGGAACCAGCAGCTGATGCACCTCCTGCCAAGACTCAGAAGCTCATGTCTGATGCTATGAGGTCTGCTACCCCCACCAAATCCAAGCCCAAAGCTCCAGCACCTAAGAGGTCAACAAGAAACATCCCTGCTACTGAGAAGAACAAGACCCCAGTGCCTAAAGTTGATGCTGACGAGGAGCCACTAGTGCTCAGAAAGTTGAAACCCAAGATTCCAGATCATGACAATGCTCATCCAGTTGCAGAGAACATGATGCTCAGGAAGGACAAAGGATTGCGTCAGTGGAGATTATCAGATCCATATGCTGCAAGGAGGAGGACTACTTGTGATTACCGCTTTCACACACGAGAGCAACATGATTTCTATGAAACTGTGCTGCTTGACAAGAAGCCTATAGTCAGTGATATGAAATGGGTGGATTGGAAATACATTGATGCAAATGAAGATTATTTCCCCCATGTTCATGAAAGCTTCAGAATTGCTGGTGTTGATGATTTCGTTGGACAGAAGCTTACCAAATGGAATGATGAGATGATCATGCAATTCTACTCCATAGCTCATTTTTATCCGGATGGCAGAATTGTGTGGATGACTGAGGGATCTAAATACCAGTCAACCATGTCTGAGTGGGCTGCTCTTCTTGGTGCTCCAAAGGAAGAAGAAGATGACATAGATATATATGCCAAGCTCAAGATGGACCACAATTCCATGGCAAATATGTACACAGCAATTCCTGAGAAAGATATTGAGACTCACAAGCTAGGTTCAATGAAGCACTTGCTACCTGGTTTGGCCACCACTAACACAATCTTGAGGTACACTCTGTTGCCCAAGTCTGGAGATGACAAGATGATACGTGGCCACTCCATCAACCTGCTACACTTGTTTGATACACTGCTGAAATTCAAAGTTATGAGCCAAATTGTTGAAACTATCAAGAGAACCGCAGCTGGCCAGAAGAGATCTTGTGGATATGCTCTGCACATTCAGATGCTCATCAACTCCAAGGTTCGAACGAGCACTTATCTACTTGATCGTGAGCATCTCCCATTGCGTCCAGAGTTCGAGGACAATGTAGTGGTGATGGACCCTTCACACCCTACATCTGCCCAAGCGCAAGAGAAGATTCGGGCAGCCGTAGCAGCAAAAGAAGCCCAGAAGGCATCTGCTCCCAATGCACCTATTGCTAACCTCAAGACAAAGAATGACCAGATGACTTATCTGTTGGAAGCCACCCTGAGGATTGAGCGAAGTCTGGCCAACCTCACCAAGAACCAGGCGAACCTAGAGCGGATAGTCGAGACAAAGATTCATGATCTTGATGTGAAGATCACTGAGGTACAGACTATAGTGGAGAAGCTGAAAGATGATGTTGACGCTGCCAGGGCTGCTACTGATGATAGTGGAGATGACAGACCGACGACTAAGAGATTCCAGACAGTGCCCTAGGCATCCAGGTCTGCTGCAGTGCCTGTTGCAGATACGAGGACTACAGTCTCTGCACCTGCTACTGCTGCTACAGTACCACCTCTAGTCTCTACCCCTCCAGCCCAGTAGACGTCAGCTGAAGCCTTCACGGATGCACTTCTCTCAACGCTATCTACGCACACCGGAGCTGCTAGCCAGAGATCACCTTCAGGAGCTGCCGAGGATCGTGCCTAGAGAGACGCATAGTCCTATACCTATTCGAACTTTTTGGTACTTGTTGCCAAAGGGGGAGAATTTGTATAGATCATTAGGCTTCGAGAGAGAGTGTCTTGCTTTTGCTCGTTGTTTTTCTTGAGTTTCTGCTACTATTTCTATTTGGTCTTTGATACTTTGATCGTTATGTTTGTGAGATACTATATGTGTGATGGATCATACTATGCTTCATGTGATGATTAATGCTTATCCTTATCATTATCTTTGTATGATCATTCACTTGTGTTTTTGGATATGCGTGCTTACTATTCCATTCATATCATTTTGTGCGCTCCACCAAGTTGTATGTGACATAGAAGAGTGACCCATGATCCTAATCGATTGTGCATTTGCATTCAAACGCAAATTATTAATAATGCACAAATTTAGGGGGAGCTCTTGCTTATCACATACTTATCAAAGCGACGATGTACTTCATTCATTTAATCATTTGTCGAAGCTTTGATCTATATGTTGTCATCAATTACCAAAAAGGGGGAGATTGAAAGCACATCTGCTCCCTTGGTGGTTTTGGTAATTTGTAACAACATATATCTCATTGAACTAATGTCCATTCAAGATAAAGATTTCAGGATGTTCAATGATTGGCATGGCAAGGACTAGAGATGTGGACCCCTCAAAATGCTAAGGACATGGATTGGCAAAAGCTCAAGACTCTACATTTTTGGTTAAGTGATCCAAGATCACATGGAGTCCATAGGAAAGCCAATACTATTAAAAGGGGATGAGGTGTTGCATAATGGTCTTTTTGCTCAAGTGCTTAGTGACATTGCTCCAAAATCCTCAACCACTTTCTCCATCCAAATATGTCCAAAACCTACATTCCAACTCAGCCCCACCGAAATTTTCCTATCCGGAGCCACCGAGTTCATTTGGACTTAGCCACTGCCAAAACCCTAACAAATCGGATCCACCGATATGGATCTCGGTCCCACCGAGATGGCCTTGCCAACTCTCTGTAATCGTTTGCAATTACTTCGGTCCCACCAAGATTTGCAAATTGGTCTCACCAAGATGGCTTGCCAACTCTCTGTTACCTTATTGCTTCACATCGGTCCCACCGAGTTGATGAAATCAGTGCCACCGAGACAAGGTTTGCCCTAACCATTGCACATCGGTCCATCCGAGTTGTTCCAGTCGGTCCCACTAAGATTCCTAACGTTCATATCTTTTACACAGGTCGGTGCCACCGAGATTTCTGATCGGTGCCACCGAGTTGGGTCAAAAGTGTGTAACGGTTGGATTTTGTGTGGAGGCTATATATACCCCTCCACCCCTTGTTACTCAGTAAGGAGAGCCATCAGAACGTGCCTACACTTCCACCATACATTTTCTGGGAGAGAACCACCTACTCATGTGTTGAGATCAAGAGATTCCACTCCAACCATTTGAACCTTGATTTCTAGCCTTTCCCAAGTTGCTCTCCACTCAAATCCTTCTTCCACCATAGCCAAATCTATGAGGAGTTGTTTGAGTGTTGGGGAGACTATCATTTGAAGCACAAGAGCAAGAAGTTCATCAACAACACACCATCTATTACCTTTTGGAGAGTGGTGTCTCCTAGATTGGTTAGGTGTCACTTGGGAGCCTCCGACATGATGTGGAGTTGAACCAAGGAGTTTGTAAGGGCAAGGAGATTGCCTACTTCGTGAAGATCTACCCCGAGTGAGGCTAGTCCTTCGTGGACGTAAGCCATGGTGGAATAGGCAAGGTTGCTTCTTCGTGGACCCTTTGTGGGTGGAGCCCTCCGTGGACTCGCGCAGCCGTTACTCTCCGTGGGTTGAAGCCTCCATCAACGTGAACGTACGATAGCACCACCTATCGGAACAACGCCAAAAATCACCGTGTCTTCATTGCGTTTGAAATCTCTGATCCCCTCCTTTACTTACATGTGCAATTGTTTACTTTTCGCTGCCACACTCTTAGAATTGCATGTGTAGGGTGATGCTTGACTTGTCATACTAGCTAAAATCTGCCCACAACTAAAATTGGGAAAATGATAGATTTTATTTGGTCAAGTAGTCTAATCACCCCCGCTCTAGACATACTTTCGATCCTACAAGTGGTATCAGAGCTTTGGTCTCCGTAAGCCTTGATTTCCATTGCTTTGGTGATCATAGCCTTGGTTTCACAACCTAGGAGAGTATGGCGTCTAGTGAGGGTAATTATCATCGTAGAGGTCCATATTTTGATGGTACAAACTTTGATAGTTGGAAACATAAGATGAAAATGCATGTTCTTGGTCATAACCTCGCTGTTTGGGCTGTTGTTCGTGTTGGCTTGCAAGGTGAATTCTTTGAGGATGGCAAGGAACCGGATCGTGAAGCAACTGCGGAAGAATTGAAGATGTTGCAATACAATGCTCAAGCTTGTGACATTCTCTTCAACTGTTTGTGTCTCGAGAAATTCAACAAAATCAGCCGCCTCGAGAATGCAAAGGAAATTTGGGATACTTTGGTTGATATGCATGAGGGTACCGAGTCCATCAAGGAATCTAAGTTGGATGTGCTTCAAAGTCAACTTGACAAGTTCAAGATGAAGGATGGTGAAGGAGTCGCCGAAATGTATTCTAGGCTTGGTCTCATCACAAATGAGATTGCCGGCTTAGGAAGTGAAGAGATGACCGACAAATTCATCATCAAGAAGTTCCTTAGAGCTTTGGATGGAAAATATGATACCGTTTGCACATTGATCCAAATGATGCCCAATTACAAAGATCTCAAGCCCACGAAAGTCATTGGAAGGATTGTTGCTCATGAAATATCACTCAAGGACAAAGAGGAGCTACACAACAAATCAAGTGGTGCTTACAAAGCCTCAACTGATGCTCCAACACCTTCAAGCGACAAGTTAGTATCCAATGAAGAGATAAGCCTAATGGTGAAAAGATTCAACAAGTTTTACAAGAACAAAGGGAAAGAAAGAAGCTCTAGCTCAAGACACTATGAGAGAAGATCATCAAGTCGTGACCGAAATTGTTACAATTGTGGAAAACCCAGACACTATTCCAATGAGTGTATGGCTCCCTGCAAGAAAAGAGATGAATCACCAAGAGGAAGACATAGAAGAGATGAATCACCTCATAAGGAGGGAAGGAGTAGAGATGATCGTTATCAATGAAGACCCTCTCGAAGAAGCAAGGATTCGGAAAGGAAGGACAAGTCATCCAAGAGCTACACAAGAAAAAAGACATCAAGCTCATGTTGGTGAATGGATTTCTGGCTCCGACTCCGACAACCACTCCGAGAGAAGTTATCACTCCAACTCCGACTATAGTCAAGATGAAGGTGTTGCCGGACTTGCTCTTGTTTCATCCAACACCCATGATCTATTTAACTCACCAAATGAAGGAATTGGAAGAAGCTTCATGGCAAAAGGCCCCAAGGTATCACACCCCGAATACTTTGACTTCAATAGTCATGAGGATGATTTGCTTGGTGATAATGATTTACTTGCTGATAAGGCTTGTGATGTGAGCTATAATGAAAATGCTAGTAATTATGATAGTCAAGAGGAAACGAGTGACAATGCTATGAAGGAGATTGATCATCTAACTAAAGAAGTAAATGCTCTTAAGTTAGCTCATGAAACAACTCAAGAGGATCAAAGAGAAGTTCTAAGAACTCATGAGAAGCTACGCTTCGAGAAGCTAAATTTAGAGCAAGAGCATGAGTTTCTTAAAGCTATCAATGACGATCTTCGAAAGAAGAGTTCTTCATATCTTGCCAAACGTTTACTCTTGCCTACCTTTATGCCACAAGTTAAACCTAAGCAAACTAGTAACAAGGGTAAAAAGGGTTCTACATCTAGTAGTAACAATAACAATGCTATATCCAATGTTGTTGCTTCTAGTAGTTCTATTGATTCCACTAATGATTCTCTTAGCCAAGTTACACTTGAGCAAGATTACAATTTATTGAAAGGAATTATAGAAAAAGGTGTCTACAAGAGCCTTGCCAGGAGTAAGCAATTTGAGGAAATTGTACGCAAGTAAGGAAGGCACCGGAAGAACCAAGGTGTTGGTTTTGAACGAAAGTTCAATGCCAATGGAGTTGAGTGGGAAGAAGATCAATACCCCAAGACGAAGTTTGTTCCTCAACAAGAGAAGTATGATCCTACTTCCTTCAAGGGAACAAAAGCTCAGGATGATCTTCCACCAGAAGTTAAAAGGCAAGGACAAGCTTCAAAAAGAGATTGATTCATTTGAAGAAGCACCTCAAGTCTTGGTCAAGTGGGTTCCCAAGACTTCATCAAGTTCTACTTCATCAAGTGCTACTACAACTCCAAGGATTCCCATCAAGTTGATGTGGGTCCAAAAGAAGAAGAACTAGAGAGTTCTTGAGGGTGACTCCGCCAATAAACTTCACTCACATTCATTCATGGCAAGAACTTGTGCAATCAACTTCCACATCTTGCACTAGTTCATAGAGTCACAAACCCTCTTGTTGGTAAGGCAATGGACAAGGTAGTCATTGCATTCATGGACATCATCATATGTGCATTTCACTCTATGTCTATGGATATTCTTGTATGTTCCTTGTGTGGGACTAACCCATCTAGGTATTGAAAGCACAAAACTCCAAAGGATTGCTCCCAACTCTTGATGGTATACATCAACATTGAGCATCCACATCTTCAACATCTACATGAAGTCATCATCGACAAAACCCAAGGTTAGTTCATCCCTCTTTGGGGGGATATCACATCTAGGGGGAGCTTTGCTCTAAAAATTGAGCTAAAGCAACTCTAATGATGTGAACACATCATTGCTTTATGTAAAAGTGGCAACCCCACTTGTGCTTAAACGATGAGTATGACCTATGATCAAATGTTCTCATTTGACTCCTAAGTCAATATACTCATATATATATGACCTAGTCATCGCCATTGCTTGATAGATGCTAGAATTGGTTGTGCATGTTTGACACATATTTCATTTGCTATCTTATTGTGTGAGCATGTTAGTTTGCATGTTTTCTTCATACGAGGACATCCATTTATTGTTTTGATTGTCTTGGTTTTTCTGACCAAGTGGATGTACAAGAATGCCTAAGTACCTTCTCTAGCTATCTATGATTTCTTGTCTCAAACTCTATTCTTGCTACATCACAAAAATTAAACAAGTCATTTTTGGACACTCCGGGTGAGGCACACTCGGAGTCACCGATCTGAAAGGGCTGAACCTCCAAAACCTTCTTTATGCATTTCGGTTGGACCAATTCACTAAAACTCGGTCAAACCGAAATCATTTAGATTGATCTAGATTTCAATCTTAGTGTCACCGAGTTGAACGTTTCGGAGTCACCGATTTGCTATACTGCTTGCAGTTACACATATCGATGCCACCGAGTTGTTCCACTCGGAGCCATCGACAGCAGTTGGGTATATATACTCAGCGGGCCCGTACGGTTGAAATTTCTCAAACGTCACGACTCCCGCACCCCCTCTACTGCCGTCGCCCTCGTGTCCGGACTTCATCGTTGCTTCCAGCGCGCCCTCGCCGCCGGAATCCGTCACCGCCATAACAGAAAGGGACATGACACGTATTTGTATTGTTGCCATTAAGGATGAAAAGAAGGGGTTTAATCATATTGCTTGAGTTTACTTTGTCTACATCATGTCATCTTGCTTAAGGCGTTACTCCATTTTATACTTAATACCCTAGATGCATGCTGGATAGCGGTCGATGGGTGGAGTAATAGTAGTAGATGCAGGCAGGAGTTGGTCTACTTGTCTCGGACGTGATGCCTATATACATGATCATTGCCTTGAATATCGTCATAGCTATGCGCTTTTCTATCAATTGCCCAACAGTAATTTGTTTACCTACCGTATGTTCTGCGCTCGAGAGAGAAGCCTCTAGTGAAAACTATGGCCCCCGGGTCTACCTTTATCATATATTAATATCCAAAAATACCTTGCTGCAATTTATTTACTTTTATTTCCTTTTGCAATTTATATTTCTATCTATCACTATCAGAATTAATCCTTGCAATCGTAGTCCTTTCGATAAGTAAGAGTGTCGAACCCAACGAGGAGCATAAGGAAATGACAAGCGGTTTTCAGCGAGGTATTCTCTGCAAGTACTGAAAGTAGCGGTAACAGATAGTTTTGATAGCAAGATAATTCGTAACACGTAACAAGTAGTAACGGTAACAAAAGTGTAGCAAGGTGGCCCAATCCTTTTTGTAGCAAAGGATAAGCCGGAACGATCTCTTATAATAAGCAAAGCGTTCTCGAGGACACATGGGAATTTCATCTAGTCACTTTCATCATGTTTGTTTGATTCGCGTTCGCTACTTTGATAATTTGATATGTGGGTGGACCGGTGCTTGGGTGCTGTTCTTACTTGAACAAGCCTCCCACTTATATTACCCCCTCTCGCAAGCATCCGCCACTACGAAAGAAGAATTAAGATAACTCTAACCATAGCATGAAACATATGGATCCAAATCAGCCCCTTACGGAATAGCGCATAAACTAGGGTTTATCTTCTGTCACTCTAGCAACCCATCATCTAATTACTACTCCACAATGCCTTCCCTTAGGCCCAAAGATAGTGAAGTGTCATGTAGTCGACGTTCACACGACATCACTAAAGGAAGCAACAACATACATATCATCAAAATTTCGAACGAATACCAAATTCACATGATTACTTATGACAAGACTTCTCCCATGTCCTCAAGAACAAAAGTAACTACTCACAAATCATATTCATGTTCAAGATCAGAGGGGTATTGAATAACATTAAGGATCTGAACATATATTCTTCCACCAAATAAACCAACTAGCATCAACTACAAGATGTAATCAACACTACTAGCAACCCACAGGTACCAATCTGAGGTTTTGAAACAAAGATTGAATACAAGAGATGAACTAGGGTTTGAGATGAGATGGTGCTGGTGAAGATGTTGATGAAGCTTGGTCTTCCCATGATGAGAGGATCGTTGGTGATGTCGCTGACTTCGATTACCCCATCCCGGAGGGAAGTATCCCCGGCGGAATCGCTCTGTCGGAGAGCAAAATAGCTCCTGCCCAGGTTCCGCCTCGAGACGGCGGCGCTTCGTCCCGAAAGTCTTCTCCTGATTTTGTCTATGGCAAATGGCTTCATATAGCAGAAGGAGGGGGCCAGACGCCAGCTGTGGGCCCCATAAGGCAACAGGGCGTTCCCAGGGGGGGCCGCGCTGATACGTCTCCCACGTATCTATAATTTTTGATTGTTCCATGCTATTATAGTATCAAGCTTGGATGTTTTATATACATTTACATGCAATTATATATCATTTTTTGGGACTAACCTATTAACTTAGTGCCCAGTGCCAGTTGCTGTTTTTTGTCTATTTTTGGTTTTCCAGAATATCAGTACCAAACGAAGTCCAAATGCCATGAAACTTTTTGGAGATTTTTTTCTGGACATAAGAGACACTAGAAGCTTCAGGAGAGGGCCAGAAGACAGAGGAGGTGGCCACGAGTCACCAGGGCGCGCCCCAGGGGGGGTGGTGCGCCCTGGTGCCTCGTGGGCCCACGTCTGCTCGGTTTGACCTAATTCCACCTCTATAAATTCTCTAAAATTGGGAAACCAACAGAGGAGTCCACAAAATACTTTTTCCGCCACCGCCAGTTCCTGTTCTCGAGAGATCCCATCTGGAGGCCTTTTCCGGCACTCTGTCGGAGGGGGAATCGATCACGGAGGGGCTCTACATCAATCTTGCTGCCCTTCCGATGATGCGTGAGTAGTTTACCACAGACTTTCGGGGTCCATAGTTAGTAGCTCGATGGCTTCTTCTCTCTTTTTGATCTTCAATACAATGTTCTCCTTGATGTTCTTGGAGTTCTATCCGATGTAATCACTTTTTGCGGTGTGTTTGTTGGGATCCGATGAATTGTGAGTTTATGATCAGATTATCCATGAATATTATTTGAGTTTTTCTCTGAACTCTTTTATGCATGATTATTATAGCTCCGTACTTCTCTCCGATCTATTGATTTGGTTTGGCCAACTAGATTGATTTATCTTGCAATGGGAGAGGTGCTTTGTAATGGGTTCGATCTTGCGGTGCTCAATCCCAATGACAGAAAGGGACATGACACGTATGTATCGATGCTATTAAGGGTAAAAAGATGGGGTTTATTCATGCGTGAGTTTACTTTGTCTACATCATGTCATCTTGCTTAAGGCGTTACTCCGTTCTTTATGAACTTAATACACTATATGCATGCTGGATAGCGGTCGATGTGTGGAGTAATAGTAGTAGATACAGAATCATTTTGGTCTACTTGTCTTGGACGTGATGCCTATATACATGATCATTGCCTTGGATATCGTCATGATTATTTGCTTTTCTATCAATTGCCCAACAGTAATTTGTTCACCCACCATATGCTATTTTCAAGAGAGAAGCCTCTTGTGAAAACTATGGCCCCCGGGTCTATCTTTATCATATATTGAAAATCCTAAAAATACCTTGCTGCAATTTTACTTTATTTATTTTATTTTGTATTTTTGTTCGATCTATCTATCTATCACCATACAATTTAATCTTGCAATTGACCACCAAGGGATTGACAACCCCTTGTTCGCGTTGGGTGCAAGGATTTGTTGTTTTGTGTGCAGGTACTGCTAACGAGTTGTTGTGTGATTCTCCTATTGGATTGATAACCTTGGTTTCATAATTGAGGGAAATACTTATCTCTACTGTACTGCATCATCCCATCCTCTTCGGGGAAATCCCAACGCAGCTCACTAGTAGCAGGAAGAATTTCTGGCGCCGTTGCCGGGGAGACATCATCAACATCTATCAAGTACCTACGCATAAACTTTCATCTCCTTGCATTTATTTTATTTGCCTTTGCCTCTTGTTTTCATCTCCCCCACTTCTAAAAAAAGTTTTTACAAAAGTACAAAAATATTTTGTGTGCTATCTTTGCTTGTGTTGCCATGTGCCTTCTATTTGCTTGCATCTTTGCTTGCTAAAAATCTATTGATATGGATCCTCATCCATTTGCTAATCTTTTCAAAAGACCCAATTATGATGAACCAATTGCTAGTGACTTGAGTGCAATTGATTATCTCTATGAAGTTTTGCTTGAAAATCATGAATCTCAAAATTGTGATGAAGTGTTGAAAGAAGAAGTTTATAAAGTGATTCATGATAGCTCCTTGAATGAAAAGCATGATTGCAATGATTTTATTATAAATTCTATTAATGTCAATTGTGTTAATGTTATGCAAAACTACAAGCTTGGGGATGATGATTTTGTTATGTCCACTACTTGTTGCAATGATCATGATTGGGGTGATAATGCTTCTTATGATCTTGAAAATTTATTTAAGCCTCATGATGATAATAATGTTTGCAATAATATTAAAAGTGGGTTTGGAAGAGTGTCAAATTTAAGTTAGAAGAATCCCACATATTCGGAGAGTGTTCAATCTTATGATTTTTTTGATGAAAGTGGGTTTGGAGAGGTCATGACTTTAGTTGATGTTAATCCCACTATCTTGGAAGATTATAAAATTTTTATGCATGTGGATCATAGAGAGAATATTGTTTATGATAGCTATTTGTTGAGTTTGATTATGATCCTACATGTAATTATTATGAGAGAGGAAAATATGGTTGTAGAAATCTTCATGTTACTAAATTGCCTCTCGTTACGTTGAAAGTATTAATGCTTCATTCTTTGCATATGCTAGATTTTGGTTGTCTTGATAATTTGTTTTCCTATAAAATTCCTATGCATAGGAAGTATGTTAGACTTAATTGTGGTTGTTACATGTTATATGATGTTCTCTTTGTGTTTCAATTATTATCTTTCATGTGAGCATCAGTGAAATCTCAAGCCTATCTTAATGGCTATAAAGAAAGAGCTTGTTGGCAGGCAACCCAATGAATGAAATAAAGTTTTGCGTTTTATTTATGTTCTTGTGTGTTTACATAATTTTAGCCTGTGTTATGATTGTGTTTTTATGTTTTAATTAGTGTTTGTGCCAAGTAAAGCCTTTGGGATGATTTGGAAGATAGTATAATTGATGCTGTTTGGGAAACAGAAGTTTTGCGTCCAGTGCTGGAATTTTAATTCTGTACTGGACTGTCATAAAAATCTGAAATCTTTAAACAGTATTGGTATATTAATTTCCAATGTTTTCCTCATTTTTCAGAATTTTTGGAGTTACATAAGTATGGATTTTAAATAGATCTTTACAGACTGTTCTGTTTTAGACAGATTCTGTTTTTGTTGCATAGTTTGCTTATTTTGACGAATCTATGGATCGTATCGGGGGGTATGAGTCATGTAGAAGTTGGGGTACAGTATCATTATGCCAATATTAAATATGAATCAATTTACTACAGTACTTAGAGTTAAGGATTTACTTGTTATACTAACGGATCTCACGAAGGTTTTGTTGAGTTTTGTGTGATTGAAGTTTTCAAGTTTTGGGTGAGATCACAATAGATGAAGGAATAAGGAGTGGCAAGAGCCTAAGCTTGGGGATGCCCAAGGCACCCCAAGGTAATATTCAAGGAAGACTCAAGCGTCTAAGCTTGGGGATGCCCCAGAAGGCATCCCCTCTTTCTTCTACCAACTATCGGTAATTTTATTTGGAGCTATATTTTTATTCATCACATGGTATGTGTTTTACTTGGAGCGCCGTGTATTATATGAGCCTTTGCCTTGTTTGATTTTTAGTTTGTCACAATCATCTTTGCTGGAGACACCTATTTGAGAGAGCCACATGTTTATCATGATTTGTTAGAATACTCTATGTGCTTCACTTAAATCTTTTGAGCTAGGTTGTTGCTCGAGTGCTTCACTTAAATCTTTTTGAGCACGGCGGTGGTTATATTTTGAAGAAATATTTGAACTCTCATGCTTCACTTATATTATTTTGAGAGTTGATAAGATTAAATTTTGAAGAAATATTTAAACTCTCGTGCTTCACTTATATTATTTTGAGAGTTGATAAGATTAAATTTTGAAGAAATATTTGAACTCTCATGCTTCACTTATATCTTTTTGAGAGTTGATAATAGTAATGGTAATTTGCACAAGATATGAATTTGGTCCCAAAGTGAAAAATATTCAAGAGGGATATAATAAAAACTTTCATGAAAGATCATTGGATATGATAAGTTTGATTCCTTGCAATAGTTTTGCGATATGGAGATGATAATATGTGAGTCATGTTAGTGAGTAATTGTGATTTAGTAAAAATATTGGTGTTAAGGTTTGTGATTCCCTATGCATGCACATAAAGTCAATAGTTATACAAAGAAATTATATCCTACTTATGGTCCATTATTCGGTGTTAGTTATGTTCAATGCATGTTTATGACCGTTTTCGCTTTTTGGTTGGTCGCTTCTCAATCTATTTGCTAGCCTTCATTTGTACTAAGCGGGAATAATGCTTGTGCATCCAACTCCTTAAACCCAAGTTGTGCCAAATGAGTCCACCATATCTACCTATATGCGGTATTTCCATGCCGTTCCAAATAAATTTGCATGTGCCAACTCTAATTTCTCAAAATAATTTTCCGTTTTGTGTGCCCGTACCGCTCATGAAGCGGCAGGGGGTGGCCTATATTTTCCATGCTAGGTGTGTTATTCTCACGATGAGTGTTTATTCACTTGTCATTGCACGAGAGAGTGGCAGGTAATAGGGATGCCCAGTCCCGAAATGAAAAAAAATTAAATTAATATGATGATGATAATAAATTCCTTGGAAAGTGTTGGTATGGAGGGCACCCGTGGATACGGCTAGCCATGGATTGTCAAAGAATGGTGGAAAGGAAATAAACTTTATTTTCTGTTTGGGAACCGCCTATAATGTGTCTAGCATGGAAGATATTGGGAATTCTCGGTCGTTTTCGTTGACAGGAAAAGCATGCCTCTCAAAATAATTTTATCTCTCTAATTTAAGCTTTGAGCTCTGGCACATCCGCAAATCTCTACTTCCCTCTGCGAAGGGCCTATCTATTTATTTTTATGCAATTGTTATTTTTATTTTGAGTCTCCATCTTCTCTTACAAAGCACCAACTAGAGAGCACTGTCGGGCCCATGGAACCCAGGGTATCAAGGCCCGTCTGCCTTTGGCCCAGGGCGCAACGCCTGGCGTGGGCCCAACAGGCCCTCTTCATCAAGCATCTCACCAAGACCCCTCATGAGGCCTTGACCTCCTGAGGACCCCTCCTCAGGGAGCGACGAACAAGACCCGACATCTTCACCAGCAGCCTCGCGAGGCTCTCTCGCGAGGCGACCTCCCGAGGTGGCCTCCCGAGGTTTCCTCCTGAGAGGCACTCAAGACGAAGGTTGCTTGGCTCGGCTGCGCGGTCTCGAGCCCATCACGTGGGTGACGCGCGCGGCGACAGAGGCCGCGCCAGCAGGCGCGGATGAAGATGGTTTCCTCTTTTGTGTTGAGGGAGCAAGGCCAGCCGTCCGCTTCCCAAAGCGTACCCAAAGGTGGCCCGATCGGCGGAGGAAGACCAAGACGGCGGGCGCCCAGGGCTGAGGTCATCACCGAGCCCACCGGCGCGTCATGGATCATGCTTTTGCAGGCGAAGACCGTCTTTAGTCAGGATAGCCTGAGCGTCTGTCCCCTTTCAAAACCCGCCAAGTGTGGCAACCCTTCCCGCCTAAGTTTTGAGGGGGAAGAGGACCAAGGCATGTATAAAGGGACAGTGCTGCCATCGTGGTAGGGGATCCGACCCAACTCAGTCGACTCCTTCTCCTACCTTGTATGCGAGAATGCTCCCTTGCTCACTACAATCAAAACCAAGCAGGAGTAGGGTTTTACACTGCAAGGTGGCCCGAACCTGGGTAAAACCGCTGAGTCCACGGTCCGCTCCTCGCTAGCGCACTCCCGCCGTAGCTTAGCCGTGGTAGGGGACGAAGAGGTAGGAACAAGCTCACCCCAGTGTTCGAACCTTTGGGTCCCCGGAGCCCCACTTCCGAAATTTGGTGCGCCAGGTAGGGGTGCGCTACTGTTCTCCCACTCCGCCCTCCGTTCCACCAGCCTCATGGCCGACGCACATCGCGAGCGCGCCGAGCGCAGGGCTGGCCGTGTGGCTCAAACGGAGCCGGTGGCCGCGGCAACCGCCGCCGTCCTGTCGAGGCTGCTGCCGCCACTAACCCCGCTGCCCGCAAGCAGCAAGACTCCTCCCTGCACCCCTCCGTGTAGGCGAACGGCCACACCGCCACAGCTTCTTCCTTCCTCGCCCCCCGTGGGCCGCCGAACGCGTAGGCCACACTACTCATGGCGCGTGAGCTGCTCCACTACTGTCCAGCTGACGCCGGCTATGACGCCTGGCTTGGCCGCATCACCGAGCTCATCAACATCGCCGGGGACGCTCCAGCGCCTTCCCACTCGCTCCGCCCTCCGCCATCTCGCACTGGGGACCTGGCGCATGGTGCTCCCTCACCGCCTCCTTTGCGCGACGAACTCGGCGGGCGCCAGCGTAACGCGCGGGCGCGCGAGCCGTCCCGTGGCGCATCCCCGCCAGCCCGTGACGAGGCCAGCTTCTAGATCATCCAACGCGCGCCCCCCGACACGCGAGTGCTCCTCAAGCGGAAGCGCCAGCGCCAGGGCCAGGCCGTCCAGGAGGTTGCGGCGGCAGGGCGCCAGAACCGCGCAGCCCTCACCGGCGGCGTTCCCTCAAGCGGTGTGGGCTGCCGTGCCTTCACCCGCGAGCTGCGCCGGGTGGTGTGGCCTACGAAGTTCAAGCCTGAGCTGCCTCCACGCTACGACGGCACCCCCAACCCTGCGGAGTTCCTTCAGCTCTACGCGCTGAGCATCGAGGCGGCGAACGGCGACAACAAGGTCATGGCGAACTGGCTCCCCATGGCCCTCAAGGACGGCCCGCGCTCCTAGCTCATGACCCTCCCCGAGGCGTCCATCTCATCGTGGGCCGAGCTCTGCAGCCAGTTCGTCGCCAACTTCAAGGGCACGCAAGACCGCTCCGTCACCATCAACGACCTGCAGCACATGCGGCAGCGCCCAGACGAGACCCTCCGCAAGTACATCCAGCGCTTCAGCCAAGTGCGCAACAAGATCCCGCGCGCCTCCGACGCAGCAGTCATCTCTGCGTTCTCCACCGGCGTCACGGACGTCAAGATGCGCGAGAAGCTTGCCATCAACGACGAGCTTGACTCAGTGCTTGAGCTGTTCGACCTCACCGACAAGTGCGCCAAGGTTGAAGAAGGTCGCCTCTTCATCCACAACGATCCCAATGCGGCGCTCGAGGCCGCCAAGACCAAGAACAAGGATGTCAAGCATAAGGGCCCTGCCGTGCTTGCGGCGGAGCCCGAGCAGAAGCGCGGCCGTGACCGCGACGAGCCCAGGATAGACGGCCGGCCGCTCTGCGCCTACCACAACATGCGTTCCCACAACCACGAGGACTGCCAGGAGTTCAAGCCGCTCCGCGACGAGCGCCAGGGCCGCCGAGACGACCGCAATGGCCGTGGTGCCGGTCGCGGAGGTGGCCGTGGCAGCAACCGCTGGGACGGCCGCAACGGCAACGGCAACTTCCGCCAGGGCTGGCACGACCAGCCTCGTGAGGCCGCCTGGCGCGACCAGCCTCGCGAGGCGAACCCTCTGGCCAATGTCGCTCTCCCGCCGCTGCCGCCGCCACCCCGGAGGAACGACGTCAACTAGCCTGATGAGGGCGCTGGGGGCTACCAGGAGCCTCGCGCGGTCGCCTGCATTCTTGGCGGGGCTCAGGCCCCCATGTCCAACCGCCACTACAAGCAGCTCTCTCGTGAGGTGAATGCCGCCCTCCCGAGACCTGAGGCCGCGCGGCCCCTTAAGTGGTCGCAGTACGCCATCACCTTCGACTCCAAGGACCACCCCAAGTCCACGGCCTCCGCAGGTGCACTCCCTATGCTGTGCACTCCCACCATCAGCAACGTGGCCGTCACCAAGACCCTCATCGACAGAGGCGCCGGCCTCAACGTGATCTCCATCGATACGTTCGATACGCTCCATGTGCCCTATGACCAGCTGATGCCGACCAGGCCCTTCTCCGGAGTGACCGATGGCTCCACCATCCCTCTAGGGTAAGTGCGCCTCCCCGTCACCTTTGGCTCCCGCAAGAACTACCATACCGAGCTCATCGACTTCGACGTGGCGCACATCGGCCTGCCTTCCAACGCCATCTTGGGCTACCCAGCTCTCGCCAAGTTCATGGCGGCGACCCACCACGCCTACAACGTCCTCAAGATGCCTGGCTGCAGCGGCATCATCACTGTCACCTGCGATGAGAAGGACGCGATCTGCTCCCTGGAGCACGCCTACAAGGCTGTCGCTGTCGCGCATCCGGCTGACGAGGACGCAGTCGAGCCTCCTGAGGCCGCGCCGGCGAAGAAGAAGCAGCTGTTCTCTCAGGACCGCGCCAAGACGAAGAAGGTGTGGGTGGACGGCAGCGGCTCCGGCCCTGCCTTCACCATCGGCGCTGGCCTTCCTCCTGCATAGGAAAGTGCGCTCGTCACCTTCCTTCGGGCAAACTCGGATGTTTTCGCCTGGAAAGCATCTGACTTGTCCGGTGTGCCGAGGGAGGTGATCGAGCACCACTTAGCGGTGTGCCCCAATGCACGCCCCGTCAAGCAAAAAGCACGGTGCCAGGCGCTAGAAAAGCAAGATCTCATCGTCAAGGAAGTTCAGAAGCTCCATGAAGCTGGGGTCATCCGCGAGGTGCGCCATTCCGAATGGCTCGCCAACCCAGTCGTCGTCCCCAAGAAAGGTGGCAAGGAGCGCATGTGCGTCAACTTCACCAGCCTCAACAAGTTCTGCCCTCAAGATCCATTTCCGCTGCTCCGGATCGACCAGATCGTGGACTCCACCGCCGGGTGCGATCTACTATGCTTCCTAGATGCCTTCTCAGGCTATCACCAGATCAAGATGGCGGCCTAAGACGTGGAGAGGATGGCCTTCATCACTCCCTGCGGCATATATTGCTATGTCTGCATGCCCTTCAGCTTGAGGAGAGCGGGCGCCACCTTCCAACGGCTAATGCGCATCATGTTGGGGCCTCAGATGGGGAGGAACGCGGAGGCCTACATCGACAACATCGTGGTCAAGTATCGCGAGGCTGGATCCCTCATTGCGGACCTCAAGGAAATATTCGCCAACCTGCGTAAGGTCAACCTCAAGCTCAACCCTGAGAAGTGCGTCTTCGGAGTTCCTTCCGGCAAGCTCCTCGGCTTCCTGGTCTCGCACCGTGGCATCGAGGCCAACCCTGAGAAAATCAAGGCCATCGAGAAAATGCGTCCTCCCCGGACCCTCAAGGAAATGCAGCGCTTGGCAGGATGTATGGCCTCTCTGGGGCGCTTCATCTCCAAGTTTGGCGAGCGGGCCCTGCCTTTCTTCAAACTCCTGAAGAGGTCCGGCTCTTTCAAGTGGACTCCTAAGGCAGACGCCGCTTTTGAAGACCTCAAGAGGTACCTCACGAGCCCACCCATCATGGTCGCGCCGCGCTCTCGCGGGCCCTTGCTCCTGTACTTGGCGGCCACCCCTCAGACGGCCAGCGCGACACTGGTGGCGGTGCGAGAGGACCGCGTCTGCGCTAAGGAGAAACCCTCCACACCTCCCGAGCCTTGTGAGCCCTCCGAGCCTCGCGAGCCTCCTCAGCCTCGTGAGCCCTCCGAGCCTCGCGAGCCTCCTCAGCCTCGTGAGTCCTCCGAGCCTCGCAAGCCTCTTGAGCCACGTGAGCTCCCTGGGCCCGTCGAGCCTCGCGAGGCGCCTGGAGAGCAAGCTGCCACCACAACTACGCGCCTCGTCAAACACCCCTTGTACTTCGTCAGCACCGTGCTAAGGGATGCGCGCGAGCGCTACCCCATGCAGCAGAAGCTCCTCCTCGCGCTCCTCGTCGCCTCCAGGAAGTTGCGCCACTACTTTCAGGGTCATCCCATCAAGGTCATCTCTTCCTACCCCTTGGAGCAATGGGTTCGATCTTGCGGTGCTCAATCCTAGTGACAGATAGGGACATGACACGTATGTATCATTGCTATTAAGGGTAAAAAGATGGGGTTTATTCATGTGTGAGTTTACTTTGTCTACATCATGTCATCTTGTTAAGGCGTTACGCCATTCTTTATGAACTTAATACACTAAATGCATGCTGGATAGCGGTCGATGTGTGGAGTAATAGTAGTAGATGCAGAATCGTTTTGGTCTACTTGTCTCGGACGTGATGCCTATATACATGATCATTGCCTTGGATATCGTCATGATTATTTGCTTTTCTATCAATTGCCCAACAGTAATTTGTTCACCCACCATATGCTATTTTCAAGAGAGAAGCCTCTAGTGAAAACAATGGCCCCCAGGTCTATCTTTATCATATATTGAAAATCCTAAAAATCCCCACCACATGATGTTTGCCAAAAGAGAAAATAAAACGGAATAGAGAAGAATACAATTGACTCTTGCATGAAAGTAAATACATAAAGTAAAAGATAGGCCCTTCGCAGAGGGAAGCAGAGGTTGTCATGCGCTTTTTGTTTTTGGATGTGCGAGCTCTTAATGTAAAGGAACGTCACTTTATATTGCCCCTTGTGATAGCGACCTTTATTATGCAGTTTGTCGCTTTTATTGCTCCACCATCAAAACATCATACATAGCTTATTTTCCCTTACAATAAAAGTCCATACATATTTAGGAGAAAATTTTATTGCTTTTGCACTGATGACAACTTACTTGAAGGATCTTATTCAATCCAAAGGTAGATATGGTGGACTCATGGCATGAAACTGGGTTTAAGGGTTTTTGGATGCACAAGTAGTATCTCCACTTGGTGCGGATTTTTGGCTAGCAAAGGATAGGGGGCAAACACCACATGTTAGAGGATCCAAAACAATATAACTTCTATGTGAATATAAGCAAACATAACCCATTACGTTGTCTTCCTTGTCCAACATCAACTAATTGACATAGAATATTTGATGGGGGCTCACAATCATAAAAGATGTCCAAGATAGTATATTTATATGTGAGACCTCTCTTCCTTTATTACCTTTTCATGAATTCCTACAATGACTAATGCTATGTTTGTCAACTTCCAACAAGTTTTATCAATTATACCATTTTTATGTGAAGTCATCACTCCCCATGGGATTAGCATATGATCTTATTTTCATTATTTCTTTATTTCTAAGATTGGATCCTCAAAAGTAAAACACTCTACTCAAACTACTCTTTATTATATAACTTTCGCACACGATTACATAGATAGATAGATCACAAAGCAAACACTCGAAACTAAATCATGCTAAAATTTTATTCCTCTAAATCACAAAATAACTAAGGATCGAACTAAGATAGATAATGATGATGAAAAAGTGATGGTGATACGATACCAGGGTGCCTCCCCCAAGATTGGTACAAGCCAAGGGGAGTGCCCATACCCGTGTACTCAAGTATCCTTCTTCAGTGATGGTGGTGATGAAGTGGTGTGCTCGTCCTCCGTCTTCCAAGGCATAGGCTCTCCGTCATAAAAGGACGAACGTGTTTCCGGAGTCCTGAAATTTGCAGCTAAACTCATACCTTTGAACTTGGCCTCATACTCAAAATTTTGGTTTTGTAGATCATATATTTGGGCCTGAAGATAATCAATCCGATCATTGAGCTTGAAGATGACGTCCCCAATATTCTTGCCATCCACCTTGTGCTCATGGATGAATTCCGTGATCATGGAGTGGTTAGCACAGAGTCCGCGCTCCACCATGCCTTGGCACTTCAAGATCTCCTGTTCCACCGCTTCTAGCCTGGCCTTCTCGCTCCCGGTCTTCTTAGGTCCTTGAACGTCCCGGATGTGGAGCACCCCCTCACGCATCTCAATGGCTTGAGGGTGCTTTATCACCTCCGATAGGTACGGATTGATGACCTTCTCATAGAACTTGTCTTTGGACGAGCATGGAGACGTCATGGCGACATAGATCTGTCAGAAAAATAGCTTGAAACAAGAACAGAGGAGAAACTTGTGATACGGTGGTCAAAACATATGGGAGTATATATAAAGAATTTTTATCTTGCAAAACAGGCATACAGGATGAAAACGGAGTCGGGAAGGCACACGTGGGGCCCACAAGGCATCACGGCGCGCCCCAGGGGGGGTCGCGCCCTATTGCCTTGTGGGCGACACATGGGTCCCTCGGCTGTTTCTTATTTTTGTAATTTTTCTAATATTCCAAAACTGACAGAAATTATTTTTATGGAATTTTTGGAGTCGGTTTACTTACCGTATCACATACCTACCCCTTTTCAGGGTTCTAGAACGTTCCGGAAGGACTCTTTGATGTGCTCTTCCAGTGTAATTGTTTCAATAATACTAGTCTCAACATTAATGGGAGTACCTGAAATATAATGCTTAATTATTTGCCCATTCACCACTCTCGGGTTGTTGCCTTCAGAGTTGTTTATTTTGATGGCTCCGGAATGGAAAACTTCTTCGATGACATATGGCCCCTCCCATTTAGAGAGAAGATTTCCTGCAAAAAATCTTAAACGAGAATTGTATAATAGAACATGATCACCTACTTTGAATTCCCGTTTTTGAATCTTTTGTCATGCCATTTTTTAAATTTTTCTTTAAACAACTTAGCATTATCATAGGCTTGGGTTCTCCATTCATCTAAAGAGCTAATATCAAATAACCTCTTCTCACCGGCAAGTTTAAAATCATAATTAAGTTCTTTAATTGCCCAATAAGCTTTATGTTCTAACTCAAGAGGTAAATGACATGCTTTTCCATAAACCATTTTATACGGAGACATACCCATAGGATTTTTATATGCGGTTCTATATGCCCATAATGCATCGTCAAGTTTCTTAGACCAATTCTTTCTGGATCTATTAATGGTCTTTTGCAGAATCAATTTTATTTCTCTATCAGTTAATTCAACTTGACCACTAGACCGAGGATGATAAGGAGATGCAATTCTATGGTTAACATCATATTTAGGAAGCAACTTACGGAAAGCACCATGAATAAAATGTGAACCACCATCAGTCATTAAATATCTAGGGACTCCAAACCTCGAGAAAATAACTTCTTTAAGCATTTTAATAAAAGTGTTATGATCAACACTTCTAGTTGGGATAGCTTCTACCCACTTAGTAACATAATCAACAGCAACAAAAATATGAGTATACCCATTGGATTTAGGAAAAGGTCCCATATAATCGAAACCCCAAACATCAAATGGTTCAATAACAAGCGAATAATTCATAGGCATTTCCTGACGTCTACCAACATTACCAATTCTTTGACATTCATCACAAGAAGGGACAAACTTACGTGCATCCTTGAAAAGAGTAATACCTTGTGTGCAGTTCGGTCTCCCGCATGGTGTCCTCCGTATGCCTCGGAGTGACACTTACGTAGGATTTGTTCCTGTTCATGCTCAGGTACACAACGTCTAATAACACCATCTACTCCTTCTTTATATAGGTGTGGGTCATCCCAAAAGTAATGTCTTAAATCAAAGAAGAACTTTTTCTTTTGTTGGTATGTAAAGCTAGGTGGTATGTATTTAGCAACAATGTAATTAGCATAATCTGCATACCAAGGAGTATTACGAGAAGCATTTATCACAGCTAATTGTTCAAAGGGAAAATCATCATTAATAGGAAGTGGGTCATCAAGAACATTTTCCATTCTAGACAAATTATCAGCTACGGGATTCTCTGCTCCCTTTCTATCAACAATATGTAAATCAAATTCTTGTAGCAGAAGAACCCATCTAATAAGTCTAGGTTTAGCATCTTTCTTTTCAATAAGATATTTAATAGCAGCATGATCAGTGTGAACAGTAACTTTGGAATCAACAATGTAAGATCTAAATTTATCACATGCAAACACAACTACTAAAAATTCTTTCTCAGTAGTAGCATAATTTCTTTGAGCACTGTCTAGAGTTTTACTAGCATAATGGATAACATTTAATTTCTTATCAACTCTTTGTCCTAGAACAGCACCAACAGCATAATCACTAGCATCATACATAATTTCAAAGGGTAGGTTCCAATCAGGTGGTTGAACAATAGGTGCAGAAATTAAGGCTTTCTTAAGTACTTCAAAGGCTTCTACACAATCCTCATCAAAAACGAATGGAACATCTTTTTTCAAGAGATTGGTAAGAGGTCTAGAAATTTTAGAGAAGTCTTTTATAAACCTTCTATAGAAACCAGCATGACCAAGAAAACTTCTTATGCCTTTGATATCTTTAGGATATGGCATTTTCTCAATAGCATCTACTTTAGCTTTATCAACTTCAATACCTCTTTCAAAAAATTTATGCCCAAGGACTATACCTTCGTTCACCATAAAGTGGCACATCTCCCAATTCAAGACAAGATTAGTTTCTTCACATCTCTATAAAACTCGATCAAGGTTGCTCAAGCAATCATCAAAAGAAGTTCCGTAAACAAAAAAATCGTCCATGAAAACCTCAACAATCTTTTCACAAAAGTCAGAGAATATAGTAGTCATACATCTTTGAAAGGTAGCAGGTGCATTACATAAACCAAAAGGCATACGACGATAAGCATAAGTTCCAAAAGGACAAGTAAAGGTGGTTTTCTCTTGATCTTCAGGTGACACAGGTATTTGAGAGAAACTAGAATAACCATCTAGGAAACCAAAGTGTGTATGCTTAGACAATCTTTCTAACATTTGATCAATAAAAGGCAAGGGGTAATGATCTTTTCTAGTAGCTTGATTTAATTTCCTGAAATCAATTACCATCCTATAACCAGTTACAATTCTCTATGGGATAAGTTTATTTTTATCATTAGGAACAACGGTAATACCTCCTTTCTTAGGAACACAATGAACATGACTTACCCATCTACTATCAGCTATGGGATAAATTATACCTGCTTCCAGAAGCTTTAATATTTTAGTTCTTACCACATCCTTCATTCTAGGATTTAGCCTTCTTGGATGATCAACAACGGGTTTAGCATCTGGCTCCATATGAATTTTATGCTGATATAAAGTGGGACTAATGCCCTTAAGATCATCAAGAGTATATCCAATAGCGGCACAGTGCTTCTTCAGAGTTTTAAGTAAGCTTTGAAAGGTTAGCACTAATAATAATAGGATATATCTTCTTTTCCTCAAGATAAGCATATTTAAGAGTATCGGGTAATTGCTTCAACTCAAACATAGGATCACCCTTAGGTGGAGGTGGATCTCCCAAGGTTTCAACAGGCAAATTATGTTTAAGGATATGTGCTTGTTTAAAGAATAATTCATCTATTTCATTTCTTTCATTCATATGCATGTCATTCTCATGCTCAAGCAAATATTGTTCTAAGGGATCAGTAGGAGGCACAGCAATAGCATCAAGACCAATAATTTCATCCTTATTAGGTAATTCTTTATCATGAGGTTGTCTACGGAACTTAGAGAAATTAAACTCATGAGACATCTCACCAAAATTAACACTAACAATTTCTTTAGTGCAATCAATCTTAGCATTAACAGTATTCAAGAAGGGTCTACCAAATATAATGGGACAAAAATCATCTTGTGGTGATCCAAGAACAAGAAAATCAGTAGGGTATTTGATCTTACCACACAAGACTTCAACATCTCTAACATTCCCAAGCGGTGAAATAGTATCTCTGTTTGCAAGCTTAATAGTAACATCAATATCTTCAATCTCAACAGGTGCAATATCATTCATAACTTCTTGATAGAGAGTAAACGGAATAGCACTCACACTAGCACCAATATCACATAAACCATGATAGCAATGATCTCCAATTTTAACAAAAATAACATGCAAGCCAACTACAGGTTTGTTTTTATCTTTAGTGTCTGGCTTAGCAATTCTAGTTGCTTTATCACAGAAATATATGACATGTCCATCAATATTATCAACCAAAAGATCTTTAACCATTGCAACACTAGGTTGAAATCTAATTTGTTCAGAAGGTCTAGGTGCTCTAATATTACTCTTATTAACCACAGTTGAAGCTTTAGCATGTTCCTTAATCCTAACAGTGAAAGGAGGTTTCTCAATATAAGCAGTAGGCACAACTGGATCAACATGGTAAACAATTGTTTCTTCTTTAACACTAGCAGGTTATTCATTCAATTCAATAGGTGGGTGATATTTAAACCATTTCTCCTTAGGGAGATCAACATGAGCAACAAAAGATTCACAAAAGGTAGCTACTATCTCAGAGTCAAGTCCATATTTAGTACTAAACTTACGAAAAGCATCAGTTTCCATAAAAGATTTAACACAATCAAACTCAAGATTTATACCTGGCTCATTACCTTTGCCGATTTCCCAATCTTCAGAGTTACGTTTAATTCTTTCTAGAAGATCCCATCTGGATTCAATAGTTCTCTTCATAAAGGAACCAGCAGAAGAAGTATCTAGTATGGATTGATCATTATAAGAAAGCCGAGCATAAAAGTTTTGAAGAATTATTTCTCTTGAGAGCTCATGATTGGGGCATGTGTGCAACATATACTTAAGCCTCCCCCAAGCTTGAGCGATACTTTCTCCTTCATGAGGCCAAAAATTATATATATATAATTCCGATCACGATGAACCAAATGCATAGGATAAAATTTCTAGTCGAATTCCAGCTTCAACCGGTTCCAGTCCCATGTTTCAGTATCATCACATAGCCTATACCATATCAATGCCTTTCCCTCCAAAGATAAAGGGAATACTTTCTTCTTAACTCCATCTCCGGATAAACCTGCAAGCTTAAACAATCCACAAATTTCATCCACATAGATCAAGTGCATATCAGGATGTACCGTTCCATCTCCTGCATAAGGATTAGCTAGCAGTTTCTCTATCATACCCGAAGGAATTTCATAATAAATATTTTCAGTAGGTTCAATAGGTTAAGGAGCAACTCTTATTGCTTCCGGTCGAGGTGAAGATACCCCAAACAAGCCCCTCAAAGGATTACTTTCCATAGTGACAAGTGACAATAAATTTCAGCACGTAATATAAATGTTTCCTTACCAAATTCCACTCACCAAAGGCGCTTCACTCCCCGGCAACGGTGCCAGAAAAGAGTCTTGATGACCCACAAGTATAGGGGATCAATCGTAGTCCTTTCAATAAGTAAGAGTGTCGAACCCAACGAGGAGCAGAAGGAAATGACAAGCGGTTTTCAGCAAGGTATTCTCTATAAGTACTAAAAGTAGAGGTAACAGATAGTTTTGATAGCAAGATAATTCGTAACAAGTAACAAGTAGTAACGGTAACAAAAGTGCAGCAAGGTGGCCCAATCCTTTTTGTAACAAAGGACAAGCCGGAACGATCTCTTATAATAAGCAAAGCGTTCTCGAGGACACATGGGAATTTCGTCTAGTCACTTTCATCATGTTTGTTTGATTCGCGTTCGCTACTTTGAAAATTTGATATGTGGGTGGACCGGTGCTTGGGTGCTGTTCTTACTTGAACAAGCCTCCCACTTATGATTACCCCCTCTCGCAAGCATCCGCAACTACGAAAGAAGAATTAAGATAACTCTAACCATAGCATGAAACATATGGATCCAAATCAGCCCCTTACAGAATAGCGCATAAACTAGGGTTTAAGCTTCTGTCACTCTAGCAACCCATCATCTAATTACTACTCCACAATGCATTCCCTTAGGCCCAAAGATGGTGAAGTGTCATGTAGTCGACGTTCACACGACACCACTAAAGGAAGCAACAACATACATATCATCAAAATATTGAACGAATACCAAATTCACATGATTACTTATGACAAGACTTCTCCCATGTCCTCAAGAACAAAAGTAACTACTCACAAATCATATCCATGTTCAAGATCAGAGGGGTATTGAATAGCATTAAGGATCTGAGCATATAATCTTCCACCAAATAAACCAACTAGCATCAACTACAAGATGTAATCAACACTACTAGCAACCCACAGGTACCAATCTGAGGTTTTGAAACAAAGATTGAATACAAGAGATGAACTAGGGTTTGAGATGAGATTGTGTTGGTGAAGATGTTGATGAAGATTGGTCCTCCCATGATGAGAGGATCGTTGGTGATGTCGATGGCTTCGATTTCCCACTCCCGGAGGGAAGTATCCCCGGCGGAATCGCTCCGCCGGAGAGACAAATAGCTCCTGCCCAGGTTCCACCTCGAGACGGCGGCGCTTCATCCTAAAAGTCTTCTCCTAATTTTTTCTAGGGCAAATGGCTTCATATAGCAATACAAAATCTCCTAGGGAAGGCCGCGCCCTGTTGCCTTGTGGGTAACTGGTGGGTCCCCTCTGGTATTTCTTTTCTCTAGTATTTTTTATATATTCAATAAAAAATCTCTGTGAATTTTTAGGTCAATTGGAGCCCTGTAGAATAGGTATCTTTGATGTGGCTATTTCAGGTCCAGAATTCCAGCTGCCGGCATTCTCCCTCTTCATGTAAATCTTGCAAATTAAGAGAGAAAAGGCATAAGAATTGTACCATAAAGTGGAATAATGATCAAAAACACAATAAATAACAGTAGGAAATCATGATGCAAATTGGACGTATCAATTGACAACCCTCTTATTTGCGTTGGGTGCAAGTGTTTGCTTTTGTGTGTGTAGGTGCTGCTAACGTGGTTCTGTGTGGTTCTCCTACTGGATTGATAACCTTGGTTCTTAACTGAGGGAAATACTTATCTCTACTATACTGCATCATCCTCTCCTCTTCGGGGAAATACCAACACAGTCTACAAGTAGCAGGAAGAATTTCTAGCGCCGTTGCCGGGGAGACATCACCAAAATCTATCAAGTACCTTCGCACAAACTATCATCCACTTGCATTTATTTTATTTTCCTTTTATTTGCATTTGTCTCTTGTTTTCATCTCCCCCACTTCTAAAACAATTTTACAAAAAACACAAAATATTTTAATTGCTTGCTTGCTTTTATTGCCTTCATGTCAACACACAAAAACAGAAAATGAAAGCAAAAATTTAAGATCACTATGGATCCACTTAAAGTTTTCTACTTGGATTATCTTCAATCCATTTGTGCTCGTGCTGAAACCCCAACTAGTTTAGTTGAGGGAAAATCATTAGATGAGCACGCTCATTTTGTGCGTCACCGTTTGTCTCAAAAAGGGAGACTCTTATGGAATTAAATAAATTGTTTGCTGTGCTATGCTTGGAATCTATGCGAAATATATGATGTTACTTGTTGCTCTGAGAACCCTAAAAAACACCTTCCCTACCTATGTGAGTTTAATGATAATGAAATATTATCTTCTTATGCCAAGGGTGTTTATAGCTACTATGATATCGAACAAATTGAAGAATTTTTTGCTTTTAAGGGTGCCTATGAAGTAGCTTCTTTGATTGAAAAGTATGATATTACTCTCTACAAATCTAAATTTTTTGCCATACTTAAATATTGCGATGAAAACTATGCTCCCAATACCTATGTTAGTGAATTCATTGGGAGAATGTCTACTGCTTTGGAAGAGAATAATGATATGCATGAATCTATATATAATTGTGATTCCATTGATCCGCTTGAAATATCCCTTTTTGATGAATTTGATGCTTGCTATGCTTGTGGCCAGGATGCCAATATTAATTATGCTTATGGAGATGAACTTGCTATAGCTCCTTACGTTAAAAATGAAATCATTGCTATTGCACCCACACTTGATAGCTCCTTGAATGAAAAGCATGGTTGCAATAATGTTATTATAAATTCTATTAGTGTCAATTGTGCTAATGATACGCAAAGCTACAAGCTTGGGGATGATAATTTTGTTATGTCCACTACTTATTGCAATGATCACTATTAGGGTGATAATGCTTCTTATGATCTTGAAAATTTATTTAAGCCTCATGATGAATATGTCATTGATAATAATGTTTGCAATAATGTTGAAAGTGGGTTTGGAAGAGTGTCAACTTTAGGTTAGAAGAATCCCACATATTCGGAGAGTGTTCAATCTCATGATTTTTTTTATCAAAGTGGGTTTGGAGAGGTCATGACTTTAGTTGATGTTATTCCCACTATCTTGGAAGATTATAAAACTTTTATGCATGTGGACCATGAAGATAGTATTTTATATGATAGCTATATAGTTGAATTTGATTATGATCTGATGTCTACTACGCAACTTTATTCTTGTAGACGTTGTTGGGCCTCCAATTGCAGAGTTTTGTAGGACAGTAGCAAATTTCCCTCAAGTGCATGACCTAAGGTTTATCAATCCGTGGCAGGCGTAGGATGAAGATGGTCTCTCTCAAACAACCCTGCAATCAAATACAAGAAATCTCTTGTGTCCCCAACACACCCAATACAATGGTAAATTGTATAGGTGCACTGGCTCGGCGAAGAGATGGTTATACAAGTGTAGTATGGATAGTAGATATAGGTTTTTGTAATCTGAAAATATAAAAGCAGCAAGGTAACAAGTGATAAAACGGAGCACAAACGGTATTGCAATGCTTGAAAACAAGGCCTAGGGTTCATACTTTCACTAGTGCAATCTCTCAACAATGCGAACATAATTGAATCATATAACAATCCCTCAATGTGCGATAAAGAATCACTCCAAAGTTCCTTTTAGCGGAAAACATAAGAAAGAAATTGTTGTAGGGTACGAAACCACCTCAAAGTTATCCTTTCCGATCAATCTATTGAGCCATCCCTATAAGTGTCACGAACAGCCCTACAGTTCGTACTAAAATAACACTATATGATACGCATCAACCAACTCTAATGTCACCTAGATACTTCAATGTCACCACAAGTATCCGTGAGTTGATTATTCGATATGCATCAAACAACTTCAGATTCATAATATTCAATCCACATAAAGAACTTCAAAGAGTACCCCAAAGTTTCCATCGGAGAAAAGAAGATGAAAACATGTACCAACCCATATGCCTAGATTACCCCAATGTCACCTCAAGAATCCGCAACTTGATTACCAAAACATACATCAAGTGACTCAATAGAATACCCCATTGTCACCACGGGTATCCACATGCAAGACATACATCAAGTGTTCTCAAATCTAAAATATTCAAGCCGACAATAACGAAGCCTCAAAGGGAAAGACTCAATTCATCACAAGAAGATAGAGAGGGAATAAACACCATATGATCCAACTATATTAACAAAGCTCGCGATACATCAAGATCGTGCCAAATCAAGAACACGAGAGAGAGAGAGAGAGAGAGAGAGAGAGAGATCAAACACATAGCTACTAGTACATACCCTCAGCCCCGAGGGTGAACTACTCCCTCCTCATCATGGAGACCGCTGGGATGATGAAGATGGCCTCCGGTGATGATTCCCCCCTCCGGCAGGGTGCCGGAACGGAGCTCCAGATGGTTTTTCTTCGGTACAGAGGCCTGCGGCGGCGGCGTCGAAGTTCTAGGTTTATTTCTGGTGGTTTCTCTATTTATAGGATTTTTAAGCGTTGGAATCACGTGAAAAGGAGCTACGAGGGCCCCACTAGGCAACAGCACACGACCCCCCCAGGGCGCGCCGTGTTGCCTTGTGAGCTCCTCGTGAGGCTTCTGGTCCTTCCACGAAGCTTCGGGGGTCTCTTTTGGTCCAAAAAAATTCATCAAAAAGTTTCGTCCAATTCCTGAGAACTTTTATTTCTGCACAAAAAACAACACCACGACAGTTCTGCTAAAAACAGCATCTGTCCGGGTTAGTTCTAATAAAATCATACCAAATCCATATAAAATTGTTATAAACATGGCATGAATACTTCATAAATTATAGATACGTTGGAGACATATCAGCATCCCCAAGCTTAATTCCTGCTCGTACTCAAGTAGGTAAATGATAAAAGAAATAATTTATGAAGTGTGAATGCTAGCATAGTGCATAAGTTTGATCAATTGCAATCACTTTTTCTAGCATCATAACAGCAACTCTTTCTCATAAAACTCATCATGATAAAGTAGCAATCTATTCACATGTTATGGTTCAAACAATGCATTCTCTTGAAACTTAACAACCTATGTTCTTAGTCACCAAACAATTGCAATTCAACTTATCTTCAATAGAGTCTAAGTAAGAGCTTCACATACTCAATTATCATATAGTCTTCTATTATTTCTAGTACTCAAAGCATATTTTTAGAACAAATGGCAGCCATCGAACACAGAGAAAGATAGGGGCTTAATGTTTCGCCTCCCAACTCATTTATCATAGAGACAATTGTCAACAATAATAATTCATGATCAAATATATTTGAATGGCTATATGTGCCTGGATCTATCCCCACCACATGACGCTTGCCAACTAGAGAATGGGTTGGAATAAGAAGTTGACTCAACAAAAATAAATAACATGAAAGTAAATAGCATAAAAGTAAATAGAATGCCCCTTCGCAGAGGGAAGCAGGGATTTGCAAAGGTGCCAGAGCTCGAAGCTTAAATCAGAGATGAATGCATTTTGAGAGGTGTACTTTTCCTATCAACGTCACAACCGAGGATTCTAAATATCTTCCATGCTAAACACATTATAGGTGGTTCCCAAGCGGAAAGGTAAAGTTTACTCCCCCTCAACCATTCAAACACAAGACATGGCTAGCCGAATCCTCGAGTGCCCTCCATACAATCAACTTTCCGGGGAGTTTGTTTAATTATTTTGTTTTGCGGGACTGGGCATCCCAATTACCGCCCTCTCTCGTGCAATGACAAGTGAATAAACACTCATCATGAGAATAACTTGCTTAACATGGAAGATACTGATCACCCACAGTCGCTTCATGAGCGGTACGGGCACACAAAACAGATGCTTATTTGAATGATTAGAGGTGTGTCGGGGGGATGACCCCCGGGTAGGCAACGGAGCCCGAATCCCTTTCGGAAAATCATCAGAGCAAGACAAGTCCCTCTGGCCGGCCTGCCAGGCACGCCGGCTCCCCAGCGCGAGCCGACTCGGCGTGGCAACCCGGCCTGGCCGGCTGGCCCATGCCGGCTGGCCGCGAGGCGGCGAAGCCTTAGCGACGAAGCAAGCGGTGCTACAGCGCTCCTCCCTTTACCCTGACAGAGCAGGTGAGGCTGCAGCTTTCCTTGCTCCCCCGACCGAGGCGGGCGGTGTCAGTGAGGCGCGGTCCTGTAGAAACAGCGGCGCCGACCTCCCTCTGACGATGGACAAGACGCGCCACAGTGCCTCGAACCCAGACTGACGAGACAAGACCCGTCACGATGCCCGCGCCAGGCAGGTGCGGCGCACCTGGCGACCCGGCACCCGGCGACCCGGCATCCCGGCATCTGGCGACCCGGCGACCCGGCCACCGGATCCTGGTCAATGACACCAGGGGCCCGCGCCTCTGGTACGTTACCGTTGTAACCCTGGAGGTCGGCCTATAAGACCCCCAGGGAGGCCTCCGTGCAGAGGGATCGGGTTTTAGTGGCTGAGAGCTCGAGTTAGTGCGGTAAGGCCAGTTGTCACCCTAGCTAGCTCTCTCCAGATCACGAACACTCGCACAGGAGAGGCAGAATGGTGGCTCAGCCCCTTCTCCCTCCTCCATCCAAGCAGCTCCAGGAGCGACTCTGTAACCTCTGTGCTTATCAGCTCACACGGCAGGAGTAGGGGTGTTACCTCTCCAGAGGGCCCCGAACCTGGGTACGTCTTGTGTCCCGCACTCGCTCGTGCCAACCTCGCCTCCGGAACCCACCGGCGTCCTATCGTAGCCCCACCTCACAAGCCATCTCATGGCATCTGCCGTGAATCACGCACCCCCAGCGAGAATACCACGACAGTTGGCGCCCACCGTGGGGCTGCTCACGGCGTCGGCCGGAGTCAAGTTCCGGACGAGGCCCTTCACCAGCTCCGGCGAGCGCATCGTGCACGGTTTGGTCCGTGCGCCCCGCACGGACAAACCGGCCGGCTGCAGCGCTGCGCTGGGCGCGAACGTCGCCGGCCTTGCAGGCTGCTTCATCGTCCCCTTCGGCGCGCTGCGCGTCTTCATCGCGCTCGTCCCCGACGTGTTTCCCAGCGAAGTGTGCAACTGCGCCGACTCACCTGTCCCCGTTAGCCGCGCCGTCCCCGACGACGTCGCTGCTCTCTGCGTTCACGCGGAGGTGCTCACCATCGGCAACAGTTCCGGCTCCGCGCGCGCCAAGGAAAAGGCTGCCGCGGCCGCCGCCTTGGCTGCGGTTCCGCCTCGCCAGACTGACCCGCTCCACGACACGATCCGGAGTCTGCAAGCCCCCATCACGCCTGACGCCGACGCGGCTGCTGCAGCGGCCCAGCTCAACGAGGGCCGCCAGCATCTGCTGCTCGAGGCCATGGAGCTTGCGGTAACCCGGCGCCGGCTGGAGTCCGCCCAGCGAGAATTCGACAGCGCGCATGGCCTCACTCCGCCTGCCGTCGAGCCCAGCCGGGTTGCGGAGGTGCGGATCCGCGGGGGCGCACTCGGCCGTGCGCTAGGCGCAGGCCGACCCGTCTATGACACCCCCATCAAGAACATGCGCGCGGCGCAGGCCGCGATTGCTGATCTCGAGTTTCTGGAGGGCGAGGAGCTGCTGCAGCAGCAGCAGCGCATCCGCGACCTCATCACCGCGGCGAACGAGCAGCAGCGGCATTTCGACCCGGCCCAGCCATCCGGCTCCGCCTCAAGAAGAACAGGGGACCCGGAGAGGGCTCTCCGGGATGCGCGGCAGACGTCTTCGCACGCCACTAGCGCAAGACGCTCTGGCCGGCACCGGTCCGGCCGGAGCCGGCACAACCGCGCCACCACCGCTGGAGATGGCAACGCTGGCAAAACGGCCAGCGACAGCCGGGTTCAGCAGCCAGAGCCTCCCGTGCGGCCGGCTCGGCGGCCCGAGCCGGCCCCGGAGGCTCCTGCTCCCCGCGGTCCCGTGACCGACCGAATCGGCCTCCGCGTTCCCGTGGCTGACCGGCTCAGCCCCCGCGAGCCCTACGACGAAAGCGACGCCCGTCACCGCATCGACCGGCTGGCGCGCTCCACGGCCCTGGAGGAGGAAAGCTCTGTTGGCCCGGCGTGCTTCGCCCCCGCATTCGCGAAGAACCTTTCCCCAAAGGCTTCTCGCTGCCCCGCGACTCGCCAAAATACACCGGCGCCACCAAGCCGGAGGACTGGCTAACCGACTACACCACAGCTGTCGGCATAGCCGGCGGCAACCGGCGTGTGGCTGTCCGTTATGTCCCCCTCATGCTGCTCGGTTCGACCCGGACGTGGCTCAACAGCCTCCGTGCCGGCAGCGTGAACTCCTGGCTGGATTTCGAAGATGCGTTCGTCCGCAACTTCACCAGCACCTACACGCGACCCGGCAAGCCTCGCCAGCTCTCCATGTGCGTCCAAAAGCCGGGCGAGCCCCTGCGCGACTTCCTCACGCGGTGGACGGAGCTTCGCAACTCCTGCGAAGGGGTCCACGAGGTCCAGGCCGTCACATACTTCATCGACGGATGCCTAGACGGCACTCTGGTCAAACACCGGCTGGTGTGCGATGAGCAGGAGACCCTGGCGGAGCTCATGGCCGTGGAGGACAAGTACGCTACGGCCGACTCCGCGATGGATGTGAAGATCACGATCGGCGCGGACGGCAAGTTTCTCCCGGCCCAGCCGGCTCCCCCCAAGCCGGCTGGCGACAACAGCCAGCGCCGGCAAGACGGCAACAACAACGGCAAGCGCCGGAGCGACCAGCCGGTGCCTCGCTACGACCACCGGCAAGTCGCTGCCGTGGAGAGGGAGCAGCCAGCCGAGCAAGGCCCCAGCCAGTGCCCGCGCACCGGCAAGGCCGTCTGGCAGCCCAAGCTGACCTTCGAGCAGATGCTCGACGCCCCCTGAAAAAACCACAGCGGCGCGAAGCCATCGACGCACACGCTCCGGCAGTGCAGCTTCACACAGCGCTTCTTGAAGGGCAACCTTCCACCCCCGCAGCATGGAGCCGGCTCGCAGCAGCAGCCGCTGCCGCCGCCTCCGCCGCCACCCGGCGCCCTCGCCGACAACCCTTTCCCGCGCTCGGACGCATCCTACGTCGTCTTCACCAGCGAGGGGGATGACAAGCACGCCAAGCGCAAGCACGCGGCCAAGGTGAACGCCGTCGTCCCTCCGGTTCCCCAGTACATGCACTGGTCCGACCGACCGGTGAGTTGGACCCGGGAGGATCACCCGGCCGTCATGCCCACGCCGGGCGGCTACGCCCTCGTGCTCGACCCCACCTTCGTCTCCGAGAAGCGCACCTGCCGCTTTTCGCGGGTGCTGATCGACGGCGGCAGCAGCATCAACAGCCTCTACCGCGACACGATGACCAAGCTCGGCATCGAGGCGCGACAGCTGGAGCCAACCCGGACAGCGTTCCACGGCATCGTGCCGGGACACTCCTGCTCCCCGATCGGCCGGCTCCGGCTCGACGTCCTTTTCGGCTCCAGTAGTCATTTACGCCGCGAGCCTATCTGGTTCGAGGTGGTCGACCTGGCCAGCCCCTACCACGCGCTGCTGGGCCGGCCCGCGATGGCCAAGTTCATGGCGGTCCCCCACTATGCCTACCTGAAGTTGAAGATGCCGGGTCCCAAGGGCCTCATCACCATCATCGGCGACTACAAGAAGTCCTTCGAGTGCGCCAAAGCCGGCTCCCAGCTGGCCGAGTCGCTGGTCATCGCCGAGGAGAGGCGCTAGCTCGACAGGATCGTGGCGCTGGTTAACGCGCAGTCGGCTGTGCCGGCTCCGCCCAAGCCGGCCGACGAAGCCTCCTTCAAGCCGGCCAAGGACACGAAGCGGGTCCCGCTCGACCCGGCCGACCCCAGCTCCAGCAAGTACGTCATCGTGGGTGCCGGCCTCGACAGCAAATAGGAAGGCGAGCTCGTCGATTTCCTCCGTGAGAATCTGGACATCTTCGCATGGTCTCCCAAAGACATGCCGGGTGTCCCGAGGGAATTCGCTGAGCACAAACTTCACGTCCGCAAGGACGCCAAGCCCGTCCGGCAGCCGCTGCGCCGTTTCTCCGAGGAGAAGCGAAGAACCATCGGCGAAGAGATCGCCCGGCTGCTCAAAGCCGGGTTCATCATGGAAGTATTCCACCCCGAATGGCTGGCCAACCCGGTCCTCGTCCTGAAGAAAAACGGTACATGGCGCATGTGTATCGACTACACCAGCCTGAACAAGGCATGCCCCAAGGACCCGTTCGCTCTGCCGCGGATTGACCAAGTCATCGACTCCACAGCCGGCTGCGAGCTCCTGTCCTTCCTGGACGCCTACTCCGGCTACCACCAGATCAAGCTGGACCCGGCCGACGCCCTCAAGACGTCCTTCATCACGCCCTTCGGGGCGTACTGCTACATCACCATGTCGTTCGGACTGAAGAACGCCGGCGCCACCTTCCAGCGCTGCATGCAGAAATGCCTGCTGCCCCAGCTCGGCAGAAATTGCACGTCTACGTCGACGACATCGTGGTGAAGACCAAGCAGCACCTCACGCTCCTGGCCGACCTCAAGGAAACCTTCGCCAATCTGCGCCGGTTCCGGATCAAGCTCAACCCGGAGAAATGCGTCTTCGGTGTGCCGGCTGGCTAGCTCCTCGGCTTCCTCGTCTCGGCGCGCGGCATCGAGGCCAACCCGGAGAAGATCAAGACAATCGAGCGCATGCGCAAGCCGACCCGGCTGCGCGACGTCCAGAAGTTCACCGGCTGCTTGGCCTCGCTCAGCTGGTTCGTCAGCCGGCTGGGAGAGAGGGCCCTGCCCCTGTATCAGCTGATGAAGAAGACAGCGGCGTTCGAGTGGAGCGACCAGGCGGACAAAGCCTTCCGCGACCTCAAGCGCATGCTGTCAACAGCGCCCGTCCTGGCCGCGCCGGCTGAGAAAGAGCCACCTCTCGCGCGGTCAGCACGGTGCTGGTCGTCGAGCGCCCGGAGGAGGGCAAGGTGCAGCCGGTCCAGCGTCCAGTGTACTACCTCAGCGAGGTGCTCTCCGCCTCCAAGCAGAATTATCCCCACTACCAGAAGATGTGCTACGGCGTGTACCTTGCCGCCAACAAGCTGAGGCAGTACTTCCAAGAACACGCCATTACCGTGGTGAGCACGGCCCCCATCGGCGAGATCATGGGCTGCCGGCATGCCTCTGGCCGGGTGGCCAAGTGGGCCCTCGAGCTAGCCGACCACACAATCCTCTACGAGCCGCGCACCACCATCAAGTCCCAAGCGCTGGCCGACTTCCTCGTCGACTGGACCGAGACGCAATACCTGCCGCCGGCGCCGGAGTCGACTCACTGGCGCATGCACTTTGACGGCTCCAAGATGCGCAACGGCTTGGGAGCCAGCATCGTGCTGTCCTCCCCCAAGAACGACCGGCTGCGGTACGTGCTCCAGATCCATTTCGCCGCCTCCAACAACGTCGCCGAGTACGAAGCTCTCGTACACGGCCTCCGGCTGGCCAGGGAGATCGGCATCCGGCGCATCCTCTGCTACGGCGACTCGGACCTGGTGGTGCAGCAAGTTTCCGGCGATTGGGACGCCAAAGACGCCAACATGGCCAGCTACCGTTTCCTGGTCCAGCAACTCTCCAGCGGGTTCGATGGTTGCGAGTTCCTCCACGTCCCACGCGCCGACAACGAAGCAACCGACGCCTTGGCCAAAGTAGGCTCCACCCGGCAGGCCATCCCGTCCGGCGTCTCCCTCGAGCACCTGCGGAAGCCGTCCATCAAGCCGTCTCCCGCGTCGGAGTCCATCTTCGTCCCGAGAGACCCCAGCGCGCCCCCACCCGGCCCTGGGATCCCCGGCCCAAGCTCGAGGACTGCCAGCACCAGCCCGGGGACTGCCGTCTCCAGCTCGGGGGCTGCCGTCCTCGGCTCGGGGGCTGCCGGCTCAAGCCCGGAGACTGCCGGCTCCGGCTCGGGGGCTGCCGTCCCGGGTCCCATCCCGGCGACCGTCCTCACGGTGGTCACGGCGCCCTCCTGGGCTCAGCCAATCCTTGCCTTCTTGGAAGACGGCGAACTTCCCATCGACGAAACTGAAGCCCGGCAAGTGCAGCGGCGCGCGTCCGCCTACGGCATCATCAACCACGAGCTCGTCAAGCGCAGCACGACGGGCGTGTTCTAGCGCTGCATCGAGCAGAGCAAAGGGATCGAGATCCTCCTCGACATCCACCAGGGCGAGTGCGGGCACCACGCCGCCTCGAGATCCCTGGTGGCCAAAGCATTCCGGCACGGTTTCTACTGGCCCACGGCCCTGCAAGACGCCGAGGAACTGGTCCTCAAGTGCGAGGGCTGCCAACGCTTCAGTAAGCGCAGCCGCCAGCCGGTTTCGGCCCTCCGAACCATCCCGATCACATGGCCCTTTGCCGTCTGGGGACTCGACATGGTGGGGCCCTTCAAGACCGCCCGAGGCGGCATGACGCATCTCCTCGCCGCCATCGACAAATTCACCAAGTGGATCGAGGCCAGGCCAATCAAGAAGCTCGACGGGCCCACGGCCGTCCGATTCATCAAGGATATCGCGGTTCGCTACGGCATGCCGCACAACATCATCACCGACAACGGCACCAACTTCGCCAAGGGCGCGCTGGCTCACTACTGCTCTGCATCCGGCATCCTGCTCGACTTGGCCTCCGTCGCCCATCCCCAGTCGAACGGCCAGGTCGAGCGGGCAAACGGCCTCATCCTAGCCGGCATCAAGCCGCGACTCCTCGAGCCGCTCGTGCGCTCACCCGGCAGCTGGCTCGACGAGCTGCCGGCCGTCCTTTGGAGCCTCCAGACGACGCCAAACCGCTCCACCGGGTTCACCCCGTTCTTCCTCGTCTACGGAGCTGAAGCCATCATCCCAACCGACGTCGAGTTCGACTCACCCCGGGTGGCGATGTACACCGAAGCCGAAGCAAAAGAAGCACGCGAAGACGGCATCGATCTGCTCGAGGAGGCGCGCCTCCTGACCCTCAGCCGGTCCGCCATCTACCAACAAGGCCTGCGCCACTACCACAGCAAGAAGATCAAGCCCCTCGCGTTCCGCGAAGGCGACCTCGTACTCCGGCTCATCCAGCGAACAGCCGGGCAGCCCAAGCTGGCCTCCCCCTGGGAAGGCCCCTTCATCGTCAGCAAGGCTCTCTGCGACTGGAACGCATACTACCTCATCGACGCGCAGAAGCCGAACAAGCGCAAGCGAGATGCAGCCGGCGACGTGTCCAGCCGGCCCTGGAACGCGGAGCTCCTCCGTCCGTTTTACAGTTAAACCCATGTATGTATGCATCACCATCTTTTGGACTTAATCAAAGCAGGCAGCTCCCCCGTTCTTATGTTTCCTGCCGAGTCGGCGCAGCCGGCTCGGGGGCTCCCTTTTTCCCGCTTTATTCTGTGTCTACACACAACCATGTTTTTTCTAATTCCCCCACCGAGTTGGCATAGCTGGCTCGGGGGCTCGGGGGCTACCGGCTAGACCACGCCCCGTCTTTTTTCCCTTAGTCCGTCTCGGAGTGTACGATCCGCCAAAGCCCTCTCTTCGCCAGCCACAGCCGGCTCCCGGCTGTCCGGCCGGCAAGAGCCAAAGGCCGGAAGCATCGTTACGCAAGAACGACTAAGGAGACAGCCCGGCACGGCTAACCCGGCTTAACCTGTTTTATCTCGCCTGTTCGCCGCACGACCGGCTGTGCGCCAAGCGGCCTCGCCGCCTGCCGCCAGCCGGCCCAGTGGGTGGTTCGCTCGCGCTCAACGTCCGAAAAAGCCTAAGTATTGTGCGTTCGCTCTCAAAGCCGAGTTCCCGTCCTAGCCACAGTCCGCAACCCGGCTGTCCGGCTAGCGGGATGGAAGCCCAGAGAAACAACAAACAGGAAAAGGCCCAAGGCCGAACATCAGAAAGTGAAATCACCACGACAGTTGGCGCCAAATCACAAGCCAAATTTATATATAGCATGGGCCTTCGGCCACGAGTTCATTACATTGAACTACACCCCCAGTGGGTGGACCTGCTACCTAACAAAATTTGAGCACAGAAAAAACAAAGGCCCTAAGCGGCTCCCGCGTCATCTCCGGCCGGCGTCGGCCCAGCCAAGGCGGACGCAGCCGCCGGGTTGGGTCCAGCGCTCTCCGCCGTCCTCTCCGCCGTGGCATCGTCATCCGCGTCAGTCTCGTTGTCGGCATAGGCGCCCGTCTCGGCCGAGCTGCCGTCCGGGTCGTCGAGCAGAAGGCCGAGCGTGTCGGCAGGGAGCTCCTCGCCGTCATCCGTCCGCTCGACGACGAACTCGTCGTGCGGGGCGAACGCTGCCAAGTAGCTGGCCCGCCCGGCGATCCGCTGCGCCCGCGCCGCCAAGTCCTCCTCCGCGCCGACCCGCTGCGCCGCCAGACGGTCGAGGTCCACGCCTGGATACCACGACACGACGAAGCGCAGCGCCGTCTCCGCGCCGGCCCGGGCCGCGGAGGCCCTCCACGCACCGAGTCGCTCCACGCCGGCCTCCAGCCATCGCGCCAGCCGGGTGACGCTGTTCGGCGCCACCGCGCTCGGCCAGAGGCTGGTCGCCATGCCCAAGCCGGCCTCGAACAGGCGGCGCATCTGCTCCTCCACGGCCCGAAGACGGGCCTCGCCGGCAAGAACAAGCTCCGAGAAGGACCAGGCGGCGTACGCGTCGATCTCCGCCCCCAGCTCGCGTTGCTCCGCCCGGTGGGCGTACACGGCCGCATCAGCCGCCTCCTGTGTCTCCGGGAAGACTCCTGGCAAAGGAAAGAAACAAGTCAGTCAAAGAAGGCAACTTGCCGGCTTCGCCAGCCGGCCTGAAGAAAGAGATGATACTTACGGGCGAAGGTCTCGTCAAGGTGCTGCGCCTCGCCCAGCATCCCGCTCTCCCGGATCTCCGATGCACGAGCCTGGGCCTCGAGATCCGTCTCGAGCTGGGCGATCTTCCAGCCGGCGTCCGCCAGCTCCTCGGCCGCCTTGCCGCGCTCCTCCGCCAACCGGCCCAGCTCCCCCTGATGGGCCTCCTCCGCCCTGGCCTTCTCGGCCACCATCCGGTCCACCTCGGCCTGGAGCCGGTCGCGGTCTCCGACGGCGAGGTCGCGCTGCTGGCCGGCTTTCGCAAGCCGGCCTCGAAGGCCTGGCACCTCGGCCGCATAGGCTGCGCGACAAGATTCCCGGTCAGATGCCGGAAGCAAGGATTAGAAGAAAAAGTCAAGGCTCTAAGATTCGACCCGGCTGCTCCACAGTCCGGCCCGAATCTCAGGCGCTACACCCAGTGGGAGCGCTGGCGCGCACCCACTGAAGGCATGAAGGCATACCTTGGACCTGATGCAGCTCCTCCTCCGAGGCGGCGAGCCGGGTTCTGGCCTCGCGGTACCGTTCCCGGAGCCGGTTGAACGCGCTGGCCCGCAGGTCATACAGATGCTGCGCGCAGACAGAAGATTAAGATAATGCAAAAGACGGCCATAAGATTCGACACGGCCGCTCCGCAGCCCGGACGAACCTTGGGGGCTACACCCAGTGGGTGCGCTGGCGCGCCCCACTAATTCAACAATCAAGATAGAAGAAAAAGCTCACCGCGATCGCCTGCTCCAGCTGCCGTGCCCGGTCCAGCTCCTCCCGGAGGAAGGACTGCAGGCGCTCGTCCCGGCCGCGAAGTTGCGAGCGCAAGGCATCCGCCGCATCGTCCTCCCGGGTTCGCGGCCCCACCACGGCCTCGCTGGAGCTCGCCCACGGAAGCTGAAGTGCGGTCCCGGCGCCGGATCCACTTGCACCCGGCCGCTCGGGGTCCATGGCGGCTTGGGGCGGCACGACCGCCAGGGTGCCGGTGCCTTCTGCCGCGGCCCCCGCGGCCGGCGTCGACTGCGCTTGGCCGGATGGCGCGGAGTCCGCCTCGCTCCTCTCCCCGCCGTCCTCGCCTCCCTCCGCCGGGTTGGCCCGGGGCAGCGTGTCCACGACGATCTCCTCGTCAACATCCAACCCGCCGCCGGCCGGTTCCGCCCTCGTCTCCGGATCGCCCGCTCCCGCCGGCTGCGGCTCAATGACCGTCACCGCCGGCGCCGAGCCCGTCTCCATCTCCGGCCAGGCCGGATCCGCGGTAGGCCTGGCCCGCGTCGCGGAGGCCCTCTCCCACGCCTGGACCGAGGCCTCCCGCATCGCCTTCTCGGCCTCAGCCCGGTCTCGCCAGGTGGCACGCGTCGCCGCCTCAAGATCCTGGCCGGACTGGCGGGCCTCGAGTTCTTCCTCCCCGGACCGACTCGGCGGAGGGTCGACGGCGCTGCTCCTGGTCTTCCTCCAGGTGACCTCGCCCGCCGCGGCCTCCGTCGCCGCCACCGCCAAGTCAAGAGCCGACCTGTGCACGGCGGATTCGTCACGGCGAAGGCATAAGGAAGAAAAAAGATATTCCACAAGACGACAGTTGGCGCCCCACAAATAAGGCAAGGAGCACTTACCTGATGACCGTCGGGGGCTCCCGCCTCGGCCCTACGGACGGGGCGAGCCGGCGCTTCTTCTTCACGACGGCCCTCGCGCGCGCCGGCTCCGCCGCCGGGCGTTTCGCGGCCGGTCTCGCCTCGACCACCTCCTTCCCGTGCGGCCGGCTGGCGGTCGCCGCCGCGCGAGCCGGCCCGGCGCCAGCCGCCTTCCGCAGCCGTCTTGGGGGGTCGGCGCTGGCGTCCTCCCCAGCCGAAGGCGCTGCACCGTGGGCGTCGGTCAGGCTCTCCTCGTCGTCATCCGGCCAGTCCCGCAGTAGATCTGGAGGCGGAGATTTACCTGCGACCCGCCACACGCCGGCTGTGGCGTCGGCCAGGCGCGCCTCGACCGCCCCCTCCTCCGCCTCGGCGCCGGCCTCCTCCACATCCGAGTCGGGCAGGTCGGCCAGCAGGTTCTAGGCGTTCGGCCCGTCGTGGTTCCGCTGGCTGGCGAATAGCTGCGGGAATCCCGCGGCGTCAGGACGCAAGAATAACGTCGAAGCGGCAAAATATAAAGACCAGGGACTCACCGCAGGCGCCGGGTTCTCCCGGTGATAGGGCGCCTTCCCGAAGCTCCACTCCCCCTCCTTCAGCGCGGCCTTGGAGATGTAGTTGACCCGCTGGACGATCCCAGCCGGCGTCAGCTCCTTGGTCGACATCCGGGTCGGGTCGTGCCGGCCGCTCATGTCGCCAATCCGGTGTGCCCGGCGCTGCAGCGGCAGAACCCGGCGGGCGATGAAGGCTGCGATGAGATCAGCCGGCTTCAGCCCTTCGTTCTTCGTCAGCTCCCTGACCCGGCCGCAGATCTTCTCCATCTCCTTCGACGGCTCCTTGGGGCGGTACCCCCAATTCGGCTTCTCGAGCGGCGGCGCATCAAAGAACGGCGGAAGGTTGATGACGTCGACAGCCGGGTCGGCATTCCGGACGTAGAAAAACGTCGACTGCCACTTCTTGGCCGAGTCCTCAAGCTGCATCTTGGGAAACGGCCCGTTTGGCCAGCCGGTGACCACCGCTGCGCCGCAGTCGGACATGGGCCGGCTGACACTCCCTGCTGCTTGAGGAAGAACATCATCGCCCACAGCTCCACAGTCGGCAGCATCCCGAGATAGCCTTCGCAGAGCATGGCAAAGCCGGCTACCTGCAACACGGCGTTGGCGCCGAGATGATGCGGCTGCAGCCCGAAGAAATCGAGCCACGCGCGGAAGAAGAGACTCGCGGGGAGGCCGAGCCCGCGCTCGAAGTGCGAGAAGAAGACCACATGCTCGCCCTCCTGCGGCGCCGGCACCCTCTTTGGGCCCGGCGCGCGCGCGAGCAGCGCCCCCGCCAGCGGCAGCCGCTTCGTGCGGCGGAGGTACCGGATGTTTTGCTCCGTCATGATGGAGCCCTCCCAAGAGCCTTTCGGCAGCGCCATTGGGGAGGGTTTTCCGCGGGCCGCGAGATTCGGCGATGGAGAGGAGGAAGAGAGGAGGAGGGCAGCGCGCTGCGGGCTTCGGGTCGCGGCGTGCAGCGGGCATGGGCGAGGCAACGACGGCGGCAGCACTTCGCTCGGGCACGGCGGAGAAGGAGAGGAAGCAGAGGAGGAGCGAGGGGCAGGGGTGCGAGCGCGGGCGTCTCCGTCGCACTCCCCCCTTCTCGTTTATAACCACGCGAAATCGTGGGGGAGTAGGATCGGCTGCGCCCACAATCCCCACTCCCCCGCACTGCGCGCGCGCGTTCCCCACGCGCAGTAACTACGCGGGGAAGCGCAATCGCCAACGGTCGCCGCAGTGAATCCCCCGCGCGCGGGCCGAGGGCGTGTAGTGGCGGGCCCGAGCCGCGGTCACGTCCCATCGCGCGCGTGGGCTGGCAGGCCTCGCCCGCCGCAAGGCCGCACGTGGCAGCCCATCGAGCTGTGGCGGGCGCAAATCGGCGTACGAAGCAAGACCCATCTGGCAGGCGTTTCCGTTTACCGCTCAGGCCGGGGTGCCGCGACCCGGCCCCCGGAGGCCGGCCCCCCAGCGGGTGTTCCCGGCGTCCGCTGCCGCGAAGCCGGCAAGCTGCCAGGCGAAGCCGCCCGGCCGAACTCCGGCGCTTCATCAACAAAACCGGCTCCTCAGGGTGGTAAGCTGCAAAGGCTCCCCTGCCTGAAGCCGGCGAACCTTCACAGCTTCGGGGACTACTGTCGGGGGGATGACCCCCGGGTAGGCAACGGAGCCCGAATCCCTTTCGGAAAATCATCAGAGTAAGACAAGTCCCTCTGGCCGGCTAGCCAGGCATGCCGGCTCCCCAGCGCGAGCCGGCTCGGCGTGGCAACCCGGCCTGGCCGGCTGGCCCATGCCGGCTGGCCGCGAGGCGGCGAAGCCTTAGCGACGAAGCAAGCGGTGCTACAGCGCTCCTCCCTTTACCCTGACAGAGCAGGTGAGGCTGCAGCTTTCCTTGCGCCCCCGCCCGAGGCGGGCGGTGTCAGTGAGGCGCGGTCCTGTAGAAACGGCGGCGCCGACCTCCCTCTGACGATGGACAAGACGCGCCACGGTGCCTCGAACCCAGACTGACGAGACAAGACCCGTCACGATGCCCGCGCCAGGCAGGTGCGGCGCACCTGGCGACCCGGCGACCCGGCCACCGGATCCTGGTCAATGACACCAGGGGCCCGCGCCTCTGGTACGTTACCGTTGTAACCCTGGGGGTCGGCCTATAAGACCCCCAGGGAGGCCTCCGTGCAGAGGGATCGGGTTTTAGTGGCTGAGAGCTCGAGTTAGTGCGGTAAGGTCAGTTCTCACCCAAGCTAGCTCTCTCCAGATCACGAACACTCGCACAGGAGAGGCAGAACGGTGGCTCAGCCCCTTCTCCCTCCTCCATCCAAGCAGCTCCAGGAGCGACTCTGTAACCTCTGTGCTTATCAGCTCACACGGCAGGAGTAGGGGTGTTACCTCTCCAGATGGCCCCGAACCTGGGTACGTCTTGTGTCCCGCACTCGCTCGTGCCAACCTCGCCTCCGAAACCCACCGGCGTCCTATCGTAGCCCCACCTCATAAGCCATCTCATGGAATCTGCCGTGAATCACGCACCCCCAGCGAGAATACCACGACAAGGTGGCACATGCAAAATTACTTGGAACGGCAGGGTAATACCGTATATAGGTAGGTATGGTGGACACTCATGGAAGAAACTTGGCTCAAGGATTTTGGATGCACAAGCAGTATTCCCACTTAGTACAGAAAATTTGGCTATCAAAAGATTCTTAACAAGCATCACATGTTAGAGGATCCATAACAATATAACTTCGATGCAAATATACCCAAACATAACTCATTACATTGTCTTCCTTGTCCAACTTCAACTAATTTGCTCAAGTTTGAAAATAATTAATGGGTATTCACAATCATAAAAGATGTCCAAGATAATATATTTGTATGTGAAATTTCTCTTCCATATACTAATCATTCATGAATTACTTGTATGACTAATATTGTGATTGCCAAACTTCAATAGATTTTACTTTCTAAACCAAATGTGAAATTACTACTAAACATATGGAACAATATAATTTCAGATTTGTGATATTCAATTCATTCAACAATTCACTCTAAGGATATAAGTGAAGCACAAGAATGTAAACTACTCCAAAAGCTATAAGTGAAGATCAAAGAGTAGTTTTATTGAATGGGTAGCTATGTGAAGACTCTATCTCAATAAAGATTTCAGATCAAAATATTTTATTCAAACAGCAAACAAAACGAAAATAAAAGGACACTTCAAGAATAGCACATATCATGTGAACAAGTAAAAACTTAGGCTAACCGATAGGTGTTGATGAAGAAAGGTGGGATGCCCACTGGGGCATCCCCAAGCTTAGTTGCTTGAGACTTCTTGGAATGTTATCTTGGGGTGCCTAGGGCATCCCCAAGCTTGATCTCTTGTGTCTCCTTAATTCCTCTCAGATCATGGCTTCTCCTAAATCTTAAAAACTTCATCCACACAAAACTCAACAAGAACTCGTGTGATAAGTTAGTATAAATCAACTCAAAACCTTAACATTCTCAATTGTAGCAAATCACTAAAATTATAATTAAACATTGCATACTAAATGCCTGTGCATATTTAATACTCCTATCCACAAATAGAAACATTAAATAGGCAAACATATGCAAACAATGCAACTATAACAGCAATCTGCCAAAACATAACAGTCTGTAAAAGGTGAATAAGAATTCATACTTCCCTAATGCAAAAATTCTGAAAAATTACCACGTGACAGAGAACTCATGCATTCTTACTGTGTAAAAATTTCAGATTTTATCATGTTCTGACTATTCAGGAATATTCTGGGCATAACAGAAAACTTTCTGTTTTCAAACAGCAACACATAAACTTGCAAACTGAGCATGGTAAAGGCTATAATTGGCATTTTATTGAAATAAAAGATACAAAACATGATTATTGATGACAGCAATCAAATCTCAACAAAATAAAATGATGCTCCAAGCAAAACTCATATTATGTGACGAATAAAAATATAGCTCCAAGTGAGGTTCCGATCAGGCGAAAGAGGGGATGCCTTCCGGGGCATCCCCTAGCTTAGACGCTTGAGTTTTCCTTGAATATTACCTTGGGGTGCCTTGGGAATCCCCAAGCTTAGGGTCTTGCCACTCCTTATTCTCCTCATATTGTTATCTCACCCAAACCTTGAAAACTTCAATCAAACAAAACTTAACGAAACTTTGTGAGATAGGTTAGTATGATAAAAATAAATCATCCACTTAGGTACTGTCAAGACAAGATTCATAATTGTTCTCACATAATTACTACTGTATTCCATCATTTACACAATTTATATTACTCAATATAAGCTATGGAAACACTAAAACAAGCAAACTATGCACCGAAAACAGAATCTGTCAAAAACAGAACAGCATGTAGTGAGAGATTTAAAAACCATACTTCTGTACCTCCAAAAATACTGAAAAATTAGGAGAAAATAAATCATTTGTAACCCAATACTCTGCAAAAATTTCATAATTTTAACATGCTCCAGTACAGAATATAAATTCCAGCACTGGACGCAAAAGTTTCTGTTTTTGCACAGAATCAAATCAACAAGTATCCACACTATCCCAAAGGCTTTACTTGGCACATTATTGAAACAAAACATATAAAACATGATTACTACAGTATATTAATCATGTGAACACACAAAAACAGTAGGTATAAGTATTGGGTTGTCTCCCAACAAGCGCTTTTCTTTAATGCCTTTTAGCTAGGCATGATGATTTCGATGATGCTCACATAAAAAGTGAAGAATTGAAACACAAAGAGAGCATCATGAATCATATGACAAGCACATTTAAGCCTAACCCACTTCCTATGCATAGGGATTTTGTGAGCAAATAATTTATGTGAGCAAGAATCAACTAGCATATGAAGGCAAAACAAGTATAACTTCAAAAATTTCAACACATTGAGAGGAAACTTGACATTATTGCAACTCCTAAAAGCATATGTTCCTCTCTCATAATAATTTTCAGTGGCATCTTGAATGAATTCAACAATATAACTATCACACAAATTATTCTTTTCATTATCCACAAGCATAGAATTTTTACTACTCTCCGCATAAGCAATTTTATTCTCATTCATAATAGTGGGAGCAAACTCAACAAAATAACTATCATGAGATACTTGATTGGCATAATCCAGTTGAAAATTAAAATCATGATGACAAGTTTCATAGTTATCATTATTCTTTATAGCATACATGTCATCACAATAATCATCATAGATAGCAACTTTGTTGTCATAATCAATTGAAACCTCTTCCCAAATAGTCGAATCATCATTAAATAAAATCATGACCTCTCCAAATCCACTTTTATCATTATTCCAATAAGATTCAACACCCTCCAAAATAGTGGGATCATTAGTACCTAGAGTTGACACTCTTCCAAACCCACTTTGATCAATATAATCATCATAAATATGAGGCATGCTTTCATCATAATAAATTTGCTCATCAAAACTTGGGGGACTAAAAATATCATCTTCATCAAACATAGCATCCCCAAGCTTGTGGCTTTGCATATCATTAGCATCATGGATATTCATAGAATTCATACTAACAACATTGCAATCATGCTCATCATTCAAGGAACTAACATTAAACATTTTATTAAATTCTTCCTCTAACAATTGAGCTTAATTTTCCGATCCATCATTTTCAAGGAAAACATTATATAGATGAAGTATGTGAGGCAACCTCAATTCCATTTTTTGTAGTTTTCTTTTATGAACCAAACTAGTGATAAAACAAGAAACTAAAAGATTCAACTGCAAGATCTAAAGATATACCTTCAAGCACTCACCTCCCTGGCAACGGCGCCAGAAAAGAGCTTGATGTCTACTACGCAACTTTATTCTTGTAGACGTTGTTGGGCCTCCAAGTGCAGAGTTTTGTAGGACAGTAGCAAATTTCCCTCAAGTGCATGACCTAACGTTTATCAATCCATGGGAGGCGTAGGATGAAGATGGTCTCTCTCAAACGACCCTGCAATCAAATACAAGAAATCTCTTGTGTCCCCAACACACCCAATACAATGGTAAATTGTATAGGTGCACTAGTTCGGCGAATAGATGGTGATACAAGTGTAGTATGGATAGTAGATATAGGTTTTCGTAATCTGAAAATATAAAAAAAGCAAGGTAACAAGTGATAAAACGGAGCACAAACGGTACTGCAATGCTTGAAAACAAGGCCTAGGGTTCTGCTACTTGTAGTCTGCGTTGGTATTTCCTCGAAGAGGATAGGATGATGAAGTACAGTAGAGATAAGTATTTCCCTCAGTTAAGAACCAAGGTTATCAATCCAGTAGGAGAACCAAGCAAAATTCCGTTAAGCGCACCTGCACACACAAGAGCAAACACTTGCACCCAACGCAAATAAGAGGGTTGTCAATCCTCATAGCGGTTATTTGCAAGGATTAAATCTTATCGAGGTAAAAAGATAAACTAAACTACCAATAAAAATAAAAGTAAATAAATTGCAGCAAGGTATTTTTAGGTTTTTTATATAATAAAGATAGACCCGGAGACCATAGTTTTCACTAGAGTCTTCTCTCTTGAGCACATAAACATACGGTGGGTAAACAAATTACTGTTGGGCAATTGATAGAAAAGCAAATAATTATGACGGATTCATGGCAAAGATCATGTATATAGGCATCACGTCCGAGACAAGTAGACCGACTCCTGCCTGCATCTACTACTATTACTCCACCCATCGACCGCTATCCAGCATGATCTAGGGTATTAAGTATGAAACAGAGTAACGCCTTAAGCAAGATGACATGATGTAGAGAAGCAAATTGAAGCAATATGAATAAACCCCATCTTTTTATCCTTAATGGCAGCAATACAAATACGTGTCATGTCCCTTTCTGTCACTGGGATTGAGCACCGCAAGATTGAACCCATCACAAAGCACCTCTCCCATTGCAAGATAAATCAATCTAGTAGGCCAAACTAAACCGATAGATCGGAGAGAAATACAAAGCTATAACAATCATGCATAAAAGAGTTCAGAGAAGACTCAAATATTTCTCATGAATAATCTGATCATAAACTCACAATTCATCGGATCCCAACAAACACACCGCAAAACAAGATTACATCGGATAGAACTCCAAGAACATCGAGGAGAACATTGTATTGAAGATCAAAGAGAGAGAAGAAGCCATCTAGCTACTAGCTATGGACCCGTAGGTCTATGGTAAACTACTCACACATCATCGGAAGGGCAGCAAGGTTGATGTAGAAGCCCTCCGTGATCGATTCCCCCTCCGGCAGAGTATCGGAAAAGGCCTCTAGATGGGATCGTGGAAGAACAGAGGCTTGCGGCGGCGGAAAGGTTTTCTCTTCTGGCTCTCTAGGGGTTTCCCAATATTTGTGAATTTATAGAAGTGGAATTAGGTCAAATGGAGTCACGTGGGCCCCACAAGGTACTACGGTGCGCCCCCCTGGGGCCCGCCCTAGTGCCTTGTGATGCCTCCGTGAGGCTTCTGGCCTCCTCCCGAAGCATCCCAGGTTTCTTTTGTCCAGAAAAAAATCTCCAAAAAGTTTTGTGGCATTTAGACTTCATTTGGTATTGTTTCTCTGAAAAGCCAAAAACAAGCATAAAATAGCAACTGACACTAGGCACTGGGTTAATAGGTTAGTCCCAAAAAATGATATATAATTGCATACAATTGCATATAAAAACATCCAAGATTGATACTATAATAGCATGGAACAATCAAAAATTATAGATACATTGGAGACGTATCAAGCATATGCAAGCTTAATTCATGCTCGTCCTCGAGTAGGTAAATGATAAAAACAGAATTTTTGATGTGGAATGCTACCTATCATGTTTCATCATGTAATCTCTCTCTTACGGTATGAATAATAAGATCGAAATGATTCAAAGCAATAGTCTATAATTTGATATAAAGACATCAATACTCAGGCATACTAGCAAACAGTCATGTCTTTCAAAATAAAAATGCTAAAGAACGTTATCCCTACAAAATCATATAATCCTGTCATGCTCCATCTTCTTCACACAAAGTATTTATCATGAACAACCCCGGTTTTAGCCAAGCAATTGGTTCATACATTTTAACGCGCTTCAGCTTTTTCAACTCCACTCAATACATGAGCGTAAGCCATGGATATAGCACTATGCGTGGAATAGAGTATGGTGATAGAGATAAATAGGAGAATTCAAAAATGGAGAAAGTCTCACATCAACGAGGCTAATCAATGGGCTATGGAGATGCCCATCAACTCATGTCAATGCGAGAAGTAGGGATTGCCATGCAACGGATGCACTAAGAGCTATAAGTGAATGAAAGCTCAACATGAAAACTAAGTGGGTGTGCATCCAACTTGCTTGCTCATGAAGACCTCGGGCATTTGAGGAAGCCCATCATCGGAATATACAAGCCAAGTTCTATAATGAAAAATTCCCGCTAGTATATGAAAGTGACAAAATAGGAGACTCTCTATATGAAAAACATGGTGCTACTCTGAAGCACAAGTGTGGAAAAAGATAGTAACATTGCCCCTTCTCTCTTTTTCTCTCATTTATTTTTTCTTTTCCTTTTCTTTTTTTTCTTTTTTTTCTTTTTTTTTCTTTATATTTTTTTTTTTTTCATGGCTCTTTTTCGCCTCTTTTTTTATTTTATTTTTATTTTCGTCCGGAGTCTCATCCCGACTTGTGGGGGAATCATAGCCACCATCATCCTTTCCTCACTGGGACAATGCTCTAATAATGATGATCATCACACCTCTATTTACTTACAACTCAAAATTACAACTCGATACTAGAACAAAAATATGACTCTATATGAATGCCTCGGGCAGTGTACCAGGATGTGCAATGATGCTAGCGTAATATCTATAAAAATGATGAACGGTGGCTGAGCCACAAAAACTATGTCAGCTATATGATCATGCAAAGCAATATGACAATAATGATGTGTGTCATAAAAACGGAACGGTGGAAGTTGCATGGCAATATATCTCGGAATGGCTATGGAAATGCCATGATAGGTAGGTATGGTGGATGTTTTGAGGAAGATATAAAGAGGCTTATGTGTGATAGAGCGTATCATATCACAGGGTTTGGATGCATCGGCGAAGTTTGCACCAACCCTCGATGTGAGAAAAGGCAATGCATGGTACCGAAGAGGCTAGCAAATTGCGGAAAGGTGAGAGTGCGTATAATCCATGGACTCACATTAGTCATAAAGAACTCACATACTTATTGCGAAAGTTTATTAGCCCTCGAAGCAAAGTACTACTACGCATGCCCCTAGGGGGAGGTTAGTAGGAGTTAACCATCGCGCGCCCCCGATCGCCACACAAAGGAAGACAATCAATAATAATTCATGCTCCAACTTCTTAGCATAACGACAGACCATACGTGCATGCTTCGGGAATCACAAACCTTAACACAATTATTCTTACTAAACCACAATTATCTACTAATACCTCCCACATATTACCATCTTAATATCGCAAAACTATTGCAAGGAATCAAATTTAGCATATTCAGTGATCTACATGAAAGTTTTTATTATATCCCTCTTGAATACCTATCATATCAGGACCAAATTCATAACCCGTGCATATTACCATTGCTATCATGAGACTCTTAAAAAGATATAAGTGAAGCATGAGAGTGCAACTATTTCTTTAAAATATAATCACCGCCGTGCTCTAAAAGATATAAGTGAAGCACTAGAGCAACTGCCTAGCTCAAAAGATATAAGTGAAGCACATAGAGTATTCTAACAAATCACGAATAATGTGTGTCCCTCTCAAAAAGGTGTGTTCAGCAAAGATGATTGTGACAAATTAAAAAAAGCAAACAAAAGCAAACAAACTAATTTACAAGACGCTCCAAGTAAAACACATATCATGTGATGAATAAAAATATAGCTCCAAGTGAGTTACCGATAGATTGTAGACGAAAGAGGGGATGCCTTCCAGGGCATCCCCAAGCTTAGACGCTTGAGTCTTCCTTGAATATTACCTTGGGGTGCCTTGGGCATCCCCAAGCTTAGGCTCTTGCCACTCCTTATTCCTTAGTCCATCGTAGTCTCACCCAAAACTTGAAAACTTCAGCACACAAAACTCATCAGAAACCTCGTGAGATCCGTTAGTATAACAAACAAATCTTAAACTTTAGGTACTGTAGTAAATTGATTCATATTTAATATTGGCATAATTCTACTGTACTCCAACTTCTCCATGACTCATACCCCCCGATACGATCCATAGATTCATCAAAATAAGCAAACTATGCAACAAAAACAGAATCTGTCTAAAACAGAAGTCTGTAAAGATCTATTTAAAAGCCATACTTGTGTAACTCCAAAAATTCTTAAAAATTAGGAAAATGTGGGAAATTCATATACCAATACTGTGTAAAAATGTCAGATATTTCTGACGCTCCAGTATAGAACTAAAATTCCAACACTGGACGCAAAATTTTCTGTTTTCCAAACAGCATCAATTATACTATCTTCCAAATCATCCCAAAGGCATTACTTGGCACAAACACAATTAAAACATAAAAACATAATCTAAAAGAAGTTTCAATCATGCAGACACTCAAGAACAGTAGGTAAAAGCAAAATTTTATTTTATTCACTGGGTTGCCTCCCAACAAGCGCTATTGTTTCATGCCCCTAGCTAGGCATAATGCATAGTTTCAAGTGTTGTCATCCGTCAAATTGATTCCATAAGTGGCCCTCATAATGGATTCATATGGTGCTTTAATTCTCTTCCTAGGGAAGTGTTCCATCCCTTTCTTTCGTGGAAATTGAAACCTTATATTACCTTCTTTCATATCAATAATAGCACCAATAGTTTGAAGAAAAAGTCTACCAAGTATTATGGGGCAAGAAGGATTGCATTCAATGTCAAGAACAATAAAGTCCACGGGCACGTAATTTCTATTTGCAAGAATAAGCACATCATTTATCCTACCCAATGGCTTTTTAATAGTGGAATCCGCAAGATGCAAATTAAGGGAACAAGGATCCAAGTCGGTGAGACCTAGCACATCACACAAAGACTTTGGTATAGTGGAAACGCTAGCACCAAGATCACAAAGAGCATTACATTCATAATATTTAATTTTTACTTTAATAGTGGGTTCCCATTCATCTTGTAATTTTCTAGGAATTGATACTTCTAACTCAAGTTTTTCTTCATGCGCTTTCGTCATGGCTTCTACAATATGTTTAGTGAAAGCTTTATTTTGTTCATATGCATTTCGTGAATTAATCATGGATTGCAACAAGGAAATACACTCAATTAAATAACAACTATCATAATTAAAGTCCTTGTAATCCAAAGTAGTGGGTGCATTACTATTTAAAGTTTTAATCTCTCCAAACCCACTTTTTCATTTTTATGATCAAGATTATCACCCTCCAAGCAAGTGGGACTCCTTCTTTCTAAAGTTGACTCTTCTTCAGTCCCTTTTTCATCAAGTTTTATATTATTAAACAAAGATTCAATAGGTGTAACACTAATCATTTTAATATCTTCATCATTACTACGATAGAAACCGGGTGGAATCGCTTTTTCTAGAAATTCTCGCTTAGCTCTCAACCTAGCGGTCCTTTCTTTACTTTCATTAATGGAGACATAGATAGCTTTAATAGACTCAGTTATATCATGCTTAGATGGAAAAAAATTAGTTTTGAGATTTTCTACATCATGAGCAATTTTATCCATGTTCCTAGCCAATACATCAACTCTATTCAATTTTTCTTCTATCATAGCATTGAAATTATTTTGCGAACTAATAAATTCTTTAATATTACTTTCAAGATCAAAGGGCGTCCTATTATTATTATAAGAATTACCATAAGGATTGCCATAATTATTAGAAGAATTTCCAGGAAACGGTCTAGATTGAAATTACCCCTATAAGCATTGTTGTTGAAATTATTTCTAGAGACAAAATTTACATCAATAGCATCATTATTTTTCTCAATCAAAGTGGACAATGGCACATCATTAGGATCAATATGAGCATTTTTACTAGCAACCAATTTCAATAAAGCATCCATCTTATCACTCAAAGTATTAATTTTCTTCAACAGAATTTACCTTCTTACCAGTTGGAGTTCGTTCAGTGTGCCATTGAGAATAATTTGCCATAATATTATCAAGAAGTTTTGTAGTTTCTCCCAATGTAATTTCCATGAAGGTGCCACCTGCGGCAGAGTCTAGCAAATTTCTAGAGACAAAGTTTAGTCCCGCATAAATTTTTTGTATGATCATCCATAAATTCAAACCATGAGTTGGGCAATTTATTATCATTAATTTCATTCTTTCCCAAGATTGGGCAACATGTTCATGCTCAAGTTGCTTAAAATTCATAATTTGGTTTCTTAAAGAAATAATCTTAGCGGGAGGAAAATACTTGGTAATAAAAGCATCCTTACACTTATCCCAAGAATCAATACTATTTCTAGGCAAGGATGAAAACCAAGTTTTAGCACAATCTCGTAGTGAGAACGGAAATAATTTTAATTTGAAAATATCATTATCCACATATTTCTTCTTTTGCATATCACAAAGTTCAACGAAAGTATTTAGATGGGATGCAGCATCTTTATTCGAGCTACTAGAAAATTGTTCTTTCATAACAAGATTAAGCAAGGCAGCATTAATGTCACATGACTCCGCACTAGTGGCAGGAGGAGAAATAGGAGTAATAATAAAATCATTATTATTAGTATTGGAAAAGTCACACAATTTCGTATTTTCTTGAGACATCGCGACAAAACAAGCAAACTAGCAAACAAAATATTTTTGTGTCCTTGTAAAATATTTTAGAAGTGGGGGAGATGAATACGAGAGGCAAATGAAAATAAAAGGTAAATAAAGTAAATGCAAGTGAATGATAATTTGTGCGAAGGTACTTGGTAATTTTGATGATGTCTCCCCGGCAACGGCGCCAGAAATTCTTCTTGCTACTTGTAGTCTGCGTTGGTATTTCCCCGAAGAGGAGAGGATGATGCAGTACAGTAGAGATAAGTATTTCCCTCAGTTAAGAACCAAGGTTATCAATCCAGTAGGAGAACCAAGCAAAATTCTGTTAAGCGCACCTGCACACACAAGAGCAAACACTTGCACCCAACGCAAATAAGAGGGTTGTCAATCCTCTTAGCAGTTATTTGCAAGGATTAAATCTTATCGCGGTAAATAGATAAACTAAACTAGTAATAAAAATAAAAGTAAATAAATTGCAGCAAGGTATTTTTAGGTTTTTTATATAATAAAGATAGACCCGGGGACCATAGTTTTCACAAGAGGCTTCTCTCTTGAGCACATAAACATACGGTGGGTAAACAAATTACTGTTGGGCAATTGATAGAAAAGCAAATAATTATGACGGATTCATGGCAATGATCATGTATATAGGCATCACGTCCGAGACAAGTAGACCGACTCCTGCCTGCATCTACTACTATTACTCCACCCATCGACCGCTATCCAGCATGCATCTAGGGTATTAAGTATGAAACAGAGTAACACCTTAAGCAAGATGGCATGATGTAGAGAAGCAAATTCAAGCAATATGAATAAACCCCATCTTTTTATCCTTAATGGCAACAATACAAATACATGTCATGTCCCTTTCTGTCACTGGGATTGAGCACCGCAAGATTGAACCCATCACAAAGCACCTCTCTCATTGCAAGATAAATCAATCTAGTAGGCCAAACTAAACCGATAGATCGGAGGGAAATACAAAGCTATAACAATCATGCATAAAAGAGTTCAGAGAAGACTCAAATATTTCTCATGAATAATCTTATCATAAACTCACAATTTATCGGATCCCAACAAACACACCGCAAAAGAAGATTACATCGGATAGAACTCCAAGAACATCAAGGAGAACATTGTATTGAAGATCAAAGAGAGAGAAGAAGCCATCTAGCTACTAGCTATGGACCCGTAGGTCTGTGGAAAACTACTCACACATCATCGGAAGGGCAGCAAGGTTGATGTAGAAGCCCTCCGTGATCGATTCCCCCTCCGGCAGAGTACCGGAAAAGGCCTCCAGAAGGGATCGTGGAAGAACAGAGGCTTGCGGCTGCGAAAAGGTTTTCTCTTCTGGCTCTCAGGGTGTTTCCCAATATTTTTGAATTTATAGGAGTGGAATTAGGTCAAACGGAGTCATGTGGGCCCACAAGGTACTACGCCCCCCGGGGGCGCGCCCTAGTGCCTTGTGAAGCCTCCGTGAGGCTTCTGGCCTCCTCCCGAAGCTTCCCAGGTTTCTTTTGTCTAGAAAAAATCTCCAAAAAGTTTCATGGCATTTGGACTTCATTTGGTACTGTTTCTCAGAAAAGCCAAAAACAAGCAGAAAACAGCAACTGGCACTAGGCACTGGGTTAATAGGTTAGTCCCAAAAAATGATATATAATTGCATACAATTGCATATAAAAACATCCAAGATTGACACTATAATAGCATGGAACAATCAAAAATTATAGATACGTTGGAGACTTATAAGGTTCATACTTTCACTAGTGCAATCTCTCAACAATGCTAACATAATTGAATCATATAACAATCCCTCAACGTGCGATAAAGAATCACTCCAAAGTTCCTTTTAGCGGAAAACATAAGAAAGAAATTGTTGTAGGGTTCGAAACCACCTCAAAGTTATCCTTTCCGATCAATCTACTGAGCCATCCCTATAAGTGTCACGAACAGCCCTACAGTTCGTACTAAAATAACACGATATGATACGCATCAACCAACTCTAATGTCACCTAGATACTCCAATGTCATCACAAGTATCCGTGAGTTGATTATTCGATATGCATCAAACAACTTCAGACTCATAATATTCAATCCACACAAAGAACTTCAAAGAGTACCCCCAAAGTTTCTATCGGAGAAAAGAAAATGAAAACGTGTACCAACCCATATGCCTAGATTACCCTAATGTCACCTCAGGAATCCACAAGTTGATTACCAAACAATACATCAAGTAACTCAATAGAATACCCCATTGTCACCACGGCTATCCACATGCAAGACATACATCAAGTGTTCTTAAATCTGAAATATTCAATCCGACAATAACGAAGCCTCAAAGGGAAAAACTAAATTCATCACAAGAAGATAGAGAGGGAAGAAACACCATATGATCTAACTATATTAACAAAGCTCGCGATACATCAAGATCGTGCCAAATCAAGAACACGAGAGAGAGAGAGAGATCAAACACATAGCTACTAGTACATACCCTCAGCCCCGAGGGTGAACTACTCCCTCCTCGTCATGGAGACCGCCGGGATGATGAAGATGGCCTCCGGTGATGATCCCCCCTCCGGCAGGGTGCCGGAACGGAGCTCCAGATGGGTTTTCTTCGGTACAGAGGCCTGCGGCGGCGGCGGCGAAGTTCTAGGTTTATTTCTGGGGGTTTCTCTATTTATAGGATTTTTCAGTGTTGGAATCACGCGAAAAGGAGCTACGAGGGCCCCATAAGGCAACAACACACGACCCCCCACCAGGGCGCGCCGTGTTGCCTGGTGAGCTCCTCGTGAGGCTTATGGTCCTTCCACGAAGCTTCGGGGGTCTCATTTGGTCCAAAAAAATCGTCAAAAAGTTTCGTCCAATTCTTGAGAACTTTTATTTCTGCACAAAAAACAACACCACGGTAGTTCTGCTGAAAACAGCGTCAGTCCGGGTTAGTTCTAATCAAATCATACCAAAACCATATAAAATTGTTATAAACATGGCATGAATACTTCATAAATTGTAGATACATTGGATACGTATCATGATCCTACATGTAATTATTATGAGAGAGGAAAACATGGCTTCTACATCAACCTTGCTACCCTTTCGATGATGTGTGAGTAGTTTACCATAGACCTACGGGTCCATAGCTAGTAGCTAGATGGCTTCTTCTCTCTCTTTTATCTTCAATACCATGTTCTCCTCGATGTTCTTGGAGTTCTATCCGATGTAATCTTCTTTTGCGGTGTGTTTGTTGAGATCCGATGAATTGTGAGTTTATGATCAGATTATTCATAAGAAATATTTGAGTCTTCTCTGAACTCTTTTATGCATGATTGTTATAGCTTTGTATTTCTCTCCGATCTATCGATTTGGTTTGGCCAACTAGATTGGTTTATCTTGCAATGGGAGAGGTTCTTTGTGATGGGTTCAATCTTGTGGTGCTCAATCCCAGTGACAGAAAGGGAAATGACACGTATTTGTATTGTTGCCATTAAGGATAAAAAGATAGGGTTTAATCATATTGCTTGAGTTTACTTTGTCTACATCATGTCATCTTGCTTAAGGTGTTACTCTGTTTTATACTTAATACCCTAGATGCATGCTGGATAACGGTCGATGGGTGGAGTAATAGTAGTAGATGCAGGCAGGAGTCGGTCTACTTGTCTCGGGCGTGATGCCAAAATACATGATCATTGCCTTGAATATCGTCATAACTATGCGCTTTTCTATCAATTGCCCAACAGTAATTTGTTTACCCACCGTATGTTCTGCAATCGAGAAAGAAGCCTCTAGTGAAAACTATGGCCCCCGGGTCTACCTTTATCATATATTAAAATCCAAAAATACCTTGCTGCAATTTATTTACTTTTATTTCCTTTTACAATTTATATTTCTATCTATCACTATCAGAATTAATCCTTGCAAATAACCGCTAAGAGGATCGACAACCCTCTTATTTGCGTTGGGTGCAAGTGTTTGCTTTTGTGTGTATAGGTGCTGCTAACGAGGTTCTGTGTGGTTCTCCTACTGGATTGATAACCTTGGTTCTTAACTGAGGGAAATACTTATCTCTAGTATACTGCATCATCCTCTCCTCGTCGGGGAAATACCAACGCAATCTACAAGTAGCAGTTCGCCGGATCTACTGTCTCCGTCCTTCTGCAGGCGCATGCGGGGCGTTTGGAGCTAGGTTGCGGCTGGGAACCGTGGTGGTTCTTGGCCTCGGATGACACATCTCTAGTCGATACCGGCATGGTGCTCGGCATGGCTCGACGGTTTGCACTGCGTCCGGTGGCTCGGCTTCCGATCGATGGTTGATGGTCTTAGTGGCTAGTGCTGGTTGGTGGTTGTTGGCGCCTTCGCAAGGTGGGGTTGGCTGCTTCGGTGGTGGGTTTCTTCGCCTGCGAGTTGGCTCGGTGGTGGTGTTTGGTAGACTTGCCGACGATAGTTCGGGTTGGGTGTTAGGGAGCTTGGGTGAATACCATGTCTCGGTCTTGGGCATGTGTGATCGGTGATGGCGGCGGCTGAGGCATCATAAACCTTCTTGGAGGCATCGTCGCGTCGCTACTGAACCCCACCCGCATGGTTCTTATTCTCCTTTTACAGACTGTTCTGTTTTGGTAGACCGCTGTTATAGTTGCATTGTTTGCATATGTTTGCGTGTTTAATGTTTCTATTTGTGGATAGGAGTATTAAATATGAAGAGGCATTTAGTATGTAGTGTTTAATTATAATTTTTGTGATTTGCTACAGTAGAGAATGTTAAGGTTTTGAATTGATTTATACTAACTTATCTCACGAGTTCTTGTTATGTTTTGTGTGGACGAAGTTTTTTAGATTTAGGAGAAGCCATGATATGAGAGGAATTAAGGAGACACAAGAGCTCAAGCTTGGGGATGCCCAAGGCATCCCAAATTAATATCTCAAGAAGTCTCAAGCATCTAAGCTTGGAGATGCCCCGGTAGGCATCCCACCATTCTTCATCAACAACTATCGGTCAGTTTTGGTTGAGCCTAAGTTTTTGCTTCTTCACATGATATGTGCTATCCTTGGAATATCATTTTATTTTGTTTTCTTTGCTGTTTGGATAAAATACTTAAGATCTGAAATTTTTAAATGAAAGAGAGTCCTCACATAGCTACCTATTTACTTAACTACTCATTTGATCTTCACTTATATCTTTTTGGAGTAGTTTGTCATTTACTCTTGTGCTTCACTTATATCCTATGAGTAAATTGTGAAAGAATTGAATATCATAAAGTTGAAATTTATATGCTTCATATGCTTGTCCCATGGGGAGTAGTGACTTCACATACAAGAAGTATAAGTGGTAAAATTTATTGAAAGTTAACAAACATAGCATTAGTCACTTGAACAATTCATGAAAGAATTTTGAAGGAAGAGAAATTTCACATATAAATATACTATCTTGGACATCTTCTATGATTGTGAGCCCCCATTAATTATTTTCAAGCTTGATCAAGTAGTTGACGTTGGACAAGACAACGTAATGAGTTATGTTTGTTTATATTCACATAGAAGTTATATTGTCATGGATCCTCCAACATGTGGTGCTTGCTTAGGATCTTTTGCTAGCCAAAAATTCGTACTAAGTAGAGATACTACTTGTGCATCCAAAACCCCTTAAACCCAATTTCTTGCCATGAGTGTCCACCATATCTACCTATGGATTGAATAAGATCCTTCAAGTAAGTTGTCATCGGTGCAAAAAGCAATAAAAATTGCTCCTAAAATATGTATGATCTTTTATTGTAAGGGAAAATAAGCATTGTACGAACTTGTGATGGTAAAGAAATAAAAGCGACGGACTGCATAATAAAGGTTGCTATCACAAGGGGAAATATAACGTGACGTTCCTTTGCATTAAGGGCTTGTGCATCCAACAACAAAAAGCGCATGACAACCTCTGCTTCCCTCTGCGAAGGGCCTATATTTTACTTTTCTGTATTTACTTTTCTGTATTTACTTTTATGCAAGAGTCATTAATGTTCATCCCTATTCCGCTCTATTTATTCTTTAGTTGGCAAGCATTATGTGGTAGGGAAAGATCCAGGCACATATATCCAGTTGAATATAGGTGATCATGAGTTATTATTGTTGACATTATCCATGAGATAAATAAGTTGGGAGGCAAAACATTAATCCCCTATCTTCCTATGTGTTTGACTGAAACGGTTTGTTCTAAAAATATGCTTTGAGTGTCAGCAATCATGGAAGACTAAATGATGGTTGAGTATGTGGAATTTGCTAGATCAAAGCTCTTACATAGACCCTTCCTGAAAATAAGATGAATTGCAATTGTTTGATGACTGAGAACATAGTTTGTTAGTTTTCAAGAAAGTTTATGGCCGATACTTTAAACATGTGAATAGCTTGCTACTTGATCAAGAGAAGTTTTATGAGATGATCTACTAATTATGATATATATTGATGCTAGAAAAAGTGATTGAAATTATCATTGATCAAACTTATGCACTATGCTAGCATTCACACTTCATAAATTATTTCTTTTATCATTTACCTACTCGAGGACGAGCAGGAATTAAGCGTGGGGATGCTGATACGTCTCCAACGTATCTATAATTTATGAAGTATTCATGCCATGTTTATAACAATTCTCTATGGTTTTGGTATGATTTGATTAGAACTAACCCGGACTGACGCTGTTTTCAGCAGAATTGCCATGGTGTTGTTTTTTGTGCAGAAATAAAAGTTCTTGGAATTGGATGAAACTTTTTGGAGATTTTTTATGGAATAAATAAAAAATACTGGAACCAAGACCCACTGGAGGGGGGCCATCTAGTGCTCACGAGACACCAGGGCGCGCCACCCCCCCCAGACGCGCCCTGGTACCTCGTGGGGCCCACGTGGCTCCGTCTGACCTGATTCCAACGCTGAAAAATCCTATAAATAGAGAAACCCCCAGAAATAACCCTAGATGAGTTTTTACACCGCCGCAGGCCTCTGTACCTCCACGATCTCATCTACAGCCCTTTTCCGGCACCCTGCCGGAGGGGGGAAAGCATCACCGTAGGCCATCTTCATCATCCCGGTGGTCTCCATGACGAGGAGGGAGTAGTTCACCCTCGGGGCTGAGGGTATGTACTAGTAGCTATGTGTTTGATCTCTCTCTCTCTCGTGTTCTTGATATGGCACGATCTTGATGTATCGCGAGCTTTGTTAATATAGTTGGATCATATGGTGTTTCTTCCCTCTCTATCCTTGTTGTGATGAATCGAATATTTTCCCTTTGAGGTTTTGTTATTGTCGGATTGAATATTTCAGATTTGAAAACACTTGATGTATGTATTGCATATGAATACCCGTGGTGACAATGGGGTATTATATTGATTCACTTGATGTATGTTTTGGCACTCAACTCGCGGATTCCCGAGGTGACATTGGGGTAATCTACGCATAGGGGTTGATGCATGTTTTCATTATCTTTTCTCCGATAGAAACTTTGGAGTGCTCCTTGGAGTTCTTTGTATGGATTGAATATTATGATTATGAAGTTGTTTGGTGCATATCGTATAATCAACTCACGGATACTTGTGGTGACATTGGAGTATCTAGGTGACATTAGAGTTGGTTGATGTGTATCATATGGTGTTATTTTAGTACGAACTCTAGGGCTGTTTGTGACACTTATAGGAATAGCTCAATAGATCGAACGGAAAGGATAACTTTGAGGTGGTTTCGTACCCTACAAACAATTTATATCTTATGTTCTCCGCTAATAGGAACTTGGGAGTGATTCTTTATCGCACGTTGAGGGATGGTTATATGATCCAATTATATTAGCATTGTTGAGAGACTGCACTAGTGAAAGTATGAACCCTAGGCCTTGTTTTAAAGCATTGCAATACCGTTTGTGCTCACTTTCATCGTTTGCTAATTGCTGTTTTTATTTATTCAGATTATAAAAATATATTTCTACTATCCATACTACACTTTTATCACCATGTCTTCGCCGAAATAGTGCACCTATACAATTTACCATTGTATTGGGTGTGTTGGGGACACAAGAGATGTCGGGCCCATGGAACCCGGGGTATCCAGGCCCGTCTGCCTATGGCCCGGGGCGCAACGCCTGGCGTGGGCCCAGCGGGCCGTCACCACCGAACTCTCACCAAGACCCCTCACGAGGCCCTGGCCTCCTGAGGACCCTCCTCAGGGAGTAGCAAGCAACGCTCAGCACCACCGTCAACGGCCTCGCGAGGTCCTCTCGCGAGGCGGCTTCCCGAAGGGGCCTCGCGAGGCGGCTTTCTGAGGCGGCTTCCCGAAGGGGCCTCGCGAGGCGGCTTTCCGAGGTGGCCTCCCGAGGCCCCCCTCCCACAGGCGCTCAAGACGAAGGCCGTTCGGCGTGCTGCGCGGTCTGGAGCCCATCACGTGGGTGACGCGCGCGGCGACGAGCTGCGACAGAAGCCGCGCCAGCAGGCACGGATGAAGATGGTTTCCTCTTTTGTGTTAGGGGAGCAGGGCCAGCTATCTACTCTCCAAAGCAACTCCAAAGGTTGCCCGATCGGCGAAGGAAGACCAGGAGACGGGCGCGCAGGGCGGAGGTCATCCCCGAGCCCACCGGCGCGTCATGGATCATGCTTTGGCAGGCGAAGACCACCTTTAGTCAGGATAGCCTGAGCGCCTGTCCCCTTTCAAAATCGCCAAGTGTGGCAACCCTTCCCGCCTAAAGTTTCCAGGGGGAAGAGGACCAAGGCCGATATAAAGGGCAGTGCTGCCATTGTAGAAGGGGGATTTTTCCATCATCTCGCACCTTGTACTCTCTCTCTCGCACCAGAGCAATATCAGACAAGCAGGAGTAGGGTCTTACACCGCAAGGTGGCCCGAACCTGGGTAAACCGCTGAGTCCTTGCCCCGTCCCTCGCTAGCGCGCTCTCGCCGTAGCCTCGCCGTCGCTTAGCCGTGGTAGGAGGCGAAGTAGTAGAACAAGCTCACCCCAGTGTTCGAACCTTTGGGTCCCCGGAGCCCCACTGCCGACATTTGGCGCGCCAGGTAGGGGTGCGCCACTGTTCTTCTGCTCCGCCCTCAGTTCCACCAACCCCATGGCCGACGCACGTCGCGAGCACGCCGAGCGCAGGGCTGGCCGCGTGGCTCAGACGGAGCCGGTGGCCCGCAGCAATCGCCGCCGTCCCGAAGCCGAAGCCGCCGCCACCGACCCCGCTGCCCGCGAGCAGCAGGACTCCTCCCTGCACCCCTCCGTGCGGGTGAACGGCCACACCACCACGGCCTCCTCCCTCGCCCACCATGGGCCGCCGAACCCGCAGGCAGCGCTGCTCATGGCGCGTGAGCTGCTCCGCTACCGTCCGGCTGATGCCGCCTACGACGCCTGGCTCGGTCGCATCGCCGAGCTCGTCAACGTCGTCGGGGACGCTCCGGCACCTTCTCACTCGCTCCGCCCGCTGCCGTCTCGTGCTGGGGACCTGGCGCACGGCGCTCCTCCGCCGCCTCCTCGGCGCGACGAGCACGCCGGGCCCCAGCGCAGCGCGCGGGCTCGTGAGCCATCCCGTGGTGCATCCTCGCTAGACCGAGACAAGGCCAACTGCCAGATCATCCACCGCGCGCCCCCGACGCGCGGGTGCTCCTCGAGCGGCTGTGCCAGCGCCAGGACCAGGCCGTTCAGGACGTTGCAGCGGCCGGGTGCCAAAACCGCGCCGCCCTCGCTGGCGGCGTCCCCTCGAGCGCCGTGGGCTGCCGCGCCTTCACCCGCGAGCTGCGTCGCGTGGTCTGGCCCGTGAAGTGCAAGCCTGAGCTGCCTCCGCGCTACGACGGCACCCCCAACCCCACGGAGTTCCTCTAGCTCTACGCGTTGAGCGTCGAGGCGGCGAACGGCGACGACAAGGTCATGGCGAACTGGTTCCCCATGGCTCTCAAGGACGGCCCGCGCTCCTGGCTCATGAACCTCCCCGAGGCTTCCATCTCGTCGTGGGCCGAGCTCTGCAGCCAGTTCATCGCCAACTTCAAGGGCACGCAGGACCGCTCCCTCACCATCAACGACCTGCGGCGTGTTCGACAGCGCCCAGACGAGACCCTCCGCAAGTACATCCAGCGCTTCAGTCAGGTGCGCAACAAGATCCCGCATTTTCCACCGGTGTCACGGACATCAAGATGCGCGAGAAGCTCGCCATCAACGGTGAGCTCGACTCCGTGCTCGAGCTGCTCGACCTCGCCGACAAGTGCGCCAAGGCTGAAGAAGGCCACCTCTTCATCCACAACGACCCTGACGCGGCGCTCGACGGCGCCATGGCCAAGAGCAAGGACGTCAAGCGCAAGGGCCCTGCCGTACTCGCGGCGGAGCCCGAGCAGAAGCACGGCCGCGACCGCGATGAGCCCAGGAAGGACAACCAGCCACTCTGCGCTTTTCACAACGTCCGCTCCCACAGCACCGAAGACTGTCGGGAGCTCAAGCTGCTCCGCGACGAGCGCCAGAGCCGCCGGGACGACCGCAATGGCCGCGGCGCCGGCCGCGGAGGTGGCCGCAGCGGCAGCCGCTGGGACAGCCGCAACAATAATGGCAACTACCGCCAGGGCTGGCGCGATCAGCCTCGTGAGGCCGCCTGGCGCGATCAGCCTCGTGAGGCCTCCTGGCGCGACCAGCCTCGTGAGGCGAATCCTCAGGCCAATGCCGCTCTCCCGCCGCTGCCACCGCCACCCCGAAGGAACGACGTCAACCAGGCTGACGAGGGCGATGGGGGCTACCAGGAGCCTCGCGCGGTCGCCTGCATCCTCGGCGGGTCCCAAGCCCCCGCGTCCATCCGCCACTTCAAGCAACCCAAGTGGTGTATGCCACCCTCCCGAGGCCAGAGGCTTCGCGGCCCCTCAAGTGGTCGCAATACACCATCACCTTCGACTCCAAGGACCACCCCAAGTCCACGGCCTCCGCAGGCGCGCTCCCCATGTTGTGCACTCCCACCATCAGCAATGTCGCGGTCACCAAGACCCTCATCGACGGGGGTGCCGGCCTCAACGTGCTCTCCGTCGAGACCTTCGAGACGCTCCAGGTGCCCTACGACCAGCTGATGCCGACCAGGCCCTTTTCCGAAGTGACCGATGGCTCCACCATTCCGCTGGGGCAAGTGCGCCTCCCCATCACCTTCGGCACCCGCAAGAACTACCACACCGAGCTCATCGACTTCGACGTGGTGCACATCGGCCTGCCTTATAACGCCATCTTGGGCTACCCAGCTCTCACCAAGTTCATGGCGGCCACCCATCATGCCTACAACGTCCTCAAGATGCCCGGCTGCAGCGGCATCATCACCGTCGCTTGCGACGAGAAGGATGCGTCCAGCACCCTCGAGCGTGCCTACAAGGCTGCCGCTGTCGCGCACCCAGCCGATGAGGACGCGGCCGAGCCTTCTGAGGCCGCGCCCGCGAAGAAGAAGCAGTTGTTCTCTCAGGAACGCGCCGAGACGAAGAAGGTGTCGGTGGACGGCAGCGGCTCCGGCCCTGCCTTCACCATCGGCACAGGCCTCCCTCCTGCATAGGAAAGCGCGCTCGTCACCTTCCTTCGGGCAAACTCGGATGTTTTCGCCTGGAAAGCATCCGACTTGTCCGGTGTGCCGAGGGAGGTGATTGAGCACCACTTAGCGGTGTGCCCCAATGCACGCCCAGTCAAGTAGAAAGCATGGCGCCAGGCACCAGAGAAGCAAGAGTTCATCGTCAATGAGGTTCAGAAGCTCCAAGAAGCCGGAGTCGTTCATGAGGTGCGCCACCCCGAATGGCTCGCCAACCCAGTCGTCGTCCCCAAGAAGGGTGGCAAAGAGCGCATGTGCGTCGACTTCACCAGCCTCAACCAGCTCTGCCCTCGTGACCCCTTCTAGCTGCCGCGAATTGGCCAGGGCATTGGCCTCGCTTTCGGCAGCACGCGCATGCCCTTCGGGCTGAGGAACGCCGGCACCTCTTTCCAGAGGCTGGCGCCCTTCACGCCAGGGCCTCGTGAGCCTCCTACTCCTCGCGAGTTCCCGAGGCCTCGCGAGCACCTTGGCCCCGGAGGAGCGGACTCTCTTGGCGCGCCTCGCCAAGCGGCCTGACGTCACTACAGCGCGGTTCTGCCAGGTGCGCCCGGCGCATCGCCTCTCGCCGCGCCTCTCGAGCTTCGCTCCCGGAACCTTATCATTTTTGGTTGTGTAACGAATTTTACTGATTTCGCCCTGATGAGTTATGTTACCTGCTTAATCGCCTGTTAAGTTCAGTGTTGACCGGAGAGCGCCGCACGCTCGTGAGCCCTCCCCTGACCGTTTTCGTGAGCGGGGGCTAAGCACGGCGCCTGTGCTCGGGTCCGTCCCTGCAGCGCCGCCAAATCCAAGTGACTGAGCTCTGGCTTGCGGGCCTGCTCCCGCGCACGTCACCTCACCAAGGTCCTTGGTGCCTTATCTCCTCACGCAACGGCCAAGGGTGAGTTAGCAAGCGCGTGCCGCTCCTCCCATTGCGAAATATTTCGGCATGCAGCCCCTCAGGAATCGAGCTGCGCGAAGACCTCGCGGGCGGCCACTCGCGAGCCGGCCTCGCGAGGCGAAGATGCTTCGAACACCGAGCCTCGTGAGCACGCCTCGCGAGCTGCGTGAGCCCCTCATGAGCCGTGGCTCACCCGACACCGCTCTCCGCCAAAAGCTAAGTGTGACTGCATTGCAAGGCGCCCTTACCATCACTCAAGCTCTCTCCCCTCTTGATCCCGTTGAGTGCAGCGTTTTTCTTCTGCGTAAGCCACTTGCACGCTAAAGGGGGGCCCCCTAAGCATCGCGCCTCAGGAGCCCTCACTAGCTCCCGGTGCCCCTCACCTCCTGACCTTGTCCCGGCATCGCGACCGGACATACCAGCGGCGGCTGAGGCCCGCCCGGGGGCTGGGTCCTAATGGCGTAGAGCGCTGAGGCGAGCAAAGAAAAAAAAAACCAGCCTCACGAGAGGACTTCGGGAGAGAGTGCATACACCCCATGTCACAAAAGCACTAAGTTAAACATAGAAGATATTGTTTTCACGCCCCCGTGGGGCTACACCGGTTCAATGCAGGAAAATGAAAAGAAAGAAGGGGCCTAGGCGAGGCGCCATCAAGACTCCAGCGCATGGTGCCGCGTGCATCCCCAAGCAGGCACTGCGGGCACGAGCGGCTCCGTCACCGTACGCACGATGCCGCCGCCATCGGTCCGGAGCCCCCGCCGCGCACGCCTAGTCGGAGTCCTCGTCCTCGCTCTTGACGCGGGGAGAGTCGCCGTCGCTTCCGCCCCCGCCAGTGGGGGCGACACCGTCGGAGGAGTCGTCCTCGCTGGAGGAGCCGCTGTAGCTGCCATCCTCGCTCTCCGCGCAGCACTCCAGGCGGCTACCGGAGAGCCCGAAGATCTTCACGAAGAGCGTGGCGGCCCCGTCGTACTTGAACTGGAGGACGTGCCCCCGCTTCAGGCCGCGGGCGAGGGCGAACGACTTCCACCCCTGCCTCAGGAACATGAAGCCCGAGGGGGTGAGCTCCATCGCCACCCAGGAGGGGCCGTTGCAGCAACCGTCGGCCTGCACCCACAGGCCCAAGGGCGCGCGGTCCGCCATCGCCGCCGCGAAAGAGTCCGGGAGCCGGAGCCAGGTGCAGGGGCTGCGGTGCATGTTCACAATGAACTCACGTACCGCCTCCGCCGAGTGGCTCCTCGCCTGAGGTGGGAGCCGGCCGCTTCGCCTCGGCCTTGCGCGCCTCGCCCGCCGAGCCCGCAAGCGGCGCCCCTTCCGCGACTGTTGGGCCCGGCGCCGGCATCCGTCGGGGAACGACCGCGCCCCCGGGGCGGGACCTGCGATGCGGCGGCGGAAGCACGGCCACGCCCTCTTGCCCTCTCCATTTTCGTGGCGGCTCTAGCAAGGAGGCAGAGGAAGCTGGAGGAAGGAGAAGATGGGTGGGGGACTCCGGCCCTCCCCTCTCCCTCGTTATCTCGGCGCGGAACTCACCTCGTCGCTCCGCCTTCTCTGGCGTTGGGAGTTGGAGCTATAACAAGTATGAAGGAGCGCAATAGTGGCCTCGCGTCGCCCGCGCCAAGATTTATGTCAGCGCGGCGGTTACCGAGACGTCGTGGGGAAGTGGTGGCGTCCCCCGTCACATCATGCGCCACGCGTCGCGCTTGGCCACAGGCGATTAGGGCCCGCGCCGCTTCGCCCCTCAGTAGGCGGGAACGCGCGCGCCGCGGGCCCGGGGGCTACTGTCGGGCCCATGGAACCCGGGGTATCCAGGCCCGTCTGCCTTTGGCCCAGGGCGCAACGCTTGGCGTGCGCCCAGCGGGCCGTCACCACCGAACTCTCACCAAGACCCCTCACGAGGCCCTGGCCTCCTGAGGCCCCCTCCTCAGGGAGTAACAAGCAACGCTCAGCACCACCATCAACGGCCTCGCGAGGTCCTCTCGCGAGGCGGCTTCCCGAAGTGGCCTCGCGAGGCGGCTTTTCGAGGCTGCTTCCCGAAGTGGCCTCGCGAGGCGGCTTTCCGAGGTGGCCTCCCGAGGCCCCCCTCCCGCAGGCGCTCAAGACGAAGGCCGTTCGGCGTGCCGCGTGATCTGGAGCCCATCACGTGGGTGACGCGCGCGGCGACGAGCTGCGACAGAAGCCGCGCCAGCAGGCACGGATGAAGATGGTTTCCTCTTTTGTATTAGGGGAGCAGGGCCAGCTATCTACTCTCCAAAGCAACCCCAAAGGTTGCCCGATCGGCGAAGGAAGACCAAGACGATGGGCGCGCAGGGCGGAGGTCATCCCCGAGCCCACCGGCGCGTCATGGATCATGCTTTGGCAGGCGAAGACCACCTTTAGTCAGGATAGCCTGAGCGCCTGTCCCCTTTCAAAATCGCCAAGTGTGGCAACCCTTCCCGCCTAAAGTTTCCAGGGGGAAGAGGACCATTGCCGATATAAAGGGCAGTGCTGCCATTGTAGAAGGGGGATTTTTTCATCATCTCGCACCTTGTACTCTCTCTCTCGCACCAGAGCAATATCAGACAAGCAGGAGTAGGGTCTTACACCGCAAGGTGGCCCGCACCTGGGTAAACCGCTGAGTCCTCGCCCCGTCCCTCGCTAGCGCGCTCTCGCCATAGCCTCGCCGTCGCTTAGCCATGGTAGGAGGCGAAGTAGTAGAACAAGCTCACCCCAGTGTTCGAACCTTTGGGTCCCCGGAGCCCCACTTCCGACAAGAGATTTCTTGTATTTGGTTGCAGGGTTGTTTGAGAGATATCATCTTCAACCTACGCCTCCCACAGATTGATAAACCTTAGGTCATCCACTTGAGGGAAAATTGCTACTGTCCTACAAAACTCTACGCTTGGAGGCCCAACACGAGTCTACAAGAATAAGTTGTGTAGTAGACATCAGCTGCCGCTATGATCACCCTGCTATGGTTGACGTTAGACAAACCCCAAAGTGCATCATCTGGTATGAAGGAAATCGATACTCTCATGGTCGAAGTAATTATACAAACATTAACTTTCTCTGTGTTATAAATCATTAATTTGTGACGAATGGATCTCATAGCATAACATCAATTGGGTCTATTCAACACAAATGTTCTTCTAAAATTGTGTCTTCAAAGTTGTCGGCATTGTTACTAACTCCCGTAGGAGTAGTTGGGATTCCTCCAAAGAGGAAGGGTGAAATAGCACAGCAGCAAAGTATTTCTCCCGGTTAGAGAACCAAGGTTATCAATCCAGTATGAAGTTTCCAAGCTAACAAGATAAACAACACCTGCACACAAACAAGATACAAACTTCCACCCAACATGGCAAGGGGGTTGTCGAGCCCCTTGTCTTGCTAGTTACAAGATTAAAAGCAAAAAAGAGATAGGTAGTGGTAAAATATCAAGGCAAATAAAAAGAGCAAATTGTGTTGAAGAATTTATTAATGGAGAATAGACCCGGGGACCATAGGTTCGCTAGTGGCATCTCTCTCGAAAACAACAAGTAGCATGGTAAACAAATTACAGTTGGGCAATTGACCGAATTACAATATTCATGACTATGATGATTTATGGCATAATCTCATGTAGGCATTACGTCCATGATAAGTAGACTGTTCTAACAACAACTACTACTAATACTCCACCCCAAAACCGCTATCCAGCATGCATCTCAAGGTATTAAGTTTGCAAGAAACAGAGCATCGCAATAAGCAAGATGACATAATGTAGACAGGAAGAAGTCAATCAATATGACAAAACCCCGTCGATTTATCCTTAGTTCCCACAATACAATACGTGACTTGGCCCTTTTTTCACTGGGTTAGAGCACCGCAAGATTGAACCCACTACAAAGAACGACTCCTTCTAAAAAAAACTCATCGAACTTGGCCAAAAAAGATAGATAGATCGGAGAGCATACAAAGCTATTTAATTATGCAGCAACAAAACCTCAAAGTATTCAATTGATTTCAATAAACAATCTGGTCATAAAGTGACAATTCATCATGTCCCAACAAACAAGCCACAAAATTACATCGGATTGATCTCGATCAAGAATGAGAACATGGTATTGAAGATCCAAAGAGAGAGATATCCAAAAAGAGAGAGAACCATCTAACTACTGTTATGGACCCGTAGGTCCTATGGGAACTACTCACACATGGTCATGGATGCAGCAATGTTGATGAAGATGTCTCCGGCAATGGCTTCCCCCTTCGGCAGGGCTCCGGAACAGGCCTTTAGATGGGATCTCCTCGGAACAGTGACTTGCGGCGGTGATAAAATTCTTTTGGAGGTACGATGAATAGTTTCGGTATTTATAGGGATTTATGGCGGTAGAATCAGGTCAAGACGGCAAGTATGGGCCCCATACGGGCAAGGGGCGTGGTCACCTCCCTAGGCGCGCCACCTAGCCGTGTGGCCCCCCTGCTGCTCGTCTTGAGCTCTCCCGAAGCTTCCCGTGTTTCTTGTTGCCCCCAAAAAATCGTGTTAAGGCAACGCATTTTGACCTCCGTAGATATTTATTTCCTGTGAAGCAAAAAACAAGAAGAAAACAGGAACTGACACTGGACACTAAATTAATAGGTTAGTCTAGAAAAATAATACAAATTGCTATAAAAAAGTATATAAAAATAATAATATAATAGCATGAAATAATAAAAAATTATGTTCGAGACGTATCAATTGTGATGCCCATGATTAGGAAAACGAAACCATCATGCAACACTTGAGCTAGTCTTAGAGGCGAGACTAAGAATCTATTATACTGATTATTATTCCACACATGTACATGGGTTTTTGTCTGTGCCTCTTGGATATACAGACTCAAGAACCATTGCAATTATAGGACAGAACATAAATATATGAACTTGGAGATAAATAAACTTTTATTATTGCCTCTAAGGCATATCTCCATTAGACTCTTACTTGCACTAGAGTTAATAATCTAATCAATGTTAATGCTCTTTATACCTATGGCACACCGATGTAAAATATGCTTCGCTTGTGGTATAGACTTCGTCCAACGAATTTGACAAGTACAGGTTCGTGTGTATATTTGCATGTCCCCGCGTTTTCATGCTTTCACAAAATTCATAATTTGGTGATGTTCGCTTTGTAGTTATGAAACCACTATTCACGATAGTGTTCCATTGGCCTAAGACTTCTTGAAACCATACCAATTACATAAATAAACTATTTGATTCAACATCCTCCTTAGTCACTTCTGAAGCGACAATACACTTAGCCTTTGTCATAGAATCTGCTAATAATTCCAACTTATTGTGCCATCATTTTGTGCCTAGTTCTCTGTCGTAGTTCTCCGTCAGAGTTGGAGATGCGATGTCTGGTCGCAGGAGGCTAAGTTCTGGCGCGGATCTTCGTACAAACTCCACACGACGTCTCCAGTGTGGGCTGAGTCGACGATCGCCTACGACGAAGTCGGAGTCGTTTGCTGAGGGTTTAGGGACGACGATGACGCCTCCTAGGGGAGGAGTGTTGATGATAACGCCTGCGTACTATCTCGTCGAGACCCTCTTTGGAGTGGTATGTGTAGAGTATCTTATGTATGTTGCTCAGTGGTTGTGATGGTTTTGGCCTTGTTTTTCATAATTAAGAAGACAATATGGTTTTCGCTCGGTTTTTCCTAAACCGCCAACTCTTTTCTCCTTAATTACCGCAGGAATCATGCCATTTCGAAAGAAAAAAAAAAACTGCACTCGATGTTTGTGGAAATGAAAACTGAAGTGATGGTACGCAAGTCACTGACGGTCTATAGACAGGATAGCTCGGTGCAACTATAGCCGCCCGAACACGCATGACTTTTTCTACCGGTGACCGGCTGCATGCCGTTGGTAGCGTCGCAGCATGCGGGCGTAGCCCAACTATAGCCACCCTAGTAGTCCCTAGACCTGCAGCGCAACTTGATATCGGGATGTCGACAGCGAAATCAGTTGGACAGGGTACCCGCAACTTTAACTTCAGTCTGAGAATTCAGGGAAGAAACTTTAGTGGACTGCAGTTGTATTACTCGTACCTCTCATTTTCGAGTCATCTCTCTCCCTCTGCGCGCCGCTGCTCTGGAATCGCATCTCTGGTTACGGAGCTGGCGTGCTAGTCTGCTGCGTGGCATGTCAATTGTCAAGACGTGATTTGATCCATGTGGGAAGTCCATGTAATTGCAGGTTTCGTTTTTTGGGATGCCTTCCAAGATTCAACGGGAGCAAGGATAGGACATGGATCGGACCGCTGGTTCTTCCTTCCCCCTTCTCATTTTTTTTTCTTTTGCTTTTCATTGATGGCATGTCGATCACGAGTTCAGGACTCAGACAGAGACGAGCAGTACCAGAGTGGCACCGTGAGGAAATTTTCAGACGGTTTATTCTAGTTCTACCAGTCACCGGTAACTCTGCATTTGGGCCGCAAGTGTATGTTGCCATGCTGGTTTCTGAGTACTGGGTGATCTGTAGGAGTAGAAAGATACATCAGGGCGGCCAAATTCACTGTTTTGACATTTTTTGGAAACTTTAGCACGATCAGACCCCTTTTTTAAAAAAAATCGAGATCTGACCCTTTTTCCTACCGCCAACCTCTCCGGCAGTAGGGTAACACAGCCTACCGTCAAACACCCCGGCGGTAGGGTAACGACAGACGGTTAACGGCCCGTCGGTGCGGCTGACTTGGAAAAGGGACCTACCGCCGAGGCCCCTGGCAGTAGGATATGTTGCCCTACCACCTAGGCCCCTCGCGGTAGGGTCCTGAATTGGATAAGTGGTTGGGGGGCCTGGGTGGGCCCCCTACCCACCCCCAATCTCCTACTTCCCCTCTCCCCCAACCCAAGCAACCACTAGATCTCCTCATTGCTTGAGATTTGTCTGGTGGATTTGAAGCATTTTCATCACTCAAGGTACCTCCCCCCTCCCCTCATTTTGGTTGGTTGGAAGCATCTATTTTGGTTGCATTGCTCACATATTTGCAAACCCTACTTCTTGCTTTTTTTGTGGTGAAATCAATGTATATGATGATTTTAGGGTTATGTTTGTGCTTGACTATGTATTGTGTGCCTAACATTGTTGGGGGTAGCAAGATCTAGTGTTAGGGTTAGTGGTTTTGTTAGGGCTAGGGTTAGGGTTAAGGTTTTGTTAGGGCTAGGGTTAGTCTTCGTGATTGAAATCCCTCATAGCCGCGTTCGCCTCTTCACAGCTTTTAATCCATTTTTAAGTTCACTAATCATAGGACGGCGTCGATTTTCTTCAACCGTCTCATATGCTTTCTTCATGCTCCAATTGTTTTCCATCCTACATGAATAATACGTTTTTATAAAGTGAGTGATATATAAAACACAAAACATAACTCAATTCAAATGACATACAAAAAACACAAAACATAACTTACTTCAAATGACATTCAACAAACACACAACATAACTTACTTCAAATGACATACAACAAACACACAACATAATTTAGCTCAAATGACATACAACAGAAGTTCTGATGGAGTTCAAATGACGATTAGATAACACATAAGGAGTTCAACTAAAGTATATATAACAAATGATAAGGGGTTCATGCCATTATAGTTCAAATGACACTACAACATCACGGAGGTCAAGCAATACCGGAACTTCCCCAAGAGGAGCTCATGGACTTCAACCCCTTTTATTTTTCATGCGTGCGTAATTCCCACTTCGCTCTGGCACAGGCTTCAACACAATATATATATTTGTCGTACGGTCCCGGGTTGCAAGAAGCGACATCCGTTCTTTCAAGGACCCAAACCCAGCGAGAAGCCTGCCTCAACATCGGCGACGATCCTTGCTTAATTACCCAGTCAATGACCTGACCAGGGTTATCCTAGTCCAGCTGAGTCAATTCTTCCCCTGTTGCACACAATGCAATTTGCCTTGCAAGATCACGCATATGAAGTTTTTCATTCGTCTGGAGGCCACATATCTTTTTTTATTTATCATCGAACACCTTTTGAGGGCACTCGGAGAAATAGCACTTTGCAAAGTCCCTCGAAGCTGCATTCAACTCATCGACGGTGTCCACCCACGACTGCATCTCTTCCTCAATGACTACGCGTTCACGCTTCGCCGCCTCCTTAGCAGAATACTCGAAGAAGATAATCGGTGTCATCCTACAATTCGAGGAGTAATTTTTACCGTCATCATAACCTTAACCCTAACCCTAGCCCTAACAAAACCACCAACCCTAACACTAGATCTTGCTACCCCTAACAATGTTAGGCACACAACACATAGTCAAACACAAACATAACCCTAAATGCATCATATACATTAATTTCGCCACAAACAAGAGCAAGAACTAGGGTTTGCAAACATGTGAGCAATGCAACCAAATTAGGTGATTCCAACCAACCAAAACGAGGGGGGTGAGAGAGGTACCATGTGTGATGCAAATACTCCGGATCCACCGGACAAATCTCAAGCAATGGAGATAGATTTGAGAGGGCCTTATGTGAGCGAGAGAGATGTAAAAGGGGCTGTGCTCGGGGAGGGGTTGTGTGTGGGGTTGAATGGGTGGGTGGGTGGCACAGCCCCCACCCTCAACAACTTATCCACTTCAGTACCCTACCGCTAGGGGCCTAGGTGGTAGGGAAACACATCCTACCGCTAGGGGCCTCGGCGGTAGATCCTTTTTCCACGTTAGCGGCACTGACGAGCCGTTAACCATCTGCCATTACCCGACCGCCAGGGTGTCTGGCGGTAGGCTGTGTTACCCTACCGCCCAGGAGGTTGGCGGTAGGAAAAGGGTCAGATCCCAAAAAAAAAAAAAAGAGGGGTCAGATCGTGCTGAAGTTTGCTAAAAGGGTCAAAATAGTGAGTTGGCCCAGCAGGGCATGATGCATTGGGTGGCTGAGTATCTGTCGATTTACAACCCAGAAATGACGTGAGGCGTACAAAGTTGCCACTACAAAAAAAATAACACATCCGTGACATTATGGCCCGAACGAAAACTTTTTCTGTCATGGTTGTGACACTTCTGTGACAATAATTGTGACAAAAACACGTATCATCATAGATGTGGTTGGATGGTTAGAGGAACAGTGGTATCCCCAGCCCACCAGGGTTCAAGTCCTGGTGCTCGCATTATTCCTGGATTTATTTCAGGGTTTCCGGCGATGCGCTTTCAGTGGGAGGAGACGTTCCCGTCGACGACGACGCGCCTACGGTGACTTCGTAAATCTCAAGATGATATGCCGGCTCAGTCTCTCGAAGGTGCTCATAGGGGTAGGGTGTGCGTGTGTGCATTCATAGGGGTGAGTGTATGCGCGTATGTATGAGCGCTTGCGTCTGTACTGTGTTCAAAAAAAAGATGTTGTGGGCTCCTACTTCTATGACAAAAAATTATAACAGAAAATGGGCTTTTCGTCCTGGGCGGGCCGGAGACGCACCCGCATGACATTCTTTGGGCCGTCCATGACATAAAAAATCGTGGTAGAAGTGAGGGCGAGGAAATTTTCGGGGAGTTCCCGTACAAACCTCTTTCGATGGTTGTCGTTCGTTGACCGCGTTGATGACGTCATGCTGAGAGCATCAAGGCGGTGGATGACGACGAAGCATAGGAAGGGAACGACCCGGAGCCGGGGAAGACGCGGAAGTGGTTGCCCACGCGGAGGGGGGTATGAGGGTTTACTGGTTCGGCTGCGGTGTGAGGCTGCCGTCGCCTGAGAATAACAGGAGGTGTGGTTGAGTAGATGGATGGCCTAGCCAGCCATGGGAGTAGGGTGGGGCGATGAGGCCTGCGCGAAAGTACAGCCGGCCACGGGAGGCGGGAGCAGGCGGTCCCGCCGGCGCTGGTTTGGGCGGTTGGAGCAAGAAGATCAGAGATTGAAGAAGCAGCACGGCCATTGGATTAGCATCCAACGGTCACTACTGCTAGAATCGTTTGTTGACTATAAGTTGACAAAGCCCTGTGTACGCGTCAACTTAGTAGGCCCACAAGTCAGCATAACATCTGTGGTGGACAGCATATAGCCCATTTGCTATTTTTCCTAAATTTACAGACCAATTGCTAATTATTACGTAATTTATTGCAGCCCATATTATATTTTTAGAATACCTGACCCTTTTCTCCAAGGACAGGATTAAAAATTTCAACGATATTTATTGAAATTGCCGAACTATTTTTAATCCCGAAATTCTGAGCCCGATAATAATTAAATTTAAAATATATTTAAATTATGTTAAAATCCAATGAAATTTGAAATATCAAAAAATAAAAGAAAATTCGCAATTTGAAATTAATTTCCCATTTTCTTTGTTTTTATATATATACAGCCCATTTCATATTACTTATATGATTTACAACCCTTTTTGTCTGGGCAGGCCGAATGTATCCCTCGTCGTCTTGAAAGATTTGCAGCCCAGCAGGACGGAGAAAAAGAAATCGGCCTGTGTAGGCTATTCTAGAAAAAAAAAGGTGGGCTAGTCATTTTCACCGTGAAAAAAAAGCTGGGCTCGTCATATTGTATACAAAAAATAAAAGCCTAGGCTAGACAGGCCACAGATACCGCACAACCCAGTTCATAACCTACTGCGACTCAACAACAACAACAAAACTGCTCGAGCAACTGGGTCCCACGTGTCAGCCGCTCCATGTGCAATTCTCTCGTAGTATATTGACAGTGTCGTAGGTCCCAGATGTCAGCAAACCAATGGGAGGAAGCATTTTTCTTCATGTAATAAGGAGGAGCTTCCTTGCGTGCGAAGATGTAGCTGGTGGGTTCCAGCTGTCAGGGAGTGGAATCATTTTTCTTCCGCATAAGGAGGCACTTCCTTGCGTGCAATCATGGACCTCGTGGGTCCCAGCTGTCAGCCTGTCCACGTACAGTCCTCTTCCGATGGCTGTCGTTCATTGACCATGTTTACGACGCCGTGCCGAGAGCACCAAGGCGGTGGACGACGGCGAGGCCTAGGGAGTGAACGACCCGAAGCCGGGGAAGACTCGGCAGTGGATGCTCACGTGAAGGGGAATACGAGGGTTTACTGGCTCGGCTGCGGTGTGAGGCTGCCGTCGCCGGATAATAACAGGAGGTGTGGGTCAGTACAGGGATGGCCTGGCAAGCGATGGGAGTAGGGTGGGGCGGTAAGGCCTGCGCGGCAGAACAGCCGGCCACGGAAGGCGGGAGCAGGCGACGTCCGCGCTGGTTTGGGCAGCTGGAGCAGGAAGATCAGAGATTGAAAAAGCACGCTAGCAGTTGGATTGACATCTAACGGTCTCACGCTGGTACAGTCGATTTGTTGACTAAGTTGACATAGCCTTGCGTACGCATCAACTTAGTAGGCCCACAACTTAATATATAAACTAATTTTTTTTGCGAATATAATATATAAACTAATAAAACTATATATATAAAGTAGAGATGACAAAAATAGAACTTTTTTTTTGAGAATCGAGACAAAAATAGAACTGGGATGTGTGTTTTCTTCAGTAAAAAACAGCTGGGCTGCTGATGTTCTAAGAAAAAATAAAACCAAGGCTGGGCGGCACAGAGGCCAGTTGATACCTGCTAGATCCTTGTGGCCGCATGTCGTCATGGGCCGCGCCTATTAATAAAAAAAACATAACCTGGGCAGTCTACAACCCAGTAAATATTTGCTCGACCTCAAAAAATATATACTACCTGCTGGATCCCAGTTTTCAGTCTCTCCTTGTAGAATTCTCTGGTTTATTGACTACGTTGAAAATTTCATGGGCCTCAGACGTCAGCATATTTTTTCCATCGTGATAATAAGTGTGTGCACTTGGTTGCGTACGGCCATGGTCCTACTGGGTCCGTGCTGTTAGCCTCTGTATGGACAGCCCTCTTCTGGTTTCACGGACGAATTTCATGCAAATCGGATGATTTTCATTGAAACCGAACCAAATTCATTACATTTTACATGTTTCTTTTTCTTATGGAACACTTTACATATTTCAACTAAACGATAGCCGACTAGGCCTTTTTTGGTCCAAAAATGATCGCTGGAAGCGGCGGCTCCCGTTTCTCACGCCTGTTAAATTTTTTGTTTAACTGAGAACTCGAACGAGAGAACATGTCGTATGCGGGTTTTTTTAGTGATATTGTATGTGGTATGTGGGTTAGAGGGATGGCATGGGAGGCGCTTCCCGCGATCGAGGTCCCGACACTTAACTGTTCTTAAAGGCCCAAATCCATCGCTCCTCTGTTTAACAATTTGCAGCTGGGCTTGGCGTGCCACAGCCCAGTCCCGACATGCTGCGTCCAACTGTCAGCCTGTGAAACCTGATGGATGCCCTGTGTACTGGAAGATGTTAGTAAAATTTTGGAGAACTGGGAATTCGAATGGAAGGTGCTTTTGCTACTTATATCAGGTGCCTGAAAATTCGTTTCGCAACAATTACTTCAGCGTTATATCCACGTCGACCCTCGACATGATGGTTGGAAGGAAATGCCAAGTTCAGACCGAAAGATCCTGAACAACAATACCAACTTGCAGACAACCAGGTAGAACTAGTACTACCAAACCAACTTATAATCCTTTTACTCCTGGCCCTCATTTTTGTCTGGTAGAAGATCTTGCAGACGACCAGCTCCAACTCCTTCTCTTGCTCGAGGTCCCTGAGGTGGTACTGGTGCATCACCCAGTTGGTCCTCTGTTGGTCGAAGTTCTTGTTGGTGTGCAGCACCAGAACCTTTTTTTTGCCCTTCTGCCGGCCGTTGACCATCACCGGCATGGTATTGCCGGTCTTGTGCCACATCGCGTGCATGCCGCACTCCGATTGTATCTTGCGACGCGTCCGCGTACCCCTGTTGAACGCCCTGGAGTTGCGCTGGAAGAAATGCTTGCTTAGGCCACTCAGTGTGATACCTGCAGTATTGGCGAAATACAATCCCATGCCAGGCAGCATACATCCGAAATTTGTAAAAAGAAAGGAATATATTTTGTGCAAGTAGACGGTCGATCGGTGTCTCACCTGGAAGTTTCTCAGGATGGGTGGAGCATATGCCGTGCTCACTGTCGATGGTCGGTATGAACAAATCGATGAGAGGGTGAGATCTCACGCTGTCAGCACTCACTTTAGCCTCTACATGCTCGATCAGCTCCTGATCCGTGGGATCGAACTTGACGCCAGCCGGCAACACCGGCCAATCCTTCTTGGACTTGCAGCGGTTAATTCTAGTTAAATGGTACTCAATGTATGATCAATCAACTGTTTAAGTAAATGATGAAAGATTTCGACAGATAAGTGCTACTCCAAATCTAAAATCCATGACGCCCGAACAAACTGGGGTCTCGGCTTCATTATTACATGCATACTCTAAAGACTTGAAAAACCCCATAAAGATCGAAATCAACATACAGGGCGACGGGACTAATACTCACAGGAGCGTCCTCGCTGGTTCCACCCTTCATGCGGCTAGCTTGAAGAGCTTCCTTGTTGAGATCAAATTTCTCAGCGTCTTCCTTTTGACTACTTGCAATGAAGTATAGCAGCTCCACTAGCTCATCGCCCATCGTACCAACTGGATCAGAACAAGGCGGTGGCTGGGAGGCGGGGAGACCAGGAGAGAATGGGAGAGAATGTGAGAGAATGGGAGAGAACGGGAGAGTGCTGCTGGACTACCAGAGGGGTGAGGCTCACTTTGGTGAACCGAACACGCAGCCGGGACTCTTGTGTCACCTCACGCGCAGCGTGTTGTCACGTCAATTCAATGTGAGGACATCATGAATAATTTGATCGACGTGTACTAGTACTACTAGTCGTACAAGTACTACTTACCTAGCACGAGTAGCGCAATATACGGTATAGAGGACTACTGGTAGTACAAATTTTAGAAATGGTGTACATTCATCCAATCTCCATGTTGCTTCCATATTGCTTTAAATAATATCAGAGGGGCGTTGCTAAAGCCTTAGTTTTAAGGGCATTATGCAAGAGTGTTTAGAAGGAGCTTACAAACAGGTGCCTACAAAGTTACAAGACTATGCGACAGACTTATAGGCTACATGAGTAATACAAAATATAATTCCCATTGGACAACACTTTCATGAACAAGTACGCACTTGAAGCTTAATTGCTATATATGGCTTCTGCACAGCATCTCCATCATCATTATCAAAATACATGCTATGTAGGCGATGTAGGATGCACTTGATCCCAGAAAGGTATTTAACCTTCAAACTAACTACAGTACAAAATAACCAACAGAACAGGATCATGCGACAACTAGCAGGATACATGGCTCAGTCTAGATATCACTACGAATCAAGTTGTGCATATTAGTTGTTGGCATAAACCACATCGCCGCATGTCGGGTTTGCAAAAGCCATTCCTCGCTTGGAAGCTTGATGCCTTTCACACACTGAAGTTCATCTGGCAACAAGCTGTGTCGACGAATCTCTGGATATGGTGCTTCATGAAATCCATGGTACGATGTGTAAACACAGTTCCCCCTGGCGAATGGAACTTGCATAGCATGATAATCATCGCCGGTGATATGTTCGATGATTGGTTGGATGATCGGATAATTGAGCCCGAGGAACAGGGAGTGGTTGCCGAGGCTGTAAACCCGCCTCAAATTGAATACGCATGGCCCAATGGAGCTCAGATCTTTCTCGAAGATGAAGCAGCCATAGCCATCACAGTCGCGAACGCCCCATGCATTGTACTGCATGTGGTTTGATGAAATGGTTTGGTCACTTTGGTACGTGCGAATGAGCATCAAATGCCCACCGTCAGCTGAACGAGCAATAAACCACCACGCATTGACATTTATATTTCCAGGTGCTGGAATTATAAAGGTCAGCGCATTTGCGTCTGCTGCAATAAATCAAATTGGAGACCAAAAGGACAAAAATATACAATCATGTTCAGAGTATGTGTGGAATTAAGATTATTATAACAGTGACACACATCATAGCCAGAGAATTACAATGCCGTGGTCATAATCATACCCTAATTTTTTAAAAATGCCAATGGCTTTCATATTCTAGCAATATGTCATGGTTCAAAGATGATGTAAAAATGAGAGGAAAACAGCTATGCGAGGGCCTACTCATATTCTACCATAACAGTTAGATGCCAATTGTTCTCGTATCAACTCTAACAATAACATGCATGGTTATAAAAATCTTGGAAATGAGAGTAACATATAGCAATCATGTGGTTATACTCATAATATTTATTCTAACAATCATTAGATGCCAATTGTTCTCATATCAACTCTAATAATAACATGCATGTGTGGTCATAAAAATCTAGGAAATGAGAGGAACATATAGCAATGACTAGTAGAATGCCCGTGGGTTGCCACGGGCTTTTTATTTTTTTATCTAATTGCATATATATGTACATCTATTGTTGTATATAACTCAGTGAATTTTTGGTCTCTTCCAACAACATCGCGTCAACATCCTTGTCGATGGATTCTTTTTGAACATCAGCATAATACATCTCCATCTCTCGCATACTCTGCAAAAATAAACATATATAAAAATAAGAAGGGAGACACCTTTTTGTATTATCATGTGCAACAAATATATAAGGAAGAACAATTATTTGAATATATCTCTTCCAATTGTGTAAGACTCGATGAGTTTTTAGTCCATCCATCGTAAAGCTATGTCAATCGACACATATTAATATAAAATAAAAATAAGATAAGGCCATATACAATATATATATTCATTGCTCAGCTTCTTGCTTCGAGCATCTGACGGTTTTTACTCGGGGTGAGAGGCATCGTGCTTTTTATTAGAGTGAGTCGCATCCCAATTTTAGTAAACTGTAGATTCACCTATAAATCCCTTGTGGGTAATTATTCTCCAGAAATGACCTGCTAGGGTATGTGATATTTTTCACTATATAAAAAAGTATGTGACATTTCTCTCATAGCAAACAACCAGTTTCCCTAAAAAACCGCTCCTTTTCTTCTCATCTTAAAAAAAAGTAGTTCAATCGCGGACTGTCACCGCATGGCACAACGCTCACACTCATATCTCATTACCCAGGCACGCTCTCCTCACCACATCGTCATCGTTACCATCTCTCCCCTCCACGGCATCTCACTGCCACCTCCCCTCGACGTCATGTCATTCAGCTCGCAGCTTCCTCTCACCGCTCTCTCCTTCCCGGCATGGTGTCGTCCGCCCCTCCTCCCCTCTCCATGGCATTGGCCGATTCCCGGTTCCAAGAAATGCGCACTGTCGTAGCTAAGGGCAACCATCACAATGTGTTTTTGCCGCCATGATATACGAAATGATATATATCATGCGATCTTCTGCCTCTTTTTCTGAAATAACTATTGTCGAGGTATGTGCCCGTGAGTTGCCAGGGCCAAATTTTATTGGGACAAATTCTTAAGAAAATCAAATAACCAAAAAATATTATGTTTTGGTGATGAAGCATACATAGGGTCATCCACGAGGCGCCCTGCACCGCCTCGCTCTCCATGGGAACTGTTGGTCCGCTTGAACCAGGCAACCGCCGGTCAGCAGATCATGCAGCTAGTGTGGGTTAACTCCCTCATTGTGATAAAAAAAGGTATGGACTACTCCTTTGCCGCGCACACTTCAAAGGGAGTATGTCCATTGGATTGTGTCGAAGAATTCATCTGCATGAAACCAATAAAATCTTAGGAAAGACAAACAGTCAATGAGTGCGCGCACTTCATGGAAACTTTAAGATAACGGAGAAACATATAGTCAACAAGCTATTGTAGAGCGATGATATCGCATATGCAAATTGGTAACATTTTTTAGCTTTGACAGAGGTAGCTTAGGATAGAGAGACACTTGCCACGACTCACAAAGTTTTAGAATGAAAGGTTCACAATGCGATAAACCAAATGGTATGAACAAAGCAGCGTAAAATTCATTTTTGGCACTTGTAGTACCGGCACCGACAGAAAAAAAACCTGCTTATAGAATTTCATCTAGGGAAAGTTGAAAATGAAAATAATTGTTCTGTAATCAGTCCTCATACAACTCAGTACATATTATACAATGTGACACATGAATACTAATGTAAGTCCGAGCTCAAACTCTTTAAGTAACACAAGTCCCAGTTCATCCACAGATTTCGGATAGCTATAAAAAATATTTAACTTCACATTAAATATTATGAGGTGTATTTCATGTGAGTAGATCTTCTGAACATCTATTTCCATCCCTTTGCAAAAATCACCAATCTTCTACGGAAGAAGTGGAGGGGTTTCAATATATTGCATCTTCTTACTGCCTACTACATCGATAAAAGAGAAATGGAAATTACATGGTAAAATTAAACAATGTGTCATCTGCCAGAAGATAGAAAAGTAAAGAAAACTAACCATAGTCTGAATTACATGATAGTGTAAATTCAACACATAACACCAGCAAGATAATTAATTTATTCAGATAATGGGACCAATAGACATGGCCCTGCAGATTGACAATTATTTTTTCAGTTCCCTGAAACCAGAAGTGGAATTATTTTTCCAGGTATTTAGGGAGTTGGGATAAAAACCACACTGGGACAAGATTCACCTATATTTCTATTGCCGCTTAGTAGCGTTTAACATGGAAACATGTTTATATGCAGGAGCACCAGTATCTTCTGAAAGATGCTTTCCCTAACATTCAATTGTCATCTCTTATGCATATATATGTTATTGATAAATGGTTTTGTTTCTTTGACAACAATTTTCAATATAGACTGGCAGTTCGTTGCCACGGGCATTTAGCTAGATTATGGATCTTTTCACTAAGAATCTCAATCAAATGAAAACCCAATAAAAAGTTGTTTCTTATTGTTTTCAGCATTACTACATAAGTAAAAAAGCATAAAAAATTGTAGATCATTCTCACGAAGAATCCCAATGAAACCGAAACCCAATAAAAAGCACATGTAGAAGAGGATGGCAAAGTGCACGATCTAAAGTTGATTCAAGGGAAAACGGCGACCAGATGAGGTAAATACGCTCACTTTCAATGTAGGTCCACGACAAACATCCGGTCTCTTCCTTGCCGAGCTGCCCTTAGTAAACACTACCCTGTTCATCATGTCAACAAGCTTCTCCTTGGTGCAAATCCAACACGATTCAGCCTCTTCCTAACTAAGCAGCAAATTGATAAATTACCTTAGAGAACAGGGAAGAGCAGGTCATATCATGTTCGTGCAGGTAGGTAAAATTCACTAAATGATGTCCAAGCAGTACATAAGTCAAGTAATTTGATGATAAGCAATTTTGAGAATCTGCATGTACCCTTCAATTAGAGCATGACAAGGAGAGCACATGAATAAAAATAGAAGGAGCTGGAACATGGCACTAAAATTCGCTTGCATTACAAACTGTATTAGCAAAGACAATCGCATGAGACTACATTCTTGATTTAAGTTGCAGAATAGCAGAACACACATACTCAACATAGATGGCCCCATAAATGAGTGCAAAAATGGTAGAACTATGCATAGATTCATTTGTTAGTTGGTTAATCTGATAAGAAAGTGGAGATGACAGTAAGCAGAAAAAATCAAAATCTGTGGTAACTAAAAGGAGACCTATCTCCATGCCCTGCATTATGAGAAAACCATATCAGAAAAAGAACATGCATGAACTTCCCAGAGTCACTACTGGAATCAGAGGATTTGCCATTAGCCACTTCTTTGCCGTCTGCTAGCGGACGGCAAAGGAGGTCTTTGCCGTCTGCTTCAAAAAAGCAGACGGCAAATACCTGGCTGATGGCAAAGATCATATTTGCCATCAGCCACTTCTTTGCCGTCTGCTAGTATACGGCAAAGAGCAAAAAGGCAGACGGCAAAGGCGGGGCAGACGGCAAAGGCCCCACTAACGAGCTGCTTACAAAAAAACCTAACGGCCCCCTCTTTGTCGTCTGCTAGCAGACGGCAAAGAGCAAAAAGGCAGACGGCAAAGGCGGGGCAGACGGCAAAGGTTTGACTTAACTAACGGCCGTGCCCCACCCCGCCCCTCTCTCTCTCTCTGTTTCTTTCCCTCTCCTCCCCAACGACCACCGCACGCGCGCCGCCGCCCCCACCACCCGCTGCCGCCCCGTTGCCCCACCACCCCGCCGCCCCGGCGCCATCGCGGCTCCCGGCGCCACCGCCGCCCCGGCGCCACCGCGGCCCCGTCGCCCCCGCCGCCCTGCCGGGTCGGCGCCGCCGCGGCCCGGCCCCGCTCCCCGCCGCCCCAGAGCCCTGCGGCCCCCGGCGCCACCGTCGCCCTGCCGCTCCGAAGCCCCGGCCGATGCCCTCTCCGGTGAGCCCTTTTTTCTGTTTTCTTCTTTTTTTGTTGTTTATTTGTTAGATTAGATTAGATATGTTAGTGTAGGTTTAGTGCTAGATTAGATTAGATTAGATTAGTGCTAGGTTTTAGTTAAGTAGTCATAATTAAAAGAAGTAGAAAAAAGATGAAAAAAGAAGAAGATGAAAATAAGAATAAGTAGAAGGGGGAAGAAGAAGAAGAAGAAGAAGAGGAGGAGGAGGAGGAGGAGAAGAAGAAGAAGAAGAAGAAGAAGAAGAAGAAGAAGAAGAAGAAGAAGAAGAAAAAGAGGAGAAGATGAGAAGAAGAAGAGGAAAAGGGAAAAGAAGGAAGAAGAAAAAGAAGAAGAAGAAGAGGAGGAGGAGGAGAAGGAAAGAAGAAGAAGAAGAAGAAGAAGAAGTAGAAGAGAAGAAGAAGAAGAAAAAGAGGAGAAGAAGAAGAGGAAAAAGGAAAAGAAGTAAGAAGAAAAAGAAGAAGAAGAAGAAGAAGAGGAGGAGGAGAAGGAAAGAAGAAGAAGAAGAAGAAGAAGAAGAAGAAGAAGAAGAAGAAGAAGAAGAAGAAGAAGAAGAAGAAGAAGAAGAAGAAGAAGAAGAAGAAGAAGAGGAGGAGAAGAAGAAAAAGAAGAAGAAGAAGAAGAAGAAGAAGAAGAAGAAGAGGGGAAGAGGAGAAATTAGGATTTAAAGTATCATGATGATCTAAAAACTTGACTACATGTCATTAGCAATATGATTTTTTTCATAGTTTGATGTGTCAATGCTTTATGTGATGTGATGTCCTAAATTTTCTTGACTCGATCTGTAAATTTTACAGGCTTTGTGCTATTTCATCTCCTTGGAGTCATCGTGGTTGAAGTTTTTGGTCCGTGATCCCGCCGTTGTTTGACTACTTCCTCTACAGCCGAGGGTGAGCTACGAATCCACCTTCACGTCCTACGCTCTTTTAATCATGTCAGTAGATTTCATTTTCATGCTAAGTCGCGTAACCTAGGCGTCTCCCGTCCGAAAGGGTTGCATCGATAAATATGCATTCAGTTGCATATTTATCACCGTAACTCATTCGGATTGTCCAGCGATTTCCACGGACAGCCCGAGGATGTGTAGATTGGGTACGTTCTCCATGCTCTACCCCATTCCAAGACAAATTTCGGCAGTGCCTCCCTGTTGTTCTCCGGATGCACATTCTCTCGGCTTTTTGCCGAGACGTGTATTTGGAGAATAGCGGGGAGGTGCTGCCGAAATTTTGTCTCGGAATGGGGTAGAGCATGGAGAACGTACTCAATCTACACATACTTGGGTGGGATCAGGACCTATCTTTACCTATTAGAGTGTAGGTTGCATGGACGTAATAAAATTGACAAACTAGATTAACTGATGAATATATATGATGAATTATATATATATATATATATATATATATATATATATATATATATATATATATATATATATATATATATATATATCTTGTGTGTTTAGTAGGTAGGCAAGATGAGTGATCGTGCGTGGATGTACACCGGCCACACTAGTCAGAAAAAAATGACCACTGAATGGTTCACAAAAACCAAGGGGGTTGTGAAAGCCGCATTTGCAAATGGCCAGAGAAAAAACTGGTGCTCCTGTGTCCGGTGCGACAATTGGTACAAGAGGACAGAGGATGAAATGGGTAAACACCTGCAAAAGAGTGGTTTTACGCCCGGTTATACGGTGTGGACATTTCATGGTGACTCTGCCCAACGTGCCAGAGCTGAGGTGGTTCGTCGTCGCACCGACGAGCATGGTAGCGGGATGGAAGACATGGTGCAAGACTTTGATGATGCTTGGGATTCGGACGAGGAGATGGAGGATTCTGCAAAGGCCTTCAATGAAATGTTGGAGTCTTCAAAACGTCCTCTCCACGAGCACACTGAGCTTTGTCAGCTGGATGCCATCTCACAAGTAATGGCTCTGAAGGCTCAATTCAACTTGGGCAGAGAATGCTACGACGCGATGATGACAGTATTTGGACGCTTTCTACCCAAAGGCCATGTAATGCCTGCAAACCTGTACCAGTCGGACAAAATCCTCCGTGCACTTAAGATGCCCTATGAGAAGATACATGCCTGTGAGAAAGGATGTGCCTTATTTAGGCTTAAGTATGCGGACTTGAACTATTGTCCCATTTGCAAGTCTTCCAGGTATGTTGTCGTAGACAACGGTATGGGTGAGAAGTCGCAGACCAAAATCCCCGTTAATGTTCTTCGGTATATGCCAATCGTCTTTTCATGGTCGAAGAGATGGCCAGACAGATGACATGGCACAAAATGGGCAAAAGAACCGAACTAGATGCAGATGGGAATCAGATGATGGTACACACATCGGATGCTTTTGCGTGAAAGAAGTTCGATGAATTACATGGGGATAAAGCGACAGATCCAAGGCATCCTCGAGTCGCCATCAGCACGGATGGGTTCAATGTGTTTGGTCTGACGGCAACCCAATACAGTTGTTGGCCTGTATTTGTCATTCCACTCAATCTCCCCCCCGGACAGATTATGCAAAGAAAGAACATTTTCCTGACGTTGATAATTCCAGGGCCCAACTATCCGGGGAAGAATATGAATGTGTACATGCAGCCGCTTAAGGATGAATTGCAAGAAGCTTGGGATAATGGGTTCAAGACATACGACACCGCTAGCAAAAAGAACTTCATAATGCGTGTCTGGTACATGTACTCGATGCATGACTTGCCGGCATATGCGCTATTCGTTGGCTGGTGTGTGCATGGAAGGTTCCCGTGCCCCACATGCAAGGGAGCTCTTCAGTTTCGTTGGCTGCAGGCGGGTCGCAAGTATTCTTGCTTCGACTTTCATAGACCGTTCCTGGATCCTCGCCATAAGTTCAGGAAAGACAAGAAGAACTTCATCAAAGGTAGAGTTGTCAAAAACTCTGCACCACATGCGTTGACAGGCCAACAGACCCTGGATCAGTTAAACGCTCTCGAGCCAGATCCATAGCGTCCAGGGTATTTCAAGGGGTATAATAAGGAACACGCCTGGACTCACAAGACATGCTTGTGGGATCTGCCTTACTTCAAAGACCTCCTTTGCCCACACAACATCGACGTGATGCACACTGAAAAGAATATCGCCGAGGCCCTTTTTGGTACATTGTTCGGCATAGAGGGGAAGTCAAAGGATAATACTAAGGCTAGAGTCGATCAAGAGGCGCTATGTGATAGACCGTTACAAAACATGCAAGAACCGAAAGGAAAGCAGAACTGGACGAAGCCAAAGGCATGGTTCAATCTTGGAAGGCCAGCTATGAGGGAAATTATCTTGTGGGTGAAAATGCAGTTGATGTTCCCCGATGGGTATGCAACGAATCTAAAGAGGGGAGCGAGTCTTGAAAAATTGAAAATATTTGGTCTCAAGAGTCATGATTGGCACATATGGATTGAGCGGGTAATGCCGGTGATGTTGCGTGGCTTCATCCCTGAGGATGAATGGCTAGTACTGGCAGAGCTGAGCTATTTCTTCCGTGTTCTTTGTGCGAAAGAACTATCGCCTAGCGTGCTAGAAGAAATGGAAGAGTTCGCGCCGGAGTTGATCTGCAAGTTAGAGAAGATCTTTCCACCGGGCTTCTTTAATCCAATGCAGCATTTGATTTTGCATCTCCCGACCGAGGCAAGATTGGGGGGGGGCGTGCAAAATCGTTGGTGCTACGCAACTGAGAGGATGCAGAAGACGCTTCGAGCAAAATGTAAAAATAAACGTAGAATTGAAGCATCGATGGCCGAGGCATTCATTACTGAGGAGGCGGCAAACTTCGTGACAGCACACTACGAAGCCAAAAATCGTCATTTGCATAATCCGAAGCCTCGGTACAATGCTGGTGACCCTAAAAAAGGTGGATCCAACCTCAGCCTATTCAAAGGGAAGCTCGCACCAGCCGGTGCTTCGAAACCAATACCGTTGGATGTCGAAGAATGGCGGACCATTACGTTGTATATCTTCAACAACCTAACAGAAGTGCGGCCGTACATCGAGTAAGTTCTCGGTACATTGTTTCACAACTTCTAATTCCTTTGAACTGCTCTTATTCCCGGATATTTGATACAGTCGATACGTCGCCAACTTCTCGGATGGAGCGGTGATCCAAAAGGAATCCATCGAAGAGTATGAGCTTCTGGCAAAGCATGGAGGTGGCTTTCCCAGTTTCATCTCTTGGTTCAAACAAATGGTAATTTCCACTAGACCATTCTCATTTCTTCGTCTAATTTGCGGCTAATGCAACAATCCTTTCGTATTAAACTTGTAGGCTAATTCAGAGTCTATGGACGCCGAATTGAGACAAGTCGCTAATGGTTTTGACTATAAGGTCCGTTCATTTGACAAATACGACATCAACGGGTATCGCTTTCGTACCTACGGCAAAGAGCTATCTATGGCCGACCAAAAGTCTACAAATTGTTGTGTCTCTGCTATCGGCGAAGGAGGTACCGAGTATTATGGGAGAGTTGAAGCAATTTATGAACTTCTATTCTATGGTGAAAACCCACCGAACGTCGTAGTCTTCAAATGTTATTGGTTCCAGCCGAAGGAGACTAGAAGGACTCATGAACATATAGGGCTAGTCGAAATCAAACAAAGCACCCATTTAGATGTCCCCGATGTCTATATTACGGCTCAACAGGCGACCCAAGTTTTCTATCTACCGTGGGCCTGCCAAACTGATCCAAATCTGAATGGTTGGGATGTCGTTTATGAAGTGCCGCCACGTGTTAGACCACCTCCCCCCAATGAAGAGGATTATGAACCTCACATTAACCCAGACACATATGAAGGAGAATTCTTCCAAGAAACACGTCTTTCCAAAAAACGTTTCAAGAAACGCTCTACTCCACCCCAGAACATCGAAGTAGACAGCGACAGTGAATCCGACTTCACCCCTGAGCCAGAACAAGAAGAGGTTACTGCTGTGGATGACCTGTCAATGCTTGACCGATTACATAAAGGTGGCCTTCCACATGTTGATGCCGCTGAACCCGATGAGCACGTCATTCATGATAGTGATGATGATGATGCATTTATTGATCCCGGAGCATATATAGACGATCAAGATTATTATTACTTCATGTCAGGTATTCAATTTGTATTATATATACATATATATATATATATATATATATATTGTTAGTTCATGTTAGGTATTCAATTTTTTTATGTTGTACTTGATGATGATACACTTAAGTTATATACATATTATTATTCATGTCGGTATTAATTTTTTTTATGTTGTACTAATTTCATTTACTCTTTGTCATGGCAGGTGTTGAAAGATGGTGGGCGCGGGTAAGGAGCGCTCCAAGGCTCCTTCTTCGTCGGCGCGTGGTGGGAGTGGTACTTCCATTCCACCCGTACCTCTCCGGAGAGCGTTGTACGAGGGTATGGCTTCACCGGTGGGCGCTTCTTCGTCGGCGTCGTTGCCCACTGGGAGAGGAGGTCAGGGAAGAAGGAAGAGAGGAGGTCAGGGAGGACGTGGCCGTGGGAGAGGTCGGCAGGCTCGTACGCCTTCCTCGCCGCCACCCCCAGCTGATTCACCCGAGCACAGGACTGCTAGGGTGGACACGTCTGAGGAGGAGGCTACGCGGACTCCGGTCCACGAGCCTCGGGTCGACGGGCCTTCGGCCCACGAGACTCCGGACCAGGGTACGTCCCAGGAGACGTCCGGATGGGGTACCTGGCCGGATCCGCCTGAGGGGCCGAGTGGCCATGCTGATAGTGGCGGGGATTCGACTAATAGCGAGGGCGAGGTGGTTGAGGGGGCCACCGTCTACCAGCGTGGTTGTACACGGCTCCCGACCGTGCCGGCGACCCGCGAGCAGAGGTGGTTGATTTTCCCTGATGGGGAGAGGTAAGTGCATTTACTCTTTTTGTACCTTTTGCCTTCACGTTTCTTCAAATATCTAATGCGTTGGCCTTGTCATACTGCAGGGGTTGGGACCACGCTCCGGATGTCCGCAGGCCCAACACCGTCCTTGGTGTGCTTTGCCGGCAAAACTTCCCGGGGTTTGTCACGTTGCCCGGTGAGGGTCAGGTTCCACAGCTAGGATTGAGCTGGGAGCACTACTTGGCTGCCCTGGCCCCGCCGGAGGAGATGATCGACGGTGTCTTGTGCCACACGAGGGCAGAGATGGTGATCAGAAAGTTTTGGGTAATTTCTCCTTTACACAATTAAAAATCTTCAAATAGCTAGTTATTGTACTAATCAATGTTGTCTCGTTTGATTGCAGACCTTCTACAGGCGTGAGGAGGGATACGAGGAGGCCGCGGCACAGGTTATCGATGCCGCGTGCAAGCGCCTACTACAAAACTTACATCACGAGGCTCGGGTGCAGGCTGTTCGAGACTACTACGCCTCGCGTGGTATTAAGAAGACCAAGCAGGCGTGCCGCGAAAAGTTTCTGAAGAAGGAGCAGTACATGACGGTAATTACCTATTCTTAAGGCCTTGTACTTAGTTTCCTTGATTTGATTCGTAGGCGTAGCGCTCAAGTTTCTCTTTACTAACTTAGGTGCCCCCGAGATGGTGTGCGGATCAGATGGATTGTTGGGAGGTGTTGGTGGATGAGTGGTGCTCAGACCAATGGCTAGCCCTCCACAACAATGCCAAGGACCGGCGTGCCCAAATGGAAGGTGTGCCACACCATCAACGCAGCGCCAACTTATATCAGTTCGGGCGGAACTGGGTATGTGGTTTGCTTCATGATTCATGCAATTCATTCTTCATGCTAGCTTGAGCCCTTTAATTACTAATTTACTCTGTTCCTCTCTTTTAGGGGCGATACAATAAGGCGGAGGTGCCAGAGGTGTACGACCTCTATGCCATGGCCCATACTGCCTCGTACAAGAAGGTCAAGGCATTCTCTGCGTCTGACCTCGATCATCCAGAGAGCTTCACCAACATCTCCTCGCACAACAAGCTCGTGAGGTACAGAGATGAGGGGAAGGCGAGGAAAGGGGAGGACTTTAACCCGAGCCAGGGTCCCATTGATCCAGAGCTGGTGATGATATCTGGTGGCGGGAGGTCCCATGGCTCGATAGCCATTGGAGATGGACTTATACGTTGTCCTAGCACTCTCCCGGAGATCAAGGCACGCCAAACGAGCTCCGCCCCTGAGATAAGGCCTCGTCCACGGCCAATGGAGCTCGCCATCGAGGTTAGTTATACGGACTCAGATTTCTTTCCTCTCCATTACATTGTGTGTGCGGCCATCGATGATTACAATGCTAATGAGGAGTGGTGTTGCAGGCTGCTATTCAGAAAGAGAGAGAGAAAACCCAGGCGCTTCTGCAGGTGAGGGACCGGCAGGCGGCAGAGAAGGAGCGGGAGTTGGAGGAGAGGACGGCTAGGATGTTGGAGGAGGAGAGGGCACGGAATGACATGGCGAACCGGGCCATGTACGAGCTCCTCATGGTAAGTTTCTTCTGCATATTAGCCAAATCATGCACTTAATGTTCGTTTCATTACTAACTAATATGACTGACTCATCAAAACCAAATGTGCAGTCTGTGTGCGAGAAGACCGGTCAGACCCCTCCGCCGATGCCAGTCATTGCTCCGGGGACCACGGTGAGTTTCATTTGAATGGTCATTAGTTACTAGTCTTAACATTTGAGTGTCATCATGCTAACGAGACATTGCAAATGATCTTTGGTGCAGCGTAACTCCAGACAAGCATCGCACGATCCTTCTCCAGGTGCTACCGGCACGAGCAACTCCGGTGCTTCACCTCCATGATGAGGGTAAGTTTTCTCTAGTGTTTTGCTTAACAAATGCATAATGACCTAGACTTAGCTTTATTTACTCCAATATGCTTACCATAATGACCTAGAATTAGCTTATTTTCCTCCAAAATGACATAATAACCTTACTTAGCTCCAAAATGATCCATTTTACCTAAGTTAGCTCTTAAATGACCTAAGTTAGCTCTAATATGCTAAGTTAGCTCTAATATGCTTAGTTACCTAGGTTTGCTCAATAATGACATATACTTAGCTTATTTTCGTCCAAAATGACATAATAAGCTTACTTAGCTCCAAAATGATCCATTTTACCTAAGTTAGCTCCAAAATGACCTAAGTTAGCTCTAATATGCTTAGTTACCTAGGTTAGCTCAATAATGACCTATACTTAGCTTACTTATGTCAAAAATGACATAATATGCTTAGTTAACTGAAAAATGGCATAATTACCTAGGTTAGCTCAATAATGACCTATACTTAGCTTATTTAGTTCATTTATGACATAAGTAGCTTACTTAGCTCATAAATGGCATGATAACCTTGCTAAGCTCATAAATGTCATATACTTAGCTTACTTACCTCATAAATGACATGATAACCTTGCTAAGCTCATAAATGTCATATACTTAGCTTACTTAGGTCAAAAATGGCATGATAACCTTGGTAAGCTCATAAATGTCATATACTTAGCTTACTTAGCTCATAAATGGCATGATAACCTTGGTAAGCTCGCATTGATGGAGTGATTCTTTTTACTTTCTTCTTCTTCTTCTTCTTCTTCTTCTTCTTCTTCTAGTCTTCTTCTTCTAACTTTCTTATTTCCCATTTTGCAGATTTCATTTACTTCACGGAAGCTTGCATTGATGGAGTGCTTCTTTTTACTATCTGTTTTGATTTTGTACCTTTGAACAAGGTGGAACTTGCTATATGGATAGAACTATTGTAATATGTATGGATGGAACTATGTATGTGGAACTTGCTATGTATGTATGGATGAAACTTATGTGTTGGATATCTCATATGTTTGCTGTGAACCTTGCCCTGTGAAATATATATATATATTTGCTGTGAAAATGCTTGGATATAAGAAAAAAACAGAATAAAAAGAGGCAATGCAGGCTCTTTGCCGTCTGCCACCGACGGCAAAGGTCTCTTTGCCGTATGCCACCGACGGCAAAGTGGCCACGTGGCAGCAACCTGTGCAACCTGTGAGCACTGGGGCTGACCCATTTGGTCACTTTGCCGTCTGTGGCAGACGGCAAAGGATGGCGTGGTTTGCCGTCTGTGCCAGACGGCAAAGAGGTGGCAGCGGCAGACGGCAAAGAGCGGGGAGGGTGACGGGTCTGATGACGTCATGAAGCAGACGGCAAAGTGGAGGGCACATTTGCCGTCAGCCGGCAGACGGCAAAGCCTCCCGTTAGACACCTAACGTGGCTAACGTCTATCCTTTGCCGTCAACTTTCTTTGCCGTCTGCTTGCCCAGGAAAGCTGACGGCAAATGTCTTTGCCGTCCGCTGTTTGAAAACAGACGGCAAAGAAGCTCTTTACCGTAACTTACAGTGCCGGCCTTGTTTGCCGTCTGTGGCTGACGGCAAAGGTCTTTGCCGTCTGCTTTCTGGTCCTTTGCCATCTGCCATGGCAGACGGCAAATCAGCTGATTCATGTAGTGAGCATCCGATGTTGCAGAAAAGAATGCAAATGCAAGTGAACCCAGCTGAGCTCCTAGCCACCTAGTCGAACCTCTGGATGCCTGCATCGGTGGAGTGTAAGCTGCTCACTCACCTGAATGCTTCTGGAGGGGATCAATCGGAATGGAAGCTACCTGAAACGGTGCGCGGAAGGTCAGAAACACCATGGGCCAACACGGTCGATGCCATGGTCGCCGGCACCTAGCTCCCACGACCTTGGTTGCGGTAACGGTTGCCGGCGGCAGCGTCGACGTCTCGCCCTCATCGCAATCCTGCTCAGCCTCTCCCGGCACTCGTCTCAGGTCAAACGCTTCATCAGCGCATTAAAGCTATCTAAGTCATCAAACATTGATCTCTGCAAACCTTTTTGTTTGAATATTATAAAATAAGAAAATGCATTGAATTATAAAAATCAAGGCAAAAAACATATTTGGAGGAAGGCTTGTATTTATTTCATAACTGATATACTATAAAACTAAACAAAAACGTAAAACTACTACTTCTTCTAATTCAAATATTGTACTAAACAATATTCTGACAGTTGTCTACATTTATTTTTAGAGCACACATTTAAATAGACAAGACATACATTTGCAAGTGTTTCTTACTGCTATCAACAACATTGAACCATCCTTCAATCCTAATAATGATAGTCTCATTCAGTGCTAGATTTGTAACCTTGAAGCAAACTAACGAATTTCAATATTTATTAGGCAACTAATAACAAAGAAGACATACCAATCAATTGCTGCTCTCCAATTATTTCCCCTAAGAAAGAAGTCATCTTTTTTGTTTGTCAGTACAAAAAAGATGACGATGTTTGCACTGGCACTACCTCACAAATTAGTCAACAATGCAATATAAGTGCTCATGACTCAATACTAAGAACTAGAAGGTAGCCATCATCACTTGGTCTATATTCCTAGCTGCATTCAAGTGGTACAATTAGCAATTCAGCATACTGATTCAAAATCCCTTTGAGGAAATTTGCTTACATGACAATGTATCTAGGAGATAATCCGTCTAATCTTTAGTCACTGAGGTGTTCAAAGACAACATTCAACTTCAGGAAATTAGCATATCTCTCCAATATATTTTTGGGGACAACAATATGAGCAATACCTGTGGACTGACAGGGACGGAGACAAGCGTCTGATTGCATGGCGGCAGAGTAGCGCGGGTTGTCATGTAGGGGAAAGTGGGGAGTACGGCACAGTGGCATCGTCCATGGCTAGGACTGCGACCACGAGGCAAACGAGGATGGGAGTGGCGGCAGGACGAAGTGGAACCTGTAAGCCAATCTTATGGTTAGGCCAGCAACTCAGCAATGACATGCTATGATAGATCAAATGTCCAAACTGGAACCTATAAGACAATCTTAGTAGAGCATTATATCAAAATGAAACCTGTAACCCAAACTTAGTCTAGTATCCTAAGTGTACTAAGTTGACGATGGAAAAGCAACACATTTTGTCCAAACAGTACATTGCTCATGTCTCGCCTTAAATGTTTTATGGTCATGACAATAAATGATCAAGATTACTATTGTTTAAGGGGGTTCTAACTTCAAATGCACAGAAGATCATAAAGCAACAACACTATGTGCATCAATAGGTTCACTAATGTCATGCTAAAACATCTATTTCTGAAGTATGTTCGCACAACTATATTGAAGAGAACTTCAAGAAACAAAAGAATGTTGAGAGTGCACCAAATGTGGAAACAAAAGCATTCATGCCCTCGATTTGATAGTCCAGCCAATACTTGATCAAAGTATCAAACTGCCGAACTGGAGATCACAGTGGACATTTATGTTCTTCAGTTAACCACATCATCGATGCACGGATGAGTTATATAGGCATATGTCTAACGACGAAGAATCCAGTGGAAAATTTTTGATCTCAGAAACTACTTAACTCGATTCATTTCACACAATTCAGAAAATAATCTGATCCAAATATTCCGCTGCCAATGAACTCATTAGTGATATCATTAACACACATAATTTGCAACATCTCATAATCAATTGATATCCCATATGCTTGAAGCCTCGAACTCACATTGGTAACCCATATGCATGAAGCCTCGAACAAGATAGTCCGACATTGGGTCCATAAATTCACGCATATGGTCAAATCAGTAAACACAAGAATAGCCAAGCCTCGACCCTCACCTCACATGAGCTCCTCCTCCTTGCAGAGGTACTCACCAGCGTCGGACTGGTGGAGCACCACCATGGTGTCGGTGTCAACCTTCGTGCCGTCCTGTGCGTCCCTGGCAGTGACCCCAAACCCCAGGGACGCGTTGGCCATGGAGATGACGATGACGCCATCGCTGGACTTGGTGTTGTCGGTGATGCGCGCGACCGCGGAGTTGGGCACGGAGTTGCCGAAGAGGAACGAGAGAGTGGGCGGCGAGGAGGTCGAGCGCGTGGACGGTGAGGTGGAAGGGTGAACTTGCGATGGGCGTTCGTCGGAGTCACTTGGCTGCGGGGGCGCACGTCGGAGTCATCCTGCGGCGAGCAGGGGTAGGGAGGTGCGCGGGGGAGGCTGGCGGCGACGCGATGCAGACTTTAGAGGCGTGGGGGAGGAGGCTGCCGGCGGCGATGTGGGAGGGGAGAGAGGATTAGGTCATTTTTTGTTAGTAGAGAATTATAAACCAAATGGCCGGTGGGCTTGAGATGGAAAAATCGGTAGTGGGGCGTGGGCGTGGGGGGCTGGCGACGTCGTTCATTCGAATCCATGCGTCAGGAAAGTTAGGATTTTGAATTGATTTCCCTGAAAATGGGGTTTTATTGTTTGTAACGTGATATCAGTACCTGCCCGTTTGTGACGTGCCTGGTTAGGAAAGTTTGCAAATGTTAACAAAGTTTTTATTGGGAGGTGAAAAAATCAACGTGAGGATATGATGATGGAAGGTGAGACGAAAATAAACCAGACGAAAATAAACCAGAAAAAAATAAACCAAACGAAAAAAAAACGCGGAGGCTATCCTACCAAGTGAGACATTAGGAGTAGAGATGTGGTTATACTCATAATGTCTATTCTAACAATCATTAGATGCCAATTGTTCTCATATCAACTCTAACAATAACATGTGTGGTCATAAAAATCTAGGAAATGAGAGCAACATATAGCAATGATGTGGTTATAGTCATACTATCTATTCTAAATTTCTAACAATCAACAGGCAGTCGTATCATATGGTAAAGATGAGATGAGATAGAACAATTACACGACGATGGATTCCACCAGTATATGCAGCCAATCTGTCCGTCCACCGCGTAAACGATGCCATCATGCACTATAGCATCAGACAGAAATGGAGGGTAAACAGGATTGATGATGTGCCATAACCATGTATGGCGACCGGATTCCAGATAGGCTAATCCCCGTCGAACAAGGCAATGAGCTTGTAATTTATGTAGTCTTCTGATGGTGTGGGTACTTCGCAGATTACAACCTTCAGCAAACGAAGGTCCAACCAAGTGCCCGACGCCTCTCGTGCGTAGTAGGCAGGAGTGTCCGACGGGCTGCGAGGCTGGATGTCGGCAGTATCCAACGATGGAAGGGTGATCTCTCGCTGGGTGTAGATATCCACGAGACGCCACGGACTACCCGATTGGTGGATGAGGACGATCCAGTTGGCCTTCATGCCCGCCCAGTAGTGGCGGCGCGTGAAGGGCAGGTGGGCGGGGAGTGGTAGCATGTCGAGGGGCACGACGGCAACCTCCGTAGGATCGTCACGTCGGTGTCTGGGCCAGTTGCGAGGATCGGGCATCAGTAAGCAGGGTGTCTTGAAAAGGGCTGGCCGGCTGCCGATGAGTAGACGGTGCATAGACACCGAGCATGCGGCCAGACGCACGGTGCTGAGCAGGTCCATACGATTACAGATCTGCTCCAAGAGAACATCGGGGAGGGAATTCCAATCGCGGCTCTGCGTGTCAGTCGGTTCTGCCATTTGGTTTTTTAGGGTGCTAAGTGATTGGGGTTTTCGGTGCGTGCGGGCGAGCGGGGAAGTGGATGCGGGCGGGCGAGAGAAGAAGATGGCGTGTGTGGGCGAGCAGTGAGCGGGGGGAGATGGTGCGCGCGAGCGACCGAGGAAGATGGCGCGGGCGGGCGAGCAGTGAGCACTGGAAAATGGTGTGCGGACGAAGATGGGGAAGGGACGTTCATGGGGAAGAGAGGAGGAAGAAGAGGGAGAGACGGGGAAGAAGGTGCATTAAATCTCAATTCAACTAGTACTACTACTATACACGAGTGTAAATAGTTAAGCGGATGACATGTGGGTCTACGTCAAGCGGGCCCATATGTCAGTCAACGGAAGAGAGAGGTGCGTACGCGTAATTGTGGAAGTGTGCTCCACTGGCAGACATGATGGCACTACAGGGTAAGGCTAATTTAGTAACACCAGCACGCTGGCTCAGCTTATTAATCAAGTGCCCCATCTACTGCAGCATGTATTGTCACTTCACTGTGAAGACTAGTAGTTGAATAGACCGATGGGGAATAATGGATCGCCAAGACTTCCTATCTATGCCTCTACTCTCATCCTGTCCAACATTAAGAACCATTGGCCAAGGCTCTCGGCACCAATTACGCAGTAGTACCTACTCCCTCATTCTGGTTTATATACAGCTCAATAAAAAAGATTCATCAACCAAGGTAATAGTAGATGATGAGTGCCAGAAGAATTTTTTGTAGTAGTACTACTATAGTACTTTGCAAAAGTACTCAATTAATGGGCTCGTTTTCCTCAAGAAAATTGTGTTTACGAACGTATTAATTGCAATGCATGCGTGCATGCGTGAACAACAAATGACCAGGACTTCTACATGCATTGGAGTAATTCTTGCATGCAACGTTTTAATGAAGCTTGAAATATGAACATGTGAATGGGAGGGACTAGAACCCTCATGCATTCATGCAACACTCACACATACACATGCACGCACGCAACACTCACGCAGCCATGCATGCGGCACATAGCACACGACGCAACACACACGCTCACGCTCAAGTGCTCAACCTACACGTGCATGCACACACATACACAGCCAGGGTGGTTCGCGCGCAAGGGTTGGACTCCTGTCGCGCCTATGTAAAGTTTTGTTTAACTTATTTCTTTGCTCTGCCAACTGACAGGTGGGACCCAGAAACCACGTGCCAATTTAACTAGTCAAGAAAGTGCCACGTACACTATTTGGCCAGTCAGCGGAGTGCAATACGGTGCTCTACGGTGAGCTAGTGACCGTATAATCACCGCAAAACGTATATAGTGACCGTAATGAGCATATTATGAAGTCTAGTGACCGTATTGTTACAAATACAGTGACCGCGACTGTATTTATCTCGTTTCAAATTAAGCCATATTAACCGGAAAGGAGGCAGTATGGACTACTAGTGCTACCGTGTCCCGTCAACTCGCAGAACAAGGAGAAGCTTGCTTACTACGCCCTCTCCCTCGCCCGCGCGTGCGGTGGCTCATAGGACGAGGAGAAGCTTGCTTAGTACGCCTACACCCTCTCCCTCGTCCACGCGCGCCGTGGCTCGCAGGACGAGGAGAAGCTTTTGACTACAGCGCGCTCTCCCTTGCCCTCGCTCATGTGGTGGACGTGCGGCAGTTCATTCAGTGTCAGATTGCCAGAAGCATATAGTACTGTAGTACCATCATTGTTGAACTTGGACCTCCCGAAGAGGCGAAGAGCCAAGCGCAAGGTTTATAGGAGTATGAGCAGTCGTACAACTATGGCGAACAACCGCTATTGTATGATGCTGCCACGTCACCTATAGCCAAAGCTGTGCCACCTTTTTTTCTCACAAAGCGTGTTGGTGCCCGTGGAACAGACACACAAGTTGCACGTACAAATAACACATCTACTAGTAAATTCTAAAGGACAAATGCCAACATGCCACACAAGTTCATCTCCACTTCATGTGATAAATTTGTGCACGACTACTCTACATATATTTATAGCGCTACCATTCACAATTTACCATACTCCACTTACACGTTATAGATGGGCTCCATGTCATCCTCCAGGTTCCAGTCCCTGGTGTTCTTCATAGATGGCACGATCCATAGCGGTGGGCAACGGGAATCATTGTCGCAGCTTTCTAGTCCGGTTCCACATGATGGAGACTCATCCAAGCTGAAGCGGCATAAATCAGGGATTGCGTGTCCCAACATGTTCAACCGGCGGTGCACACTGAAGACACAACCATGCTTCATGAACGGCAGGCCTTCCGTGTCGTGCACGGAAGGTGGCATCTGTTTGACAATGGGGTAGATGTCCCCAATGAAAAGCGAGTACTCTCCAAGAGTGTCCCTCGACTCCCACATAGCATCACGGGAGTCGAACTTGGAGCCGTCCATCTGGTACACGTGGCATCTCAGATCTGGACACATGGTGACATACATGGTCAAGGTCCATGGAGGATAATGTTGTGCTCAAATATGGCGCGCAGTAATATTGTGCAGCGAGTAGTACTACTATACTATAGAGGAAGTTCAATAACCGACTGATTATATATAGCCATTTTTGGCTACACGGAGGAGATAAGACATGGAAAAACAAAAATGGTGGGAGTGGATTCAAGAGCCAGCTATACGCGTACTCCTAGGTAAAAAGTACTACTCCCGCCGATCCCTGCGACCCACTAGTACTATGGATCCGAAGTAGTAGTAGTAGTAGTAGTAGTACTACTACTACTACTACTAGTACAATGAAAGAGAAGGCATTGAGAGAATGGAATACCTGGGTACATGGTGAGGGTCCGATCGTGGTAGATCGTGGCACCTTGTTGCACATCAATGGTACCATGGGTAACCACTGCTAAGATAGTTGATCCCAATTTGCCAAAGTCAACTACAAGGTTCCAGGTTAGACCGAATGGCGGATGCACATAATCCAACACATCCAGGATCGGCGATCTGATTTTGATCGGGGGATGCGTGGTCCCTGCAAAATAATGGAGTACCGTTAGGGATGCAAATGATGGTTAGTGCATTCCGTTTGTTATCTCCCATACCGTAGGATGGCACCCAGATGAAACAAGTCCCCTGGCTTTTCACAGCGAAGATGCGGCCTACATGGCACACGGCGTCTTCAAACTTGTGCGGGTACAAATCTGCCACGGCCAACATGTGCCAGCCTCTGCCGTCAGGGCCATTCTTATTGATGGCAATCCTTATGTCGAACACCGCGATGAGATAGTAATCATCGTAGCTGCGGTGCTTGGTCAGCGGGTCCGCAATTGCTATCTTCTTCAATCTCATGGTGGCTTCATCATACCTATTCAAGCCGTTCCAGTTTGGAAGGCCGATCCCAATGCTGGACAAGGGGTCTACGGGAATGGACGCACTGTTGTGGATGTTGTGCAAAATGATGGTGGTATCCAGCCATAGGTATGCAAGCCAATCTCCGTTGGCACCAACCCAAACCTGTGGGACGGTGGGCAGTGGAGAAATTACGGGATGGAATAACTAAGTATTTTTAGAATATACATTACATGATCAAACACAATGACTGACCTTCTCATCGGACAAAATCCGACTGCCTCTCAACGTCGGCAACTCAAGCGGCGTCAAGATGCAACTGCGGCCACGTTGCGGTGGACTGGAGTCCCATTGAATAACCTTCTCCTCGAGGACGCATGGAAGACCAACAAGCATGGCCTTGTCCCAAGCCTGTTTACGCACCGTCTTAAAATAGTTGGTGCAGGAAGCACCGAGTCTTGCGGCGGTGAGGAAGTCAGAGCGGCGTGCGATTTCTCCTAGAGAATCATCGTCCAAGGTCTCCCAGCCCCGGCGAGGAGGAGAACCGCCTGGCGAATCCATGGCAGCAGCGACGAACTGCCTTGGTCTCTTCGGGAGGGGAGCTAGCGAGGAGGAGATAAGAGTGTAACCGCAGGGCCTCGTCCCTTCGTGAAGGAAGTTATGTGGGCACGCATTAGTGGTACTACGATGGTGCAGTTACGTATTATTTAATATTTAATATAGGAGTAGTACTAGTACTCAACTTTTCGGGCACAAGCTCCGAGATAATTACATTCATTTCTGTGGGCCCTGACTGACCTGGTGAGAGCTGCCGCAGCTGGCTCCCCAATTTCCTTCTCTCGGGCATTGGTCATCAGGTTTTGTTTATTAATTTAATGTGTGTGGTACCCATCAGAGTACGATTCATTGGAGAACTTGTATATGACAACGAATCTATCATACAGACTATTGCAGATGCTCTTAGTGTACTAATTTTCAACTTTTGAATTTCAAGGCCAAGGAGCTACAATAGCAAGTGGAGGGTAGTACATTCAAATTCGAATCCAACAATATAATTTTCGGCGACATGCATTAACATTTTGCTAGTCAAATATGTGATCAAACTTTAACTCAAAGTATGATGGGGACTAGTAAACCAGCCCGGAAGTAGCAGTAGTACTGTTCTATAGAACCATCGCTGTAACTATCAATGCAGGGAAAGTACACATGCGTACTGCAGACCTGCTTGCTGCTCTATTTAAGCGCATAGCTGGCCTGCTCAGCCGCTCCTCTCACGCACACACTATTGTGGGGGCAAAAACATTTGAGTTCTTTCATACCGCGAGAGTATGCTTTTTTCTTTTCCACTAGTACACGCGTATGTGCACAGCACGTGCAATGTTCAATTTATGAATACAACTTTTCTATGATTTTTGCAAAAGAAAGAAACAATCACATGGATCCAGAAAAGTCTAAAAAATCAACTATTCTACTCCCTCCATCCCATATTATGAAAACATTTTTCAAGCTAATTTTGTACTATAAGGAGCGAAGTCCATGCGTGCAACGCCACAAGCTACAGAGTACTTTTACATTAGGTCCAGGTCCAGGGCCATATTGCACAGTTCCAATGCGGTGCCAGGCTTTTCCGGCTCCTCCGGCTTAATTTGGAGGCGGCATTAAAGATGTCAGCTGAGGAAGCAGCAGGCGAGGGCGGCTGCTACTCTACGCGAGCCACGAGATGATGGCGCGTGCAAAATATACGGGAGGGAAAACCCGTGCACGTGGCTGGGCTATCCGCGACCACTCGTACAACACAACGTAGAATTCCTATTTTTCGCTAGTAGATTGTTCCTTATACATATTGGAGTATTTAACAAAAAACTACCACTTTCGAACCAGCCATACCAAGAAACCACCACTCTACAAAAATTACTAAAAACATACCAAAAATTTCTTAAACCGTCGCGAAAAACTACCAAGTGCCGATTAGGCTCATTTAAACCCATGTGGCACCTTAAGTCAACGCCGTCTGTTTGACCGACAACTTAGGTGTTATGACTTGTGGGACCTACATGTCAGTCTAAAAAAAATCCCCGGGTCACCTCCTACCTCCGGCCCGTCCACCTAGTCATCCTCGGCCATGGGAGGCAGCCACCGCCACCGGCTGAAAGCAAGGTCAAAAGCACCGGCGGCGCGGAGCCCATCTTGCGTCAGCCGGAAGCCAGCTCGACGCGGCGCTCACGGCCGCTAGCTAGCCAAGCTAGCACACAACCTGTTGGATGCATCCAACTGCTTGTGTGCAAGCTTTGCTAGCTAGCTTGGCATGGTGGTGCGGCAGCTTGCTCGCGCGTGCCACGCTAAGGCTAGTCATCCGGCTCGGCCGGAGGCCAACCTGGCGGCTTGCTCGCGCGTGCCGCGCTCGGGCCAGCCATCCGGCTCGGGCGGAGGCCAGCGGGGCGGCTTGCTCGCGCGTGAGCCGCGGTCGGGCCAGCAAGCCAGCCCGTGCGGAGGCCAGCGCGGCGGCTTGCTCACGCGTGAGCCGCGCTCGGGCCAGCCAGCCAGCCCGTGCGGAGGCCAGCGCGGCGGCCGGCCCGTCCGCCGGAGCGGCGGCCAGCTCACCCATCACCGGCGCCAGCGACGAACACGCATATGAACTGTTTGAAGAAGAGAACATGATGGGATTTGATGTTATATGTACTAACCCCTCTAATAAAAAGTTCGGTTAAGTTTTGTGTGGATGAAGTGTTCGAAGAACGAGGAGGTATCAATATGAGGAGAATAAGGAGAGGCAAGGGTTCAAGCTTGGGATGCCCAAGGCACCCCAAGTAAATATTCAAGAAGACTCAAGCGTCTAAGTTTGGGGATGCCCCGGAAGGCATCCCATCTTTCTTCAACAACTATATCAGTATGTCTCGGTTTTTGTTTTGTTCACATGATATGCGTAAATTCTTGGAGCGTCATGTGCTTTTTTCTTTTTCTTTTAATAATGCACCATGCTGGTATGAAATAGTCCTTGGTTGATTTGTAGAATGCTTCATGCACTTCACTTATATATTTTGAGTATGGCTTTATAGAATGCTTCATGTGCTTCACTTATATCATTTGAAGTTTGGATACATGTTTCTCTACATATAGAAAATCGTTATTTGTAGAATGCTCTTTTGCTTCACTTATATTTATTAGAGCATGGGCAAGTCTTTTGTAGAAAGAATTAAACTCTTATGCTTCACTTATATCTATTTAGAGAGTCAACATGAATTGGTCATTCACATGGTTCGTCATAAAATCCTACATAAAACTTGTAGATCACTGAATATGATAAGTTTGATTCCTTGCAATAGTTTTGTGATATAAAGATGGTGATATGGGGGAGGTACTAGTATATTATTGTGGTTTAGTAAGAATAATTGTGTTAAGGTTTGTGATTCCTGAAGCATGCACGTACGATCTGTCGTTGTTCTAAGAAGTTGGAGCATGATTTATTATTGATTGTCTACCTTATGAGTGGCGGTTGGGGACGAGCGATGGACCTTGTCCTACCAATCTATCCCTCTAGGAGCATGCGTAGTAGTACTTTGCTTCGAGGGCTAATAAACTTTCGCAATAAGTATGTGAGTTCTTCTTGACTAATGTGAGTCCATGGATTATACGCACCCTCACCCTTCCGCAATTTGCTAGCCTCTTCGGTACCGTGCATTGCCCTTTCTCACATTGAGAGTTGGTGCAAACTTCGCCAGTGCATCCAAACCCCGTGATATGATACGCTCTATCACACATAATCCTCCTTATATCTTCCTCCAAACAGCCACCATACCTACCTATTATGGCATTTCCATAGCCATTCCGAGATATATTGCCATGCAACTTCCACCGTTCTTTTTATATGACACACATCATCATTGTCATATTGCTTTGCATGATCATATAGATGACATAGTATTTGTGGCTCAGCCACCGTTCATCATTTTCATACATGTTACGCTAGCAGCATTGCACATCCTGGTACACTGCCAGAGGCATTCATATAGAGTCATATTTTTTCTAGTTTTGAGTTGTAATTTTAAGTTGTAAGTAAATAGAAGTGTGATGATCATCATTATTAGAGCTTTGTCCCAGTGAGGTAAGATTGGTGGAGACTAATGTGTCCTCGAAAAAGTGGGGATGAGGTCCATGAGACTGTTCTAAAAAAAGAGGCCAAAAAGGGCCCATAAAAAAAGAGGCCAAAAAGAGCCCATCAAAATTTCCACATACCTTTGGCAACATTTTATATGATTTGTTGGACAAACATATTGATCCAGTGCCTAGTGCCAGTTCCTGTTTGTTGCATGTTTTTTTGTTTCGCAGAAAATCCATATCAAACGAAGTCCAAACGCGATAAAATTTTACAGAGAATTATTTTGGAATATATGTGATTTTTGGGAGGTGGAATCAACGCAAACAGAGGCCCACAGCCTCCACAAGGCATCTTGGCGCGACCTTCCCCCCAGCCGCGTGGTGTTGCCTTGTGGGCACCCCGTAAGTCGGTTGGGATCCTTCTTTGGCCGCAAGGAATCTTATATCAAGAAAAAAATCGTGTTAAAATTTCAGCCCGATCGGAGTTACGGATCTCCGGATATTTGAGAAACGGTGAAAGGACAGAAAACAGGAACGCAAAACAGAAGAGAAATAGAGAGAGAGATCCAATCTTGGAGGGGCTCCTCCCCTTCGGGAGCCATAGTGGCCATGGACCAGAGGGGAAACTCTCCTCCCATCTAGGGGGGAGGCCATGCAAGAAGAAGAAGGAGGGGGGGCTCTCTCCCTCTCTCTTCCGGTGGCGCCGGAGCGCCGCCGGGGGAACCATCGTGACGGCGATCTACACCAACAACTTCGCCGCCGTCATCACCAACTCTCTCCCCCTCTATGCAGTGGTGTAACCTCTCTATTCCCACTGTAATTCTCTACTTGAACATGGTGCTTAACGCTATATATTATTATCCAATGATATGTGGCAATCCTATGATGTTTGAGTAGATTTCTTGTGTCCTACGGGTTAATTGTGGTATGGTGTGATTGATATGAGTTGTATGGTAAATTGGTGCTGTCCTATGGTGCCCTCCGTGTCGCACAAGCGTGAGGGATTCCCGCTGTAGGGTTTGCAATACGTTCATAATTCGCTTATAGTGGGCGGCTAGAGTGACAGAAGCTTACACCCGAGTAAGGGGGTTGTTGCGTATGGGAGTAAAGGGGACTTGTTAGTTAATGCTATGGTTGGGTTTTACCTTAATGATCTTTAGTAGTTGCGGATGCTTGCTAGAGTTTCAATCATAAGTGCATATGATCCAAGTACGGAAAGTATTTTAGCGTATGCCTCTCCCTCATTGCATATAATAATTATCACACATGTCATATTCAATTGCCTATGGACAATCTTTCTCTTTGTGTTACAAAATGTTCTCTACTAAAACAAACTAACTTTTATTATCTCGCAAAGTATTCCTAGTTTTATTCTTGCAAAGTAGTTCTAGCATTACACCTACAAAGTACTTCTAGTTTCATACTTGTTCTAGGTAGAGCAAACGTTAAGTGTGCGTAGAGTTGTATCGGTGGTCGATAGAACTTGAAGGGAATATTGATTCTACCTTTAGCTCCTCGTTGGGTTCGACACTCTTATTTATCGAGAAAGGCTACAACTGATCCCCTATACTTGTGCGTTATCAAGACCTTTTTCTAGCGCCGTTGCCGGGGAGCAATAATGTGGGGTTGATATTCTCGTGTGTGCTTGTTTGATTTATCACTAAGTAATTTTTATTTTCTGTTCCACTAAGTAGTTTTTATTTTCTATTCTAAGTTGTTCTCTATCTTTAGTTATGGATATGGAACACGAAATACCAAAAAAAATAGTTGTACTTGCTACTCATGGTGATGGGGAACCTCCTAAAACCCTTGATGTTGGTTATGTGGAAAATATTAAATACTACTTTGATAATCCTGATAAATCTCCATTCAACTTGATAATGGGATATACTTTGGATCAACGGGAATACTTTAGGGATTATCGCTTGTCTCAAAAAGGGAAACTCTTATGGGATCAAATTGATTATTTGCATTGGTATGCTCGGAATTTATGCTTAAGATATGATTATACTTGTTGCTCTAAGATGAAGGCTCCACACCTTCCCTTTTCATGTAAATTTAATGATAATGAAACCTTGGCTTCTTATGCTAACGGTGTATATGATTACTATGATGTGGAACAAATAGAAGAATTTGTTGCTTTTAAGGGTGCTTATGAAATTGAATCTTTGTTTGAAAAGTATGAAAATTATGATGATGCTGTTTACCGATCTGAAAATTATGCTATACTTAAATATTGCTATGAGAATTATGAATACAATGCCGATATTAATGTGTTTATTGAGAAAATCTCCGCTGTCCAAGAAGGGACTAATATTTTGCAGGCTCCTATGGAAGAAGAAATTGATGACACTGTGAGCTCATTAGATGAAAAAATGACGAGGAGAGCGAAGAACAAAAGGAGGAAGATCGGATAAGCTACCCGTGCCCACCTTCTAATGAGAGTAACTCTTCAACTCATATATTATTTAATTTCCCTTCGTGCTTACCGAAGAATGAATGCTATGATAATTGCTATGATCCCTTTGATTCGTTTGAAATATCCCTTTTTGATGAAATTGATGCTTGCTATGCTTGTGGCCATGATGCCAATTTGAATGATGCTTATGGAGATGAACTTGCTATAGTTCCTTATGTTAAACATGAAATTGTTGCTATTGCACCCACACATGATAGTCCTATTATCTTTTTGAATTCTCCCAACTACACTATATCGGAGAAGTTTGCACTTATTAAGTATTATATTGACGGGTTGCGTTTTACTATTACACATGATGATTTTGATGAATATAATATGCATGTGCTTTCTGCTCCTAATTGCAATTATTATGAGAGAGGAAGTACATCTCCACCTCTCTATGTTTCTAGTACGATAAAATTGCAAGAAACTGTTTATACTATGCATTGGCCTTTACTTGATGTGCATGAATTGTTCTTTTATGACAGGCCGATGCATAGGAAGAGAGTTAGACTTCGTCATTGCATGATATATATTGCTTTGTGCTCACTACTAAATTATAAATCACTGTTAATTAAAATTGGCTTTGATATACCTTGGGATCCGGGTGGATCGATTACTTGAGCACGTTATGCCTAGCTTAATGGCTTTAAAGAAAGCACTGCCTGGGAGACAACCCGGAAGTTTTAGAGAGTCATTTATTTCTGTTGTGTGCTTTTAAAAAAGTTTAAAAACAAAAAAAAATATAGAGGGGAACCTAAAAACTTTTTCAAAAAGAGAAGCGATTGGAAGGTTATGCATTGGAGAAGTAAGGGTCGACCTTGAACACTTGTGTTCATGCTCATCGAAACAATGTAGAATTTTTCATGGAATTTTCTTGCAAAAATAATTATCCCCTTGTACAAATCCATTGTATTATAAAAATAATGTGCCAAGATTTACCTTTACGATGTTTAAATTGCTTGTTTGGTGTGTGCTGTGAAAAAACAGAAACTTTTGCTGTAGTGCTTGAATTTTGATAATTTACCGGAACGTGTAAAAATTCTGAAATTTTTACAAAGTACTGCTATGAATTGTTTTTATTTTTTCCTATTTTTCAGAATTTTTTGAGTTACAGAAGTATATGTTTCATTTGCATCTTTACAGACTGTCCTGTTTTCACAGATTGCTGTTATAGTTTCTTTATTTGCGTATGTTTGAAATCTTGTTGAGCCCCATTGACTTGGGAGCCATAGAATTGTGATAGAATACAGTGGGTAATTTTTTATTATAATTATACAATAATGTTACAGCAGGACATGATGGGATTTGATGTTATATGTACTAACCCCTCTAATAAAAAGTTCAGGTAAGTTTTGTGTGGATGAAGTGTTCGAAGAACAAGGAGGTGTCGATATGAGGAGAATAAGGAGAGGAAAGACTTCAAGCTTGGGATGGCCAAGGCACCCCAATTAAATATTCAAGGAGACTCGAGCGTCTAAGCTTGGGGATGCTCGGAAGGCATCCCATCTTTCTTCAACAACTATATCGGTATGTCTCAGTTTTTGTTTTGTTCACATGATATGCGTAAATTCTTGGAGCGTCGTGTGCTTTTTCTTTTTCTTTTAATAATGCACCATGCTGGTATGAGATAGTCCTTGGTTGATTTATAGAATGCTTCATGCACTTCACTTATATCTTTTGAGTATGGCTTTATAGAATTCTTCATGTGCTTCACTTATATCATTTGAAGTTTGGATGCCTGTTTCTCTACATATAGAAAATCGTTATTTGTAGAATGCTCTTTTGCTTCACTTATATTTATTAGAGCATGGGCAAGTATTTTGTAGAAAGAATTAAACTCTTATGCTTCACTTATATCTATTTAGAGAGTCAACAGGAATTGGTCATTCACATGGTTAGTCATAAAATCCTACATAAAACTTGTAGATCACTGAATATGATAAGTTTGATTCCTTGCAACAGTTTTGTGATATTAAGATGGTGATATGGGGGAGGTACTAGTAGATGATTGTGGTTTAGTAAGAATAATTGTGTTAAGGTTTGTGATTCCTGAAGCATGCACGTACGATCTGTCGTTATGTAAGAAGTTGGAGCATGATTTATTATTGATTGTCTACCTTATGAGTGGCGGTCGGGGACGAGCGATGGACCTTGTCCTAACAATCTATCCCTCTAGGAGCATGCGTAGTAGTACTTTGCTTCGAGGGCTAATAAACTTTCGCAATAAGTATGTGAGTTCTTCATGACTAATGTGAGTCCATGGATTATACGCACCCTCACCCTTCCGCAATTTGCTAGCCTCTTCGGTACCGTGCATTGCCCTTTCTCACATTGAGAGTTGGTGCAAACTTCGCCAGTGCATCCAAACCCCGTGATATGATACGCTCTATCACACATAATCCTCCTTATATCTTCCTCCAAACAGCCACCATACCTACCTATTATGGCATTTCCATAGCCATTCCGAGATATATTGCCATGCAACTTCCACCGTTCTTTTTATATGATACACATCATCATTATCATATTGCTTTGCATGATCATATAGCTAACATAGTATTTGTGGCTCAGCCACCGTTCATCATTTTCATACATGTTACTCTAGCATCATTGCACATCCTGGTACACTGCCAGAGGCATTCATATAGAGTCATATTTGTTCTAGTTTCGAGTTGTAATTTTGAGTTGTAAGTAAATAGAAGTGTGATGATCATCATTATTAGAGCATTGTCCAAGTGAGGAAAGAATGGTGGAGACTAATGAGTCCTCGAAATAGTGGGGATGAGGTCCATGAGACAGTTCTAAAAAAAGAGGCAAAAAAGAGCCCATCAAAAAAAATGAAAACAAAATGAAAACAAAAAAAATGAGAGAAAAAGAGAGAAGGGGCAATGTTACTATCCTTTTACCACACTTGTGCTTCAGAGTAGCACCATGTTCTTCCTATAGAGAGTCTCCAGAGTTGTCACTTTCATATAACTAGTGGGAATTTTTCATTATAGAACTTGATTTGTATATTCTGATGATGGGCTTCCTCAAATGCCCGAGATCTTCATGAGCAAGCAAGTTGGATGCACACCCACTTAGTTTTCAGTTTGAGCTTTCATACACTTATAGCTTTTAGTCTATCCGTTGCATGGCAATCCCTACTCCTCGCATTGATATCAATTGATGGGCATCTCCATAGCCCGTTGATTAGACGCGTCGATGCGAGTCTTTCTTCCTTTTTGACTTCCCCTTATTAATCTCTACCATCATATTCTATTCCACCCATAGTGCTATACCCATGGCTTGCGCTCATGTATTGCGTGGGGGTTGAAAAAGCTGAAGCGCGTTAAAAAGTATGAACCAATTGCTCGGCTTGTCATCGGGGTAGTGCATGATAAATACTTTGTGTTAAGAAGATGGAGCATGACAGGACTATATGATTTTGTAGGGATAGCGTTCTTTAGCATTGTTATTCTGAAAGGCATGATTTTTGTTGGTATGCCTGAGTATTGATGTCTTTATATCAAATTATAGACTATTGCTTTGAATCACTCGTGTCTTAATATTCATGCCATGATTAGATTACATGATCAAGATTATGCTAGGTAGCATTCCACATCAAAAATTATCTTTTTTATCATTTACCTACTCGAGGACGAGCAGGAATTAAGCTTGCGGATGCCGATACGTCTCCGTCGTATCTATAATTTTTGATTGTTTCATGCCAATATCCTACAATTTCCACATACTTTTGGCAACATTTTATATGATTTCTTGGACTAACATATTGATCCAGTGCCCAGTGCTAGTTCCTGTTTGTTGCATGTTTTTTGTTTCGTAGAAAATCCATATCAAACGAAGTTCAAACGCGATAAAATTTTACGGAGAATTATTTTGGAATATATGTGATTTTTGGGAGGTGGAATCAACGCAAACGGAGGCGTACAGCCTCCACAAGGCATCTTGGCACGACCTCCCCCCCCCAGCCGCGTGGTGTTGCCTTGTGGGCACCCCGTAAGTCGGTTGGGGTCCTTCTTTAGCCGCAAGGAAGATTATATCGAGACAAAAATCGTGTTAAAATTTCAGCCCGATCGGAGTTACGGATCTCCGGATATTTAAGAAATGGTGAAAGGCCAGAAAATAGGAACGCAAAACAGAAGAGAAACAGAGAGAGAGATTCAATCTCGGAGGGGCTCCTCCCCTCCGGGAGCCATGGTGGCCATGGACCAGAGGGGAAACTCTCCTCCCATCTAGGGGGGAGGCCAAGAAAGAAGAAGAAGGAGGGGGCTCTCTCCCCCTCTCTTCCGGTGGCGCCGGAGCGCCGCCGGGGGAACCATCGTGACGGCGATCTACACCAACAACTTCACTGCCGTCATCACCAACTCTCTCCCCCTCTATGCAGTGGTGTAACCTCTCTATTCCCGCTGTAATTCTCTACTTGAACATGGTGCTTAACGCTATATATTATTATCCAATGATATGTGGCAATCCTATGATGTTTGAGTAGATTTCTTTTGTCCTACGGGTTAATTGTGGTATGGTGTGATTGATATGAGTTGTATGCTAAATTAGTGTTGTCCTATGGTGACCTCCGTGTCCCGCAAGCGTGAGGAATTCCCACTGTAGGGTTTGCAATACGTTCATAATTCGCTTATAGTGGGCGGCTAGAGTGACAGAAGCTTACACCCGAGTAAGGGGGTTGTTGCGTATGGGAGTAAAGGGGACTTGTTACTTAATGCTATGGTTGGGTTTTACCTTAATGATCTTTAGTAGTTGCGGATGCTTACTAGAGTTCCAATCATAAGTGCATATGATCCAAGTATGGAAAGTATGTTAGGGTATGCCTCTTCCTCATTGCATATAATAATTATCACACATGTCATATTCAATTGCCTATGGACAATCTTTCTCTTTGTGTTACAAAAAGTTCTCTACTAAAACAAACTAACTTTTATTATCTCGCAAAGTACTCCTAGTTTTATTCTTGCAAAGTAGTTCTAGCATTACACCTACAAAGTACTTCTAGTTTCATGCTTGATCTAGGTAGAGCAAACGTTAAGTGTGCGTAGAGTTGTATCGGTGGTCGATAGAACTTGAAGGGAATATTGATTCTACCTTTATCTCCTTTTTGGGTTCCGCACTCTTATTTATCGAGAAAGGCTACAACTGATCCCCTATACTTGTGGGTTATCACTTGCCATGCTCGGCAATAATTCGTATGTAGTTTACCATGTAAGCTGACTGCCTGGATCATGCGATAACTATCTGTTACTTATGTCCAGCGAAAACCTTTTAGGATGTAGTTCAAACTAGGACACAATGTACACCCCCAGGATCTATTTGTGGAAGCAGTGCGCCATCCATGTTACGAGATGGTAGCAGTTCAGAGGCAACCCCGTTGGAGAGCACATATATTATAGTTCTTGAGGCTCTACTAGAGGCAGAAAGAGAGGGTGTGGCTGCCATGAATGAGGTAATCCTGATCATGAGGCTGGAAATTATGCAATTAGCTGCACGCATTATGCAAGCAAACAAAGATGTGGAGCAAGTAAGACAGTTGCATTTGGAGACGGAGAAGGTCCTGCTACTTCTGCTATCTGAAGCCCAGGCTAATCCTAGTTCTTCTTTAGATACCAGTTGAAATTGTCATTAGATTAGTATACTTGCATGTTGTGTCATGTTTGTGAATGGATTATGTTGTAAGACCCCTTATTTGTTGTCCATGTCTTGTAATGATCTAATTTTCTTAGGCGAGGCAATCCTCAGTACTTGTAGGAGTGGACATAAGGTGAACTGTTTTTCATGTGAGCAGATTGTGTTGGATGAAATAACTGTTTGACTCAAAGTGGATTCAACCTTCTAAATTCGAGTATCATGGCATTTGTAAATCATATTCATATATAAAGGTGGAATACATCTTTGTTGTGCTTTTGAAGATATCTAAAAAAACATAGAATGATTTATAAAGATTCGTAATCTAATCGAATACAAAATGGGTTCGAATTTAGTTGCCAGGGTAAACTTGAATGTTTATTCTCCCAAAATTCGAAAGAAGCGACAAAACACCCACTCTCACGTCGGCTGCCCGAAACCAGTGTTTGGGAGATGGAAATTACTGTCTACCCCTGACACGCACAACCTATCTGCCCGATTTCCACTACTCTAAATAGGGGTAGGTTTGTAACTTCACTCAGACGTGACACGACCGCCTCTCACCCCATTCAGACACGGTGGGCGCCAAACGTGGGCGGCAAAACACATTTGATTCAAGCTCATCCAAAAGACCTCTCTCTCCCCCTCCATTTCCCCATTCATACACGGTGGGCGGCAAAACAAACTCTCCTTGGCCGAAATCGATCTAGGCAAATATTTTAAGTAGGGGCAGGTTTGTAACTTCACTCATACGTGACACAACCGCCCTACCTGTCAACCCCGTTCATACACCGTGGGTGCCAACCGTGGGCGCCAAAACACCCTCTCCTCGCCCAAAATCGCTCTCGGCAAATATTGGGGAGATGCGAGATTACCGTCCTATCCCCAACCGACGAGACGTCCGAAATTTTAAACGGGGGCTAAGTTGGTAACTTCCCCACATTTCAGACAAGCGCGTCACAAAGACATGGTTCCCCCCTCCTCTCTCGCTCCATTTCCCCATTCGTACTCCGTGGGCGCCAAAACACCCTCTCCACCCCAGCCTCCTCCATCCGCCACCCCATTCACCGCCGTCCTCCTCCACCATGCCGGAGCAGCAACCCCGACGCTGTCGTCCATTACAAGAGATCGACGTCTCTCATCCACCGCGCTGGATCAGGATCCTAGCATCGCGTCCTCTCGCTTCATCCGCGCCGTTGTCCACCTTGCCGTGGCCGCTCCTACGACCGTCTCGTCCACGGCAACAGGACTTATCCCCCGATGCCGCCGGCTGCCGTCTCAGATCTGTTTCCACGCCGCCAACAGCCATAGCACCCGTAGCACCCTGAACGTATCAGCAGAGGCCTACACGGCGTCGCAAGAGAGGTGGTACTCTTTCATATCTGCTTAAGTTATTGATCTCACCCGGAAAATAGATCGTCACTTGTTTACTGTACTTTCTTGTCCATACCTAATCTTTATTTGTTAGTTGAAAGCAAACATTGGTTGTGAAGTAGCCTTTGTCCGGTTAGCACCTTCAGATCCGCCATGGCACGATCAACACTATACTCACAATGCTTATGGTTTTCCCCTTTTATATTCACTACCATCATCCTAGGTGCTTCGTGTCGTGCTAGCACTGCTCCTCAACCCATCAAGCGAAACAACATGCCACTCATAATTCCAAAGCTTAGTTGTTCAAATACGAATCTGATATGATACTGATATTACTAAAATAGAGAACGTTTAATTGTTCAGCTAATGTTCCTACATTAGTTTTGAAAAGCATGTGCGCCACATATGGAGAGACAGCAGGGAATTGCATATCTTTATGCACTCTGGTTCATCATGGGTGGGCAACACACATTGTATTATCCAAAATCTGATTCCTCTTCTTTAACATGTTCCTCTTCTGTTCTTCTTAATAAGTACAGTAGTACAGTATGTTCCTTGTCGGGAACTGGAGCAGGGACATTTGCAGTTCACATGTATATTGGGTCGCTTCTGATGGATGCTTTCAACTATTCTAGTTGGTCTGCCATAATATCCAGGAAATGCTGGGAGCTGTGTCGCCTTTGAGAGTCTAGACTGATAGTAACAGTATTGCGCATTCAGTTGAATAGAGCTGCCCCTGTAGGGGATCCGAAGCGTTTCCAGCCGTACCGGCAATACAATCCCATATGTTCCAGCTAGTTCCACTTTCCCAGTTTCACTCGTGATGCTTAGGGTTTTCCCCTTTTATCTACACTACTATGATCTGCGTAGGTGCTTTGTGTCGTACTAGCAGCGCTTCACTATTCAAGCTAAACAACACACCACTCATAATTTCAAAGCTTAGTTGTTCAAATACGAATGTGATATGATACTGATATTAGTTAACAGACACACATTTAATTGGTCAGCTAATGCTCCCACTTGAGTTTCCAAATGCATGTGGCAACATATAGAGAGACAGCGGGGAATTGCATTTCTTTGTCACTTGTTTACTGTACTATCTTGTCCATACCAAATCTTAGTTGTTAGTTGAAAGCAAACATCGGTTGCTAAGTAGCCTTTGTGCGGTTTGCAGCTTCAGATCTGTCATGCCACGGTCAACACTATACTCATCATGCTTAGGGTTTCCCCCTTTTATGAGCACTACAATCAGCCTACGTGATTCGTGTCGTAAGAGCACTCCTCCACCCATCAAGCTAAACAAGCTTAGTTGTACAAATTCGAATCTGATATGATGCTAATATTAGTAAGACAGAGACATGTTTAATTGGTCAGCTAAATGTTCCTACTTTAGTTTCGAAACGCATGTGAGCCACATATAGAGAGACACGAAGGAAGAGTATTTCTTTGTGCGCTCTGGTTCATCATGGGTGGGCAACACACATTGTATTATCCAAAATCTGCTTGCTCTTCTTTAACATGTTCCTCTTTTGTTCTTCTTAATAAGTATAGTAGTATAGTATGTTCCTTGTCGGGAACTGGAGCAGGGACATTTGCAGTCGACAGTTATATTGGGTCGCTTCTGATGGATGCTTTCAACCATTCTAGTTGGTTTGCCATAATATCCAGGAAATGCTAGGAGCTGTGTCGCCTTTGAGAGTCTAGACTGATAGTAACAGTATTGCGCCTTCAGTTGAATAGAGCTGCCCCTATAGGGGATCCGAAGCATTTCCAGCCGTACCGGCAATACAAGCCCATATGTTCCAGCTAGTTCCACTTTCCCGATTTTACTCGTGATGCTTAGGGTTTTCCCCTTTTATCTACACTACTATGATCTGCGTAGGTGCTTTGTGTCGTACTAGCAGCATTCCACCCTTCAAGCTAAACAACACACCCTCATAATTCCAAAGCTTAGTTGTTCAAATACGAATGTGATATGATACTGATATTAGTTAACAGACACACATTTAATTGGTCAGCTAATGCTCCCACTTGAGTGTCCAAATGCATGTGGCAACATATAGAGAGACAGCAGGGAATTGCATTTCTTTGTCACTTGTTTACTATACTATCTTGTCCATACCAAATCTTAGTTGTTAGTTGAAAGCAAACATCGGTTGCTAAGTAGCCTTTGTGCGATTTGCAGCTTCAGATCTGCCATGCCACGGTCAACACTATACTCATCATGCTTAGGGTTTCCCCCTTTTATGATCACTGCGATCAGCCTACGTGATTCGTGTCGTAAGAGCACTGCTCCACCCATCAAGCTAAACAAGCTTAGTTGTACAAATTCGAATCTGATATGATGCTGATATTAGTAAGACAGAGACATGTTTAATTGGTCAGCTAAATGTTCCTACTTTAGTTTCGAAATGCATGTGAGCCACATATAGAGAGACATAAAGGAATAGTATTTCTCTGTGCGCTCTGGTTCATCATGGGTGGGCAACAGACATTGTATAGAAAGACTTGTAATATCTACAATCTGCTTGCTCTTCTCCTCTTCTTTAACATGATCATCTTCTCTTGTTCTTTAATAAGTACAGTATGCTCCTTCTTTGGGAAGAGGAGCAGAGACATTTGCGGTCGACAGGTCAGGTCTAGTTGTTCTTCCTTAGTATATTTTGAAGCTGACATCAGCGAAGTATCATTACTTCTGGAGCTCTCAACAGGGAGCCTATATTTTGAGTAGCAGGCCACACTATATTAATGCACACACCAAATTACAGCACACATGGCATCTCTCAGAAGAATTGCACAGAGATAGCACATAGGGGTTTACAGGGAGGCACTATTGGATTAGAATCCCATATGCATTACAAAGATAATCTCACTTATTTTTATGTTTTCATGCATGTCAGGTATTGAACATGATCATAATGAATATGACAATGGGCGCACCAGAGGAATATTGCGGAACAATCCACTAGCTAACAAACTTGGCATCAAGGGATTGAGATCCTGTCTGGACGCAATGGAACACACACGCTCCCCATCTACAGATTCCATTGCAGAATATGATCCTAAAGGCGATTCTGACCTAGATAGAGACCCAAGTCTATTTAGCTCTCCAGATGAGTCAGAGTCAGATGGCCTATCTTATTCACCCATCAAGGTGCTTGCTCTAACTTGGCAAGGTTGTATTGGTCGCACGTATCTTGCATAACTTCTACTTTGTTACACCACCATCTGCTTAGTTTACACATCATATATGAGAATATGCCATGCCTATCCATTTTCTGTACCTATTCCATGTGTCATCATATTAGGTTTTTCCACTCAAATGTTGTTCTTTCGTAATAGATGTCCAAAAGGAAGAGGGTGATTGCAGATCCTGAAGGAGTACAAACAAAGTATTTGCAAAAGGCAGTGATCCATTCTCAAGTGATCATAGGATCTCACAAAAATACCGCGCACTTCATTGCTCTTGTCAGTACCTCTTGCCCTTTATCACCATACTTACACTCATTGTTGTTTGATTATGTAGCATCACTGTGCATGTTAGCTTCCTTATCCACCGTTTGCTCGAAATTATAAGATCTATATTTACACTTACATAAATGTAGAATAATCCCAATGGTTATGAAGTTCTGGATTGCTCTTGTAATTACCTGTTGTCATGTACTCCCTCCGTATCGAATTACTTGTTGCTCAATTGGATGTATTTAGAACTAAAATAGTGCTAGATACATTCATTTCAGCGACAAGTAATTCCGGACGGAGGTAGTATTACTGTACTTACATTGAGAGATAGTTGATTGTTTGGCATTACTCTGCATCTTATCTGCCCTGCCCTCCATTTTCTCCAAATTATCAGATCTACATTTACTCTTACCAAAATGTTGAATAAAGCCAATGCCACTGCACAAGTTGAGGTCTGCATTCCTCTTGTCAGTACCTTTTGCCTTGTAATGTTGTACTTAATTGATAGCTATTTGATTATGTATCATCACTCTGCATCTGAGCTTCATTATCCTCTATTTCTTCCAATATTATTAGATCTATATTTACTCTTTAAAAAATGTAGAATAAAGGCAACGCTTATGAAGAAGTTTCTTTGGGGAATTTCTTGAATTATCATTCCATTGACATGGAGAAGGGCTTTGTCGAGCCCATGTTAACATGTAATGTAAGTCCATCCTTCTCAAGCCTTCAAACTTTGTTCTAGTATAGATTTGGATAGGCATCATTTCCTCCACTGCTTTTTACTTTGGTGTTTGCATCAGATTGCATGTTTGCAACAACTGCCAGTTTCAAATTGTAGTTGTAAAAACATGTTCCTTATTCATACCATTCACATTAATCAGAACAGATGCATTGATTTTCTTTAGCCCTGCATGTATGCCTGTGTTCTAGAGCTCTAATCCGGTGGTGTGGTGAAGCTGCCCATGCCTGAATCATCTCATTTGTTGCTTTGTCTTAACTGATTTTGCCGATGATACGGACAATGTCGTATTATGTTAATGCTATTTTAAATTGTATCTCTGAATTTGCCAATATAAAAATGGGATGGAATTGTCACACACTGACCATCGTTGCTTATATATTTGTGAAACTTGTTCTTTGTCTCCTTCTTTCTCTTTTAGATTAATATCTCTGACGCCAGGCAGAACTTTAGGGAAGATAGTGAGCCAAACCCATTGCTGGTACCTATCACTTATATTGCAGCGAAGAAGGTAAACCATCTTGAAGAGAGCGAGATGACCCCAAGGTTATGTCTTGATGAAGACTGTGAGTTCAAGAGACTCACCAGCAGCTGTGACACAACCTTGGTTAAGTTGCTGCCTGAATCAGTTTGACTTCTTCAATCTCAACTTCAAGCTGAAAGACTTGGTGCAGCTCAGGTCCGACTTGAAGTACAATCTCAAACGAAGATCAAAGAGGACACCCGTGCGTGCTTTATAGCTACGCGGCTAGAGCTAGAGGATTTAACGTTCAGACAACTGAGGCCGCATGAGCTTGTTCAGCTGCTTGCGCTGCAGCACCGGGGTAGGACTAACGTTTCTTGAACTGTGTTGAAGTGCTGTTGGTTTTGTCTATTATTTTGTCGGCGCGTTTTTTTGCACTGTTGGCGACCATTGATGCCCAGTGTATGTAATCTGCGGTCTGGTTGCCCTTTATTATCAATGGTGGCGAACTTTGATGCCCAGTGGATGTAATATTCCATAATTTCATTATTGTATAGTCTAGGTTTATTCTTTGTCGGTATGCTGTAATTTAGGCCGGTAGCTTCAGCGGAGCTCAACGGCCCAATACGTTATCGGTCTGTCAGCGGTATATAAAAAGAAATTATGCTACCCAAACGGGCCGACCCGTAACTAGTTATATATGGGCCAGAAAGTCGGCCTATAATCTTCTCAGGCCATTATTAGGCCTAAACATAAAGTGGTTTTCGGCCTTTAACAGGCCGAGTAAAACGTGGGCCGCAACCAGAAATTTCCCTGGGCTTTTAACAGGCTGAAAAGGAGATTGGGCTTGAATTGAGCCGAACAATTCATGGGCCGAAAGCAGGCCAAAACAACCGTAGGCCCATGTTTGGCCAAATTGCATACGAGCCGTTAACAGGCCAAAATTTATCACGGGCCTTGGTTGGCCCAATAAAATTATGGGTTGTAAGCAGGCCGGATGCAAAGTAGGCCATAATTTGGCCCAACTATGTCACGGGCCTTTAACAGGCCGTTAGTCAGGTTGGGCTGAAATTTATCCACGAAGAGTACGGGCCGTTAAGAGTCCGAAAGTCACTTCGGACTAGAAATCGGCCCAGTTGCAGCACGTGCCATTAAATGGCCGAAAGTTAAACCGGGCCGAAAACAGCCCATATGCAGCAACGGCGGCTAACAGGCCGAAATGAATATCGGGCCGAACTGTTAAACGGGCCTTTAACAGGCCGAGATACAAACCGGGCCTACAATGGGCCCAAAAGCACAATGGCCTGTTAACGAGCCGGATCTGTTATGGGCCGTAATTTGGCCCAAAACACGATCCGATATGGGCCGTAATTTGGCCCAAACCATGGCAGGCTGTTAACGGACCGGTCCACTAGTGTCTGACAAAATCTTGTGGGCCTTTGGCTGGGCCGGCCCATTTAGGTCAAATGGGCCACTGTTGGGCTGTGCCACGTGTCAACATATCATAGGCGCGTCTTGTCCATTGGACGAATGACATCTGTAGCAACGCCGAGCTGACACGTGGATCCGCTGGCGAATGAGAAATTTACACGTGGAAAATCGCCATTGGTCAGAGTTGCTTATCGGATCCAAACCGGAACCCGATAGCTTAACGGTGACCCATTACGGTGGATGCCACGTGTCGGTCACCCTTGACGAAAACACTTCCATGACGCGACATTTATCGTCATGGAAGTGGACACTTCCGTGATGATAATTTCAGTATTGTCATGGAATACTTCTACGACAGCACAGGTATGACTATCTTGATTCTATCATAAAATCGTCACGGATGTACATGCATGACAGAAAACTTGACCTACTGTGACAAAGACGTATCATCACAGAAGTGTTTTTTTTGTAGTGTGCCCTTCATCTCCCGACAGCGCCGGAGGCCTAACCGGGACGCTGCGTGTTGCTTGAAAATCTGAGTCGCGTCAGTCGATTCTTGCTGGAGGGAGAGGCATTGCGCGAGGTCAAACCGGGGACGATGCGGCGTCAGGAGCGAGTCGAAGCCGTCGCCGACCCGCTGCGTCGCAGACGGAGACGAGTCAAAGATTTGACAAGTGCATAGTAAGGGATTTTAGCTCTGATCACCGCTCGATTGGACGGAGTTTGAGCCGAAGATAGGGTCGGCGTGGCGTCCCGACGAGGTTCGAACATGAACTTGCCTGAGGTGATCCTTGTGAACATTTCACAAACTCTGTGTAACTCTTCTACTTCTAGTAAAAAGTATGGTGACTTTGCTTGATAATGAGCACAAACAAGTTGGTGAAGCATAATCCTTGCGTGAAGGAATGCTAGACGCTTGATGGGCTCTCCTCCAAGCCCAAAGAAGGACGCCATGGACACGGCTGTTTCGAGCGGAAATTCATAGGGGCACGTAAGTGCGGGGCACTCACATGTCAAGCCTTGCCGCCCGCTCGATTTGCCTCGCGATTCGCGAAGTAGTTGAATCCCACATGAGGGAACAGTAAAAAATAAAATCCTAGAAAAGGTTTTAAGTTTCAACGATGAAACTTACGGTTTTTGCATCTAAAATTGCAAAGTTTCAACAAGTTTTACAGATATAATTTTAAGCAATTTTTTCTGTCAGTCTTAGACACAAAATAATTGATTTTTATCGAATCGCTCGTACTAAGTTTCAACATTCAAAAATTAACATTTTTTAAAAGTCATCAAAATATATTCGAAATGTATCTTATTTCAAAGCGTTGGTCACGAGAAACACGAATATGAAAACAGAACTTAATTTGGATTTTTTTTGTTTAAAAGATATAGAACTTTGAAAATTGGAAGCCAAAATAAAAAGCTGGCACCAGGGACCTGAGTTCTCGGCACTTGCGTGCCACAAATCCTTGTCCCTGTTTCGAGGCATATTATATATATATCTCGTGTCATTGTTTGCATCGTATCAAAAACCATCATTCCTGAGATTAGCCACCCGCTTAGCAAATTAATAAACAAAAAATTATTGCTAATTTCATCTTTGATACTGAGATATACCATGAGACCTGTAATATGAGTCATGATCTCGCAATGAATCTCTTGACCTAAAAAAAGTGTCGCTCCTGGATACATAACATTGTATAGGTCAATCCAAGTCGCTTCTTCATCTCCAAAAATCTGAGAAGGTACTTTTGGTCACCAATGGGCATATTAGATCAATACTATTAAATCTACTATATCTAAATAGGAGCCCCCCACTACTAGGAATTCTCTAGCTTCTCCTTAAGCCACGTCACCTCAATTAATTTTGGCCAGCGATTCAAGGCATGCATCATATAGCCACCCGATTTGAGCCAACCTCGGTGCGTGAGTCACGTTCCCAAGCCGCACACTGCGTTGTCTCGCATGCCCATATGACTCACAATCTTCCGACGACTCATGTTCTGGAACTAAGGCAGGCATCCGAAGAGACATGACTGATCGTCTCTCCAAATCTTGGCAAGTGCCTCAGGGTCGTATCCTCATCCCCTTCAAATCTTGCTCGATGCAGAAGGGGTAGGAGGATGAGAGAGGAGGATATAGAAGGAGTGGCGGCGGGCAGAGGGTGGGAGGATCGCATCTCCCCAACGTGCTGCGGCAGCAGCATCTGAGCTTGCTGCCACTGAAGTCGCCCATCCGCGTAGCGCGACGTCTGGAAACAGCGGCGGCCTGTGTGCTCCCCGTCCGGCCTCTGAGTACCGCCGGGCGCGTCCCCATGGCTGGGACGGGGCACCAACTCGAGTCCATCGACATGTGGGAAGTTGCGCTGTTGCAGATTGGCGTCCAACTGCAGTCTCCTATCGAGTCCAATCTCCCATTTGGAGAGGTAAAGTTCAACCTTATTCGTCATCCCTTAACACACCATGCTACAGCCCCGAGTTCCTACATCCCAAGCCTTTTAAATCTTCTCAGCATATATGCGTGCTACAGCCAGCAATCCCAATCTGTACGACTAATCAAGCCCAAAATAGAGGTGTATGGACATCAGTTTTAAGCAGATCGAACTGCCGTCGTACTTGATGACGCCACCCATTGGAGGCACTGTAGCAGACTGGTGACACTGCCGTCTCAGTTCTCCGCACTTCAAAGTCAGGCAAGTCATCCCAAACATTAGCTCACATGCTTTGTTCTTGGATCTACCATGCATTCTGTGAAGCGTCTGAGGTCCTTCTTAACTGAATTTGTTTGACATATATGAGCCAAAATATCAGGTTTCTCTTAGCAGAAACAGAGGCGACGTAATCAATTTAGTCTTCTACTTTTTGTAAGCATCATGATGCACATGTTTTTTATATTTGAATGTCGTTCCGTTTTTTAGGAAATTTATTCATCCTCATCCCTTTTTTCAGTTCCCATGTTGACATTTTCCAGCCAATATTGCATTGCAGTTTCAAGTTGAGATGGGGGGGTTAACTCTCTGTCCTCTGATCTGATAGATGAGAATACGTAAGTTAAGTTCTTATGGTGCATGGCATTTGTAATTCTTTTTAATTTCAATTGAAAAAAATATATTTACAGCTATCTTAATGTACATTGATTATAATTTACAATGGTGTGCAAATAGACAGAGTTTTTTATATTACAGCTGATGCTGATGCCTCAGAACGTAATATTGATGGCTAGCTCATTTTTATGGCCTCTTACCACCCACTGGAGGTAAACTCATGTTCCACCATTTTGTTAGCAAGATTGCATTATTTTTACATGGATTGCAGTATTGTGCATTTCTAAAGAAGACTTCTGAACAAACTACCTTGCCAAAATTTCATTCAACTAAATCACATTTAAATATATAGCAACCAATTCCCGCAGCAACGCGCGGGGTATCATCTAGTTGTGTTGTGTGTTCCCGTCCTGTGTGGCCGTGCTCGTCATTGTGTTGTGTTTTCCCTTTATGCGTGGCCGTGCATGCTGCCGTGATGCGTTTGTGTGTGTCTGTAACCGTGGCCACCACCGAGCTCCAGAAATTTCAACTTAGCTAGATTGCAGTGCTTAATTATACAGTAGGTAGAAGGCATTCCCTAGTACTACGTCTACTGCTTAATTAGTATTACAACTACTAGACTTACTACTAGATTAGCAAGATAAAATGCTACTACTCATCGGGGAAGGAGATGTAGATGATGCAGGAGCCAGAGCCTCGTCATCGTGTGTCTCGGCAGGCATCCCTCCCCCCTCATCGGGTGGTCGTCGGCAGCGTCGTCGTCGTTGAGGTCGACGAACATCTCCTCCGACTCGCACATCGCGTTCGCCAACAGGAAGTTCTTGGCGGCGACCTCGCCCTCGTTGGCGGTCGATTCAGCGATGGAGCGGTCATTCGGTACCACCTCGAGGTCCAAGAGTATGGCGACATCCTTGAGGTCGGCGGGCATTTGGCCCTCGACGGCGACATGCTCCTCCAGCGCCGCCGCCATCTAGAAGTCATCGTCGCCCTCCACCTCCATCTCCTCCTCCGCCATCGCCTCCTCCTTCGACTCCGCAGAGGATCCCGGGTCGGTGGCTACCTTGCAAGTGGTGATAACCGCAATTACCTTGCCACAATTTGGGCTCCGCGAGCGGGAGTGGGCTGCGGGTAGTACGTGGGGCGTCTGCGGACCATGGCTTCGGTGGTGGCGACGGCATATCAGCGATTTGAGGCTACCGCCGGCGACGGCTGATCTAGATCTGGAGTTTTTAGGTGCTCCGACAGCTAGGGTTTGGGGAGGCAGTTCCATTTTTAGCCGCTCGACTGTGTGGGGATTGGGCGGCACGGCCTACGAGTCAGTTATTGCCGGTGGTGCTCCTACTGGTTCAAGTTTTGTCGAGACTGCAAATGATTCATCTTCTATGTAAAATGCAAACTACTTCAACTTCTTTGTTAAAATGGAAACTGCTACATCTTATCTTCTTTGTAAAATGCAAATTGTTTCAACTTCTCTGTTAAAATGAAAACTGCTACAACTTCTCTGCTTTATCTTCTGTGTAAAATGCAAACTGGTTCCACTTATTTGTTACAATGGAAATTGCTACAACTTCTCTGTTTTGTGTCGTGTGTAAAATGCAAAGTACTTCAACTTCTCTGTTATAATGGAAACTACTACAACTTCGCTGTGTTTATCTTCTCTGTAAAATGCAAACTGTTTCAACTTCTCTGTTATAATGGAAGTTGCTACAACTTATGTGCTTTATCTTCGATAAAATGCAAACTGGTTCCACTTATGTGCAAAGTACTAGTGTATAGCTTCTACTTGGATTAACCTCGCATTACATTTTCAATACCCTGCTCATCTTAGACATGTATCTTGATTTTAGTTGCACTGCACAAGAAAAACATATGGTTAGTTGTGTGCTTTAGAGATATAAATAGCGCCAGCTAATGACTCATGGTTGTTTGTCAGCTGCGACTTCCATTGCCGAGTGCAGGGGTATGGTCTTCTCAAATAAATTGCAGTATGGCTTAAGATATCTGGTAGGTCATCCATGTATAATTTTTTGTGTATTATCCAGGGGATCTACTATACCCACCATCTGACAGCAACACCGAAAGGCGTGGCTGGTAGGCCTCGAAGCAGGCCACAAGGCATCACTGACGAACTGCGAAGACTTTGTCATCGCACCTGTTGAGTATATTGTGTACGTACATATTGTGTATTGGGCCCACCTCCTGTTTTCTCTGTATAGTCGAGGTTGTGCCCCCCTCTGTGCTCATATATACGTGCCTGGTGCACCGATCAATGCATTGTGATTGCACAGCCCATACTTGTCCTTCTACATGGTATCTATCGCAAGTCGATCCTAGCCCTAGCCGTCGCCGCCGCCGCGCCTCCACCGCCGCCGCTTCCTCTAACCGCCGCCGCCACCCGCCGCCGCCGCCGCTGCCGGTTCCCCTCCGGTCGCCGCCGCCGCCGCCGGTCGCCGCCGCCCTCGTACCCGAAGCTGCCGCCACCCGCCGCCGCTGCTGGCCTCCCTTAGCCGCCGCCGACGCCGGTCTCCGCCGCTACTCTATCGCTTCCGCACGGTCAGCCTTTCTTCGATCCTCCTAACCCTAGTCGCCGCCGCGCCGCCGCTCCCTCTTCAGCCGCCGCGCCGCCGCAAATCTCCCGATCCCGAGCGCCGACGCCAATCCCGCTCGCGCGCTCCTCCCGATCGCCCGTCGCGTCGCTAAGCGCTCGCTCGCGATCGGTAACTCCCTCCAGCCGAGACCAGCCAGCTCGCGCCGCTCCGCTAGCTGCCGCCCGCGCCTCGCTGTTGCTTCGAAAGTTTCCATCGCTGGTCAAAGATCGATTCGATTCGATCGATAGAGCTAGCTAGCTACAACTGAAGCCAGCCAACGCGTGCGCGCACGTATACTGCTAATCAAGTCAGCAGCTAGTCTGCTTGGTTGTACGTACGTACGTACATGTGTGCTGTTGGTCTCTGGTAAATTGATCCAGCGATCAAAAAGCCAACAATTGCCACCACGCCTCGCGCCCGCGATCGCTAGCTTTTCCCGCCGCGTCATCTCTTTGTCTTCAACCCGCTCGCCTCCTTCCGCTCCGAGCCGCTCGCCATCTCACGCCGCTATCATGGACTTCCCCATGTCCACCTACTCCGGCGCCTCCAACCCGTTCGCCGGACCCGAGTCCATCCCGAGGGCCCCGGCGCCAGGTCTACTTGGGCCACGACCGGCGGGTCATCAGGTCTACCTCGCCGCGCCGCAGCAGCCGGCCGGTACCGGCTACGCGGCCCTGCCCGCCCCGTCGATGGCCGGAGCCTACGCTCTTCCTTCGGCTCCCTCACCGACTAGCTACCCCGGTGGCGGTGATTGGTATATGGATACGGGTGCCTCTGCTCACATGGCAGCTTATCCCTTTAACCCTCACACTTTCCACCCCGTCAACACTTCCACTCGCATCACCGTCGGTGATGGCTCCTCTCTACCTATTACACATGTGGGCCGTACATTCTTTCCCTCGTCATCCATGCCATTGTCTATGTCTAACATACTTGTTTCGCCCGAACTCATTAAGAATCTTGTCTCCGTTCGATCTCTCACTCGTAAAAATCCTATTCCTGTTGAGTTTGACGGGTGCGGCTTTTCTGTAAAGGACGCACGTACCCGGATGGTGCTCCACCGATGTGACAGCACCGATGCGCTCTACCCAGTGCACCCATCCTCCTCCACCGTCACCGCTCTGGTTGCCTTCTCCGCTCGTGTGGATCTCTGGCACGCTCGTTTGGGTCATCCTAACCCCGCCACCCTTCGTCACATTCTTAGGAGTTTTTCTTTCACTTGTAATAAGATCGATGATCACTCTTGCCATGCATGTCGCCTCGGCAAACATGCTCGTCTCCCGTTTAGGGCGTCTTCTCATGTTGCATCGTACCCGTTTGAGTTAATCCATAGTGATGTTTGGACCTCTCCTGTAGCAAGTAATACGGGCTATCTTTATTATCTTGTCATACTTGATGATTTTTCGCACTATGTGTGGACCTTCCCGTTGCGTCGCAAGTCGGATGTCATATCCACCCTTGCCGCCTTCTACTCTTATGTTCTCACGCAGTTTGGTCGTCCCATTCTCGCGTTCCAGACAGATAACGGGAAGGAGTTCGACAACCTAGCTGTTCGTACTCTCCTCACCACACATGGCACGACTTTTCGTCTCACCTGCCCATACACTTCGCAGCAGAACGGTCGCGCTGAGCGTGTCCTTCGCACTCTTAACGACTGTGTTCGGACTCTCCTCTTTCACGCCAATGTGCCTCCGCACTTTTGGCCTGACGCTCTCGCCACCGCATCACTCCTCATTAACATCCGTCCATGTCGCACTCGCGGGAACTTCGCACCTCATCACCTCCTCTTCGGTGCACCGCCCTCTTATGATGAGCTTCGCATCTTCGGCTGTCTCTGCTACCCTAGCATCGCCGCCACTGCGCCTCATAAGCTTGCACCCCGCTCCGTCGCCTGCATCTTTCTCGGCTACCCACCTAACACTAAGAGCTACCGCTGCTACGATCCCGTCTCACATCGTGTTTTCACCTCCCGACACGTTTACTTTGATGAGAAGGTGTTTCCGTTTCAGCAGCAGGTACCCCTCGTCGCCCCGTCGCCGCCGGCCACCGGCGGCCCTTCGGCGACTCCGTCAGGTGGACGGCCCCGCTCGGCTCTCGGACCGCCTCCGGGCTTTGGCGGTCCTCGCGTCGTGGGACGAGCTGCGCCTCGCGCCCCCACGTCGGCGCCCGCCTCTTCTGCCCCCTCGGCCGGCCCCGATGCCTCGGCCGGTGCCCCCTCTTCACCCGCCGCCCCTGCCTCGGGCGCCACGGGCTCGGGCGCCGAGGGCTCGACCGCCGCCTTCTTCCCGGCCGTGTCGCCGGCGGCCTCGCCGGCAGCCTCGCCGGCCGCCTCGGAGGCTGTCACGCCGGGTGCCTCGCCGGCCGTATCGCCGGTCGCCTCGCTGGCTGCTTCGTCGGCCGCTTCGCCGGCCGTCTCGCCGCCCGCCTCGCCGGACGTCCCGGCGCTGCCGTCTCGCCCCGTCACACGGGCCCGAGCTGGCATTCACCGTCCGAGTCTGCGGTACTCGAGCGACGAGTACCTCCTCGCCGCCTCCACCGCGGAGCCGTCCCCTATTCCTGCGTCTGCTCGCGCAGCCCTTCGTGATCCTCACTGGCTTGCCGCGATGCAGGAAGAGTTCGACGCTCTCCAGCGGAACCGCACCTGGACACTTGTTCCCCGGCCTCCTCGCGCCAATGTCATCAGCGGCAAGTGGGTTTTTCGCCACAAGACCCGCTCGGATGGTACACTTGAGCGCTACAAGGCTCGCTGGGTGGTTCGTGGTTTTCGACAGCGCGCTGGAGTTGACTTCACTGAGACGTTTGCACCGGTTGTCAAACCGGGCACGATCCGCACCGTCCTCCAGCTTGCGGTGTCCCGAGGATGGCCAGTTCATTAGATGGATGTCTCCAACGCCTTCCTCCACGGCCATCTTGAGGAGCAGGTTTATTGTGAGCAGCCCACCGGTTTCGTCGACGCATCTCTTCCTGGGCATGTGTGTTTGCTGTCCCGGTCTCTCTACGGGCTCAAGCAAGCACCTCGCGCCTGGTACCAGCGGATCGCCGGGTTTCTTTCGACACTGGGCTTCAGCGTCACTCGCTCGGATGCCTCATTGTTTGTCTATCGCCACGGTGACACGACTGCATATTTGCTCCTCTACGTCGACGACATCATCCTGACGGCCTCCTCCGCAGCTCTGCTTCAGCAGATTACTCTCCGGCTGCGTGACGAGTTCGCCATCAAGGACTTGGGCGCTCTACATTATTTCCTTGGCATTGAGGTCATTCGGCGACCGGACGGCTTCTTTCTTCATCAGCAGAAGTATGCGCACGAGCTCCTTGAGCGTGCTGGCATGCTCAACTGTCACCCTGTTGCTACTCCTGTTGACACGAAGGCCAAGGTTTCTGCTCTTGAGGGCTCGCCAGCGTCGGATGCTCCCTTCTACCGGTCCATTGTCGGTGCTCTTCAGTATCTGACTCTCACCCGACCGGATCTACAGTATGCTGTTCAGCAGGTGTGTCTCCACATGCACGCCCCTCGTGACTCCCATTGGACCCTCGTGAAGCGGATCCTCCGTTACATTCGCGGCACGATGGCTCTTGGGCTCACCCTCACGGCGTCCACTTCTCTGGAGATGGTGGCCTACTCCGACGCGGACTGGGCTGGCTGCCCCGACACCCGTCGGTCCACCTCTGGCTACTGCGTTTACCTTGGTCCTTCGCTCGTCTCGTGGTCGTCCAAGCGACAACCTACGGTTTCGCGCTCCAGCGCGGAGGCTGAGTACCGAGCTGTGGCTAACGCTGTTGCCGAGTGCACCTGGCTACGACAGTTACTTCAGGAGCTACATCATGATGTCTCCCAGGCTACGGTTGTCTACTGCGACAACGTCTCTGCGGTGTACCTCTCCGCCAACCCCGTTCATCATCGCCGGACTAAGCACATTGAGCTGGACATTCACTTTGTGCGCGAGCAGGTGGCCCTTGGACGTATTCGGGTCCTCCATGTTCCGACTGCACAACAGTTCGCCGATGTGATGACGAAGGGACTGCCGACTTCCACCTTCGAGGAGTTTCGTTCCAGTCTCTGCGTCACTGGCGCCGCTTCGACTGCAGGGGGGTGTTGAGTATATTGTGTACGTGCATATTGTGTATTGGGCCCACCTCCTGTTTCCTCTGTATAGTCGAGGTTGTGGCCCCCCTCTGTACTCATATATACGTGCCTGGTGCACCGATCAATGCATTGTGATTGCACAGCCCATACTTGTCCTGCTACAGCACCGATGCACCCTAGCCCTCTCGAGACTACGCATAGGTAGAACATAGGATGACTATGACTTGTGAACTTTTGTATTATTTCAATGTCATTGTATTATGTGGACCTGCAGTGCTTTTGTACTATGGGTACTGCAATGAATTTTATGTTGTCTTTGTACTTTTGTATTATAGTGTTTCATATGAATAACATTAGCAGGGGTGAGCACCTAATAGAAAAAACTTAGATCGTTGACATACACAATGGAGGGCATTATTTGTGCGAAACCTCTCGTGACACGTAGAGCATTGGAAGCGGTCATACATACAAAACCCCTTGCGCTGTCCACGATATTGGAGGTGGTTTCTATAACCGTCGTCGTCGTACCGAGTATTAGCAACACAGGCTTTGAGGCAGAATGTGAAACCTCCATAGGTCCATGACACCGCCTCCAAAATTTGATTTTGTACTAATGAGAATACATATGGAAGAGTCTAGGACGAGCAAATAACCGACACACTCGTCCTGTCCTGGATGGTTTGCACCCCCGCTCTTGGGTCCAGGACATCCAGGGCGCGCCTGGTCCCACCGATATGTTTAGTACATTGAGTTGTGGCGATGGTTTCGGCACACCTCCCACTCAGGCACCCCCCGACGTGGTCCGTTGGCGTTGGACTAGTTCCTTGCGACGCGCTCTTCTTAGGTGCCACGCAGGCGCCACATAGGCGCCTCATATGGAAGACGTGGGCACCCCTACATGTCAAGATCTTCATCTGGTTCACCCTCCAAAACAGATGTTGGACTGCGGACCACCTTGCCTATAGGTTCCTCCCCCATGCCCACTACTGCGTCCTGTGCAACGTCGTCTCGGTCTGCCTCTTTTCCTGCCAGGTATGGCATGAGATCCTTTTCTGGTGTTGTTCCACGACTGACCTTCCCCGTCCGGAGCTGCCCTTCCTAGACTAGTGGGCGATCTCTTGTGATCTTGCTCCCCCCCCCCCTCGCCTTGCGCAAGGGGTTCTCCTCGCTTATTCTGCTAAATTTTTTGTGCCTCTGGAAGCATCAAAATGGGTGCATCTTCGATGGCTTGTCGACCACAGTTACACTCCTTGTCTGAACTATCCAGGAGGAAGTTAGAATTTGGGCTAGGGCTGGAGCCCAGGGGCTCAACCTCCTGTTACATGAGACATAGACCTTGTATTCGTAGGGCTGAGCACCCCCTTTCTAGTTCTGCTCATGCACTCGGAATCACGCCCGCTTGTGTACGTGGTTTTGCGAGTTGCACCTTGTAGTTGTTTCACTCTCTACCTATCAATGAAATGATACACAATGTTGCGTATTTGCGAAAAGAACTAACTGACACACACTATACACTTAACATGGACTCTCATACACTTACCAATTTTCTTGTGTTCTGTTGCTTCACAACAAATCCATACTGGCGATTGCGTGCACATCCGCACGGGAGACAAAACCTCCGAAACCTCGCCCTATGAGAACCTGCACTGGGTAAGGGGCGCTAAAGTTTTTGGGGGCGTCTTAGCGCGACTGATTGCTTTTGACAACTTCATCTACGATGATCGATTGATTGCTTTAGATGACTTCATCCACGACGACCGACCGTCTGCTTCGACTACTCCCCCCATGGTGGATGGCTACGTCATCTTCACCACCATGAGGACTACGTTGTTGCGCCCAAGTTGCGACAAACTTGTACAACCTGTCCATCTTCCTTTTGGGCATGCGCTTTTGATTCATATGCGAACATTTTAGACGTGTCTAGTCTATCTTATAATTGTTATGCTCTATTAGCAAACTCATCATCTTGATAAATTTAATTAGACTTAGCCGGAAATTGCTTAATAACCTACACTCTTGAGATGCACAATGAGTCCTAAGGGAATCTCCAACGCGGACCCTCAAATCGCTTCTATATGTCCTTTACGGCAGTCCGGACACTTTTTGTCATCCAATGCTATTCCTCAAGTATCCGAAAACGCATCCGGACGTCCAAACTCTCCCAAACTGGAGGTAAACCTGGGGGGCTTTGCAAGTGTCCGGACATCAGTCTAGTCAACCAAAAGCCGCCACATCGGACATCTGGACACCCCCTCTCTCTCCTCAACCGCGACATGCACATGTATAGAAGGACATTTAGGGGACATGGTTGGACGGCCGACTCTCGCATCATGTCCACGGACCACGTCCGGACATAAAAAGGACATTTGCAGTGTTCATTTAGGGTCAACTTTGAAGATGCCCTAAACTCACCATTAAAAAACAACATCTCCCTAGCTAGCATCTGCACTACTCGTAGAAGGGCTAGAATACACAGAATGCCATCATTTATTTTCTGGAACTTGGTCGTTTTAATCTGAGCCACAAAAAGAAGTGTCGGGCACGGGGAAACCTACAAAAGGAAGAAAAGGGACAAACATCTGGTAGGGTTTTCCATGGGGCCTATGCTGATAGGAATCTACGCAAACCAGCAACACACACCAGCTAGCTAGCCAGTGACTAATGATGGTTTGTTAGGAGCAAATCAACACCATCATTGCGTAAAGAGCACGGGAGATTAATTATTCGTCCGCGTGCATGCATGCATGCACGCTAGCTTAAACTAGGCACCACGAGCGCGATTGGCCGGAGGGCGGCTAATTGGTTCCCAGACCAAGAAGTTAGGCACATTCTTCCTTGCACTTTGGGTGATCGATCTACGAGTATCTATCTATTTTCATGTCGTGTGTAGGGCCCTCTACATGGCATGCCTTCATTCATCAGGGTCCAGCTCGCACACGCACCTTTCGTAGTGATCAGGACGGACGAGGCCGTAGGGCCAGCAGCCAGCACAGAATTGGAGCTCTGGGTAGCTTTCTTTTGGCCGCTGAAACGCAATCGATTTGGTTCTGGCATGGCGAGATCTTTAAGGCCCTCTGATCAACAGGACGCTTGTACGTCCGGCACGATCTAAAGCCAGCGGACGAATCTAGGATGTGGTTGCAGCTTGCAGGCACGCAGGAGTAGCATGCATGCGGCAGCTGGTTACGAATGACGCGGCCGTGGGCCAGGTTTTAGTACGTGAACGCTCTATTATAGCTAAGGTAGTAGTATAGCACAATGATAACCGGAAGGGTGCTCCACATCCCTATGCGAACACTAAATTTAAAAGAATACTGAGAAATTTGAAAAAAAATCTGGAATTTTGGGATATCAAATCTGGGTTCCCAATCTACTCCCGTATAAAATTTTGTGAAAAAATATCAGGAAACGTATTCGTGGCAAAAAAGACAAAAAATTCCTATGTACAAAAAAAAACTGTTTGGATGGATTTTTGTTCGGACAGTATTTCATTCGCCACGGATACGTTTCCTGGTATTTTTTTCACGAAACTTCACACGGGAGTAGATCGAGAACTCAGGTTTGATATCCCCAAATTTCAGATTTTTTTTGAATTTTTTTGGTATTTTTTACGTTTAATATTCCTATAGGGGTGTGGAGCACCGAGGAGCTCCTGTGTATTTTCCAATGATAACCCCACTTGGCAAAGCATTTCTTCCTGTAAAGGGCAAGTGGGCTTAAACCCCACCGTCCTTTGAACCCAACTCTTGGAATCTTGAGACATAAATCACTGTGGCAGGTATTAAACACATCTTTTGTGTTATGAGGAAGTAACTATGGTACCATGTACTCTGTCTTAGGCTGTTTTCAAAAGAAAAGAGATCGTACTGTCGGCGACAGGTGGCATTCATTTCTGAACTAATGAAGCGTGACACCTAGTTACAACAATGGGTACAAGTGCATACATGCTTACGTACACATGTATTCTAGTACCACAATTACGACTACAAAATTGAGAAACTGCTTTTTTGGGTTTGAAATGCTCCTAGGTTATGAAAAAGCCTATGAAAAAGGGAGTTTTCGGTCCGTGCCACTGCCAGGATATCCGAGTCCTGCCACTCAAACTTCACTATTTCGGTCGGTGCCACTATCGCTTGCAAAAAAATTAGCTGCATGCCACTGTGTGTCATCTTTGTGAGTTGCCGTCATGTTGCCATTTGATTTGTTCCGTTTCCTCGTATTCAGGACCCACCACTTCGCCACATCGACCACAATTCTATGGGACCCATCACTAGTCATGTCAATTACAACGGGTCGAGGGATGCAGGTGCTACAGCTTGTGCACGCAGGCTCAAGCATTAAATTTTGGAGACCGATGCTTCTCCGAACCCGGCCCCAAGCCCCCCCCCCCCTGTCTCCCCGCGCACCCTCACAGCCACTCTGTCGCTTGCCTTAGCCCTTGCTTAGTCCGCCATGGCGCCGCCCGTCCCTAGCCCACGCGTCATCAGTGCGGCAGGGACCATCGTCTAGTGCCACGACACGCCACCCAGCGCTGCCGACGAAGCCTCACTGTCCCTCGCCGAGGAAGACATCAAGGCCGAGGAGGAGGAGCACACCTAGAGAGAGGCCGCCCGGCGAGCCTACGCTCTGGTTCGCTAGCGTCAGGCTCGTGAGAACTTCGAAAGGGTGGAGATCGAGGGTCGGGAGGCAACCATGGAGGCTGTCGAGCCCTCACACATGCGTCTCTCTTGTGCATACATGATCTGCTGGCCGCCGCCGCAATGCTCGAGTGTCAGTGGGCACCATATGATGAGAGCGCTGTCGTGGCGCTCGCTCGCAACGAACGCGTCGGGCAGCACCATAGAATGGTCTTAGTTGAGTTGTCGGTAGCCTGCCGTCGGCAGAACAGGGACCCCGCACGCGCGGCCTGCTCGGGCGCGCAGGGTCTCGTGCGGATGGGCAGTTTAGTCGTGGACCCCATTAGTGGGTAGTTTAGTACGAGACCCTCCGTTGATTAAACTAGATGATACCCCATACGTTGTTGCGGGAATATTTTGCAACATATTTCAATGTGATTCGTTGTATGAAACATGAATATTTGAAGTAATACTATAAAAAGCTAAAACTGAAAATACATATAATATATTATGTTTGATTACTATATGGTTTTAAAATGTTTATTAATAGCATAATATAATAAAAATTCTCATGTATTTTTGCATGTTTAGATGGGTCTTTTTGCATGCATGTTTCATGATGAAGTGGCATGATTGCATGTTGAGAGACATTTGATAGTGGGAGTGAGCCTTTTTAATGCATGTTGTGCAATGATATGGCATGCTTTCATGGTGAGAGAAATAGTTAGTGGGGGCTAGCCATTTAGATATAGAAGATATGTAACTAAACAAGTTTGGAATCCTTACACAATTATCTATATTGCATCACTTGCTCTATAGATGCCGCCACTGTCCCCTCAGACCAGTAAAGTGATGGTAATCGAAGTAGCACACAAATAGCACGGTTCAATGTAGGGATGCCAAAAGTTCAAATCTACTAGGGCAACTAAATTCAAACTTTCCCATCTCGTCAATATGTGCATGTAGAATTACTCGACTTTTTAAAGATTTTTTTTGGAGATACATGATATTTTTTTAGTCAATTCTACAAAATGGTCCAATATGTCAGCTAAAAGGGGTCATTTCTAACGAAGTGGATTTTCATCTTTCTAGAATTCGTGTGAAATTTTTATGGCAAGCTCGTGTACCAATATTAGGAAATCATGCCAAGTTTTACTATTTTTTTACAACAGTTTATTATTATTATTATTCAACTACTTTTTGTGGAGAAAATGTAAAATATATATTATTATAAAAAAAACGGTGATTCGTATTCACATTTGTCATTAGAAATTATCAAGCAAGTAGTACACAACATTTGAAATGAAATGAGCTCAAATGGTAAATTCAAAATTACTTTGTGGATATTTGTTTGTAATGGTATGGGACATAGTCCACTTGGTGAATATTCGTTATCTATCTTAGTGCATTCTTCTAAGATTTTTATCATAAGATGTTGTACCGATATTAAGACTTCATGTCAATTTTTAGTAATTTTGGACAATATTGGTATTATTTCATTTTTTAGACTTAAATACCAAAAGATAGTGCAAAAGTAATATTATTGCATGAAAATGGTGATTTACACATTTGTCATTATAGATGTTAAAGACAGCTGTAGAAAGCGTTTGAAGTGTGAATCGGTATTTACTCTTATGTGTGTTTACTCAAAATTTTAGTTATTTTGACAATATTTAAATATTTGTTTAACATTTTTCCTCTTAAATAGATGTAGGAAATGATAAATAAATATTATTACAAATATGTTGATTTTAATTCACATTCTTTCTTACAAATGTTTAATAAAGGTACCATAAAATTTTGAAATGGAAACGACCTCAAATGGTCACAACAAAATTGTTTTGTGCATATTTGTATGTGATGCTATGGAAGACAGCCCACTTGGTGATGAATAGATATTCTGTTATGTCTATCTTCTCTGTTTTTTCTCATCGTCTATTGTGCCAATATTACGAATCTTTGCAAAATTTTAGTTATCTTTTATAATGTTTAGACATTTCACCATTTTTTTTGTCTTAAATAGATGTAAAAATGGTAAATAAATATTATTCATAAAAAGTGATTTTAATTCATATTCGTTCTTACAAATATTTAAGAAAGGTGTAGTAAAAATTTGAAGTGGAAATGAGCTCAAATGGTCACTACAAAAGTGTTATGTGCATATTTGTACGTGAAGTTATGGAAGATAGTCCACTTGATGATGAATCGTCACTTCTCTTATGTGTGTTCTTATCGGGTTTTTCTCGTAGTCTGTTGTGCCAATATTAGAACTTTTTGTGAATTTTTGGTTATTTTTGACAATGTATAGACGTTTTACCATTTTTTTTCTTTTAAATAACTCTAAAAATACAAAAATATGAGTACCAACCAAATTATCAATCTATCACCCAAATTATCAATCTCTTCGACAAACTAGTGCAACTATACAATTAACGATTGTATTGGGTGTATTGGCAACACAAGAAACTACTTGTATTTGATTGCGGGGTTATTTGGAGGGATCAGTTTTAAGTTACACCTCCCATGGATTGATAAACCTTAGGTCACTCACTTCAGGGGGAAAATGTCGTACAATTCTCTGCGCTTGGAGGTCTAAGTGAGTCTACAAGAATAGAAGTGTGTAGTATACATCAAGCATCATACTTGAGAGTCATGTAGCCAATAGAACCAATGGTGGGCTCAGTCCCTTCTTTATAAGCAAAAGCAAGAGTATTCTTGTGACAAAAAACACGCTCTTGAACAGTCCCAAAGTCCATGTGTGGCTTCCTGAAGAACTTTTACCCAGTGATAGGAACAAAGTCAGCCATAGATGCACTCATGCGAATGGAACCAGACATCCAGCGAAATGTCGTAGCATCGTCTCTCTCGAAGAACACAGTGGCAAAGAACTGAAGGATAAGATCTTCATTGTAAGACTTATTGAAAGTGAGGAACGAAATCAAACCCATCTTTCTGAGAGCCCTGTGCACACCAGGATAAAGTTGATTGTTGGTGCGCACATACTCAAGATCCAAATCCCTGTGAGGTGCCAACTTGTACTTCTTCACCTTGAGAATCTCCTCATAGAACCAGTGTTAGAAAAATTATAATCCAAAAGCGAGTGTTAACACCAGAATCCATATCGCGAACATATGGATTCTTCTTACGCTCAACAAATTAATCTGGCTTGCTCATCTCAATAAGATCGGTAATGGTTGTCGGATCATGATCTTCATCCTCTGTGTCAAAAGCCATCACCACTCAATTTCATCATCTCGAGCCTCATGCTCATCAGCGACATAATGCTCATTATCCCTAGAATCAGACTCTTCGTTAGAATAAGACTCCTCAACTACTGGTGCCTTGGTCGCAACCCTTCTGTCTTTGGATGACTGAGGAGCTGCATTGGAACCCTGCCCTTGCGCGGATATGCTAGCTGTGAGAGATGGCTTAGGATACCAACACACAACTTGGAATAAAGAGACCTTATACACTCATATCTTCAAGAACGAACACAAAATACCAAATGATGAGTGTCATGACCGTATTTAGCATATAGTGGCATAAGGTCCAACCTCCTTAAGAGGAGGGTGGTGGTAGTGGCTGAACCCACCATGTGTTGAGTATGTTTGGTTTGGCACCACGGAGATATACACCTTGGGCCCAAGAACAATACTTATCTCTGAAGCACATGTGTCACCATTAGTGACATGTGTGAAAGATATGATCAATTTATGCACTAGCAGGGATAGGGTGAATCATGAATTAAACTACATCCCCCCTACTTGTGTGCCTACATCTAAACTAGATACTAGTAGAGCTCATGTGTGTATGCAAGATGGTCAACCCAAAGTTACTTGAATCAATGGTATTTAGCTCATGCCTTTACTCACGGAATCTTGCTTCATCAAGTTGCTTCGTCAAAATATCGGCAAGTTGCTTCTCGATGCCAACATGAAATATCTCAATGTCTTCTCGTGCCACATAATCCCAAATAAAATGATGACAATATGCTTGGTTCGGCCATGTTGCACACGGTTGGCAGCGATCTTGGTTTCAATTCCATTGTCACACAAAAAAGATATTTTGTCACATTTGACACCATAATTCATTAAAGTTTCGCTCGTCCATATTTATTGTGCACAACAACTTCGGGCGGCTATGCTCTCGGCTTCGGTGGTGGAGAGATACACAATTTTGCTTCTTGGATGACAAACTCACCAACGACCTTCCAAAGAATTGAAATGAACCAGACGTGAACTTGAAGTCAACCTTATCTCTGTCCTAATGCGAATCCGAATATCTCACTAGCTTGAAATTTGATCCTTTGGGGTACCAAAAGCCCAAGTTTAGGGTATGAATCAAATATCAAAGGATTCTTTCACCGCCATAAAATGGCTCTTCTTAGGGACAGATTGAAATCTTACACATATACACACGCTCAACATGATATTTGGCCTAAATGCACAAAGATAAAACAAAGATCCAATCATTCAACAACAATGACGGTGGTGCCGCTGGCCTCCAGATGCCATGTCTACGAGGTCACAGTTCGGATGCACACCCGACCAAATGTCTTGAACGTTTCTGCGAACATTTAGGAATTTCTGTTTGATGATTGTGCATCGGGGATGCCCCTAAGAGCATCGGGGATCCACGCCAACCTCGAGCGTTACCCCTGTGCTCTTCCCCACGAGTGAATCTGCAATACAGCGTGCGGCGGCGGACGATCCGACCGGATCCACCCGCAGGAGCACGGCAGCGGCTGGTTCCACCACAATGCGCGGCGACGGAGACCTCGGAGCGGTGGTGCGAGTCTGCAACAACTTCCGAAGGTGGTGGGAGGGAGGACTCTGAGGGAGCTTGGCTATCCACGATGTGCACGCATCATCCATCCAGGGACGACGTCGAGGCGATTATAGACGATGTCTACTCTTACACAACCCTTTACACGAGCTGCTGGAGGCTCGTTTGCCGTCTTCGTTGTCTAAATCCAATATACACAACCAACTAAAGTTGTACTAAGTCAGGTTGGAGATGCAGGTGCTCTAAATCCTCAAAGCCGTCAACGCTGTAACCCCGTGTGACAAGTTTAGGGACGAGTCCATTCTGTTTTGTAAATTTCGTGGACTAAAACACCCCCACACGACATGGATACTACCCAGGGCAATACTTTTCCTACGCAATCCCTGCATGCATGCATGCATGCATTGTAACGACACGCCTACTCAGTAGCAGGTCGCTGTTTCTCCTTTACGGCAATTGCGTGCTCTGGTTTCCCTCCTAAATTTCAAGCGGCCCGTGTGGAACCGGAATGTTGGGATCGGGCATGAAAAAGCCACCCCGGTTGGCTTTTATCGTCCTCGTCCCCCAACCCCTGAGCCTCGCTGGGTCCCTTCCCTCATACAGTATTTCCGGGAACTTGTGTGAAGTGAAGGCAGGCGATACCACACACATGACACATGTCTTTTTCCGTCTGCAGGAGCTGCCTTGCCTGCGTTCGCCCGTTTGACCGACACCAGCGCCTCCTCCTCCCTTGAAAAAGCATCTTGTATCCCCACTATGGGCACACATGTGAGTTACAAACCAAACATCCTTGGTTTTGCCTCCTGGAAAAAGAAAGCCGTCGTGCTTGTTTGGTGTTGGACGTATCAGCGCATTTAGCTTCAGTCCAAGTGGTAGCTGTTAAAGTCTCGGTTTGTTGAAGCCTAGCTAGGGTTTAGTCAGTAGAGTACCTTGGGGGATCGATGGTAGTTAATGCGGGTTGGCTTTGATCGCGGGCTGTTCTGGCATTTGCAACAACAACACTGCAGTGCGGGAGAGGTGGTACTGTTCCGAACTGGCTGGCCCTTTCACACAGTTGTCCTACCGTTTCGATCTGGTACTAGATAGTCCAACCCCAAGGCAGGGACGCACTTGCGTTTGCATCTGTTTGGGTTCGTGCGGACAAAAATCAAGACCCAACGTGCAGATGCAAACAGACAGTTATCCGTTTTTTTGTCCGCCATGACCCATTTCTGGGCTAAATTTGGGCTAGGTTTGCGTCTGCATGGACGCATGTGACGCCCTCCGCTTGTCCTCCCCTGGCCCACCCGTCTTTGGCACACCCGCCCCATTCCCTACCCTTTCCCCCAAAACCTTCTCGCCCTCCCACCATGGTCGACACGCCAAATCCCGGCCCCACCGTCCCCACCGCGGCCACCAGCGCCGTGGCCCTGAAGAAGCCGCAGAAGGTGCGCACCACTGCGGAGACAGCCGCCGAGTCGTTGAAGTGAGCCGGCTGGAGGAAGCGAGGCAAGGAGAAAGGAGGCGCCGCCCTCACGGCCGCCGCAACCGCAGCATTTCGGGCGCAGGCCGTGTCGTGGGTATAGGTCTGACAGTAGTGTATGGGGGTACGAATTGGAGGGCAGAGCCTAGCTACGGCGCAGTTGTTACACTCGGATTTACGAGTTCAGGCCCCTCAGCGGTGGAGGTAATAGCCCTACGTCTCGGTGCTCTGGAGCTTGATTGTCTGAGTGTACAGATTACCAAGATTGCGAACCCTGGGAATGGAGCTGGGGACGGCTTATATAGTGTCCGCCTGGCCCCCATGAATGCCGCCATTACCAGGGGTTAAAGAGGGAGTTTAAGGGCGCCAGGTAACGGGCGCATTGATTACAATTAATAAGGGCGAGCGCACGTCCTGACCGTTGCGTTCCTGGAGTCTCCTGGTCTTCTCTGGTCGAGTGACTGTCAGGTACTCCGAGTGAAATAAGACGGTCGAGTGACTGTCAGGTACTCCGAGTGAAATAAGACGGTCGAGTGACTCCTGCCTCCCGAGTGGTTCGTTGAACTCCGAGTGAATGTCAGGTTGTAGAACATCCGACTGCTGACCTGGCCCTGGGGCCCAGTATAAAGTGTACGGTATCCTAGGGTAGGGTTTGTAGGTCAGGCCTGTTACCCTATCCCTAGTACATGCCCTCGTCATTAGCCCCCGAATCGGTTGAGGTTAAGCGGGTCGAGTCAAGGTGAATTTCCAGGCGAGTTGAGCGCTACAGGGGCGCTCAAGAACTCCTACTGGTCATTAGACGCCCTTGTCTTCGTGCGGCACCTTGACGGATTCTGGACCACATGACGTCCGAGTGAAAGTCTCCATCCGAATGAAACGAGCAATCTCCATCCGAGTGAAACGAGTCATCACGTGTCGGGTGACGGAACGGATCCGAGCGTTTATGGCATGTCTTTAAAGTGAGAGCAATCGGGTTGCTAGACTCCGGATTTCGCGGGATTTGAAACCATATTTGAGCGCGCGCGAACGGTTGCAGCGCAGCGAGTAGGGAAAGTGGGACGTGACGCCTCGATTTTTGCCCCGCTTTCTGCCACGTACCGTTGGATCTCCGACGGCGCGATTTGAGGGGGTCTGCGGGCCCACGAATCAGCGGCGTGGATTGGGGAGCGGAGCGGGCGGCGATATAAGGAGCCATCGCGCCGGAGAGGGAGAGAGAACCAGATCCCCTCTTCCTCGTCTCTTCCAGTCCTCCAATCTTCTCTCCCGCTTCCCACTCTGCGCAAATCCACCCCGGCGCCGGAGCACTCCGCGGCGATGGCGAAGGACAAGACGGCGAAGCTGGAGCGAGCGAAGAAGGCGAAGAAAGAATCGAGCTCTCGCGCCGCTCCGCCGCGGGGATGGATCCAGGGAGATTGGCTCCCGCCGACCACCACCGCCAAAGACATCGGCGGGCTCGTCATCGACGGACTGGTGCAGGAGGGTAGCTGGAGGCTGCCGGAGGAGGGGGAAATCGAGCCTGCGCCGCGGCCGGGGGAACGCGTGCTCCTCGTCACCCATGTGGAAAGAGGTTTCTCCATGCCGCCCCATCCCTTTCTCCGCGGTTTCCTAAACTTTTTCGGTGCCCAGCTCCACCACCTCCCTCCAAATGCTGTAGCGTACCTCGCCGCGTTTGTTTCCTTGTGTGAAAATTTCTTGGGTTGCCAGCCGCATTTGGGATTATTCAAGCACATCTTCACGTGTCGTTCTCAGTCGGTCAAAAAGGCCAACACCGAGGGGGAGAGAACCCATGTGACCCAGCTGTGCGGCGTCTTGGGTATTCAGATGCGGGGTAGGAGCGCTTTCCCAACGATGACCTTTCCCGATTCGGTTAGGGGCTGGTAGTCGACTTGGTTTTACTGCAACGACATCCCTTGTGCTGGCTCGTCGACTGGTCCCCCCCCCTTATACATCCGAGAGGGTCAATGTGCCTCCATCGCTGACGGTGGACAAAGAGGAGAAGACCGACGTGGGGATCTTGGTAACTGCGGTAGTCAGCCTGATCCAGGGCGGGGTGACAGGTCTGGATTTGCTGGAGGTCTTCCTCAGTCGGCGAATCCAGCCGCTGCAGGAGCGAGCTCACCCGATGTGGCAATATGCTGGTGCTGACGACTCGACTCGAGTGCACCCGGAGGACATCGACGAGAAGACCGTGAAAGAGTGGCTCAAGGGTATCACCGGCGCGCGCGACAATCCGCAAGGGTCGAGACGGATCCTGCCCTACGACGCCAATAACCAACCGTTGGAGGTGTGACACGAATTTCCGAGTGGATTACTTATGCGCAAATTATCCGAGTGAACTGAATGGTCTGACTGTCTCTGCTCTTCGTGTCTTGCAGGAGTTCCAGATGATGCTTTCGCCTGTGCCGAACAGAGAAGACCTTGTCGGAGATGTGGGGAGCGAACATGGCAGTGTCGAGGGTAGCTACGTGGAGGACAGCGAGGAGGAAAGTGACGACTCGGAAGAGAGCGACGAGGTCGAGTCTTCCTAGTCTCCGGAGCTGCGCTCTGAGCGCCGCTCTAAGCAAACTCATGATCCGAGTGCTGGCTCGGAGAAGACGGTGGCTCCGAGTGCTAAGGCTCCGAAGCGCACTCGGACATCGACGCCGGAGCCGACTGAGAAGACCGCCAAGCAGCCCAAGGTCAGTTCCCCCAAGCCTCGGAAGGCTCTGCCCAGGATCAAGGTCACTGTGCCTGTCGCCTCAACGTGAGTGTCGCAGCTTTCTTTTCTGTCTTTGTCAACTTTTGGACTCTTCTGACCGAGTGAATCTTATGAACCAGAGCCGCAACCTCGACCACGTCTTCCATGCAGATCGACGGAGACCGTATCGAAGCCGAGTCGGCAGACGCGGCCACTTCTCAGAAAGGTAACAACAATTTCATTTTTACTTTGATCCATGATCCGATTGAATTGTCTTCATCCGACTGAATTGCGTACTGTGGCTGATCGTGTCGAGTGAATGTAGCACTTGCAGAGATCATCCATGTCGCGGACGACGACGAAGGGCCGGCGCGGAAGGACGCCGAGAAGAAGGGCGCAGCTCCGACTGCCCCCCAGACCACCACACCGAGGGCACCGCCAAGCACGGCGCCTCAAGTTGACCCTGCGCCAAACGTGATCGTGCCTCTGGGGCAAGGTTCTTCTCGAGCCGGCGCTGGCTCCGTTGTCTCGGCTCCGACTCCTCCCATCAACATCTTTAGTCTGTACAAGGTGCCAGAGAACCAAACTGGAGCCAGCAAGGAGGCAATGATCCAGGCGGAGCTGATGACCCAGCGACTGAGGGAGTTGTGCGCAGCTGGCAAGCTGGCATACGATGCCAGTGCCGCTCTCCAGGAAAATGTAAGTGCCCTTGTAAGTTGATCTCCAAGTCATGTTTCCTCTGTAGGAATTTCAGTCGGAATACATTCGGTACACCCACTGGGTGTTTTTGTTGTTTGGCCGTCACTCGGATCGGGTTGACCGTTCCGAGTGGATACCGTTCCAGTGGGGGCACGCTGAGTGCACCCACTGGGTGTAGTCCCCGAGACTGCCATCGACTGCGGGCAGTCGGCGGGAGTCTTAGAACTTCTTTTTTGTTGTTGTTTGGCTGTCACTCGGATCGGGCGAACCGTTCCGAGTGGATACCGTTCCAGTGGGGGCACGCTGAGTGCACCCACTGGGTGTAGTCCCCGAGACTGCCGTCGACTGCAGGCAGTCGGCGGGAGTCTTATAACTTCTTCTTTTTTTGTTGTTGTTTGGCCGTCACTCGGATCGGGCGGACCGTTCCAAGTGGATACCGTTCCAGTGGGGGCACGCTGAGTGCACCCACTGGGTGTAGTCCCCGAGACTGCCGTCGACTGCGGGCAGTCAGCGGGAGTCTTAGAACTTAGAACTTGCTTTAGAGGGTACTTCAGGATCTGGTACTGGTCAAGCTTGTTCCTCCCAAGAGTGCTGATCTCTGGGCACTCGGAATATTCCTTAACATTAACTGGTCTGCTCTCTCTTGTGTTTCAGAAAACTTGCGAGCTTGGGACTCAGTACGTGTCACTAGAGAAGGAGACGGTCCAGCTCCGACTGGACTTGGAGGTGGAGAAGAGGAACACATCGCGCGCCCAAGAGGAGCTCAAGGCCATGGGAGGTAAGCCTCGATTACTGAGCATTCTGCTTTCACCTTTTTCCATTCTTTGAACCGAGTGGCTTCACTCGAACAGATGTGCATAATGAAAACCATCGACTCCAAGTGTGGTTCAGAACCTCTGTCTCTTTAGAAACTATGAAGCAGGCACTCGAGAACAAGGACAACGAGCTGGCGGGGGCACAGAGGGTGGTGAGAGAGAAGACCAAGGCCGCCGAAGAGAAATTGGTTTCACTCGAGAAGCTTGAAGGAGAGAACGCGTCGCTGAAGGCCGCCATCAAGGAGGCGAAGAAGGAAGTGGCCGAGCTCAAGAAGCAGAAGGCCGAGTGGGACGGCAAGCTCAAGGCTCCGGCGAATGTTTACGAGCAAGAAAAGAAGACTCTGAACGAAAAGATCGCCCAGCTCCTCGAGAAGAAGAATTCACTAGAAAAGTATATAGAGGACTCCGCGGAGGAGATGTACACCAAGCTTGCAGGTAACTTATAGCGTTCGAGTGAATTTCAACTTATCTCCGAGTGAACTTCATGCATGCTGATGTTCGACTCTCCTCTTTTCTCGTTTACAAAGTACTGCCGGGACTTCGAGCTTGAGACTGACAGAATCGAGAGGGATCTGGATCCTTCCAGGTCACTCGTCGGTGACAAGGCTGCCCTAGGCGTCTTGCGGCTTGAATCTCGCATTGAAGATGTTCAGGGGTACATCATCCGCCTGTGGGGTGCACTCGGAAGGATCGACAAGGAGCTGTGGCCAGAAGACACCCTCGACACCGACCTGGAAGCCATGATGACTCGTCTCAACGACATTCTTAGCCGAGTGCAAGCGTGGAAGAAATCAGCTGCCCGCTGCGGGGCCGACGTGGCCCTCTCTCTGGTCCGAGTGCATTGCAAGGACGCCAAGGAGGAGAAACTGAAGTCTCTTCAAGTCGCCAACACGAAGAAGCTCAAATTTGAAGACTTCATGGAGACAGTCATAGAGGCAGCCACTCGGATCGCAGACGGCATCGATCTGGACTCCTTCGTTGAACCGGCCAGCCCCACTGGGGCGTGAGAAAAACTTTAAGCCTTACCCATTTGCCTCGGTATGCCGAGTGGACCTGTATCCGTTAAACTCTTTTGGGCTCGGGGCCCGAGTACTCGCATTCGCTTTTGAACTTATAGAGTTATCCGAATGCTTTCTTTCGAGTCTTTTGAGTCTTTGGAGTGGGTTTTAACTTAGGCGAAAGATGGTTCGCAGCCAAGCCCCAGAGTGAGAGGGATAATCTTCACTCGGAGTAGGTTTTAAACTTAGGCGAAAGCTGGTTCGCAGCTAAGCCCCCGAGTGAGAGAGATGCTCTTCACTCGGAGTAGGTTTCTAACTTGGGCGAAAGCTGGTTCACAGCCAAGCCCCTGAGTGAGAGGGATGCTCTTCACTCGGAGTAGGTTTTTAACTTGTGCGAAAGCTGGTTCGCAGCGAAGCCCCCGAGTGAGAGGGATGCACTCCACTCGGAGTAGGTTTTTAATTTGGGCAAAAGTTGGTTCGCAGCCAAGCCTCCGAGTGAGAGGGGTACTCTTCACTCGGAGTAGGTTTTTAACTTAGGCGAAAGCTGGTTCGCGGCTAAGCCCCCGAGTGAGAGGGATGCTCTTCACTCGGAGTAGGTTTCTAACTTGGGCGAAAGCTGGTTGGCAGCCAAGCCCCCGAGTGAGAGGGATGCTCTTCACTCGGAGTAGGTTTCTAACTTGGGCAAAAGCTGGTTCGCAGCCAAGCCCCCAAGTGAGAGGGATGCTCTTCACTCGAAGTAGGTTTTTAACTTAGGCGAAAGCTGGTTCGCGGCTAAGCCCCCGAGTGAGAGGGATGCTCTTCCTCTTCACTCGTAATTGGTTTCTAACTTGGGCGAAAGCTGGTTCGCACCAAAGCCCCCGAGTGAGAGGGATGCTCTTCACTCGGAGTAGGTTTCTAACTTGGGCGAAAGCTGGTTCGCAGCCAAGCCCCCGAGTGAGAGGGATGCTCTTCACTTGGAGTAGGTTTCTAACTTGGGCGAAAGCTGGTTCGCAGCCAAGCCCCCGAGTGAGAGGGGTGCTCTTCACTCGGAGTAGGTTTTTAACTTAGGCGAAAGCTGGTTCGCAGCTAAGCCCCCGAGTGAGAGGGATGCTCTTCACTCGGAGTAGGTTTTTATCTTAGGCGAAAGCTGGTTCGCGGCTAAGCCCCCGAGTGAGAGGGATGCTCTTCACTCGGAGTAGGTTTCTAACTTGGACGAAAGCTGGTTCGCAGCCAAGCCCCCGAGTGAGAGGGATGCTCTTCACTTGGAGTAGGTTTCTAACTTGGGCGAAAGCTGGTTCGCGGCCAAGCCCCCGAGTGAGAGGGATGCTCTTCACTCGGAGTAGGTTTTCAACTTAGGCGAAAGCTGGTTCGCGGCTAAGCCCCCGAGTGAGAGGGATGCTCTTCACTCAGAGTAGGTTTCTAACTTGGGCGAAAGCTGGTTCGTAGCCAAGCCCCCGAGTGAGAGGGATGCTCTTCACTCGGAGTAGGTTTCTAACTTGGGCGAAAGCTGGTTCGCAGCCAAGCCCCCGAGTGAGAGGGATGTTCTTCACTCGGAGTAGGTTTTTAACTTAGGCGAAAGTTGGTTCGCGGCTAAGCCCCCGAGTGAGAGGGATGCTCTTCACTCCGAGTAGGTTTCTAACTTGGGCGAAAACTGGTTCGCAGCCAAGCCCCTGAGTGAGAGGGATGCTCTTCACTCGGAGTAGGTTTCTAACTTGGGCGAAAGCTGGTTCGCAGCCAAGCCCCCTAGTGAGAGGGATGCTCTTCACTTGGAGTAGGTTTTTAACTTAGGCGAAAGCTGGTTCGCGGCTAAGCCCCCGAGTGAGAGGGATGCTCTTCACTCAGAGTAGGTTTCTGACTTGGGCGAAAGCTGGTTCGCAGCCAACCCCCCGAGTGAGAGGGATGCTCTTCACTCGGAGTAGGTTTCTAACTTGGCCGAAAGCTGGTTCGCAGCCAAGCCCCCGAGTGAGAGGGATGCTCTTCACTCGGAGTAGGTTTTTAACTTAGGCGAAAGCTGGTTCGCGGTGAAGCCCCCGAGTGAGAGGGATGCTCTTCACTCAGAGTAGGTTTCTAACTTGGGCGAAAGCTAGTTCGCAGCCAAGCCCCCGAGTGAGAGGGATGCTCTTCACTCGGAGTAGGTTTTTTAACTTATGCAAAAACTGGTTTGCAGCTAAGTTGAAGGGCGTACACCCACTGGGGGTTGTAAGCCAGAGAATGCGTACGAGTGAACTCCATGTGGAACTATAAAAGTCATGCTTTTATTCATCAAACATCACTCGAGTACTTTTATTACATCTCAACATCAAGTATAAAAACGTCGAAGCAAGTCTGCATTCCAAGCGCGGGGCTCGTCTGCTTGCTTCAGAAGGTTGTACAGGTGATATGCTCCATTGTGCAGAACCTTTGAAATGACAAAAGGACCTTCCCACGCAAGAGCGAGCTTGTGAGGTCGCTGCTGATCCACTCGGAGCACAAGATCTCCTTCCTGAAAGGCCCGACCCCTGATGTGCATGTCGTGAAAATGTCGCAGGTCCTGCTGATAGATGGCCGAACGGATAAGAGCCATCTCCCTCTCCTCCTCCAAGAGATCAACGGCATCTTGCCGCGCCTGCTCTGCTTCGGCTTCGGAGTATAGTTCCACACGGGGTGAATTGTGGAGCAGGTCACTCGGCAAGACGGCTTCAGCTCCATACACCATGAAGAAGGGAGTGCGGTTGGTAGACCGATTGGGGGTCGTCCTCAGGTCCCATAGAACTGACGGTAATTCGGTGACCCAGGCTCCGGCTGCATGCTCCAAATCACGCATAAGTTGCGGCTTTAGCCCTTGAAGGATTAGTCCATTCGCCCTCTCGGCTTGTCCATTCGACTGTGGGTGAGCCACGGATGCATAATCGACCCGAGTGCCTTGGGCAGCGCAGAACGCTCTGAACTCTTCGGAGTCGAAGTTTGAGCCGTTGTCAGTGATGATGCTATGAGGCACGCCGTATCTGAAGATTATCTATTTCATGAACTTGATCGCCGTACGAGAATCCAGCTTCTTGATGGGTTTGGCTTCAATCCATTTGGTGAACTTGTCGACTGAAACTAGCAAGTGGGTGAATCCACTCGCCCCTGTCCGGAGGGGCCCCACCATGTCGAGTCCCCAGACCGCGAACGGCCAGACGAGTGGGATCGTCTTCAGGGCGGACGCGGGCTTGTGTGATAAGTTTACATAGAATTGACACCCGGCGCAGTGCTAGACTATCTCCTGCGCAGCCTCAATGGCTCGTGGCCAGAAGAAGCCGGCTCGGTAAGCTTTAGCCATGATTGTCCGAGAGGACGCGTGGTGTCCACAAGTCCCCGAGTGAATTTCCTCCAAGATCAGTCGTCCTTCCTCCGGAGAGATGCAACGTTGAGTCACACCGGTGACGCTCTTTCTGTACAACTGATCACCCATCACCGTAAAGGCCTTGGACCTGCGAACAATCTGGCGGGCCTCGACTTCATCTTCTGGAAGCTCCTGTCTGAGTAGGTACGCAATGTATGGCACCGTCCAATCGGGCGTGATCGCAAGAACCTCCATGACCAAGTCAATGACTGCTGGGACCTCAACTTCGGTCGAATCGGAGGGACTGACCACTTGCGGGGGCTCTTCAGTGAAGGGATCTTCTTTCACCGTTGGGGAATGCAGATGCTCAAGGAACACATTACTGGGTATAGGTTTCCGAGTGGACCCAATTTTCGCCAGATCATCCGCCGCTTGATTCTTGGCTTGGGGAATGTGGTGGAGCTCTAGTTCTTCGAATTTCTTCTCCAACTTTCTCACTGCATTGCAGTATCCTGTCAAAGCAGGGCTCCTAGTGTCCCATTCCTTCATCACTTGATTCACAACTAGATCTGAGTCTCCGTAAACCATCAGGCATCGGACGCCGAGTGAGATGGCCATACGTAGACCATAAAGGAGCGCTTCGTACTCGGCCTCATTGTTGGAGGAATCAAAGTGAATCTGCAGAACATAACTGAGCCGATCGCCTTTTGGAGACACCAACACAACTCCGGCTCCTGAACCATTCAGCATCTTAGAGCCATCAAAGAACATGGTCCAGTGTTCCGGGTGACTCTGAATCGGCTGCTGCTGTTCAGTCCATTCGGCTAAGAAATCAACTAATGCTTGGGACTTGATCGCCTTTTTCGCCTCGAACTTGATGTCCAGGGGCAGGAGCTTGATAGCCCACTTCGCCACTCGACCAGTCGCATCCCGATTGTTCATGATCTCAGACAGCGGGGCGTCGCTGACGACTAATACGACATGCTCTTGGAAGTAATGGGCTACTTTCTTTGCAGTCAGATAGATACCATAGACGAGCTTCTGATAATGAGGATATCTCTGCTTGGACGGAGTCAGGACTTCAGAAATGTAATAGACTGGGCGCTGAACTTTGTAAGTTTTGCCCTGTTCTTCTCGCTCGACGGTGAGGACGGTACTGACAACCTGACCAGTGGCCGCAATGTACAGGAGCACCGGCTCGTTGCTGTTCGGAGCGGCGAGCACCGGCTGGGTGGAAAGCAGGGCTTTGAGCTCAACAAACGTTGCTTGTGCTTCAGCAGTCCACTTGAACGAATCAGACTTCTTCATCAATTGGTACAGGGGCAGTGCCTTCTCACCGAGACAGGAGATGAATCGGCTCAGAGCTGCAAGGCAAACCGTGAGCTTCTGTACATCATGAAGCCGTTCTGGACGTTTCATTCGTACAATCGCCCTGATCTTCTCAGGATTGGCATCTATCCCTCGTTCGGAAACGAGAAAACCGAGTAACTTGCCCTCAGGAACTCCGAAAGTGCATTTCGCCAGATTCAGCTTGATATCATACTTCCGCAGATTTGCGAAAGTTTTAGCCAGGTCAGCCAGCAGGTCGGAACCTTTTCTGGACTTGACCACAATATCATCCATGTATGCCTCGATGTTCCGACTGATTTGTGTATGCAAACACTTCTGCACCATGCGCATGAAAGTGGCACCAGCATTCTTAAGACCGAATGGCATGGTGATATAGCAGAAACACCCGAATGGGGTGATAAAAGCTGTTTTTATTTCATCTGGCCCATACAGTCGGATCTGGTGGTACTCGGAGTACGCATCCAGAAAAGATAGTCGCTCACAACCCGTGGTGGAATCTATGATTTGATCTATGCAGGGCAGCGGGAAATGATCCTTGGGGCAGACCCGATTGATGTGCTTGAAATCGATGCACATTTGGAGTGACTTATCCTTCTTGGGGACCATGACGACGTTGGCGAGCCACTCGGAGTGGTACACCTCACGGATGAACTCGGCTGCCAGGAGCCGAGCAACTTCTTCGCCAATGGCCTTCCTCTTCTGTGTAGCAGAGCGACGAAGATGCTCCTTCACAGGTTTTGCTTTCGGGTCGATTCGCAAACGGTGCTCAGCCAGCTCCCTGGGTACACCCGGCATGTCGGATGGTTTCCATGCGAAAATGTCCTAGTTCTCACGGAGGAACTGGATGAGCGTTTCTTCCTATTTGCTATCGAGTGTCATTGAGATGTTGGTGGGTGCTGCATTGGGATCCTCTGGATGAATGTGCACAGGCTTCGTCTCGCCAGCCGACTGGAACGCAGACTCGACAGCTGGTTTCTTGGAGCGTAGCAGATCACTCAGATCAGCGTTCTTCTTGTATTCTTCCAACTCCACCATAGCCATCTGCTCATCAGCAATTTTAACATTCTTCCGCGTGCTGCCGACTGCCAGTGACTGTGATCACGCCTTTGGGTCCGGGCATCTTCAGCTTAAGGTACACGTAACATGGGCGGGCCATGAAGCGTGCGTAGGTTGGCCGACCAAGGATGGCATGATAGGCGCTGCGGAAGTTGACCACTTCGAAGGTTAGCCTTTCCTTCCTGAAGTTCTTTTCGTCTCCAAAGACTACATCCAGGGCAATCTGCCCGAGTGACTTTGCTTTCTTGCCGGGGATCACTCCGTGGAACTGCATGTTGCTCTCAGTGAGACGGGACATCTGAATGCCCATCGCTTTCAGAGTATCAGCGTAGAGTATGTTCAGTCCGCTTCCACCGTCCATGAGGACCTTTCGCAACCGAACGCCTCCCACAACCGGATCGACCACCAGCGCCTACCACCCAGGGGTAGCAATGTAGGCCGGGTGGTCCGACTGATCAAAGGTGATCGGAGTCTTCGACCAGTTCAGAAACTTTGTCGTCGCCGGCATAGCCATGTTCACTTCTCGGTTGATAACCTTCAACCGGCTCTTGCTCTCTACATCTGCAAAGATCATCAGGGTTGCGTTGATACTGGGAAAAGGTTCATATTTGTCTCCCTCGTCAGCATCTTCTGGGCTCTTCTCACTCGATTGGCTCTCTCGGAACTGCTGTATCAACAGTCTGCACTGTCGAGTGGTATGCTTGGGCAATATCAGATTGCCCTCTTCATCCTTTCTGGTGTGGATGTGACACGGCAAATCGAGGACATCTTGGCCCGACTGATCTTTCTTTTTCCTTGGGATCCACTTTTCCTTAGCTTTCCCCTTGTTCTTGGCTTGACCGGCCAGTGTGGCAGCCTCGGCCTAAGCCGAACCGTCAGCCTTGCGCTTCGGCTTCCAACTGGGATTATTGTTTCCGGGGTTGGGCTCACTGGTTTTCCCCTTGCCGTTACGGAGACGGTCTTCTTCTTCTCCGTTAGCATACTGAGTGGCGATCTCCATCATTCGGCTCATGGTCAAGGATCCCGACCGACCAAATTTCAGGATGAGCTCTCGATATCTAACCCCTGTCTTGAAGGCACAGACGGCTTGGTGCTCTGTGACATTCTCAACCACATGATGCAGGGTCGTCCAACGCTGGATGTACTCTCTCAAAGTTTCATTCGGTTTCTGCACACAATGCTGCAAGTCAGTCAACCCGGCCGGGCATTTGCACGTGCCCTCGAATGTTTTGATGAACACTCGGGCCAAATCTTCCCAGCAGTATATGCTAGCCAGAGTGAGCTGGTTGAGCCAGGCACGGGCAGACCCTTCCAGCATCAAGGGCAAATGCTTCATAGCCACATAGTCATTACCTCCTCCGATCTGCACAGCCACTCGGTAACCCTCTAGCCAAGTTTCTGGCTTGGACTAGCCGGTGAATTTACTGACTCCAGCCGCAACCTGAAGTTGGGCGGAATCTCTGCAACTCTGATTGCTCTGCTGAAACACTCGAGCCCGGAGACGAAGGCTCCATTTCCACTTGGACGATCTCTGTCCAAGTTCTCCCTAAGAGCTCTACCTCTGTCGACCAGGTTCTGGGCGAGAACGGATCTCGCGTTGAACTGCGGGTCACGATAGTCGACTGGTTCTCTCTGGCGATAACCGTCACCATGGCGGGGAGGGCTGGCCCTCCGATCATTACCGTAAGGACGCCTGGCATCGTACGGCCAGGGAGTGTACGAGCCATCCCGCAGAGGGGGCGACTGCATACGACGACGATCATCTTGACGCTGCGGAGGCGTATTCCGACTGCGACCCTGCCCCGAGTACTGGTCTCGGTGGGGGTCTCGGTCATTTCGCCACGGAGGCGAGTGTCTGTTTCTCCTCGGGGACACCGGGCTGTGGGCCGACTGGACGGTGTCGGCCCTGACAGATCTGCTGTGAATCCTATTGCGCGAGTGGGACACTGCTGAATTCTGCTCTTCAGCCGCCTTGAGCAGGGCCCGGATCTGCCATAGACCCTCTCCCGCTTCGGATCGGGATGGCTCGATGGAATCTGCTATCCGAGTGGCCGCCGCCAAATTCTGAACGGGAGTGCGAAATACCTGGAAGTTCTGCTGTTGATCGTTAGAGAACAACTGCCTCTGCCGCCGACTGGAACTGGGCTGATGTTGCCGCTGGGCGCGATCGTCGAGTGATTTCTGGAGCGCCTCCAGACGACTGCGCTCAGCCAAGTTGGCCTGGTGCGCGGCCTCCAAAGCCTGAGCCTCGGGGGTCGTCCCAACGATGGGCGTCTGCAGGGTCTGCTCGGTTCTGCGCTGCAGCTCCTCCCTCTGCTGCCGAGTGAGAGGTCGGGGGTAGTACTTGTCATCGTGGCGGTCCCCGCCACCGCCAAGATCAGCGCGCGATGGGTCACCGGTCTCCGCGCCGCCGCGGCCGTACCCAGGCGGACTGGGCGGGGAATCGGCCATCAGCACCTCTGTAGCAGGATCGCTGCTCTCGCACTCGGACAAGCTTCCCGAGTGCTCATGCACGGAGGCGAACAGATCGAAGACGGGCTCATCGGGCTCGATTGCCGCGATTTGCGGAGCCGCAGCCTGAAGGGCCACCGCGTGCTTGATCCACCGTTGAAGCCGCGAGCGTTCGGAATGCTTGCGACGGCGACTGGTGGAGAGAGGAGACGCCGACTGGTACGGAGTCGACGGTTGTCGAAGAAGAGCGCCGAAGGTACTCGCGCGGAAGTGCGCTGCGCCACGGATGTGCAACGCGCGCCTCGACATCCAGCGGGGCTTCCTGGAGCCATGCCGAATCGTCGACGATGAAGCTGAGGACGCCGAAACGGATCTCGCCGCCCAGAGTCAGTCCGCCGTCGGAAACCATGGTGATGATGGGAAAAATGCAACTACGCCGGAAGTCGCTAGACGCCTGCCCCACGGTGGGCGCCAACTGTCGTGGGTATAGGTCTGACAGTAGTGTATGGGGGTATGAATTGGAGGGCAGAGCCTAGCTACGGCGCAGTGGTTACACTCGGATTTACGAGTTCAGGCCCCTCAGCGGTGGAGGTAATAGCCCTACGTCTCGGTGCTCTCGAGCTTGATTGTCTGAGTGTACAGATTACCAAGATTGCGAACCCTGGGAATGGAGCTGGGGGGCGGCTTATATAGTGTCTGCCTGGCCCCCATGAATGCCGCCAGTACCAGGGGTTAAAGAGGGGGTTTAAGGGCGCCAGGTAACGGGCGCATTGATTACAATTAATAAGGGTGAGCGCACGTCCTGACCGTTGCGTTCCTGGAGTCTCCTGGTCTTCTCTGGTCGAGTGACTGTGAGGTACTCCGAGTGAAATAAGATGGTCGAGTGACTCCTGCCTCCCGAGTGGTTCGTTGAACTCCGAGTGAATGTCAGGTTGTAGAACATCCGACTGCTGACCTGGCCCTGGGGCCCAGTATAAGGTGTACGGTATCCTAGGGTAGGGTTTGTAGGTCAGGCATGTTACCCTATCCCTAGTACATGCCCTCGTCAGGCCGCCTGCGGAGAACGAGGTTCTCGTCATCGTGGCCGCACAAAAGGCCCTCCTCATGATGGCCTTCCGCGATGAGCCAGCCCTTCTCGCTGCCGCCACTGCGCCTGTGGCTAACACGGGCTCGATGGCGGCCCGACCGCCGCTTCCGGAGTCGCCGCGCACGTCAACCACGCCGCCGACGTATGGGTTCCTACCCGTACATGACCCCGCCGCTTCCCGATTCTCCACTCCGCCCTGGGATTGCTTGTTGGAAATGGGTGACTACGTGCCGGGCTTGCTCACGGTGCCCCCATGGACCTCAACCGCACCCCTGTGGCCGACCAGTCCACCGGGGTGCAAAGGAAGTACCTGCTGGTGGTCTCACCGGCCAACTTGCCCGATGCCCACGACCTATTTGTTGAAACGCCCACCCCAACACCGGCCGGAGTCTTGGAGGAGATGATCAACGAGGGTGGCCAAGCTTATGATGAGGACGAGACACAAGACACCCAAGACCAAGACACCCAAGGCCAAGATGGCCACGTCCAATACAATGATGGCCAAGACTCCGAAGGCGGCGAGGGTGTCGACATCGATGAAGAGCCGTTGGAGTTTGAGCATGATCTCGAGGCGCAAAGCCAGTCATAAAAGAGGAGGAAAAGCGTGAGGATGGGAGCATACACAGATGCGGAGGACAAGTTGATTTGCGAAGCTTGGATGGCAATTGGACAAGATCCCAAAACTGGCACCGAGCAAAAAGGAACTACATTTTGGAAGAGGGACGATATTTACTTTCACGAACGTAGGAAGTTTGATCCCTAAAAGTTTGAGAGTGACCGGACCGACGTGTCAATTCAAAAGAGGTGGGGCTTCATCCAAGCTGAGTGCAACAAGTTTTGTGGTGCTCATGAGAGTATCAAAGGCCGGCCCATGAATGGCCTTGGGATCAAAGACATGGTATACATTTTCTTCCCTTGTTGATAAAGAGCATATACTATCCTCCTATGCATATGAATCTATCTTGTTCATTTCAAATGTAGGCATTTCAAGCCTTCGACACCTTTAGGGTCTAAAATGCCGGCAAGTCATTCACCTTGAGCCATCGTTGGTGGTTGATCAAGTATTGCCCAGAGTTCAAGGACCAATATGCCGCCCAAAAGAGAGGTGGGGGCCTCAATGGTCGACGACCCATGTCAAATTGATAAGAGGCCGAGGGGAAAGACCAATTCCAAGGTCGATGCAAAGCGTGATGCTTCGACATTCACCTTGCAAGAAACTTTGAAGGGCTTCATGACCCAAAAGGGGGAGAGGGAAGAGAAGACGCGCCGAGAGAAAGAGGAGGTGATAAAGACCTACTTCGACATACAAAAGAAGAAGCTCGAGATCGAAGAGACGGATGCTTGATGTCTACTATGCAACTTTTATTCTTGTAGACTTTGTTGGGCCTCCAAGTGCAGAGTTTTGTAGGACAGTAGCAAATTTCCCTCAAGTGGATGACCTAAGGTTTATCAATCCGTGGGAGGCATAGGATGAAGATGGTCTCTCTCAAACAACCCTGCAATCAAATGCAAGAAATCTCTTGTGTCCCCAACACACCCAATACAATGGTAAATTGTATAGGTGCACTAGTTCGGTGAAGAGATGGTGATACAAGTGTAGTATGGATAGTAGATATAGGTTTTTGTAATCTGAAAATATAAAAACAGAAAGGTAGCAAGTGATAAAACGGAGCACAAACGGTATTGCAATGCTTGGAAACAAGTCCTAGGGTTCATACTTTCACTAGTGCAATCTCTCAATAGTGCTAGCATAATTGAATCATATAACAATCCCTCAACGTGCGACAAAGAATCACTCCAAAGTTTCTATCGAAGAACGTAAGACGAAAACGTGTATCAACCTATGTGCCTAGATTACCCCAATGTCACCACGGGAATTCGCAAGTTGAATACCGAAACATACATCAAGTAACTCAATAGAATACCCCATTGTCACCACGGGTATCCACATGCAAGACATACATCAAGTGTTCTCAAATCCAAAGTATTCAATCCGACAATAACGAAACCTCAAAGGGAAAGACTCAATTCATCACAAGAAGATAGAGAGGGAAGAAACACCATATGATCAAACTATATTAACAAAGCTCGCGGTACATCAAGAACACGAGAGAGAGAGAGAGAGAGAGATCAAACACATAGCTACTGGTACATACCCTCAGCCCCGAGGGTGAACTACTCCCTCCTCGTTATGGAGACCGCCGGGATGATGAAGATGGCCTCCGGCGATGATTGCCCCCTCCGGCAGAGTGCCGGAACAGGGCTCCGCATGAGATCGCTTTGGTACAGAGGCTTGCGGTGGCGGCGTGGAAGTTCTAGGTTTAGTTTCGGGGTTTTCTATATTTGTAGGATTTTTCAGCGTTGGAATCATGCCAGGTGGGCCCACGAGGGAGCGACAAGCTTGGTAGGCGCGCCCTGGGGGGAGGGCGCACCCCCCAGGCTTGTCGCTTCCTTGTGAGGCTTCTGGTCCTTCCTCGAAGCTTTGGGGGTCTCTTTTGGTCCACAAAAAATCACCGTAAATTTTCAGCCCAATCCGAGAACTTTTATTTCTGCACAAAAAACAACACCACGGTAGTTCTGCTGAAAACAGCGTCAGTCCGGGTTAGTTCTAATCAAATCATACCAAAACCATATAAAATTGTTGTAAACATGGCATGAATACTTCATAAATTATAGTTACGTTGGAGACGTATCAGCATCCCCAAGCTTAATTCCTGCTCGTCCTCAAGTAGGTAAATGATACAAGAAATAATTTATGAAGTGTGAATGCTAGCATAGTGCATAAGTTTGATCAATGATAATTTCAATCACTTTTCCTAGCATCATAAACAGCAACTTTTTCTCATAAAACTCATCATGATAAAGTAGCAATCAATTCACATGCTATGGTTCAAACAATGTATTCTCTTGAAACTTAACAACCTATGTTCTTAGTCACCTAACAATTGCAATTCAACTTATCTTCAACGAAGTCTAAGTAAGAGCTCCACATACTCAATTATCATATAGTCTTCTATGATTGCTAGTACTCAAAGCATATTTTAAGAACAAATAGCATCCATCGAACACAGAGAAAGATAGGGGCTTAAAGTTTCGCCTCCCAACTTATTTATCATAGAGATAATTGTCAACAATAATAATTCATGATCAAATATATTTGAATGGATATATGTGCCTGGATCTATCCCCACCACATGATGCTTGCCAACTAGAGAACAAGTTGGAATAATAAATTGACTCAACATAAATAAATAACATGAAAGTAAATAGAATGTCCCTTCGCAGAGGGAAGCAGGGATTTGCAGAGGTGCCAGAGCTCATACCTTAAAACAGAGATGAATACATTTTGAGTGGTATGCCTTTCCTGTCAACGTCATGACTAAGGTATTCAATATCTTCCATGCTAAACACATTATGGCCGGTTCCCATGCGGAAATGAAAGGTTTAACCCCCCCTCAACCATTCAAACACAAGCCATGGCTAGCCGAATTCACGGGTGCCCTCCAAACTTTCAACTTTCTAGGGGGAGGCTTGTTTTTTTATTATATATTTTTTCTTTTTATTTAAGGTACTGGGCATCCCAATTACCAGCCTCTCTCGTGCAATGACAAGGGAATAAACACCCATCATGAGAATAACCCGCTTAACATGGAAGATACTGACCGCCCCGTCGCTCCATGAGCAGTACGGGCACACAAAACAGATGTTTATTTGAACGTTTTAGAGATGGCACATGCAAATTTACTTGGAACGGCAGGGTAATACCGTATATAGGTAGGTATGATAGACACTCATGGAAGAAACTTGGCTCAAGGATTTTGGATGCACAAGCAGTAATCCCGCTTAGTGCAGAAATTTTGGCTAGCAAAAGATTCTAAACAAGCACCACATGTTAGAGGATCCATAACAATATAACTTCTATGCAAATATACCCAAACATAACTCATTACGTTGTCTTCCTTGTCCAACTTCAACTAATTTGCTCAAGTTTGAAAATAATTAATGGGTATTCACAATCATAAAAGATGTCCAAGATAATATATTTGAATGTGAAATTTCTCTTCCATATACTAATCATTCATGAATTGCTTGTATGACCAATATTGTGATTATCAAACTTCAATAGATTTTACTTTATAGACCTAATGTGAAATATTACTAAGCATATGGAACATGGATAATTTCAGATTTATGATATTCAATTCATTTAACAATCTACTCAAAGGATATACGTGAAGCACACAAATGAATGACAAACTACTCCAAAAGATATAATTGAAGATCAATGAGTAGTCAAACAATTAAGTAGCTATGTGAAGACTCTCTTCAAATAAAGATTTCAGATCCAAGTACTTTATTAGAACAACACAAAATAAAAATAAAATGACACTCCAAGAATAGCACATATCATATGAACAAGTAAAAACTTAGGCTAACCGATAGGTGTTGATGAAGAAAGGTGGGATGCCTATCGGGGCATCCCCAAGCTTAGTTTCTTGAGACTTCTTGGAATGATATTTTGGGGAGCCTTGGGCATCCCCAAGGTTGAGCTCTTGTGTCTCCTTAATTTCTCTCATATCATGGCTTCTCCTAAATCTTAAAAACTCCATCCACATAAAACTCAACAAGAACTCGTGAGATAAGTTAGTATAAATCAACTCAAAACCTTAACATTCTCTACTATAGAAAATCACTAAAATTATAATTAAACATTGCATACTAAATTCCTCTACATATTTAATACTCCTATCCACAAATAGAAACATTAAACAAGCAACATATGCAAACAATGCAACTATAACCGAAATCTATCTAAACAGAACAGTCTGTAAAGGGGGAATAAAAATTCATACTTCCATAACTCAAAAAATTCTGAAAACTTACCACGTGACAGAGAACTCATGCATGCTTACTGTGTAAAAATTTCAGATTTTTATCATCTTCTGACTATTCAGGAATATTCTGGACATAATAGAAAACTTTCTGTTTTCAAACAGCAACACATAAACTTGCAAACTGAGCATGGTAAAGGCTATAATTGGCATTTTATTGAACTAAAAGATACAAAACATGATTATTGATAACACCAAGCAAATATCAACAGAATAAAATGACACTCCAAGCAAAACTCATATTATGTGACGAATAAAAATATAGCTCCAAGTGAGATTACCGATAATGTTGAAGACGAAAGAGGGGATGCCTTCCGGGGCATCCCCGAACTTAGTTACTTGGGTCTTCCTTGAATATTACTTTGGGGTGACTTGGTCATCCCCAAGCTTAGGGTTTTGCCGCTCCTTATTCTTCTCATATCATTATCTCACCCAAAACTTAAAAACTTCAATCACACAAAACTTAACGGAACTTCGTGAGATAGGTTAGTATGATAAAAATAAATCATCCACTTAGGTACTGTCAAGACAAGATTCATAATTTTTCTCACATAATTCCTACTGTATTATATCATTTCCACAATTTATATTACTCAATATAAGCTATGGAAACACTAAAACAAGCAAACTATGCATTGAAAACAGAATCTGTCAAAAACAGAACAGTCTGTAGTGATCTGAACAAAAATCATACTTCTGCAACTCCGAAAATTCTGAAAAATTAGGACAGCGTTGGAAATTTGTATTTCAATCATGTGTAAAAAATTCAGAAGGTTTTGACATTCCAGTAAATTATAGGAATTTCTGTACTGGACGCAAAAGTTTCTGTTTTTTCACAGAATCAAGGCAACTATCATCCACACTATCCCAAAGGCTTTACTTGGCACATTATTGAAAAAAAACATGTAAAACATGATTACTACAATAGCTTAATTATGTGAACACACAAAAACAGTAGGTATAAATATTGGGTTGTCTCCCAACAAGCGCTTTTCTTTAATGCCTTTTAGCTAGGCATGATGATTTTAATGATGCTCGCATAAGAATAAAGAATTGAAACATAAAGAGAGCATCATGAATCATATGACAAGCACATTTAAGCCTAACCCACTTCCTATGCATAGGGATTTTGCGAGCAAACAATTTATGGGGTAAGAATCAACTAGCATAGGAAGGCAAACAAAGCATGACTTCAAAACTTTCAACATAAAGAGAGGAAACTTGATGTTGTTGAAATATATATAAGCATATCTTCCTCCCTCATAATAATTTTCAGTAGCATCATGAACGAATTCAACAATATATCCATCACACAAAGCATTCCTTTCATGATCCACAAGCATAGAATTTTTACTACTCTCCACATAAGCAATTTTCTTCTCATTCATAATAGTGGGAGCAACCTCAACAAAATAACTATCATGAGATACTTGATTGGCATAATCCAATTGAAAATTATAATCATGATGACAAGTTTCATAGTTATCATTATTCTTTATAGCATATATGTCATCACAATAATCATCATAAATAGCAACATTGTTGTCATAATCAATTGAAACCTCTTCCAAAATAGTGGAATCATCATTAAATAAAGTCATTACCTCTCCAAATCCACTTTCATAATTATTGCCATAAGATTCAACACCCTCCAAAATAGTGGGATCATTAGTACCTAGAGTTGACACCCTTCCAAACCCACTTTCATCAATATAATCATCATAAATAGGAGGCATGTTATCATCATAATAAATTTGCTCATCAAAACTTGGGGGACTAAAAATATCATTTTCATCAAACATAGCATCCCCAAGCTTGCAGCTTTGCATATCATTAGCATCATGGATATTCATAGAAAGCATACTAACAACATTGCAATCATGCTCATCATTCAAAGGACTCACGTTAAACATTTTATTAAATTCTTCCTCTAACAATTGAGCACAATTATCGGAATCCTTATTTTCAAGAAAGTCATTATATAGATAAAGCATTTGAGGCAACCTCAATTCCAATTTTTTTGTAGTTTTTCTTTTATAAACCAAACTAGTGATAAAACAAGAAACTAAAAGATTCAATTGCAAGATCTAAAGATATACCTTCAAGCACTCACCTCCCCGGCAACGGCGCCAGAAAAGAGCTTGATGTCTACTACGCAACTTTTATTCTTGTAGCCTTTGTTGGGCCTCCAAGTGTAGAGTTTTGTAGGACAGTAGCAAATTTCCCTCAAGTGGATGACCTAAGGTTTATCAATCCGTGGGAGGCGTAGGATGAAGATGGTCTCTCTCAAACAACCCTGCAATCAAATACAAGAAATCTCTTGTGTCCCCAACACACCCAACACAATGGTAAATTGTATAGGTGCACTAGTTCGGCGAAGAGATGGTGATACAAGTGTAGTATGGATAGTAGATATAGGTTTTTGTAATCTGAAAATATAAAAACAGAAAGGTAGCAAGTGATAAAACGGAGCACAAACGGTATTGCAATGCTTGGAAACAAGGCCTAGGATTCATACTTTCACTAGTGCAATCTCTCAACGATGCTAACATAATTGAATCATATAACAATCCCTCAACGTGCGACAAAGAATCACTCCAAAGTTTCTATCGGAGAACGTAAGACAAAAACGTGTATCAACCTATGTGCCTAGATTACCCCAATGTCACCACGGGAATCCGCAAGTTCAATACCGAAACATACATCAAGTAACTCAATAGAATACCCCATTGTCACTACGGGTATCCACATGCAAGACATACATCGAGTGTTCTCAAATCCAAAGTATTCAATCCGACAATAACGAAACCTCAAAGGGAAAGACTCAATTCATGACAAGAAGATAGAGAGGGAAGAAACACCATATGATCCAACTATATTAACAAAGCTCGAGGTACATCAAGATCGTGCCAAATCAAGAACACGAGGGAGAGAGATCAAACACATAGATACTGATACATACCCTCAGCCACGAGGGTGAACTACTCACTCCTTGTCATGGAGACCGCCGGGATGATGAAGATGGCCTCCGGCGATGATTTCCCCCTCCGGCAGAGTGCCGGAACAGGGCTCCGAATGAGATTGCTTCGGTACAGAGGCTTGTGGTGGCGGCGTGGAAGTTCTAGGTTTAGTTTCGGGGTTTTCTACATTTATAAAAAAAATCAGCGTTGGAATCACGCCAGGGGGGCCCACGAGGGAGCGACAAGCTCGGTAGGCACGCCCCCCAAGCTTGTCGCTTCCTCGTGAGGCTTCTGGTCCTTCCTTGAAGCTTCGGAGGTCTCTTTTGGTCCACAAAAAATCACCGTAAATTTTTAGCCCAATCCGAGAACTTTTATTTCTGCACAAAAAACAACACCACGGTAGTTCTGCTAAAAACAGCGTTAGTCCGGGTTAGTTCTAATCAAATCATACCAAAACCATATAAAATTGTTGTAAACATGGCATGAATACTTCATAAATTATAGATATGTTGGAGACGTATCAATGCCAAAACAAGAGCGAAGGAGGTCGAGATTGAAGAGGCCAATGCCAAAACAAGAGCAAGGGAGGTCGAGCTCACGCTTATCTCCAAGGAAGTGGAGATCATGGCAGACGACACAAGCAAGATGACCCCCAAAAAGAAGGCTTGGTTTGAGGGCAAGCAAAAGGTCATCCAAGACCAAGACTATGCTTGATCATCTTTTTATTTGTTTGTTTGTCATGAACTAGGGCCGAGATGCATGAACTATGGCCGTGGCGATCCTTTTGGTGCAATGTTGTATGCCGGCATGGCCTATAGTACTATGCAAAAATGTTATCTATTTGCTTTCTATTTTGCTATCTATTTGCTATGTTTGGTTATAAATATATGCAAGTTGAAAAACGTACGAGAGGGCCACATGGGCGGGCGCACATGCCAAACAGACCAAATGGGTCGATCGATTGAGCGCACCATCTAGATTGGCCCGAACAATGGCGGACACGGGCCGAACTGGCAACCCAAACGGACGAAAAGGGTGTTCATTTGCGTCCCTACATTGGAGTTGGCCTTAGGGCATCTTCAAAACGGACACCCTAAATGTCCACAGACACGTCCATCCAACTATATACATAAAATGTACGCCCCAAGTCAATAACAATTTATATAGATCATTAGCAATTTATATAAAGTGCAAACATATTCAATTACAACCAAAATACGCCAGATGTTCATAAGTTTTGTACATGCGGCTGATCCTAAAAATTACCAGTCAGGTTGTTCGTGTAAAAAACCTCGTCTTTTGCCTCCCAGACCGACTATCCATGCCTAATTCTTCACTATGCGTCTAGCTCCTCCTCGCCGGCCTGTAGGAGATATGCCCTAGAGGCAATAATAAGTGTTATTGTTTATCTCCATGTTTGTAGTTAATTTTATATTCCATGCTATAATTGCTATGGTTCTCGAGTCTGCAATAACCACGAGGCTAGAAGGAAGACTCATATGCACGTGTGGAATAATAAACGGTAAAATGTATTCCTATCTGGCCTCGAAGACTAGCTCAAGTGTTGCATGATGGTTCTGTTTTCCTGATCATGGGCATGACTATGCCGGCAACTTTGAGGGCTCAATGTTAGGAGAACACTTGTGTTGAATCGACCCGAATTGATGTTATGCTATGAGATACATTCGTCACAAGTTAATGGTTAATAACACAGAGATGGTTTACGTTTGCATAATTCCTTAGACCATGAGAGTGTCGGGTTTCTTCATGCTTGCTTCATGAACTTTGGGGTTTGTTAAACGTCATCCGTAAATGGGTGGCTATTACTACGGCTTACGGGTTCATGGAAAAGTATGACAGGTAACTTGATAGCTCAAGATTGGGATTTGCTCCTCCGACGATGGAGAGATATCTCTGGGCCTCTCGGTGTTACGGTATCCACCATCGTCTAGCCAGACACATTGTGATTTGATCACAGGGATGCCGGAACACGGAAACGAGAAAAGAGAACAAAATCGGCAACGAGGTAACTGGCATAGTGGACAAGTTGTTAATCCATGGGGATGCCGATAAATCTCACCTCGGGTTTTGTAACATATCGCGAAGCAACAGGAATAGCACACGGCAACTGGAGGTTCACTCAAATATTCATTCATGTGGGTATAGGGGTCAATATGGGTGTCCACGGCTCCGATGTTGATCATTGATCGGAAAGAGTTCCGGTCATGTCTATACTTCACCGAACCTATAGGGTCACACGCTTAAGGATCATCCCTTGCTCTCATACACATGCCATGCTTTGTCTGGCTCTCTCTCTCCCTCCCACGAAAAGAGTTTCGTAGAGCCGAAAGGCTGTCTGGGTTTCGGTGGGAACTAGTTCTGGACGGCGAAGCCCTGCCGGATATGTGACACCGTATGTGTGCAACTCTGTAGAGAGATCGTAGTTTCGGTCTTAGTTCGAGAGTGCCTCCCGAAGGGCTGTCCGAGTGACCGTCCGAGTTTCGAGGGTCCTCCCGAAGGGTTGTCCGAGTGACCGTCTGAGTTTCAAGGGTCCTCCCGAAGGGCTGTCTGCGACACCGTCCGGAGGACCGTTCGACCGCCTCCCGGAGGGCTGTCCGAGGGGCAGACGAGGGAGTACATCCTCGCGGTTGGGAGGTTGTAAATCCTAGCTGCGGGGATCTGCACCGCCGATCATCATCGACTCTTCTTCCGCTGCGCTACGAGTCGGTAACGAAAAAGATCAAACCTTGTATGCAGTCTCCATAGTGGTCCTGGGCTGGTGCGTAGGTCGATTTTTTTTTGTTTTCTGCTGCGTTCCCCTACAGTGGCATCATGAGCCGTGCTATGCGTAGATGCAGGTTACGATCTAGAATACATAGAGATGTATGGGTGTTGCACAATATAATTTGTAGTAGATGAGTTCTACTGCAGATAATTATTTGTGCGGGTAGCAGATGAAATCTCTTACCCGATGTTCTTGTTGCTTCCCTGGAATTTGCATATTTCTGATCTTGATAACAACATGGTGGAATTCCATGATCCTGATTGATCAACGAAGTGCTAACAGTTCGTTGAATTCCACCATAGTTAAAGAGAAAGATGAAATTTCACAGACGAAACACTACAAGAATACCCCTTATAAAGCAACACACATTCTACAACATTTTGGCTATACGTTGTAAAATTCACAATAGATACACATATTAAAGGTTGTAGATATGCGTTGCAGATTTGCAGCTCTTGACCCTATCGGGGGACATACGAAAAAAAAACACAGGAAAAGAGAGAGGGGCGTGCGAGAAACAGAGCCCTCGATGCCCCTCGTCTCTCCCAAATCGCCGCCGCCAACCGCTTCGTCACCCTCCTCCTCCCACCTCGCCGCCGGCCCTCCCCTCCCCTCCTCCCACCTCGCAGCCCCGGAGTCTACCGGATCCTCCGCATCCCCCACCCACCCATCCCTCTCACATCCCATCTCTCTCTCTTGACGCAGCTCCTCGTTGCGCCACCTGCGGCGGCTGATTGAGGCGACGTCCGGCGAATCCCGCCATCGCGAAGCACAGCCCGAGGTCCCCTCACACCGCGGCACCCTCCCATGCGGCTAGATCCGGTGCTCGCGTCCACCAAAGCCCACCCGCGACCTTCCCCCGATGGCTAGGGTTTCGGGCGTCGGCTCCGGCGTCGGTGGCCATGTCTCCCTCCTCTCGTCCGGTGAGTGAATCCCCTCCCCTGGCTTCGTCCTCTCTCTCCTCCCCTTTCTCTAACCTCTGTTCTTCTCTTCTCCTGTAGACGTCTAGGTATGCACCCCCGATTCTATTGCAGCCAGGGCGGAGCCAGCAATCTGGCATGGTTTGGCGGCTGCCACACCTAAATTTGCATCCTTGTATACTACGTATCTGAAGATTTGAGCTAACTGGCAACGTGCCTGCCTATGCCTGATTGATAATTGTTGATGGCCAATGGGCCGTCAGCCTGATTGCCGGTGACTTAACTGCATGATTTTCAGTAAAACTGCTAGCGAATAGCTATTACATCCGCTCTTATCATGCATGGAGGCACCACTGCTACAGGGCACGGATCGACGGACGCACGGTTACGGCAACAGCCAGCAAGCAAAGACCAGAGAGCGGCATACGGTGGCCATTGGCTGGCAAGGCAAGGCAGAGGCAGTCGAGGCTGTGAGGATGAATATGCAGATGGCGTGGAGGAAGTAGAGAGCAAATACACATGGTAGAGGCAGTCTATTCTAGTGCTTTTGATTTTCTCTTAATGATTTTGTTATACATTGTTTTCTCCTTTATAAACCCGCCACACCTGAAAATTATTCCTACCTTCGCCAATGCAGCTAATCCCTGTCAAAAAAGTTTTGCCCTTGTGTAATTCACTGACGAACACTGATAGGCCTGCAGACTGACTTTCGATCTTCGTTGATTTACATTCATTTACTGATTGCTATTCTATTAAATTACTAATTATTAGATATCAATGGAGCATCAAAATTTTCAAAAATTCTTATACGCTGCTAACTCATCAATCCATGATAGATGAGTCCGTAATCCTTTCAATTTTTTTGATGTAGAGAAGCATTACTTCATATATGCGGACCTCATATTAAATAGTCTATTGCAAGAGTTATAATATTTAAGGAGGGATCCAGTCTTAATAGGTCTCTGTATGGCAGTTTTGATGAGTTACTAATCAAAGTTTTTTGTTGCAATTTCACACTTTTCAGGAGTCTGATGGTCAGGTTATTTAGGTGGAGGTAGTAGCTTGCAAATGATGGCTTTCACGTCCAGCTCAAATACTAGAGGACGTGGACCTGTTGGGGAAAGCACGTACACCTGTGTTTTAGTGAGCAGGTGAATTAATAATGCACATTGTTTCTTCTATGATGTTGCTTTGATGTTGTTGATATGATTCAGAACACTGATAAATACTTCTCTGCACGCCTGTTAATGTACTGATTGTTGTATGCTCTTACTATTCTACAAAATTTGGATTACTAGCTAAATAACTGTGCGTTGCTACGGGATAACAAACATTCAATTTCATGAACATGTCAAATGTGATACACTGTTTTTTGTAGTATGTGATACACTGACGTCCTTCTCTTCCTTTGGTTTGAAAAGCTATTATGTAACTCCCCAGTTAAATTCCTCGGTCTTGCTAGCCTCTTCGTCTAAAAAAACTCACCATAAGATAGTACACATTTCCTTTGTCATTTGGTTATGTGATTGTCCTCTCATACCATGCAGTTATTATATATGTACTTGGGTCAAGTCAGTGCAGATGATTCATCTATACCAAGTACTTATCTACTAATCTAAAAATAGGTACTTATCTACTACTGCTGTACATCATAGTGAAAATAAAACTGAATCCCAATACCCCACTTAGATGCAACCTACACCTGAGCTTTATGCATGTTCATGTGCAAACATTCAACTAAAGCTCGCAGCAAGCACACGCACATATACACCGGTAGCGGCTCACTGTTAATCATCATGTTTGTCATTCGTTAAGTAGAGGCTCACTGTTTGTTTGTGCACAGGTTTCCAAAGAAAGAAGTACTCAATAACATTCGGTGGTTTTCAATGTGCCAGTCTCTGCATTCATAGTACATCATTGAGTTCAACTAAGACTATTTCCATTGTGGTGATTATTTATTTATTCCTTTATTGCTTAGATTAGCTCTAACCATTTTTCAGCCTGCTTTTCTGCTCTTATTCAACTATTTATGTACTCCTATCTCGCCAATTGTGCCGATTGTTGTGTGTAATTTAATGTGAGGCGCCGCACTCATCCGTTCCGGCACTATCGAGATGGAGGCCAACATCATGGACGGCTGTAGCTGCGAGTAGATTTGTCCATGATACGGCAGTGTTCGTAGTCATGGTTCTGGTAACTGTCTACAATCTCGATATCTTAACTGTTTGTGAAGACGGAAATGCAAGTAATGTTCTTCTTAGATGCTCTTGCCCTTTTGATTCGTACATTGCTAAACTGACTACTGAGCTCTCACCACTTTGATTCATAAATTGCTGAATTACCCACATGAACTCTTGCTGTCATGGTTCGTAAATTGCTGAATTTCTCATTATGTCGCTTGCACTGTTCCATATGAGCAGTGTCTATTGTGCTTTTAACCTGTCAACTAAGTAGGTACTATGTTATTAGTGGCTTGCTTTTAGGCCACAGCCACATCTGTTTATTTTTCTCTGAGTCTGTTTATGTTTGTTTTGTGACCTGAAGTAGTATATTGAGTTGTAAGGGAATACTTTCAGGTCACAACTTTTCTTTGTAATAGTCATAATCTAGCCGGGAAACCAATGTTTCAGAAGTAATGAACCTTTGTAAGAAGTAACGTTTCTTATTTGTTGGGCAACCGTCACTATTTGCATCATGTCAATGCATTGTGTATTAACAGTTCATTTTGTTATTTTCTTTGTAGATTCAAAAGATATATGGACGATTATATGAGTGCGTGGCAAGTATACTGCAATGATGATGATGATGATGTTCCGGTTCATGATGATGACGATGATGGCTGTTTTCAGTTTTAGTGATGATGGTTGTTTTCAGTTTTAGTTAAGTTGTAGGGATGTTGTTCCTGTTGGATGATGTTCCTCGGTTAAGTTTTAGTTAAATTGTAGGGATGTTGATGGATGCTTTCAGTTTAATTTTTGCTGTTAAGAAAATATTGAGATTATGCATCACATTTGGATGTTATTCCTCCTGTAATATCAACTATTGTAATCCAACAGTTTTTTTCAATATATAATTTCTTCCTCTCATGCGTATATTTTTTCTTCTGACTTGATATACATACTTATCACCATTATGTGGAGCATTAATTTAGGCAATATATAGAATATTATTCACATTTTATATGTAAAACACCTGAAGCGTTGCAAATTCATTGTTGCCAAGCAATGAGATTTGGATTCCGGTACATTAACCACCAACGTATATGAGTGTTGTAAAAGTCGGTTTTATGTGTTGCACTCTTGCAACGGTTCCTTTTACCAACGGAAGTATAACTGTTGCATTATGCGCTAGCAACACTGGATAAGGCTACGCATCCCAAACCGTTGGTAAAGACCGAAGCAACGCATATATGGACTTCTAGATACGGAAAAATGCGTTGCTATAGGTAGGGTCCTGTTGTAGTGAAAGGGCAATGCAGATATGATCTGCACAGGGGTCATGCGTATGACGAAGTTCAGTATGGGGCTCGAGATTTTATTATCTCGTGTTTCATACACCCTGCAAAGTTAATCTTGCGACTTGAATAATCATACTTGATGATGGACGTAGGTAGCTTTGGTTTGTTTCGAAACCTTAGAAGCCACGAAAAATAAAATTTTGCATAAACCGATTAGAAGCGTCTAACTTGGTTTTGCACGATGACATGAGATGTGCATAAGATGTGGTATAGTATTCATCATATTCAATTTGATTTTGTATGAGATGACTGTATAATGTAAATTAACATGACCCGCGTGTCATGATTCGGCATGATGGCTGGAGCCATATGATTGTCACTTTAATGACCTGCGTGTCAACCTTAAGTAATGCACTTATTTTATTAGCTATAGAGATAGCAATATTATCTGGTGCATCGACAAGGTGGTGGCAATCTTCGCGAAGGTGAACACCGACGCGAATGCCGAAGATAAAAAAATACAAGACTTCTCCGTCAGAAAGGGCTATACCATATCATGGTATTATGAATTGCCTGAGATGTTTATCCCTTATGATGCACCCTTCTTGATTGCGCGGTAGTCGCTTCTTATTAGGGTGATCTCTCACAAAAATATCAAGTAGTTAGTGTTCTCCCAAGTGTAGCACCGTCACGGCACCTAACTTCTCGGAGTGCGTCATGTCTCCATGAGTACAAACGATTAGGGAAGTGTGAGGCGGGTGAGGTCAGACCTCGCAGCGAGATCACTTGGTTGTCTTGACGTTCTGGCTTGATCGTCCTGAGCTCGGAACACGCCCATCGAAAGATGAACAAGAATCACATAGAGATGTGATTGGCAAGTTGGCCTACCGATTAAAATTCTCGTCATCAGTGATGTCCACATCAATGGCGTTGAATTGAAATGCGGGTCTTGTATCACTCACAATCAATTATGAGAGATATTGATTTGAGTGGGAGCGCACTGTAGAATTAAACTTCTTTAATTCTTAGTGCAATTAATTATGAACTTTGTCTAAAGTGAAATTTGCAAAATAGTTGTAGAATAATGGCTCGCGTTTCCACCTTCCCTATTAAAATTGAATAGCTGTTAAATATCTGGTTAAAACTTTACGGTTGGTAACGTAATGTGAGGATTGTCCTCAAGAGTGCCGAGAAGGACTTTGTCCTATCGCATGCTTTTGGTATTCTCCCGCTAATGCTATGGATGATGTGACTCTCATCCTTCGATCCAAAAGCTAGAATTCCGTTACGGTCAAATACAATATGTTTGCTTCCATGAGACCCTAACTTCAAAGGTTTGGGATAGCTATGTGATATTCATGGAACTGAAAATCATTTTCAGACACAAACAAAGGCTAAAAGATATGGGATATCCAAAGCAATGTTTGTTTTGCAAACTGTTAGTAAAAGTGTTTACTATGCTTTTGACTAATAACAGAGGGATCCAGAAGAACGCCTATCTTATGATGAAGGTGAATAAAACAACAACTTAAAGAGAAAGGAAATGTCCAAAGGGTGTTAGTGTGACTTACACACCTAGGAAGTCCGGGGCTAACGCCACTCTTAAGTTGAGTGCTTCTTCTGAGAGTAGGAGAAATACTAAAAGTTAAACTGTTAGAAGTATAAAGGCAAAAAGAGTGAAGACTGGAATATCCAGCTCATGTATGAATGTCATACGAGTTATAGATGTATGGAAGGCTGGTCAAAGAAATAGTTCTTGGGAATTATGATTAAACATGTTAATCACTGATTCTTGGGTATTGTGAGTTAATCACAGAGATACCCGCTCGATTGCTTTCCGTTGTAATTCGATGCAAGAACTACTACGGCCTAAAAGACTGGCCGGAGTGAGGTTCAGATACGCGCTGGGAACATAGTAAAAGTTACTATACATTCCATCGGTGTATTACCTATGTATTTATTTTCATAATTCATTTAGAGTTTTACACACTCTAGCCCATTGCATAAGGTATCTTGCAAGAAGGTTGTTCATAAGAGAACTTTTGATGTTCGATGTTATGAATAACTTAAGGGCCATACTTTTATTATGAATGAGATGTATGTCATGAATATTTATAATAATACATTACCTCTATATTTACTTTCATAATTCATTTTAGAGTTTGTATACCCTCTAGCCCATCGCAAAAAGTATCTTGCAAGAAGGTTGTTCATAAGAGAACTTTTGATGTTCAGTGTTATGAATAACATAAGGGCCATGCTTCCATCATGGATGGGATGTATGTTATGAATATTGATTGCAATATGATACATCCATAACACTGACGCTAAATGTCGCAAGACTAAGAGAATACCACACATGTGTGGCACTTCATTTGGTCACATTGGAGAAACCCGCTTGGAGAAATTCCATAATGATGGATTTTTGAAGTCATTTGATTATAAATCATCTGACACTTGCAATTTTCCTCCGAAAAGTGAAGTTACTGAAATACCGTTCATAGGCCATAAGGAACAAGCAACGAACTTATTGGTGATCATACATTTTGATGTATGTAGTCCGATAAATGTTGTTGCTAGCAGTGGATTTATCTATCTTCAGAAATGACTCAAGTAGATATATGGATATTTACTTGATGAGACGTAAGTCTGGGTCTTTTGAAATCATTCGAAAGGTTTTCAACATGAAGTAGAAATTATTGTAACAAGAAAGATTATGTTTCTGCAAACTAGATTGCAGAAAGGAATATTTGAGTTACAAGTTTAGCGAATGTCTGATGAGTTGTGAAAAGAGTTTCATAACTTACACCTCCCGGCACACCACTGTGAGTGGAATGTCTGTGAAGATGTATTCAAACCATTTATGACATGGTAAGATCAAAGATGACATAAATCAATTTGCCATTATCCCTTTTAAAGTAATGCTTTAGAGACTGCGGCTTTTACACTGAAAAGAGCGCCATCAGGTCTGTTGAAATGACGCCATGGTATGGTATGCCCAACCATGCTTTGTCTTTTCTTAACATTTGGAATATGGGGTTTGTGTAAAATATTTACAAACCTATTCCAAATCACACAAGTACTACTTTGTAGGTTATCCCAAGTAATTGGGAATTCCTCCACCACTATACCGAGGCAAAAAGTTTTGCCACAAAGAACGGTATGCTTTTAAAGAGAATGATTCTTGCAAAAAGGTGAGTGGGAGAACAGTGCAACTCGACGAGATAACAGTATCTTCGTCATCAGATCAAAGGAAAGGAACCTTGGAAGTGATTCCAGAGTTTCCTACTGCGACTGATACGGAAGCCTCTACATAAGATGTATGGACTTCGGTCAAACTTGCAACTGAACCACGTAGGCAAAACTCGTGCAAACCTCTCAGGTGCGCAAGCGAGATATTGTTGTTAGACAACAGTATACCTATGATACACAAGGAAGCGTTGATGGGTCCTGACTCCAGAATTGGCTAAATACCAATATAATCCGAAATAGCTTCCATACAAATGATTCAAGATTATATCTTGATAAACCCTTCGGAAGACTTAGAGCGAACATTAATGGAACTATAAACTGATGTGGATAAAATGTTTTATCCATAAAGCTCGACTTGTTGCAATAACAAGTTCAAGGAGTTGACTATGATGAGGTTGTCTCACCATAGCGATGCTTAAAGTCAGATCGGGTTAAACTAGCAATTAATACATATTTCAATCTTGAGATATGATACATGGATGCCAAAAGGATTTCCATGTGATGGAAATGCAACCTAGGACTTGCATGTGGTACAGTCCAAGGTATTTTGTCAATCCAGAGGATGCTAGTAAGTATGCAAACTTCAGAGTTCCAGCAATGGATAGAAGAGAGAAAAATGGAGTTGGAATCTTCGTTTTTGATGAAATAGTCAAAAGAGTTTGTTTTCATCAATGGATAACAAAGATGTTTGTGGTTTCAAGAAATTAAGTGGGAGCATAATAATATTTCTAAAACTTTGTGTGCTTGACACATTGTTGATTGGAAATTTCTTGATACGAATTAGGACTTCATTAAAAATAGTTTTTCGATGAAGTGCTTGGGCTAAATAGCCTTGACATTAGGCATATTTATCTACGAGATAGAATTGCCTAATAGGCTAAAGCCAAAAATACATATTGACAAGATGCAAAAACTTTTTAGCATCAAAACGCCAAGGAGTGATTCTTGTCGAAGTCACATGGAAAGGGTTTTTGCAAGACTCGGTGTCCCAAAACACTGATGAGCGAAATACATGACGGAGATTCCACACACTTTCGTGTTTGGATTAATCATGTATTCCATGGTATGTAAAACAACCAGATATGTCCAGTACTCCCAAGGAGTTGCGAGTATAGATACCAAAGTGATCAAAGTACTGATCATGGGACAACAGTGAAAAATGTCATTGAGTACTAAAGTAGCACTGATGACATGTTTTCTCGCAAGCAGAGATTATGAAGTACTCGTTGTAAGTAATTACATCGATACAGTCTTCATCAATGCTCCATGCGATTTTCGATTTAAGTCAAGGGTTTTGTGTAAAACACAATATGGTGGCACGGTGTTTGGAAATCGTTCCAAACAGGTTACTGTGGCGAATTCTATAACAAAGGCTAAGTATGTTGCCGCTTTCAAAGCGACATAGAAGATGTTGAATCGTACAGTTCGTTCATGAACTTAGTATGATTCCAAGATGGCTTTGGTCAATGGAACACTATTGAAGATAGTTGCTCCATAGCTCAGTCTGAGGAATCAAGGTTTGACCAGTGATTCACATATATACGAAGCCAAGTCCACACAAAATATGAATTTTGTGAAAGCGTGAAAACGCGAGGACATGCAAAGATACACACGGAACTGAAGTTGTCAGATCCGTTGGACATCAGGCTATACCACAAGCGAAGCATGTTTTACACCGGTATGCTATAGGTGTAAAGTGCATCAGCATTGACTAGATTATTGACTCTAGTGCAAGTGGGAGTCTGTAGGAGATATGCCCTAGAGGCAATAATAAGTGTTATTGTTTATCTCCATGTTTGTAGTTAAGTTTATATTCCATGCTATAACTGCTATGGTTCTCGAGTATGCAATAACCACGAGGCTCGAAGGAAGACTCATATGCACGTGTGGAATAATAAACGGTAAAATGTATTCCTAGTCTGGCCTCGAAGACTAGCTCAAGTGTTGCATGATGGTTCTGTTTTCCTGATCATGGGCATGACTATGCCGGCAACTTTGAGGGCTCAATGTTAGGAGAACACTTGTGTTGAATCGACCCGAATTGATGTTATGCTATGAATACATTCGTCACAAGTTAATGGTTAATAACACAGAGATGGTTTACGTTTGCATAATTCCTTAGACCATGAGAGTGTCGGGTTTCTTCATGCTTGCTCCTTGAACTTTGGGGTTTGTTAAACGTTATCCGTAAATGGGTGGCTATTACGGCGGCTTACGGGTTCATGGAAAAGTATGACAAGTAACTTGATAGCTCAAGATTGGGATTTGCTCCTCCGACGATGGAGAGATATCTCTAGGCCCTCTCGGTGTTATGGTATCCACCATCGTCTGGCCAGACACATTGTGATTTGATCACAGGGATGCCGGAACACGGAAACGAGAAAAGAGAACAAAACCAGCAACGAGGTAACTGACATAGTGGACAAGTTGTTGATCCACGGGGATGCCGATAAATCTCACCTCGGGTTTTGTAACATACCGCGAAGCAACAGGAATAGCACACGGCAACTGGAGGTTCACTCGAATATTCATTCGTGTGGGTATAGGGGTCAATATGGGTGTCCACGGCTCCGATGTTGATCATTGATCGGAAAGAGTTCCGGTCATGTCTATACTTCACCGAACCTATAGGGTCACACGCTTAAGGATCATCCCTTGCTCTCATACACATGCCATGCTTTGTCTGGCTCTCTCTCTCTCCCTCCCACGAAAAGAGTTTCGTAGAGCCGAAAGGCTGTCTGGGTTCCGGTGGGAACTAGTTCTGGACGGCGAAGCCCTGCCGGATAGATGACACCGTATGTGTGCAACTCTGTAGAGAGATCGTAGTTTCGGTCTTAGTTCGAGAGTGCCTCCCGAAGGGCTGTCCGAGTGACTGTCTGAGTTTCGAGGGTCCTCCCGAAGGGCTGTCCGAGTGACCGTCCGAGTTTCGAGGGTCCTCCCGAAGGGCTGTCCGAGTGACCGTCCGAGTTTCGAGGGTCCTCTCGAAGGGCTGTCCGCGACACCGTCCGGAGGACTGTCCGACCGCCTCCTAGAGGGCTGTCCGAGGGGCAGACGAGGGAGTACATCCTCGCGGTTGGGAGGTTGTAAATCCTAGCTGCGGGGATCTGCACCGCCGATCGTCATCGACTCTTCTTCCGCTGCGCTACGAGTCAGTAATGAAAAAGATCAAACCTTGTATGCAGTCTCCATAGTGGTCCTGGGCTGGTGCGTAGGTCGATTTTTTTTTGTTTTCTGCTGCGTTCCCCTACACGGCCGGCTCATCCAAATCGGTTGCCAAGCGCTCCAACATCCTAGCACGAAGGCTTGCATGTTCTTCACGCGCATCGGGATGCAAGTCTGACATCTTCATGGTCAACATCTTGGTGTACTCCGAAGCGACTGCGAGTTCAACCTTCTTCTCTCGCAGGCTGATCATCTTCTCTTGCACAACGATGAGCTTGTCAGACCTCTCAGCATTCTTTTCCTTCACGTCATTACGCTCGACACATGTCTCCTCGTTCTTCGCCATAATGTCCTCGAACCTCTCCGTTATCTTGGCCGTTGCACCTTCCCGCTTCACCTTCTTGTCCTTCCTCGGTTTCTAGACATCCTTTTGGCTGGAGCAAGGTCTTTTGTTGGATCACCATCTTCACTTATATTGGACATGGAGGTGGTTTTGAAGGAATTGGCAACGGCATTGAGCCACTTGGGGTTTTATTCAACTTCAACAAATAATGCATGAATAGGAAGTGCTTCTTCTCCGTACTTAAGAATAATGTGACCGCATGACCGGGCTACAAAGAAAAGACATGATCAATGACGGTGCAAAATATCGTCAGATCCCTCGGTAAGGGTTCAAGCGCAGCTGGAAGTCTTAGATCGGAGATCGCACAGAGGGTTTATCCAGGTTCGGGCCTCCGTAGAGTAATACCCTCGTCCTACTTGCTTTCGTTATTCATGGTGGAGGGATACCTCGTGCGAGGGGTTACAATGGTGTATGAGATTGCTACCGAGAGTTTGTCTAACTGAAAATAGATGATCTAGAGGGGTTCCCGACCTTCCTTTATATATGCAGGGAGGTATAGGGTTTACATGGTAGTAGATGCGATCTGGGGCGTCGCCGCCCTTAGCCTTGGAGGGCACGAAGGTCTCTGCCGCTCCCTTAGGGGTTCTTCCTTGTACTGGGCCGAGTGGGCCCCTTGTAGACACCAAGGCCGGACTCCCATGAGGGAGCCACCCTCGGTGTAGGATATCGTCAATCAACTAGTTGCATATCCGGCCAAATGACCAACATATAGAGCATATCCGACCAAATGCCCAACACACACACAGCAAAAAAAAACTTACGATCTCTTGGAATGACGCGTCACTTGGCCACCAGACTTGCAATTGTTTGTAATAACCGCAATACTTGCTCGCGGCCTCTTGAGTGGTGTAACATTGATTAGTGAGCGACTTCGAGTTACGCTCACAGATCATCGTCATGTGATACAAATCACAGTGCCTGTGCTCATGGAACCAAGCATGCACATTTGTCCAAATGGTAGTGGCCCTTAGCTCTGTGCCATGAATCGGATCAATGCTCGTGGCCAACCACACATCAACCAACAATTCATACTCCTTCATGTTAAATTTTCTCCTTTTTTTTCTTTTGGTCCACACCCGCCGCCGACACGTCGTTCGGATCACCTTCCAGCTGGTTGTCATCTGACTGTTGGGTCTGCGTCGGCTGGGCCAGTGACTGCTGGATGTCCGACATCTGAGTGTGTGTCAACTAGGTATCCACCTCCTGCTAGGAGTCATCCACTTGTCCGTCTTCGTAGCCGCCGCCTTCGTGGATCATGTTAATCAGCGCCTCCTCACCATCCACAGTCGCGCTCGACTGCAACATTCTGGCAAACAGTGGCCGGGTACCGACGGGCGTGGAAGCGGGCATCCGCGAACGAACAAGTGTCAGCGACTCCATGAAGTTGTTCTCCCCGTTGAGATTGATGTTGTACGACATGTGATGCCCGGCGACAATGGTAGGCGCGGGCGGCTGCTGCAGACCGAGCTACATGGCGGCGAAGTAGCATGGTGGAATCATCTGCGCCGGCTAGAGTGCGGCAGTTGCACGACCGACACCCGCCAAGTCGCACGCTTGGCCGGACGAAGTATTGGGTGACCGCCCGCCGCCAAAGCATCCCCCCTCTTCCTCTGTTTGCAGCGGCGGGTCGATGTGTGTCGTTATGTTGACCTTGCGGGCAGCCAACATCGACAGGTCCTCCCGCCTCTGGGCCTGATGAGACTACGAATATCTTCTTTAGCACCTCCTCCGGCTCCATCGCCGCGGTGGAGAGCGAAACGGGCGGGAACTGGGGTCGGTGACGGCGGCGATCTAAGCGGAGACAATGAAAATATGACGAGTTTTGGCACGAAAACAATATGAAAATGTACAAATGCGCGGGCTCTACCTCACTTTTGTGTGGGCCGAGGGTGTTGGAGACCAACGTGCCGACTGTCCAAACGTTTGCAAACCTCCTCCTAGTTTGATTCCACTTTGCGGGAATCCGGACGCACCGTCCGGTCTACGAACATTTGATGGACGATGTTGATGGGCACAATTGTCCGGACAGCATGGTCTGGACGTTTGATGCACAGGGCTGAAGATGCCTTACTAGATACACTCACCTGCTCTCTCTCTCCTCTCACGTAACTCCATGAAGCCTGTGCCGAAAGCAGCCTTCTTTCAGCCACTCTGGGCAGCATCCAGCTACTATGTCTAGGCAGCAGTGCTACTAGTGCATGACAGGTTGAGAGAGAGGGAGACGGAGAGGCACTAGACGGTAAGAGGAGGCTGGCCATCTTGTCCAATGGCAACTCCACGATTAAATTCTTGCATCTTTATAGGGTTTAGTCTGTGTGTGGGTAGGGTATGTGTCGCCGCGTGAGTTTTCAACAGCGCCGGGCGTGGCCTCGCCGCAGTAAAAAGAGGGTGGAGTGGGAACCCAAGGGACTTGAAGAAACACCCACACACACACGCGACATCTTTTATCCAATCCAGCCACAGATCCCCATGGAACGAGAGGCATGGGGAGACCAAGAACAAACAGGCCCCTAGATTTTATATGCCCGCTCTAGTGAAATTGCATTAGGGCTCAGGAGAGGGTGGTACTTATCCACCGCTTTGCTTTGGCCTTTTGACTTGCTTGGCCCCTCCCTCTCATTCCTTTTGCTCAGCTCACGGGTCCCTCTCCTCCGTCTTCCTCGTCGTAGTTCACTTCTCTTTTACCACTACTGCCTCCATTCGCCGCTCGGACAAGGGTAGTGCCGCAGTAGTAGTAGAGCTCAGAGTGAAAGCGAAGCAAGAAGCGTTTTCGTCTGTGCTTGTTTGTTGATGAGAGCGATGGCCAGCGGCGGCAACTGGTTAGGCTTCTCCCTCTCCCCGCACATGGCAATGGAGGTGCCCTCCTCTTCTGAACCCGACCACACTCAGCCTGCTAGCGCTAGTGCTATGTCCGCTTCTCCCACCAACGCCGCGGCCTGCAACCTCTTCTCCACTCCTGCGCAAATGGCCGCTCCACCTCCTGGCTACTACTACGTCGGCGGCGCCTATGGGGATGGCACCAGCACCGCCGGCGTCTACTACTCCCACCACCCCGTCATGCCCATCACGTCCGATGGGTCCCTGTGCATCATGGAAGGTGTGCTCACTGTTGCACTTCTCTCTCTATCTCTTGGTTTCCGTTGCTGCAAACGCTGGTATTAATCTTTCGTGCTGCCATCAAGTAGGCATGATGCCGTCGTCCTCGCCGAAGCTAGAGGACTTCTTGGGTGGCGGCAATGGCGGTGGGCACGACGCGGTCACCTACTACAGCCACCAGCAGCAACAGCAGGGCCAACAAGACCAGGAGGCAAGCAGAGTCTACCAGCACCATCAGCAGCAGCAGCAGCTAGCGCCCTACGACTTCCAGCACTTGACGGAAGCAGAGGCGATCTACCAAGAGGCCACGGCGCCGATGGACGATGCAATGGCCGCTGCCAAGAACCTGCTCGTGACGAGCTACGGGTCATGCTACAGCAACGCGGGGATGATGCAGCCGCTGAGCCTGTCCATGAGCCCCGGGTCCCAGTCCAGCAGCTGCGTCAGCGCAGCTCCGCAGCAGCATCAGATGGCTGCGGTTGCTGCTGCTTCTGCTGCCTCTATGGCTGCTTCCCAGGGAGGCAGTAATGGTGGTGGGGAGCAGTGCGTGGGGAAGAAGAGGGGCACTGGGAAGGGAGGCCAGAAGCAGCCCGTTCACCGCAAGTCCATCGACACGTTTGGGCAGAGGACCTCCCAGTATAGGGGCGTCACCAGGTAAGTTGCTTATACTACAGATATTTAGCTTTTAGCTTATTCATGTATGATCTCTCTCAACTTGCTCAATAGTACCATTTTTTGTAAGTTCTATTTGATCATTTCACATTGCTGATCTTGTGCAAATAAACTATGTCGGCCTTTTTTTCCCATCAAGTTTGGATTGCTTACCATGAGTGTCACATGGTATAAACTAGTATGTCGACTAATTCCTGGTTCCTTTATTTATCTAAAATAGATAAATTCCTAGTTCATTTAGAACATGTAGTGGCAGTACTAGTACTAGCCTGTTTGAGCCTTATGTTTGCGCTGTGATTTTGTCCTAGTTAGCAGCATTGATGTCTGCAGTCTTGCTCTGATGCATCTGCAGTTCTTGTTCTTTAGTAGGGCACCTAGTACCCATATTTCGTTCCAAAACAAATGAATGCCATGGAACAGTTAGATTTATTCACCCACAACATGCTTTGTTTTGTTCCATTCCTCAAGATTAAAGACCTGTTGCTTCTGATGCCTCTTCAGTTCTTTGCATTGATGAGACACCACCAACCTACTCTTTTGTTTTGGACCAAACCACCTGATTCATCTCGCCTCCCTTTTTATATTGTTTATATCGCATGACCAAGGTTTGTGTGTGTTTGATCCACTGGAGCAGGCACAGGTGGACTGGGAGATATGAAGCCCACCTCTGGGACAACAGCTGCAAGAAGGATGGGCAGACAAGGAAAGGGAGGCAAGGTTGATCACTAGCTCAACTTCTAGCACAAATTGTATCAAAATCATATGCATCAGTCACCTTATAACTCCACCTGACATTCTGATACATGTTCTTCTTGTGTATGTCAACATCTCTGGCTCGAATGGCGCCTTCTTGCAGTTTATCTAGGTAAAATTGGCTTCGTGTATACTTTGCTGCAGCACTAGTATCAAGCTGTGTCCTGGTTCCTGACCTTTTCTTAATGTGGGCTAGGTGGTTATGACAATGAAGACAAGGCTGCCAGGGCTTATGATCTGGCTGCTCTGAAATATTGGGGGCCGTCGACGCACACCAATTTCCCGGTATGGATGACAACATGACTTGGTTCATGGAAACTAAACCCGTCGATATTGGTTTCTATAATGTGGACTAATGTGTTGAGTTTCGCAGCTAGAAAATTATCGAGAGGAGGTGGAGGAGATGAAAAGCATGACAAGGCAGGAATTCGTTGCACACTTGAGAAGGTAAAATAGCAGGAGTCATTTTTCCCACTCTAGATCATTTTTTGATTGGTAGGTTCACTAGTAAGTTTCTGATGCCGACAGGAGAAGCAGCGGGTTTTCTCGTGGTGCTTCGATATATCGAGGAGTAACGAGGTAAGATGCCTAAATATTTCCCTCAATTAAGAAAACATTGCATGAGAAAAAAGTCTGAATACTTTGAGAGGAAAACAATCTCAACGCGCCGATGTTGCATTTCAGGCATCATCAGCATGGAAGATGGCAAGCTAGGATTGGCAGGGTTGCTGGGAACAAAGACTTGTATCTCGGCACTTTCAGTAAGAACGACACATACATATATCCGCTTGGTTTTATATACTAACCAAAAGAGTTTTCACAAAGTAATCTGCCATAAGTGAAAGAAGCTTTCAGTGCTAATCTTAACTAGCAGGGGTACTATTATCGATGCTAGGATGCTAATTGTCGCGTCAAAGTAGATTTGCTAGAGAATGTAGTAGACACCCAACAGAAGCTTTTACTGTTAAACCTCTAGCTTTGTGCGCTGCTTTGGGATCTAGTAACTAACTTTAGCTCGTGGAGTATATCTGCAGCTTCAATGCATCCTTCCCTGATCATTCTTTGCTTTTCCAGATGTTTTATGCTTTTCATAAGGCTGTGGCCTCTGTACAAAGTTATCGGTTGACTGTCTTGAATACCCCCTTGGACTGAAAAATCAATCACACTAGCACGACGCCAAAAGTAATCAGATCGGAAATCGTACTTTGCAATAGGAATCTACCTTGGTTTCCTAATGAGTGAACAAGGAGGATATTACCATCGATGACGTCTTCTAAAGTACTAACATACCTCACCATTTGACACATGTATGAAGATCTTAACAAAATCTGCTGAATCTTTGTACAGCCACTCAGGAAGAAGCAGCTGAGGCCTACGACGTAGCCGCGATCAAGTTCCGTGGCCTGAACGCCGTGACGAACTTCGACATAACCAGATACGACGTGGACAAGATCATGGAGAGCAGCTCTCTGCTGCCGGGGGACGAAGTGCGCAAGGTCAAGACGATCGAGGCGGCAGCCAACCATGTGCCTGCCGTGCACAACGGCGGCGGGGAGCTCGACCCTGCCGAAGAAGGAAGCTCCGGCGTCTGGAGGATGGTGCTCCATGGAACACCGCAACAAGCTGCACCATGCACCGAGGTGGCCGACCTTCGGACGGGCATCATGGGCGGCGACCCTCGCACGTCCCTGCATGGCAATGGCAATGCCGGGTTCGACGTCGAGTCTGCGGCGCATGACATCGACGTTTCGGGCAAGATCAACTACTCCAACTCGTCTTCCCTGGTGACCAGCCTCAGCAACTCGAGAGAGGGGAGCCCCGAAAGGTTCAGCCTACCCTCGCTGTACGCCAAGCATCCCAACGCCGTCAGCCTCGCCACCATGAGCCCGTGGATGGCGATGCCGGCGCCGACCGCCACCCACGCGTTGAGGGGGCCGAATTCCTCCATCCCTTCTATGCCCGTGTTTGCTGCCTGGACGGACGCATAGCCGCGCTGCTGCTGCTCAAATCTTGCTGTCACTGGCCAAGTTTTCATAAACTGGAGTTGGATTAGTAGCGTCGGTTGCTCATGCCACTTGTGTTAGTCTAGGAAGGCAAGGCTGGTTAATTGGTTATCACGAAGGTGGTGTAGTGGTAGTGGTAGTGGTACGTAGGAGAAGCAGGCATTAGTCTCTAGCTCACCCACCTGTAGCAGCACGTAGCGTTCTTACTTACTTTCTTTTGAGCCTCTTTTTATGTAATCTCCTGGGAATGTATTATCATGCATGTATGGCTTTAAACGATTCATGGGAAGGAGGCTGTCGCAAGAAAAGGAAAACGTTTGTGGGATCGGAACTGAGCTGATGTGTCTTTATCCGTACGCTTGTTTGCAGTTCAAGTAGTAGTAGGTTTTGGTAATCTAATAATCAGTGGGGTCGTCAGCAAGCTGAGGTGCATGCAATTCACTGCCGATGCTGGTCTTTTGACCAGTGTCTCAGGTCGCTTGTCTTGCTTTCTTTTGCTTGCCGGGCACTTGCTCATATGATGGCGATGAGTATCATAAACATTCCCCTCTTTTCCCATCCCTTCCCGTATGAAGGGAGGGAGCCTCCTACGTTCCCTCCGGCACCAATCATCATTCCAAAGCGGCCGAGAGATTCGCAGGGCATGTTTCCATGTCCCAACCTCAACCTGCGGGTTCATGATGACATGTAGGATCCAAAGTGGAGGATGTGCTGGTGTACATGTGGCTGCCTGCGCCTGGCCATGGTTATATTTGTGACGTTGGAAAAGCATGCATGCATGCATGTCACAGTGATGATAAAGGCCTCAACGGCGGAGGAGGACGTGTACGTACAGGGAGAAGTAGGCCGCCCTTTTGAATGCTGGCTAGGACTAGGAGTAGCGCTCACGCGCACTCACGTCGTCCTCCTCCTCCTGGAATCTCGAATGCTCGCTGCGGCATGCTTTGCTCTTTTGCTGGAGTAGTATAGTACCTAGTACATTGTCGCTGTCGCGTCCAGTGTTTCCGGGCACAGGGAACCGGAAGCGACGCCGGCCTTTGACTCCCCTACATTGGCGGCTACTAACCGGAAGGGCCATGCCCGCACAGTGCCGTGCATGCCCCGCCCGGCCGCGGCCTCCCTCCCGCCCTAGTCCCTTGGCCCTTGCCTCTCCGCGCGAGACAGCGTGGCCCGGTCCATCCCATGTGCCCCGCCGAACTAACCGGGGCCACGCCAGGCCAGACCCCACGCCGCCGCGGGGCTCACTTTAAAGCCGTCGGCGCAGCAGCACACAGTGGTGGCGCGTGGTGGGCTGGGTCTCGGCTCGTGGTCTCGTACGCTTCGGCGGGTGGGGTGGGGTCGGCGATGGCGCGGTGGCCGTGGGTGGCGTTTTGGCGTCGCCGTGTTGTGCGCTTGTGACGACAAGCAGCTCAGGCGGGCGGTGCGGCAGGGAGCCTGCTCGCGGTTAGCAGACAGGCCGTGTCGCCACGCGCCTTGCCGGCGGTATTTTCGCTGCGCCGGACCCGCCCCCGGGCCGACGCTTGCTTGCTTACCTGCAACCTCCTGCTGCTGCTGCATGCTACATGCATCCGTCCTGGCGTGTTGTTTCGGTTTTGAAAACCACGGGGCTCTCCCGCTCTCGACCTAGATCTTCCTCAATCGGGGACTCCTGCAGAGGCCAGAGTTTACCCCGCTACAGTCTACGGCGTCGAGTTAATTGCGCCGTGCTCCACGTCGACGATGATTCGTCGGCTGCCTTCATGTGTTTGAGCATGTAGGTGCTGCTGCATAAAAGCCGTAGGGGTGTTTGGTTAGGTTTAAGAGCATCTACCGTCGGGCGCCTCAAACCCGCCTTATACGTCCGGGCGGGCTGCCCGGTCCCTGACCGGTCACGATTTTTCGACCCAGTCGGGCGCCTTAAACGGGCCTCAAACGCCCGGGCTGACCGGCATCCCCCATATCCAGCCCAAATATGAGGCGGATATGGGGGCGCTCAGGCGTGCCCGGGCACGCCCGCCACGTCGGACCCGACAACCCGACCCCACCCCAAATTGCACCAAATCCACCCCCAGAACTTGCCGAATCCATTTGCTCTGTCCTCTCTTCTTCCTCCTCCGCGCCATCCGTCTCGTAGCTCCGCCGCCGCGCCCGCTCCGCAGCCGTTCGTAGCCTCTGCGCCGCCAGCTCTGGCAGAGCAGTCCTCTGTCCCGTCGTCGCCGCCTGGGACATCGTCGCCAGCCCGGACGCCACCGCGGTACGTCCGGCAACTCTATGGCTCCGCCATGCGCTTCATGTGTTCGACACGTTGTCTGACCGGATTTTTTGTGATTTTATTAGGGAAAACGATGGATTCCGATGCTTCGTCGGACGAGGAGTATGGACCGACGGAGCTTGATCAAATGATTCAAGATGAGTTCTTCGATTCCTTGGATTCGGACGAAGAAGTGGACATGATCATGCTCATGAGCATGCAAGAGGAAATGGACCGGCAAGTGGAGCATATTCTCAACTTCAAGGGCTCAATCAAAGGGAGAAGAGTAATCAATCGGGATAGGGTGTCCGGAGCTCGGCTACTGCAGAAGGACTACTTTGCTCTGAACCCAACATTTCCGGATGATCCATGGTTTCGTCGCCGTTTTCGCATGCGGAAACCATTGTTTTTGCGCATTGTGGAGGGAGTGGAGGCACACGATGACTACTTCAAGCTCACAAGGAATTGTTGCGGCCAACTATCTTTCGGTGCCAAGCAGAAATGCACGGCTGCTCTGAGGATACTTGCACTTGGTACTGCTGCAGATGCCGTTTGGTGAGATGGTCAGGATGGGGGAGAGCACATGCCTGAAGACTACTGTCAAGTTTGCCCGCGCCGTGGTGGAGGTGTTTGGACCTGAGTATCTCAGAGAACCAAATGCGCAGGACACGGAGAAGTTGTTGGCTATTGGAGAGGCCAGGGGGTTCCCAGGAATGCTCGGATCAATTGACTGCATGCATTGGCAATGGAAGAACTGGCCGATGGTTTTACTGGACAATTCTTAAAGGTTTGTTGGGAGGTGATCAAAGAAGATTTCTATCAACTGTGCAATGATTTCTGGGAAGGGATGATTGATCTCCAATGCCTTAACACGTCGCTCATTACACTAATCCCAAAGAAAATCACTCCAGAAACAGTAAATGACCATCGTCCTATCTCGCTGCTCAATTCTGTACTCAAGGTCCTGACAAAAAATTTAGCAGAAAGACTACAAAATGGATCCTTAAGATTGTGCACAGAAATCAATATGGATTCATTAAGTCACGCACAATTCAAGATTGCTTGGGGTGGGCCCTTGAGTATTTGCACCAATACAAACAGACGGGCCGTGAAATTGTGATACTTAAACTAGACTTTGAGAAGGCTTTCGATACAATGGAACATTCGTTCATACTCAACATGCTGAAATGCAAGGGTTTTGATGACAGATGGTGCATGTGGATTAAAATGATCTTGGAGTCAGGATCATCATCCGTCCTTCTTAATGGTGTCCCTGGCACGGAATTTAAATGCCGTCGGGGAGTGAGACAAGGTGATCCACTATCCCCCTTACTTTTTGTTTTGGCAGCGGATCTGCTTCAGTCATTACTCAATAGAGCTTGGTCGGAAGGACACATTCAATTGCCCATTGATCAGCCAGCATCCGAGCAGTACCCGGTAATACAATACGCTGACGACACAATATTGATTTTACCAGCAGAGAGTGGCCAACTGAGAACAATCAAGGTAATCTTGGACTCCTATGCCAGAGCAACGGGTCTCAAAATTAACTACAGCAAATCCCAGTTAATACCCATCAATGTAAATGAGGAGAAAACAAAAGACTTGGCTATGGAACTAAATTGCCAAGTTGGTACGATGCCGTTCACTTACTTAGGTCTTCCAGTTCTCACCACAAGACCTACTGTAAGAGAACTTATGCCACTAGTAGACAGAATTGAAAGGAGGCTCACAGGAACGGCGATTTGGCTGTCATATGGGGAGAGAGTACAATTGACTAACTCAGCCCTATCATCACTGCTATATTTTGCCATGTGTGTTCTCAAGATCCCACTAAAGCTTATTGAAATTTTTGATAGAGCTCGAAGACATTGCTTATGGAGAAAAGTGGCGGATCGTGATGCAAAAACACACTCCTTGGCAGCTTGGGATCTAGTTTGCCGCCCCAAGCAAAAGGAGGTTTGGGAGTGCTAGATTTGAAAATTCAAAATACAGCACTGCTCCTTAAACATGTCCATAAATTCATTCACAAAAAAGATACGCCGTGGGTTATGCTCATTTGGAACGCATACTATGACGAAATGCCACCACATGCTAAACAGACTTGTGGATCTTTCTGGTGGAGAGATGTGTTCTCCTTGATAGACATTTACAGAGGGATTACTACTTGCATCCCGAGAGCTGGAGACACGGTACTTCTATGGAAAGATTTATGGTTTGGAGATCAGACTCTAATGGAATCACATATGCATCTGTTCTCGTACGCCAAAAATGAAGATTTGTCGCTGTCTCAATTCCGTGCAAACATGGACCCGGCGGTGCACTTTGATTTACCCTTGTCCATAGAAGCAAGAGAGGAACTTGATGATTCGAGTCAGAACATTGCTGCTATGACTCTTAACCCCATGGAGACGGATGAATGGATTTTGTGTTGGGGTGATGCGGAGTTCAAACCAAGAAAATATTACAAGTTCCTGTTCAGAAATGTGAATGCACCAGCGCACATAACTAAGATTTGGAAGTCCAAATGTATCATGAGACACAAGGTTTTCGCTTGCTTTATGCTGCTGGACAGAGTTAATACAAGAGACTTGTTGCTCAGACGACACTTTTTCATTGGAGAGGATCACGCTTGTCTCTTGTGTAATAATGCTGCCCTGGAAACCAGCAAGCACCTATTCTATGAATGCACGTTTGCTAAAACATGCTGGGCCACTATTGGCATGCAATGGAACACTCAAGTGGGCACTCAACAGATGTTTGATCAAGCTAGCACGGCGTGGCACCAACCTTTGTTCAAAGAGATCTCCATTTTGGCAGCATGGAACATATGGAAACGAAGGAACAAAGTACTCTTTGATGGGGCCCAAGCATCACACTTTGACTGGCTTAGGATGTTCAAAGCAGATCTGATTATTCTAGGTTTTAGACTAGAGGCTGAGAAGACAACTTTCCTTGAAGAGTTCTCTTCATCTCTTCTGCTTGTATCATAAAATCTTACTTCATCGTCAGATGTAATACTTTATTTCTCCTGCCTTCTAGGCCATGTAAATATCTTGTAAAAAATTTCTTCCTTTTAATGAAGCAACAGTAGGAGCCTCTCCTGCTGTTTTAATTGGTCAAAAAAAAGGTCACACCAAAGATGCCACCATCATACTGAAAGCGGTGGCATCACATGACTTATGGATTTGGCATGCTTTCTTTGGAATGCCCGGTTCTCACAATGACATCAACGTGCTTCAACGATCTCCGGTGTTCAGGAGGCTTTGCAATGGGGAATCACCGCCGTGCAACTTTACCGTCAACGGTCGAGACTACAACATGGGATACTACCTTGCCGATGGCATCTATCCTCAGTGGGCGGCGTTTGTGAAGACCATATCCGAACCGCATGGCAATAAACAGAGCCACTTTACAACAATGCAGGAAACGGCTAGGAAGGATGTGGAGAGGGCATTTGGTGTGCTTCAAGCTCGTTGGGGAATTGTTCGTGGCGCTGCAATGATGTGGGAATCGGAGACTTTGTGGCAGCTCATGACATGTTGTGTAATTTTGCACAACATGATTGTCGAGGATGAGGGTGATGGTGTAGCCCAAACCAATGATTTCGAAGCACCTGGAGAACAATTTGAAATCCCGGAAGATCAAGATGCAACTCAGCTCATGAACTTTCTGCAGATGCATCAGAATCTTCGAGATCATCAGGTGCACGTGCAGCTCCTCAGTGATCTTGTGGAGCATATGTGGACCCACAATGGAAACCAATGATTGTTGTTTGAGTTGTGCACTTAAAATAAATTATATGTAAACACTATTTATGTTCGGTACCAAACATTTGTTATTTACGTGCAACAACGTCCTGTATGATCGACGTGCATGGATTTGTATGGATTTGAGAGACCGGATTTGAGATATGTGGATCTGCAGGGCAAGATATGAGGGGTCGGCGGGCACTGTCCGTGGATGCGCCCTTGGGCGTATAGGGGGCCGGATTTGCCAAGTCCGGCTGTAGATGCTCTAACCTTGGGGGTTTGGCTCGAGATCTTACATTGAGATCCATGAAAAAATTTCTTTTTGGTTTTTTCTTTTTTCCTTCTTACATGTTATGTCAATTGACTGAGACTTGATTAGTCTTAGTCGACAGAGACCTATTTTTTTTTGCGAATACGCGCGGGGGCGTATCATTGCATTGATAGGGTAGGAAAAGAGAATACACGGGTATTTGCTCGCCTAAACGTGCATAGGCTGGCATTTAGGTGAGAGCAAGGCGAGCAGGGGAGGGAGGGTGCTCAGCCACAATATACAAGGTTCAGGTTACAGGAAGAATATGGGCCAACCCTTTGGCGCCGGTGCGAGCCCAAAGACGCGCCTCGTCCTTGATGCACTGGGCGAGGTCCCTAGAGGAGGGGCGCCTGTTGTCGAAGACGGCCGCATTGCGATGCTTCCACACAGACCAAGCGACGAGAGTGATGAGGGAGTTGACACCCTTCCGTAGGCCAGCCGGTGCGGAATCAATGACGTTAACCCACCGGCCGAAGAAGCTCGCCGTGTTGGTCGGTGGGTGGATTGGCAGACGGCACCAGGAGAGAAACTCATGCCAAGTGATGCGAGCGAAGACGCATTGGGCAAGGATGTGATCCAAGGTCTCGTTCTCCTGGGAGCATAGCACACAGAGGGGGTCGTGTGGAAGGCCATATCGAGCACGCTGGCCCATCCGTTGCACGACGGAGGTGGCTCATGCCATCGACGCCATGCTCACGTGCAAAGTGACCAACTTCCCGATCTCCTATCTTGGACTGTCGTTGTCCCTCCACAAGCTTCACACCACTGCGCTCATGCTGCTCATTGATCGGCTCTTCAAAAAGCTGGCTTCCTAGAAGGTGTCCTTACTTTCCCGTGGTGAGCGGCTAGCTCTAGTGCGCCACGTCCTGACTGCAATGCCGGTTCACATCCTCCTCGCTATGGCCCTCAATGCCACGATCCACAAGAAGGTGACCGCCGTTGTGCGCGACTTCCTTTGGCATGGACACAAAGATGCTAAGGCCGGCTCCTGCCTTGTTAGCTGGCCCAGGCTTTGTCGCCCGTTGGAGGCTGGTGGCCTTGCCGTTCGCGGCCTGCACCGGACGGGCATTGCCCTGCGCTCCCGATGGTTATGGCTGCAAGCCACTGACCCCTCTCGCCCCTGGCGACATTTGCAACTCCCCCACAATGCCGAGACAAGTCGATTCTTTCGCGCCTCTACCACCTGGGCCATTGGGGACGGGTAGACCTGCCACTTCTGGGCCGACCACTGGCTCGAGGGCCAGTCCGTCCCCAAGTTCGCCCCCGCTCTAGTGGCACTGGTCCCGCGCCGTCGGTGCCGCCAAAGGCTGGTCTCCGAGGGGATGGCCAACCAGACTTGGATCAGCGACATCCACGGGAACCTGGGCCCGGAGGCCATTGTCCAATATTTCGATCTCTGGCAACGGCTTCAGCGAGTTCAACTCTCCTCGACCCCCGATAAGATTTCTTGGAAGTGGACCTCCAATGGAATCTACTCGGCCAAGTCTGCCTACAAAGCTCTTTTCTTCGGCTCCACAACCCCGTCTGCTTGGAGACTTATCTGGAAAAGCTGGGCACCCCTGCATCGCTCGACAGAGACCTAGCCACATCCAAGCCAAAAAACAACAGAATTGCTAAATTTCAGCTGGATGAACACAATTGGTTGGTTTTCATCACTTTTTTTTCTTTCAGCCGTGCGATCTCTATGCTGAGATTCGTGCTGGATTTATTTTCCATGTCTCCATTGGCTTGTTAGTTATTGGGCCCGTCAAAAATTTCAGGGTGACCCGTTATTTTCTCGTTGCTGGCGGCTCGGGTCGGAGTCCACTTTTATTTTTCATTTTTATTTTCTCCTCCCATAGTTGCCTTTGTCCCTTCGCCTTTCTCATTTTCAGCGGACACGACGAGAGGCCAAGAGAGAGAGAGAGAGAGAGGGGGGGGGGGGAGAGAGATGTCGATTTGGAGCCCCCCTCGCCGCTTTGGTTGTCAGGCTCTCACGCTCTCCCCCACACACCGATGCATCTCCCCCTGTGGTTGTGGATTTCATTCGCTCCTCCCCCCTACATCTTCTCCACCGTTGCATCTCTTTCTCTATTCGGGGTTTTCGATATGTTGGATGGCCCAAGGGGGAGCTTCCACATTGGCTAAAGTGGTGTGCCCCTCACACAAACAAGTCTAAAAGGCTACGCCCTTCCCTCCCATTTATGCCATCTCTTGTCCACGTCGAAAGGCTGCACCTCCTCCCATAGTTCTCTAGTAGTATTCTGTCCTGGACGATGAGTGTTGCTGAATTGTTGATATGATATGGGTAGAAACCGTAGAGGCATCGTACTTTCGATGCTAGATCGATGGATCACCTCAGAAAAAAATCTCATGGTTGGGAGGTATAATCAAGCGGCGGGAGTCGTGCTTCACCTACTCCCCCTCGACTACTTCCGCTGCGCGGGAAATTTAGTTGGTGGTAATATGATTGCTATCCTTGCATCTTTATAGTGTTCTTCGGTGTGTTCATGTAACACCCCCTGTAATTAAGATACAGTAAACCCCTGCAAATTATGCCAAGTCATCTAATTTTGCAATGCCACTTGTCACTTGGCTCCAGAACAAATTCAAATAGAAAGGAAAAATAAAACTCCTTCAATAAATTAAACAAAAGTGTTCATAATATTGTAAATAATCCCAAAGCAATTATAAAAATAAAACCAACATTATTTGAATTCCCAAATTGACCCTAACATCCAAAATCAGTACCCAAAACAGCATTATTAATTCCCTTTTCATTTTGAAAAATTCAAATAAATTCAAGCAAGTCTCAAACTTTTTGTGGCAGTGCTATATAATGCAATGGTAATTATGTGACAAGTTGCACATTTTACAAAAACCAATTAGTGGCTAAACAAGATGCCAAAACAGAAGCAAAGGGGGAAAAACAGAAAAAGGCAAAAGAAAAAGAAAAAGGGCACCGTGGCACTGGGCTCTAGTCCACAGTGCCAGGACCAGCCCGCCTAGCCTGCTTTCTCCCTCCTCCCGCCTCTCCCTCCTCGCTGTCGACTGCAGCGCGCGCGCACGCTCTGGCCCCCCCTCTCTTGCTCAACAGCGCGTCGCCGCGCCCGTCCCTGGACGGATAAGAGCCTCCCCTCTCTCCCCGCAAACCCTAGCGCGCCCAGTTCTTCCCCGCACTCACCCCTCCCTCTCTGACTCGCGCGTCCGAGCGCCGCCATGGACGCGCCCCGGTGAAGCTCGCGGCCACCGAGCTCCTTCCGCCTCTCCGACCTGTTCAACGGGTGCGCCGTCGTCGTCCACATCGCCTACGCCTACTCATTCGACCGGAGCCGCCCCAAATCGACTCCCTCGACCTCTTCTTCGAGCTTCGGCCGCCGAGATCGCCGTCGCTGCGCCACCTGCTCCAAGCCTCCCCTGAGCTCATTTTGCACCCCTTCAGGCTCCCGGTGTGCCTCTGCTTCCTTCCCCTCCCCTCTCGTCATCGTTTGCGTCCTCTAGCCACTACCGCCATTAGCTCGTCGCCGCTGTGCCGCATAGCCGCCGCTGCCAGAGCGCGCGTTTGACCCAACCAAGTGCACTGGCGTGCTCCTGGCGCTGTGTAGAGCCCTTCTGGCCATTCCATTTGCCCGCGTTCGTCCTGTTGCTGCTAACCCGACCGAGCCCGAGCTCCGGCGTCCGCTCAAGAGCTCGCCGCCATCGATATCGGCCACCACTGGCCACTCCACCACCACCGTTCGACGCGGTCGAGTCCCAACTTTTGAACGAACCCACCCGCGCATCGAACGGCCCTCTGTGCGGCATTTCCGGCGAGTTCCCGCGTCACCACTGCACTGTAGCTCGTCGCCGGCGTTAATCCGTTGACGTGGCGTCATTAACCACTTAATTAATCCCAGCTAACCTCACTGACAGCGGGCCCCAGGCCACTAACTAAATTGGTTAAGTTTTAATAAAAACTGTTAACTGGCCCAGAGTCACCGACATGCGGGTCCCACTGGACCCGCTGACCAATCAAAGGTTGACCAGTCAACTGCTGCGTCAGCAGTTGACTGGCCCCACCTGTCAGCCACTGCTGACTGGGAAGTTGACCCAGTCAACTGGGCCCACTGTCAGCCGCTCATGCAACTCTGTGGGTACACTCTCTGTGTACCCATAGCAATTTATTCATTTATTTTCGAGATTAAATTAATTCCAGAAATTCCAGAAAATGATTAAAACTTTGAAAAATCATATAAAATAAATCGTAACTCGGATGAAAATAATTTATATATGAAAAATGATTAAAAAATAAGACAAATCTGAATATGCCCTCGACATACCTGTCACATGCCTCCAACACTACAAACATGGAACCTTCCCCTCCGGTTCATCTGTCTGACAGATGCCTAAAGCCGGGAAAATATCTCCAGATATTTTCCCGCTCCGTTTGTAACGTGTAGTGCTGCGTTAGGTCACCCCTAGCACAGCATATTGCCATGTCATGCATTGTGTTGCATTTGTTTGCTTTATATTTATTGTTTCTTCCCCCTCTTCCCTCCGGTAGACTTCGAGACGGATGCTGCTCCCGAGTACGAGTACGCCCCTGACGTCCAGCCCCTTTCAGCAGAGCTTCCAGGCAAGCAAAACCCCCTTGATCATTCGTATATCACCCATTCTTTCTCTCCCATGCTTGCATTAGATTTTGCTACTGTAATTGATTGCTCCTATTCTGATGCATAGCCTGATTTTGTAACCTGCTATTGATACTTTACGTGTTGTCCTAAATGCTTAGTATAGGCTAGTTAGAGATTCATCAATGGCCCCACACCCTTGCCCTTGTTGCCATGCTTTACCACCGGTGACTCGATCAGTGTGATTGATGTACAGAGACCGAACACAGCACCGCACTCCTGATGATATCTCTATAGCGTAGCTAGTCGGTTGTGGGTTACCGAGGGTGATTCCTCTTTCACCACCTCCGATGAGACCTCTGTCGTGCAGCCCCTCAAGTGTGAACCCATCGAGGGTGATTCCTCTAAGTTCACCTTGACGGTTACATCGAGTGGGAATCCATCGAGGGTGATTCCTCGGATTCCCCACGATGTTATGGACACACGGGTACTTTGACCTTCACCTCGGACCATTGTTAAAGACGGGTCGGCTCCAAGAGCACCTGTGAGATAGTGTTGAAGTCAGGCCGACCCCAAGGGTACCCGCGAGAGAGTCCTGTGGCGGCTGGCGGTTAGCGGTACCACCCAGGATGTGGTGGTGGCTCAGGACTTGTCCCGACAGCCGACACGGAACTTACACTGTAGTCGGAGCGACAGGGCAGGCGGAGACTACCTAGGAGAGAGGTGGGCCTAGTCCCTGGTCGTGGTCCGTGAGATAGCTAGTCGGAATACCCGAAGCACTGGTCGTCTCCGCGAGCTCCTAATAATTCACTAACGGATTTGGGTATTTGATCTGAGTTGTCCACTGGCCTATACGCACTACCACCATGCGGGATAATGGTTTAATGGGGCCCTCGGCGCCGTATGTATCAGCCGAAAACTCTGTCAGATGTCCAGTTCAGCATTGTGGCACGGTCGGATCGTGCCATCCAGGAGAGAGGTGGCGCTGGTATCCACCCTGCTCACAACGACCCGGGGTGCAAAGGGCGATGGGCCCAAGACCCCTGAGCGCTTAGGATGTAGAACAGTGGGGACCTCTCTGTGGAGCCTAGGTAGGACTACGTCGTGTCGATCAGCCGAGGCCGGGCATGACCGAGAAAAGTGTGTCCGGCCAGAGTTAATCGAGCGTGTTGGGTAACAGTGGTGCACCTCTGCAGGGAAGTTATCTATTCGAATAGCCGTGTCCACGGTAACAGGACGCTCAGTGTTGTATTCCGATCTACTACAACTTGAACTGGATACTTGTGATACTAAACTGAAATGTTAGCTCCGGGATCGCTTTCTCGCAGGGAGTCGAGGAAGGATCTCTGGGCTTTGTTACTACATACTTATTACTTTATGTTATGCTACTGATCTGCACTCTTCTAATGTTGCAAGACGCTGCAAGATGCTAGTCTTCGATAGGCTAGGCCTTCCCCTCTATTCTGGCATTTCTGCAGTATAGTCCATAGATACAACCCCTTCCATTTGATACCGATGCATACTTAGCATAGATCTGATGTAAGCCTTGCGAGTACTTTGGATGAGTACTCACGGTTGCTTTGCTACCTCTTTTTCCCCATACCCGATTGCTGTGATCAGATGACAGAGCCCCGAAGCCAGATGATCCCGTCGATGACTACTACCCCGACGGAGCCTACTACTATGTGGAGACTGACGACCAGGAGTAGTTTAGGAGGCTCCCAGGCGGGAGGCCTGCGCCTTTTCGATCTAGTTGTCATTGTTTTGCTCAGCCTTCTTAAGGTAAACTTGTCTAAGTATGTCTGTACTCACATATCGATGCTTTCGCTGACTCTTGTGTACTCGAGCTTATGTATTCGAGCCCTCGAGGTCCCTGGCTTGTAATATAAAGCTTGTATTATTTTATTTTGTGTCTAGAGTTGTGTTGTGATATCTTCCCGTGAGTCCCTGGGCTTGATCATGCGCATTTGCGTGTATGATTAGTGCACGGTCGGGTCGGGGGCGTCACAAGTTGGTATCAGAGCCGACTGCCTGTAGGAAGTCCCTTTCCAACTCCTTGGCCGAAGTTGAGTCTAGTCTTTGAAAAACTGTTTTACTAACATGGCTGTGTGGCTTACGGGCCCACGTCACCAATGGATGGGATTAGGATCTTTTATTCCTCTTCTTTACTCTGGGATTCTGATCTCTCTTCTTTTCGGGTTAAAGATTTTGCTAACTCTAACATTAGGTTCTCGTTTTCACATTCAACCGGAGAGCTGGATTATCTGCAACCATTCCTTTCAATGCTATCATATGCTTCTCACACTGTCATTTGACATCTTGCACTCCTTTTTTTCAGATGCGTCCCGCAAGACAGCTTGTACGCCAGACTATGGCTGTTGATGCAACTGGGTTCCTTGCTATTCTGGTCGACCTCTTGACCAAGTTGGGATATCGCTGGTACCCCGAGTACACTGTTTACAAGGACTACCGCGAGTTCAACCAGGAGCAGTACCACGCTGTGGTTCGTATCTTTGATCGGCAGGATAACTCCATCACTGAGTTGCACACCTTTCATGGTGTTGGAGTGACTGTTGACATGGCAGTCCATGATGCTGCCTATACTGCTATTGCCCGTCTCCGTAGAGAGCACAGCCGCTTGGAGGAGACTGCTTTCAGATATATCCCGTATGCCCCCGCTGGGGATGAGAGTGGATACTACACTGCTGTTTGTACCCCTTACGTGCGACGTCGTTATGACCCACAGGTTTTGGTTCAGTACACTGAGGCTTTGGATCGCACTGCCCGAGCTCTTGCTGTCGAGTTGTACGCCACTCGTGCTTGTCTTTATGACGCTCTGACACAGTTGCTGCCAGCAGTCAGTGCAGGGATACATCCTCAGTATATCCTTTACCCGCGCAGGGCAGAGATGCCACCAGGTCTTGAGTGGCCTATTGTTGGAGGTTGTACTCCTCCATGTGGTCCTCTTCTTCCAGTTCGGGACCAGGTTCTGCACCAGAGTATTCACGGAGCGCAGGATCTTTTTATCGAGGGCACCCTACGTCGTCACTTGCAGTTTCCTGGCTCCAGTGGTTCTTTCTGACGTTGATGTAGTTATCGCTATGTCCCGTTGTTGCATCCCTCCACCGCGTGCCTGCGTGTCGCCTAGTATGTCTAGCTTTTCCTTTCTGCGTCTTGTAATGCTGTCTTGTAACCGAATCTGTGTATGGATCTGTATGTCGTGTTCGACTATTGTGTTGTATATATTGCACTTCCTTTGTTGTGCGTGTTGCTTCATGAATGGTTCCATGCGTCTACATTACTTGTTGCTAAACTACCCCTGTTAAATTTTAGCAGGATGGTTAGACCAGCAGGTCATGGCCGTGGTGCCAACAATCCACCACCGCCCGACTATATGGCTGCAATGATGCAACAGTTTGAACTGAACCGCCAATTCATGCAAGGGATAATGGACCAGTTTCCATGTCCGAACATGAACCAGCAGCCAGCCCCAATTACCTTGCAAGACTTTGTTCGCCTCAACCCTGCGGTGTTCCGCAACTCCGTTCAGCCTCTTGATGCTGATGACTGGCTTCGAGACATCACATACGAGATGGAATCAGCTAATGTGGCCCCTGACAGCTATGTCACCTTTGCCTCCTACTTCCTGAAGGGTCCCGCTGCTCAATGGTGGGACAGTCACAGACGCACTCAGCCTGTCGGAACCATCATTACTTGGCTGGAGTTCCAAGCTGCTTTCCGTGCCCTCTACATTCCCCAGGGAATCATGGACCGGAAGAAACATGAGTTCCGCAACCTTGTTTAGGGAAGCAAAGCTGTGGATGTGTACCAGCGAGAGTTCCTTGAATTATCCCGCTATGCTGAAGAAGATATCGCTACTGATGCCCGTAGACAGGAGAAATTCCGTGAAGGGCTCAACCCTGATATTAAGCTCGCGCTCCTTGTCCAAGACATCGCTGACTTCGCCACTTTGGTGAATAAGGCCATTCAAGTTGAGACTAGTCTGAAGGAACACAAGGACGCACTCAAACGCGCCCGTGACGCGAGCTTATCTTCGGGCTCATCGTCGCAGAAGCGCCGTATATGGATTCCTCACAGCATGTACCGCCCAGATGCACCTGTTCCAATGCCGTCTTATGTTGCACCTTGTCTGCCTCCTCCACCACCGAGGCAGCCAAGACCTCAGGCTCCACTGCTTCGAGCTCCTGCTCCCCGTCCCAATGATGGGCTCTGCTTCAAGTGTGGCCATCCAGGTCACCGTGCCAGAGAATGCCCTCAGAACCAGAATCAGCTTGCACTTCCCTCTGCTGGCCGTGGTAATGGCCGTGGTAACAACCAGCCCCGCAACAGCAATGCTAGACCTTCTTATGGTCGTGATCAAGCTTACCATGTTGATCTGAATGAAGCTCAAGATCAGCCTGCTACTGTGATGGGTACTCCTCTTGTTAAATCAATACCAGCTTCTGTTTTATTTAATTCGGGAGCATCATATTCATTTATAGCCGAAGCTTTTGCATACATGCGTGGCATTAAATATGAGAAGTTGAAAACGTTCCAGTCGTTCGCGACTTCTAAGAGGAACTTCCAAAAGAACTTCCAAGCATACCCCGATCTTTTCCCTTCTACCTTTTAATTCTCAGGACGAGAATTTCTTTTAGAGGAGGAGAATTATAACACCCCCTGTAATTAAGATACAGTAAACCCCTGCAAATTATGCCAAGTCATCTAGTTTTGCAATGCCACTTGTCACTTGGCTCCAGAACAAATTCAAATTCTAAATTCAAATAGAAAGGAAAAATAAAACTCCTTCAATAAATTAAACAAAAGTGTTCATAATATTGCAAATAATCCCAAAGCAATTATAAAAATAAAACCAACATTATTTGAATTCCCAAATTGACCCTAACATCCAAAATCAGTACCCAAAACAGCATTATTAAATCCATTTTCATTTTGAAAAATTCAAATAAATTCAAGCAAGTCTCAAACTTTTTGTGGCAGTGCTATATAATGCAATGGTAATTATGTGACAAGTTGCACATTTTACAAAAACCAATTAGTGGCTAAACAAGATGCCAAAACAGAAGCAAAGGGGGAAAAACAGAAAAAGGCAAAAGAAAAAGAAAAAGGGCACCGTGGCACTGGGCTCTAGTCCACAGTGCCAGGCCCAGCCCGCCTAGCCTGCTTTCTCCCTCCCCCCACCTCTCCCTCCTCGCTGTCGACTGCAGCGCGCGCACACGCTCTGGCCCCCCTCTCCTGCTCGACAGCGCGTCGCCGCGCCCGTCCCTGGACGGATAAGAGCCTCACCTCTCTCCCCGCAAACCCTAGCGCGCCCAGTTCTTTCCCGCACTCACCCCTCCCTCTCTGACTCACGCGTCCGAGCAGCGCCATGGATGCGCCCCGGTAAAGCTCGCGGCCACCGAGATCCTTCCGCCTCTCTGACCTATCCAACGGGTGCGTCGTCGTCGTCCACATCGCCTATGCCTACTCATTCGACCGGAGCCGCCCCAAATCGACCCCCTCGACCTCTTCTTCGAGCTTCGGCCGCCGAGATCGCCGTCACCACACCGCCTGCTCCAAGCCTTCCCCGAGCTCATTTTGCACCCCTTCAGGCTCCCGGTGAGGAGGCACGCAATCATCTTAATAAATTTTCTCATCAAAACTTGGGGGACTAAAAATATCATCTTCATCAAATATAGCATCCCCAAGCTTATGGCTTTTCATATCATTAGCATCATGGATATTCAAAGAATTCATACTAGCAACATTGCAATCATGCTCATCATTCAAATATTTTATGCCAAACATTTTATTGAATTATTCTTCTATCAATTGAGCACAATTTTCCAATCCATCATTTTCAAGAAAGACATGATAAAGACGAATAATATGAGGCAACCTCAATTCCATTTTTTTTGTAGCTTTCTTTTATGAATCAAACCAGTGATAAAATAAGAAGCAAAAAGATTTGATTGTAAGATCTAAAGATATACCTTCAAGCACTCACCTTACCGGCAACGGCGCCAGAAAAGAGCTTGATGTCTACTACACAACTTATTCTTGTAGACTTGTGTTGGGCCTCCAAGCGCAGAGTTTTGTAGGACAGTAGCAATTTTCCCTTAAGTGGATGACCTAAGGTTTATCAATCCGTGGGAGGCGTAGGATGAAGATGGTCTCTCTCAAACAACCCTGCAATCAAATACAAGAAATCTCTTGTGTCCCCAACACACCAAATACAATGGTAAATTGTATACGTGCACTAGTTCGGCGAAGAGATGGTGATACAAGTGTAGTATGGATAGTAGATATAGGTTTTTGTAATCTGAAAATATAAAAACAGCAAGGTAACTAGTAACAAAAGTGAGCACAAACGGTATTGCAATGGTTAGAAACAAGGCCTAGGGTTCATACTTTCACTAGTGCAATCTCTCAACAATGCTAACATAATTGGATCATATAACCATCCCTCAACGTGCGATAAAGAATCACTCCCAAGTTCCTATTAGTGGAGAACATAAGATAGAAATTGTTTGTAGGGTACGAAACCACCTCAAAGTTATCCTTTCCGATCGATCTATTGAGCTATTCCTATAAGTGTCACAAACAGCCCTAGAGTTCGTACTAAAATAACACCATATGATACACATCAACCAACTCTAGTGTCACCTAGATACTCCAATGTCACCACAAGTATCCGTGAGTTGATTATATGATATGCATCAAACAACTTCATAATCATAATATTCAATCCACACAAAGAACTCCAAGGAGCACCCCAAAGTTTCTATCGGAGAAAAGATAATGAAAACGTGCATCAACCCCTATGCATAGATTACCCCAATGTCACCTCGGGAATCCGCGAGTTGAGTGCCAAAACATACATCAAGTGAATCAGTATAATACCCCATTGTCACCACGGGTATTCATATGCAAGAAATACATCAAGTATTCTCAAATCTGAAATATTCAATCCGACAATAACGAAACCTCAAAGGGAAAAGATTCGATTCATCACAACAAGGATAGAGAGGGAAGAAACACCATATGATCCAACTATATTAACAAAGCTCACGATATATCAAGATCGTGCCATATCAAGAACACGAGAGAGAGAGAGATCAAACACATAGCTACTAGTACATACCCCTAGCCTCGAGGGTGAACTACTCCCTCCTCGTCATGGAGACCGCCGGGATGATGAAGATGGCCTCCGGTGATGCTTTCCCCCCTCCGGCAGGGTGCCGTAAAAGGGCTCTAGATGGGATCTCCTTGGTACAGAGGCTTGCGGCGGCGTAAAAACTCATCTAGGTTAACTTTCGGGGGTTTCTGAATATATATGATTTTTCAGCGTTGGAATCACGCGAAGAGGGGCCACAGGGGGCCCACGAGGCACCAGGGCGCGCTTGGGGGGGGGGGGGCGCCCTGGTGGCTCGTGGGGCCCCTGTGGGTCATCTGGCCTCCTCCCGAAGCTTCTAGTGTCTCTTATGTTCTAGAAAAAATCGTTAAAAAGTTTTGCTTCATTTGGACTTCATTTGATATAGATTTTCTGGAAAACCAAAAACAAGCAGAAAACAGCAACTGGCACTGGGCACTAGGTCAATATGTTAGTCCATGAAAATCATATAAAAGCCATATAAAAGTACACCAAAATCATACAAAACTATAATAAACATGGCATGAATACTTCATAAATTATAGTTACGTTGGAGACGTATCAGCATCCCCAAGCTTAATTCCTACTCGTCCTCGAGTAGGTAATGATAAAAGAAATAATTTATGAAGTGTGAATGCTAGAATAGTGCATAAGTTTGAACAATGATAATTTCAATCACTTTTTCTAGCATCAATATATATCATAATCAGTAGCTCATCTCATAAAACTTCTCATGATCAAGTAGCAAGCTATTCACATGTTTAAAGTATAGGCCATAAACTTTCTTGGAAACTAACAAACTATGTTCTCAGTCATCAAATAATTGCAATTCATCTTATTTTCAGGAAGGGTCTATGTAAGAGCTTTTATCTAGCAAATTCCACGTACTCAACCATCATTTAGTCTTCCATGATTGCTGACACTCAAAGCATATTTTTAGAACAAACCATTTCAGTCAAACACATAGGAAGATAGGGGCTTAATGTTTTGCCTCCCAACTCATTTATCTCATGGATAATGTCAACAATAATAACTCATGATCACCTATATTCAACTGGATATATGTGCCTGGATTTTTCCCTACCACATAATGCTTGCCAACTAAAGAATAAATAGAGCGGAATAGGGATGAACATTAATGACTCTTGCAGAAAAGTAAATACAGAAAAGTAAAAGATAGGCCCTTCGCAGAGGGAAGCAGAGATTGTCATGCGCTTTTTATTTTTGGATGCACAAGCCCTTAATTCAAAGGAACGTCACGTTATATCGCCCCTTGTGATAGCAACCTTTATTATGCAGTCCGTCGTTTTTATTTCTTTACCATCACAAGTTCATACAACGCTTATTTTCCCTTGCAATAAAACATCATACATATTTTAGGAGCAATTTTTATTGCTTTTTGCACCGATGACAACTTACTTGAAGGATCTTATTCAATCCATAGGTAGATATAGTGGACTCTCATGGCAAGAAACTAGGTTTAAGGGTTTTTGGATGCACAAGTAGTATCTCTACTTAGTACGAATTTTTGGCTAGCAAAAGATCCTAAGCAAGCACCACATGTTAGAGGATCTATGACAATATAACTTCTATGTGAATATAAACAAACATAACTCATTACGTTGTCTTCCTTGTCCAACGTCAACTACTTGATCAAGCTTGAAAATAATTAATGGGGGCTCACAATCATAGAAGATGTCCAAGATAGTATATTTATATGTGAGATTTCTCTTCCTTCAAAATTCTTTCAAGAATTGATCAAGTGACCAATGCTATGTTTGTTATCTTTCAATAAATTTTACCACTTATACTTCTTGTATGTGAAGTCACTACTCCCCATGGGACAAGCATATGAAGCATATAAATTTCAACTTTATGATATTCAATTCATTTCAACAATTTACTCATAGGATATAAGTGAAGAACGAGAGTAAACGAGAAACTACTCCAAAAGATAATAGTGAAGATCAATGAGTAGTTAAACAATTAAGTAGCTATGTGAAGACTCTCTCCAAATAAAGATTTCAGATCTTGATAATTTTATTAAAACAGCAAACAAAATGAAATAAAATGACATTCCAAGGATAGCACATATCATGTGAAGAAGCAAAAACTTAGGCTCAACCAAAACTGACCTATAGTTGTTGAAGAAGAAAGGTGGGATGCCTACCGGGGCATCCCCAAGCTTAAATGCTTGAGACTTCTTGAAATATTATATTGGGATGTCTTGGGCATCCCCAAGCTTGAGCTCTTGTGTCTCCTTAATTCCTCTCATATCACAGTTTCTCTAAATCTTAAAAAACTTCATCCACACAAAACTCAACAAGAACTCGTGAGATAAGTTAGTATAAATCAACTCAAAACCTTAACATTCTCTACTGTAACAAATCACTAAAATTATAATTAAACATTGCATACTAAATGCCTCTTCATATTTAATACTCCTATCCACAAATAGAAACATTAAACACACAAACATATGCAAACAATGCAACTATAACAGCAATCTGCCAAAACAGAACAGTCTGTAAAGAGTGAATAAGAATTCATACTTCCCTAACTCCAAAAATTCTGAAAAATTACCACGTGACAGAGAACTCATTCATGATTACTATGTAAAAATTTCAGATTTTTATCATGTTCTGACTATTCAGGAATATTCTGGACATAACAGAAAACTTTCTGTTTTCAAACAGCAACACATAAACTTGCAAACTGGGCATGGTAAAGGCTATAATTGGCATTTTATTGAACTAAAATATACAAAACATGATTATTTATAGCAGCAAGCAAACCCAAAAAAAAAATGACGCTCCAAGCAAAACTCATATTATGTGACGAATAAAAATATAGCTCCAAGTGAGGTATACCGATAATGTTGAAGACGAAAGTGGGGATGCCTTCCGGGGCATCCCCAAGCTTAGACGCTTGAGTCTTCCTTGAATATTACCTTGGGGTGCCTTGGGCATCCCCAAGCTTAGGGTCTTGCCGCTCCTTATTCTCCTCATATCGATATCTCACCCAAAACTTGAAAACTTCAATCACACAAAACTTAACGGAACTTCGTGAGATAGGTTAGCGTGATAAAAATAAATCATCCACTTAGGTACTGTAAAGACAAGATTAATAATTGTTATCACATAATTACTACTGTATTCTATCATTTCCACAATTTATATCTCATAATATAAGCTATGGAAACACTAAAACAAGCAAACTATGCAATAAAAACAGAATCTGTCAAAAACAGAACAACATGTAGTGAGCGGTTTAAAAACCATACTTATGTACCTCCAAAAATTCTGAAAAATTAGGACAACGTAAACAATTTGTAACACAATAGTGTGTAAAAATTTAAGAATTTTTTCACACTCCAGTACAGAATAGAAATTCCAGCACTGAACGCAAAAGTTTCTGTTTTTGCACAGAATCAAATCAACAAGCATCCACACTATCCCAAATGCTTAACTTGGCACATTAATGAAAGAAAACATATAAAAAATGATTACTACAGTATCTTAATCATGGGGACACACAAAAACATTAGGTATAGATATTGGGTTGTCTCCCAACAAGCGCTTTTCTTTAATGCCTTTTTTGCTAGGCATGATGATTTCAATGATGCTCACATACAAGTAAAGAATTGAAACACAAAGAGAGCATCATGAAACATATTACAAGAACATTTAAGCCTAACCCACTTACTATGCATAGGGATTTTGTGAGCAAATAGTTTATGGGAGCAAGAATCAACTAGCATAGGAAGGCAAAACAAGCATAACTTCAAAACTTTCAACACATAGAGAGGAAACTTGATGTTATTAAAATATGTAGAAGCATATATTCCTCTCTCAAAATAATTTTCAGTAGCATCATGAAGAAATTCAACAATATATCCATCACACAAAGCATTCTTTTCATGATTCATAAGCATAGAAATTTTATTACTCTCCACATAAGCAAATTCCTTCTCATTCATAATAGTGGGAGCAAACTCAACAAAATAGCTATCATGAGATACTTGATTGACATAACCAAATTGAATATTAAAATCATGATGACAAGTTTCATATTTATCATTATTCGTTATAGCATACAGGTCATCACAATAATCATCATAGATAGGAAGCACGCAATCATCATAATAAATTTTCTCATCAAAACTTGGGGGACTAAAAATATCATCTTCATCAAATATAGCATCCCCAAGCTTATGGCTTTTCATATCATTAGCATCATGGATATTCAAAGAATTCATAGTAGAAACATTGCAATCATGCTCATCATTCAAATATTTTATGCCAAACATTTTATTGAAATCTTCTTCTATCAATTGAGCACAATTTTCCGATCCATCATTTTCAAGAAAGACATGATAAAGACGAATAATATGAGGCAACCTCAATTCCATTTTTTTGTAGCTTTCTTTTATAAACCAAACTAGTGATAAAACAAAAAGCTAAAAGATTTGATTGCAAGATCTAAAGATATACCTTCAAGCACTCACCTCCCCGGCAACGGCGCCAGAAAAGAGCTTGATGTCTACTACACAACTTATTCTTGTAGACTCGTATTGGGCCTCCAAGCGCAGAGTTTTGTAGGACAGTAGCAATTTTCCCTCAAGTGGATGACCTAAGGTTTATCAATCCGTGGGAGGCGTAGGATGAAGATGGTCTCTCTCAAACAACCCTGCAATCAAATACAAGAAATCTCTTGTGTCCCCAACACACCAAATACAATGGTAAATTGTATAGGTGCACTAGTTCGGCGAAGAGATGCTGATACAAGTGTAGTATGGATAGTAGATATAGGTTTTTGTAATCTGAAAATATAAAAACAGCAAGGTAACTAGTAACAAAAGTGAGCACAAACAGTATTGCAATGCTTAGAAACAAGGCCTAGGGTTCATACTTTCACTAGTGCAATCTCTCAACAATGCTAACATAATTGGATCATATAACCATCCCTCAACGTGCGATAAAGAATCACTCCCAAGTTCCTATTAGTGGAGAACATAAGATAGAAATTGTTTGTAGGGTACGAAACCACCTCAAAGTTATCCTTTCTGATCGATCTATTGAGCTATTCCTATAAGTGTCACAAACAGCCCTAGAGTTCGTACTAAAATAACACCATATGATACACATCAACCAACTCTAATGTCACCTAGATACTCCAATGTCACCACAAGTATCCGTGAGTTGATTATACGATATGCATCAAACAACTTCATAATCATAATATTCAATCCACACAAAGAACTCCAAGGAGCACCCCAAAGTTTCTATCGGAGAAAAGATAATGAAAACGTGCATCAACCCCTATGCATAGATTACCCCAATGTCACCTCGGGAATCCGCGAGTTGAGTGCCAAAACATACATCAAGTGAATCAGTATAATACCCCATTGTCACCACGGGTATTCATATGCAAGACATACATCAAGTATTCTCAAATCTGAAATATTCAATCCGACAATAACGAAACCTCAAAGGGAAAAGATACGATTCATCACAACAAGGATAGAGAGGGAAGAAACACCATATGATCCAACTATATTAACAAAGCCCGCGATACATCAAGATCGTGCCATATCAAGAACACGAGAGAGAGAGAGATCAAACACATAGCTACTAGTACATACCCCTAGCCTCGAGGGTGAACTACTCCCTCCTCGTCATGGAGACCGCCGGGATGATGAAGATGGCCTCCGGTGATGCTTTCCCCCCCTCCGGCAGGGTGCCGGAAAAGGGCTCTAGATGGGATCTCCTTGGTACAGAGGCTTGCGGCGGCGTAAAAACTCATCTAGGTTAACTTTCGGGGGTTTCTGAATATATATGATTTTTCAGCATTCGAATAACACGAAGAGGGGCCACAGGGGGCCCTCGAGGCACCAGGGCGCGCCTGGGGGGGGGGGGGGGTGGCACGCCCTGGTGGCTCGTAGGGCCCCTGTGGGTCTTCTGGCCTCCTCCTGAAGCTTCTAGTGTCTCTTATGTTCCAGAAAAAACCGTCAAAAAGTTTCGCTGCATTTGGACTTCATTTGATATAGATTTTCTCGAAAATCAAAAACAAGCAGAAAACAGCAACTGGCACTGGGCACTAGGTTAATATGTTAGTCCATGAAAATCATATAAAAGCCATATAAAAGTACACCAAAATCATACAAAACTATAATAAACATGGCATGAATACTTAATAAATTATAGATACATTGGAGACGTATCAGTGTCCACGGCTCCGATGTTGATCATTGATCGGAAAGTGTTCCGATCATGTCTATACTTCACCGAACCTATAGGGTCGCACGCTTAAGGGTCATCTATCTGCTTAATACTAGACAGGGAGTCTGAGAGAAAGACACCGGAAAAGTTTCGGAGACAACGGAAAAGTTTTGGGAGAGAACACGGGAAAAGTTTCCGTAAAACCAAAAATTTGTTTCGGAGTAAACCATTAACCCAAATTGGTTTCGGCACGCGCCTGGAACTTTTTGGTGGTGCCAGAAATGTTCTGGGAACTTCTGGAATTTTTCCGGAGAAAAAACCGAAAATGTTCCTGAGCAGCCGGAATTGCTTTGGTTGGTTTTCGCTGAAGAAAATCATTGATCCGGAAATGTTTTGGAATGCGTTCAGAATTGTTTTAGTGGGTGCTGGAAATGTTCTGGACCTACAGAAATATTTTCGGATTTATCGGACGCGAATTTTTTTCTTTGTGAATAGTGAAAACGCATTCTTGTTTGCTTTTCGCTGATGAAAATCATTGATCCAGAAATATTTCAGAACGCGTCCAGAATTGTTTTAGTGGGTACTGGAAATGTTCTGGACCTACAGAAATATTTTCGGATTTAACGGTCGCGGAAAAATATTTTCATGAATAGTGGAAACACTATTTCGCAGCTTCTTTGGGAAGCCACCTTTGAGGGCATTTTGGTATTTCCAAGTGTCCTCTACCCCTTGGGCTTGGCCAATAAATAGGGGTGGAGGGGGCTGCCCAAACTCACTCTTTCTCTCATACATTATGCCATGCAATGATCTGGCTTCTTCTCTCCCTCACACGAAATAGTTTCGTAGAGTCGGAAGGCTGTCTGGGTTCCGGTGGGAACTAGTTCTGGACGGCGATGCCCTGCCGGATAGCTGACACCGTATGTGTGCAACCTCGTAGAAAGGTCGTAGGTTCGATCTTTTTGCCCGAGGGGCTGTTTCAGAGTGCCTCCCGAAGGGCTGTCCGAGTGACCGTCCGAGTTTCTGTGAGTGCCTCCTGAAGGGATGTCCGTGACACTGTCCGGGGGACTGTCCGACCGCCTCCCGAAGGGCTGTCCGAGGGGCTGACGAGGGAGTACATCCTCGCAGTGGGGAGGTTGTAAATCCTAACTGCGAGGATCTGCACCAACGATCTACATCGACTCTACTTCCGCTGCGCTACGAGTCGGTAATGATCAGATCAAACCTTGTATGCATCTCCATAGTGATCCTGGGCATGTAACTAGTGCGGAAATTTTTTGTTTTCTGCTGCGTTCCCTACAGTGGCATCATGAGCCGTGCTATGCGTAGATGCAGGTTACGATCTAGAATACATAGAGAAGTATGGGTGTTGCATAATATAATTTTGTAGTAGATGAGATCTATTGCTGAAAATTATTTATGCGGGTATCAGATGAAATCTATTACCCGATGTTCCTGTTGCTTCCCTGGAATTTGCGTATTTCTGATCTTGATAACGGCATGGTGGAGTTTCAAAGTTCTGGCAATCCGCGATCCTGATTGATCAACGAAGTGCTAACAGTTCATTGAATTCCACCATAGTTAAAAGAAAGATGAAATTTCGCAGACAAAAGGGCAATGCAGATATGATCTGCACGGGGGTCATGCGTATGACGAAGCTCAGTATGGGGCTCGAGATTTTATTATCTAGTGTTTCATACACCCCGCAAAGTTAATCTAGCGACTTGAATAATCATACTTGATGATAAACGTTGGTAGCTTCGGTTTGTTTCGAAACCTTAGAAGCCACGTAAAATAAATTTTTGCATAAACCGATTAGAGGCGTCTAACTTGGTTTTGCAGGATGATATAAGATGTGCATGTGATGTGGTATAGCAGTTCTCATCTTAATTTCATTATGTATGAGATGACTATATAATGTAAAATTAACATGACCTGCGTGTCATGATTCGGCATGATGGCTGGAGCCATATGATTGTCACTTTAATGACCTGCATGTCAACCTTAAGTAATGCACTTATTTTATTAGCTATAGAGATAGCAATATTATCTGGTGCATCGACAAGGTGGTGGCAATCTTCGCGAAGGTGAACACCGACGCGAATGCCGAAGACGAAGAAAATAAAGACTTCTCCGTTAGAAAGATCTATACCATATCATGCTATTATGAATTGCCTGAGATGTTTATCCCTTATGATGCACCCTTTTTGATTGCGCGGTAGTCACTTTTTATTAGGGTGATCTCTCACAAAAATATCAAGTAGTTAGTGTTCTCCCAAGTGTAGCACCGTCACGGCACCTATCTCTTCGGGGTATCACATGGATGCATGGGTACGAACGATTAGAGAAGTGTGAGGCGGGTTAGTTGAGACCTCACAGCAAGATCACTTGGTTGTCTTGACGTTCCGGAGGATCGCCCCGAGCTCGGAACACGCCCATCGAAAGATGAACAAGAGTCACATAGAGATGTGATTGGCAAGTTGTCCTACCAAATGAAATTCTCGTCACTTGAGATGGATGCATCCTTGGCGTTGAATTGAAATTTGGATCTTGTATCACTCACAAACAATTATGAGAGATATTGATTTGAGTGGGAGCGCACTGTAGAATTAACTTGTTTAATTCTTAGTGCAATTAATTATGAACACTGTCTAAGTGTGATTTGCATAATAGTTGCAGAATAATGGCTCGTGTTTCCACCTTCCCTGTTAAAATTGAATAGCTGTTAAATATCTGGTTAAAACTTTACGGTTGGTAACGTAATGTGAGGATTGTCCTCAAGAGTGCCGAGAAGGACTTTGTCCTATCGCATGCTTTTGGTATTCTCCCGCTAATGCTATGGATGATGTGACTCTCGTCCTTCGATCCAAAAGCTAGAATTCCGTTACGGTCAAGTGCAATATGTTTGCTTCCATGGGACCCGAACTTCAAAAGTTTGGGATAATTATGTGATATTCATGGAACTGAAAATTGTTTTCAGATGCAGACAAAGGCTAAAAGATATGAGATATCCAAAGCAATGTTTGATTGCAAAGTATTAGTAAAGTGTTTACTAAGCATTTGACTGATGAGAGAGGGATCCAGAAGAACGCCTGTCTTGTGATGAAGGTGAATAAAACAACAACTTAAAGAGAAAGGAATTGTCCAAAGGGTGTTAGTGTGACTTACACCCCTAGGAAGTCCGGGGCTAACGCCACTTTTAAAGTTGGGAGCTTCTTCTGAGAGTAGGAGAAATATTGGAAGTAAAACTGTTAGAAGAATACAGGCAAAAAGAAAGAAGACTGGAATATCCAGCTCATGTATGAATGTCATACGAGTTATAGATGTATGGAAGGCTGGTCAAAGATATAATTCTTGGGAATTATGATTAAACTGTTAGTCACTCATTCTTGGGTATGGTGATTAAAAGTTGATCACAGAAATACCCGCTCGATTGCATTCTGTTGCGACTCGATGCAAGAACTACTATGGCCTAAAAGACTTGCCAGTAATGAGGTTTAGATATGCGCTGGGAACATAGTAAAAGTTGCTATACTCGGTACATTACCGATGTATTTATTTTCATAATTCATTTTAGAGTTTTTATACACTCTAGCCCATTGCATAAAGTATCTTGCAAAGAAGGTTGTTCATAAGAGAACTTTTGATGTTCGGTGTTATGAATAACATAAGGGCCATACTTTCATTATGAATGAGATGTATGTTATGAATATTGATAAAAATATATTACCTCTGTATTTATTTTCATAATTCATTTTAGAGTTTTTATACACTCTAGCCCATTGCATAAAGTATCTTGCAAGAAGGTTGTTCATAAGAGAACTTTTGATGTTCGGTGTTATGAATAACATAAGGGCCATACTTTCATTATGAATGAGATGTATGTTATGAATATTTATAATAATATAATACATCCATGACACTGACGCTAAATGTCGCAAGACTAAAAGAATACCATGTAGGGTAACGCAGCAGAAAACAAAAAATTTCCGACCTACGCACCAGCCCAGGACCACTATGGAGACTGCATACAAGGTTTGATCATTTTCGTTACCGACTCGTAGCGCAGCGGAAGTAGAGTCGATGACGAACGGCGGTGCAGATCCCCGCAGCTAGGATTTTACAACCTCCCAACCGCGAGGATGTATACCCTCATCTGCCCCGCGGACAGCCCTCCGGGAGGCGGTCGCACAGTCCCCCGGACGGTGTCGCGGACAGCCCTTCGGGAGGACCTCCGAAACTCGGACTGTCACTCGGACAGCCCTTCGGGAGGACCTCCAAAACTCGGACGGTCACACGGACAGCCCTTCGGGAGGCACTCTCGAACTAAGACCGAAACTACGATCTCTCTACAGAGTTGCACACATACGGTGTCATCTATCCGGCAGGGCTTCGCCGTCCAGAACTAGTTCCTGCCGGAACCCAGACAGCCTTTCGGCTCTACGAAACTATTTCGCTGGGAGGGAGAGAAGAATGCCAGATCATGCATGGCTTTGTATGTGAGAGAAAGAGTGTGAAGATGGCAGCCATCTCCCTTCCTATTTATAGGAAATCCCAAGGGGAATATCCCTTTCTCAAAGTAATATGCCTTTGGAATATCCCTTTCTCAAAAGGAATATGCCTTTCTCAAAAATATCCAAAAAGTGCTTTCACTATTCACGACGACATTTTTCAGCGTCTGATCGAACTGAAAATATTCATGTGGGCTTAGAATAATTCTAGTACCCACCAAAATAATTTTCAACGCGAGCCGGAACAATTCCGGTTTAGTGATTTCATCTGCGAAAAGCATCTGAAGCGGTTTCGGCAGCTCCGGAACATTTCCGGTTTTCATTCCAGAAAATTCCAAAAAGTTTCCAGAATGATTCTGGCACCCTCCAAGAATTATCAGGCATGTGCCAAGACCAATTTGACTTTATGGTATCCCCTGAAACAACTTTTCCAGTTTCACCGAAACTCATCCGGTGACCTCTCTCTGCGGAACTTTTCCGCTGTCCGAAACTTTTCCGGCGTCCGAAACTTTTTCGGTGTTTTTCTCTCAGACTCCCTGTCTAGTATTCAGCAGATAGATGACCCTTAAGCGTGTGACCCTATAGGTTCGGTGAAGCATAGACATGACCCGGAACCCCTTCCGATCAATGATCAACATCGGAGCCGTGGACACCCATATCGATCCCTATACCCACACGAATAAATATTCGAGTGAACCTCCAGTTGCCGTGAGCTATTCCTGTTGCTTCGCGATATGTTACAATAACCCGAGGTGAGACATGTTGGCATCCTCGTGGATCAACACTTGTCCACAATGCCAGTTACCTCGTTGCCGGTATTGTTCTCTTTTCTCGTTCCCGTGTTCCGGCATCCCTGTGATCAAATCACCCTGTGTCTGGCCAGACGATGATGGATACTGTAACACCGAGAGGGCCCAGAGATATCTCTCCATCGTCGGAGGAGCAAATCCCAATCTTGAGCTATCAAGTCCCTTGACATACTTTTCCATGAACCCGTAAGCCGCCGTAATAGCCACCCATTTACGGATGACGTTTAACAAACCCCAAAGTTCATGAAGCAAGCATGAAGAAACTCGACACTCTCATGGTCTAAGGAATTATGCAAACATTAACTATCTCTGTGTTATAAACCATTAACTAATGACGAATGTATCTCATAGCATAACATCAATTCGGGTCGATTCAACACAAGTGTTCTACCAACAATTATGCCCTCAAAAATTGCCGGCATAGCCATGCCCATGATCAGGAAAACAGGATCATCATGCAATACTTGAGCCAGTCATAGAGGCTTGACTAGGAATACATTTTACCGTTTATTATCCCACACGTGCATATGAGTCTTCCTCCGAGCCTCGTGGTTATTGCAGACTCGAGAACCACAGCAGTTATAGCATGGAACATAAACCTAATTATGAACAGGGAGATAATCAATAACATTTATTATTGCCTCTAGGGCATATCTCCTACAGACTCCCACTTGCACTAGAGTCAATAATCTAGTCAATGCTAATGCACTTTACACCTATGGCATACTGGTGTAAAATATGCTTCGCATGTGGTATAGCCTGATGTCCAACGGATCTGACGACTTCAGCTCCGTGTGTAACTTTGCATATCCTCGCGTTTTCATGCTTTCACAAAATTCATATTTTGTGTGGACTTGGCTTTGCATATGTGTGAATCATTGGTCGAAACCTGATTCCTTAGACTGAGCTATGGAGCAACTATCTGCAATAGTGTCCCATAGACCAAAGCCATCTTGGAACCATACTAAGTTCATGAATGAACTATATGATTCAACAACTTCTTTGTCGCTTCTAAAGCGTCAACATACTTAGCCTTTGTTATAGAATTCGCCACAGTAACCTGTTAAGAACAATTCCAACTTACCGTGCCACCGTATTGTGTATCACACAAAACCCTTAACTTAAATCGAAAATCGCATGGAGCATTGATGAAGACTGTATCGATGTAATTACTTACAACGAGCACTTCATAATCTCTGCTTGCGAGAAAACATGTCATCAGTACTACTCTAGTACCTAATGACATCTTTCACTGTTGTCCCATGATCAGTACTTTTGATCACTTTGGTATCTATACTCGCAACAACTTTGGAGTATTGGACATATCTGGTTGTTTTACATACCATGGAATACATGATTAATCCAAACACAAGAGTGTGTGGAATCACCATCATGTATTTTTGCTCATCTGTGTTTTGAGACACCGAGTCTTGCAAAACTCTTCCCATGTGACTTCGGCAAGAATCACTCCTTGGCGTTTTAAATGCTAAAAGGTTTTAGCACCTTGTCAATATGTATTCATTGCTTAGCCCCATTAGGTAAATCTATCTCCATAGATCATCATGCCTAATATTGAGGCTATTTAGCCTAAGCACTTCATCGAAAAACTATTTTCAAATGAAGTCCTAATTCGTGTCAAGAAATTTATTTACAATTAACAATGTGTCAAGTACACAAGGTTTTTAGAAATATTATTATGCTCCCACTTACTTTCTTGAATCACAAGTATCTTCAATACCCATTTGATGAAGTCAAACCCCTTTGACCATTCCATCAAAAACGAAGATTCCAACTCCACTTTGCTCTCTTCTGTCCATCGCTGGAACTCTGAAGTTTGCATACTTACTAGCATCCTCTGGATCAACAATTTACTTTGGACTGTATCACATATAAGTCCTAGGTTTCATTTCCATCAGATGGAAATCCTTTTGTCATCCATGTTTCATATCTCATGATTGATATATGAATTAATTGCTAGTTCAACCCGAACCGACCTCAAGCATCGCTACGGTGAAACAACCTCATCGTAGTCAACTCCTTGAACTTGTTATTTCAACAAGTCGAGCTTTATGGATAAAACATTTTTATCCGTATCAGTTTTTAGTTCCATAAATATTCGTTAGACTCTAAGTCTTCCGAAAGGTGTATCAAGATTTTAATCTCGAACCACTTATATGGAAACTATCTCGGATTGTATTTGGCATTTAGCCAATTCCGGAGTCAGGGCCCATCAACGCTTCCTTGTGTATCGTAGGTATACTGTTGTCTAACAACAATATCTCGTATGCGCACCTGAGAGGTTTGCATGAGTTTTTCCTACGCGGTTCAGCTGCAAGTTCGACCAAAGTCCATACATCTCATGTAGAGGCTTCCGTATCAGTCGCAGTAGGAAACGCCGGAATCACTTCCAAGGTTCCTTTCCTTTGACCTGATGACGAAGATACTGGTTATCTCGTCGAGTTGCACTGTCCTCCCACTCACCTTTTGTAAGAACTATTCTCTTTAAAAGCATACCGTTTTGCGGCAAAACCCTTTGCCTCGGTATAGTGGTGGGGAAATACCCAATGACTTGGGATAACCTTACAAAGTAGCACTTGTCTGATTTGGAATAGGTTTGTAACCTTTTACACAAGCCCCATATTCCAAATGTTAAGAAAAGATATAACATGGTTGGGCGTACCATACCATGGCGTCATTTCAACAGACCTGATGGAGCTCTTTTCAGTGAAAAAGCCACAGTCTCTAAAGCATCACTTTAAAAGGGATAATGGCAATTTTATTTATGTCATCTTTGATCTTACCATGTCATAAATGGTTCGATTACATCTTCACGGACTTTCCACTTGCAGTGGTGTTCCAGGAGGTGCAAGTTATGAAACCCCTTCCATAACTCATTAGACATTCGCTAAAGTTGTAACTCAAATATTCCTTTCTGCAATCGAATTGTAGAAACATAATTTTGTTGTTACAATAACTTCTACTTCATTTTTGAAAACCTTATGAATGAATTCAAAAGATCCAGACTTACGTCTCAACAAGTAAATATCCATATATCTACTTGAGTCATTTCTGAAGATAGACAAATCCACTACTTGCAACAACATTTATTGGACTACACACATCATAATGTATGATCACCAATATGTTCTTTGCTCATTCCTTATGGCCTGTGAACGGTATTTCAGTCACTTCACTTTTCAGAGGAAAGTTGCAAGTGTCAGATGATTCAAAATCAAACGACTTCAAAATCCATCACAATGGAATTTTCCATGCGGGTTTCTTCAATGTGACCAAATGCAGTGCCACACTTGTGTGGTATTCTTTTAGTCTTGCGACATTTAGCGTCAGTGTTATGGATGTATCATATTACCATCAATATTCATAGCATACATCCCATCCTGTATGGAAGCATGGCCCTTCATTTTATTCATAACATCGAACATCAAAAGTTCTCTTATGAATAACCTTCTTGCAAAATACCTTATGCAAAGGGCTAGAGTGTATGAAACTCTAAATGAATTATGAAAGTAAATACAGAGGCAATGTATTAATATCAATATTCATAACATACGTCTCATTCATAATGAAAGTATGGCCCTTATGTTATTCATAACACCGAACATCAAAAGTTCTCTTATGAACAACCTTCTTGCAAGATACCTTGTGCAAAGGGCTAGAGTGTGAAACTCTAAAATGAATTATGAAAGTAAATACAGAGGCAATGTATTAATATCAATATTCATAACATACGTCTCATTCATAATGAAAGTATGGCCCTTATGTTATTCATAACACCGAACATCAAAAGTTCTCTTATGAACAACCTTCTTGCAAGATACCTTATGCAAAGGGCTAGAGTGTGAAACTCTAAAATGAATTATGAAAGTAAATACAGAGGCAATGTATTAATATCAATATTCATAACATACGTCTCATTCATAATGAAAGTATGGCCCTTATGTTATTCATAACACCGAACATCAAAAGTTCTCTTATGAACAACCTTCTTGCAAGATACCTTATGCAAAGGGCTAGAGTGTGAAACTCTAAAATGAATTATGAAAGTAAATACATAGGGAATATACCGATGGAAGGCATAGTAACATTTACTATGTTCCCTGCGTGTATCTAAACCTCATTCCTGGCTAGTCTCTCAGGCCATAGTAGTTCTTACATCGAGTGGCAACAGAATGCAATCGAGCGGGTATCTTTGTGATTAACTCACAATACCCAAGAATTAGTGATTAACATGTTTAACCATAATTCCCAAGAACTATATCTTTGACCAGCCTTCTATACATCAAAAACTTGTATGACATTCATACATGAGCTGGATATTCCAGTCTTCTTTCTTTCTGCCATTATACTTCTAACAGTTTAACTTTTAGTATTTCTCCTACTCTCAGAAGAAGCACCCAACTTAAGAGTGGCGTTAGCCCCGGACTTCCTAGGCGTGAAAGTTTCACTAACACCCTTCGGACACTTCCTTTCTCTTTAAGTTGTTGTTTTATTCACCATCATCATATGACAGGCGTTCTTCTGGATCCCTCTCTTATCAGTCTAATGCATAGTAAACTCCTTTACTAACAGTTCGCAAACAAACATTGCTTTGGATATCTCATATCTTTTAGCCTTTGTCTGTCTCTGAAAATGATTTTCAGATTCCATGAATATCACATAACTATCCAAACTTTCGAAGTTCGGGTCTCATGGAAGCAAACATATTGCACTTTGACTGAAAAGGAATTCTAGCTTTTGGATCGAAGGACGAGAGTCACATGATCCATAGCATTAGCAGGAGAATACCGAAAGCATGCGATAGGACAAGTCCTTCTCGGCACTCTTGAGGAAAATCCTCCTATTACGTTACCAACCGTAAAGTTTTAACCAGATATTTAACAGCTATTCAATTTTAATAGGGAAGGTGGAAACGCGAGCCATCCTTCTACAACTATTATGCAAATCACACTTAGACATTGTTCAAAATTAATTGCACTGAGAATTAAACAAGTTAATTCTACAGTGCGCTCCCACTCAAATCAATATCTCTCATAATTGATTGTGAGTGATACAAGATCCACATTTCAATTCAACGCCATTGACGGGTTCATCACTGATGACGTGAATTTCAATCGGTAGGCCAACTTGCCAATCACATCTCTATGTGACTCTTGTTCATCTTTCGATGCGTGTGTTCCGAGCTCATGACTCTCATGCCTGAACGTCAAGACAACCAAGTGATCTCGCTGCGAGGTCTGACCTCACCCGCCTCACACATCCCTAATCGTTCGTACTCATGTGTACATGTCGTACCCCGAAAAGTTAGGTGCCGTGACGGTGCTACACTTGGGAGAACACTAACTACTTGATATTTTTGTGAGAGATCACCCTAATAAAAAGCGACTACCGCGCAATCAAGAAGGGTACATCATAAGGGATAAACATCTCAGGCAATTCATAATTAGCATGACATGGTGTAGCCCTTTCTGACGGAGAAGTCTCATTTCTTCGTCTTCGGCATTCGCGTCGGTGTTCACCTTTGCGAAGATTGCCACCACCTTGTCGGTGCACCAGATAATATTGCTATCTCTATAGCTAATAAAATAAGTGCATTACATAAGGTTGACACGCAGGTCATTAAAGTGCAATCATATGGCTCCAGCCATCATGCCGAATCATGACACGCAGGTCATGTTAATCAATTTACATCATATAGTCATCTCATACATAATCAAATTATTATGAACACTGCTATACCACATCATATGCACATGCAAACCATCCTGCAAAACCAAGTTAGACGCCTCTAATCGGTTCATGCAAAATTTTATTTTACGTGGCTTCTAAGGTTTCGAAACAAACCGAAGCTACCAACGTCCATCATCAAGCATGATAATCCAAGTCGCTAGATTAACATTCCAGGGTGTATGAAACACGAGATAATAAAATCTCGAGCCCCATACTAAACTTCGTCATACGCGTGACCCCCGTGCAGATCATATCTGCATTGCCCTTTCGTCTGCGAAATTTCATCTTTCTTTTTAACTACGGTGGAATTCAATGAACTGTTAGCACTTCGTTGATCAATCAGGATCGCGGATTGCCAGAACATTGAAACTCCACCATACTGTTATCAAGATCAGAAATATGCAAATTCTAGGGAAGCAACAAGAACATCGGGTAACAGACTTCATCTGCTACCCGCACAAATAATTTTCAGCAATAGATCTCATCTACTACCTAATTATATTGTGCAACACCCATACATCTCTATGTATTCTAGATCGCAACCTGCATCTACGCATAGCCTGGCTCTTGATGCCACTGTAGGGTAACGCAGCAGAAAACAAAAAATTTCCGACCTACGCACCAGCCCAGGACCACTATGGAGACTGCATACAAGGTTTGATCATTTTCGTTACCGACTCGTAGCGCAGCGGAAGTAGAGTCGATGACGAACGGCGGTGCAGATCCCCGCAGCTAGGATTTTACAACCTCCCAACCGCGAGGATGTATACCCTCATCTGCCCCGCGGACAGCCCTCCGGGAGGCGGTCGCACAGTCCCCCGGACGGTGTCGCGGACAGCCCTTCGGGAGGACCTCCGAAACTCGGACTGTCACTCGGACAGCCCTTCGGGAGGACCTCCAAAACTCGGACGGTCACACGGACAGCCCTTCGGGAGGCACTCTCGAACTAAGACCGAAACTACGATCTCTCTACAGAGTTGCACACATACGGTGTCATCTATCCGGCAGGGCTTCGCCGTCCAGAACTAGTTCCTGCCGGAACCCAGACAGCCTTTCGGCTCTACGAAACTATTTCGCTGGGAGGGAGAGAAGAATGCCAGATCATGCATGGCTTTGTATGTGAGAGAAAGAGTGTGAAGATGGCAGCCATCTCCCTTCCTATTTATAGGAAATCCCAAGGGGAATATCCCTTTCTCAAAGGAATATGCCTTTGGAATATCCCTTTCTCAAAAGGAATATGCCTTTCTCAAAAATATCCAAAAAGTGCTTTCACTATTCACGACGACATTTTTCAGCGTGTGATCGAACTGAAAATATTCATGTGGGCTTAGAACAATTCTAGTACCCACCAAAATAATTTTCAACGCGAGCCGGAACAATTCCGGTTTAGTGATTTCATCTGCGAAAAGCATCTGAAGCGGTTTCGGCAGCTCCAGAACATTTCCGGTTTTCATTCCAGAAAATTCCAAAAAGTTTCCAGAATGATTCTGGCACCCTCCAAGAATTATCAGGCATGTGCCAAGACCAATTTGACTTTATGGTATCCCCTGAAACAACTTTTCCAGTTTCACCGAAACTCATCCGGTGACCTCTCTCTGCGGAACTTTTCCGCTGTCCGAAACTTTTCCGGCGTCCGAAACTTTTTCGGTGTTTTTCTCTCAGACTCCCTGTCTAGTATTCAGCAGATAGATGACCCTTAAGCGTGTGACCCTATAGGTTCGGTGAAGCATAGACATGACCCGGAACCCCTTCCGATCAATGATCAACATCGGAGCCGTGGACACCCATATCGATCCCTATACCCACACGAATAAATATTCGAGTGAACCTCCAGTTGCCGTGAGCTATTCCTGTTGCTTCGCGATATGTTACAATAACCCGAGGTGAGACATGTTGGCATCCTCGTGGATCAACACTTGTCCACAATGCCAGTTACCTCGTTGCCGGTATTGTTCTCTTTTCTCGTTCCCGTGTCCGGCATCCCTGTGATCAAATCACCCTGTGTCTGGCCAGACGATGATGGATACCGTAACACCGAGAGGGCCCAGAGATATCTCTCCATCGTCGGAGGAGCAAATCCCAATCTTGAGCTATCAAGTCCCTTGACATACTTTTCCATGAACCCGTAAGCCGCCGTAATAGCCACCCATTTACGGATGACGTTTAACAAACCCCAAAGTTCATGAAGCAAGCATGAAGAAACTCGACACTCTCATGGTCTAAGGAATTATACAAACATTAACTATCTCTGTGTTATAAACCATTAACTAATGACGAATGTATCTCATAGCATAACATCAATTCGGGTCGATTCAACACAAGTGTTCTACCAACAATTATGCCCTCAAAAATTGCCGGCATAGCCATGCCCATGATCAGGAAAACAGGATCATCATGCAATACTTCAGCCAGTCATAGAGGCTTGACTAGGAATACATTTTACCGTTTATTATCCCACACGTGCATATGAGTCTTCCTCCGAGCCTCGTGGTTATTGCAGACTCGAGAACCACAGCAGTTATAGCATGGAACATAAACTTAATTATGAACAGGGAGATAATCAATAACATTTATTATTGCCTCTAGGGCATATCTCCTACATACCACATATGTGTGGCACTGCATTTGGTCACATTGGAGAAACCCGATGGAGAAATTCCATAATGATGGATTTTTTAAGTCATTTGATTATGAATCATCTGACACTTGCAACTTTCGTCCGAAAAGTGAAGTGACTGAAATACCATTCATAGGCCATGAGGAGCGAGCAACGAACTTATTGGTGATCATACATTATGATGTGTGTAGTCCGATAAATGTTGTTGCTAGTAGTGGATTTGTCTATCTTCATAAATGACTCAAGTGGATATATGGATATTTACTTGATGAGACATAAGTCTGGATCTTTTGAAGTCATTCAAAAGGTTTTCAAAATGAAGTACGAATTATTGTAACAAGAAAATTATGTTTCTGCAATTGGATTGCGGAAAGAAATTTTGAGTTACAAGTTTAGCGAATGTCTGATGAGTTGTGAAAAGAGTTTCATAACTTACACCTCCCGGAGCACCACTGTGAGTGGAATGTCCGTGAAGATGTAATCAAACAATTTATGACATGGTAAGATCAAAGATGACATAAATCAATTTGCCATTATCCCTTTTAAAGTAATGGTTTAGAGACTGCGTCTTTTACACTGAAAAGAGCGCCATCGGATCTGTTGAAATAACGCCATGGTATGGTAACCCCAACCATGTTATGTCTTTTCTTAACATTTGGAATATGGGGATTGTGTAAAACATTTACAAACCTATTCCAAATCAGACAAGTGCTACTTTGTAGGTTATCCCAAATTATTGGGTATTCCTCCCTCACTATACCGAGGCAAAATTTTGCCACAAAGAACAATATGATTTTGAAAGAAAATGTTTCTTGCAAAAAGGTGAGTGGGAGGACAGTGCAACTCGACGAGATAACAGTATCTTCGTTATCATGACAAAGGAAAGAACCCGCGGAAGCAATTCCAAAGTTTCCTCCTGCGACTGATACGGAAGCCCCTACAATAAAATGTATGGACTTCGGTCGAACTTGCAGCTGAACCACGTAGGCAAAACTCGTGCAAACCTCTCAGGTGCGCAAACGAGATATTGTTGTTAGACAACAGTATACCTACGATAATCAAGGAAGCGTTGATGGGCCCTGACTCCGGAATTGGCTAAATGCCAATACAATCCGAGATAGTTTCCATATAAATGATTCAAGATTAAATCTTGATGAACCCTTCGAAAGACTTAGAGTCTAACGAACATTGATGGAACTATAAACTGATGTGGATAAAATGTTTTATCCATAAAGCTCGACTTGTTGCAATAAACAAGTTCAAGGAGTTGACTACGATGAGGTTGTCTCACCGTAGCGATGCTTAAAGTCGGTTCGGGTTAAACTAGCAATTAATACATATTTCAGTCATGAGATATGAAACATGGATGACGAAAGAATTTCCATGAAATGGGAATACAAAATAGGACTTGTATGTGATACAGTCCAAAGTATTTTGTCGATCCAGAGGATGCTAGTGAGTGTGCAAACTTCAAAGTTCCAGCAATGGACAGAAGAGAGCAAAAAGGAGTTGGAATCTTCGTTTTGATGAAATAGTCAAAAGAGTTTGATTTCATCAATGGATAGCAACGATGCTTGTGGTTACAAGAAAGTAAGTGGGAGCATAATAATATTTCTAAAACTTGTGTGCTTGACACATTGTTGATTGGAAATAATATAAATTTCTTGACACGAATTAGCACTTCATTGAAAAATAGTTTCTTCAATGAAGAGCTTGGGCAAAATAGCCTTGTTATTAGGCATAATTATCTACGGAGATAAAAATTGCTTAATAGGGCTAAGCCAAAATACATATTGACAAGATGCTAAAACAGTTTAGCATAAAACATCAAGGAGTGATTCTTGCCGAAGTCACATGGAAAGGCTTTTGCAAGACTCGGTGTCCTAAAACACTGATGAGCAAAATACATGATGGAATTTCCACACACTTTTGTGTTTGGATTGATCATGTATTCCATGGTATGTAAAACAACCAGATATGTCCGGTACTCCCAAGGAGTTGCGAGTAAAGATACCAAAGTGATCAAAATACTGATCATAAGACAATGGTGAAAAATGTCGTTAAGTGCTAAAGTAGCACCGATAACATGTTTTCTCGCAAACTGAGATTATGAAGAACTCGTTGTAATGCAATACATCGATACAGTATTCATCAATGCTCCAAGCGATTTTCGGTTTAAGTTAAGGGTTTTGTGTAATACACGATATGGTGGCATGGTAGTTGGAAATTGTTCCAAACAGGTTACTGTGGCGAATTCTATAACAAAGGCTAAGTATGTTGACGCTTTGGAAGTGACAAAGAAGATGTTGAATCATATAGTTCATTCATGAACTTAGTATGGTTCCAAGATGGCTTTGGTCAATGGGACACTATTGTAGATAGTTGCTCCATAGCTCAGTCTGAGGAATCAAGGTTCGACCAGTGATTCACAGATATACAAAGCCAAGTCCACACAAAATATGTATTTTGTGAAAGCGTGAAAACGCGAGGATATGCAAAGATACACACGGCCCTGAAGTTGTCATGTCCTTTAGACGTAGACTATACCACAAGCGAAGCATATTTTACACCGGTATGCCATAGGTGTAAAGTGCATTAGCATTGACTAGATTATTGACTCTAGTGCAAGTGGGAGTCTGTCGGAGATATGCCCTAGAGGCAATAATAAATGTTATTATTTATCTCCATGTTCGTAATTAAGTTTATATTCTGTGCTATAACTGCTATGGTTCTCGAGTCTGCAATAACCACAAGGCTCGAAGGAAGACTCATATGCACCTGTGGAATAATAAACGATAAAATGTATTCCTAGTCTGGCCTCTAAGACTAGCTCAAATGTTGCATGATGATCCTGTTTTCCTGATCACGGGCATGACTATGCCAGCAAACTTTGAGGGCACATTGTTAGAAGAACACTTGTGTTGAATCGACCCGAATTGATGTTATGCTATGAGATACATTCGTCACAAGTTAATGGTTAATAACACAGAGAAAGTTAAAATTTGCATGATTCCTTAGACCATGAGAGTATCGAGTTTCTTCATGGTTGCTTCATGAACTTTGGGGTTTGTTAAACGTCATCCGTAAATGGGTGGCTATTACGGCGGCTTATGGGTTCATGGAAAAGTATGACAAGGGACTTGATAGCTCAAGATTGGGATTTGCTCCTCCGATGATGGAGAGATATTGTTTCTGCCCTCTCGGTGTTACGGTATCCATCATCGTCTGGCCAGACACATTGTGATTTGATCACAGGGATGCCGGAACACGGGAATGAGAAAAGAGAACAAAACCGGTAACGAGGTAACTGACATAGTGGACAAAGTTGTTGATCCACGGGGATGCCGATAAATCTCACCTCGGGTGTTTGTAACATATCGCGAAGCAACATGAATAGCACCCGGCAACTGGAGGTTCACTCGAATATTTATTCGTGTGGGTATAGGGGTCAATATGGGTGTCCACGGCTCCGATGTAGATCATTGATCGGAAAGTGTTCCGGTCATGTCTATACTTCACCGAACCTATAGGGTCACACGCTTAAGGGTCATCTATCTGATGAATACTATACAGGGAGTCTGAGAGAAAGTCACCGGAAAAGTTTCGGAGACAACGGAAAAGTTCCGGGAGAGAACACGGGAAAAGTTTCCGTAAAACCGAAAAGTTGTTTCGGAGTAAACCATTAAGCCAAATAGGTTTCGGCACGCGCCTGGAACTTTTTGGAGGTGCCAGAAATGTTCTGGGAACTTCTGGAATTTTTCCGGAGAAAAAACCGGAAATGTTCCGGAGCAGCCGGAATTGCTTTGGTTGGTTTTCGCTGAAGAAAATCATTGATCCGGAAATGTTTCAGAACGCGTTCAGAATTGTTTTAGTGGGTGCTAGAAATGTTCTGGACCTATAGAAATATTTTCAGATTTAACGGACGCGAAAAATTGTCTTTGTGAATAGTGAAAATGCATTCTTGTTCGCTTTTCGCTGATGAAAATCATTGATCCGGAAATGTTTCGGAACACGTCCAGAATTGTTTTAGTGGGTACTGGAAATGTTCTGGACCTACAGAAATATTTTCGGATTTAACGGTCGCGGAAAAATATTTTCATGAATAGTGGAAACACTATTTCGCAGCTTCTTTGGGAAGCCACCTTTGAGGACATTTTGGTATTTCCAAGTGTCCTCTACCCCTTGGGCTTGGCCTATAAATAGGGGTGGAGGGGGCTGCCCAAACTCACTCTTTCTCTCATACATTATGCCATGCAATGATCTGGCTTCTTCTCTCCCTCACACGAAATAGTTTCGTAGAGCCGGAAGGCTGTCTGGGTTCCGGTGGGAACTAGTTCTGGACGGCGAAGCCTTGCCGGATAGCTGACACCGTATGTGTGCAACCCTGTAGAGAGGTCGTAGGTTCGATCTTTTTGCCCGAGGGGCTGTTCGAGAGTGCCTCCCGAAGGGCTGTCCGATTGACCGTCCGAGTTTCTGTGAGTGCCTCCCGAAGGGCTGTCCGTGACACCATCCGGGGGACTGTCCGACCGCCTCCCTAAGGGCTGTCTGAGGGGCTAACGGGGGAGTACATCCTCGCGGTTGGGAGGTTGTAAATCCAAGCTGCGGGGATCTGCACCGACGATCTACATCGACTCTACTTCCGCTGCGCTACGAGTCGGTAATGATCAGATCAAACCTTGTATGCATCTCCATAGTGATCCTGGGCATGTTCGTAGTGCGGAAAGTTTTTGTTTTCTGCTGTGTTCCCCTATAGCCGCTGTGCCGCATAGCCGCCGCGGCCAGAGCGCGCGTTTGACCCAACCAAGTGCACGGGCGTGCTCCTGGCGCTGCGTAGAGCCCTTCTGGCCTTTCCGTTTGCCCGCGTTCGTCCTGTTGCTGCTAACCCGACCTAGCCCGAGCTCCGGTGTCTGCTCAAGAGCTCGCCGCCGTCGATATCAGCCACCACTGGCCACTCCACCACCACCGTTCGACGCGGGCGAGTCCCAGCTTTCGAACGAACCCACCCGCGCATCGAACGGCCCTCTGTGCGGCATTTCCGGCGAGTTCCCGCGTCGCCGCCGCACTATAGCTCGTCGCCGGCGTTAATCCGGTGACGTGGTGTCATTAGCTACTTAATTAACCCCAGCTAACCCCACTGACAGCGGGCCCCAGGCCACTAACTAAATCGGTTAAGTTTTAATAAAAAATGTTAACTGGCCCAGAGTCACCGACATGCGGGTCCCACTAGACCCGCTGAAGAGTCAAAGGTTGACCAGTCAACTGTTGCGTCAGCAGTTGACTGGCCCCACCTGTCAGCCACTGCTGACTGGTGGCTGACTGGGCAGTTGACCCAGTCAATTGGGCCCACTGTCAGCCGCTCATGCAACTCTCTGGGTACACTCTCTGTGTACCCATAGCAATTTATTCATTTATTTTCAAGATTAAATTAATTCCAAAAATTCCAGGAAATGATTAAATCTTTAGAAAATCATATAAAATAAACCGTAACTCGGATGAAAATAATTTATATATGAAAAATGATCAGAAAAATAAGACGAATCCGAATATGCCATCCACATACCTGTCACATGCCTCCAACACTACAAACATGGAACCTTCCCCTTCGGTTCATCTGTCTGACACATGCCTAAAGCCGGGAAAATATCTCCAGATATTTTCCCGCTCCGTTTGTAACGTGTAGTGCTGCGTTAGGTCACCCCTAGCACAGCATATTGCCATGTCATACATTGTGTTGCATTTGTTTGCTTTATATTTATTGTTTCTTCCCCCTCTTCTCTCCGGTAGACTTCGAGACGGACGCTGCTCCCGAGTACGACTACGCCCCTTTCAGCAGAGCTTCCAGGCAAGCAAAACCCCCTTGATCATTCCTATATCGCCCATTCTTTCTCTCCCACGCTTGCATTAGATTTTGCTACTGTAGTCGGAGCGACAGGGCAGGCGGAGACTACCTAGGAGAGAGGTGGGCCTAGTCCCTGGTCGTGGTCCGCGAGATACCTAGTCGGATCGGCCGAAGCACTGGTCGTCTCCGCGAGCTCCTAATAATTCACTAACGGATTTGGGTATTTGATCTGAGTTGGCCACTGGCCTATACGCACTACCATCATGCGGGATAATGGTTTAATGGGGCCCTCGGCGCCGTATGTATCAGCCGAAAACTCTGTCAGATGTCCAGTTCAGCATTGTGGCATGGTCGGATCGTGCCATCCAGGAGAGAGGTGGCGCTGGTATCCACCCTGCTCACAACGACCCGGAGTGCAAAGGGCGATGGGCCCAAGACCCATGAGCGCTTAGGATTAGACCGGCGGGGACCTCTCTGTGGAGCCTAGGTAGGACTACGTCGTGTTGATCAGCCGAGGCCGGGCATGACCGAGAAAAGTGTGTCCGGCCAGAGTTAATCGAGCGTGTTGGGTAACAGTAGTGCACCCCTGCAGGGAAGTTATCTATTCGAATAGCCGTGTCCACGGTAACAAGACGCTCAGTGTTGTATCCCGATCTACTACAACTTGAACTGGATACTTGTGATACTAAACTGAAATGTTAGCTCCGGGATCGCTTTCTCGCAGGGAGTTGAGGAAGGATCTCTGGGCTTTGCTACTACATACTTATTACTTTATGTTATGCTACTGATCTGCACTCTTCTAATGCCGCAAGACGCTGCAAGATGCTCGTCTTCGATAGGCTAGGCCTTCCCCTCTATTCTGGCATTTTTGCAGTATAGTCCACAGATACAACCCCTTCCGTTTGATACCGATGCATACTTAGCATAGATCTGATGTAAGTCTTGAGAGTACTTTGGATGAGTACTCACGGTTGCTTTGCTACCTCTTTTTCCCTATACCCGATTACTACGATCAGATGACGGAGCCCCGAAGCCAGATGATCCCGTCGATGACTACTACTACTACCCCGACGGAGCCTACTACTACGTGAAGACTGACGACCAGGAGTAGTTTAGGAGGCTCCCAGGCAGGAGGCCTGCGCCTTTTCGATCTAGTTGTCGTTGTTTTGCTCAGCCTTCTTAAGGCAAACTTGTCTAAGTATGTCTGTACTCAGATACCGATGCTTCCGCTGACTCTTGTGTACTCGAGCTTATGTATTCGAGCCCTCGAGGCCCCTGGCTTCTAATATAAAGCTTGTATTATTTTATTTTGTGTCTAGAGTTGTGTTGTGATATCTTTCCGTGTGTCCCTAGGCTTGATCGTGTGCATTTGCGTGTATGATTAGTGCACGGTCGGGTCGGGGGCGTCACAGTTCATAGGTATGTTTATTTATTTATTTATTTTGTACTACGTTCCCCAACAGATGTCCGTGCCAGGATACGGGCGAAGTGGCAAGCCTGGGCGGCCCATGCCCCTGTAGTGGAGCAATCTCGGGTCGTCGTGCCCTCGCCGGCCTTCCACCAAAAGAGGACGTGAAAATGTTCAATGTTGTGTCCGACACATCCAGCTCCGACGTCAAGCACATCAGCGTCGAGCCCTATTGCGTCTTCGACCGCTTCTTCTGCGATAACGAGGAAAGGGGCAAGGGCGGCCGTTCGTGATGAACTTGACCTATCTATATAGTATGAAGAACTAGTAGAATGTCATTATTTTGGTAGTCTTATGGTACTGATGCTATGTCCAGACTGTGCATGACCATGTGCTAAAAATGAATGCACGTGTGTTGATCTACGTTGCATGCTTGTGTATATTTGGGGCTTTGGATATGAGGGGGCGGCTGGGGACGGTGACATATGAGGGTTGGGCCGGCGCTGTCCGTCGACGCGTCCGAACACATCCGCGGACATATAGGAGGTCAAATTAGCTATGTTCGGTTGGAGATGCTCATAGGAGGGTGGTTATATATATCCCCATTCCACTGGGGTCAAATCCAAGGTAGAAGGGTGGAAGTCGACATTTGCGTCGATAGTGAGGCACCTATGATGACTTGGTCAATCTCAACACCTGTCAATTAAGTATTTCGAATGTGCACATAGGGGTATTTGTATGTGCATTTATATAGACTGAGTGTATGTACGTGTACGTGAATGTCGTGTTGTGTTTTTCTAAAAAAAATGTTGATAGCTATACATCAAATAGTTTTTCTAGATAATATGTACATCAAATAGGTAAAAGTGATCGATCAATACAACGAGCCGAACGTTGCCATGTGTGGATAGAGTACTTATGGGCCGCTAATGATAAAGTGCAAGCGAGCTGCCAAGATCCCATGCCGACCCGGCATATCCTATTTGGCACTTCAGCGCCCGTTTGCAAACGGGCGCCTGCAGCGTCCCCCCGCTGGGCCGGCCCATTCTACGTTTTCTTTTTCTGTTTTCAAAACTCAAAAAATGGTGCGACAAGTGCAATCAACAAAGGTTCGAACCCGGGATCTCTTCCTTCCGAGTGAAGCACACTGATGTGATAGCCTAGCTTAATAGGGATGATAGACTACTCATATCAATAAGGAATTCCTTCTTTTCCGGGAGCCCATTCGGAAAGAACTCCCAAGTTAAGCGTGCTCAGCTTGGAGTAATTTCAGAATGGATGACCGACCGGGAAGTTGCTCCCGGGTGTGCACGAGTGAGAACAAAGTGCGCAGGAAAGACTAGTATTGATCTGTGGGGCCAGTCTAGATCTCGCCAGGAGTAACGACCGCCGTTGGGTGTGTCCGGGGCGTTATAAGTTGGTATCAGAGCCGACCCTCGTGGTTACACGGATGTTTGCGGACAGGTGTGCGGTCATGTTGTGCATGACGTTTGTGACCCGTCGTGGCACACGGCATGGCACATGTACCGGACTGGATGCACAAACGTATGTGCCAAGAGGGAACGTTCCTGTGGGCCGACGAGGACGTCGGTTCCTCTGAGTGGGGGTGTATGTGATAGCCTGGCTTAATAGGGATGATAGACTACTCATATCAATGAGGAATTCCTTCTTTTCCGGGAGCCTATTCGGAAAGAACTCCCAAGTTAAGCCTGCTCGGTTTGGAGTAATTTCAGGACGGGTGAACGACCGGGAAGTTGCTCCCGGGTGCGCACGAGTGAGGACAAAGTGCGTAGTCAAAGACTAGTATTGATTTGTGTGGCCAGTCTAGATCTCGCAAGGAGTAATGACCGCCGGCACGTGTGTCCAGGGCGTTATAACTGACCACTACGCCACCTCGTCGCTTTGTGAATAACCACCTCATGTTATATATTTCTATGTATAAGGAATGCCCCCCCTAAGTTTTCCATGTTTTTTTCTTTTTCTTTTCTTTGTTTCCTGTTTCTTTTTTATTTTCTCAAATTCGTGATCTTTTTCCAATCAATGATTTTTTTCAAAATTAATGAACTTTTTCCAATTCTAATGAACTTTTTTCAAATTCGATTAACTTTTTTCAAAATCAACAACCTTTTTAAACATTTTGGTGAACTTTTTTAAAATCAATGAGCTTTTTTTCAAGTCTGATGAACTTTTTGTCAAAATTGAAGAACTTTTTCAAATCCGATGAACCTTTTTCAAAATTCATGAACTTTTTTCTATATTTGTGAACATTTTTTTCAAAACCGATGAACTTTTTTCAAATCCGATGAACTTTTTTCAAATCCGATGAACTTTTTTCAATATCGATGAACTTCTTTCAGAATGGATGAACTTTTTTTTAGAATCTATGAACTTTTTTCAGAATCGATGAACTCTTTTTTAAATTCGATGAACTTCTTTTAGAATCCAAGAGTTTTTTTCCAAATTCGATGAACTTTTTTCAGAATCGAGGAGTTTTTTTCCAAATTCGATGAACCTTTTCAAAATCATAAACATTTTTTATTTCTCCAATTTTTCATTTTTGTAATTTTTTACATTTATATATTTTTTCATTTTTTTTAAATTCAACGAAGATGAAACAACGTTCTTTTTTTGAACAACAGGTGAAACACCGCTCGAGCGAGCGACCAGGCGTGGCGATCGATGAAGCGATCGAGCGCTCACCACATGGGCCGGCCCACGAGAAGGCGGCTATGAGCGCCAGCTAGAGGAGCTGGCGCCAGCAGCGCTGCATAGGAGCTCCCTGCCGACCCAGCGTGTGCGGCGTGGTCGGCAACGGGAGGCACGGGCTCTTTTTAGTGCCTTAAGCGCCGAGAACCTTAGCTAGCGTTCACGCGCGAGCCAACTAGGCCTGACCCAACAAAAAGGAGAAGGGTAGCTCGGGTCGCCTCTGCGTGGGTCGCATGGTCGCTCGGGCAATCTGAGTCGTTCCCTTCGTTCGATCACTTGATAATTATCCCTAAAAAAAACTTGATGTTGACCAGTCAAACATTGACTAGTCGGTCAGTTATAGGTCAACCGTTGACTGTTTGACTATTTTTCAAAAATGTACTTGATTTTTTTTTTTTGAAGAAAGTTCATGAATTTTGAGAAAAAAAGTTCACAATTTCAAAAAAGTCCATGAATTCAAAATCAAAGTTTATCAATTCGGATGAAAAAAGTTCATTATTTTTTAAAAAAAATTGGAAAATTGAAAATAAATTCACTTTTTTAAAACAGTTCACAAATTTAAAAAAAAAGTTCACCGGATTTTGCACTACAAAAAGTTCACTTTTTTAAAAAAAGGTTTTTGATGAACTACAAAAAGGTTCATCAATTTTGAGAAAAAAATTCACGGATTTGAATAAAGTTCACCGAATTTGATAAAAAAAATTCACACATTTTGAAAAAAAGAAAGAAAAAGGAAAAAGAAAAAAAATAACTGAATAAAAACCGCCTAGAAAACCAGAAAAACAGAAAACAAAAACGAAAAAAGGAAAAAGAACACTAAAAAAGAAAAAGAAAAACGAAAAAGAGAGTAAAGAACCGAACAAAACAAGTAAAAAAAACAAACCGGAAACTTTAGAAGCTTCCCAAAACCAACGAATAAACTACCGTCAAAACCTCTTAATGGGCCGGCCCACACAACATCGATAGAGCGAGGGGGGGGGGGTGGGGTGTACTGTGTACGGTGACGCCATTAACCGGTGCAACACGCGCCAAATAGGAATCGCCGGAGGCAGGCTCTAAAGCGGGAGAGCTCCTAGTCAGAGCCTTCGGCCGTGTTGGTGCCGCGTAGGTCGGCACATAGCATCGTGTCATGCACCCCCCACGCTCCTGCTATGTATGCTTGGTCCGGCCCAGCTACCTCTCCTTTCCAATTTTTTGAAGGTTTTAGAATCTTCCCATATTATTATTTTTCTGTGTTTTTTCTTTTGGTTTTTTATGTTTAATTTTCATTTTTGTTCTTTCCTTTCCATTATTTTTTCTTTTTTCTTTTTATTTCTAAATTGACCAATATGTTTTGAAATGCTAAAATTCGAATATTTTATTTTAAAATGTGAAAAAAATTTACCGAACAATTTTTTAATTTGGGACCATTATTTTCAACTTTGGGAACTTTTTTTTCGGTTTGTGAACATTTGTTTTGAATTGGAAAATATGTTTTGAATAAACGAACATATTTTTTGTAATTTGCGAACATTATTTTGATTTTTGTGAACATTTTTTACATCAACGAACATTTTCTGAAATTTGGGAACTGTTCGTTGAAATTCACGAACATTTTTTTAATTCCCGAACATTTTACAAATTCCAAACATATTTTGAATTAGTGAACATTTTTTTGATTTCACAAACACTTTTTCAAAATTCTGAACATTATTTGGAGTCCCGGAACATTTGCCAAATTTGTGAAAAATATATGAAACTCGGGAAAAAATTTTCAAACTGATGAATAGTTTTTTTGAAATTAGGAACATTTTTAAATCCTAGAACAATTCTGAAATTTATGAAGTTTTTAAAAAATGGGAGCAATTTAAATTCATGAAATCCTTCCTTTTAATAATTCTTATCATTTTTCAAAGTTACGAAAGAAAAGAAACAAAAAAAAGAATCTGAAAAACAAAAAACAAAGGCGCTCGTACATTTTTTTTAGCAGGAGGCGCCCATACATGAGCTGGCCTAAATCGTGCGCGGGATGAGGGATGGGGGTGCCTCTGTGCGCTGTCCCCCGTGCAGATCATTAAATAGAAGGACCCTTTGGCGCATGCCAACCAACCAGCGGTCACGCTAGGCGTGTTATCGGTCGGGCGAACAACGCTTGGTTAACCGGTTGATCGTTGACCTCTAAACAAAAAACAAAATCTGAAAAAAATTGCAAAATTTAAATAACTTGACAAATTTTTAAAAATAATGAATTTGATTTTTTTTGTGACCTTGGAAAAGTTCTAATTTTTTATTTTTTTCAAAATTAAAAAATATTCATGGATTTTAAAATTTTCATAAATTTGAAAAGTACACAAAATTGAAAATGATCACGAAATTTAAAAAAGTTCTCAATTTTGAAAAGAATCACAAATTTGGAAAAAATTGATTAATTTGAAAAATTAAAAAATTCAAAGTTCCACATTTGAAAAGATTATGAAACTGAAAAATAGAAAATAAAAATAAAATGAAAAAACAAAAACTAAATGAAAATCAGTAGAAAACAAAGCAAAAAAAAACAATGAAAAAACCTGACCGGAAGCTTCTTGTAACTTCCCAAAACCGGAGTTAGCTATAACATTATATTGGCCGGCCTGTGACGTGAGCGCTTGGGCGCCACTTACGAATAACTTACGAACCGGTGCCTTGAGTGCCGAATAAGAAATGCCCTGAAGCGGACTCACGCTTTTAGCTACTTAAAAGTTCTGTCATCCACTCTCTTTTGTCCTTCCTCCTAGCTCATCTACCATAGTATTCAGTTTACTATTTTTTTTCACCAGGTTTCTTTGAAATGCACCAAAATTGTTTGATGATTTATTGGCTTACCAAATAAAATGACATGTAAACCACAGTCATTACTTACAAAACATATGTGCACCTCTTGTAACACATGTGCAGCAATTTAGTTGGGAAAATTTTGTTTTTGCCACTCTAGATTTTGCCAATCTTCCTTATGCCATTCTAGATTTTGATATTTCACTTTTGCCACTCTTAGCTTTTGACAATTATCACAATTGCCATTCCGTGGCAAAAGAAAAATAATTTTATTTCATTTTTGCCACTCTTAGCTTTTGAAATGTATCACAATTGCCACTCTGAAAATTTTGCTTTTGCCATGGGAATGGCAATTGTGATAATTGTCAAAAACTAAGGGCGGCAAAAGTGAAATGTCAAAATCTAGAGTGGCATAAGGAAAATTGGCAAAATCTAGAGTGGCAAAAACAAAAATTTCCCAATTTGGTTTCCTAAAAAAGAGTAGAGGAATTGAATATAGTCTAAAAAAGAATCAGTGAAGCGTGGTTGCGCTCGAATGGCTAGTGAGTGTTGATGCTTGCCTGCCCGCCCAAGTTCGAATGCAGTGCTCGCATTCTCGGATGTGTACGCACCAAATCTTCTTTAAAACTTCCACGGGTCCGTCTAACTCCATGAGTTGCATTTTTTTTCTTCTAAATAGGGGAATCACAAAACAGCTCAATGGTAGGTACACCTCAAAGAGAAAGCTCTCACTATACCAGAACATATTTTGAGGGTGGATACTAAGTATGTGATAATCTACACTTTTTAAATTAAACATCCCAATCATGATCCTTTTGAACCATCATGTTTGTTATTATTACCTTCATCCGGGTTTATTAGTCCTCCTTGCATTTGGGTCAAAGTTTGACCATAGATTTAACTAACAAAATATATTTTAAATGTAACGAAAATTATATCATTGAAAACTTTTTTCAATACAAATCTACAAATCTTCTTTAAAATTTCCACGGGCCCGGCTAACTCCATAAGCTGCATTTTTTTCTTCTAACAAGGGGAATCGCAAAACAGCTCAATTGTAGGTACACCTCAAAGAGAAAGCTCTCACTATACTGTGACGCTCTGACTCAATCGTGCACTAACCATACACGCAAATGCGCACGATCAAGCCCAGGGACTCACGGGAAGATATCACAACACAACTCTAGAGACAAAATAAAATAATACAAGCTTTATAATACAAGCCAGGGGCCTCGAGGGCTCGAATACATAAGCTCGAGATACACAAGAGTCAGCGGAAGCAACAGTATCTGAGTACAGACATCATTAGACAAAGTTGCCTTAAGAAGGCTGAGCAAAATAACAACAACTAGATCGAAAAGGCGCAGGCCTCCTGCCTGGGAGCCTCCTAAACTACTCCTGGTCGTCGGTCTCCACGTAGTAGTAGGCTCCGTCGGTGTAGTAGTAGTCGTCGGCGGGAACAGCTGTCTCCGGGACTCCGCCATCTGATCGCAGCAATCGGGTAGGGGGGAAAAAGGTAGCAAAGCATCCGTGAGTACTCATCCAAAGTACTCGCAAGACTTACATCAGAATTATTCTATTTATGCATCGGTATCAAATGAAGGGGCTGTATCTGTGGACTAGACTGCAGAAATGCCAGAATAGAGAGAAGGCCAAGCCTATCGAAGACTAGCATCTTGCAGCGTCTTGCAGCTACAGAAGAGAGTAGAATAACATAACATGTAGTAACAAATATATATTAGTATCGCCCAGAGATTCTTCATCACCAACCCCGCGAGGAAGCGATCCCGGAGCCATCATATCAGTTTAGTGTCACGTGTATCCAGTTCTAGTTTTAGAAGATCAGGATACAAATCCGAGCGTCCTGTTACCGTGGACACGGCTATTCGAATAGATAACTTCCCTGCAGGGGTGCACCAACTTACCCAACACACTCGATTAACTCCGGCCGGACACACTTTTCCTGGTCATGCCCGTCCTCGGCTGATCGACACAACGTAGTCCTACCTAGGCTTCGTAGAGAGGTCCCCGCGGGTCTACATCCTAACTGTGAAGGGGTCATGGGCCAATCGTCCTAAGCACTCCGGGTCATTGTGCGACGAGCTGGGACGAGCACCACCTCATCCTGGATGGCACTGGCCCGACAGGCCCACAATGCTGAACTGGACGTCTGACAGAGCTTTCGGGAGAATCGTACGCCGCCGAGTGCCCATACTTATTCCCGCGTGGTGGTTAGTGCGAAAAGGCCAGAGGCCTACTCAGATCATATATCCAAACCGTTAGTGTATTGGGAGCTCGCGGTGACGATCAGTGATCCTGTCGCCCCGTCTCGCGGACTTACGGCAAGGGTCAGGCCCATCCCTCTCCTGGGGCGGTCTCTGCCTGCCCGGACGTGCCGCGTAATTATCTCGTGGGTACCCTCCTGGTCAACCCGACTTATCCAGAGACTGTCAGGAACTCAGGTCCACCTCTACCGGGGTGGTATCGCCTGTCCCTTCAGTCCCGCAGTAACAGTTAAAAAGGGGCAACTGTAGGGTAACGCAGCAGAAAACAAAAAATTTCCGACCTACGCACCAGCCCAGGACCACTATGGAGACTGCATACAAGGTTTGATCTTTTTCGTTACCGACTCGTAGCGCAGCGGAAGTAGAGTCGATGATGATCGGCGGTGCAGATCCCCGCAGCTAGGATTTACAACCTCCCAACCGCGACGATGTACTCCCACATCTGCCCCTCGGACAGCCCTCCGGGAGGCGGTTGGACAGTCCCTCGGACGGTGTCGCGGACAGCCCTTCGGGAGGACCTTCGAAACTCGGACGGTCACTCGGACAGCCCTTCGGGAGGCACTCTCGAACTAAGACCGAAACTACGATCTCTCTACAGAGTTGCACACATACGATGTCATCTATCCGGCAGGGCTTCGCCATCCAGAACTAGTTCCCACCGGAACCCAGACAGCCTTTCGGCTCTACGAAAACTCTTTTCGTGGGAGGGAGAGAGAGAGCCAGACGAGCATGGCATGTGTATGAGAGCAAGCATGAGTTTTGGCGCAGCCCCCTCACCTCTATTTGTAGGAAAGCCAAGGGGTAGGATGGGCACTTCCAAAAAACCCAAAATGCCCATGAAGGAAAACTTCCATAAGGGCATAAAGGAGAAATAATGGAGCAAGTGGGGCTCCATGGAGGAGCCCACATGTGGCCTGCCAACCCCTCTTGGGGGGCCCCCCAAGAGAGGTTTCTTAGCCCCCAAGCCTTCTAGAAGCCTTTTGGAAAATATCCCAAAAGGTGACTTTCCATAAAGTTAATCAAAAAGCACTTTAACTATTCAAGAAGACATTTTTCTGCGTCCGTTAAATCCCAAATTATTTCTTTGTGCCTAGAACAATTCCAGTACCCACTAAAACAATTTTGAACGCATTCCGAAACAATTCCGGAACAATGTTTCTTCAGCGAAAAGCAACCAAATCGGTTCCGTCTGCTCCGGAACCTTTCCGGTTTTTCCTCCGGAAAAATCCCAGAAGTTTCCAGAATGATTCTGGCACCCTCCAAGAATTTCCAGACATGTGCCGAAACCAATTTGACTTAATGGAATACCCTGAAACAACTTTTCAGTTTTACCGGAACCATTCCGGTGTCCTCTCCGGAACGTTTCCGTTTCGTCCGAAACTTTTTCGGTGATTTTCTCTCAGACTCCTTGTCTAGTATTCAGCAGATAGATGACCCTTAAGCGTGTGACCCTATAGGTTCGGTGAAGTATAGACATGACCGGAACTCTTTCCGATCAATGATCAACATCGGAGCCGTGGACACCCATACTGACCCCTATACCCACACGAATGAATATTCGAGTGAACGTCCAGTTGCCGTGTGCTATTCCAGTTGCTTCGCGATATGTTACAAAACCCGAGGTGAGATTTATCAGCATCCCCGTGGATCAACAACTTGTCCACTATGCCAGTTACCTCGTTGCCGGTTTTGTCCTCTTTTCTTGTTTCTGTGTTCCGGCATCCCCGTGATCAAATCACATTGTGTCTGGCCAGACGATGATGGATACCGTAACACCGAGAGGGCCCAGAGATATCTCTCCATCGTCGGAGGAGCAAATCCCAATCTTGAGCTATCAAGTTACTTGACATACTTTTCCATGAACCCGTAAGCCGCCGTAATAGCCAACCATTTACGGATGACGTTTAACAAACCCCAAAGTTCATGAAGCAAGCATGAAGAAACTCGATACTCTCATAGTCTAAGGAATTATGAAAACGTAAACCATCTTTGTGTTATAAACCATTAACTTGTGACGAAATAATCTCATAGCATAACATCAATTCGGGTCGATTCAACACAAGTGTTCTTCTAACATTGTGCCCTCAAAATTGCCGGCATAGACATGCCCATGATCAGGAAAACAGGACCATCATGCAACACTTGAGCTAGTCTTAGAGGCATGACTAGGAATACATTTTACCATTTATTATTCCACACGTGCATATGAGTCTTCCTTCGAGCCTCGTGGTTATTGTAGACTCGAGAACCATAGCAGTTATAGCATGGAACATAAACATAATTATGAACATGGAGATAAATAATAATCATTTATTATTGCCTCTAGGGTATATCTCCTACAGACTCCCGCTTGCACTAGAGTCAATAATCTAGTCAATGCTAATGCACATTACACCTATGGCATACAGGTGTAAAAATGCTTCGCATGTGGTATAGCCTGATGTCCAACGGATCTGACAACTTCAGTTCTGTGTGTATCTTTGCATGTCCTCGCGTTTTCACGCTTTCACAAAATTCATATTTTGTGTGGACTTGGCTTCGTATATATGTGAATCACTGGTCAAACCTTGATTCCTCAGACTGAGCTATGGAGCAACTATCTTCAATAGTGTTCCATTGACCAAAGCCATCTTGGAATCATACTAAGTTCATGAACGAACTGTACGATTCAACATCTTCTTTGTCGCTTCGAAAGCGGCAACATACTTAGCCTCTGTTATAGAATTTGCCACAGTAACTTGTTTGGAAACGATTTCCAAACACCGTGCCACCATATTGTGTATTACACAAAACCCTTAACTTAAATCAAAAATCGCATGGAGCATTGATGAAGACTGTATCGATGTAATTACTTACAACGAGCCCTTCATAATCTCTGCTTGCGAGAAAACATGTCATCAGTGCTACTATAGTACTCAATGACATTTTTCACTGTTGTCCCATGATCAGTACTTTTGATCACTTTGGTATCTATACTCGCAACACCTTGGGAGTATCGGACATATTTGGTTGTCTTACATACCATGGAACATATGATTAATCCAAACACAAGAGTGTGTGAAATCTCCATCATGTATTTTGCTCATCAGTGTTTTGGGACACCGAGTCTTGCAAAACTCTTTCCATGTGACTTCGGCAAGAATCACTCCTTGGCGTTTTAATGCTAAAAAGTTTTAGCATTTTGTCAATATGTATTTTTGGCTTAGCCTATTAGGCAATTCTATCTCGCAGATAAATATGCCTAATATCAAGGCTATTTAGCCCAAGCACTTCATCGAAAACTATTTTCAATGAAGTCCTAATTCGTGTCAAGAAATTTATATTATTTCCAATCAACAATGTGTCAAGCACACAAAGTTTTTAGAAATATTATTATGCTCCCACTTACTTTCTTGAAACCACAAGCATCTTCGTTATCCATTGATGAAATGAAACTCCTTTGACTGTTTCATCAAAATTGAAGATTCCAACTCCCTTTTGCTCTCTTCTGTCCATCGTTGGAACTCTGAAGTTTGCATACTTACTAGCATCCTCTGGATCGACAAAATACTTTGGACTGTATCACATACAAGTCCTAGGTTGCATTTCCATCAGATGGAAATCCTTTTGGCATCCATGTTTCATATCTCATGTTGAAATATGTATTAATTGCTAGTTTAACCCGATCTGACTTTAAGCATCGCTACGGTGAGACAATCTTATCGTAGTCAACTCCTTGAATTTGTTATTGCAACGAGTCGAGCTTTATGGATAAAACATTTTATCCACATCAGTTTATAGTTCCATTAATGTTCGTTAGACTCTAAGTCTTCCGAAGGGTTTATCAAGATATAATCTTGAATCATTTATATGGAAACTATCTCGGATTATATTGGCATTTAGCCAATTCCGGAGTCAGGGCCCATCAACGCTTCCTTGTGTGTCGTAGGTATACTGTTGTCTAACAACAATATCTCGCTTGCGCACCTGAGAGGTTTGCACGAGTTTTGCCTACGTCGTTCAGCTGCAAGTTCGATCGAAGTCCATACATCTCATGTAGAGGCTTCCGTATCAGTCGCAGTAGGAAACTCTGAAATCACTTCCAAGGTTCCTTTCCTTTGATCTGATGACGAAGATACTGTTATCTTGTCGAGTTGCACTGTTCTCCCACTCACCTTTTTGCAAGAACCATTCTCTTTAAAAGCATACCGTTTTTGTGGCAAAACTTTTTGCCTCGGTATAGTGGTGGAGGAGTTCCCAATTACTTGGGATAACCTACAAAGTAGTACTTTTCTGATTTGGAATAGGTTTGTAAATATTTTACACAAGCCCCATATTCCAAATGTTAAGAAAAGACAAAGCATGGTTGGGCGTACCATAACATGGCGTCATTTCAACAGACATGATGGTGCTGTTTTCAGTGTAAAAGCCGCAGTCTCTAAAGCATTACTTTAAAAGGGATAATGGCAAATTGATTTATGTCATCTTTGATCTTACCATGTCATAAATGGTTTGAATACATCTTCACGGACGTACCACTCGCAGTGGAGTTCCGGGAGGTGTAAGTTATGAAACCTTTTTTCACAACTCATCAGACATTCGCTAAACTTGTAACTCAAATATTCTTTTCCGCAATCCAATTGTAGGAACATAATTTTCTTGTTACAATAATTTCTTCTTCATTTCGAAAACCTTATGAATGATTTCAAAAGATCCAGACTTCCGTCTCATCAAGTAAATATCCATATATCTACTTGAGTCATTTCTGAAGATAGATAAATCCACTGCTAGCAATAGCATTTATCAGACTACATACATCAAAATGTATGATCATCAATAAGTTCGTTGCTCGTTCCTTATGGCCTGTGAACGGTATTTCAGTCACTTCACTTTTCGGAGGAAAGTTGCAAGTGTCAGATGATTCATAATCAAACGACTTCAAAATCCATCATTATGGAATTTCTCCATGCGGGTTTCTCCAATGTGACCAAATGCAGTGCCACACATGTGTGGTATTCTCTTAGTCTTGCGACATTTAGCGTCAGTGTTATGGATGTATCATATTACCATCAATATTCATAACATACATCCCATCCACGATGGAAGCATGGCCCTTATGTTATTCATGATTCCGAACAACAATTGTTCTTTCATGAACAACACTCTTTCAACAAACATTATGCAAATGGGCTAGAGTGTATAAAACTCTAAAATGATTTATGAAAGTAAATACAGAGGTAATGTATTATTATCAATATTCATAACATACATCTCATTCATAATGAAAGTATGGCCCTTATGTTATTCATAATACCGAACATCAGAAGTTCTCTTATGAACAACCTTCTTGCAAGATACCTTATGCAATGGGCTAGAGTGTGTAACACTCTAAAACGAATTATGAAAATAAATACATAGGTAATACACCGATGGAAGGTATAGTAACTTTTACTAAGTTCCCAACATGTATTTAAACCTCATTCCTGGCTAGTCTTTTAGGCCATAGTAGTTCTTGCATCGAGTCGCAACAGAGTGCAATCGAGTGGGTATCTCTGTGATAAACTCACAATACCTAAGAATCAGTGATTAACATGTTTAATCATAATTCCCAAGAACTATTTCTTTGACCAGCCTTCCATACATCAATAACTTGTATGACTTTCATACATGAGCTGGATATTCCAGTCTTCTCTCTTTTTGCCTTTATACTTCTAACAGTTTAACTTTTAGTATTTCTCCTACTATCAGAAGAAGCACCCAACTTTAAGAGTGGCGTTAGCCCCGGACTTCCAAGGTGTGAAAGTCTCACTAACACCCTTCGGACATTCCCTTTCTCTTTAAGCGGTTGTTTTATTCACCATCATCATATGACCGGCGTTCTACTGGATCCCTCTGTTATTAGTCAAATGCATAGTAAACACTTTTACTAATAGTTTGCAAACAAACATTGCTTTGTTTGTATCTGAAAATGATTTTTAGTTCCATGAATATCACATATCTATCCCAAACTTTTGAAGTTCGGGTCTCATGGAAGCAAGCATATTGCACTTGACTGTAACGGAATTCTAGCTTTTGAATCGAAGGACGAGAGTCACATCATCCATAGCATTTAGCGGGAGGATACCGAAAGCATGCGATAGGACAAAATCCTTCTCGGCACTCTTGAGGAAAATCCTCATATTACGTTACCAACCGTAAAGTTTTAACCAGATATTTAACAGCTTATTCAATTTTAACAGGGAAGGTGGAAACGCGAGCCATTATTCTACAACTATTATGCAAATTTTACTTAGACAAAGTTCATAATTAATTGCACAGAGAATTAAACAAGTTAATTCTACAATGCGCTCCCACTCAAATCAATATCTCTCATAATTGACTGTGAGTGATTCAAGACCCACATTTCCATTCAACGCCCCGGTTCGAGATGAACTCAAATGGCGCAAACTTCAATCGGTAGGCAAACTTGCCGATCACATCTCTATGTGATTCTTGTTCATCTTTCGATGCGTGTGTTCTGATCTCAGGACTGTCCTGCCTGAACGTCAAGACAACCAAGTGATCTCGCTGCGAGGTCTCAACTCACCCGCCTCACACTTCTCTAATCGTTCGCACCCATGGAGATCATGTGATGCCCCGAAGAGATAGGTGCCGTGACGGTGCTACACTTGGGAGAACACTAACTACTTGATATTTTTGTGAGAGATCACCCTAATAAAAAGCGACTACCGCGCAATCAAGAAGGGTGCATCATAAGGGATAAACATCTCAGGCAATTCATAATAGCATGATATGGTATAGCCCTTTCTGACGGAGAAGTCTTTTATTTCTTCGTCTTCGGCATTCGCGTCGGTGTTCACCTTTGCGAAGATTGCCACCACCTTGTCGATGAACAAGATAATATTGCTATCTCTATAGCTAATAAAATAAGTGCATTACTTTAAGGTTGACATGCAGGTCATTAAAGTGACAATCATATGGCTCCAGCCATCATGCCGAATCATGACACGCATGTCATGTTTATTAATTTACATCATATAGTCATCTCATATATAATCAAATTAATATGAGCACTGCTATACCACATCATATGCACATGCAAACCATCCTGCAAAACCAAGTTAGACGCCTCTAATCGGTTTATGCAAAATTTTATTTTACGTGGCTTCTAAGGTTTCGAAACAAACCGAAGCTACCTACGTTTTTATCATCAAGTATGATTATTCAAGTCGCTAGATTAACATCTCAGGGTGTATGAAACACGAGATAATAAAATCTCGAGCCCCATACTAAACTTCGTCATACGCATGACCCCCGTGCAGATCATATCTGCATTGCCCTTTCGTCTGCGAAATTTCATCTTTCTTTATAACTATGGTGGAATTCAAAGAACTGTTAGCACTTCGTTGATCAATCGGGATCGCGGATTGCCAGAACTTTGAAATTCCACCATGCTGTTATCAAGATCAGAAATATGCAAATTCCAGGGAAGCAACAAGAACATCGGGTAACAGATTTCATCTGCTACCCGCACAAATAATTATCAGCAGTAGAACTCATCTACTACAAATTATATTGTGCAACACCCATACATCTCTATGTATTCTAGATCGTAACCTGCATGTACGCATAGCACGGCTCTTGATGCCACTGTAGGGTAACGCAGCAGAAAATAAAAAATTTCCGACCTACGCACCAGCCCAGGACCACTATGGAGACTGCATACAAGGTTTGATTTTTTCCGTTACCGACTCGTAGCGCATCGGAAGTAGAGTCGATGACGATCGGCGGTGCAGATCCCCGCAGCTAGGATTTACAACCTCCCAACCGCGAGGATGTACTCCCACATCTGCCCCTCGGACAGCCCTCTGGGAGGCAGTTGGACAGTCCCTCGGACGGTGTCGCGGACAGCCCTTCGGGAGGACATTCGAAACTCGGACGGTCACTCGGACAGCCCTTCAGGAGGACCCCCCGAAACTCGGACAGTAACTTGGACAGCCCTTCGGGAGGCACTCTCGAACTAAGACCGAAACTACGATCTCTCTACAGAGTTGCACACATACGGTGTCATCTATCCGGCAGGGCTTCGCCGTCCAGAACTAGTTCCCACCGGAACCCAGACAGCCTTTCGGCTCTACGAAAACTCTTTTCGTGGGAGGGAGAGAGAGAGAGCCAGATGAGCATGGCATGTGTATGAGAGCAATCATGAGTTTTGGGGCAGCCCCCTCACCTCTATTTATAGGAAAGCCAAGGGGTAGGATGGGCACTTCCAAAAAACCCAAAATGCCCATGAAGGAAAACTTCCATAAGGGCACAAAGGAGAAATAATGGAGCAAGTGGGGCTCCATGGAGGAGCCCACATGTGGCCGGCCAACCCCTCTTGGGGGCCCCCCCCAAGGGGGGTTTCTTAGCCCCCAAGCCTTCTAGAAGCCTTTTGGAAAATATCCCAAAAGGTGACTTTCCATAAAGTTAACCAAAAAGCACTTCCACTATTCACGAAGACATTTTTCTGCGTCCGTTAAATCCCAAATTATTTCTGTGTGCCTAGAACAATTCCAGTACCCACTAAAACAATTTTGAACGCATTCCGAAACAATTCCGGAACAATGTTTCTTCAGCGAAAAGCAACCAAATCGGTTCCGGCTGCTCCGGAACATTTCCGGTTTTTCCTCCGGAAAAATCCCAGAAGTTTCCAGAATGATTCTGGCACCCTCCAAGAATTTCCAGACATGTGCCGAAACCAATTTGACTTAATGGAATACCCTGAAACAACTTTTCAGTTTTACCGGAACTATTCCGGTGTCCTCTCCGGAACGTTTCCGTTTCGTCCGAAACTTTTTCGGTGATTTTCTCTCAGACTCCTTGTCTAGTATTCAGCAGATAGATGACCCTTAAGCGTGTGAACCTATAGGTTCGGTGAAGTATAGACATGACCGGAACTCTTTCCGATCAATACTCAACATCGGAGCCGTGGACACCCATATTGACCCCTATACCCACACGAATGAATATTCGAGTGAACCTCCAGTTGCCGTGTGCTATTCCTGTTGCTTCGCGATATGTTACAAAACCCGAGGTGAGATTTATCGGCATCCCCGTGGATCAACAACTTGTCCACTATGCCAGTTACCTCGTTGCCGGTTTTGTCCTCTTTTCTCGTTTCTGTGTTCCGGCATCCTCGTGATCAAATCACATTGTGTCTGGCCAGACGGTGATGGGCCCAGAGATATCTCTCCATCGTCGGAGGAGCAAATCCCAATCTTGAGCTATCAAGTTACTTGACATACTTTTCCATGAACACGTAAGCCGCCGTAATAGCCACCCATTTACGGATGATGTTTAACAAACCCCAAAGTTCATGAAGCAAGCATGAAGAAACTCGATACTCTCATGGTCTAAGGAATTATGCAAACGTAAACCATCTATGTGTTATAAACCATTAACTTGTGACGAATGAATCTCATAGCATAATATCAATTCGGGTCGATTCAACACAAGTGTTCTTCTAACATTGTGCCCTCAAAATTGCCGGCATAGACATGTCCATGATCAGGAAAACAGGACCATCATGCAACACTTGAGCTAGTCTTAGAGGCATGACTAGGAATACATTTTACCGTTTATTATTCCACACGTGCATATGAGTCTTCCTTCGAGCCTCGTGGTTATTGTAGACTCGAGAACCATAGCAGTTATAGCATGGAACATAAACATAATTATGAACATGGAGATAAATAATAATCATTTATTATTGCCTCTAGGGCATATCTCCTACAACAACAGTGTAATGTAACAGTGTGTCCGTAACATCAAGGTGGAAATCCGAGGAATCACCCTCGATGGATTCCCACTCGATGTAACTGTCAAGGTGAACTTGGAGGAATCACCCTCGATGGGTTCACACTTGATGGGCTGCACGACAGAGGCATCATCGGAGGTGGTGAAAGAGGAATCACCCTCGGTAACCCACAACCGACTAGCTACGCTACAGAGATATCATCGGGAGTGGGGTAGGTGGTATCACCCTCAGCACTCGATAGTTGCTCTGCAAAGTCGTACAACTAAGGGGGGGGGGTGTGTGCGGTGATGTGTCGGTCTCTGCACGTCGACCACACTGATCGAGCATCCGGAAGGAAAGCATGGCAACACACAAGGGTGCAGGGCCACTGATGGATCACTAACCAACCTATACTAAGCATATAGGATAGCAGGTAAGGTATCAACAACAAGTTACAAAATCAGGATCTGCCTCAGAATAGGAGCTGCGAACAACAGTAGCAAAATCTAATGCAAGCATGGGAGAGAAAGAATGGGCGATATAGGAATGATCAAGGGGGTTTTGCTTGCCTGGAAGCTCTGCTGAGAGGGGCTAGACATCCGGGGCATAGTCGTACTCGGGAGTAGCGTCAGTCTCAGAGTCTACCGGAGAGGAAACGGGGAAGAAACAATAAATATAAAGCAAACAAATGCATCACATTGCATGACATGACAGTAAGCTATGCTAGGGGTGACCTAATGCAGTGCTACATGTTACAGACGGTGCGGGAAAATATCTGGGAATATTTTCCCGATTTTAGGCAATTATCGGACAGACGATCCGAAGGGGAAGGTTCCATGTTTGTAGTGTTGGAGGCACGTGACACGTATGTGGATGGCATATTCGGATTCGTCATATTTTTCTGATCATTTTTCATATATAAATTATTTTCATCCGAGTTACAGATTATTTCCTATGATTTTTCAAAGTTTTAGCAATATTCTGAAATTCCTGGATTAAATATTAATTCGAAAAACAGAGGGCTAAAATGCTAAGTACACCCCAAAAGTGTACCCAGCCAAAAGCCACAGAGGCTGACAGTGGGCCCAGTTGACTGGGTCAACTGTTCAGTCAGCAGAGGCTGACTGGTGGGGCCCCTGCTGAGTCAGCAGGCTGACTGGGTCAACCCTATCCCCTTAAACAGTGGTAGGACCCCACATGTCAGTGAGCGTTAGCAACTAACAGAGTTAATTTAATCTAACGGGTTAATTAGCTACGTGGGACCCCACTGTCGGTGACTAACTAATTACCAGATTAGGTTAGTTTATAAAACCAGTTTAATTAGCGGGTGGGGTCCACATGTCAGTGGCTGGGGCTGCCCAGTCAGCACGTTGACTGGGTCAACGCGGTCAACGGGGTCCACAGGGCCCACTGGCAGTGACCCAGGGTGGGCCCCAGGGCCGGCCACGTCAGCGGCGGCGCGGGAGCAGGCTCCGGCGACCAAATCCGCGGCGGAGCGGCTCGGGACCTCGCCGGAAAACCGCTATGGGCGTCCATTTTGCGCAGGGCCAGTCGCGTTCGAACGGCCACTCAACGGCGCGTCGATCTACGGTGGTGGCGCCACCGGAGAAGCCCTACAACGACGACGGCGACGAGCGCGGCGGACGGCCGGAATCGGGCGAGGTCAAGTACGTTGTTACGGGGCACGGGAGGCCGCGTGCGTGGGCTCGTTGGACTACTAGGAGCTCTAGAAGCTCGACGCGCTGCCCAGGAGCGAGCGCGGCTGCCTGCGAGCGCGACTGCGACGAGCTCGACGACGGCGAGCACGGCCATGACGGAAGCGACGGCTACGGGCACGGAAAAGAGCAGGGGAGTGAAGGGGTCGACGCGGGTGCTCACCGGGTGGCACATGGTGGCCGTTGGGGGGGGGTTTAGGAGCTGCAGCGGTGACGGGCTTGACGTCAAACGCCGGCGGATCCCGAGGTAGATGACGGCTCGATCCCGGCGATGCAGGGGCTCCCAGCTCCGTCGGGTTGCAGTAGTTGACACGGCGGACAACGGCGGAGCTGACGGGCAAGGTTTCGGGCGGCGAGGGCGACGGTGGCTACGTGGGCGAGGAGGCCATGGCGTCGATGGCGCTCGGGTGCGGTGGAGAGCGAGAGGGAGAGCGCAGGAGGGGGGAAAGGATAGGGACGACGACGGGGTCGAGGAGGCTCGCTCTTATCCCCTCGGTGACCCTGTAGCGTCACCGTGTCGGCCAGTCGCCGACGTCGCGCGCTCTGGCCACAGGCGTGGCGACACGGAGGCGAGGAGGACGACGACCGCGCGGCGAGGCAGGCTGGGCCGGCTGGGCCAGGCACTGTGCACTAAGGCCCAGTGCATAGTGGCCTTTCTCCTTTTCTTTCTGTTTCTTTTTCTGTTTCTTTTTTCAGTAGCTATTTTGCCTTTTATTTAGCCACCAAATGACTTTTGTAAAATATGGGACTTGGCCACATAAATACATTGCAATATTTGACACTGCCACAAAATGTTTGGGAGGAGTTTGAATTGATTTGAATTTTGCATAAATAAAAAGGCATTTAAAAATGCTGATTTGTCACTGTTTTAATTGCTAGAGCCCATTTATGCAAATAAGTGATGTTGTTTTCCTTAACAAATAATTGCTATGGAATATTTGCTAAATGATGAACTATTTTGCAGCAACTTTTGTGCAACTTTAAATTTCACTTGAAATTTGAATTGATTTCAGTGGTGGAATTTGAAATGAGATATGAATCCAATGTGATCAAGCATTGCAAATCAAGGTGACTTAGCATAATCATTAAGGATCACTGTAGCTCATTACATAGGGGTGTTACAATTCTCCTCCTCTAAAAGAAATTCTCGTCCCGAGAATTAAGAGGTAGAAGGAAAAAGATTAGGGTATTCTTCCCGTAGGCGATCTTCACGTTCCCAAGTGGCTTCATCTTCAGTATGATTCGACCACTGCACTTTAAGGAACTTGATTTTCTTCTGACGGGTTCGACGTTCAGCTTGATCAAGAATGCGGATCGGATGCTCTTTATAAGAGAGATCATCTTGCAATTCGAGCAGAATAGTTTACTATCTCATCCGAAGGATGTAGGAGTTGGACGGTTTTAGGGCCACAATCGATCCAGTCGCATCAACAGCCATAGTCTGGCGTACAAGCTGTCTTGCGGGACGCATCTAAAACAAGGAGGTCAATGATGTCAAATGACAGTGTGTCAATCATACATCATGCATTCAAGGAATAGTTGCAAATAATTCAGCTCTCCGGGTTGATGTGATCACGAGAACCTAATGTTAGAGTTAGTAAAATCTTTAACCCGAAAAGAAGAGAGATCAGAGTCCCAGAGTAAAGAAGAGGAATAAAAGATCCTAAACCCATCCATTGGCGATGTGGGCCCGTAAGCCACACAACAAGGTTAGTAAAACAGTTTTTCAAAGACTAGACTCAACTTCAACCAAGGAGTTGGAAAGGGGCTTCCTACAGACAGTCGGCTCTGATACCAACTTGTGACGCCCCGACTCAATCGTGCACTAATCATACACACAAATGTGCACGATCAAGCCCAGGGACTCACGGGAAGATATCACAACACAACTCTAGAGATAAAATAAAATAATACAAGCGTTATATTACAAGCCAGGGGCCTCGAGGGCTCGAATACATAAGCTCGAGATACACAAGAGTCAGCGAAAGCAACAGTATCTGAGTACAGACATAATTAGACAAAGTTGCCTTAAGAAGGCAGAGCAAAACAACGACAACTAGATCGAAAAGGCGCATGCCTCCTGCCTGGGAGCCTCCTAAACTACTCCTGGTCATCGGTCTCCACGTAGTAGTAGGCTACGTCGGTGTAGTAGTAGTCGTCGGCGGGAACAGTTATCTCCGGGACTCCGCCATCTGATCGCAGCAATCGGGTAGGGAGGAAAAAGGTAGCAAAGCAATCGTGAGTACTCATCCAAAGTACTCGCAAGACTTACATCAGAACTATTCTATTTATGCATCGGTATCAAATGAAGGGGCTGTATATATGGACTAGACTGCAGAAATGCCAGAATAGAGAGAAGGCCTAGCCTATCGAAGACTAGCATCTTGCAGCGTCTTGCAGCAACAGAAGAGAGTAGAATAATATAACATGTAGTAACAAATATATATTAGTATCGCCCAGAGATTCTTCCTCATCAACCCCGCGAGGAAGCGATCCCGGAGCCATCATATCAGTTTAGTGTCACGTGTATCCAGTTCTAGTTGTAGAAGATCGGGATACAACTCCGAGCGTCCTGTTACCGTGGACACGGCTATTCGAATAGATAACTTCCCTGCAGGGGTGCACCAACTTACCCAACACGCTCGATTAACTCCGGCCGGACACACTTTTCCTGGTCATGCCCGGCCTCGGCTGATCGACACGACGTAGTCCTACCTAGGCTCCGCAGAGAGGTCCCCGCCGGTCTACATCCTAAGTGCGAAGGGGTCATGGGCCAATCGTCCTAAGCACTCCGGGTCATTGTGCGACGAGCCGGGACGAGCACCACCTCATCCTGGATGGCACTGGCCCGACAGGCCCACAATGCTGAACTGGACGTCTGACAGAGCTTTCGGGAGAATCGCACGCCGCCGAGTGCCCATACTTATTCCCGCGTGGTGGTTAGTGCGAAAAGGCCAGAAGCCTACTCAGATCATATATCCAAACCGTTAGTGTATTGCGAGCTCGCGGTGACGATCAGTGATCCTGTTGCCCCGTCTCCCGGACTTACGGCAAGGGTCAGGCCCATCCCTCTCCTGGGGCAGTCTCTGCCTTCCCGGCCGTGCCGCGTAATTATCTCGCGGGTACCCTCCTAGTCAACCCGACATATCCAGAGACTGTCGGGAACTCAGGTCCACCTCTACCGGGGTGGTACCGCCTGTCCCTTCAGTCCCGCAGTAACAGTTAAAAAGGGGCAACAATGTAAGGTAACAGTGTGTCTGTAACATCAAGGGGGAAATCTGAGGAATCACCCTCGATGGATTCCCACTCGATGTAACTGTCAAGGTGAACTTGGAGGAATCACCCTCGATGGGTTCACACTTGAGGGGCTGCACGACAGAGGCATCATCGGAGGTGATCAAAGAGGAATCACTCTCGGTAACCCACAACCGACTAGTTACGCTACAGAGATATCATCAGGAGTGAGGTAGGAGGTATCACCATCGGCACTCGATAGTAGCTCCGCAGAGTCGTACAACTAAGGGGGGGGGTGCGGTGATGTGTCGGTCTCTGCACGTCGACCACACTGATCGAGCATCCGGAAGCAAAGCATGGCAACACGGACAAGGGTGCGGGGCCACTGATGGATCACTAACCAACCTATACTAAGCATATAGGATAGCAGGTAAGGTATCAACAACAAGTTACAAAATCAGGCTATGCCTCAGAATAGGAGTTGTCGAACAACAGTAGCAAAATCTAATGCAAGCACGGGAGAGAAAGAATGGGCGATATAGGAAAGATCAAGGGGGTTTTGCTTGCCTGAAAACTCTGCTGAGAGGGGCTGGACGTCAGGGGCGTAGTCGTACTCGGGAGCAGCGTCAGTCTCAGAGTCTACCGGAGAGAAGAGGGGGAAGAAACAATAAATATAAAGCAAATAAATGCATCACATTGCATGACATAACAGTAAGCTATGCTAGGGCTAACCTAATGCAATGCTACACGTTACAAACGGTGCGGGAAAATATCTAGGAATATTTTCCCGGCTTTAGGCAATTATTGGAGAGACGATCCGGAGGGGAAGGTTCCATGTTTAAAGTGTTGGAGACATGTGACAGGTATGTGGATGGCATATTCGGATTCGTCATATTTTTCTGATCATTTTTCATATATAAATTATTTTCATCCGAGTTACGGATTATTTCCTATGATTTTTCAAAGTTTTAGCAATATTCTGAAATTCCTGGATTAAATATTAATTCGAAAAACTGAGGGCTAAAATGCTAAGTACACCCAAAAGTGTACCCAGCCAAAAGCCACAGGGGCTGACAATGGGCCCAGTTGACTGGGTCAACTGTCCAGTCAGCAGAGGCTGACTGGTGCGGCCCCTGCTGAGTCAGCAGGCTGACTGGGTCAACTCTATCGACTTAAACAGTGGCAGGGCCCCACATGTCAGTGACTGTTAGCAACTAACAAAGTTAATTTAATCTAACGGGTTAATTAGCTAGGTGGGACCCCACTGTCAGTAACTAACTAATTACTAGATTAGGTTAGTTTATAAAACCAGTTTAATTAGCGGGTGGGGTCCACATGTCAGTGGCTGGGGCTGCCCAGTCAGCACGTTGACTGGGTCAACGCGGTCAACGGGGTCCACGGGGCCCACTGGCAGTGAACCAGGGTGGGCCCCAGGGCCGGCCACGTCAGCGGCGGCGCCGGAGCAGGCTCCGGCGACCAAATCCGCGGCGGAGCGGCTCGGGACCTCGCCGGAAAACCGCTACGGGCGTCCATTTTGCGCGGGGCCAGTCGCGTTCGAACGGCCACTCAACGGCGCGTCGATCTATGGTGGTGGCGTCGCCGGAGAAGCCCTACAGCGACGGCAGCGACGAGCGCGGCGGACGGCCGGAATTGGGCGAGGTGGAGTACGTTGTTACGGGGCACGGGAGGGCGCGTGCGTGGGCTCGTTGGACTCCTAGGAGCTGCAGGAGCTCGATGCGCTGCCCAGGAGCGAGCGCGGCTGCCTGCGAGCGTGACTGCGACGAGCTCGACGACGGCGAGCACGGCCATGACGGAAGCGACGGCTACGGGCGCGGAAAAGAGCAGGGGAGTGAAGGGGTCGACGCGGGTGCTCACCGGGTGGCACACGATGGCCGTTGGTGGGTTTAGGAGCTGCAGCGGCGACGGGCTTGACGTCAAACGCCGGCGGATCCCGAGGTAGACGACGGCTCGATCCCGGCGATGCAGGGGCTCCCAGCTCCGTCGGGTTGCAGCAGTTGACGCGGCGGACGACGGCGGAGCTGACGGGCAAGGTTTCGGGTGGCGAGGGCGACGGTGGCTACGTGGGCGAGGAGGCCATGGCGTCGACGGCGCTCGGGTGCGGTGGAGAGCGAGAGGGAGAGCGCAGGAGGGGGGAAAAAGGATAGGGACGACGACGGGGTCGAGGAGGCTCGCTCTTATCCCCTCGGCGGCCTGTAGCGTCACCGTGTCGGCCAGTCGCCGGCGTCGCGCGCTCTGGCCACCGGCGTGGCGACACGGAGGCGAGGAGGACAACGACCGCGCGGCGAGGCAGGCCTGGCCGGCTGGGCCAGGCACTGTGCACTAAGGCCCAGTGCACAGTGGCCTTTCTCCTTTTCTTTCTATTTCTTTTTTTGTTTCTTTTTCCAGCAGCTATTTTGCCTTTTATTTAGCCACCAAATGACTTTTGTAAAATATGGGACTTGGCCACATAAATACATTGCAATATTTGACACTGCCACAAAAGGTTTGGGAGGAGTTTGAATTGATTTGAATTTTGCATAAATGAAAAGGCATTTAAAAATACTGATTTGGCACTGTTTTAATTGCTAGAGCCCATTTAAGCAAATAAGTGATGTTGTTTTCCTTAACGAATAATTGTTATGGAATATTTGCTACATGATGGACTATTTTGCAGCAAGTTTTGTGCAACTTTAAATTTCACTTGAAATTTGAATTGATTTCAGTGGTGGAATTTGAAATGAGATATGAATCCAATGTGATCAAGCATTGCAAATCAAGGTGACTTAGCATAATCATTAAGGATCACTGTAACTCATTACATAGAGGTGTTACACAGAACATATTTCAAGGGTGGATACTGAGTATGTGGAGTCGGAGTCGTTGAGGCGAGGGAACATTTGTTGATGAGATGATGTTGATGAGCAATATTGAGGGATAGAGTGGGTGATTTGAGTCAAGTTTTGCTTATTTAGGCATGTGTTGTGTTTTGGTTGTGCCATCATGAAATTGGTCATGTTCTACAATGGTCGGTGGTGTCCTGTTCCTACGATTAATGTGTAGATGTGTTATAACTTTGGTTCTTCTCGGGTTTTTCTGTAGTGATCTAGGCTCGAATTTCTTCTTAATTAATGGAACATGCGAAGCTTTTATCTCAAGTTTTAAGAAGGAAAGAAAGAATGGTACCGTGTCATCTAGGCATACATAGCTGTATGTCTAGATGACTCCAGTTGTTTTGTTGGTGCATCGACAAAAGGCATTGGATGTGCTGATTTTGTCTTCGTGTTTGTCAAAGCTTAGGGTCTCTTTGATCCGCGGGATTTGTAAAGCACAAGAATAGGAAAAACACATGAATAGAGTGGCATGACATACCCGTAAAAAAAAGAGTGTCATGACATATTGAATGCTACATGATTATATGGTTTGTTTGATTGTGCATAAGATAAAATAAATGATTTTTTAAAATGATGTTGGAGTGGATGAAAATTTTCGTATGAAATGTAGTACAAATGAATTATAATTTAAAATTCCTTTGCAATGAGATTCTGCGAATCAAAGAAGCCAGGTAGGGAAAAACTCATGGGGATTAGAATTCTTCAAATTTCTTTAAAATGAAAGAGGGCCTTCATTTGCGAAAATGCTAAATGGAGAACGAGCTTCATGGAGCTCATTTAAAAAAAAAATCAAAATTCACATTTTGAAGCTTCAAACAATTCTAAAAGAAATTACACACGTTCATTCAAATGCATACTACATGTGTGTAAAATTTGAAGATGCTATACATTACGATGAGAGCTACAGTAAAAAGACAAAAATAGTGATTTTGAAAATGGTGAACAGTACACACACTAATCACTATCAAAAATCCATGAATTTGTCTGTTTTGTGTAGCTTTCATCATAATGTATTTTATCGTCATACTTTATGCACATGTCGAATGCAAACCATATGAACGTGTATAATTCTTTTAGAATTTCTTGAAACTTCAAAATTTGATTTTAAAATTTTCAAAAAAAAAAAAAGAGCTCCATGGAGCTCATCCTCCAGAACGCCCTACTCCTCCATTTAACTCTAGCCAAGATCCAAGGATCTCAACCTTGTATAATTTGACGATGATTGGTTGGAGGTAGGTAGCCTCAAACCTGGAAGGAGGCGCCCTATCCAACATCATGAACCAGCTCTCCCACACATTCTTCTCGACCATCAACTTCCCCACTATGCCACTGCCTAATAAAGGGCTTCCTTTGCAGTTTGCGCGCTGCAGGTAAATGCACGCGTACGTTTACTTTTCCACCACGAATTTGGATGAAAATTGCAGCGCCGCACGTACCTAGTGAATCCTGTCCAGAATTTTAGATAACTCGGAAATGGATATATCTGATGCTTGAAGCCACTCATTGGGTGCCGGCATGTCTACGACGTACTGCATGCGCGGCGCGTGGCGTACAAGTCACGAATACGTGCCGCCGTCAGGCCGAGCTGGCATGTGCCGGTTACCGCGCCGAGCGTGCACAGCCATGCGACGAGCAGCCGGTGCCGCGCCGGCCGGGACAAAGCCGCCGCGCCAAGTTGCCGCCGCCCGGTCGCTTGGGCACGCCGCACACGTCGTCGAGACGCTCGTTTGACGTCCACAATGCGTTCGCGAGAGTGGGAGACATCGATCCTTCCCATTCGAGAAACTGTTCCAGGATGTACACTCCCGCGCGCCTGTCGGCATCGTCGCATCGGCGTGTCACGTGGGTCGTGCGCGCGACGTTCAACCGAGACGAGAGTATAAGACCACATGTGTCTGTCACCTTCCATGCGTGGCACGCTACTTATATCGTGTTCACACGGACATTGCCATCTGCACGTACATACGTACCGCCAGGTGCCCGGCATCTTGCTACCCACATGAACTACCACCCCAAGCACCTTATCAAATCCAAGTACATTACATTTATATTATGGATTTCTCCATGTGGATGGTGATCCTCATCCAGTACCATGGACAGAGACGGTGAGAGCGCGAAATTTATCTTACCGAAGTCGACGCCGAGCGCGCGTCATCATCACAAGATATGTTGAATCCAACGCCGGAGACCTACCGTCTACGGCAGTACGGCACGGCCGCACGGCCGCTGTGTGGCCGAACCGCGCCACCCAGCCGCCCCGCCACGGTGTCGATCAGTCATCCGTCCCCTATATATAACTCCATGGGCGGATGCTTATGCTCGTATACCGCCACCTAATTAACCAGCTCCTGACCCAGAGAGACCAAGAGATGGCCTCCTTCTCCAAGCAGGCGGCACTCTTCTTGCTGGCAGCGCTGCTGCTGTGCGTCCTCTGCACTAGAGGGCAGGCAGCAAGGCCTACACCAGGATCCATCCACCACAAATCACAGGTAGATACGACCTGTATACAGAGTGCCAATCATAGGTTTCGTTAATTAATTTGTTGGTCATTTTATAATGCTCGGCTCGGTGTTTGATGATCTGCAGGGTGCTGGCTCCGCCATCTCCCATGAGAAGATTGCTGCAGGAGCCGGGATGGAAATGGAGCAGGAAGATCAGGAGGCGATGAGAGGATGCGAAGGAGGGGAAGGAGTGGAGGAGTGCTTGATGAGGAGGACCCTCGTCGCTCACACCGACTACATCTACACCCAAGGGAAGCACAACTAGATGATGTGCTGAAACCCTGAAACTGCTGGTGCTTACGAAGGACTCCGTGAACGGAAGGCCATATCTGGATGATCGCATGCTTAAGCAGGCCCTACTTAAGAAAGGCATTTTTCATGAGCTCGTCGGTCTGTTCTGGAGTCCCATGCATCGTCTGTGAATTACAGCTATTGTCGCCGCCACTTTGTATTTTCCACGTTTCCTTGTTTTCAGGTCATGTATATGTTCTGGACTCGAACTTTTATCATCATATTTGTAATTATTGAATATATTATCTCTTTATCCATACACTGAATACTACAGTTATACTCATAGCTAACATACTGTTCTTCGTGATTGATTAAAGCTATGGAGTTAAGACGACGATTGTTAGTTAGACAACCCGACGTCATAAGATGCCTATACGGAAAGGAACTACCCAAAACATTGCGGGGATGACAGTACGCAGTCAGGATTAGACCACCGGCCTACCTGCTGGCTATTATAAGCATTGACTTTCCTCTTGTCTAGTTCCTTTTGCTCCATCTATTACTTCATCATTGTTTGTCGTACTCCTAGTGGCCAAATGAATGATAAAGTTTTTGTAGCAGTTGAATCTCGGCACTTTCTGGACGCCTTGTTGGTCAACTCTCTTATTAGCTGGTCGAGGGGCTGGTTCCGCTCAGAATGCTTTATGAAGCGCGCGCGGTCGCCACTAAATTTTACTTCAGAGAGAAAACATGCCTCAGTTCTTTATAACTGTAATTGACAAGATACCTTTGATGTAAGTAAACTCATGTAGGTTGTTTGTATGGTTGTAACTCATAAATCCATGGCCAAATCCCCGCGTCGCTGCTGCATATTTTGGAGCCTTCCGCAGCGGGAGGGAGCTCCGCCCCCACCGCTCGATCTCCCTCCTCCGGCACCTCCTCCACAACAGAGAGCAGATCCGGAACCCTCTCACCATCCTCTCTCCATCCCATCCCGCCCCCGCGTCACCCCCCTCGGGAGACTCGGGTGGTGCCGCAACCCTAGCCACCGGGGGCGTCATCTCCTTCCTCCCCTCCCTCCGTCGTCGCTGGGGGACGCCGCCGGGCTAAGCTCGGGGGCCGACGGTGGTGGCAGGGGTCTCCCTCTCTTCCGCGGCATGGGGGTGGTGCGGGGCCCCTCGGCGTGAGGAGGCGTGGCCGTTCGGGTCTTGACGGCGCGACGGCCGGTCCTGCTTCGGGCGGCGGCGGCCGGTTATGCAGCGGCAGGCCATCTGACCTCGGATCGGCGGCGGCGGCGTGCAGGGCCTGGTGGACGGGTCGGCTGCATGCGTGGTCTGGCCTCCAGTCAAATCTGATCTGACCGGTGCGGCCTGCTCGATGCGCGGTGGCGGAGATCGGTGACGGTCCCGTGCACACAATGCTGGATGGAGGTTCGTCGAGCAGATCCGGGTGAAAACCTTGCTCTCAGCTAGTTGCCAAGGCCGGCGATGGCGACGCTCTTCTATGTCGTCCCCTTCTTGAAGGCATCGCCATGAAGAAGCTCCAGACCTCTATCCGCTACCTCCAGGGGAAACCCTAGATCAGTCGATCGGATGACGGCGGCGCTCTTGTGTCGTTCCTCCCTTGGGGGTGTCATTCTTGGAGGTGTGCATTGGCTCGAGAGACCAGTGGACGGTTTCAGCGGTGGAGTGACGTTTCATGTGACGCATCGACGACGTGGAGTCTCGGCGGCGTGGCACTGCAGGGTCTCGGCGACAGATGTGTGATGATGGACGCGCGTAGGGAGGTGGCGTTGTCTGGTGTCGTGGTGGCGTCGACGGCAGGCCAGACAAGGTCGATGGGTCGATACTTGCTCTGAAGATGGATCGGTGAAAGACGGTGGCGGCGGCTTCTGCAGCGTGCGCATGCGGTGCCCGCTGAGAGTGCGCTGGACCGGTGAGTGCCCCAGACCCGGCGATTGCGGCTTGGTTGAGGCCTCCGGTTTTAGATGTTGGGCTTTGGTGTGAGGTCTGGGCAGGCGGCCTGAACAATACACACCCCTTCATCAAGTTGATAAGATTGCGACAAATGTTGTCAAGATGATGGTTTTGTAGGAGATATGCCCTAGAGGCAATAATAAATGTTATTATTATCTCCAAGTTCGTAATTGTGTTTATATTCCGTGCTATAACTGCTATGGTTCTCGAGTCTACAATAACCACGAGGCTTGGAGGAAAACTCATATGCACGTGTGGAATGATAAACGGTAAAAAGTATTCCTAGTCAAGCCTCTATGACTGGCTCAAGTATTGCATGATGATCATGTTTTCCTAATCATGGGCATGTCTATGCCGGCAACTTTTGAGGGCACAATGTTAGGAGAACACTTGTGTTGAATCGACCCGATTTGATGTTATGCTATGAGATACATTCGTCACAAGTTAATGGTTAATAACACAGAGAAAGTTAACGTTTGCATAATTCCTTAGACCATGAGAGTATCAAGTTCTTTCATGCTTGATTCATGAACTTTGGGGTTTGTTAAACGTTATCCGTAACTGGGTGGCAATTACGGCGGCTTACGGGTTCATGGGAAAGTATGACAAGGGACTTGATAGCTCAAGATTGGGATTTGCTCCTCTGACGATGGAGAGATATTCTTTGGGCCCTCTCGGTGTTACGGTATCCATCATCGTCTGGCCAGACACAATGTGATTTGATCACAGGGATGCCGGAACACGGAAACGAGAAGAGAGAACAAAACCGGTAATGAGGTAACTGGCATAGTGGACAAAGTTGTTGATCCACGGGGATGCCGATAAATCTCACCTCGGGTGTTTGTAGCATATCGCGAAGCAACATGAATTGCACACGGCAAACTGGAGGTTCACTCGAATATTTATTCGTGTGGGTATAGGGGTCAATATGGGTGTCCACGGTTCCGCTATTGATCATTGATCGGAAAGTGTTCCGGTCATGTCTATACTTCACCGAACCTATAGGGTCACACGCTTAAGGGTCATCTATTTGCTGAATACTAGACAAGGAGTCTGAGAGAAAGTCAACGGAAGAGTTCCGGAGAGAACACCGGAATAGTTTTGGTAAAACCGAAAAGTTGTTTCGGAGTATACCATTAAGTCAAAATGGTTTCGGCACACGCCTGGAACTTTTTGGAGGGTGCCAGAATTGTTCTGGGAACTTCTGAAATTTTTCTGGAGAAAAAAACCGGAAATGTTCCGGAGCTGCCAGAACCGCTTTGGTTGCTTTTCGCTGATGAAAATCACTGATCCGGAATTGTTTCGGAACGCGTCCAAAATTATTTTAGTGGGTACTGGAAATGTTCTAAGACCTACAGAAATATTTTCGGATTAATCGGTCGCGGAAAATGCTTCATGAATAGTGGAAACACTATTCTGAGTAGTGAAAACACTATATGTAAATAGTGGAAACACTATTGTAAATAGTGGAAAACACTATTAGGGGATGATGCATGCATGGTGATGGAGGCAACACTATTTGGAAGCCTCCCCATCTTGCCCTTTATGTGGGACATAAAGCATGAGCATTTTGGGTTTTTCAAGTGTCACCCTACCCCTTGGTTTTCCTATAAATAGAGGTGGAGATGAGCTCTCCACACACACTCTTCTCTCACATACAAATGCCATGCATGATCTAGCTTTCTCTCTTCCTCCCAGCGAAATAGTTTCGTAGAGCCGAAAGGCTATCTGAGTTCCAGTGGGAACTAGTTCTGGACGGCGAAGGCCTGCCGGATAGCTGACACCGTATGTGTGCAACCCCGTAGAGAGGTCGTAGGTTCGATCTTTTGCCCGAGGGATTGTTCGAGGGTCCTCCCGAAGGGCTGTCCGAGATACCGTCCGAGTTCGAGGGTCCTCCCATAGGGCTGTCCGTGACACCGTCCGAGGGACTGTCCGACTGCCTCCCGAAGGGCTGTCCGAGAGACTGTCCGAGGGGCAGACGAGGGAGAACATCCTCGCAGTTGGGAGGTTGTAGATCCTAGCTGCGGGGATCTGCACCGACGATCTTCATCGACTCTACTTCCGCTGCGCTACGAGTCGGTAATGATCAGATCAAAACCTTGTATGCATCTCCATAGTGATCCTGGGCATGTTCATAGTGCGGAAATTTTTTGTTTTCTGCTGCGTTCCCCTATAGGTTTCAGACTTATTGATGTATTACTCTGTAAGGTCTTGGTGAATAATTAATAAAATGACGATACGCATCGCCCTCATGCAGCGGCTGGGGTCATCCTCCTTTTCGAAAAAAAATCCCCGCGACGCTCCTAGGGCTACATGGGAAAAGCCTAGCTGCCCACCGCCACCAGAAAGATGCGGCCATCTGTGGACGGCGGCGGCGGGGCTGGTTTCATCACGTGGCTCCTCTTTCCTAAGAAATCCTAGGCCGAAGTGGTCGATCGAGTAGAGCAAGACGTCAGTCTTTCTGTTGTAGATGATCATTATCGAAGAAGATGTACATTCAAATGAGAAAAGAGGGCATTGTTTGAGAGGAAATAAAAATATATTTATCTGCGGATTTTTCAGAACAAGCAACTGATTGAGCAACTAGCACGAAATCCATTGTGCGTTAGCGCCTTCTTGAGGTGATGGCCACGTGCGACCTGCTCGTCCTTCTTTGGCGTACTGGCCCAGCAGGGGCATACCCTTGCTCTCCGGTGGCGCGACATGGCGGCATCGCGGTCTCCGCAGCCCTCCCAGCCGCAGCTTTAACCGGTCACACCAAAATACTATTAGAGATAAATACACTTTCAATGAGGAGGGATGTGGATGATGGTAGGGAGCGAAACACATGAGGTGAAACGGGGACCTTACGTCTTTTTTTTAATATATACCAAATAATTGCTCATGTGTTGCAACGTAGTATAAATGTTCTAGTATGTTAGCCCGTGATTTGCCCGCACATGTTAATGTGATTGTGTAAAAAAAGAATTTTTATTTGGTAAACACTTATTTGATCAATACTTATTAGCTTACCAAAGAAAACATAATTTATTTGATAAGTCAATAAAAGGTGTGGTAGGTTATGTGATTTTAAGAGAAAACCGGTGAAAAACTAGAGATTACAAGAACAAAATTAAAAGAAGAATAGGAAGGGGAAACATTGCATAAACTTGGACGAAGAACCAGCGGATGACATAACCTTGCGTCCCTTTTAAGTATGAGAGATAGAAAGAGATTTTTATTAGATTTAGATTCAAACTAGAAGGATATATGCGCGCTTTGCTGCGCCGGTAAACAGTAATGAAGAGTCAAACATGTCTTATTGATGCACGTTATCTTCATTTCTTAGGTGAGTGGCAAAGTACATCACTTTTCATTACATTCAAATCTATTCATGAAAACATCAAAATATGAAGCAAAAAATGTGCATTGTTAATTCCCAAAGACACTGAACATTTTACAACATTGAGTATCATCAAGACAGCTCTCAACATTCATGCATCTTCACTCGTGTGAGAATAATCTGCTGAGAAACAATGAGGGAGATCCCCAAAAGTGTATGTTGACCCATCATATAACACATGATAACTCATGTAAGCATACAATTCAATTCTAACATTGCATTTCAGCAATGCTTATCTCTATTCAGCACCATAAAGTGGATACATACATCGAAATTCAATTTATTAATTGTTGCAATTTTGAACAATATCATAGAACTGATTGGCCAAGGGAAATGCTTACTGTACTATTGGACTTGGGGACTTCTATTGGTGCAGTGCTGTTTAAGGCCAGCTAATAAATAGGGACATAGATTCTGGAAAATGAACATTATAGAGTAAAATTGTAGACATTAGCACCAAAGTATGTTAGGCTTAAATCAAGATTTATCTAAATGTAGACATCAACAATCAGCATGCTACACTTACATCGGGTTGAAGCTCTCGAAACACGCCTAGAATCTCACAAAAGATGCTGCCAACTGCTACTTGTAGACTGCGTTGGTATTTCTCCGAAGAGGAGAGGATGATGCAGTATAGTAGAGATAAGTATTTTCCTCAGTTAAGAACCAAGGTTATCAATCCAGTAGGAGAACCACATAAAATCCTTTAGCAGCACCTACACACACAAAGCAAACACTTGCACCCAACGCAAATAAGAGGGTTGTCAATCCTCTTAGCGGTTATTTGCAAGGATTAATTCTGATAGTGATAGATAGAAATATAAATTGCAAAATAAAATAAAAGTAAATAAATTGCAGCAAGGTATTTTTGGATTTTAATATATGATAAAGATAGACCCGGGGGCCATAGTTTTCACTAGAGGCTTCTCTCTCGAGCGCAGAACATACGGTGGGTAAACAAATTACTGTTGGGCAATTGATAGAAAAGCAAATAATTATGATGGATTCATGGCAATGATCATGTATATAGGCATCACGTCCGAGACAAGTAGACCGACTCCTGCCTACATCTACTACTATTACTCCACCCATCGACCGCTATCCAGCATGCATCTAGGGTATTAAGTATAAAACAGAGTAAAGCCTTAAGCAAGATGACATGATGTAGACAAAGTAAACTCAAGCAATATGATTAAACCCTATCTTTTTATCCTTAATGGCAACAATACAAATACGTGTCATTTCCCTTTCTGTCACTGGGATTGAGCACCACAAGATTGAACCCATCACAAAGCACCTCTCCCATTGCAAGATAAACCAATCTAGTTGGCCAAACCAAATCGATAGATCGGAGAGAAATACAAAGCTATAACAATCATGCATAAAAGAGTTCAGAGAAGACTCAAATATTTCTTATGAATAATCTGATCATAAACTCACAATTCATCGGATCTCAACAAACACACAGCAAAAGAAGATTACATCGGAAAGAACTCCAAGAACATCGAGGAGAACATGGCATTGAAGATCAAAGAGAGAGAAGAAGCCATCTAGCTACTAGCTATGGACCCGTAGGTCTGTGGTAAACTACTCACACATCATCGGAAGGGTAGCAAGGTTGATGTAGAAGCCCTCCGTGATCGATTCCCCCTCCGGCAGAGTACCGAAAAAGGCCTCCAGATCGGATCGCGGAAGAACAGAGGCTTGTGGCGGCGGTAGGGTTTTCTCATCTGGCTCTTTGATGATTTCCAAATATTTGAGAATTTATAGAAGTGGAATTAGGTCAAAAGGAGCCACGAGGGGCCCACAAGGCATCAGGGCGCGCCCCCTGGGGCCGCGCTCTGTTGCCTTGTGGCTTCTTCGTGAGGCTTCTGGCCTCCTCCCGAAGCTTCCAGGGTCTCTTTTGTCCAGAAAAAAATCTTCAAAAAGTTTCGTGGCATTTGGACTCGTTTGGTACTGATTTCCTGAAAAACCAAAAACAAGCAGAAAACAGCAACTGGCACTGGGAACTAGGTTAATAGGTTAGTCCCAAGAAATGATATATAATTGCATATAAAAACATCCAAAATTGATACTATAATAGCATGGAACAATCAAAAATTATAGATACGTTGGAGACGTATCAAGCATCCCCAAGCTTAATTCCTGCTCGTCCTCGAGTAGGTAAATGATAAAAACAGAATTTTTGATGTGGAATGCTACCAAACATGTTTCATCATGTAATCTCTCTTATGGTATGAATAATAAGATCCGAGTGATTCAAAGCAATAGTCTATAATTTGATATAAAGACATCAATACTCAGGCATACTAATAAACAATCATGTCTTTCAAAATAAAAATGCTAAAGAAAGTTATCCCTACAAAATCATATAATCCTGTCATGCTCCATCTTCTTAACACAAAGTATTTATCATGCACTACCCCGATGACAAGTCGAGCAATTGGTTCATACTTTTTAACGCGCTTCAGCTTTTTCAACCCCCACGCAATACATGAGCGCAAGCCATAGATATAGCACTATGGGTGGAATAGAGTGTGGTGGTAGAGATTAATAAGGGGAAGTCAAAAAGAAGAAAATAGTCTCACATCAACGCGGCTAATCAACGGGTGATGACCCACAAGTATAGGGGATCAATCGTAGTCCTTTCGATAAGTAAGAGTGTCGAACCCAACGAGGAGCAGAAGGAAATGACAAGCGGTTTTCAGCAAGGTATTTTCTGCAAGCACTGAAATTATCGGTAATGAGTAGTTTGATAGCAAGATAATTTGTAACAAGTGACAAGTAGCAATAGTAACAAAGAGTGCAGCAAGGTGGCCCAATCCTTTTTGTAGCAAAGGACAAGCCGGAACGATCTCTTATAATAAGCAAAGCGTTCTCGAGGACACATGGGAATTTCATCTAGTCACTTTCATCATGTTTGTTTGATTCACGTTCGCTACTTTGATAATTTGATATGTGGGTGGACCGGTGCTTGGGTGATGTTCTTACTTGAACAAGCCTCCCACCTATGATTAACCCCTCTCGCAAGCATCCGCAACTACGAAAGAAGAATTAAAATGAATCTAACCATAGCATTAAACATATGGATCCAAATCAGCCCCTTACGGAATAGCGCATAAACTAGGGTTTAAGCTTCTGTCACTCTAGCAACCCATCATCTAATTACTACTCCACAATGCATTCCCTTAGGCCCAAAGATGGTGAAGTGTCATGTAGTCGACGTTCACATGACACCACTAAGAGAATCAACAACATACATATCATCAAAATATCGAACGAATACCAAATTGACATGATTACTTATGACAAGACTTCTCCCATGTCCTCAAGAACAAAAGTAACTACTCACAAATCATATTCGTGTTCAAGATCAGAGGGGTATTAAATAGCATATTGGATCTGAACATATAATCTTCCACCAAATAAACCAACTAGCATCAACTACAAGATGTAATCAACACTACTAGCAACCCACAGGTACCAATCTGAGGTTTTGAGACAAAGATTGAATACAAGAGATGAACTAGGGTTTGAGATGAAATGGTGCTGTTGAAGATGTTGATGAAGATTGGTCCTCCCACGATGAGAGGATCGTTGGTGATGACGATGGCTCCGATTTCCCCCTCCCGGAGGGAAGTATCCCCGGCGGAATCGCTCCGCCGGAGAGCAAAAGTGCTCCTGCCCAAGTTCCGCCTCGAGACGGCGGCGCTCCGTCCCAAAAGTCTTCCCTTTATTTTTTCTAGGGCAAATGGGCTTATATACCAGAAAATGGGCACCGGAGGCTGGCCAGGGGCCCCACAAGCCACCAGAGCGCGCTTGGGGGGGGGGGTGGCGCGCCCTGGTGCCTCGTGGGCACCTGGGTGGCCCCCTCTGGTACTTCTTTCTTCCAATATTTTTTATTTATTCCAAAATAAATCTCTGTGAAATTTCAGCTCATTTGGAGATGTGCAGAATAGGTATCTCTGACATAGCTTTTTCAGGTCCAGAATTCCAGCTGTCGGCAATCTCCCTCCTTATGTAAATCTTGCATATTAAGAGAGAAAAGGCATTAGAATTACTCCACAAAGTGTTATATTGATTAAAAACACTATAAATAATAGTAGTAAAACATGATGCAAAATGGACGTATCAACGGGCTATGGAGATGCCCATCAATTGATGTCAATGTGAGGAGTAGGGATTGCCATGCAACGGATGCACTAAGAGCTATAAGTGTATGAAAGCTCAACATGAAAACTAAGTGGGTGTGCATCCAACTTGCTTGCTCATGAAGACCTCGGGCATTTGAGGAAGCCCATCATCGGAATATACAAGCCAAATTATATAATGAAAAATTCCCACTAGTATATGAAGGTGACAAAATAGGAGACTCTCTATATGAAAAACATGGTGCTACTTTGAAGCACAAGTATGGAAAATGATAGTAACACTGCCCCTTCTCTCTTTTTCTCTCATTTCATTTTTCTTTTCTCTTTTTTTTCTTTTTTTCGTGGGCTCTTTTTGGCCTTTTTTTATTTCCTCACCGGGACAATGATCTAATAATGATGATCATCATACTTCTATTTACTTACAACTCAAAAGAAAATTACAACTCAAAACTAGAACAAAAATATGACTCTATATGAATGCCTCTGGCGGTGTACCAGGATGTGCAATGATACTAGCGTAACATGTATAAAAATGATGAACGGTGGCTGAGCCACAAATACTATGTTAGCTATATGATCATGCAAAGCAATATGACAATGATGATGTGTGTCATAAAAAAAGGAACGGTGGAAGTTGCATGGCAATATATCTCGGAATGGCTATGGAAATGCCATGATAGGTAGGTATGGTGGCTGTTTTGAGGAAGATATAAGGAGGCTTATGTGTGATAGAGCGTATCATATCACGGGGTTTGGATGCATCGGCGAAGTTTGCACCAACTCTCGATGTGAGAAAGGGCAATGCACGGTACCGAAGAGGCTAGCAAATTGCGGAAAGGTGAGAGTGCGTATAATCCATGGACTCACATTAGTCATAAAGAACTCACATACTTATTGCGAAAGTTTATTAGCCCTCGAAGCAAAGTACTACTACGCATGCCCCTAGGGGGGATAGATTGGTAGGAAAAGACCATCGCTCGTCTCCAACCGCCACTCATAAGGTAGACAATCAATAATAAATTATGCTCCAACTTCTTAGCATAACGACAGATCATACGTGCATGCTTCGGGAATCACAAACCATAACACCAATATTCTTACTAAACCACAATTATCTATTAGCACCTCCCACATATTAATATCTCAAAACTATTGCAAGGAATCAAACTTATCATATTCCGTGACCTACATCAAAGTTTTTATTATATCCCTCTTGAATACCTATCATGTTAGGACCAAATTCATAACCCGTGCATATTACCATTGCTATTCATTAGACTCTCAAAAATATATAAGTGAAGCATGAGAGTGCAACTATTTCTTTAAAATGTAACCACCGCCGTGCTCTAAAAGATATAAGTGAAGCACTAGAGCAACTGCCTAGCTCAAAAGATATAAGTGAAGCACATAGAGTATTCTAACAAATCACGAATAATGTGTGTCCCTTTCAAAAAGGTGTGTTCAGAAAAGATGATTGTGACAAACTAAAAAGCAAACAAAAGAAAACAAACTATTGCACAAGACGCTCCAAGTAAAACACACATCATGTGATGAATAAAAATATAGCTCCAAGTGAGTTACCGATAGATTGTAGACGAAAGAGGGGATGTCTTCCGGGGAATCCCCAAGCTTAGACGCTTGAATCTTCCTTGAATATTACCTTGGGGTTCCTTGGTCATCCCCAAGCTTAGGCTCTTGCCACTCCTTATTCCTCTATCCATCGTAGTCTCACCCAAAACTTGAAAATTTCAGCACGCAAAACTCAACAGAAACCTCGTGAGATCCGTTAGTATAACAAATAAATCTTAAACTTTAGGTACTATTGTAAATTGATTCATATTTAATATTGGCATAATGCTACTGTAATCCAACATCTTCATGACTCATACCCCCCGATACGATCCATAGATTCATCAAAATAAGCAAACTATGCAACAAAAACAGAATCTGTCTAAAACAGAACAGTCTGTAGAGATCTGAATTAACGTCATACTTCTGTAACTCCAAAAATTCTGAAAAATTAGGACAACATGGGAAATTCATATATCAATGTTGTGTAAAAAATTTAGAAGGTTCTGACGCTCCAGCAAAAAACCAAAATTCCAGCACTGGACGCAAAAGTTTCTGTTTTCAAACAGCATCAATTATACTATCTTCCAAATCATCCCAAAGGCATTATTTGGCTCAAACACTAATTAAAATATAAAAACACAATCATAACAAAGGCTATAATTGTGTAAACACACAAAAACAAAAGGTAAAACAAAAAAAATATTTTATTCATTGGGTTGCCTCCCAACAAGCGCTATTGTTTTATGCCCCTAGTTAGGCATAATGCATAGTTTCAAGTATTGTCATACTTAGTTTTTGCTAATTTAGGTGGGTATCTCTCGAACCTGGGAGGCTCTTTGCACTTCCCATTGCTTTCAGAGAATAAGGCAATTCTATTATCTAAAGTGTCTAGCCTCTTGTTGCAAATAGTGAGGAGATTATTCATACGATTGAGGTTGCCACTAACATTTTTAAGGGGTTCATTAGACTTTTGTAATTCAACCAAATTTTTTTGTATGTCTCCTAACTTTTCCAAAATTTGAATCCCTTCTTGGGTATAATTAGATCCTTTTTGCAAGGGTGGTGTTCCCACTATTCCTTCTATTAATTCATAAGTAGTATTAGGATCACTATCAATGAAATTTCCTTTAGTAGCAAAATCCAAGAGTTGTCTATTTGGCATAGTTAGCCCTACATAAAAGTTTCGCAACAAAATTTTCATATCTCCTTTTATGGTGCAAACACGATAAGATTCCATTATCCTATACCAAGCATCTTTTAAACTTTCTCCTTGTTTCTGTTTGAAGTAAAGGACTTCAAAATCCGGAGACAAAGGAGGGATGGTGACACTGGTCATGATAACTAAGCAAGCAAACAAAAATATTTTTGTGTTTCTATAAAATTGTTTTAGAAGTGGGGGAGATGAAAACGAGATGCAAATGCAAATAAAAAGCAAATAAAATAAATGCAAGTAGATGATAGTTTGTGCGAAGGTACTTGATAATTTTGGTGATGTCTCCCCGGCAACGGCGCCAGAAATTCTTCCTGGTACTTGTAGACTGCGTTGGTATTTCCCCGAAGAGGAGAGGATAATGCAGTATAGTAGAGATAAGTATTTCCCCCAGTTAAGAAGCAATGTTATCAATCCAGTAGGAGAACCACACAAAATCCTTTAGCAGCACCTACACACACAAAAGCAAACACTTGCACCCAACGCAAATAAGAGGGTTGTCAATTCTCTTAGCGGTTATTTGCAAAGATTAATTCTGATAGTGATAGATAGAAATATAAATTGCAAAATAAATAAATTGCAACAAATTATTTTTGGATTTTAATATATGATAAAGATAGACCCGGGGGCCATAGTTTTCACTAGAGGCTTCTCTCTCGAGCGCAGAACATACGGTGGGTAAACAAATTACTGTTGGGCAATTGATAGAAAAGCAAATAATTATGACAGATTCATGGCAATGATCATGTATATAGGCATCACGTCCGAGACAAGAAGACCGACTCCTGCCTGCATCTACTACTATTATTCCACCCATCGACCGTTATCCAACATGTATCTAGGGTATTAAGTATGAAACAGAGTAACGCCTTAAGCAAGATGACATGATGTAGACAAAGTAAACTCAAGCAATATGATTAAATCCCATCTTTTTATCCTTAATGGCAACAATACAAATACGTGTCATGTCCCTTTCTGTCACTGGGATTGAGCACCGCAAGATTGAACCCATCACAAAGCACCTCTCCCATTGCAAGATAAACCCAATCTAGTTGGCCAAACCAAATCGATAGATCGAAGAGAAATACAAAGCTATAACAATCATGCATAAAAGAGTTCAGAGAAGACTCAAATGTTTCTCATGAATAATCTGATCATAAACTTACAATTCATCGGATCCCAACAAACACACCGCAAAAGAAGATTACATCGGATAGAACTCCAAGAACATCGAGGAGAACATGGTATTGAAGATCAAAGAGAGAGAGAAGAAGCCATCTAGCTACTAGCTATGGACCCGTAGGTCTGTGGTAAACTACTCACACATCATCGGAAGGGCAGCAAGGTTGATGTAGAAGCCCTCCATGATCGATTCCCCCTTAGGCAGAGTACCGGAAAAAGGCCTCCAGATGGGATCGCGGAAGAACAGAGGCTTGCGGCGGCGGTAAGGTTTTCTCGTCTGGCTCTCTGATGGTTTCCGAATATTTGAGAATTTATAGAAGTGGAATTAGGTCAAAAGGAGCCACGAGGAGCCCACAAGGCATCAGGGCACGCCCCCTTGGGGCCGCGCCCTGTTGCCTTGTGGCTTCTTCATGAGGCTTCTGGTCTCCTCCCGAAGCTTCCAGGGTCTCTTTTGTTTAGAAAAAAATCTTCAAAAAGTTTCGTTGCATTTGGAATTCATTTGGTACTGATTTCCTGAAAACCCAAAAATAAGCAGAAAACAGCAACTGACACTGGACACTAGGTTAATAAGTTAGTCCCAAAAAATGATATATAATTGTATATAATTGCATATGAAAACATACCAAATTGATACTATAATAGCATGGAACAATCAAAAATTATAGATACGTTGGAGACGTATCACCAACATAGAAGGGTTTTTGCATTGTTTCTGCAAAATATGCAGATTTATTTGAAGTGTGTTACTGAGACTACAAACAACTAATCCTGATACAACTTAAGCGGAATAAAAATAGTTCATTATACATGTCAGCTCTCCAATACAATCATGTTTGTCTGCTTGAGCAAAGACAATCGATGCAATCTCTCCGAATGACGATGGTCATTGGGCCCTTAGGTCAAAGCTTAGAAACATAGAATATTTGCACACAATTTTCTTGCTGGCCGGATGATATTGATTTTGTAGTATAATTCCATTTCACCTGAAATTAAACAGAGGCTCATGAAATTAAACAAAAGCTGATAATGATCTCGCAAAAAGTAATAACTGTAAATGCAATACCGGTGATGCAAAAAGTGCAAACAAATTTTGTATCCTGGCCATCAATTGGATGATAGTACATAACAACAGATACATCTTCTCAGTTGCAAAAGCATGCTAAGTGTGCATCATATGGAAAGGCAAACCAATCACACACATTGAATAAAGAGGACAACACTTGGGTTGAAATTTGTTCTTTAGAAAAGCAGGAAACCCATGCTACCTGCAGTTAAGAGAAACATCCAAGACATAATCTGCAAACAAACAACAAAATCACTATCTATGACAAATATCAAAAGGCATTAGCTGCATAGCTGGGATTTTGTGTGTGAAATGCTAGGACTAACTTTAACTTCATTGCAAAGCAATATTTGTTCTCAAAATAATAATATACCGAAATCATATGTAACTACTACATGCATATTTGTTATTGTTACTTTTGTGCCTGCTCTTCTGAATGCATCTCTTACTTTTTTGCCTGCTCTTCGCAGGAAAGAAATGCATATGATATTACATGCAACCAAGCATGCTCAAATGACCAAACAATTTATCTATTACTTTTGGTGTTGGAAAGAAACAAACTATGCTGGATATGTGACAGTCAAAGGTGAAACCATACAATACAGTTTAAAGGAAATCAAGCAAACTTTAGGCGGAAGAGAAGAAACAACCAAGCCAAACAAATTATTGCAGGTCTGAAATAAAAATAAATAGAATTAAAAGTAAGTTATCGAGAGGGCAGGATTAACTTCCACTTGACACTGTATAAAGGTTACTTTGTTATCTCCTGTTACAGAGAGGTAGCGTTTAGACTTTTGCATAGAAATGAGATAATCTAAGTATCTGAAGATGAAACTAAGAAGAAGAATCCTGTGAGGCATTGAACCCAAACCTATAAGAGCATGAGCACCATAAATAATTTACCAATTATACTCTATACTGGCAAAAATAGGAAATCACAATAAACACCAACAATTGAATACTCTGAAGGATTCTACACATAAGCCCTCGATGACCAGCTATACATACTTACTAAAATACACATGAGGGTGATTACTCTAAAAAAAAAAGATACTGTAGTGTGCAAAATGTTAGGAGATTATGTTGAAAACCGAACACGTGGAACCTTGGAGTGTTGTACACCTCTACCCTGTCCCAGATTTGGAGCAAGTAAAATTGTAGAGCCACTACCGGCGAAGCCACGAACTCCGCTCACGCCATATCATAGCCGCCATGACACCGAAAACCCAAGCCCAATCCAATGGCGCGAACCACGAAACGCGTCAGCAGAGCGACTACAATGAACCAGGTGCGTCGCCCAATCCGCTGCAGTCGACGACAAACCGGCAAGAAGCCGACCCACACAGCGGTGCGACAACAGCGAACCAAACAGCCAAGCACAAAACACAATGGTAAATGCCAAAGGGGAAAAAGCACCCTCACAAAATGCCCACATACAGAACCGATTCGTAAGCGCACCACAGGCAAACTACATCAATCACCGAACAATATGCACGCACACAGAGGCTCGGAGAGGGAACAGTAGAAGGAGCGCTTACCAGGCTGGCCGGACACCGATCAGAGCAAGAAGCAGGCACATCCGAGATGCAGATGTTGCCTCGGCACTCCTCAGGAAGCAGCCGCACAGGCCAGCCGTAGACAAAACCAATTTGTATGCGCACCACAGGCAAACCACATCAATCGTTGAACAATATTTGTACATCTGTACAAAATCTTCAGGCCAGCGCATACATCTGACATCAATACGAATTTTTTGCAACGACTAAGCACAGTGTTGACACACGGAGACAGCCTCCAGCCCTCCACGCACACGACCACTACGGCTTGATGCCATGGTCGACACAGCCGCGAAGAGCAGCTTGACGACGTCCTCGGCGGTGCCACCTAAACGGCACGAAGATGAAGGCGTCGGCGCCGTCGCGCATGGGAGATATGTAATGTCCGTTGCGCCACCACAAACAGGAGCAAGACGACGACCTGGGGCCGCCACGCAGGTGAGGAAGATGGCATACTCATGAGGTCGCCGGTGGGCGCTGCAACACCGGATCCGTGTGGACAGAGGTCGCGGGAGTCCGTCCTCGCTGGATCTCGCGCTGGAGGGGCATCCTCATGGCCAAATCTTGTGCGGGAGGTTGATGCTGCACCTGCCGTAGCCACCAGAAGCCGACCCAGCACAGCGTGTGGACTGTGGACGCGTGGATAACGAAGAGCCCGCAGCCGCCACGCCGCCCTCTGTTTTTGACCCAGCGAAGAAAGAAACCAGCCCCACCACTGACTCCCACGGCCCACAACGCACAGCCAGCGGTACAAAGGGATCCCGCCGACCGACACGACCCAGGGCGCTGACCGAGTCAAAATCGATCGACACAATCGAAATCGCCAGCCTCAATCGACTCTCAGGGCTTCCACCCCTGGGAGCTTAGTTATTTAAGGGATTTGGATTTAGAATAGACTTAGATTTTGATTTCGATTATATTTAGAAGATTAGATAGTACTCCCTCCGGTCCTTTTTACTCTGCATATTAGTTTTGTCTGAAGTCAAACTTTTCAATGTTTGACCAAGTTTACACAAAAAATTATTAACATTCATATAACAACACCAATATCATTAGATTCATCTTGGAATATATTTTCATATTATATTTATTAGGTATTATAGGTGTTAATTTTTTCTAATATAAATTTGGTCAAACTTAGCATAGTTTGACTTCAAACAAATCTAATACGCGAAGTAAAAAGGACCGGAGGGAGTATAGATTTTCTCTACTATCAGGTAGTAGGGATTTTAAGTAGTAGTAGAGATATCTAACGATCGCGTTTTTACTTAAATATTCATATTGGAATTTTTTTTATGTGTATGTGGTACGAGTGGCACAAATATAGTTTGTCTAGCACAAAAGTGAATAATACTTAATAAATATACACTTATTAGTATGATATTTATTAGAACTAGTAGAATGCCCGTGCGTTGCTACGGGCTACAATCCATATAAATAAAGTAAACAAATAATTAAGGTGGTTTTCAAAGTGAAAGCTCATTTCTTTCTCATACATTCGGACATGTTCTGATGGGAGCCTGCTAGGCCCCCCAAAATTCAATCGTATGGACAGTCCGAACTCCTCCAAATCCAGACCATATGTGGGGAAGAAATGTGGTTGTCCGGACTATTCGTCATGTTATCTCCAACATGTGGGCCCAACACAAAAACCCCACCTCACGACACACACTTTTCTTTTCCTGCCGGACGCTCCCCTTCCCGCTCGGTTTCCCGCCGTAGAGGGACATTTCTCACTGGAGCTCTCTCCTTTAAAACCCGGATGACGCCCACCTCACCTTCGCTATGGCACCCTCTTTCCTTCACACTGTATTTCTCCACGGACCGCCAAGGAGGAGTCGCCCACCAACCGCCCCGCTCTCCGCCCTGATCCCCTCCCCCATGTTCGTGTCGATCCACCACCCCCACCAAGGGGTAAGAGGCGTGCACTGCCCGTGGCGCCCTCCCCCCCCCCCCCCCCCCCAACGAGCCAAGAAGGCAGATCCAATGTCTCCTGAGCCATTGCCACGTTGTAACATACAGTTGAATGTCGTGCATTCCATAAAAATATGATGTCCGTTGTTGGACACACCTCATCTTCGCCATGGCGCCCTCTCTCCTCCATATTGTACTTCTCCACGGACCTCCAAGGAGGAGCCCCCCGCCAACCGTCCCGCTCTCCGCCCCGATCTCCTCCCCTCGTGTTCGTGCCGATCCGCCACCCGCCCCGCTCTCCGCCATAGGGCCCCTCCCCTCGCGGGAAATGTGGTTGTCTGGACTATCCACCATGTTATATCCAACACGTGGGCCCCATGACGCACCCTTTCCTTTTCCTGTCGGACCCTTTCCCTTCCCGCCATATCGGGACATTTCTCGCTGGTGCCCTCTCCTTTAAAACTGGATGACGCCCACCTCACCTTCGCCATGGCGCCCTCTCCCCTTCACACCGTACTTCTCCACAGATCGCCAAGAAGGAGTCCCACCGCCAACCACCCCACTCTCCGCCCTGATCCCCTCCCCCCGTGTTCATGTCGATCTGCCACCCCCATCAAGGGGTAGAAGCGTGTGCCGCCCATGACGCCCCCAAGCAAAAGAAGGCAAATCCAATGTCTCCTGAGCCATTGCCATGTTGTAACATATAGTTGAATGTCGTGCATTCCACAAAAATATGATGTCCGTTGTTGGGCATGCAATTGATATGCCACTGTGTCCATTACTGGGCATGCATTTAGCCTTCTATCCTAACTAGAAAATTATACGACTTGATAAAAAATATGAATTGCTCGCTCATGCAATTTGCTGCAAATCCATCTCTAATAAAATGCAGTTTGTCACATTTTCTAAAGTAGGAAAATTATTCCGCTCAGACAGCCAGCAGAACAACCCCAACCCCCATCCAGATCCAATTCACATCTGTTGCATAATATAAGTAGGAGGTCCACATGTTTCCATATAAATTCTGACGGGACAAGTGGACATCCCACATAATCTCACGCCAATGATAGATTCAGCTGAATTGTTGTACCAAAACATAATACTGACACTTCAAGTAACCTACCACTAATGCTAGTTAATTGCCCATGCGTTGCAACGAGGGCATATATATTTTAGTAATTCAAAATTAATTGTATCTCGCATACATATTCAAAATCTTCTTGCACACCAGGCTGCCTTGGCGACTTCTTTTTTACCGGTAAATCACTCTCCTTTTATTCCTTTATTTTTTTTCTCCCAATGAAAAATGTTTCTCATAGTGATATGAGAATGGATATATCGACAACCATAATAAAATATCAAGAGCTAAAAACTCTTTAAACAAAGAATTTAAGAATGTATCCATGATGCATTAGACATTGATTCCTTTCTACAAATGTGCCTTGTCTTATCAAACATTGATTTCTTTGTATAGATTTGATCTTTAAAGATTGACCAGGGATCACCGTGATTGATTCCTTTCCATAACAACATTACTAAATTTGGCAGATAAAACCGGATTAAATAGATCAGTGGACTAAAAAAAGTTTAAATAAATTTGTGGGGTACAAAAAATCAGTGGGGAAGGTTTAACCTAAATGGAGGCGACGCTACCAACTCACCATGGCGTACAGGTTTGTGTCGATTCTGATAGTATGCCGAGCAAAAACAAACCTATTGGTCATAGAAAAAATGAAACAGAAAAAAAAGAATGAAAATAGAAAATTAAAACATGTGCACGCGTCAAATGGGCCGGCTAACTTTGATTATAGTTGATGTTTTGGTAAGATTTGATTTGATTTGGGTATGAGTAGTGGATGGCATGGAACGTTTGGATTTAGTTGAGATTTTCTTAATTTGATTTGAATGAGTTAATGCATCAAACTGTTTCGGAAAAGTGTCGATTTGATTGAGTTAATGCACGTGTCAAATGGGCCCGCCCAAATTAGTTGCACTTGAGCGAAAGGTCGCGGGCGTAATGTAAGGTTTGCCGAAGGGTTGGTGGGAGTGAGGCGAGACGGGAACGTATCTGGTGCACCAGGGCAATTGGTGCTACCGGTGCTACCGGTGCACCGGACCCCATTGCACATTAAAAATGGTCAAAAAAGCGACAAAAAAAATTAGTGTATTAACACAACATCAATGTATGTTGTCACAAAAATTTAAATTAAAATTTGAAACATTGCTCGAGATACAAAAATGACATATTTGACATCAATGTGCTAATGGGCCAAAACTGAAGCCCAACTTGTATTATGTACTATTCAGTATCAAATTTATCATTTTTGTATCTCGGGCAAAGTTTCAAATTTTGATTTGAATTGAGACAATGTACATTGATGTTGTTCTAATGCACTAAAGTTTTTTCGGATTTTTTCGAACATTTTTGAATGTGCAACGGGGGACCAGTGCACCGGTAGCACCAATTGCCCTGGTGCACCAGATACATCCCGGAGGCGAGACTAACAACTCCCCCTTTAGGAGTAGAGATTTGGCAGATAAAACCGGATTAAATAGATTAAATAGATCAGTGGACTAAAAAACAGTTTAAATAAATTTGTGGGATACAAAAAAATCAGTGGGGAAGGTTTAACCGAAATGGAGACGATGCTACTAACTCACCATGGCGTACAGGTCTGTGTCGATTCTGATAGTATGCCAAGCAAAAACAAACCTATTGGTCATAGAAAAACTGAAACAGAAAAAAAGAAAAATAAAAACGCGCGCACGCGTCAAATGGGCCGGCTAACTTTGATTATAGTCGATGTTTTGGTAATATTTGATTTGATTTGGGTATGAGTAGTGGAAGGCATGGAAAGTTTGGATTTAGTTGAGATTTTTTTAAGATTTAATTTGAATGAGTTAATGCATGAAATTATTTTAGAAAAGTGCCGATTAGATTGAGTTAATGCACGCGTCAAATGGGCCCGCCCAAACTAGTTGCAGTTGAGCGAAATGTCGTATGTAAGATGCTCGCGGGCGTAATATAAGGTTTGCCGAATGGTTGGTGGGAGTGGGGCGAGACTATCAACTCCCCTTTTAGAAGTAGAGATTTGGCAGATAAAACCGGACTAAATAGATCAGTGGACTAAAAAACAGTTTAAATAGATTTGTGGGATACAAAAAAATCAGTGGAAAGGTTTAACCCTACATTTGTTTCTGCGGAGGAGGGTTCGTATTCCCCGGATCCCATTTCACTATGTTTTTGTCTTCTTTTCGCATAAGTCCTGTTATATATTTGTTCTGCTGGTTTTAATACGATATGATCATGTGAGATTATGCAAGTTACTGATCGATGTGTGGACGATCTGTAAATATCTGTCCGTGTCCAGAGCCGGAGGTGTGCAAGTACAGGGCTCCGTTACTGCCGTTCTGCAAAGACTGGAGCTGCAAGCCCGTCTGCAAGCTCGAGGCGGCGATATACCGAGCCCGTCTGCAGGGACACCAGTGTATCAAAGGCGGCATCAAGGGCGTCTGCTACTGCCTCTTCTGCCGGAAGCACTGGCAGCTCGACTGAAAACGTCCAATTATATAGAGACGGACAGCCTCGCATCCTCGATCATGTTCGTCGTCGATATTTACTTGTCGAGGAATCAATAATTCGTTTTTTTTGCGAGGAATAATTCGTTATCTCAACAACAAATTACTACAAGTATGTAATTTCTTGCTTCAATCAATACTACAGGAAATAAAATTACACGATGATCTCTGCCTAACCGAAATGCCATAAATAATCCAGAGATGCTTGCAGAAGTTTATAAACTACTCCCTCCGTTCCGAATTATAAGATATTCTAACATTTTCCTGAATCGGATGTATATAGACGCGATTTAGTGTGTTTGTTCGCTCATTTCCATCTATATGCAGTCCATATTGAAATATCCAAAACGTCTTATAATTCGAAAAAGAGGCGATAATAAATTTTTGATAGTACATGAAACTATGGATGCCAGTATGTCACATCATCAAGTGTTTTTAGATTAACGGAAAAAATACAAATTCAAGAACTCCAAAATATTTCGGTCTGACAATCCGTCCAAACAAGCAGCCAATTCATCGTGTATAACTGTCATTGGACTGGCCAGTACTGTATTATTGGTTTGACTGTGTTTCCACTGTTTTACATTGATTTCTTTAGTTTTCCTCAGTTTTTTTTTATTTCTCCTTTCCTTTTGTTGATTGTTTTTATTTTTCTTTGGTTTTCATTGTTTCTTTCTTGGTTTTTTTACTTTGTTCTTACAGTTTACTTTGGTTTGTTTGTTTGTTTTCCTTTTCCTTTTTTTTATTTTCGTTCAGCACATGTCTACTTTTGTTCACACACAATGTACATTTCCGTATACATCAAGAATATTTTTATATACATGTTTAACATTTTATTAATACTCGATTAACATTTTTTTAAATGTATGATTTATTGATTTTGATGGCGACATTTTTTGCATAGATCAAAAATAATTTTTATACACGTTTGAAAATTTTCAAATACATGGTTAATATTTTTAAAATATATGTTTTTATATCCATTTTTTTCATACATGTTGTATATTCTTTGTATACATCTGAAACTTTTCTACAAACTACATGTTTTTTATGTCTAATTTTTTGATGTACATTGTAAAAAAATTGTGTACATAAGGAACATTTTATATACCTGTTTAATATTTTTCAAATACAATGGTTAATATTTTTTGAAATACATCGTTTCATATGTACTTATTTTCATACACATTGTACATTTGACTTATACATCTGAAATATATTTTTTATATTCGTTTAACATTTTTAAATTGCATTTTGAATATTTTTTTCAAACACATGTTTTTGAACTTTGTTTTTTAATACGTCTTAAACATTTTTCAAGTACGGGTTGAAACACTTTTTTTCAAGTGTTACGACAATTTCTTAAAGTTGCACAAACATTTCTTTAAACACTCCACAAACATTTTTTTTTTCACAACTTAAGTGATTGTTTGTGAAATATAAGTTTTTATAATTATTTAAAAATATAAATAAAATAAAAAACAAAACAAAAAAGAGAGAAAACGAAACAACGTGAAGAAATGCACAAACCTGCTACTGGGCCGGCACACTAGGGGCGTTCCTTGAGGCAACACTGACCTCTGTCTTGCTATAAATGAGGTATAGTCGTGCCCCTCATGTTGCTCGTATAATAGTCAGGCAGGCGCAAAGGCAAGCACTATCATGGGTCGGCCCAGTCGCCGTATCATTTTGTGTCTTCGTTATCTAGCGGTCCTCTTCCAGATTTTCAGTCAATTTTTTTTTTTAAGTTTTTAGTTTCCATAGGTTTTTTAGTTCGCTTTCTTTTGTCTTTCCATAAAAACCCAATCTTCTAGAAAAAAAGTAAACACTTTCTTTGAACAGAAAAGCTAATGAGTTGCCTGCAAGCAGGTTTAGGTGGAAGCAGGAAAGTAACACCACCTGGTGTTAGACTGAAACTGAGAAGATTTCCCAATCTTCAAGCGGAGCTTGCTGCTGCATGCCTGTAATTAGAAGGAAGAACCGCCATAAATCCTCGTGTATCGTCTGTTTCTTAGGAGTCTTTTGTTAGGAAACGCTATCTAATACGTCTGATTCTGTGTGTGAGTCTTAAAGCGGTGACACATGGCACTCACTGTTCGCTTTTATGCACCCTCCCGAGGGACGATGTAAACGTTTGCTCCCATACACCCTCAGGAGAAAAGGACTCCGTGTGTAGCATGACATCCTATGATGTACCATGGCAATTTAGTTATAAGTATATATGGCAACTCATCTGTGTAGCATGGAAATTCGGTATGTTGCAGCATGGCAAATACCCGAACATGTGGGCAAATCTTTCTTTTTCGTTATCATGACAATTCTCTCTACCGCGACATGGAAAATCCTAAAACGCATGGCAATTTAACCTGCTGCAGCATGGCAAGTTCCTGGCAAAAAAAAAAAATTGTTTGAGATGCTTTGTATTTCTGATAAACTTTTACCATAGATCTGATCCTTTTCGCATAAAAAGGGAAAAAGTTCCTCGCAATTGTTTCTGCTCGTATGGCATTTTTTTTCTTTTTCCATATGAAAAATCTTTCTGTAATAGATATATCTGTTATTGCATGGCAATTTGTGAGCGTTTGCTAGGAGTGATTGTTTTGAGGAAACTCTCCCTGATGACGCGTTTGCTCAAACGAGCATCATGTAGGGAACGTTTGTTCGCTCGGTGGCCTCCATGAGGAAATGTCAGCACGTCTTTGATGGTCTTTTTTAATTATTAGAATACTCTAAAAATCATTTTTATTACATAAATAGTTTTTAGCTGCATAAACATTATAAAAATCCATCTTGTATGTAAAAAAATATTGTGTATTTAATAAAATGTCCATCATGCGCCACAAAAATTCATTATATGTGTGAAAATATACTCATCGTAATGTTTGTATAGACTCAAGAAATGTATTTTCACTAATGAAAAAAGGGAGGAAAAGGAAAAGGCTGGGATAAAAAGAGAAAAAAAGAAGCAGAGAAAACCTGCCAAAACTAAAGAAACGTGAAAAGGGGGGAAGACCAGGCAATTTGAGGCAGGATTACCGGTTGTAGGTATTATGAAATCGGAATTGCTATTTCACATCTAGATGTAATATACTACCTCACATCTAAGTCTCCCACCATTGGATTGTTTTGTCTTTAGAATTCGTGCAAACTATTGATCTGCTCCATGTCGTTGTGTCCTTGTCAATTTTTTGCCAGCCTGTATCGGCCTTGTAGGCCTGTGTTTCACGTGGCTGTCTCACGTTTGTTGGGCTGTTGGTTTTATATATGGGTACTAGCATGAGCATTGCTGTTTTTTGGTTTTTTTGCGGGGGGGGGGGGGGGGGGGGGGGGGGGGGGGCGCTGGCTTTTTTCTGTTTTGTTTTTACGTGGGTTATGCACAGAGTAGGAAGAGGTGGGTATGCATCTTTTTCAGGTCCTTTCGGGGTTATTTGGCTAGCAAGTATTAGCCACGGGCATATAGAAAACGAGTTTTTAGCTGATGTTTAGCTAAATCAGTTTTACTAGTCGTCTTACGAATAGCCTGGTTGTAGGAAAACTTGTTTGGCTTGCTCCTGGCTCCTCCACTGACCTTTGCGGTCAACAAAAAGGCTCCTCCGGTGACCTCTTCCCTAGGGACCTGGACGACTCCGTGCGTGGACGCCTAGAGCGCCTCTCCTGTTCGTCTAGCTTGCCGCTCCTACCACTCTTGCCGGCGTTGGGTTCCACGCACAGAGAACGCATTTCACGTCGGTGCCGTCGAAGTACTCCACTTTCTCGAGGTCGTGCGTCAATGTACCCCACGCATGTAGAGAGAGTCCACCGAGGTGAGGTCGTCCCAGACCAGCACGAGCACGCGCATGTCCTTGGCCTTGTGCTTCAGGAGCTCGCAGACCGTGGCGTCGCCGTCGGGACATGACAGGCCGTTGTCCAACCTGGCACGCGTCGCTGATGGCGTTATCACATCCTCCGTGCACAGTCCCTGCTACTAACTCTGACATCCGGCGAGCGGGATCCTCGCCGCGAACGCAGCTACAACCATGTCGTGGCTGGAGCACGAGCGCGAGAAGCCGCTGGCGAGCCGGAACCTGGGCACGAACACAGTAACAACCATACCGTGGCTGGAGGACGAGCGCGAGGAACGGCGGCCATGTCGTTGCTGGAGGACGAGCGGGACGACCATCCGTACCAGGCAGCGGCGCCGGCGGCGGCCATGACGTGGCTGGAGAACGAGCATGAAGACAACACTTTACTAGTCTGTTGCCATCTCGTACGTACATAGGAAACAGGTTTATAGAAAACTACTATTAGTCGTTTTTCTATAAACTGGGTTTTTGAGTTTTTATAGAACTCGGTTTGACATATCCGCAATTTATTTAGATAAGCCAAACAAGTTTTTTGGTTGTTGTAACAGAAAACATGTTTACGGAGAACTGGTTCCCTACAATCTCTCTATCCAAACAACCCCTTCATCCCGTTCCTCGCTCTCTCTTCTCACTCCGGTTCTCCTTTTCTCCGATTACAAAGAGAGCCACAGCGAACACTTGAAGGGAATTATGTGTTTCATATCTAAATTTTTTTTATTGTATGAAATTCATTTGTATGTCTATTTTTGGCACACGACTTACTCCGTTTCAACCTAGTTGCATGTGCATCCGATCCCGATCCAGCTACATGTCATCCTAGACATGCAATTCATCCAACCCCGACTCATTTGTATGTCCACCCGCCGTGCATTAATCTTTTTTTACTCATTTTTTCTAATTCATGCACAAATTTTGTGAACACCTTCTTAAATTTGTGATTTTTTTTTGTTTCGGGACTATTTTGTTAAATTTGTGAACATATTTCCCCTTTATTTGTAATATTTTTTATTTTTGTCCTGGTGCGTCTCTTATCTGATTGTGGCGTTTCACACCCTGTTTGTTTGGGCCGTTTTTGTTTATCTTCTTTTTTGTGGGTCGTGTTGAAGTTGAAGAGCCGAGCACCCATTATATAAGTGGAAGAGACGAGCCGACCGCCGTTTTAGGGCCTCTGGTTTTGTTCCATTTTTTATTAAACATTTTTATTTTATGTTTTCTTTTTTTTGTCATATAGGCACAACATTTCAAGTCGAGATCCGTAGAAATATTTGCCATTCGACACATAATTGTATGTGTCATGATTCGTACAATCTCATCTAAATTTTCAACCATACGATTTTTTCTTGCTAAATTTTTTGTGCAACACATTCATCTGTGTCGCGCTATCAACCCCTTTCGCAGCTTGTGTTCGTTTCGGCTGGCTATGTCATCGCGCATTGGGGCGTTTCGCGGCTCACGTCCATTGTCGGGTTGTGTTAGTTTTGATTTTGTGAGAGTTGCAGCTTTTTCACTCCGTGTTGTGAGTGTGCTTCAGTTTTGTGTCCGTTAAGCTTCGGTGTCCCCATACGGCCTCGGCATTGCATGATTCACCGGTCTCTCTTCATTGCGTTGAGCTGCGGTCTAGTTTTTTTTATTTTGCTTTTTTTATTTTCTTTTTCCTTGACTCGCAATTGGGCCTGTGGTTCATTTTTCATCCAGTTGTAAATCCACCTTCGACTCGCAACTCGTATCGTAGTTTTGTGTAGTTGTCTCGGTTGCAAGTCCATCATCGGCTCGCAACTAGGCCCATAGTTTGTTTCACCCTAGCAGCAACCCCATCCTTGACTCGCAACTCCACATGTATTTTGATTTTTATCCCTATTGCAAGTTCACCCTTAAGTCATAACTGGGCCCATAGATTGTTTCATCCCAGTTGCAAGTCGACCCTTTACTCGCAATTGGGCTCATAATTTCGTAGTTATCCCAGTTGCAAGTCCACCGTTGACTCGCAAGTGGGCTCATAGTTATCCGAGTGCAAGCCCACCATCGACTTGCAACTGGAGCCTATGTTTTTTGTTTTTCATCCCAGTTGCAAGTCCATCCACCAGTCGCAACTGGGCCCATATTTTGTTTCATCCCAGCTGCAAGCTCATTCTTGACTCGCAACTCCACATGTATTTTCATTTTCATCACAGTTGCAGGTCCACCCTTAACTCGCAACTGGGCCCATAGATTGTTTGATCCCAGTTGCGAGTCAGTTGCGAGTCAACCCTTGACTCGCAACGGCTCATAGTTTCGTAGTTGTCCCAGTTGCAAGTCCACCGTCGACTCGCAAGTGGGTTCATAGTTTTTCGAGTTGCAAGCCCACCCTCGACTTGCAACTGGAGTCTATGTTTTTGTTTTTCATCCAGTTGCACGTCCATCCTCCACTCGCAACTGGGCCCATAGTTTGTTTCATCCTAGTTTCAAGTCGACCCTACACTCGCAAACTGGCTCGTAGTTTAGTAGTTTTCCCAGTTGCAAGTCCACCCTTAACTCGCAAATGGGCTCGTAATTGTCCTAGTTGCAGGTCCACCCTCAACTCTCAAATGGGTTTGTAGTTGTCCTAGTTGCAAATCCACCCTCGACTCACAATTGGGCATGTGTCTTTTTTTCATCCCAGATGCAAGTCCGCACTCGACTCGCAACTGGCTCGCAGTTTTGTTATTGTCCCAGTTGCAAGTCCACTCTCGACCCGCAAATGGTATCGTAGTTTTGTGTAGTTGTCCCAGTTACAAGTCCGCCCTTGACTCACAACTAGGCTCGTAGTTTGTTTCATCCCAGTTGCAAGTCCACACTTGACTCACAACTATGCTTGTTCATAGTTGTCCCAGATACAAGTCCACCCTTTGACTCGCAACTAGGCATATGTTTTATTTTTCATCCCAGTTGCAAGGCGCGCGCTCGACTCGCAACTGGGCTCGTATTTACTTATTGTCCAAGTTGCGAGTCCACCCTCGACTCGCAAGTAGTATCATAGTTTTGTGTAGTTGTCCCTGTTACAAGTTCGCCCTCACAACTAAGCCGTAGTTTGTTTCATCCCAGTTGCAAGTCCTCTTGACTCGCAATTGGGCTCGTAGTTTCGTAGTTGTCCTAGTTGCAAGTCCACCTTCGACTCACAACTGGGCACATAGTTTTGTTGTTGTCCCAGTTGCAAGTTCACCCTCGACTCGCAACTCCTAGCGTAGTTTTGTGTAGTTGTCCCAGCTACAAGTCCATCCTCGACTCGCAACTGGTATCGTTGTTTTGTGTAGTTGTCTCAGTTACAAGTCCACTCTTGACTCGCAACTAGGCATGTAGTTTGTTTCATCCCATTTGCAACCCTACCCATGACTCGCAACTCGGTTTGTGCTTTGTTTTTCATCTCAGTTGTAGGTCCACCCTTAACTCGCAACTGGGCCCATATTTTTTTTCATCCCAGTTGCAAGTCGACCCCTGACTCGCAACTGGCCTCATAGTTTCGAAGTTGTCTCAGTTGCAAGTTCACCCTTGACTCGCAACTAGGCTTGTAGTTATCTGAGTTACAAGCCCACCTCGACTCGCAACTAGAGCATGTGTTTTTGGTTTTGTTTTTTTATCACAGTTGCAAGTCCACCCTTGACTTGTAGCTGGCCCATAATTTTTTTATCCCAGTTTCAAGTCGACCCTTGACTCGCAGCTGGGCTCGTAGTTTTCGTAGTTGTCCCAGTTGCAAGTCCACCCTCGACTCGCAAATAAGCTCGTAGTTGTCCCGGTTGCAAGTACACCCTCGACTCGCAACTAGGCATGTATTTTTTTCATATCATTTGCTAGTCCACGCCCGACTCGCAACTGGGCTCGTAGTCTATTATTGTCCCAGTTACAAGTCCACCCTTGACTCGCAAATGGTATCGTAGTTTTCTGTAGTTGTCCCAGTTGCAAGTCCGTCCTTGACTCGCAATTAGGACCGTAGTTTGTTTCATCTTAGTTGCAAGTCCACCCTTGACTCGCAACTGAGCTCATAATTTTGTAGTTTTCCCAGTTGCAAGTCCACCCTCGACTCGCAACTGGGCATATGTTTTGTTTTTCATCCCAGTTGCAACTCCATGCTCGACTCGCAACTGGGCTCGCAGTTTCTTATTGTCCCAGTTGCAAGTACACCCTCGTCTGACAACTAGTATCGTAGTTTCGTGTAGTTGTCTCAGTTGCAAGTCCACTCTTGACTCACAATTTGTCCCATAGTTTGTTTTTCATCCCAGTTGTAAGTCCACCCTCGACTCACAATTGTGACTATGGTATGTTTTCATCCCAGTTGCAATCCCACCCTCGACTCGCAATTAGGCTCGTAGTTGTCCCGGTTGCAAGTCCACCCTCGAATCGCAACTGGCCTCGTAGTTTTGTGTAGTTGTCCCAGTTGCAAGTCCACCCTCGACTTGCAACTGGGCGTATAGTTTTGTTGTTGTCCCAGCTGCAAGTTCACCCTTCGACTCGCAAAATGGGCAATTTGTTTTTATCCCAGTTGTAAGTCCACCCTCGACTCGTACCATTGTATCGTAGTTTTGTGTTGTTGTCTCAGTTGCAAGTCCACCCTCGACTCGCAACTAGGCCCATTGTTTGTTTTTCAACCCAATTGCGAGTCCACTCTCAACTCGCAACTCGGATTGTAGTTTGTTTTCATCCCAGTTGCAAGTCCACCATCTACTCGCAACTAGACTCATAGTTGTCCCAGTTACAAGTCCACCCTCAAATCGCAATTGTTCTCGTAGTTTTTTTGTCGCCTCAGTTTGTAAGTCCACCCTGGGCTTACAACTAGCACCAACCTTTTTTGTTCTCCCTCCTAGTTACAAGCCCACCCTCGACATGCAATCGGTTTTTTAACCTTTTTCAATTGTTGCCTTAATTACAAGCCCACCCTTGTTTTTACGAGTAGGTCACCCCTTTTTATTCTTCGCCCCACTTGAAATTGGGCTCCATGGTTTTTTCATCGCAGTTACAAGTTCACATCAACCTGCAACTGGGGTGAGCGACCAATTTTTGTCCCAGGTACAATTTCATCTTCAATACGTAAAATGTGAGCCCCGACCCTCACAGTTACTAGTCCACTTTTTTTTTGCCCTTTTTAGCTGCTCAACATTGGTTTTTATTTTTAGGCCCATCCCATTTTTTAAAAATGTCCCAGTTGCAAGCCCACCTTTGACCCACTTTTTGAATTTTTAAAAAAAATATGCAACTGAGACGGAGGGACCCAAGTTTTCATGTTTTATTTTTCTTTGGAAAAGTCACCATTTATATGTTTTTTAGTTCCCAACCCATTGAGTTAGTTCCCCACCTTTTGTCAAAATCTCGTAGTTGTATATAAATGAGATACACCCTTTTGAGTCATATCCTTTTGTATATAAGGCTAGTTTGTTCACCAATTCAAAAAAAATTCTTGTTTTCAAAAAAAAGTTAGAGAATTTTAAAAAATGTTCGCTTTAAAAAAATTGTGTTCACCAATTCAAAAAATATTCGTATTTTCAAAATTGTTCAGAATTTCAAAATACGTTATCATTTTCAAGTTTTTTTACAAATTCAAAAAATGCTCGGCAATTTTAAAATTTCTTCATAGTTTTTAAATTTTTTAGAAATTTAAAAATTTCTCGCGTTTGACAAGAAATGTTTATAATTTTAAGAAAGTGTTCGAATTTGAAAAATTGTTTGCAATCCTTCAAGTAATGTTTAGTTACGTCGTTGCCATTAGTTCTTTAGACCTCACGCTACTCATTTGTCATGACAACTCGTCACTTGCAGTGGCTAGCAAGATGCGTGGTCCAACAGGAGGTATGTAGTTCAAATTGAAGTACCCGCGGCACATTCTTTTTTGCACATGACCGCTCACTGTCAGTTTGATACCAATGGGCCAGCCCAGTCGAAGAAGCTCCCGTCGTTCTCGGATGGGTGTCGTGGGCGACATACAAGCAGCGCAAAAAGGAGACAAAACAAACAAACGATGCAACGGTGGGGCTTTGTTTATCTGCTGTTGTGGGATGATATCATAGTTAAATGTTTACATTTTCAAATTTTATTCGGAGTTTCACAAAATGTTCCCATTTTTCAAAAATGTTGTTGTTTACAAAAGATTTTCATGTTTAAAAAATGTTCCTGCTCAAAAATTATTCAAAGATTCTAAAAAGGTTTGTGTTTTCAAAAAATGTTCTAGTTTTTAAAAATTATTTAAAAAGGTCGCAATTCAAAAAATACTCACTTTTTTTTTAAAAAAAACAAGTGTTTTGAAGTTTCAAAAAATTCTCTGATCTGTCGCTGCTGATGACTTCATTAGATTCCGAGCTACATAATAGCCATGAGGTCTAGTTGTGTCAAGTGGTTAGCCAGGCTTGCTGTCAAGAAGTTAATCCTGTGTTCGATCCCTAGCGCCATCACTTTTTTTGGATTTTTAATGTTCAAACTAACATTACAGGCGAAAAAAAATGTCGCTCAACAAAGAAAAAAACAGACAAAAAAACAAACAGAGGCCCATAAACAAATACTTAAATGTGACATGTCACAACTAGATGTGAGGTATTATCTCACATCTAGATGTGACATAGTCAGACCCTTATGAAATCCCCATTTATGTGGATGTCCGTGACCTCCACGTCATCAAAGCAATAACATATGTCCGTGACCTCCATTTGAGTGACAACTAATTTCAGACGGAGGGAGTACGGCATTTTCTTTTTTTGCGGAATGAGTACGACATTATATTAGTGATGTTGTCATAAACTCATGTTTCTTTAGGCAAACTCATGTAACTCTTGTGTAATCAATCCTCTCATGCATGATAATGTATATGGAGGAGTACGTATGCATCGGGTGAATGATAACAAGAATAAAAATATTCGGCTTCATCTCTCACTTTCTCAATTCCATGCATCGAGGGCCTAACCGAGGCCCCAAGTCCTCAAGGGCCCAGGCCCTTGGGGCGTGGATTTTTTTTGTTCCACCATACAGATATTTCTAAAAAAAAATCTATCTATACAGATATTTCTTATTAAAACACCTATCTATGCATAATTCTATTTCTTGCAGCGCTGAATCCGCTTATGAAATACAGATCGGGGGCGGTATTCTTATTCCTTGGCTCGCCACTTATGAAACAAAACTAGATATTTCTAGTCCGGGATGATCTGAGGTCGCTGGTCTCACATGGAAGAGATACGAACCTCCGCTGGATAAACACCAGAACTGGTATCGGCTTCTTTTGTTCGTTCTTTTTTTTTAGATTTGAGGAATTCCTCATATCCAAGGCAGCTCCCCACAAACACCCATCCATATGACTATGCCCCCTTTTGAATCATCTTCACTTTTTTGTAGTAGTCGTGACCAACAGCCATCAGCAGTCGGCTCGTTGGTAAGGCGAGAGCTTCAAGCCCGCTTTCTGGTGGCACACCCCCCAAACACAACCCTTACGTATCCGTATTTTGTAATCACCTTTCCCTTCCCGTCGCTTCCTTATATGTGCTGGGATAGCTTCGTTATGAGTTGAAGCAGCCTCAGCTACTATTCCTACTAAGGAGGAGTTGCCTTTTTCAATTCCCTCCCTTTTGCAATCCCATGTTGATGTAAGGAAGCTGTTTTAGAGTATTGGCAAAAAATAATTCGAATGACGTGTGGAGGGAGCGGGGCGTCTTACCCGCTGAAATCCGTGCCATGGTGTCACGTATACACTCAGGTTATTCTTCATTTCATCCCAAATTGGTATACCAAGCCTATAAATATGGTACAGATATAGATATGCAGGAACATTTCACTCTTGAAAGGCATGATGAGCTAGGGTATTGTTGTGCGAGGCGCCCACTCATCCCTTCTTCTTAAGAGGTGTAATTCTATTTGGGGATGACATTAGATAATCCGAATCGTAGTCCTCGCGGGAATGGTCGCAAAATGCAAAGGAGTTTTGTTGTCAAAGCTGGGGATCTAGATAGGTAGACGAAGGAGATATTCATTCCATTCAGGCAGGTGAGGAAGGGATACAGCTAACGTCAACTTTATATATACAGATCTCTGGTCTCGCATCGCATCTCAGAAGCACGCTCGGACGCCTGCGCTGCCTCTCTGACCAAACTAGCCGTCGACCTCCGTCCCTGCCTGCTACCCCTGGTCCGGTGTTCCTCCTCTGCGACCCCGCGGCTCCGCCGTGGTTCTGCGTGCTATTGGCTGCCGTGCTTTTCCAGCCCACTGCTGTTGCCTGCTAGGGCCAACCGGCCAGGTTAGTTAATCATCTTTTTTATTCTTGCATGGGGCTAGTTAATCACTTGCTGGCTGCTAACTTCACGCTTGGCTTGCTCCTATTGCTTACTTCATTAAGAAAATTGAATTGAAGAACTGTGCGTATGTCAGTATATGTGTTAGCGTTAATCATCAGTCCTATATGTATTGTTGGTCATAAATTGATTTATTTTTTTGAACAAATGGACACAAATCGATGTACTTTTAAATCAGTGCCATTTCACATAACAGAAAGATGAAGGGGTTTATTCAGCAATTAAGCTTTATTTTGTATGTTTTTGCATGTTTTTTTAAGTGTGGTGGGGTATTTTTAGGTAGCTATAAGTGACAAAAAAATTACATGTTGTTGAAACAAAAATTGGCCCGGGTTTGCTTCAATCCTGGCTCATTCAATTATACCGTTTCTTCCCCTCAAAAAAAAATTATACCGTTTCTTGACATTCATTAGTAAATTAGTAAATTTTATAACAGTAAGATCGGTGGCTACTGGCTTAGCAATTGTTTTCCCTTTTTGAGAACTATAATGGGCTAGCAAATGTCTGGGCTACTAATGGTTCAGCTTGCTGGCCTACCCTCCTTTACGGGCTGCTATTTGTTGCAGTGGGCCTCTACCATAGAACCCAAAATGAGAAGCCCGTAAATGGAAAGCTAACCCGGCGCCTCCTCATCCGTCATTCCGTCGAGCAACTCAGACGCGCCACCGTTGCTATGCTTCTCCGACCCCGCCCCTTCCTCCTGCAGGTCCTCAAGCCACTTCCCTTCTCCCGCGGCCCCCTCGCGGTCCGCCGCACGCTCTCAGCGCACGCCGCGGCAGCCGGGGACACCTCCCGTGGCGATGCGCCCGCTCTGGCGCGAACCCTCCACAAGAACTCCCGGAAGGCCGAGCCGCCTAGGGTGCCCGCGGATATGGCGCTGTTCTTCCCGCCGGGGGTAGAGCGGGACGCGGCTGTGGCGGCGGAGATGTTGATTCCGGGGTCGAACATCGTGGTGGAGCCATACGCAGGGGACGCGAAGGTAAAGGAGGCCGAGTTCATCGGGTGCAGCGCGCGCGCGCGGGACTTCCCCAAGGACGACCGCCCCGAGTTCGCCGTCCTCGGCCGCTCCAACGTCGGCAAGTCCTCTCTCATCAATACGCTCACGCGCCGCAAGGAAGTCGCACTCACCTCCATCCCACAATATAAGAACATGTTGCAAGCGGAGGGAGTACCAATTATTTCTGCTTCAAGAGAGCATAGGATACGCCACAAGTCTTCAAACTGTGGACATTGAATAGCATATATGCCTAAAGAAAGAGCATAGGATATGCCACAAGTCTTTTACATAAATTTCATTCTTTGGAAAGCATGTCTTCTTTTTTGGGGGGAAAGCCATCATGGCAAATAAATTTCATTATTTTGAAAGTATTTTTTTTCTTTGAAGGAAAGCCATCATGGCAACTTTATTCATTGGGCATAATTGTTACGTCGTTCGCTAGTTGCGCTAAGATTACATCAGGTGGATCCTGCAGCCACAAGTTAGCAGATGGTCCAACAGAATTGCTAGCTAAGAAATGCGCGACCTGATTAGCTTCCCTCTGGCAATGATCAAACTTGACAGAAGTAAATCCCCGACATAGGAAGGTGCATTCTTCATGGATTGCAGCTGCGACACCAATGGAGTTCCCGCCGTTCTTCATCGTCTCTACTACCTCCATACAATCAGAGTTGACCATGAGTCTAGTGCGTCCTACTTGTCCCACCAAAATCAGACCATCTCGCAGAGCTCTTGCTTCTGCCATGGCGGCTGAATCAACATAGGGTATAACACAGTTGCTAGCTGATATGAAATTCCCATGATCATCATGACGTATTGCACCAGTATCTCCACTCTCATCATCGTCATCGAAGGCTGCATCCACATTCAGTTTCACATAGTTCTCTGACGGCTTCTTCCAGCCACCCCTCTGAATCCCTTCTGCCCTCTTCTTAGCTCTACCGTAATTGAGACATAGGGCCAGGATGGCTTGTGCTGAATGAACCGGAGCCTGAACTGGTTCAGCTCGGTCAGCCTGCATCCTCTCCCACCATACATACCATGAAGCTATCGCCAGAAGCTCTTCCCATCCGATATCTGGAGGAGGCCTAGCCAAAGCCGGTCTCTCCTGCATCATAATTTCCAACATAGGGGCTTCGGCTCGGTCCAACAAATAGACTTCTGCAATCACCACTCCCGCTCCTAAGCGCTCCCAAATTTCTCTGACCCGTGGACAGATGAACAAGGCATGGTCAATGGTTTCACATTCAACAGCACATAGTGGACATTGGCCACTTGGTATCATATGCCTATTTGCCAATACGCGTGTGTTTGGTTTGAGCCCCAACTAGCCCAACCAAAATTTTGGCATGACCAAAAATTTGGTGAGTTGATGTTGTTTGGATTACAATGTTTGTACCTACCAAAATTTTGGCAAAAACGGGTTCCATTTAGTTTGCAACCTATTGATTTAGCAAATATTGACTAGTGCTTGATTTGATTCCAATTCAGTTCTAGTGATGAGCCAATAGAATTGAAACAAATAAGCAAAACTGAATTGACTAAAGATAGAACGAAATGAGCATGTACAGAATACAGACGTGCTGCACATATTCAAATATGCCACGGTCACTTAAATTAGGAATATGACTATTGGGCTTCGTTGAACAAGATAATTACACGTCCGCTTAGGTAACTGTGTCAGCTCTGCTATGTAAAAGTCTGAGAGGTGATGCTTGGGCTCACGGGCTCACGCTGTTAGCGAATAGTCGACTGGTTAATCCGTGTTTCACAACCACAAATGAGAAGACCGGGCGAGCCTCGTAGCCAATTATTTGGTGAAGCTTTTCTGCGCCCTCTGCTCGCCCGCGCATTAGCGAAATTAACAGGGGCACGCCCCAGGTGGGCTGGGCAAGCCAAAGTTTTGGAGGCAATCCAAACGAGTACCAAATCAGCCGGGCGAGCCAAAAATTTGGTATGGCTAGCGTTAGCTGAAAACCAAACAGACCCTACACCTTTACATGGAATAGCTCCCTTCATCACTCTCTCACTCTCCAGACAAAGATCTTTATGTTGAAAGTATGTCTTGGAAGCCTTTCATGTTTTTGTTTGTCAACTCCAATATTAGATTTAGAACAGACATAAGCTCTGTCAACTTCTGAATAAGTTGCTGTCTGATTGTAATTTCTGAGGATATAGCGATTACTACACACTGAATGAAGCAACAATGTTTAAGTAGGAACTCAAAAGAACTATTAGTGTTAATTTTCCATTCTCAAAATTTACAGTATTTTTTCATACTCATTAGGGCATTTTCCCTGCAAGAACTACTGAACATACTTTAGGATTTACCTGGACTACGCAGTGAACATGATCAGATCAAGTTCTTCCTACATGTAGGTTTGCAGCTGCGTCCAAGACAGCTCGAACGGATTGGTCTTCATTTACCAAGGGGTATTTCTTGAGCAGGGACACCTTGGTTGGTGTACTGCTCCTTGTTGATGCTAGTGTTCCAACTCAACAAATTGACCTTGACTGTGCTAACTGGCTTGGTCGTAACAATGTGAGACAACTTGCTCTTCACCTGATAATGTATCTTACATGCTGGTTGTGGATTTAATTTCAAGTGACTTATATCTTCAGGATTGATGGTACATGTGCCCTATAATTCTGATCTCCAGCAACTATCTGCTATTCTATTGTTTTGGTGTCACAGGTTGGGCTAACCTTTGTCTTCATCAAGTGTGACAAAGTAAAGAAAGGCAAAGGGGGTCGGCCTGATGAGAACATCAAAGAGTTCCTGGAAAACATCGGTTCGCTCTATCCAAGGCCTCCTCCATGGATCATGACGAGCAGCACCACAGGATTAGGCCGCGACGGGCTGCTCCTCCATATGTCGCAGCTGAGGAACTACTGGGACAATGAGGCAACCTAGGTCAGGGTTTCTTCAGGCTTTGAATAGGCTCGAGACAGCTGCAGCTAGGAGCAACACTACTTACAGACGAGAGTAGCACAGACCGATACATCATGCCGGATGATATGCAGTTTCTTCCAGTTTCTGGACTTCACCGATGGATCGTGCTTCGCGTAAACTTCAGGTTCAGTTTCATTGTGTTGGCCTCTTGATGTATAGTGGAAGATGATTCACATACGCAGACTTGATACAGTAATACCGCGCCCCTTTTGGTCCATGTTTGTTGTAACATTTGGCTCACCTGCGGAAGTAAAGTCTCGTCCACTTGTTACGATTTCTGAACGCAATGGGCCGATCTGGAACTGTACATTTATACTCCAAGTGGCAAGTATGGCGAAGGCAGCCCAGCAAATTCAATGTACTGGTGCACATTGAATTGCACGGAAATTAATTTGTTGCACACGCTTTACTGCCCGACAGACTACATGGTCTAGTACGACTGATCATTAAAATTTGATTAAATCCAGATTTCCGGTGGTGGTACCTGTGCCGTGGTACACATATACTACACGCCGGCCTTTTTGTGGCGCTCTCGCTCTGAACAGCGGAGACATGGACACGGTTACTATGTCCCACTGCGGAGCCGGACAGGCAGTGAAAACGGAAAGCGAGGGGTGCACGGACGACTGGTGACCGGAGATGTTTCTGTTTCGCCGGGGCGGGGCTAGCTGGCTTGCCGATCCGCCAACTCCGCCGGCCCAGTGGCTCCACCGGCAGCGAAGAGGTCCATCGTATGCCATGCCATGTGTTTCTTTGGTTTTATTTGGGTTTTCTGAAGCAGGCGGCGTCCGAGAGTTACAGAAAAGCCGGGAGAATGGCCAACGTCAACTCGCGGGAAGTATTTTGTAGGAGTAGTTCGTTGCTTTGTTGTGTCAAAAAAAAGAGTTCGTTGCTGGGCGAGAAGTGGCTGGGAGAGGGAGACCAGGGGTCAATCAAACGGCCCCATGCCCTGCTGCCGCTGACTGTGGGGGCAGCCGCAGGTGGGCTCATGGGCCACATGCCCCCACCCTTGTCCCCTTTCTCATCAGGCCTCTCCTCCTCCGTCCCTATCTGTCCCTGGCTCTATCGGGCCCCTTCTAAAAAAAAAGGCTCTATCGGGCCCAGTGCACAGGGAGTGAAGGTGCCCTTGTCCCTCTGCCACTGAACATCTGTTACCACCACATGATTCTCAAAAAAAAAAAAAAAAAAAAAAATCTGTTACCACCACATCGCCACCAAGCAGTAGTAATACGCAAAATTGCCTCGAAAAAAAAGGTTGGCGAATTGCAAGTGCCCACCAAGAAGAAAACCAAAGGTCTCTTTGATTCGCAGAATTTTGAAAATGTAGGAATAGGAAAAGTATATGATTGAAGTGGCATGCCAACTTAAATTCTATAGGATTAGCAAGGAGTGTTGGATGCCACATGAAAAACAAAGGAATTGTAAAAAGTGGTTGAACTGGATGTTAGATTTCCTATGAAATGTTGTACAAAAGATTCCATAGAAAAAAAATCCTATGAGATCCAATCCTGTGAATCAAATGGCCAACATAGTAAAAATTCTTAAGGATTTCAATTCACCAAAAATCCTATAAAATTCCTTTAAATCAAAGGAGCCCCGAGTATGCAAGAGTACGCTAACGGGGATGGATCTCCAATCTCCAGGGAGGGAGGCAAGCGAGTACCAACCAATCCTATCGCCGAGTAAATTGTTGGTGTGCGACTAGACGAAAAGTTGCAGTGTTGTACTGTACTGGCTAGTATCTTGCTTCACAATCACAACACGGCAGCAGCCAGTCAGCTCCTTTCCCCGCACGTCACCGGAATATACGTTTGCGGGAGATGATGCGCTAATCGCACGATCTGGTTTGACGAAACTGGTTCTCACGTTTGTACAAACATGGCTTGTCAGATCTACAGCTTAGAACTGCCGTGAGCAGCAAGCAGGGGTAAGCTGCAGCCACACTCCGGCAAAATCGTAAAGGATTTGCGGGGATCCGTAAAGAATATTCATCATAAAAGGCATTTCCTAGTGTGTGTTTTTTTGAGAGCAAGGCATTTCCTAGTTGAATCGCTGCATGAACGATCGAACGCCTAACGGTTTACAATGAAACTGAAACTGCTGCTGACAAGATCAGATGAGCAAGACAAATCAAGGAGGAAACAGAAGAGTGTGGACTGCTGCTCGTGCTGCTTCAGGCCATGCGTCGCATCGCCTCGCATGCGCACCCGCGCGCCGACTCGATGGATCAGCCTCTGTCGCTGGCTGCAGTGCGGGCGTCAGCCCTTCCCGATCTGGTTCTTTCCTTTGCCAAACTGCAGCGCCCAGTGCCTTGGTCAACTCGAGCACTCTCAGGCTTTGTCCCCCATGCACGCATGGACACGCGTGGCGTGCGTTGCACTCCCGCGGTGCCATACGCAAGAAGCGACGCACGAGGGACAAGACATGTACGTACCCGCACGCTCTCATTCTCTATCCACCGGATAGTTTTGGAGCTTGATTTTGGCTTGCTCTCGTGGAGCGAGACGATTTGGAGCTCGGGCTCACAGCCCGAAATTTTAACACTTCCAATATTTATATTTAAAGGTTTGAAAAAGTTCTATAAATATCTCCACGTCTGTATATAAATGTATTATGTATATGTATCAAATTTAATAGGAGATACTTATCATGTGAGCTACACCAAAAGGACAATTATGTGACTTTGCAATGGCAGATATTGCACGTGCTACTCGCTATTTTCGGCTCTACAAATGTGTCTTTTTTGTGTACTCATATAAAACCAGCCATGCAAATTTATAGATGCATAGATCACTTCTATGTGCACATGTCATTTTTTCTTGAGAAAAATCATTTTTCTTCTTCACAGAATCAGGCTTATCAGAGCATGGGCTCGAGAACGTATCTCCTCCTCGGGTAACTAGGACGGGGTGTTTGGTGCAACCAAACCGATTGGCTCTTCGACGTTTTAAGAATTTTGATTCTTAAAAAAATGAAGACTCGTCGGTTCACATCAGATCAAGAACCAAAAATTTCTAGTCTTGTTCTCGGTTTTAACCGATTTGTAAAGAACCGGAGTGGATTGACGGCTAGGAATGGCAATATTATCCATGGATCTGGATATCCATGGATATCCAGCTATGGAATTGAAAGGATGGGTCTAGAGACGGGTGAAATGAAGACTCATCGGGTAGCTAGGACGGGTGTTTGGTGCAACCAAACCGATTGGCTCTTCGACGTTTTAAGAATTTTGGTTCTTACAAAAATGAAGACTCATCGGTTCACATCAGATCAAGAACCAAAATTTCTAGTCTTGTTCTCGGTTTTAACCGATTTGTAAAGAACCAGAGCAGATTGACGGCTAGGAATGGCAATATTATCCATGAATCTGGGTATTCATGGATATCCAGCTGTGGGATCGAAAGGATAGGTCTAGAGAGGGATGAATACACACTAACAAGTCAAAAGGTGTAATTTTTAGTTCTCTTAAAACTTAGACAGATTTTAACACAAGTTAGAGCATCTACAGCCGGATACAGCAAATCCGACTTCTCAGACGCCTGCGGACGCGCACGGGCACGTCCGCTGGCAGTGACCGGTCAGTCCTCAAATAATCACTTCCACAACTGGATACCTGAATTAGAAAACTCAAGTCCATACTATTACATGCAACGTAAAAACTAGTTTAAGCGGAGCTCGTCCGACTCCGCAGTGCCCAGGTCCAGCAGTTGGCTGCGCCCCTCGAAGTGATGCTCCGGTCGCCGGCGAGGTAGAGTAGGACATGTGATATACACTGGCTCACGGGACTCAAGGCGCCACCATTTCCTATGCCCTACTCTTTCTCGTCGGAGCCCGGAACATTGACGGTGCCGGTGGACATGAGATCGATGATGGATCCGTCCTGGGAGGAGCCGGCGGCGTCCACCAGGACGCGGGTGCGGCGCCCGGACTAGTATACCATATGGGGCGCCGGAGAATGCGACTCCGCCTCGCCAACATCCACCGCCGTGAGGGTTGTCGTCGTCTCCCGCGCCCGCTGCCTCGCACGTCGGGCACGCCGTGCCATATTTGCATCGGACAACTCCCATGCGTTCACCTCTGCCTCGATGCGCCAACGAAGGGGTTGCGCATCCGCCACCGCGTTCGGACGCCAGACGGACCGCACTGCCTCCGGTGAGCACTACAAAAAAAACACTTCCGTGATGATACGTCTTTGTCACAGTAAGTCAAGTTTTCTGTCATGCATGTACATCCGTGACAATTTTATGACAGAATCAAGATAGTCATACATGTGTTGTCGTAGAAGTGTTCCATGACAATACTGAAATTATCATCACGGAAGTGTCCACTTCCATGACGATAAATGTCGCGTCATGGAAGTGTTTTCGTCAAGGGTGACCAACACGTGGCATCCACCGTAACGGGTCGCCGTTAAGCTATCGGGTTCCGGTTTGGATCCGATAACCCGTTAACAGCTCAGACCAATAGGGATTTTTCACGTGTAAAATTCTCATTCGCCCGCGGATCCACGTGTCAGCTCGGCGTTGCGACAGATGTCATCCATTCATTGGACGAGAGACGCCTATGATACGTCGACACGTGGCATGGCCCAACAGTGGCCCATTTAGGTTAAAAAGGACGACCCAGTCAAAGGCCCATAAGATTTACTCAGGTACTAGTGGGCCGGCCCACTAGCGGCCTGCTTAAACATGGCCCATTTACAGCCCACCGCCAGATCGGGCCCGTAAATTGTTCACTCAGTCTTTGGGCCCCATTACGGACCAGTGAGTTTTCGGCCTGTTAAAGGCCCGATGTAGAAATGGGCCCATTTCAGCTCGGTGTGCCTTTCGGCCTGTTAATGGCACGTGCTACACATGGGCCATATATGGTCCGACGCGACATTCGGCCCCTTAACGACCCGTGATCTCGGTGGCAAAATTTCAGCCCAACCTGACTTTGGGCCTGTTAAAGGCCCGTCGTACAATTCGGCCCGTTGGTCCTCTACTAAGCTTTCGGCCTACTAAAGGCCCATGATATGATTGGGCCAACCAAGGCCTGAGATAGGTTTCGGCCTGGTAGCGGCCCGTCATGTAACTGGGCCAATAATGGTCCGAGGTATATTTCAGCCTACTAAAGGCCCGTGGTCGACAAATGAAAATTGAGGCCCAACAAGCTTTTCGGCCTGCTAAAGGCCCATGCTGTCTTCTGGGCCATAACAGGCCAGCAGAATATTCAGCCTGTTAATGGCCCGAAGCTACATGGGCCGACCTAAAGTTTGGGCCCACTAGAGGCCCATGTGAGTTATGGGCCTGGGCATACCGTGTCCATAAAGGGCCATTACGGCAGGTTCGCGCAGGCCGGAGTAAAGCCTGTTGCGTGGAACCCATTAATGGCCCACTGAATTGCAAGCCCGTTAGAGGCGCATGTTTCGGCCCGTTCGCCTGAATCAGATTTTCACCCTTTTTCTGATAGCGAATGATGACATATACGGTAAATACGAATTAAGAACAAACCTACACTATACAATAAAGAAATAACGGCATAGTAACTTAGAATAAACCTACACTATACAATAAAGGAATTAGGGCATATTACATCCACTGGGCATCAAAGTTCGCCACCAGTGATCATAAAGCGCAACCAAGAAGCAGATTACAAAACCTGGGCGTCCAAGGCCCTGCCATTGCAGCGCAACAAAATAATACTGAACCAAGACCACTTGAACACAGTTCAAGAAACATTAGCCTTGCGCGGGAGTTGCTGCGCAAGCAGCTGAGCAAGGCAGTGAGAACGGCCTAGCATGTCGGTCATATCTTCCAGCTCTAGCTATTTAGCAATGAGGTTCTCATTGGAGTTCTCTGCGATCTTCCTTAGATATTGGACTTCAAGTCGAAGTTGAGTTGCACTATGCCTTTCTGCTTGCAGCTGAGACTGAAGAAGTCGAATTGATTCAGGCAGCGACTTCTGTGAGCTTGTGTGACTGCTAGTCTCAAGTAACTTGAACACTGCATCAAGACATGACTTTGGGGTTGTCTCACTATCTTCAAGATGTTTTGCCTTCTTTGCTGCAATATACGTTGGGTTTGTCTTAGAGTCTTCAGCAGACTTGTGCGTGCCATCAGGCATATCACCCTGAAACAACATGACAGATGACAGGTTTTGCACGTATATAAACAAAGATGGTAACTGCGTTGTCACTTCCATCCAGTTTCATATTACAAAATAAAGAGACGATTCAAAATGTCAAGAGCATAATTTGGCATTGTTCATAATGCGGTGAGCTACACCACATTACTGGATTACAGATCATCAACACAAGCATAGATGCAGGGCAAAAGAAAATCATTGTATCTCTTTTCGTTAACGTGCCTGACATGTTCATATCATCAGCCAGATCAGTTAAGACAAAGCAGGAAATGACAAGGTGCAAATGTGCGCAGCTTCACCACACACTGGATTACAGATCAACAACACAAGCATACATGCAGGGCTAAAAAAATCAATGGATCGGTATTGAATAATGTGCATGGTATGAATAAGGAATTTGGTTTCACGACTAAAACTTGAAACTTGCAGTTCTTGCGAACATGCATTTTGATAGAAATAGCAAACTAAACAGCAGTTGACGATAGGGAGAGCAAATTAAACAGCAGTTGAGGAGAAAGGCTTTAGTAGGACGGACTTACATTAACAGTTAACACCGGCTCTATAATGCCCTTCTCCATGTCAAGGGAGGGATAACTCAAGAATTTTAGCACAAAAACTTCTTCATAAGCATTGCCTGTACTCTACATTTTGTAGAGAGTAATTATTGATATGATAATACTGGAAGGGATAGAGGATAATGAAGATAAGATGCACAGTGATGCTACATAATCAACTACCTATCCATGTAAGTACAGCGTTACAGGACAAAATGTACTGACAAGAGCAATGGGTTACATTTCTGCACTGGCATTGTCTGTGTATTCAACTTTTTGGTAAGATTAAGTATAGATCTGATAATTTTTAGGAAATGGTGGGAGAGGGAGACAAGATGAGGAGTAATGCAACGCAATGAACTACTCACTCTGTCCCATAATATAAGTGTTTTGTACATTAGTGTAGTGTACAAAACGCTCTTATATTATGGGACGGATGGAGTAGATGTTAATGTAAGTACAGTGATACAAGACGTTCGGTCCTCACAAGAGGACTTCAGAGCTAAACTTCTTCAGAAGCATTGGGTTGATTCTAAATTTATGTAAGAGTCAATACAGATCTTATAATGTCCACCAAATGGAGGATAAGGAGGCTAACATGTGCAGTGATGCTACATAATCAACCAGCTATGAAAGTAAGTATGGTGATATAGGGCAAGAGGTACTCACAAGAGCAATGCAGTGTGCAGTATAGTTGCGAGATCCTGTTATCCCTTGAGGATGGATATTCTCCTGCAAACAATTTTCATACAAGTGAGACGGTAAGGCACATGCAGAAATGTAGTTCAAATTGTGATGTGATATCATAGACAGTACCTTACGCTGCAGACGAGACCAGTGTGTAACAAGCTTATTCCAGTCACTGTCTAGTAAATGAAGCACCGGAGACTTTACAGAAATTTCGTTTGGAGGCTTGCCATCAAAGTGTGCTTGCCTCAGGTAGCAACGATACTTCCTCAAAGCGTGCTTGAAAAGCACAATCAAGCTTTGCTCGTCTTGACTATCCAGTTTGGTCCTCGCCTATTTAAATGAATGAAATCTCTTGAGTTCTGTCAGCAGAAACATAGTCACTAATTACCATGAATAACATTAGTACATTACTTACACGTAAGTTGCGGAGGAAGATTGGAAATTGTTGTTTGTCTGTAGTATAATCTTTCCATGAAGGAAAGATGCGCACAAAGTTCCTGATAACAATAAAAGCTTCGTCTTCTAAACTGGGAAGAAGTGGAACAGGGGTCCTATTTGCTGCAATTGGGGCTCTCTCCAGTTCGAAAAGGGATTTGGCAACCGGAGTTGGTGTACTCTTTGCTGGAATGGGGGTTTTGCGTCGTAGAGCTGGTGCTATGTCAACTGGAATCGTCATACTTTTTGCTGCATATGGGGTCTGCTGAGTTGGGGCATCTAAGATGACCAGTGGGGTAGGGGTAGAGTCTGCTAGAGTTGGGGCTGTGTTTTGTGGGTCTGGTGATATTGCCACTACACCTAATGGGCTATTTGATTTATCAGGAGTCACAACCTTTTCCAAATACTTTGTTCGTGCTCCATTGCGATCAGCAATCGCCCTCTTCCTTTGAATGTCCGATACACAAGAACAACATTTCAATGGAGAAATATGGTATGATGACAGATGGAATATGTACTGAAAATGGATAGGCATGGCATATTCACATATATGATGTGTAAACTAAGCAAATGGCGGTGTAACAAAGTAGAAGCAATGCAAAGCATCATTTGCAAGATATGTGCGACCAATATAACCTTGCCAAGTTAGAGCAAGCACCTTGATGGGTGAATAAGATAGGGCATCTGCCTCTGGCTCCTCCACTAGGGAGCTACATTGACTTAGGTCTCCCTTTAGCTCAAAGTCATTGTTAGGATCATATTCTGAACACGAATCTGTAGGTGGAGAGCGTGCGCATTCCATTGCATCCAGACTGGATCTCAGTCCCTTAAGGCCAAGTTTGATAGCCATGTCATTGTTCTGCTTTATTCTTCTCATGCGCCCCAGCTCATAATCATTATGATGATGTTCAGTATCTGAAATTCACGAAAACATAAAAGGTAGTCAGATTATCTTTGGAATGCATTACAGATTCTACTCCAATAGTGTCTCCCTATAAACCCCTGTGTATACAAAGTTCATCCCCCAACCGTGCTGACCAGACCACACATAGAAATACAAACCTCTTAGGTCTCTATAAGGGGCGGACACACATTTCAAAACTGAAGTAGGAACATTAGCATCATATCAAATTCGTATTTGAACAAATAAACTTCAGAATTATGAGTGGCATAATGTTTAGCTTCAAGGGTGGAGTACTGGTAGTGCGACGCAAAGCACGTAGGCAGATTGTATTCCATGTAAAAGATCGTAGTCTATGTAAAAGGTGGATATAACACTTTTCTTTCTATACAATGCAGTGTTTGTTGCCCACACATGATGGAAGAGATCACACAGAGAAATACTATTCACTCATGTCTGCGGTTCCAGGATTTTGAAACAGGGTGGTCCACCCTAAAAAAATATTGACAACAAATATGACAAGGCAAGCATAAAGCTAGTGAATCAATCATTACTTGTGAGCTTACTAGGACAAGTATGCAGAATCGTAACTGCAGTAAGAGACCGTCCAAAATCTGAATCAAGAAGTTGGGCTAGCACTTATTGTTTGCAATTAATCAAAGTGAATAATTGGATATCATATCATATGAGTAACAAAGACTAGTAAAATTGTCAACAAACCTGGCATGCGGTAGTAATCTGGGTCAATGTCACTATGACCAGCAATCAACATGACTAGTGTTTGTTCCTAGGCGAGGAATTTTGAAACCCTGTCAACTCTACAGGTGCTAAAGATTATTGAAACATCTGAACCATTAAATGTAGGTAGCACTCAGTACACAACAAACCCTAATGAGAGTCCTGCCTAATGAATGATGAATCAATTAGAAAATGGGTGATGAGAAGTGGCTGCTGAGTGTTGAGGACGGCGTATCTCAGGATAAATCGGGTTGGCTGAGTGGGTGATGCACGCCTGAGCCCTGAGCGGACTGGGAAGCTGGGCAAGCCGGCGCGGCCGGGCAGCGGTGACGCTGTTGGGCGAGCGGCTCCTGACCTCCTGTTAGTCCGGCGTCTCCTCCTAAAGTCATGGCGTCCGGCGACGGCAAGTCACCAGCGAGGCAGGCATCTGGCGGCGAGTAGAGATCGGAAGCGGAGCAAAACAGAGGGGAATCGGGGTCTGGAGGCATTGCCTTTTTTGTTTTTTAGCAAAGGCATTGGCTGCCTGACCATGTTCTAATCTCTTATGGTATATAGGCCGACCCAAAATCCCAGGGTGGCCCGCGGCCCACGCTGGCCACCCTGTAGATCCACCCCAGCGGCGCACATGCATTTCGAAATTAAATTAGGAACACTCAGCTGACCAATTAAACGACTCTGTTTTACTAATATCAGCATCATATCAGATTCGTATTTGAACAACTAAGCTTGTTTAGCTTGATGGGTGGAGCAGTGCTATTATGACACAAAGCACGTAGGCTGATCGTATAGTGATCATTAAAGGGGGGAAACCCTAAGCATGATCAATTAAACCCTATTATGACTGTGCCATGGCAGATCTGAAGCTGCAAACGGCACAAAGGCTACTTAGCAACCAATGTGTGCGTTGAACTAACAACTAAGATTCTAAGAGCTGAAAAGAAAGTACAGTAAACAAGTGATGATCTATTTTCTGGTTGAGATAAAAAAGTTGAGCAGATATGAAAGAGTACCACCTCTCTTGCGGCACCATGTAGGCATCGGGGGTGCGATGGCTGTCGGCGGCGTGGAAGCAGATCTGCGAAGGTAGACGGAGGCATCGGGGGATAAGTCCCGTTGCGGTGGACGAGAAGGTTGTCGGAGCGGCCCCGGCAAGGTGGACGACGGCGCGGATGAAGCGAGAGGACTTGATGCAAGGCTCCTGGTCCGGCGCCGTGGATGAGGAAGGTCGATCTCTTGCAGTGGACGACGCGGTCTGGGTAGGCGCTCCGGCATGGTGGAGGAGGGCAGCGATGGATGGGGTGGCGGACGGAGGAGGCTGGTGTGGAGATGGTGTTCTGGCGCCGACGGTGTATGAATGGGGAAATGGAGGGAGAGGGGTCGGGGGAACCATGTCTTTGGGACGCGGCGCTTGTCTGAAATGTGGGGAAGTTACTAACTTAGCCCCCGTTTAAAATTTCGGACGTCTCGTCGGTTGGGGATAGGACGGTAATCTCGCATCTCGCCAATATTTGCTGAGAGCGATTTCGGGCGAGGAGAGGGTGTTTTGGCGCCCACGGTTGGCGTCCACGGTGTATGAATGGGGTTGACAGGTAGGGTGGTTGTGTCACGTATGAGTGAAGTTACAAACCTGCCCCTACTTAAAATATTAGCCTAGATCGATTTCGGCCGATGAGAGTTTGTTTTGCCGCCCACCGTGTATGAATGGGGAAATGGAGGGGGAGAGAGAGGTCTTTGGGATGAGCTTGAATCAATTGTGTTTTGCCGCCCATGTTTGGCGCCCACCGTGTCTGAATGGGGTGAGAGGCGGTCGTGTCACGTCTGAGTGAAGTTACAAACCTACCCCTATTTAGAGCAGTGGAAATCGGACCGATAGGCTGTGCGTGTCAGGGGTAGACAGTAATTTCCATCTCCCAAACACTGGTTTCGGGCAGCTGACGTGGGAGTGGGTGTTTTGCCGCTTCTTTCGAATCCTGGGAGAATAAGCATTCACGTTTACCCTAGCAACTAAATTCGAACCCATTTTGTATTCGATTATGAATCTTTATAAATCATTCTATGTTTTTTTATATATCTTCAAAAGCACAACGAAGATGTATTCCACCTTTATATATGAATATGATTTACAAATGCCATGATACTCGAATTCAGAAGGTTTAATCCAGTTTAAGGTGAATATGAATATTTGAAACAACTTTATGTTCAACTCAATTGTAACATGTATGACACAAGCAGCATATAGTGTACTCCCATTTAGATATGAATTTCAGAAGCCAAGCGATGTCTCAAAATTCAAAATATTGAGCCAACCAACCAATAATATAGAAAACTAACAGACATATGACCACATATAGAGTATATGGATCAATAATATGAACTAACATACATAAGCCAGGCCGCTGTACTGTTTTTGGCTAGAAGAGCATCTTTTTTTGTACCAAAGCTAGTACAGCATCTTGGCCCTTTCAGATGCGTGCCACTTAAGGCCCATCTATACTACTATTTTTGCTGAATGCACAATCAGCCCGATTAGCATATTTTGTAGGTCTGGCATAGCAAATAAAATGAAATGTCTTTGCCTCAAAAAAAATGAAATGTCTCATGTTCTTATATCAATTATTACAGACTCATGCTCAAAAAAAAATACAGACCAAAAAACAATTATTACATGATCTCTAAAACAAATGGTTCCAATCTATTACATGAACAAACAACACAAAGGTAATTCAACGATGGAAAAAACATTTCACCTATGATTTACCAAGTGGGATTTTAATTTCCTTTTTTCCTCCAGGACCATAACAATGCGGTTAGTCTCAGCTTGCTTCGTTGTGAAATCCACCAAATATTTAATGGTTTTCGTGAGTGCTGCTTCTGATTGTGCTGTTTGCTTCCTCAACATGTCAACTTCATCTCTAAGTGCAGAAGAAGACTCTCTTTCTACCAATAGTTTAGCCTCTAGAGCATCAGCAGTTGGCAATTCACGATGCACGATTGGGCCGGTGCCACTGCTCTGGGATGATCCAATGTCCATGGGGACCTCGCTCTTTGATCTTGGGCTAACCTGTTTTGCCATTACAGTTCTGATTGGATTCGGAAAAGTTGAAGTTAGCAGAACATCTCAACTGGGAGTTAGAACAGCAACCCAGTTAAACAAACAATGATTTAAAGAGTTGCAATTGGATGCTGAAAAGTATAGGTTATTAACATCATTAGAGCAACAGGTTGCAGCAGCAAAGCAGTTAAACAAACAACCTGTTGTGCCATTGGAGTTTCTCTTGGATCCTGAAAAGTTCAGTAGTCAGTAACTTGATTAGAGCAACAAGTTACAGCAGCAAACCTGTTACACAAATAAGTTTTCCAAAATGTACCTGCTATGCAATTGGAGTTCCAATTGGATCCTGAGAAGTTGAAGTTGGTAACATGATTAGAGCAACAAGTTATAGCAGCAAACCAGTTAAACAAGGAAGTTTTCCAGAACATACCTGTTGTGCCATCGGAGTTTCAATTGGATCCTGAAAACTTGATAGTTAGCAAGCATAAATAACGTGTTGCAAGAGCCATAAGAAACTAACATCAAACTAGTAAAACTAACCAGTTTTGGCAACGTATTTAATTACACATGAACTAGTAAAACTAACAAGTTTTTGGCAACATATTAAAGCAACAAGTCGGTAGAGTTTACCAGCAACACATACATCTCTAAATTTCATTCATGTAAGCAAAATGATTCTGACACATATATATAAGTTAAAAAGATGGTGTCCCTCATATAAACCTGACAGTTGTCTCTCCATGAACATGCAAACATTACTAGTGTTAGAAGTCATAACAGCAAACAAGATAAACAAACAGGGTATCAGAAGGTAAATTACACATGAATTTTGTTGCACCCTAGAAGTAGATATGGCCAGCTATCTGCGTGTTTAAGTAGCTATTGAAGTTCAGGCACAGGTAGTTCTATAATAGTAAGTAACAAACACATAGATAGGTGCAGTCTATAATAGGATTAATAGGCTATGGCATTATGTAATCAGTAGCAAACTAAATTAAGGCAAGCAAGGTAATTGAACAATTTTTTAATCAGTGGCCAACTAAAATTCCGAGAAGCAGATAACTGAACTTATGCTAGCTCTTTGTACAGGCACACTGCAACTTCTTTTTCGCTTACGAGGTTCTATGAAGGAGTCCATGACATCACTTGCTTGGATACGCAGTCCCAATACTCCTTCCTTCCCACACTGCATTTTGGTAAGTCGAATGGTTAATCTTATAAGGTGGTGCGACCTTGTTATATTATATGAGGACAGGTTGTGAGACTAGTTGTAGCAATACACACCACACTGGCTTTTACTGTATAATTCATGCGATTATATTTGGCCTATCGAGATCTAAGAAATCTACAATATGATGAAAAGGCTGACATCCTTCTCATTATTGGCCAACTCAGTTCATAGAAACAAGCAATTCAACCATTATGTGGATAAATCAAAAGCGCCACTGGAATACATTTCACTCCCCAATCATACACGCAGGCCAGTACGAATTAAATGAAATGCAGGGACTTACGCTAGCTCGTTGTACAGGCTCACTGCAGCTCTGCTTGCGCTTGGGATGTTCCATGAAGAAGTCCATGTTACCACTTGCTTGGATGTGCAGGCCGTGTACTCCTTCCTCCCCCCCTCTGCATTTTTGGCATGGCGAATGGTTGATCTAATGAGAGGAATCGACCTTGCTGTTGTACCGGAGGACAGGTACTTACAAGGTTATACGAGCGTGCACGAGGTGTACCAGATCCCGTAGCGCCGTCATGCTTCGCTGAAAAATGGTTTTGCTTGTTTCAGATGATAGCTCCAGAAGAAATAAGAGTTGAAGTCAGCGTTGCATAGGCGTATAAGCTAAGAGAGCAGTAAAAGGATATCCAAGCATCGTTGGAACAGTGCACAATGCAGTGATATGTGGATACCTAGTTTGGGCCGGCGTTTAGGCATACTCGCCTAGAGTGCGAGTCACTTCAGAGCCATTGAGGGTGATGCACTTGCGTTGGCTGGCCGCCTACGGAAGCAAATCTTGAGCGGCGGCGGAGTGCTATGATGCGGTGGATGAGGCCGTTGGTGAAGCACCAGCGGGTGGGGTGGAGGTGCGATGATGTGCTCGGTGAAGTAGCCCATATAAGGTGGAAGACGGCGTCGGTGAAACAGAGCTGATGCAGTAGAAGTCGGTGTCTGTGAAGCACGTCGGCTGTGGTGGCCGACGTTGTCGGTGGACCACCCAGTGCGGTGGACGAGGGTGTAGATGAGGCAGCTCCGGTGCGGTGGTGCAGCGCGACCGTCGTCTTCGTCGTCGTCATCCGGTACGGAGGTGGGGAACGAGATGAGACGAGGGGCGATTCGAATTTTGCTTGGGTGGCGGCGAATTAGGGATTTGAGCGCTCTGGGCGCGGAAGGGGGCGGGGGAGAAGGGGGATTTTGCAGGGCTGGAATTCGGGCCGCCAGATATTTCAATCCGAAACGTGGAGGCGCGCAGTTTATAACGTCCGTACGACACACGCCACCACCACGACATGACCGTGGTCTACCTGGTGAGCCTACATTTGAGAATGCAAACGAATCTTTTTTTCATTGGCAAACGAATCTGTATGTATTACCATACCCGTGTTTTCCTTGCAAATAATTAGTCCTTCGAAACGACATACTAGTAATTAATTAATGATGAGTTCTTTGAATTAGAGTGTGTTTGTGACATTGCGATCTCCAATTCTAACGTGGCTTTCGCATTTCATGGTATCCACGCTAAGTTTTTGAATGCAAATTCATATGTATAATATTAACACTATGGTGGTGAGAAAACTTTGGATGTATTCAAGCATATGACCACACACATACAAAATACCACAACAATCGAGTCAATATTAGTGCATCAACTTTTCCAAACCATGCATGTATGGCACGAATTCGAAATAATTACATAAGCCATATGCATGGTCCTCAATTCAAATTTTACAATGTGCACTCAATTGAAACGTCAATATTAAGTCTATTACTATCTACATTCAAATGTTGTGTTTAGCCCCCCTCCCCCCCGACACACACACTACATACTTCCTCTATCGATCAATCTTCCACTCTTAACCACCTTATAGAGCTATTGGTTTTCGACACCCGCTCATTCTTTCTCTCCATGTTTCGATCTTTAATTCTCTCAAATACACAAACCCCTTTTCCCCACTCTCTCAACAAACGTATTTCTCTCACACACCCGCCATTGCACTCCATGCCGAGCTCTCGCTCTCTCCCTCCCACTCTCTCTCGCTAGATAGATACATTGGCTCTCTAGACCCCCCTCTCGCGCACATGCACGCACGTTGTCTATCTAGGTCACCCTCTCCACACCGTCTCACTCTTTCGGCCGCACGGCGGCCCACACTCGCTCAATCTTTCTCTCTCTCTCTCTCTCTTTATCTAAGTCTCGATTAACCTCGCTTTCTCTCTCACACAAACATTATATTTCCCTGTTTGGGCCTCGATCGACACACTACACTACATACTCTCTCACGCGGATTATCTATCTAGGTCACTCTCACCAAACCGTCCCACTCTTTCGACCATTTGGCGGCCCACACTCGCTCAATCTCTCCCTCTCTCTTTATGTATGTCTCGATTGACCTCGCTTTCTCCCACACACAAACGATATATCTCCTTGTTTGGGCCTAGTTCGACATATTGTATATATTCTCTCACGCACATTATTTATCTAGGTCACTCTCTCCAACCCGTACTTCTCACTCTTTCGACAGCATGGTGGCCCACACTCGCTCAATCTCTCTCGCTTTATCTATGTCTCGATTGACCTTGCTTTCTCTCACACACAAACGATATATCTCCCTGTCTGGGCCTCGATCCACACTCTGTATACTCTGTCACGCACATTGTCTATGTAGGTCAATTTCTCAAGATCTCCCTTACAGCCCTCACCCTCTCCCCAAAAGCTCGATCGCACGATATCTCTCCAGAGCATATCTCTCTTTTGACCGAATATCGGGCCACACTCACCCTATCTCCCTGTCTATCTATGTCTCGATTGACCTTGCTTTCTCACGCCGTCTCTCCCACACATAGACGCTACCTCTCCATCTCTCGCTGGGCCGGAGCTATTTACATTGCCAGGAGGACTATGCCTCCATCCTTGGATTAATTTGTGAAGGCATTTATTTCGGAGGGTTTAGGATAGTTTTTTTTAGCATTTGGCCCACAACCACTCCAAACACCGTTGCCCCCCCCCCCCTGCGGCCCTGCCCCTCCCCCAATTATTTCCCTCTAGCTCTGTGACCGCTCTCTCGCACGCTCTTTCTCACCTTTCCCGTTGCACCATAGTATTTTTGCAAAAAAACTCTCGTGTTTTCTTTAATTATTACAAACAAGCTACAAACTACACACCGGGGGTCCACCTGTAATGGAACAAATTTCGCCCCATAAATTAAAATGCTACAAACTACACACCGGGGGACCCACCTGTCATGGAACAATTTTGGACCCATATAAATTAAAAATGAAAAGGACGAGGATCGAACATGCGACCAGGTCCTTCCAGGCGCACGTCAGCGATTTGGTGCCCAGGCTCATCTGCACCCGGTCAAGAAAAAATTCACAAAAAGTTCAAAAAAATTCAAAAAATTGACAAAAAATTCAAAAAAATCCATTTTTTTGTGCGTGCTAGATAATTCGTTGCATGAGGTCCGCTCCAATTTTAAGAGCATTTGAACATCTTAGTAGCTCAGCATAAAAGACAAATTGGGTCAGAACAGTACATGAACAGTACACTCTTTTACAGACCCCAAATCTGTCTTTTTTGCCGAGAGCTACTCAGATGTCCAAATGATATGAAAATTGGAGCGGACATCACGCACCAAATTGTCTACCATGCAAAAAAATGGAATTTTTTGAATTTTTCTAGTATTTGTTTTCATTTTGTTCTTCAGCGTGGGTGCAGATGAGCCTGGACTCAGAAATCGATTGTCGCGTTTATTGTATCTTTAATGGATAACATGTTTTTATATTACTTTCAGTGTATCAGTGGGACCGGCTCGTCAGCACGTACTACTCCCCTTCATTGAGCCACTTACTGGTGGGTCCGATGTCTGCTATCTCTCCCTCCTCCCCTTCTACTCCCATGGGTGCAGACGCACGGGCAAACACGAAGAACGCGCGAGCTAATAAACATGGCGCACCACCCGGGGCAGGTGCCCAATGCCGTTGACCGTATCTGGACGCGTTCACAAGTTACGGCACCAGTTTCACCTACTACTAGTACGTATTTTACAAGTATAGGAAAAAAAGTGACCGTGACGGACAAGTTCAGGCACCCGTGGTGTATTTAACTAGTAGTAATAATTAAATGCGTGGATAAATGTATGTATTGCCTAGTGCTCGACGGGACCTGCTCGCGCCCTACAAGTATTTGGAATTGACGCAGGTATTTAATATGAAATGTTTGCGATGAGAAGGAATACATGTCGCTTGATGACTTTTTTTATTTAATTTGATAGGGCTCTAGCAGAACACTCAATCGATCAAACTATAGATTTCATTCAGTCTGACTGTGACTTTACATTCATACCATGGTCGAACTAAAAGAATAAATGAATAAAACTAATTGCAGCGGCGGCGGGTGCGTCTTGCAGCAGGAAGCGGCTCCTCTGTCGTGCCATGTGTGCCGTTGGGCCACTGGTCGGCAGCGACGGCAGCGTCTTCCGCCGGCGTTGGCATACCTCCTGGACGTTGGCCCAAGCTTCAAGGAAGGCCAGTATGTTCTGGACTTCAGTCTCTAGGAGCTAGTCAACCGGCGGGAGGCGGCGACTGGCATCGCTGCAAGGTAGCGGTCGACGGCGGCGACCCATGCCGCTGAGGGGGGCACTGGCACCGGCGTGGGGACAGGCGCTGGCAATGGCGCGGCAGAGACATTCGTGTGCACATGCACCGACACGGGCGCATGCGTCAGTGCACGCGCAGGCGCATGCGCTTGTAGGTGCACGGACGCGTGCAAGTCAGCGGGGACCTCGTGGATCCCCGCGGATTCAAGTTGGGCGACAGTGTGTGGCTCCCAGCCCATCAATGCCACGAGGATGGGCGCGGGCGCTAGCACGGCGACGGGAGCTGGAACGGGCGTGGGGACAGACGCGGCGACTTCCCGCACGGCCAGGTCAAGCTCATCCGAAACCTCATTAGGGTCTTCCTCAGGAAACTGGAAGACTAGGGGCAACCCATCGTGATGCACCATGGCGTACGGCGAGGTCAGGCTGATTGGAGGCAGACGATAGGAGAATCGGAGAGGCAGAGAGAAGATTGTAGCGAGAGTGGGGATTGCGGCGGTGATTTAAACTGCGGCGCGGGCGCCATTAAAAGTGGGTGTGGTTGGGATGAAGGTGGGTGGCGGAGGCTGGTCAAAGGGCTCGCCTCCCGGTGAGCCTGCACAGCGGCCTGCTCACACGCCTCGCGTCGACTCACACGCTTGCTCGGACGGCACCTACCTATGAGAAGCGGGACGCGTGGCGGCACGCTGGTCTAACGCCCACAGTTTGAATATATTAGTGAACCGTTCACGTTAACGTGACAGCTCTTTGTTCCAAAATACCTTGGTTGTTCATTTGTGCAACTTTTCATAAGCAGCTTGTCTCAAATTGATCAAAAAAATTACCATAGCCTATTTGTGCCGTATCACGAGACCATGCGCAGTTTCATGAATTTCAGGTGAGTTTTGGATTTTCTGGAATTTAAAAACCAGGATTCGAAACAATATCATTACATGCATCATGAAATAAACTTTCAGGCGATACATCTTTATTGTTGTAGTAGATGTTCATATTTTTTAAGATACAATTTGGTCAAACAATGCTTAGTTAGACTTCAAACAATGCATTGCGTCATACTCTAATAATAATGCATGTCACCAAAAATTATGTCGTTCGACTCGTATTTGAACATAGTTTCCAGTGATATTATTTTAGGTTACATGCATTAACATTTTGTTAGTTAAATGTAAGGTCAAAATTTAGCACAAAATGCGAAGAGGACCAATAAACCAGGACGGAGGTAGTAGGCACAAACAAACGAAGCTCCATTCTATACTCATCCTAGTGTAGTAGGCAATGGAGTTGACAGGTGACCTTGGGTAGCGGCGACCGAGGGAATTGAACGTGCTCGGCATGGTAGGTAATGTGGGCTAGTTACTAAAGCATCCCTCCACTGTTCATCGGTAGTAGTAGGAGTAGTCATTATGGACCGGGGACATAAGGGGAATTTTGCAGGGCTGGAATTCTGGCAGCCAGATATTTTGATTCGAAACCCGGAGGCTCGAGTGGAGGCGTGAAGTTTTATCGTGGTTCTTTTGGTTGGGGTTGGCTAGCGTACCATGCACGCCACCACCACGACACGAGCCCGGTCTGGCTGGTACGCCGTCGGGTGCTACCATTTGAGAATGCGAAAGGAATCTTTTTTTTATCAGGAAAGGAATCTTTTTTAAAATTGGCGAACGAATCTATATGTATTACAATGCCCGTATTTTCCTTGCAAATAATTGGTCATTCCAAAAGGGACGGTAATTGATTTATAACGAGTGATATAGTGATCTCAATGTGGATTTCACATTTCATGGTATCCACACTAGATTTTTTAATGCAAATTCAAATTTAAAAGATGAACGGTATGATGGTGAGAAAACTTTGTATGTATTCAAGCATATTACCACACAGACACAAATACAACAACAAACGAGTCAGTATAGTGCATCTACTTTTCCAATCCATGCATATGTATGGCACGAATTCAAAAATAAAATGTAAGCCATACATGGTCCTCAATTCAATGTTTACAATGTACACTAAACTGAAACGTGAATATTAAGTCTACTACTATGTACACTCAAATGTTGTGTTAGGTCTGTCCATCGCCCCCCCCTTCACCACACATACTTCCTGTATCGATCGATCTTCATCTCTTTGTTAATAGAGCTACTGGTATCCGACACACGCTCATTATTTCTCTTCATGTTTCGATCTCCATTTATCTCACACCCGCCCTCACGCTCTCAACAAATGTATTTCTCACACACAACCTCGTCGGGCCCTCCATGACGAGCTCTCTCTCTCTCTCCCTCTATATCGTCCTCCCTCTCTGCCTCTAGACACATATGTTGCCTCTGTAAAAAAAACTCCATGCACGCCGCGTGCACAAACACAAAGTCTATCTAGGCCACTCTCTCGGTAACTATCTCCCTCCAACCCTCACTACAGCTTCGTCAAACGATATCTCTCTGTATCGTCTTTCTCATTCGAGTGTACGCTAGCCCACACTAACTCGATCTCTCCCTCTATATATGACTCGATTGACCTCACACACATAGACGCTCGCTCTATGCCTCTTGCATAGGCGGAGCCATGTAGATTGTCGGGAGGGGGGGTAACCCCCGAGTTACCCCCAACCTTAGATAAAATTGTGAAGGTCTTTTTTTAGGAGGGTTTAGATTATATTATTTTTTTAACATTTGGCTCCACCCTCCCAAACACCGATGGGTTGTGCCCCCACCCCCCGGGAGAATATCAGGTGCTCCCACCTTAGATGCTATATGGTGATACGAGTTCTTGTGTGCCGTTAGATCTGAGATCCAACGGCTCACACGAGGTCTGGATATTTTTGCAAAAAAACGTTAATGAGTTTGGGAATTGCACACAATTAGTACAAAAACTACTCAGATGCCATTGGATCCCAGATCCAACGGCCTCGAAGCTCGTATCACCGTAGCATCTAAGATGCAGGAGCACCTAATATTCTCTCCTCTATAAGAATATCACGTGCTACCACACCTTAGATGATGTGGTGATACGAGCTCCTCAGAGCCGTTGGATCTGAGATCCAACGGCTCCTAGTAGGTCTGAATGGTTTTTGCAAAAAAAAAACTCAAAGAGTTTGGGAATTGCTCACAAGTACAAAGACTATACTCAGATGCCATTGGATCTCAGATCGAACCGCCTCGAAGCTCGTATCACCGTAGCATCCAAGCAGCGAGAGCACCTGAGATGTTCTCTCGCGCGGGAAAATATGAGGTGCTCCCATACCGTAGATACTACGGTGATACGAGCACCCGGGAGATCTAACGGCTCCCATTAGGAGCTCTGAATGTTTTTGCAATATAGGCCTCAAAGAGTTTGGGAATTGTGCAGAAGTACAAATACTACGCACATGGCATTGGATCTCAGATCCAACGGCTGCTAGCAGCTCGTATCGCCGTAGCGGCTAAGCTGCGGGGAGCACCTTATATTCTCTCGTACGTGAGAATATTGGGTTCTCCCACACCTTAGATGCTACCATGATACGAGCTCATGGGAGCTGTTGGATCCAAGATCTAGCGGCTCACAGAGGTCTATATGTTTTTTTGCAAAAAAGTCCTCAAAGAGTTTGGGAATTGCGCAAAAGTACAAAGACTACTCACATGCTATTGGATATCAGATCCAACGACATACAATCTCGTATCACCGTAGCATCTAAGCCGTGGGGAGCACGTGATATTCTCCGCCGCTGTCACTTTTGTTCCTAAACTTGTAAAATACGTGTAACTGGTGCCGTAACTTGTCTAACCGTGCAAAGTGTTTGTGCAAAAAATCCCTCGTACACAGAAATATCGGAACAACACACGGGGGTTCCACTCATCATTGAACAAATTTGGACCTAAAAATAAAAAATCAGAAGGACGAGATTCGAGCCGGCAACCTGGACTACAAAGCGTACGTCGATAGTCAGAAATAGCAACGGTTGTTGGCTTTGTCGCATAACTTGATTTTATACTGTACTGTATCACGTTGAGTAGAGTAGAGGGAGTGGCTCGTTAGCACGTGCATGAACGTTGACTCACTTACTGCCTGGTCCCATGTCTGCGATCTCTCTCTCCTCTCCATCTACAATCTTTAGACGCACGGGCAAACACGAAGAGCGGCGCGAGCTGGCCGTGGTGTTATTATAACTAAAAAATGCTTGGAAAATAGATGAATCGCCTAGGAACAACAGACCTCGTGGCTGGTCGAGACGAAGCTAACCACACCTATCCTCCGTGCCACGTTAGCATGATGAAGCTGTGCGACTAGTGGAGTGTTTTCGACCCACTGGCTGGGTCCCGAGTTCTTACCATAGCTACGTCTCATATATTTTTACACGCACATTTTCCTCCGTGTTGAGACGTGGCACACCCTACCGCGCGGTTTCTGGGTCCTCCCCGGTGGTGCACGCATATTTTCTTCATTACTAAGACGTGGGAAGGTGGGAGCGTGGGACGCCCTACCGGGCGGTTTCTGGGTCCTCCTCGGTCGTAGCGCCGAAGTAATGAGTCGTCAAATCACAAAACCCCACCTATCCCGCCGAGTACAAGCACGGCGGCTAGCTAGTTGGGCTAGTGCGACCGATCAGCTAGGCCGCCGCCACATTTGTTTTTTCAAGCATTTTTTCCCTCCTTGCGGCTAGGTAAATTAAAATACTATCCACCGCTGCATTGCTTTGGTCCTTGGGCGCGGCAGGATTCTTTTTTTGTTTGACGGGAGCAGGCGCGGTAGGAATTAGTCATGATGACTCCGCCAGTAAAACCCACTGCCCCCTGATGTGAAAAGGCATCGACTGAGGTTTCCCATGGTGAAAACCAAAAGATTTACCCCGATCCCTCCGCCTTCCCGTAGATTGCATTGCCTTCCAGCCGTTTCGCCCCCTTTGCTTCCTTTCCCCATTGCTTCTACCGGGTTCCATGGCGGCGCACCAGATCACGGAGTCTGAGGTGAGGTGCCTGACAGAGGAGCTCCAGGCCAAGGATGTGGAGCTCAGGGCCAAGGACGTGGAGATCCTTGAGCTCGGGGAGGAGAAGAGTGACATGCTCCTTCGTTATGAGTGGGAGTTCACGGGGCTTCAAAAGCGGTTGCTGATACGTCTCCAACGTATCTATAATTTTTGATTGTTCCATGTTATTATATTATCAATCTTGGATGTTTTTATATACATTTACATCAATTATATATCGTTTTTTTGGGACTAACCTATTAACTTAGTGCCCAGTGCCAGTTGCTGTTTTTTGCCTGTTTTTGGTTTTCCAGAATATCAGTACCAAACGAAGTCCAAATGCCATGAAACTTTTTCGAGATTTTTTTCTGGACATAACAAGTACTGGAAGCTTCGGGAGAGGGCCAGAAGATGAAGCAGTGGCCCACGAGGCACCAGGGCGCGCCCCAGGGGGGGTGGCGCGCCCTAGTGGCTCGTGGGGCCCACACAACTCCATTTGACCTAATTCCACCACTATAAATTATCTAAAATCGGGAAACCAACAGAGGAGTCCACGAAATACTTTTTCCGCCGCCACAAGCTTCTGTTCTCGAGAGATCCCATCTGGGGGCCTTTTCCGGTACTCCGTCGGAGGGGGAATCGATCACGGAGGGGCTCTACATCAACCTTGTTGCCCTTCCGATGATGCGTGAGTAGTTTACCACAGACCTTCGGGTCCATAGTTAGTAGCTAGATGGCTTCTTCTCTCTTTTTGATCTTCAATACAATGTTCTCCTCGATGTTCTTGGAGTTCTATCCGATGTAATCACTTTTTGCGGGGTGTTTGTTGGGATCCGATGAATTGTGAGTTTATGATCAGATTATCCATGAATATTATTTGAGTCTTCTCTGATCTCTTTTATGCATGATTATTATAGCTTCATATTTCTTCTCCGATCTATTGATTTGGTTTGGCCAACTAGATTGATTTATCTTGCCATGGGAAGAGGTGCTTTGTAATGGGTTCGATCTTGCGGTGCTCAATCCCAGTGACTGAAAGGGACATGACACGTATGTATCGTTGCTATTAAGGGTAAAAATATGGGGTTTATTCATGCATGAGTTTAGTTTGTCTACATCATGTCAGCTTGCTTAAGGCGTTACTCCGTTCTTTATGGACTTAATACACTAGATGCATGCTGGATAGCGGTCGATGTGTGGAGTAATAGTAGTAGATGCAGGCAGGAGTCGGTCTACTTGTCTCGGACATGATGCCTATATACATGATCATTGCCTTGGATATCGTCATGATTTTTTGTTTTCTATCAATTGCCCAACAGTAATTTGTTTACCCACCGTATGCTATTTTCTTGAGAGAAGCCTCTAATGAAAACTATGGCCCCCGGGTCTATCTAAATCATATATTAAAAACCCTAAAAATACCTTGCTGCACTTTTACTTTATTTATTTTATTTTATATTTTAGTTAAATCTATCTATCTATCACATACAATTTAATCTTGCAATTAACCGCCGAGGGATTGACAACCCCTTGTTTGCGTTGGGTGCAAGGATTTGTTGTTTTGTGTGCAGGTGCTGCTAACGAGGTGTTGCGTGATTCTCCTACTGGATTGATAACCTTGGTTTCATAACTGAGGGAAATACTTATCTCTACTGTACTGCATCTCCCTTCCTCTTCAGGGAATTACCAACGCAGCTCACAAGTAGCAGGAAGAATTTCTGGCACCGTTGCCGGGGAGAGATCATCAACATCTATCAAGTACCTACACATAAAACTTACATCTCCTTGAATTTATTTTATTTGCCTTTGCCTCTTGTTTTCATATCCCCACTTCTAATTTTTTTTAATAAAAATACAAAAATATTTTCCGTTTGCCTTTTTCTTGTTTGCTTGTTTGCTTGCTTGTTATCTTGTTTGCGTAGCCACTATGTCTCAAGAAAATACAAAATTGTGTGATTTTTCCAATACTAATAATAATGATTTTATTAGTACTACAATTGCTCCTCCCTCCGCTAGTGCGGAGACTTGTGATATCAATGCCGCTTTGCTAAATCTTGTTATGAAAGAACAATTTTATGGTAGTCCTAATGAAGATGCTGCATCCCATCTTAATACTTTAGTAGAATTGTGTGATATGCAAAAGAAAAAAGATGTGGATAATGATATTGTGAAATTAAAATTATTTCCATTCTCCTTGCGGGATCGTGCAAAAATTTGGTTTTCATCTTTACGACGAAATAGTATCGATTCTTGGGATAGGTGTAAAGATGCTTTTATTACCAAGTATTTTCCTCCCGCGAAAATTATTTCTCTTAGAAATAAAATTATGAATTTTAAGCAAATTTATCATGAACATGTTGCCCAATCTTGGGAAAGGATGAAATTAATGATAAGAAATTGCCCTACTCATGGTTTAAATTTATGGATGATCATACAATTTTTTTTATGCGGGATTAAATTTCGTTTCTAGAAATCTTTTAGATTCCTCCGCGGGTGGTACTTTTATGGAAATTACTTTGGGAGAAGCTACTGAATTTCTTGATAATATTATGGCAAATTATTCACAATGGCATACTGAAAGAGTTCCTACTAGTAAAAAAGTGAATTATGTTAAAGAAATTAGTACCTTGAGTGATAAAGTTGATGCGCTTATGAAATTGGTTGCTAGCAAAAATATTCCTATTGACCTTAATGATGTGCCTTTATCCACCTTGATTGAGCAAAATAATGATCCCGTAGACGTGAATTTTGCCTCGCGAAACAATTTTAATAGTAATGCTTATAGAGGTAATTTTAATCCTAGGCCGTTTCCTGGAAATTCCTCTAATAATTATGGTAATCCCTATGGCAATTCTTATAATAATAATAATAGGATGCCCTCTGATCTTGAAAGTAATATTGAAGAATTTATTAGTGCTCAAAAAGTTTTCAACACTACGATAGAAGAAAAATTGAGTAAACTTGATGATATGTCTAGGAGCATTGATAGAATTATTCATGATGTGGAAAATCTCAAGACTAAAATTTTGCCACCCAAAATTGATATTAATGAATCAATTAAAGCTTTATATGTCTCCATGGATTAGAGTAAGAAAAGAACCGCCATGCTAAAAGCTAAACGGGAATTTTTAGAAAAAGCGATTCCTCCCGGTTTTTATCATAGTAATGGTGAGGATATTAAAATGATTGGTATTTCATCTATTGATTCTTTGTTTAGCAATATAAAACTTGATGAAAAGGGGGCTGCAGAAGAGTCAACTTTAGCTAGTAGGCGTCCCCATAATTTGGAGGGTGAAAATCTTGATAAAAAATTGATAAAACTGGGTTTGGAGAGGTAAAAACTCTAACTAGTGACGTGCCCACTCTTTTGGATTACAAAGATTTTAATTATGATAGTTGTTCTTTAATTGAGTGCATTTGTTTGTTACAATCCATGTTAAATTCACCCAACGCTTATGAGCAAAATAAGGCTTTTACTAAACACATCGTAGAAGCAATGATGAAAGCGTTAGAAGAAAAGCTAGAACTAGAAATTTCGATTCCTAGAAAATCATGTGATGAATGGGAACCCACCATTAAAGTTAAAATTAAAAATTATGAGTGCGATGCTTTATGTGATTTGGGTGCTAGCGTTTCCACAATTCCAAAATCTCTATGTGATGTGCTAGGTTTTACCAATATAGATGAATGTTCTCTTAATTTGCATCTTGCAGATTCCACTATTAAAAAGCCTTTGGGTAGAATTAATGATGTGCTTATTCTTGCAAATAGAAATTATGTGCCCATTGATTTTATTGTGCTTGACATTGAATGCAATCCTTCTTGCCCCATAATACTTGGTAGACCGTTCTTACGAACCATAGGTGCCGTTATTGACATGAAAGAAGGGAATATAAAATTTTAATTTCCATTAAAGAAGGGCATGGAACATTTCCCTAGAAAAAAAAATTAAAGCACCATATGAATCCATTATGAGGGCCACTTATGGAATCAACTTGAAAGATGACAATACTTGAAACTATGCATTATGCCAAGCTAGGGGCATAAAACAATAGCGCTTGTTGGGAGGCAACCCAATGAATAAAATAAATTTCTACTTTTTGTTTCTGTTATTGTGTGTTTTCACAATTATGCTACTGTTATGATTGAATTTTTATGTTTTAATTAGTGTTTGTGCCAAGTAAAACCTTTGGGATGATTTGGAAGATAGAATAATAGATGTTGTTTGGAAAACAGAAAGTTTTGCGTCCAGTGCTGGAATTTTGGTTCTGTACTGGAGCGTCAGAAAAATATGAAATTTTTACAAAGTATTAGTAAATGACTTTCCCACGTTTTCCTAATTTTTCAGAATTTTTGGAGTTACAGAAGTATAGATTTTAAATAGATCTCGACAGACTGTTCTGTTTTTGACAGATTCTGTTTTTGATGCACTACTTGCTTGTTTTGATGAAACTATGGATTGTATCGGGGGGTATAAGCCATGGAGAAGTTAGAATACAGTAGGTATAATGCAAAAATAAAATATGAATGGGTTTTTAACAGTACTTAAAGTAGTGATTTGTTTTGTTATACTAACGGATCTCACGAAGGTTTTGTTGAGTTTTGTGTGATTGGAGTTTTCAAGTTTTGGGTGAGATCACGATGGATGAAGGAATAAGGAGTGGCAAGAGCCTAAGCTTGGGGATGCCCGAGGAACCCCAAGGTAATATTCAAGGAAGACTCAAGCGTCTAAGCTTGGGGATGCCCCGGAAGGCATCCCCTCTTTCTTCTGCCAACCATCGGTAATTTTACTTCGAGCTATATTTTTATTCGTCACATGATATGTATTTTGCTTGGAGCGTCGTGTATTATATGAGTCTTTGCTTTGTTTGGTTTTTAGTTTGTCACAATCATCCTTGTTGGACACACCTATTTGAGAGAGCCACACATTTATCATGATTTGTTAGAATACTCTATGTGCTTCACTTAAATTTTTTGAGCTAGGCAGTTGCTCTAGTGCTTCACTTAAATCTTTTTGAGCACGGCGGTGGCTATATTTTGAAGAAATATTTGAACTCTCATGCTTGACTTATATTATTTTGAGAGTTGATAAGATTAAAATTTTGAAGAAATATATGCACACTCGTGCTTCACTTATATCTTTCTGAGAGTGAATAATAGTAATGGTAATTTGCACAAGATATGAATTTGGTTCCCAACTGATGAATATTCAAGAGGGATATAATAAAAACTTTCATATAGATCAGTGGATATGATAAGTGTGATTCCTTGCAATAGTTTTACGATATGGAGGTGATAATATGTGAGTCATGTTAGTGAGTAATTGTGATTTAGTAAGAATATTAGTGTTAAGGTTTGTGATTCCCTATGCATGCACATTAAGTCAATAGTTATGCAACGAAATTATATCCTACTTATGGTGCATTATTCGGTGTTAGTTATGTTCAATGCATGTTTATGACCGTTTTCGCTTTTTGGTTGGTTGCTTCTCAATCTATTTGCTAGCCTTCATTTGTACTAAGCGGAAATACTGCTTGTGCATCCAAACTCCTTAAACCCAAGTTGTGCCAAATGAGTCCACCATACCTACCTATATGCGGTATTTCCATGCCGTTCTAAGTAAATTTGCGTGTGCCAACTCTAATTTTCAAAATAATTTTCCGTTTTGTGTGCCGGTACCGCTCATGCAGCGGCAGGGGGTGGCCAATATTTTCCATGCTAGGTGTGTTATTCTCACGATGAGTGTTTATTCACTTGTCATTGCACGAGAGAGTGGCTGGTGATAGGGATGCCCAGTCCCACAATGAATCAAAAATTAACAACAACAAAATTCCTTGGAAAGTATTGGTATGGAGGGCACCCGTGGATACGGCTAGCCATGGATTGTGAAAGAATGGTGGAAAGGAAATAAACTTTATTTTCTGTTTGGGAACCGCCTATGATGTGTCTAGCATGGAAGATATTGGGAATTCTCGGTCGTTTTCGTTGACAGGAAAAGCATGCCTCTCAAAATATTTTTATCTCTCTAATTTAAGCTTTGAGCTCTGGCACATTTGCAAATCTCTGCTTCCCTCTGCGAAGGGTCTATCTATTTACTTTTATGCAATTTTTATTTTTATTTTGAGTCTCCATCTTCTCTTATAAAGCACCAACTAGAGAGCACTGTTGTCATACTTGTGCATTGTGTGTAGCTAATATTGAGTGTGTTTCATGAATGGAACAATGATTGAGCATAATGGGCTAGGGATAACTTTCTTTAGCGTTGATATTTTGAAAGACATGGTTGCTTGTTAGTATGCTTGAGTATTTATATCTTCATGTCAAACTATAGACTATTGCTTTGAATCATTCATTTTTTTGCTTGGGGATGCTGATACGTCTCCAACATATCTATAATTTTTTATTGTTCCATGCTATTATATTATCAATATTGGATGTTTTTATATACATTTATAGCAATTATATATCAATTTTTGGGACTAACCTATTAACTTAGTGCCCAGTGCCAGTTGCTGTTTTTTGCCTGTTTTTGGTTTTCCAGAATATCAGTACCAAACGAAGTCCAAATGCCACGAAACTTTTTGGAGATTTTTTTTCTGGACATAACAAGTACTGGAAGCTTCAGGAGAGGGCCAGAAGATGAAGCAGTGGCCCACGAGGCACCAGGGCGCGCCCCAGGGGGGTGGCGCGCCCTGGTGGCTCATGGGGCCCACACAGCTCCGTTTGACCTAATTCCACCACTATAAATTCTCTAAAATCGGGAAACCAATAGAGGAGTCCACGAAATACTTTTTCCGCCGCCGCAAGCTTCTGTTCTCGAGAGATCCCATCTGGAGGCCTTTTCCGGTACTCCGCCGGAGGGGGAATCGATCACGCAGGGGCTCTACATCAACCTTGCTGCCCTTCCGATGATGCGTGAGTAGTTTACCAGAGACCTTCGGGTCCATAGTTAGTAGCTAGATGGCTCCTTCTCGCTTTTTGATCTTCAATACAATGTTCTCCTCGATGTTCCTGGAGTTCTATCCGATGTAATCACTTTTTGCGGTGTGTTTGTTGGGATCCGATGAATTGTGAGTTTATGATCAGATTATCCATGAATATTATTTGAGTCTTCTCTGATCTCTTTTATGCATGATTATTATAGCTTCGTATTTCTTCTCCGATCTATTGATTTGGTTTGGCCAACTAGATTGATTTATCTTGCCATGGGAAGAGGTGCTTTGTAATGGGTTCGATCTTGCGGTGCTCAATCCCAGTGACAGAAGGGGACATGACACGTATGTATCGTTGCTATTAAGGGTAAAAAGATGGGGTTTATTCATGCATGAGTTTACTTTGTCTACATCATGTCATCTTGCTTAAGGCGTTACTCCGTTCTTTATGGACTTAATACACTAGATGCATGCTGGATAGCGGTCGATGTGTGGAGTAATAGTAGTAGATGCAAGCAGGAGTCGGTCTACTTGTCTCGGACGTGATGCCTATATACATGATCATTGCCTTGGATATCGTCATGATTATTTGCTTTTCTATCAATTGCCCAACAGTAATTTGTTTACCCACCGTATGCTATTTTCTTGAGAGAAGCCTCTAGTGAAAACTATGGCCCCGGGGTCTATCTAAATCATATATTAAAAACCCTAAAAATACCTTGCTGCACTTTTACTTTATTTATTTTATTTTATATTTTAGTTCTATCTATCTATCTATCACATACAATTTAATCTTGCAATTAAACGCCGAGGGATTGACAACCCCTTGTTTGCGTTGGGTGCAAGGATTTGTTGTTTTGTGTGCAGGTGCTGCTAACGAGGTGTTGCGTGATTCTCCTACTGGATTGATAACCTTGGTTTCATAACTGAGGGAAATACTTATCTCTACTGTACTGCATCTCCCTTCCTCTTCAGGGAATTACCAACGCAGCTCACAAGTAGCAGGAAGTATTTCTGGCGCCGTTGCCTCCTTGATAGATGTTGATGATGTCTCCCCGGCAACGGCGCCAGAAATTCTTCCTGCTACTTGTGAGCTGCATTGGTAATTCCCTGAAGAGGAAGGGAGATGCAGTATAGTAGAGATAAGTATTTCCCTCAGTTATGAAACCAAGGTTATCAATCCAGTAGGAGAATCACGCAACACCTCGTTAGCAGCACCTGCACACAAAACAACAAATCCTCGCACCCAACGCAAACAAGGGGTTGTCAATCCCTCGACGGTTAATTGCAAGATTAAATTGTATGTGATAGATAGATAGATAGAACTAAAATATAAAATAAAATAAATAAAGTAAAAGTGCAGCAAGGTATTTTTAGGGTTTTTAATATATGATTTAGATAGACCCGGGGGCCATAGTTTTCACTAGAGGCTTCTCTCAAGAAAATAGCATACGGTGGGTAAACAAATTACTGTTGGGCAATTGATAGAAAAGCAAATAATCATGACGATATCCAAGGCAATGATCATGTATATAGGCATCACGTCCGAGACAAGAAGACCGACTCCTGCTTGCATCTACTACTATTACTCCACACATCAACCGCTATCCAGCATGCATCTAGTGTATTAAGTCCATAAAGAACGGAGTAACGCCTTAAGCAAGATGACATGATGTAGACAAAGTAAACTCACGCATGAATAAACCACATCTTTTTACCCTTAATAGCAACGATACATACATGTCATGTCCCTTTCTGTCACTGGGATTGAGCACCGCAAGATCGAACCCATTACAAAGCACCTCTTCCCATGGCAAGATAAATCAATCTAGTTGGCCAAACCAAATCAATAGATCGGAGAAGAAATACGAAGCTATAATAATCATGCATAAAAGAGATCAGAGAAGACTCAAATAATATTCATGGATAATCTAATCATAAACTCACAATTCATCGGATCCCAACAAACACACTGCAAAAAGTGATTATATCGGATAGAACTCCAAGAACACCGAGGAGAACATTGTATTGAAGATCAAAAAGAGAGAAGAAGCCATCTAGCTACTAACTATGGACCCGAAGGTCTCTGGTAAACTACTCACGCATCATCGGAAGGGCAGCAAGGTTGACGTAGAGCCCCTGCGTGATCGATTCCCCCTCCGGCGGAGTACCGGAAAAGGCCTCCAGATGGGATCTCTCGAGAACAGAAGCTTGCGGCGGCGGAAAAAGTATTTCGTGGACTCCTCTATTGGTTTCCCGATTTTAGAGAATTTATAGTGGTGGAATTAGGTCAAACGGAGTTGTGTGGGCCCCACGAGCCACCAGGGCGCGCCACCCCCCTGGGGCGCGCCCTGGTGCCTCGTGGGCCACTGCTTCATCTTCTGGCCCTCTCCTGAAGCTTGCAGTACTTGTTATGTCCAGAAAAAAAATCTCCAAAAAGTTTCGTGGCATTTGGACTTCGTTTGGTACTGATATTCTGGAAAACCAAAAACAGGAAAAAAACAGCAACTGGCACTGGGCACTAAGTTAATAGGTTAGTCCCAAAAAATGAGATATAATTGCTATAAATGTATATAAAAACATCCAAGATTGATAATATAATAGCATGGAACAATAAAAATTTATAGATACGTTGGAGACGTATCACACGAGTCCACCACAAAGATGCTTGAGGCGTCGGCAGAGTTGTTGCAGAAAGCGAGAGATACCCTAGGCGGCCAGGTTGCCCTGATTGCGAGCCGGCTGGAGCGCGAGCATGCCGATCATGATGAGGTCCAGGATCGCCTCAACCACTTGCTGGACCATGTTGCAACGCAAGTGTTGCAGCTGCGCGATGCCTACCGTCGTGCCAGCGCGACCATGCCGGCCGTTGGGCTAAACCCGTTCGACCAACCCATCGACTTCAACGAGCTGCGGCTTCCTGACCTGGTCTCCTTCTTCACCTATATCTCCAAGGAGTTGAACCGTTGATAACCCACAAGTATAGGGGATCGCAACAGTTTTCGCGGGTAGTATTTCACCCAGATTTATTGATTCGACACAAGGAGAGCCAAAGAATATTTGCGAGTATTAGTAGTTGAGTTGTCAATTCAACCACACCTGGAAAACTAAATATCTGCAGCAAAGTGTTTAGTAGCACAGTAGTATGATAGTTTCAATAGCAGTAGTAACAGTAATGACAGTAACAGAGACAGTAACAGTAGCAGTTTTGTAGTAATTGTAACATCAGCAGCAACGGAAGTAACTTAGCAAAGATCAATATGCAAAAAAGCGTAGGCATTGGATCAGTGATGGATAATTATGTTGGATGACATTCATCATGTAACACTCACAACCTAGGGCGATACACAATAGCTCCAATTCATCAATGTAATGTAGGCATGTATTTCGTATATAGTCATACGTGCTTATAGTAAGAACTTGCATGACATCTTTTGTCCTACCCTTCCGTGGCAGCGGGGTCCTTAAGGAAACTAAGGGATATTAAGGCCTCCTTTTAATAGAGAACCAGAACAAAGCATTAGCACATAGTGAACACATGAACTCCTCAAACTACGACAATCTCTGGAAAGAATCCCAATTATTGTCACCTTGGGGTATGCGGATCATGACACGTAACAGGTGCATATAACTTGCAAGATAGGATCAAGAACTCAAATATATTCATGAAAACATAGAGGGTTCAGATCTGAAATCATGGCACTCGGGCCCTAGTGACAAGCATTAAGCATAGCAAAGTCATAGCAACATCAATCTCATAACATAGTGGATACTAGGGATCAAAGCCCTAACAAATTGACTCGATTACATGGTAAATCTCATCCAACCGATCACCATCCAGCAAGCCTACGAAGAAATTACTCACGCACGACGGTGAGCATCATGAAATTGGTGATGGATGATGGTTGATGATGACGACGGCGTTGAATTACCCTCTCCGGAGCCCCGAACGGACTCCAGATCAGCCCTCCCGATGAAGAACAGGAGGTGGTGGCGGCTTCATCTCGTAAAACGCGATGATTCTTTCTCTCTGATTTTTTTTCTCCATGGATAGGTACTTATAGCGTTGGAGTTAGGTCAAACGGAGTTGGCAGGGGCACACAAGCCTTCCAGGCGCCCTGGGGGGTGGGCACGCCCCCCAGGCTTGTGGCCAGTGGTGGCCCCCCCTCTGGTGGATCTTTGTGCCAGTATTTTTTATATTTTTTGAAATAATTCTTCGTAAATTTTCAGGTCCATTCGAAAACTTTTATTTCTGCACAAAAATAACACCATGGCAATTCTGCTAAAAACAGCGTCAGTCCGGGTTAGTTTGATTCAAATAATGCAAATTAGAGTCCAAACTAGAGCAAAAGTGTTTGGAAAAGTAGATACGTTTGGGACGTATCAACTCCCCCAAGCTTAACTCATTGCTTGTCCTCAAGCAATTCAGTTGACAAACTGAAAGTGATAAAGAAAAACTTTTACAAACTCTTTTGTTCTTGTTGTCTGTATATATACTTAACTAGCATCCAAGTTTTCAGCAAAGATTATGAACTAACCATATTGATGATAACACTTAGGTCTCACATTTACTCATGGCAATAACATAACCAACTAGCGAGCAATAATAAGATATCTCTGATGCCAACACTTTGTCAAAACAATCATGATATAATATGATGACATGGTATCTCGCTAGCCCTTTCTGAGACCGCAAAACATAAATGCAGAGCACCTCTGAGATTCAAGGAACGAATAAACATTGTAATTTAGGGTAGAGGATATCCAGTCATGGTCACACCCAACATTAACTATACTCAATGCATAAAAATGACAATAGTGCTCTCCAACTGGTGCTTTAAATGAGAGGGTGATGACTCAACAATAAAAATAAAATAACGTAAAAGTAAATGGATAGGCCCTTCGTAGAGGGAAGCATGGATTTGCAGCGGTGCCAGAGGTCGAAGCTTAAATTAGAGATGAAAATAATTTTGAGAGGTATGCTTTTCCTGTCAACGTCCCGACCGAGAGTTTTCAATATCTTCCATGCTAAAAAAATTATAGGCAGTTCCCAAGCGGAAAGGTAAAGTTTACTCCCCCTCCACCATACCAACACAAGCCATGGCAAGCCGAATTCACGAGTGCCCTCCATACCAACAACTTTTCGAGGGAGTTTGTTTGCATTATATGATTTCGATTTGAGCATAGGACTGGGCATCCCAATTACCATCCTCTCTCGTGCAATGACAAGTGAATAAGCACTCATCTGAGAGTAACCCACTTAGCATGGAAGATACTGACCGCCCCCTGTCGCTCCATGAGCGGTACGGGCACACAAAACAGATGTTCGTTTGAATATTTAGAGGTGGCACTTGCAAATTTACTTGGAACGGCAGAGTGCATATAGGTAGATATAGTGGACTCATCTGGAATAACTTTGGTTTAGGGATTTGGATGCACAAGCAGTATTCCCGCTTAGTACAGGCGAAGGCTAGCAAATAGATTGAGAAGCGACCAGCTAGAGAGCGAAAACGATCATAGACATGCATTGCGAATAATTAACATTGAACACGAGCATGAGGAGGATATCAACACCCTGAACATAAATATCATGGAGGCTATGTTGGTTTTGATTCAACTACATGTATGAACATGTGCCAAGTCAAGCCACTCGAATTACTCAGAGGAGGATACCATGCTAACATACTACATCACAACCATTTTAATGCATGTTGACACTCAAGATAAATCATTATCCACTCCTAGTTATTTAAGCATGGCATGAGCAACTATGATCTCTAATTGTCATCACAAATATGTTTACTCATAATAATGCTGAATCATGGATACTGAGCTAAACATATTTACAAAGACAAAAACAAGAAGAGTTCATACCAGCTTTTCTTCACCGCAATCACTTCATCAAATATCGTCATTATTGCCTTTCACTTGCATGACCGAATGATGTGATAATAATAATAATAATAATAATAGTGCAAGTGTGCCACGGACTAAGCTGGAATCTACAAACATTTATTCAAAGGGGAAGACAAAGTAATTGTGGCTCTTTGTTAGATCAACAATAAAGCATATGGGAGCCACTCAACATTTTCATCGTGGTCTTCTCCTTGCGACGACTCAACGAAAAGAAAAGAAATTCAGATAAACACACTGAAATATTTTTGGAGTTTTTGGTTTTTCCTGAAGGAAGCAAATTAACGAAGGAAAACAAAAAACGAGAAAAACTATTTACACGGGAAAGCTCCCAACAAGTAAAAGAAGAAACGAGAAATCTTTTTGGGGTTTCTTTTACTACTACGAATTAACTAGACAGGAAAGAAACTACAGCTAATTTTTTTTTTCCGAAAGTTTTTCAAACACACAAGAAGAAAGCGAAAATAAAACTAACATGGATATACAATGAAAAAGGATAAACACCGACAACTGGAATGAGTGTGTGAACATGATTGTAATGTCGGTGAGAAATACGTACTCCCCCAAGCTTAGGCTTTTGGCCTAAGTTGGTCTACGGCCAGTTCTGGCCTGGATAATGCCTGTGATGGTAGTTCGGGTTGTATTGAAATGCAGCTGCCACAGCTTGGTGGGCTGCCTCATTAAGGCGCTCGGTCTCTGATGCCCTCTCGTACTCCTCAGCCTCCTCCTCAAGTATGAAATGTCTATGTTTTCCCTAGAAATCAAAGAAGGCAGGAGCAGGCAAAACAATATGGAAAACACGGCGCCTGTTAAAGATTAGCCTGTATCTGAACGGGGGAAGCCCCCTCTCCAGGAACTGGTGGCGTTCCATAGCATCATAGTCAAGGAAACTAGGTGGCAAAAGGGTGTCATTTTGTTTAATGGGCACACCAAGATAGGTAGCTAGGCGAGTGGCATAAATTCCACCAAAGAAATCACCAACTAAGGCATTGTTATGTAAACGATGTGCAACAATAGCCCCCATGTTAAATTGTCTATCTCCCAGTACTGCACTCTTAAGAATGCTCAGGTCAGGGGCGCAAAGATGACTATGATCATGTTTACCATTAATGCATCTACCAATGAACAGAGCAAAATAATGTATGGCAGGAAAATGAATGCTCCCCATACACTACTGGAATCAGAGAATTTGCCGTCTGCTGGTTCTTTTCCGTCTGCTAGCGGACGGCAAAGACCTTCTTTGCCGTCAGCTTCCACAAAGTAGACGGCAAAGAAAGGACTCATGGCAAAGAATTTTTTTGCCGTCAGTACACTCTTTGCCGTCTGTTAGCGGACGACAAAGAGAGAAAAGGCAGACGGCAAAGAGCTCAGCTGGGCCCCACTGGACCGTGCAGTTAGTTAGGTCAAATGGAATACATTTTGCCGTCTGCTAGCAGACGGCAAAGTGTCTTTAAGCAGACGACAAAGATCGGCGGACGGCAAATATTTGACTTAACTAACGACCGCCCCCACCCCTCCCCCCCCCTCTCTCTCTCTTTCTGCCTCTCTCTCCCCAACGACCACCACAACCCCGCCGCCTTCACCACCCGCCGCCGCCCCGCAACCCTACCACCCGGCGCCCGGCCGCTGCCACCGCCCCGCCGCCCCACTGCCCCACCAGCAGCTGCCCTGCCGCCCCGGCGGCCCTGGATCAGCGCCGCCCCCGCCGACCCGGCGCCCCGGAGCCCCGCTGCCCGGCCGCCCCCCTCCGGTGAGCATTGTTTTTTCTCTTTTTTTTCATTTAATTGCTGCTAGAAAGAACTAGTTATAATTAGGTTAATTAGTTAGAACTAGTTAGAACTAGTTATTAGTTTTGAAAAGAATTAGGTTAACTAGTCATAATTAGAAGAAGAAGAAAAAAGATGAAGAAAAAAGATGAAAAAAAAAGAAGAAGAAAAGAAGAATAAGTAGAAGAAGAGGAAGAAGAAGAAGAAGAAGAAGAAGAAGAAGAAGAAGAAGAGGAGAAGAAAAAAAGAAGAAGAAGAAGAAGAAGAAGAAGAAGAAGAAGAAGAAGAAGAAGAAGAGGAGAAGAAGAGGAGAAGAAGAAGAGGAGAAGAAGAGGAAAAAGGAAAAGAAGGAAGAAGAAGAAGAAGAAGAAGAAGAAGAGGAGGAGGAGAAGAAAAGAAGAAGAAGAAGAAAAAGAGGAGAAGAGGAGAAGAAGAAGAAGAGTAGAAGAAGAGGAAGAAGAAGAAAAAGAGGAGAAGAAGAGGAAAACATAAGAAGAGGAGAAGAAGAAGAAAAAGAGGAGAAGAAGAAGGAATAGAGGAGAATAGAAAAAAAATAGAAAAGTAGTTATATATATATATAGATTTTTTTATCGGGATTGAATATTCGTGTTGATCGGGTGGATTTAAATGTGCAGTTGTTTCGTCGCTGCGAGGATCTGGTGTTCGACGACCTCCCCGTGCATTTGACGAGCTCCCCTGCGTTCGTGGGTGAGCACAAATGACATCTCCTCCTCCCCCCTTAATTTGCTCTGTTCCGGTCTTCGTGCCGATGAAACTTGCTAGCTATAGGTGTCTTCAATCATCAGTATGCGTGAGCAGTATGCGTCTCCCGTTCGAAAGGGCGGCATCTATAAATATGCATGTCTTTGCATATTTATAACTGCCATCCTTTCGAATTGTCCACGTTATCCATGGACAGCCCAAGTATGTGTAGATTGGGTTTGTTTTCCCATGCTCTGCTCCGGATCCGATGCAGAATTTCGTCTGTGCCTCCCTGTTGTTCTCCGGGTACACATCCTCTCTGTTTATTGCCGAGACGTGTATCAGGAGAACAGCGGGGAGGTGCTGCCGAAATTTTGCGTCGGATCCGGAGCAGAGCATGGGAAAACGAACCCAATCTACACATACTCGGGTGGGATTAGGACCTATCTTTACCTATTAGCGTGTAGGTTGCATGGACGTAATAAAAATTAACAAACTTCATTAACTGATGAATATATATGATGAATTATATATAAAATTCTTGGGTGTTTAGTAGGTAGTAAAGATGAGTGATCGTGCGTGGATGTACACCGGTCACACTAGTCAGGAAGACATGAGCAATGAATGGTTAACAAAAACCAAGGGGTTTGTGAAAGCCGCATTTGCAAATGGCCAGAGAAAAACCTGGTGCCCCTGTGTTAGGTGCGACTACTTTTCTCAGAGGAAAGAGGATGAAATGGATAAACACCTGCAGAAGTGGTGGTTTACGCCCGATTATACGGTGTGGACATTTCATGGAGAGTCTGCCCAACGTACCAGAGCTGAGGTGGTTTGTCGTCGCACCGACGAGCATATTACTGGGATCGAAGACATGGTGCAAGACTTTGATGATGCTCGGGATTCGGACGATGAGATGGAGGAATCTGCAAAGGCCTTCAATGAAATGTTGGAGTCTTCAAAACGTCCTCTCCACGAGCACACTGAGCTTTGTCAGCTGGATGCCATCACACAAGTAATGGCTCTGAAGGCTCAATTCAACTTGGGCAGAGATTGCTACGACGCGATGATGACACTATTTGGACGCTTTCTACCCAAGGGCCATGTAATGCCTGCAAACCTGTACCAGACGGACAAAATCCTCCGTGCACTTAAGATGCCCTATGAGAAGATAGATGCCTGTGAGAAAGGATGTGCCTTATTTAGGCTTGAGTATGCGGACTTGAACTATTGTCCCATTTGCAACTCTTCCAGGTATGTTGTGGTAGACAACGGTATGGGTGAGAAGAGGCAGACCAAAATCCCTGTTAATGTTCTTCGGTATCTGCCAATCGTACCAAGACTTCAACGTCTTTTCATGGTCGAAGAGACGGCCAGACAGATGACATGGCACAAAATGGGCAAAAGAACCGAACTAGATGCAGATGGGAATCAGATGATGGTACACACATCGGATGGTTCTGCGTGGAAGCACTTCGATGCATTACATGAGGAAAAAGCGGCAGATCCAAGGCATCCTCGAGTCTGCATCGGCACGGATGGGTTCAATCCGTTTGGTATGACGGCAACTCAATACAGTTGTTGGCCTGTATTTGTCATTCCACTCAATCTTCCCCCGGACAGATTATGCAAAGAAAGAACATTTTCCTGACGTTGATAATTCCAGGGCCCAACTATCCGGGGAAGAATATGAATGTGTACATGCAGCCGCTTAAGGATGAATTGCAAGAAGCTTGGGATAATGGGTTCAAGACATACGACGCCGCTAGCAAATGAAACTTCATAATGCGTGTCTGGTACATGTACTCGATGCATGACTTGCCAGCGTATGCGCTATTCATTGGCTGGTGTACGCATGGAAGGTTCCCGTGCCCCACATGCAAGGCAGCTCTTCAGGTTCATTGGCTGTAGGCGGGTAGCAAGTATTCTTGCTTCGACTTGCATAGACAGTTCCTGGATCCTTGCCATAAGTTCAGAAAAGACAAGAAGAACTTCACCAAAGGTAGAGTTGTCAAAAACTCTGCACCACGTGCGTTGACTGGCCAACAGATCCTGGATCAGTTAAACGCTCTCGAGCCTGATCCAGAGCATCCAGGGTATTTCAAGGGGTATAATTCGGAACACGCCTGGACTCACAAGACATGCTTGTGGGATCTGCCTTACTTCAAAGACCTCCTTCTTCCACACAACATCGACGTGATGCACACTGAAAAGAATATCGGAGAGGCCCTTTTTGGTACATTGTTCGGCATAGATGGGAAGTCAAAGGATAATACTAAGGCTAGAGTCGATCTGCAGACTCTATGTGATAGACCGTTACAAAACATGCGACAACCGAAAGGAAAGCAGAACTGGACGAAGCCAAAGGCCTGGTTCAATCTTGGAAGGCCAGCTATGAGGGAAATTTTCTTGTGGGTGAAAATGCAGTTGATGTTCCCCGATGGGTATGCAGCGAATCTAAAGAGGGGAGCGAGTCTTGAAAAATTGAAAATATTTGGTCTCAAGAGTCATGATTGGCACATATGGCTTGAGCGGGTAATGCCGGTGATGTTGCGTGGATTTATCCCTGAGGATGAATGGCTAGTACTGGCAGAGATGGCCTACCGTGATAGATGACATGGAAAAGTTGGCGCCGGAGTTGCTCTGCAAGTTAGAGAAGATCTTTCCACCGGGCTTCTTTAATCCAATGCAGCATTTGATTTTACATCTCCCGACCGAGGCAAGATTGGGGGGGCCCGTGCAAAATCGTTGGTGCTATGCAACTGAGAGGATGCAGAAGACGCTTCGAGCAAAATGTAAAAATAAATGTAGAATTGAAGCATCGATGGCCGAGGCATTCATTACCGAGGAGGCGGCAAACTTCGTGATAGCACACTACGAAGCCAAAAATCGTCATTTGCATAATCCGAAGGAGGCGGCAAACTTCATTACTGAGGATCCAACCTCAGCCTATTCAAAGGGAAGGTCGCACCAGCCGGTGCTTCGAAAGCAATAGTGTTGGATGTCGAAGAATGGCGGACCATTTCGTTGTATATCTTCAACAACCTAACAGAAGTGCGGCAGTACATCGAGTAAGTTCTCGGTACATTGTTTCGCAACTTCTAATTCCTTTGAACTGCTCTTATTCCCGGATATTTGATACAGTCGATACATCGCCAAATTCTCGGATGGAGCGGTGATCCAAAAGGATTCCATCAAAGAGTATGAGCTTCTGGCAAAGCATGGAGGCGGCTATCCCGGTTTCATCTCTTGGTTCAAACAAACGGTAATTACCATTAATAGACCATTTCATTTCTTGGTCTAATTTGCGGCTAATGCAGCAATCCTTTCGTATTAAACTTTTGTAGGCTAATTCAGAGTCTATGGACGCCGAATTGAGACAAGCCGCTAATGGTTTTGACTATAAGGTCCGTTCATTTGAGAAATACGACATCAATGGGTATCGCTTTCGTACCTTTGGCAAAGAGCTATCTATGGCCGACCGAAAATCTACAAAATGTGGTGTCTCTGCTATCGGCGAAGGCGGTACCGAGTATTATGGAAGAGTTGAAGCAATTTATGAACTTCTATTCTATGGTGAAAACCCACCGAACGTCGTAGTCTTCAAATGTTATTGGTTCCAGCCGAAGGAGAGTAGAAGGACTCATGAACATATAGGGCTAGTCGAAATCAAACAAAGCACCCATTTAGATGTTCCCGATGTCTATATTACGGCTCAACAGGCGACCCAAGTTTTCTATCTACCGTGGGCCTGCCAAACTAATGCAAATCTGAATGGTTGGGATGTCGTTTATGAAGTGCCGCCACGTGTTAGACCACCTCCCCCCAATGAAGAGGATTATGAACCTCACATTAACCCAGACACATATGAAGGAGAATTCTTCCAAGAAACACGTCTTTCCAAAAAATGTTTCAAGAACCGCTCTACTTCACCCCAGAACATGGAAGTAGACAGCGACAGTGAATCCGACTTCAGCCGGAACAAGAAGAGCCGGAACAAGAAGAGGTCACTGATGCGGATGACCTGTCAATGCTTGACCGATTACAGAAAGGCCTTCCACATGTTGATGCCGCTGAACCCGATGAGCACGTCATTCATGACGACACGCGTGATAGTGATGATGATGATGCATCTATTGATCCCAAAGCATATATAGATGATCCAGACTATTAGTTTGTATGCATCCCAACTTAAATTATATGCATATTATTATTCATGTCATGTATTCAATTTTTTTATGTTGTACTAATTTCGTTTACTCTTTGTCATGGCAGGTGTTGAAAGATGGTGGGCGCGGGTCCAGAGCGCTCCGCGGGTACTTCGTCGGCGGCCCGCAGGAGGGGTACTTCCATTCCACCCGTACCTCTCCGGAGAGCGTTGTTAGACAGTTTGGGGACACCGGCGGGCGCTTCTTCGTCGGCGTCGTTGCCCACCGGGAGAGGAGGTCGGGGAGGGAAGAAGAGAGGACGTAGATCAGGACGTGGCCGCGGGAGAGGTAGGCAGGCTGCTACGCCTTCCTCGCCGCCACCCCCAGCTGATTCACCCGAGCACATGACTGCTAGGGTGGACCCGTCTGAGGTGGAGGCTACGGGGACTCCGGACCACGAGCCTCGGGTCGACGGGCCTTCGGCCCACGAGACTTTGGACCAGGCTACGTCCCAGGAGACGTCCGGATGGGGTACCTGGCCGGATCCGCCTGAGGGGCCGAGTGGCCATGCTGATGGTGGCGGGGATGAGTGTACTGATAGTGAGGGCGAGGTGGTTGAGGGGGCCACCGTGTACCAGCGTGGTGGTACACGGCTCCCGCCCCTGCCGGTGACCCACGAGCAGAGGCTGGTGATTAGGCATGATGGGGAGAAGTAAGTGCATTTACTATTTTTGTACATTTTGCCTTCACGTTTCTTCAAATATCTAATGCGTCGGCCTTGTCATACTGTAGGGGTTGGGTACACGCCAGTGACGTCCGCAGGCCCAACACCGTCCTTGGTGTGCTTTGCCGGCAAAATTTCCCAGGGTTTGTCACGTTGCCCGGTGAGGGTCAGCTTCCAGAGCTAGGATTGAGCTGGGAGCGCTACTTGGCTGCCCCGGCCCCGTCGGAGGAGATGATCGACGGTGTCTTGTGCCACACGAGGGCCGAGATGGTGATCAGAAGCTTTTGGGTAATTTCTCCTTTACACAATTAAAAATTAACAATAGCTAGTTATTGTACTAATCCGTGTTATCTCGTTTGATTGCAGACCTTCTACAGGTGTGAGGAGGGATACGTGGAGCACGCGGCAAAGGTTATCAATACCGAGTGCAAGCACCTACTACAAAACTTACGGCACGAGGCTTGGCCGCAGGCTGTTCGAGACTACTACGCCAAGCGTGGTATTAAGAAGGACAAGCCGTCGTGCCGGGCTAAGTTTCTGAAGAAGGATCAGTACATGAAGGTAATTACCTATTCTTAAGGCATTGTACTTAGTTTCCTTGATTTGATTCGTAGGCGTAGCGCTCAAATTTCTCTTTACTAACTTAGGTGCCCCCGAGATGGTGTGCGGATAAGATGGATTGTTGGGAGGCGTTGGTGGATGAGTGGTGCACAGGTCGCTGGCGAGCCGTCCACGACAATGCCAAGGACCGGCGTGCCCAAATGGTTGGTGTGCCACACCATCAAGGCAGCGCCAACTTATATCAGTTCGGGCAGAACTGGGTATGTGGTTTGCTTCATGATTCATGCAATGCATTCTTCATGCTAGCTTGAGCCCTTTACTAATACTTTGTTCCTCTCTTTTAGGCGCGACACAATAACACGGAGGTGCCTGAGGTGTACGACCTCTATGCCATGGCCCATACTGCTTCGTACAAGAAGGCCAAGGCATTCTCTGAGTCTGACCTCGATCATCCAGAGAATTTCACCAACATCTCCTCCCACCACAAGCTCGTGAGGTACAACCAGGAGGGGAAGGCGAGGAAAGGGGAGGACTTTAACCTGAGCCAGAATCCTATTGATCCAGAGCTGGTGATGATATCTGGTGGCGGGAGGCCCCATGGCTCATTAGCCATTGGAGATGGACTGATACGTTGTCCTCTCACTCTCCCGGAGATCAAGGCGCGCCAAACGAGCTCCTGTCCTGAGATAAGGACTTGTCCACGGCCAGTCAATCTCGCCATCGAGGTTAGTTATACGGACTCAGATATCTTTCCTCCATTACATTGTGTGTGCGGCCATCGATGATTACAATGCTAACGAGGAGTGGTGTTGCAGGCTGCTCTTCAGAAAGAGAGAGCGACAACCCAGGCGCTTCTGGAGGAGAGGGACCGGGTGGCGGCGGAGAAGGAACTGCTGGCGGAGGAGAAGATGGCTAGGTTGTTGGAGGAGGAGAGGAATCGGAATGAGCTGGCTCACCGGGCCATGTACGAGCTCCTCGTGGTAAGTTTCTTCTGCATATTAGCCAAATCATGCACGTAATGTTCGTTTCATTACTAAGTAATATGACTGACTCGTCAAAACCAAATGTGCAGTCTATGTGCGAGAAGACCGGTCAGACCCCTCCGCCGATGCCAGTCATTGCTCAGACGGGAACGGTGAGTTTCATTTGAATGGTCATTAGTTACTAGTCTTAACATTTGAGTGTCATCATGCTAACGAGACATTGCAAATGATCTTTGGTGCAGCATAACTCCCGAGCCGCATCGCACACCCCTTCTCCAGGGCAACCTTCTCCAGATGATCGCGACTGCCAGAGCAACCCCGGTGCTTGACCTCCGTGATGACGACGACGGTAAGTTTTCTCTAATGTTTTGCTTAACAAATGCATATTTAGCTTCGTACATGCTAGTTAGCACTAATATGCCACATATTTAGCTTATTTTGCCCAAAAAAGACATACTTAGCTAAATATCCTCCAAAATGACATAATTAGCTTATTTAGTTCATTTATGACATAATTAGCTTAGTTAGGTCAAAAATGGCATAATAATAACCTTGGTTAGCTCATAAATGTCATATACTTACCTTATTTTCCACCAAAATGACATAATAAGCTAAGTTAGCTCAATAATGACCTATACTTACCTAAGTTAGCTCAAAAATGACATAATTACCTAAGTTAGCACAAAAATGACCTATACTTACCTTATTTTCCTCCAAATTGACATAATAAGATTAGTTAGCTCAAAAATGGCATAATTACCTAAGTTAGCTCAATAATGACCTATACTTACCTTATTTTCCTCCAAAATGACATAATAAGCTTAGTTAGCTCTAAAATGGCATAATTACCTAAGCTAGCTCTAAAATGACAAAATAAGGAATAATAAGAAGAAAAACAAGGAAGAGGAGAAAAAGAAAGAATAGAAGAAGAAAGAGAAGAAAAAGAAAGAATAAAAGAAGAAGAATGAGAAGGAAAAGGATAAAAAGATAGAAGAGAAGAAAGATGAGAAAAAGAGAGAAGAAGAAGAAAATATATTATTATTCTTCCTTTTTCTCTTCTTTCTTTTTCTCCATCTTCTATTCCTTCTTCTTCTTCTTCTTCTTCTTCTTCTTCTTCTTCTCTTTCTTCTTCTTCTTCTTCTTCTTCTTCTTCTTCTCTTTCTTCTTCTTCTTCTTCTTCTTCTTCTTCTTCTTCTTCTTCTAGTCTTCTTCTTCTTCTTCTTCTTCTTCTTCTAACTTTCTTACTCCCATTTTTGCTTAACAAATGCATACTTAGCTTCGTACATGCTTGTTAGCCCTATTATGCCACATACTTAGCTTATTTTCCCCGAAAAAGACATACTTAGCTAATTATCCTCCAAAATGAGATAATTAGCTTATTTAGTTCATTTATGACATAATTAGCTTATTCATTTCAAAAATGGCATAATAACCTTGGTTAGCTCATAAATGTCATATACTTAGCTTATTTTCCTCCAAAATGACATAATTACCTAAGTTAGCTCTAAAATGACCTATACTTACCTAAGTTAGCTCAAAAATGGCATAATTACCTAGGTTAGCACAAAAATGACCTATACTTACCTTATTTTCCTCCAAATTGACATAATAAGCTTAGTTAGCTCAAAAATGGCATAATTACCTAAGTTAGCTCTAAAATGACACAAATAAGGAATAAGAAGAAGAAAAACAAGGAAGAGGAGAAAAAGAAAGAATAGAAGAAGAAAGAGAAGAAAAAGAAAGAATAAAAGAAGAAGAATGAGAGGGAAAGGATAAAAAGATAGAAGAGAAGAAGAAAGATGAGAAAAGGAGAGAAGAAGAAGAAGAAGAAGAAAATATATTCTTATTCTTCCTTTTTCTCTTCTTTCTTTTTCTCCATCTTCTACTCCTTTTTCTTATTCTTATTCTTCTTCTTTCTTTCTTTCTTCTTCTTCTTCTTCTTCTTCTTCTTATTCTTCTTCTTCTTCTAGTCTTCTTCTTCTTCTTCTAGTCTTCTTCTTCTTCTAGTCTTCTTCTTCTAGTCTTCTTCTTCTTCTTCTTCTTCCAACTTTCTTACTCCCATTTTTGCAGGTTTGATTCACTTCATGGAAGCAGGCATTGATGGACTGCTAGTGTTTAGTTTTTGTTTTGATTTGTATTGATGAACATGTGAAACTATGTATGTATATATGGATGAACTCCATGAAACTATGTATGTATTGGATCTTTTAATACCCTATGTGTTCTCTTGCATTCGATGGACTGCTAGATGTTGGATACATGGGCTATGCTTGAGGTTGAAACTATATATGTCATATATGTCTTTTGAAAATGCAGGGATATAACAGAAAACAGACAAAACAGTAACAATACAAGCACTTTGCCGTCTGCCAGCCGACGGCAAAGACCTTTGTCGTCGGTAGGCGGACGGCAAAGGTGCCACGTGGCAGCAACCTGTTCAACCTGGGAGCATCAGGTCTGACCATTTGGTCATTCTGCCGTCTGCCAGCAGACGGCAAAGACTAAACAGAAGTGACGGTTAGCCACGGGTCTGCTGACGTCATAGGGCTGACGGTAAAGTTTGCCGTCCGTCGGCAGACGGCAAAGTCTGCCGTTAGCCACCTAACGGGGCTAACTGCTATTCTTTGCCGTCCATGATCTTTGCCGTCAGCTTGGCCAGGAAAGCGGATGGCAAACTTCTTTGCCGTCAGCTATTTTTTCGCAGACGGCAAACAAAGTCATTACCGTGACTTTCAGTGCCGGAAGTGTTTGCCATCCGTGGCAGACGGCAAAGACGTTTGCCGTCGGTGGCCTGGTCCTTTGCCGTCTGCTATGGCAGACGGCAAATTAGCTGATTCCTGTAGTGATAGTAGCTTGTGTGATGCCTCTAGTTTCACCCCTAGTAATGTTCATGAGAAATTCATTGAAATCATATTTACGAGGTTCAGTGCAAGTCCCCTAGAATGGAATTTTGCATACTTCACTAAATTCTTCAACAGACATATGAAAGGGATTTTCATATAGGTTGAAAATAACATCATGTGAAGTGCGCTGATATACATACTTGAATCTGCGCACAAAGGAATTAGTGAGGTCATAGTATTGCAGGCACCTGTCTGCCAGGAACTCTGTGAGCTTGGCGTTGCGCACGTACATATCAAACTCTTCCTTGATGCCGGCTTGTATCATGAAGGCATCCGACGGCCACTCGCATGGTAGCACCGCGGCCTCTCGTGGCGGTTCGGTATCCTGCTCGCGTATTGCGGGCCTAGGAGCACTCTTGCTCGAGGAACCACCATGGAACATCTTCCTAAACATTTTCTTTTCTCTGAAAAATTTCTGAAATTTTTAGTGACTCAAAATAAAAGTGAACGAAACTCAACAAAATTGATACCAACTACTCTCACATGTATCTAGAAGCTATATCATGCATCAAAACTACTTTGGACCATACAAATTCTACATGCAAGCTCATAAACATGGTCACCACAGCAGCAAAAATTTGCAAAGCATAAAGCACTAGAACAAAAACTAATTGGAGCATTGGAGGAGTCACATACCAAGGAGTAATTCCTCAAAACAGTTTTGGAAACGGAGTTCCGAGCAAGGAGATCGAAAATCACAACAAAATGAGCAAGAACACGGGCTTGGGAGCAAGTTTGATTTTTTCTGGAGGAAGAAGAAGGAGATGGGTGGTTGGCATAAGTGAGTGGGTCCCTGTGGGACCCACAAGCCTGCTGGACGCGCCCTGTGGGCTTGTGGCTCACAGGTGCACCCCCCTGGGGTGTGTTCAGTGCCAAAAATTCTTAAATATTCTGGAAAAAATCATACTAAATTTTCATGGCGTTCTGAGAACTTTTATTTTTGGGCCATTTTTTATTGCACGGAAAATTCAGAAAACAGGATAATCATGGCATTTTATTTTATTCTACTAAAAATAACAGAGGGTAAAAGGTGGGCACAGAAAGTTGTGCTTACTAAATTCATCGACCACATGCCCTTCAAAAAGAATCCATTAATAAGGTTGATCAAGTCTTATTAACAAACTATTTTCGAGTGACATGAAACCGAAGAATTTTTGTATAACACTAGGTTACCTCAATGGGGATATGCATCTCCCAAACAATAAGAATTTCATATTTCTTTTCGACAGTAGGAAGAGGGAATTTGAAATTCCCAATAGTGATCGTCGAAACCTTTTCAACACAATTAATACCATTCACTGAAGTTTGTTTCTTCGGGAAATAAACTGTATGCTCATTACCATTGACATGAAAAGTGACCTTGCTTTTGTTGCAATCATTAACAGCCCCTGCAGTATTCAAAAAAGGTCTACCAAGGATAATCGACATGTTGTCGTGCTCGGGCATATCAAGAATAACAAAGTCTGTCAAGATAGTAACGTTTGCAACTACAACGGGAACATCCTCGCAAATTCCAATAGGTATAGCAGTTGATTTATCAGCCATTTGCAAAGATATTTCAGTAGGTGTGAGCTTATTCAAATCAAGTCTTCTATATAGAGAGAAAGGCATAACACTAACACCGGCTCCCAAATCACATAAAGCAGTTTTGACATAACTTCTTTTAATGGAGCATGGTATAGTAGGTATTCCTGGATCTCCTAACTTCTTAGGTATTCCACCCTTAAAAGAATAATTAGCAAGCATGGTGGAAATTTCAGCTTCCGGTATTTTTCTTTTATTTGTGACAATTTCTTTCATATATTTAGCATAGGGAGACATTTTCAACATATCAATCAAGCGAGTGCGCAAAAAGACAGGTCTAAGCATTTCAACAAAGCGCTCAAAATCTTCATCATCCTTGTTTTTAGATGGTTTAGTAGGGAAAGGCATACGTTTTTGAACCCATGGTTCTCTCTCCTTTCCATGTTTTCTAGCAACAAAGTCTCTTTTATCATATCTTTTATTCTTAGGAGGTATTTTATCAAGATCAACAGCAGGTTCTATTTCTACATCATTATCTGGTTGAGCATCAACATGGACATCTTCATTATCATTATCGTTATCCTTATCATTATCATTATCACTAGGTGTATGTTCATTACCAGATTGTGTCACAGCATCATAAATGGAAGCATCATTATGATTCTCAGGAGGTTTTTCTATCTCAGGTTCATTAGAAGCAAGCAAAGTCCTATCATTTTTCTTTTTCTTTTTCTTATTAGATGGACTAGGTGCATCAATATTATTTCTTTGAGAGTCTTGTTCAATTCTTTTAGGATGACCTTCAGGATATAGAGGATACTGAGTCATGCTACCTCCTCTAGTAGCAACTCTAACAGCACGGTCATTCTTTTTATTATTCATTTCATCAAGCAAATCATTTTGTGATTTAGCAATTTGTTCTAATTGAGTCTGAACCATAGAAGCATGTTTACTCGAGCATTTAACATCATTAGTAGTTCTAAACATCAAATCACTCAAGCGTTCAATCATGATGGAATTCTGTTTTAGTTGATTGCTAACATACATATTAAAGTGTTCATGTTTAATGATGTAATTATCAAATTCATACAGGCATTGACTAGAAGATTTATTATACGAAATATCACCTTCCTCAAATCTAGTGAGAGAATTTACCTCCACTACCTGTGTCGGGATGCCGAGCCCATGTATTTCTTCAATAGGTGATAAATTCTTAACATCTTCAGCTTTAATACCTTTTTCCTTCATAGATTTCTTAGCTTCTTGCATATCTTCTGGATTGAGGAATAGAATACCTCTCTTTTTCGGAGTTGGCTTAGGTGGTGGTTCAGGAAGTGTCCAATCATCGACATTTCTCAATATAATATTCAATAGCACTTCAGCCTGTCCAACAGTTCGTTCCCTGAAAACACAACCAGCACAACTATCTAGGTAGTCCCTAGAAGCATCGGTTAGTCCATTATAAAAGATATCAAGTATTTCATTTTTCTTAAGAGGATGATCAGGCAAAGCATTAAGTAATCGGAGAAGCCTCCCCCAAGCTTGAGGGAGATTCTCTTCTTCAATTTGCACAAAGTTAAATATTTCCTGTAAAGCAGCTTGTTTCTTATGAGCAGGAAAATATTTTTCAGAGAAGTAATATATCATATCCTGGGGACTACGCACACAACCAGGAGCAAGAGTATTAAACCATTTCTTAGCATCACCCTTTAATCAGAAAGGAAACAACTTAAAAATATAGTAATAGCGAATTTTTTCCTCATGAGCAAATAGGGTGGCAATATCATTCAACTTAGTAAGGTGTGCCACAACAGTTTTAGTTTCATAACCATGAAAAGGATCAGATTCAACCAAAGTAATTAACTCAGGATCGACCGAGAATTCATAATCCTTATCGATAACAAATATGGGAGAGGTAGCAAACTTAGGATCATATTTCATTCTCTCCCTCATAGATTTTTCTTTCAACTCAGCAAGCAATTTTATAACCTCATCTCTATCATTACAAGCAAGAATAGCCCTAGCTGTCTCCCTATCAAAAACATGTCCATCAGATTTCTCAGGCATTTCAACTCTAGTAGGAGAGCTAGGCATAATAAGTGAATCATAATTTTCAAGAGTTTCAACATTTTCAGTTTCTTTAGCTTTAGCAATTTGTTCATCAAGAAATTCACCAAGTGGTACAGTATTATCAAGCATAGTACTAGTATCAGCATAAGTATCATTCATAGCAGAAGTAGTATCATCAATAACTTGCGACATATCAGAATGAATAGCTGGTGGTGGTGTCACAAGCCTACACAAAACAGAAGGTGAATCAAGTGCAGAGTGTGATGGCAGTTCCTTACCTCCTCTAGTCACAGAGCGGACGATCTTGGTTTTAGCATCTTTTAGATTCTTCATAGTGATCAACAGATATAAATCCCAAGTGACTCAACAAATAGAGCTATGCTCCCAGGCAAAGGCGCCAGAAAAAGGTCTTGATAACCCACAAGTATAGGGGATCGCAACAGTTTTCACGGGTAGTATTTCATCCAGATTTATTGATTCGACACAAGGGGAGCCAAAGAATATTTGCGAGTATTAGCAGTTGAGTTGTCAATTCAACCACACCTGGAGAACTAAATATCTACAGCAAAGTGTTTAGTAGCACAGTAGTATGATAGTTTCAATAGCAGTAGTAACAGTAGTGACAGTAACAGAGACAGTAACAGTAGCAGTTTAATAGTAATTGTAACAGCAGCAGCAATGGAAGTAACTTAGCAAAGATCAATATGCGAAAAGCGTACGCATTGGATCAGTGATGGATAATTATGTTGGATGACATTCATCATGTAACAGTCACAACCTAGGGCGATACACAATAGCTCCAATTCATCAATGTAATGTAGGCATGTATTCCGTATATAGTCATACGTGCTTATAGTAAGAACTTGCATGACATCTTTTGTCCTACCCTCCCGTGGCAGCGGGGTCCTTAAGGAAACTAATGGATATTAAGGCCTCCTTTTAATGGAGAACCGGAACAAAGCATTAGCACATAGTGAACACATGAACTCCTCAAACTACGGCAATCACCGAAAAGAATCCCAATTATTGTCACCTTGGGGTATGTGGATCATGACACGTAACAGGTGCATATAACTTGCAAGATAGGATCAAGAACTCAAATATATTCATGAAAACATAGAGGGTTCAGATCTGAAATCATGGCACTCGGGCCCTAGTAACAAGCATTAAGCATAGCAAAGTCATAGCAACATCAATCTCAGAACATAGTGGATACTAGGGATCAAAGTCCTACCAAATTGACTCGATTACATGGTAAATCTCATCCAACCCATCACCGTCCAGCAAGCCTACGAAGAAATTACTCACGCACGGCGGTGAGCATCATGAAATTGGTGATGGAGGATGGTTGATGATGATGATGGCGTCGAATCCCCCTCTCCGGAGCCCCGAACGGACTCCAGATCAGCCCTCCCGATGAAGAACAGGAGGTGGTGGCGGCTCCATCTCGTAAAACATGATGATTCTTTCTCTTTGATTTTTTGCTCCACGAATAGGTACTTATAGCGTTGAAGTTAGGTCAAACGGAGTTGGCAGGGGCCCACAAGCCTGCCAGGCGCGCCCTGGGGGGTGGGCGCGCCCCCCAGGCTTGTGGCGCCTGGTGCCCCCACTCTGGTGTATCTTTGTGCCAGTATTTTTTATATATTCTGAAATAATTCTCCATAAATTTTCAGGTCCATCCGAGAACTTTTATTTCTGCACAAAAACAACACCATGGCAATTCTGCTGAAAACAGCGTTAGTCCGGGTTAGTTCCATTCAAATCATGCAAATTAGAGTCCAAACTAGAGCAAAAGTGTTTGGAAAAGTATATACGTTTGGGACGTATCAACCGTCTCCTCGCGGTGGTGGGGACGGCGCTGGACAAGGAGGGGGTGCGGGCGGCCGTCGCTGTTGCCGGGCGAATCCTCTCCGGGCTACGTCATCGGAATCCATTTGTGCCATTGGACGCCGTCTTTGACGAGTTGGCTCCCGTCGACCGGGAGCGGGCTCTGCGGGCGGTGGCACCCTGCATCACCACCGTCGTGCGCCTGCAGAAGCAGAGGGACTTCGGTGCTGTTTAGGTGTCCTCTGCATGGGCATGTCATGGCGTAACATGACCGTTGGATCAAACTCAGACGGTCTAGAACAGTCACTGTAGCACAGAGCACTATAGAGGCGTGCTTCGTATGGTTCCTGTTCGGTCGAGCACTTTAGCAGCATACTCTTCATGCACTGTACCCCGAGTACTATTGACATTGATCTCACCATTCATTCTCGATCGGACTTTAAAAAAATGGGCATGTTACACTACTGTTCATAGGTGACATGCGCACAGCCTGCCAATGGATGTCAATCCTCCCGAGACACCCATCCGGAGCGGCTGCCGCCTCCATCCCTTGATTCTACTTCTCCGGTTGCCTTGTCTGCTAATAATAATAGTACTCCAGCACAGGTCGACTGTACGCCGAGGTAGCACGGGATAGAAGGAACGTACACGCAGGGGACCCACCCAGGACCGTATTCATGAATACTAGCCGTGATGTAAACCAAAAATATGCTGAAACACTCGCAACAATATCCCTCATAACAAATTTATTTATAATCAGTTACTTTTCTTCGGGTGGTATAATCAGTTTACTATACATCATTATTTATCGTCATATCTTACTACACTGGCAACAAGATAAGTGCTGGGGATATTTCCCAGCATGTAGACCCGGCAGGGTGATAACCCGGCCATAGAGCAGAGTCAGCGGGTCATCTCACTACAGGGCTGAAGGCTCATGGAGCGGGCCGACTTAATGGAGGCCTAGCAGGAAAGGCCGGCTCAGGTAATGGACCGGCTCACGATGAAGATGAACGGCTTAAATGTGTCTTGGAGAATAAGTAGGAAAGAATAGGAGACGGGTCAGATGACGACCCAGACTCTCATGTAAATCTAGGGTTCCACCTCTGTATATAAAGGGGAGCACCTAGGCAAAAAAGACTAAGGTGCAATCTCTCGAAAGCTAGGTTAGCGAATCCGCATCCTTGTAATCGAGATCCATAGCAATATAATCAAGCATGACGTAGGTTTTTACCTCCACCGTGAGGGGCCAAACCTGGGTAATTCCGTGTCTTCTCATTCCCAATCAACCCCGTTAAGCTTCCACACTTCTGCGATGGCCTCATCTCCAAGTCCTTTCACAAGGGCATCTGCCGTGTCAAAACCACGAGAGCTGGCGCCCACCGTGGGGCCTACGCACGGTGGAGTTGAGTTCTTAGCGGGATCTCTCCCAGGGTTAGGGAAGTACGCGGTTGGCATGATGACGAAGAGACGCTGCGGGAAGTTCTACCTCGAGAATTCATACTGGGGCCCCGATGCCGACTCAATTGAGTACGGGTACCGGGTCCCCTTCGACTAGATCCACACCTTCATCGGCGTGATCGGCGAGTCGGCCACCGGGTTGGAGGGCGTCACCGGCATCAAGACGGCGCGCCGCGCCAGTCCGAGCCAAGCAAGACCCGGGCCGCCGCAAGCCGGCCGGAAGCATGTCCTCGTGGGGTTCACCCAAGGGGTAGCCTTGTTGGAGAACTCCCTGTCTGGAGACGATACGCTCGTTCAATCTGATGGCGAATCCACGACAAGAGAAACCGAGTCGATCCGTCCCCTGCATGATGGAAGGATGGGGCACACTGGCGAAGACTTTTCAGAAGCCCTTGAGCCGCCTCGCTTTGCGGCGGTATACATGGCGAGTAGGCAAGACCCGGTGCGTGACCCGGGTGATCCCGTGGTCGGGCAGAACCTTACCCTTGCCGGCTCAGGAGGAGCCGGCGCGTCGGCCGCCGGCTCTCAGAGAACCGGAGTGCAGGCACTCGCGGACCTGATGAATACATTGACTGGCCTGCTGGCCGAGCCAGTTACTGTGGAGAACGCGACAGCGCGCAACACGGAGATCACGAAGTGTCGCGAGCAGATAGCCAAGATCCAAGAGGATATCAACGCAGAGAACACACGCATGGCACAGGTGCAGGACCGGCTTGCCAAGGAGCGGCAGCGTCTGGATGAGGAGGCAAATTACCTAAGCCGCCGGCAGGCCGAGTCAGAACTTGTCCACCGGAGGCGTCATCAGAGCCAGCTTCCGGTCGATCTTGAGCCAACTCAGCTGTTCACCACACCGCCGGCTCCGGCGAACCCGGGGGCTGGAGTTGTTCCCCCAGGAGGACCGCCTCTACAGCAGCCGGCTCAGTAGAGGGAGCCGGCCTAGCACCGCACACCAGATCAGCAACAGCAGCCGCCGTCTCACCGGTTCCTGACCCCAATTGGACACTATTCCAACCCGGTCGATAACGTGCTGGCAGCAACCCACAACCCGGCGGCTATTCCGATCGAGGGGGATGGTCCGATTCAGACGGAGGCCAGGAACGCTATTGCAATGCTCAAGACATCAGTAGTGCGGTAGGCCAACTACTCTCATAGCCAGCATCGGCTTCACTCGACCCCTCATCAGAGCCGCACCAGGAGCCAGTGCCCTGAGTCGCCCGCGGTCTCCAGCAGCGCACACCGCAGACGAGCTGCCCAGCCGTTGGTGGAGCAGCACCAGCCCAGGATCCCAAACGCACAAGATATTGTGGATGCTACTCGGGCTCTACAAGCGTGGGAGGAAGAAAACGCGCGTGCAGGGCGCAACCCGCCGTCGAACGTCAACCCGCCGGAAGTGCATGACCCGCCCGCCGCAACCCAGACAGCTGGCCGGCTTGGGGCTCATCGGTCCGCATGATCGGAACTCCCTGTTTGGTACCAGCACTACGAGAAGCGCGCATACCCCCAGATTTCAAAGGTCCTCGCAAGGTTCCTAACTATACAGCGAATCTGGAGCCCACCGAGTGGATCGAGAGTTATGAACTGGCAATGGACTTATTGAGAGCAAGCGAGGCAGTGTGTGTGCGTTATCTGCCTCTCATGTTGGAAGGCCCCGCTCGCACTTGGTTGAAAAACCTACCAGTAAACTCTATCAACACTTGGCAAGAGCTGAAGGAGCAGTTTATCAAGAATTTTCAGGGAACCTGCAAAAGGCCAACCACAATTGTTGATCTGGAACGTTGTGTTCAGAGGGAGGATGAGTCGGCGCATCACTGGGCTCGCCGGGTTGCGGAGGTTATACATAGGTCAAATATCATTTTGGCCGCACAAGCAGTACTTGTTCTGGAACGAACATGCAAGTTTCAGCCACTGGTCCAGAAACTAGGGCGACTCAAGAGAAAGGCCCAGGACATGGGTGATGTGATGGATGTCTTAACTCGGTATGCGGAGTCTGACAATACTAAAGACCTGCCGTCTGACGAGGAGAAAGCCGGTAAAGACAAGAAAGGCGGTGGCAAGGGCCACCAGCAGAACAACAGTAATGGGCAGAACAACAACGGTGGCAAACAGAAAGGTTATGATAATAGCGCCGATCTAGTGGCGAACACAAATACAGGGAACAAAGGTCAGCGTCAGAACGATGGTTCTAGGAGACAGTCCTGTGGTAATCGCCCTCTCAGCTATGAGGAAGCTCTCAAAGCTCCGTGTCCAAAACATAGTTACAATGGTAAGACGTCCAGCCACTCCTGGGAAAATTGCTATATCATGCAAGAGTTTTCCAAATAGGTCTTCCTGAACCATCATAGCGGGGGTGGCAACGGCGGACAACCCGGCAACCAGGGACCCGGTTTCTCTGGAGCCGGCTCACAAGGGCCCTTCGCAGGTCCTGGTTTCCACGGGAACAATGGCCAGGGCAGCTGGTTTCAGGGGGCTGGTAATACAGGAGGCGGCAATCAGCGGAACAACCAGGGAGATCAGCACCAAGCCGGTGCAACAGGGTTTCAGAGTGACCCAAAGCAGCTAAATAGTGGGCAATATCATGTTTTCACCACCAGCACCTGCAAAAGGGATCGGAAGGTGCAACGACGAGCCACCCATGCGGTTGAGCCGACAGCCCCTTATTACCTCAATTGGTCTGAACAGCCGGTCACCTGGAGCAGGGCTGATCATCCGGTCCTCCTTGATCATCCCGGGCATTTAGCTTTGGTGGTAGCACCGCAGGTTGGCGGTTATACATTGACGAAAGTGCTCATGGACGGAGGCAGCAGCGTAAATGTTCTGTACTATGACACGTTCACGCGGATGAATCTGTCTGATAAGCAGTTGACTCCATCCTCTACAGTTTTTCATGGCATCGTTCCTGGCAAGTCAGCTTACCCCATGGGAAGGGTATCCCTGGAGGTGGCCTTTGGTTCAGAGGATAACTGGCGTTCTGAATTTTTGTCCTTTGAGGTGGTTAAGCTTAAAAGCCCGTACCATGCTTTGTTCGGACAGCCAGCTTATGCGAGGTTCATGGCACGGCCATGCTACGTTTACCTGGAAATGAAGATGCCAGGACCAAGAGGAACCATCACAGTTGAAGGCAACCGGAAGATTGCACTCGAGTGCGAGGAAGGAGATGCAGCATATGCCAAGACGGCTTGCGCTGCAGAAGAATTGCGGTACTATAAGGACAACGTTGACTTGTCCGGTCGGACCTCCCTGAAGAAGCCCACGACGGAGTCAGACCCTTTGCTCAAGTTTAAGTCGGCCAGAGACACAAAGCAAGTTGATTTCACCCCGGGCAATTCTTCTGAGCAGTTCACCATAGGGGCAAACATGGATCCCAAATAGGAAAGCGCGCTCATCGAGTTCATCCTTGAGAACTGGGACATCTTTGCATGGAAACCTTCTGACATGCCAGGTGTACCGAGAGAACTCGCTGAGCACTCCCTCAATGTGGATCCCAAGTTTAAACCAGTTCACCAGTATCTCCGTCGCTTTAATGAGAAAAGGCGGAAATCTATTGGTGAAGAAGTGGCCCGGCTCCAAGCTGCCGGGTTCATCATCGAAGTCTTCCATCCTGAATGGCTGGCCAGCCTGGTACTTGTTCTGAAGAAAAATGGGACTTGCCGGATGTGCGTTGATTACACAGATCTAAATAAGGCCTGTCCTAGTGACCCCTTTGCCTTGCCCCGTATTGACCAGATCATCGATGCTATGGCGGGTTGCGAGAGTTTATGCTTCCTGGATGCTTACTCTGGCTATCATCAGATCAAGATGAGGCTGGAAGACCAGGAAAAGACGTCTTTCATCACACCCTTTGGGGCTTTCTGTTATACAACCATGTCGTTTGGTCTGAAGTGTGCACAGGCGACTTACCAGCGTTGTGTCCAAAGCTACTTTCGCAAACAGATCGGCCTGAACGTTCATGCCTATGTTGATGATATTTTGGTTAAGTCTCGAAAGAAAGAAACTCTGTTGGAGGATCTCAAGGAAACATTCGACAATCTCCGTATCTACCAGATGAAGCTTAACCCGGAGAAGTATGTTTTTGGTGTTCCTGTAGGAAAGCTCCTGGGATTTCTTGTGTCTGAGCGTGGCATTGAAGCTAACCCGGAAAAGATCAAGGCAATCACGACCCTGGCTAAGCCGGCCAATCTGAATGCCGTGCAGAAGCTGGTTGGGCGGGTTGCGGCGCTAAGTCGGTTCATAAGCCGGCTTGGAGAGAAGGCAATTCCGCTGTATCAATTACTTAAGATATCGGATAACTTCGTCTAGAGTGATGCTGCAGATCAGGCTTTCGAGGCCCTCAAGAAGCAGTTGTCTGAGCCACCGGTGCTTGCTACCCCTCGTGAGAAGGAACCAATGCTGCTATATATTGCTGCCAATAACAAGGCTGTAAGCGTGGCAGTCGTTGTAGAGCGCAAGGAGGACGGCAAGGAATATCCAGTTCAGCACCCCGTGTATTATATCAGTGAAGTGTTAACCGAGTCCAAGCAGCGATATCCACATTGACAGAAACTAGTCTACGGTGTATTTATGGCTAGCCGCAAGCTAAAGCATTACTTCCACGAACATCCAATCATTGTGGTCAGCTCATCACCTCTTGGGGATATAATCCAGAACCGGGAGGCCACAGGCCGGGTTGCCAAGTGGGCCATCGAGCTCGGTCCGCATCATCTCAAATATGTGCCCCGCACGGCAATCAAATCTCAGGCATTGGTGGATTTTATTAATGATTGGACAGAGTTATAGGCTCCCGAAGAGAAGCCTGACACAACATACTGGTCCATCCACTTTGACGGCTCAAGGCAGCTTAAAGGCTCGGGGGCTGGAGTTGTGATTACTTCCCCACGAGGGGATAAGTTCTGTTATGTTTTAAGACTCATGTTCCCCTGTACTAACAATGCAGTAGAATATGAGGCTTTGCTTCATGGGCTTCGGATGGCCAATGAGATGAACCTGAGCCGGGTCAGGTGTTTGGGCGACTCAGACTTGGTGGCCCAACAGGTTTCTGGGACATGGGATTCCAAGGATCCCCTTATGGCGGCTTATCGGCACGCGGTCACCAACATTGCTGGACACTTCAAGGGTTATCAAGTTGATCATATTGATCGCCGACAGAATGAGGCAGCAGATGCACTCTCTCGGTTGGGCTCTCAGCGTAAGCCGGTGCCGCCCAATGTTTTTCTGGACGTATTGCATAACCCGTTTGTCAAGTTGCCAACAGAAGAAGATTTGGCTATTCCTGACCCGGAGGCGGCTCTAGTAGCTGCTGTCCACGCTATACCTGATTGGACAGTCCCCTACTTGGCTTATTTAAGCTGGGGAGAACTTCCAACAGAGGAAATCCTTGCATGATAGATCATCAGGCGATCCAAGTCTATGACTATCGTCAACGGCGAGTTGCATCGGCGCAGTGTCACTGGAGTTTTTCAGCGTTGTGTTTCACCAGAGGAAGGCCGCGCTATTCTCAATGAGATTCACTCTGGCGATTGTGGTCACCACGCCGGCTCACGATCACTTGTGGCGAAGGCTTTTTGGCACGGGTTCTACTGGCTCACAGCTCACGCTGACGCAGAAGATATCGTACGCAAGTGTGACGGTTGCCAGAAGTATGCTCGCCAGGCTCATGTGCCGGCTCAAGAATTGAGGATGATCCCGATAACTTGGCCTTTTGCGGTCTGGGGGCTTGACATGGTTGGACCCTTCAAGCGTTCTAAGAACAAGCATACACACCTGTTGGTGGCTGTGGATAAATTTACCAAGTGGGTGGAAGCAGAGCCGGTCATCCACTGCGACGCAGCTACAGCCGTCAAATTTCTGAAAAAAATGATATTTTGATTTGGCTGTCCGCACAGTATCATTACAGACAATGGAACCAATCTTTACAAGGGAGTCATCAAACAGTTCTGTCAACAGGAGCACATCCGGCTTGATCTAACATCGGTTGCGCATACTTAGTCCAACGGATAGGCGGAAAGAGCCAATCAGGAATTGCTGCGTGGTATCAAACCCCGGCTCTTGGTGCCTTTACAGCGCACGCTGGGCTGCTGAGAAGAAGAATTACCTGCGGTGCTTTGGAGCATACAGACTACTCCCAACAAGCCAACACGCTATACGCCGTTTTTCCTGGTCTATGGTGCAGAAGTTGTACTTCCAAGCGATGTTCGTCATGATTCCCCTCGAGTGGCGGCTTATGTAGAGTTAGATAACGAGCAGGCTCGCCAAGACGCTCTTGATGCTTTGGAGGAAGAGCGCGACCTTGCCGCATCCAGATCAGCAATTTATCAGCAAGACCTACGTCGCTATCACAGCCGTTGAGTTCAAAGCCGTACTTTTCAGGAAGGTGACTTAGTGCTCCGTCTGATACAAGACCAGACAGGCATGCATAAGCTTTCACCACCTTGGGAAGGACCCTTTGTGGTCAGCAATAATCTCAACAACGGATCAAATTACCTGATTGACATACGTGAGGCAGATAAATCACGTACCTCTGAGGAGGAAACAAGCCGGCCCTGGAACATTGCCCAGCTCCGGCCATACTACACCTAAGTCATCGGTTGGGTCACATCTTTGTACATACCTTCTATCATGCATATACATATTTTCGATCAAATAAAATAAAGACCAGTAGCTCTGTATAAGAGAGGGTTGTCGTTTCACCTCAAAATTGTGTGTTGGATCTTTATTTGTTGATCTTGGTTATTTGGGGGCTTCCAACTCAATTGAGTTTAGCTTACAAAACCCTTTAACCCAGCGAGATGCCACCAGTCGGTTAAACCTGCCTGTTAGCAAGATGCTACTCCCTAAAAACGACCCGACGTACGCCTGATGAGTCAATCACAAAGGTGACCCTGAATTCATCAGAGTTAAAATGCTCGATTGGTTGTGTGAGAGTCGGCTTTCAGAAAGCGAGGATAAACCAACAGGCCAAAGTGCCAGCTTCAGGAAAGCAGTTCCGACATGAGCTTTATAAGCCGGTCTTTCAAGTTGTGTTTTACAAAAACCGGCTTGTTGCAGTTATGTTCTTTTTTCTGCACTCGTCTCATCTCTGCATACATGCATACATTCATACACAACATCTACCTTAGTCAAATTTGATATTTTTGATTCATTACGAACAGTAACACAGTTACTAGTTATTTATGTGATTTTATCCATCACAATTATTATCATATGCAATTGTTATTGTTTCGGCAGAATCACTCTCATTGCAAAAACCGGCTCTCGAGGCCCAAAAGAGGATTCACAGTAGCAAGGCATCCACAAAAGTATTTTTACAGGCAATAGTAGTACAGTACACAATGGCACTGGCATCAGCAACAGTGTTTGACACTACGCTATTACAAGTCCCCCATCGGGCTGCAGGCAAAAATGTTCTCCCTCCTAAGTTTCGCTACAATCAAGGCAGAGCCGGTATGTGCCAGATTGAGGACACGGGATGATCATGAAGCGCTTTGACCCGGCTCTTCACGGTTGTCGTCATCCTCCGCCCCTTCCTGGCTTGTGGACTCGCCGGTCGACCACTGAATGGAGCGCAAGGCTTCAAACATCGCGTCGGCGGAAATCACGGAAGAAGGATCGACTTCAGGGGCAAAAGATTGCTTACGCGCGCGAGTAAGGGCCACCGGCTCAAAGTTTGGCGGCTCAATCCGCTCGTTATCTTTGGTATAGCCGGCCTGGTACCCGGACAAGTCTGCCTCTTCGGCGATGGCAGTGGCAGCGACCCGGGTGTCCTTTATGCAGCGTCTGAAGTCCTTCTCAGAAAATGGGGTGTCATCCACATTGAACTCCGGATACCCGCCCACAATCTGAGCGGATCCAGTTCTGGCACGTAGGCCTTAGCACGAGCAAGCACTGTCAGGGCACCAGTGCGACAAGCCGCCTTTTTCAACTCTTCAAACCACTTGGGCACAACAGATAATTCTTTCAGCATGTTGGCAATCAACTGTGGCGGCGTCTTGGTATTTTTCGTGGCCATTACGCAATGGGAGCCGCCTATGTACAGCTGCTCCACAAAGGTATACACCGACTTCAATTTCACCAGTGGTTGCTGCACAAGGGTCTGGTTCTTGCGGCCTGACAGGATAAGTACACACGATCAGTAAAGCCGGCTTAGCATATTCAAGTCGGGATAATTGGCGCATGGTGCTGTTTTACTTACCAAAGATGGCCCGGCACATGGCTGTGATCTGGCCCTTTAGAGTGGCCAGCTCTTGAGTTACCGGCTCAAGTTTGGCCTCGGCCTCTTTAGCACACGCGGCTATGGCGGCTCTTGCTGCTTCAGTTTCTTCCAAAGTACTTCTCACCACGAGCAGAGATTTGTTGGCTTCTACAGATATCTTCTCAGCCTCTTGGCGCAGTTTCTTCTCCTTCCTTGCTTCCTTTCAGAAGAAGGAAGCTTGGGCCTCCACCTGGTTCAGCATGTCCTGCAAAGCAGCCTCAGTTATACATTGTCTAAACGTGTCCCGAGCCGCCCTTCCGGTTGACCCGACACATGGGTGCTACGTGTTTCCGCGCTTCTTCCAAAGCAAACAAGCAAGTTCCATGCAGATGCAGGCATTCTACATGGCACTTGGGGGCTAATGCGTGATTTGACTTTATTAGATATGGAGACCCGCCCGTTATGGTATGACGAGCCGGCCTTTGGAGGTGCCAACTGAAGTTATGCATGTGAGATAAAAGTTTGGAAGTCCTGGGTCATCATCCAATAATGACCCGGCCCTTGGGGGCTACATATATATGGTTCATGACAGAAGGCGCAACTTACCTCGTACTTCCGCTTCAAAGAAGATACCATGGCAATTTCTGTGTCCCGGCTTTCAGATAGCCGGGTCAGTATAGCTTGGTGAAGGGCATTGGCGTCTTGATCTTCAAAAGCGGAGAAGTCAAGAGCTGCCTTCCCCTTGTTCTTCACGGACGGCTCAGCCCTGGCTGGAACCTTGGTGAGAGCAGTAGAGATCTCAGGCGGAGCAGGTTGCCGTTCGCTCATCACCACTACTTCCTCTTGAGCCGGTGCCGTGGGCTGCTGTTCAGATTGCTCTTCAGTTAAATTTTCTCTCTCCTGAACAGGAGAGGAAGCGCGAGCCGGGCTTGCCGTGTCTTGGGGCGGCGGGCTGTTCTGACATGCCGGCTCGTCTTGGATGTCCAAGGTAGCTGCTGTCTCTTGATGAGGAGGGCCTTCGGGAATGACCGGGTCAGAGGACTCGGCCGCGGCGGTGGTCTTCTTCTTGATGGCCTTGGCACTATACAAGGAGCAAAGAGTTAATTCAGTTAAAGGTTACAAGGTAAAGAGCCGATGTGCGATAAAGGAATAATCAATGTGCTTACCCCGGGTTGATGTTGAAAGCCGACGCCTGAGTAGCGCTTGATTCATCCGAAGAGGGGGACGTCTGATATGCCGAGTCATTTAAGTGTTAGGGTTCTTTGAAACAACCAGCTAGAGGAAAAGAGGGAGTTGGACTAAGAAGCACCTCTGTCCGTGCTCTACGGGATGGCGGCTCATATGGAAGCCCGCCACTCAACTCTCCTTCACTACTTCGGGTCTTCCTTTTGGAGGTTCCGGCTTGCTGTGTTTTCTTCAAAACAAATTGGGGATCCAAGTGAGCGTCCTAATGGGAAAAAGGGACTTTACGGACGGCCACCCGGGGTTTTCTTCGAACTTTGCGGATTACAACCCGGGTTTTCTTTTGGACGGGTTTTGGAGAGTCAGAGTCTGAAGAAATCGAAATTACCTCTGGCTTGATGGTATGGCTGATTTCAGCTTCTTCCTGAGAAGAGTCGGCATCAGCAAGTTGATTAAAAAGGCGACCAAGGGAATCAAGTTCTACCTCATTATCTTCATCATTGTCTGAATCTTCTCCATCGCTTTCCCGAGGTGGAGTAGGGTCTTGAATTTCAACCCACCACCAGTCATCGCCGTCCTGTATCATGGCGGGAAGATGGAGTTATGACTAGGGTAAAAAGGAAAAATGTTGGCAACGTAAAGGGCGACAAAGGTGGATTACCTTCGGTGCCGGGTTGTTGGCGTAGAATGGGGCGAGCCCCACAAGCTTACTGTCGTCCTTTGTTTCGCCAAGATGTCCTTCTCCTAGAGGTTAACCCGGCTGAACCGAAGTGGGTCGTCGTGATGGCCGGTGTAGGAGAACATGGACTGGGTCCAAAAGCTAAGTGGTTGGACTCGCCACTCGACCCAAGTTTGGGTCAGATCGACGCCGGAGAGACCATGGGCGATCAATGGGTTCATCTTCGGGTAAAGGGGCTCCAGACTCTCTCTTTCTTCCCTAGGAGCCAGACCCGGGAAGGCTGCATTGGCGGCAAGCCGGTTTGCCATGTAACCCGGCAGTGGATTTTTCCCTTCAGGGGAGGTGTCCTTGCAGTAAAACCAGGTTCTGTGCCACCCCTTGGGGTGACTGGCCGGCTTGGCTTTAGGAAAGACAGTATTTTTCCTCCGCTGAATTGAGACTCCGTCGAGCTCAATGCTTGGGCCGTCTTTATGCTCTGTTTGGCGGTTTAGATAAAAGAATTCCCGGAACAGGTTGATGGATGGTTCGAGCTGCAAATATACTTCGCAGAAAACTTGGAACTGGCATAAATTGAAGATGGAGTTGGGGGGCAGATCTTGAGGCCGGATGTGGAAAAATGCAATACATCTCTGAAATTTTTTGAGCCGGGGGGACGGAAGCCCCTCGAGAGGTGGTCAGCAAATACAATGACCTCATTCTGACCCGGCTGAGGGTGGATCTCTTCTTCAGGAGCTTGCCATGAAATTTCTTCCTTAGCCGGTAACAGCCCGGAGTCTACCAGGGCTTGCAAGCTAAGTTCCGACATGCTGGACTTGGCCCAGTTGATGATCTTGGGCTTGGGAGGCATGGTTTCAGCTGTTATGAAAGAGAGAAGATGTCATAAGCCGGCACTATGAGCTTCTTGATGAAGTATAAATGATGCAAACGAGCCGGCAACTGAGATATTTGGCCGGGTTGTGAAGGAGGATACAGATAAATTCCGGGTCAAGATTACTAGCTAGGATAAGCTGGAAACTACATGCCACGGATTTTTACAAGTGTTGAAGCAGGGTCTGGACTACGAGTCTGCAAACAGGTTTATATGAAGCAAGGAGATTCTATGGATCTATAAAATGGATAAAAATGAAGAAATAAAGGTTAAGTGTGTTCTTCGCATTATAGGATGAACCGCAGTGGGATTTAGCTGAGATAGCACAATGGATCTGCCAATGAGGAAAATGTTGCGGAATAACCGTATGAACTAAAGGGGCCCAACACATTTAAGATCTACCACGGCTACAACAAAGAACACGGAAGAGCATCAAGGAAGTTGCGGCAATGGCGGAAGATTCTCACAGATCTGGAGTTCGAACTTCGCAGTCTTCGAATGCGGCGGAGGCGGCCGCATTGATGGTGTTGGATATCTCAGGCAACTGAGGAAAGATTCGGGCGGTGCTAAGCGGACGACGACGGCAAGCTTAAGCAGGCGCGGCGGCGTCGGAGGTTCAGAGAAAGAAGAAAGGTAGTAAGGAAGGAAGTGAAAGAGGCGCAGTCTATTTATGGGCACCGCGGGACCCCCAAACGGCATGCATGAAATCCTAGGTGGTACAGTAAACAGTGGCTAAAAAGGCTCCTCGATTTTCGTGCTCAACGAGGCAATATAAATCTGTTCAAAGATTCTCAGTGACGTCATTCTGGATTTTGTGGTAGAGTGCGACGTCATAACGAGCAAGAGATGAAAAGTGCCAAGTCTCAAAACGGAAGAATGACCCGATGTTCCAGAGAACCGGCTTGACGAACATTTGGAGGATATCTTATTAATGATTTTGTTTTTCAGGGTGAAGTTTAACATGAATGAATTCAAGTCAAACTGAGGGCTAATGTTGGGGATATTTCCCAGCATGTAGACCCGGCAGGGTGATAACCCGGCCATAGAGCAGACTCAGCGGGTCATCTCATTGTAGGGCTGAAGGCTCGTGGAGCGGGCCGACTTAATGGAGGCCTAGCGAGAAAGGCCGGCTCAGGTAATGGGCCGGCTCACGATGAAGATGAACGGCTTAAACGTGTCTTGGAGAATAAGTAGGAAAGAATAGGAGACGGGTCAGATGACGACCCGGACTCTCATGTAAATCTAGGGTTCCACCTGTGTATATAAAGGGGAGCACCTAGGCGAAAAATACTAAGGCGCAATCTCCCGAAAGCTAGGTTAGCAAATCCGCATCCTTGTAATCGAGATCCATAGCAATATAATCAAGCAGGGCGTAGGTTTTTACCTCCACCGTGAGGGGCCGAACCTGGGTAATTCTGTGTCTTCTCATTCCCAATCAACCCTGTTAAGCTTCCACACTTGTGCGATGGTGTGACGCCCCCGGCCCGACCGTGCACTAATCATACACGCAAATGCACACGATCAAGCCTAAGGACTCACGGGAAGATATCACAACACAACTCTAAACACAAATAAAAGTCATACAAGCTTTATATTACAAGCCAAGGGCCTCGAGGGCTCGAATACATAAGCTCGAGTTACACAAGAGTCAGCGGAAGCAACAATAATCTATCTGAGTACAGACATAAGGAGTAATCAAGTTTGCCTTAAGAAGGCTGAGCAAAACAACGACATCTAGATCGAAAAGGCACAGGCCTCCTGCCTGGGAGCCTCCTAAACTACTCCTGGTCGTCGGTCTCCACGTAGTAGTAGGCTCCGTCGGGGTAGTAGTAGTCGTCGGCGGGTCTTCGGGACTCCGTCATCTGATCGCAGCAAACGGGTAGGGGGAAAAAGAGGTAGCAAAGCAACCGTGAGTACTCATCCAAAGTACTCGCAAGACTTACATCAGATCTATTCTATTTATACATCGGTATCAAATGAAGGGGCTGTATCTATGGACTAAACTGCGGAAATGCCAGAATAGACGGGAAAGCCTAGCCTATCGAAGACTAGCATCTTGCAGCGTCTTGCAGCATTAGAAGAGTGCAGATTAGCATTTTATAAAGTTGTAAGCAAGTAGTAAAAAACCCTAGAGATCCTTCCTCGACTCCCTGCGAGAAAGTGATCCCGGAGCTTACAATTAAAGTAACATGTATCCAATTCAAGTTGTAGTAGACCGGGATACAACACTGAGCGTCCTGTTACCGTGGACACGGCTATTCGAATAGATAACTTCCCTGCAGGGGTGCACTACTGTTACCCGACACGCTCGATTAACTCTGGCCGGACACACTTTTCCGGGTCATGCCCAGCCTCGGCTGATCGACACGACGTAGTCCTACCTAGGCTCCGTAGAGAGGTCCCCGCCGGTCTACATCCTAAGCGCTCAGGGGTCTTGGGCCCATCGCCCTTTGCACTCCGGGTCGTTATGCGACGAGCCGGGACGAGCACCACCTCATCTTCGATGGCACTGGCCCGACAGGCCCACAATGCTGAACTGGACATCTGACAGAGCTTTCGGCTGATACATACGGCGCCGAGGGCCCCATTAAACCATTATCCCACGTGGTGGTAGTGCGTATAGGCCAGTGGCCAACTCAAATCAAATACCCAAATCCGTTAGTGAATTATTAGGATCTCGCGGAAACGAACAGAGATCCACGATCATGTGACCCCGTCGCCCCGTCTCGTGGACTTACGGCAAGGGCCATGCCCAACCCTCTCCTGGGGCGGTCTACCTGCCCGGCCGTGCCACGTAATTATCTCGCTGGTACCCTCACGGTCAACCCGACTTCACATCTCTCGCGGGTACCCCTCGGGGTCGACCCGACTTCAACAGGGGACTGAAGTAAAAGTAGGGTAACCGTGTGTCCATAACATCAAGGTGGAATCCGAGGAATCACCCTCATTGGATTCCTACTCGATGTAACCATCAAGGTGAACTCGGAGGAATCACCCTCGATGGGTTCACACTTGAGGGATTGCACGACAGAGGCTTCATCGGAGGTGGTGAAAGAGGAATCACCCTCGGTAACCCACAACCGACTAGCTACGCTACAGAGATATCATCAGGAGTGAGGTAGGAGGTATCACCCTCGGCACTCGATAGTAGCTCTGCAGAGTCGTACAACTAAGGGGGTGTGCGGTGCTGTGTCGGTCTCTGAACATCGATCACATTGATCGGGGCACCAATAACAAAGCGGGGCAACAGGGACAAGGGTGTGGGGTCACTGATGGATCGATAACCAACCTATACTAAGCGTTTAGGATAGCAGGTAAGGTATCAACAGCAGTTACAAAATCAGGCTATGCATCAGAATAGGAGCAATCAAATACAGTAGCAAATTCTAATGGAAGCACGGGGGGAAGGAATAGGTGATATAGGAATGATCAAGGGGGTTTGCTTGCCTGGTTGCTCTGCAGACAGAAACGGAACCTCAACGGTGAAGTAGGCGATCACCGGATCAACAGCGGTCTCGGAGTCTACCGGAAAGGAAGTAACGGAGGGGGAAACAATAAATAACAGAGCAAACAAATGCAACACAAATGCAATGGCATGGCAAGATGTGTGGGTGACATGCTCTAATGCATCACTAAACATTTTAAAAGAAGGGGGGAAATATTCGGGAATATTTTCCCAGCTCCAGGCAGTTATCGGTATATTGAACCGGAGGGGAAAGTTCCATGTTCATCTAGTTAGGAGTGATGGTCAAGCATTTTGACCACATATTCGGATTCGTCATATTTTTCTGATCATTTTTCATATATAAATTATTTTCATCCGAGTTACGGTTTATTTTATATGATTTTTCAAAGTTTTAATCATTTTCTAGAATTACTAGAATTTTAAATTTAATTCGGAATTATTTAAATATTAATTGCTATGGGTACACAGAAGTGTACCCAAAAATGTGCAACAGAGACTGACATGTGGGCCCAGTCAACTGCCAGTCAGCAGTTGACTGGGTCAACGTTGACTGGTCAATGGGCCCAGGGGGACCCACCTGTCATTGACTGGGGGTGCCCAGTCAGCTGGGTTGATTGGTCAACTGGGTCCAGTGGGACCCAGTAGTCAGTGACTGTTAGAGTTAACAGAGGGTTAGGTTAATTTAATTAAGTTAATTAGCAGGGGGGCCAACAAGTCAGTGACTTAACTAATTATTTGATTTATTTAATTTAACTAAATGATACAGTACGCGGGCCCACATGTCAGTGGGGTTAGGGGGTAATTAGCTGTGTAATTAGGCGCTAATGACCGTGCCACGTCAGCCCACCGGCGACATGTCGCCGGCGACCAAACTACGCGGCGGCGCGCGCGGGAGGGCTTCGAAAATCGGCTACGGTGTGCGGATTGAAGCGGGACTTGCGGCATTTGAACGAGCGCGACGAGGCGCGTTGATCGGTGGCGGTGGCTGGTCGTGGGGTGGCCTGAATCAACGGCGGCGAGCACGAACGCGGCGGCCGGAGTACGGGTGTGTGCGATTTTGGCGTTTCGGCGTGCAAACGAGCAAACCAACGACGCTGCGATGCCCTACGCGATGCAACGAGCAGGTTAGCCATGCCGGGGTGACCAAAAGGTCACCGAAGCATCACCGATGGCGAGCTCAGGCGGCGGTGGGTTCGGTCTCGATGAACATAATGGCTACGGGGCAAAATCGAGCACGAGGAGAGAGGGGAAGGAAAGGTGAGCTCACGGGGAACACGTCGGTGGTCTCAGCGGGCTCAGGGAAGCACGGACGGCGGCGTACGGTCGCCGGTGATCTCGAGGGCCGAAGGTGGAAGAAGCGAAGCAGGCGGCGTCGATGTGGCTCCTTGTTCCGTTCCAGCTAACGCAGGCAATGAAGACGACGAAGGCTCATCACCTGGACATGATCTTAGGCGAGGAGGGGCTCAGTGGCCACGTCGTTCACCAAGGGGCGGCCATGGCCGTGCTTGGGAGAGGTGGGAGAGTGCGGGAGAGAGGGAGAAGAGGGGCTAGGGTTCGTCCACGGGGGCGAGGAGGGTCTTATCCATCCAAGGGACACGACGGATGGCCGGCGCATGGCCATCCGAGGTGTGGACGACGCGTGCGCCATGGCCTCTGCCTCCTCTGTACGTGAGGTAGGGGAAAGGCCGTTGGTGGGCTTGGGTTGTCTACGGTAGCAGCAGGCTCTAAGTGCACAGTAGATCTCTTATATTTTCCTTTTCTGTTTTCTTTTATATTTTCTATTTTGCATTTTCTTTTTGCTCCAAAAGACTTTTTGTAAAATGTGTAACTTGTCTCAATAAATATTATGCAATATTTAGCACTGCCTCAAGAAGTTTGAGGACTATCTGAATTCATTTGAATTTTTTAAATTAATAGAAATGGATTTAATAGTGTTGTTTTGTCACTGTTTTTGGATGTTAGGGACAATTTGGAATTTCAAATAATGTTGGTTTTATTTTTATAATAGTTTTGGGAATTTTTGCAATATTATGAACTATTTTGTTTAATTATTTGAAGAAGTAATAATTTGACTTGCATTTGAATTTTGAATTTGAACTTGAAGTTGGATTATTTTCTAAATGCAATTTATTTAGGATGAGCATGATGACATGGCTAATTAATTAGCTTAATGACAGGGTTGATATCTGGGGATGTTACAGATGGCCTCATCTCCAAGTCCTTTCACAAGGGCATCTGCCGTGTCAAAACCATGACAATAAGACTGATGTATGAACCACTGCACATGCCTAGTAGTAGGAGTACTAGTAGTGTAAGTTCAAGTGGCCGTCGCAAGAGTGGAAACGCTTGCTGTAATCAAAAAATATTTTTTTAAGAAATAGTGGAGACGCTCTACCGCGCGGATCCTCCTCCACGGTCATCGGGAGCCTTGCTACTTACTTTCGCCGACGTGTGGGACAGCCAGCTTCGAGGTCCACTTGCCATGCACCAAATTACTCCGCACTAGAGTGCACAACTGCACGGTGGACTTACCGCGGTCGTAGCGCCGCAGTAATGCCCCATGAGGCATCAAATCACAAAACCCCACCTTTCCAGCAGTAAGTTGGACGGACGAAGCAACCATCATTTCACTCTTCTTCCTCGTCTTCCTCTCTTCAAGAAAACCCCACTCGCTTCTCCCTCATCTTGTTCCTCATTTCTTCAAGAAAACCCCAACTCGCTTCTGCCATTGTTCTTCTCTCCCAAAGAAGGAAAGGTGAGCGCATCAATGGTGCTGCTATACTTTCGTTCTAGTCATCTTTTGCAACCCCGCGACCGATCCTAACTCCCTCTCTATTCTTCTTTTGGGTTTCTGATTATCATTTTCTTTCCTTTTATTTCTATTTGACAGTTTCTTGATGGACCCTGCAGCACTGGCCAAAGTGATGTCTATGGCTCTGGCCAAAACCGTCGAGGCTCAGAGTCTGAAGAAGCGCAAGCACCCCGCCGAGACGACGACAAACAAGCTCAAGGCCATTGCCTTGGCCAAGACCACCTCTCCGGGATCCCTCGTTAAGCCGGTCGAGGTAATATCTCTTGTTGACGATCTTTTTGGTGATCTTGATCGTGTTTTCTGATCTAACTTGCAATGTTTGTGTAATGTACACATAGTACTAGTAGTATAACTTTCTGGGCGATCTTTCATGTGGTTTTTCTGTGCCAAATGACTATTCTAAATGTCTCTTTTGACCAAAACATGTGAGAGGTTGACATGCATATGATTTTTGCACATAACACAGATTTCTTATAGATTACTTTCAACTACTTTATGAACATCAACGCTAGCTGTAGGAAGAGAATATAGTACCCTCAATAACTTGTGTTATGGGTATTGTAAGTAATCACTCTGTTCACAGATATAAGATGTTCTAACTTTTTTGTGTATCTGATGTAGACATGTTTTAGTGTCTTTGTTCACTCATTTCTGTGCTTATATGTAGTCTTATATGGAGTAAAATATAGAAACTCATCTTATATTTGTGAACGGAGGCAGTAATAAAATATTGGTTTCTGTTTGAATTAGAACCAAGTCCGCTGTGGAGATGAAGTTCTCAAAGTCATGCCGTGTGAACTGGAAGACTTGAGGATGTGCACTACTGAACTATCCAGCTGCCGTGTCCTTGTAGCCACATGTCGTGAACAAGTGTTTTCCTGTAGCATTGTTGTCAGGCGTGTTCTCGAGGGTGTACTTCACCACAACAATTTCGTAGCTGTGCCTGCGATTACTAAGGGTGTGGTTCTTGTAAAGCTTCCCAACAAATCTGACGCGGCCTGTCTTCATCGGCATGTTTATGAGTGGAAAGACCACACTGTTACGTTCTCCAAGGTTGACGGGATGGCGAAAGTGCCGATAGACATCTCTCACGATGTCCATGGCATGGTCAGTTATATGGGCACATCCCGTAGGTCGGTGGCCAGAAATAGTCTGCAGAGTTTAATTAGTGCAACTTGGCTTGTGTGTAGTAAGTAATATTGTTTAGTACTTGATTTATATGTGTGAACCCTGTATGGGTTAGTACTGCCGCTTTTGTTTTGTGGTGAATCCTGAGAACACTCTATGTTAATGTTTTAGAAATGGTGAACCTATAATACCAATTTCGGTTGTTTGATATCTGTGTTTTTTCATGCCAGTACAGTACTCCCTCTGTTCAAAGACATAAGATGTTTACATTTTTTCTGAATCAGATGTATATAGAGTTAGACACGTTTTGGTGTGTTTGTCCACTCAATTCAGTCCGTATATTTTGAAATATCTAGATCATCTTATTTTTGTGGATGGCGGGAGTATACATCAGTTATGGTTACACTCCAATATATGTATGCATTGCAGGGTTTATCGCACCCACCAGGATTTCCATTCCCGTGGATGCTCGCTCCATACGAGTTGTCACGACCTTTGGACTGTCCTGCTTGTGGGAGTAAGGAAGGGCCCTGCATGCCACCCGTAATTGGACGAACAACCTTCAATTTAGAACTTGAAGATAGTGATTTCCAGGTAAGGATTAAGTCGTGTCACATAAAGTAAATCTCATTAATTAACTGTCTTGTTTTCTTACTTTTGCTACAATTTTACGATGTAGGTTTTGCCATGTCACATTTGTTACAGAATAAACTATTTGGTTTGCTCTATGATGGTTATTTTAGCAGGTTTCACTTCTTATGATGTGTTAATAACGAAGGCACTGTCCACCACTTATATTAGTGGACACAATTGGATCCGTCTGTTGTCTGAGTACAATCTGAAGCCCTCTGATCAACTGTAGTTTACTTTAACAAACACGCCAGAATTAGTCCTTGTCGCCTTTAAAAGAAGGAAAGAAAAGGACTGGATACGGGTCACGGAGCCGGAGGAAGTTCGAATTGCTCATGTGCACTCTCGCTTAAGAAGGATGCGTAGCAAAGTTACAAAGCTGCAGTCTGAAATCAAAGCAGACCAGAGACGAGCGCTGCTGTCTCGCACATCGGTACCACCTCCAGCGTCGGCAGCCGTAGCGGATCGAGCACCGACACTGGCTCTAGCACTGACAGCGGCAACATCTCAGTCTGATCCAGCAGAGGATTGGGCACCAACCGCGTTAGCGGATCAGGCTGATGTACCAGAGGATCCGGCACCGACACCAGCTCCAGAAGGAGCATCGTCTACGACAGCAGCAGCGGCACTACCAGTCGCACCGCCACAGGCACCAGCAACGGCTCTGGCACCTGCACCAACACTTGAACTTGCACTTGCACCAGCAACAGACTGGGCTGCAGTTCGCACTGCATATTCCAAAGTCCTTACAAAAACCGACATCTCCACCCCTTTGGTAAGCACTGGCAGCCCAAGTGCTTCGTTCTTTTGTCTTTCCTTGTTGTTTCACATGATTCACCGTGTTGATCTAACTGCTTGCGTATGTCCTCTTGTTTGCAAACAGAAAATTCCTAGAGCAATGAGGGAGTCGTTCAATAATCCGGGCGACCGTGGCCAAGTTTCTCTTACCATGCGCAGCCTTGGTGTGAATGAACCTGCGCAATATACCGTAAGTAGAAAGGATGGTTGCATGATGATTGATGCTAAAGGATGGTCAAGGTTCAAAACTCAATCAAATCTTGCGGTTGGGGATGATGTCGGAATCGAAGTTTCTCTGCAAGGAGATCTGGTCCTATTCAACTTAGAATTTCTTCAGTAGCAGCACGCAACTGCCGAACTGATCTATCCTCCGAGAGCTTTTGATGTAATATATGCCATGGTGAAACAAGTGTCCTGTGTGTATAAGTAGTACTAGCGTATATCATGTTGGACATCTTGAAAGAATTGCAACTCTGATTGCTGGTTGGGAATTGTCGTTCGATTTCAGTCTAACAGCTACTGTGCTTTATTTAATTTTCTGTCTTCTCCTTGCGACAGCATCTGAAACCAGCGCCGTCCCTATCGGATGCAATATTTATGGGTTGAAATGTGTAGGACATATGCCCTAGAGGCAGTAATAACAGTTATTTTGTATCTCCGAAGTTTGTAATGAATGTTTATGTCCCATGCTATAACTGCAATGATTCTCGAGTCTGCAATATCCACGAGGCTCGGAGGGAAACTCATGTGCACGTGTGCTATAATAAACGGTAAAATGTATTCCTAGTCATGCCTCTAAGACTGGCTCAAGTATTGCATGATGATCCTGTTTTCCTGATCATGGGCATGTCCATGCCGGCAATTTTGAGGGCGCAATGTTAGTACAACACTTGTGTTGAATCGACCCGAATTGATGTTATGCTATGAGATACATTCGTCACAAGTTAATGGTTAATAACACAGAGAAAGTTAATGTTTGCATAATTCCTTAGACCATGAGAGTATCGAGTTCCTTCGTACTTGCTTCGTGAATTTTGGGGTTTGTTAAACGTCATCCGTAATTGGGTGGCTATTATGGCGGCTTACAGGTTCACGGAAAAGTATGGCAAGTAACGAGATAGCTCAAGATTGGGATTCGCTCCTCTGACGATGGAGAGATATTCTCGGGCCCTCTCAGTGTTACGGTATCCATCATCGTCTGGCCAGACACAGTGTGATTTGATCACAGGGATGCCGGAACACGGAAACGAGAAAAGAGAACAAAACCGGTAACGAGGTAACTGGCATAGTGGACAAGTGTTGATCCACGGGGATGCCGATAAATCTCACCTCGGGTGTTTGTAACATATCGCGAAGAAACATGAATAGCACACGACAACCGAAGGTTCACTCGAATATTTATTCGTGTGGGTATAGGGGTCAATATGGGTCTCCACGGCTCTGATGTTGATCATTGATCGGAAAGTGTTCGAGGTCATGTCTATACTTCACCGAACCTATAGGGTCACACGTTTAAGGGTCATCTATCTGCTGAATACTAGACAGGGAGTCTGAGAGAAAGTCACCGGAAAAGTTTCGGAGACAACGGAAAAGTTCCGGAGAGAGAACACCGGAATAGTTTGGTTGCTTCTCGCAGATGAAAATCACTAATCCGGAATTGTTTCGGAACGCGTCCAAAATCATTTTAGTGGGTACTGGAATTATTCTAAGACCCACAGAAATATTTTCGGATTTAACGGTCGCGGAAAAATGTTTCCATGAATAGTGAAAGTGCTTTTTGGGCTACTTTATGGAAAGCGACCTTTTAGGGCTTTTCCCAAAAGGCTTCTAGAAGGGATTGGGGACCAAGGAACCCCCTTGGGGGGGGCCCTAGGGGTGGCCGGCCAAGATGGAGCTCCTCCATGGAGCTCCACTTGCCTTCCTTTTATGCCCTTATGGAGGATCCATGTGATGGGGTTTTTGGGTATTTTTCCCCTTGGGTTTTCCTATAAATAGAGGTGGAGAGGCACTCTCCACACTCACTCCTTTCTCACATACACAAGCCATGCATGATCTGGCCTTCTCACTCCCTCCCCGCGAAATAGTTTCGTAGAGCCGAAAGGCTGTCTGGGTTCCGGCAGGAACTAGTTCTGGACGGCGAAGCCCTGCCGGATAGCTGACACCATATGTGTGCAACCCCGTAGAGAGGTCGTAGTTTCGATCTTTTGCCCGAGGGGCTGCTCGAGGGTCCTCCCGAAGGGCTGTCCGAGTTACCGTTCGAGCTTCGAGGGTCCTCCCGAAGGGCTGTCCGTGACATCGTCCGAGGGACTGTCTGACCGCCTCCCGAAGGGCTGTCCGACGAGGGAGTACATCCTCGCGGTTGGGAGGTTGTAAATCCTAGCTGCGGGGATCTGCACCGACGATCTACATCGACTCTTCTTCCACTTTGCTACGAGTCGGTAATGATCAGATCAAACCCTGTATGCAGTCTCCATAGTGGTCCTGGGCGTGCTCGCTGTACCGATTTTTTTTGTTTTCTGTCGCGTTACTCTACAGTGGCATCAAGAGCCTTGCTATGCGTAGATGCAGGTTGCGATCTAGAATACATAGAGATGTATGGGTATTGCATAATATAATTTTGTAGTAGATGAGATCTATTGCTGAAAATTATTTGTGCGGGTGGCAGATGAAATATGTTACCCGATGTTCTTGTTGCTTCCCTAGAATTTGCATATTTATGATCTTGAAACGGCATGGTGGAATTTCACAAAGTTCTGGTAATCCGCGATCCTGATTGATCAACGAAGTGCTATCAGTTCTTTGAGTTCCACCATAGTTGAGAGAAAGATGAAATTCCGCAGACGAAAGGGCAATGCAGATATGATCTGCACGGGGGTCATGTGTATGACGAAGTTTAGTATGGGGCTTGAGATTTTATTATCTCGTGTTTCATACACCCTGCAATGTTAATCTAGCGACTTGAATAATCATACTTGATGATAAACGTTGGTAGCTGCGGTTTAAGTCAAAACCATAGAAGCCACGTAAAATAAAATTTTGCATAAACCGATTAGAGGCGTCTAACTTGGTTTTGCAGGATGTGCATGTGATGTGGTATAGCAGCTCTCATATTAATTCGATTATGTATGAGATGACTATATGATGTGAATTTATTAACATGACCTGCGTGTCATGATTCGGCATGATGGCTAGAGCCACATGATTGTCACTTTAATGACCTGCGTGTCAACCTTAAGTAATGCACTTATTTTATTAGCTATAGTGATAGCAATATTATCTGGTGCATCGACAAGGTGGTGGCAATCTTCGCGAAGGTGAACACCGACGCAAATGCCGAAGACGAAGAAATTAAAGACTTCTCCGTCAGAAAGGGCTATGCAATATCATGCTATTATGAATTGGCTGAGATGTTTATCCCTCGTGATGCACCCTTTTGATTGCGCGGTAGTCGCTTTTTATTAGGGTGATCTCTCACTTAAAAATATCAAGTAGTTAGTGTTCTCCCAAGTGTAGCACCGTCACGGCACCTATCTCTTCGGGGTATCACATTGATGCATGGGTACGAACGATTAGAGAAGTGTGAGGTGGCTGAGTTGAGACCTCGCAGCCAGATCACTTGGTTGTCTTGACGTTCTGGAGGATCGTCCTGAGCTCGGAACACGCCCATCGAAAGATGAACAAGAGTCACATAGAGATGTGATTGGCAAGTTGGCCTACCAAATGAAATTCTCGTCACTTGAGATGGATGCATCCTTGGCGTTGAATTGAAATTTGGATCTTGTATCACTGACAATCAATTATGAGAGATATTGATTTGAGTGGGAGCACACTTTAGAATAAAATTGTTTATTCACTAGTGCAAATTAATTATGAACAAAGTCTAAGTGAAACTTGTGTTTACCATTGTAGATCAAATGGCTCACAGCACCGCGTTTAACTTAGGCCCGATGTTAGAGAAAGAGAAGTTAGCTGCGACTGGAAACAACTATGCGGACTGGGTCCGTAACCTGAGGATTGTTCTCAGGAGCGCTAAGAGGATGTATGTGCTTGAAACTCCTCTTCCAGCTAAACCGGCGGCAACTGCCCCGGAAGATGAACAAAATGTCTGGGCCACTAAAGATGATGATTACAACTTAGTGCAGTGCCTCATGCTAGCTTGCATGAGTCCAGAGCTTCAAAAACGTTTTGAATTACATAACGCCCGTGATATGATCCGGGAATCGGATGCTCTGTACAAGGAAACTGCACGGTCTGAACGATTTGATATCATGAAGGCCGTGATGGATTGCAAGATGGCTGAGGGCAGTTCAGTTGGCGAACACCTAGTCAAAATGATTGGCTACGCTGAAAGGCTTAAAACCCTGGAATTTCCAATTCCACCAGCCCATATGATGGACATGTTGCTTTCTTCACTCCCCCCGTCTTACGACGGTTTTGTCATGAACTACAACATGAGTGGGATGGAGAAGACACCAAATGTGGTGCTCGCCATGCTGAAAACTGCGGAAGGAGGACTGCGGAAAAATCGCAAGCAAGTGTTGCTTGTGAATAAAACTGCCAGTTTCAAAAATAAAGGCAAGTCCAAGAAGGGCAAGGGCGCCGGTAAGACCGGCTCCCAAAGCAACTCTAAGGGCGGAGCCAAGAATGAAACTGAGTGCTTCTACTGCAAGGGCACAGGACACTGGAAGAGAAACTGCAAGAAGTATCTGGAAGATAAGAAGTCCGGGAAAACCGGAAAAGGTATAACTGTTATACATGTTAATGTCATTGACGTTTTGCTTGCTAGCAAAAATTCTAAGTCTTGGGTATTTGATACCGGATCGGTTGCTCACATTTGCAACTCGATACAGGGGCTTCAAAAGATGCGTAAGCTGGCAAAGAATGAAGTCGTGATGCGTGTCAGGAACTGCGCTGGGATCGCCGCTCAAGCCGTCGGCATTATGCCTCTACGTATCCCTTTAGGATTTACCTTAGAACTAAGTAACTATTATTTTGTTCAGGCATTGTGTAGAAACATTATCTCTGGATCATGTTTAGTGCACGATGGGTACTCTTACAAGTCTGAGAACAATGGTTGTTCACTTTATTGTAAGGATATGTTTTATGGATTTGCACCCATTGTTGGGGGCCTTTTCATACTAAATCTTGAATGTGGAAATGATGTCTTTAACGTGAATGCTAAACGCCTTAAGAAGGTTGATACCACCACCACTTTCTTGTGGCACTATCGGCTTGGCCACGTCGGAAAGAAACGCATGCAAAGACTCCAGTCAGATGGAGTTTTACCGTCCTTTGATTTTGAATCATTTGACACATGTGAAGCTTGTTTGATGGGGAAAATGACCAAGACGCCGTTCACGGGTCATCCTGAACGGGCGGGTGAATTATTGGAAATAATACATAGTGATGTTTGTGGTCCAATGAGCACAGTCGCACGGGGTGGGTATTTCTACTTCGTGACTTTTACTGATGATTTAAGTCGGTATGGCTATATCTACTTAATGAAGCATAAGTCGGAAACCTTTGAAAAGTTCAAAGAATTTCAAAATGAGGTAGAAAATCATCGTTACAAAAGGATTAAGTTTCTGCGGTCAGATCGCGGGGGCGAATACCTTAGTCATGAGTTTAGCCAACATCTGAGTGACCGTGGAATCGTTTCATAGCTTACGCCTCCCGGAACTCCACAGCGAAATGGAGTGTCGGAATGACATAACCGAACCCTGTTTGACATGGTAAGGTCGATGATGTCTCTTACAGATCTACCGATATCTTTTTGGGGTCACACACTGGAAACTGCCGCTCACACACTAAACAAAGCACTGTCTAAGTCTGTTGAGACGACACCACATGAGATGTGGCATGGGAAGAAACCTTGTGTGTCGCATCTTAAAATTTGGGGTTGTGAGGCATACGTAAAGCGTTTACAGCCAAGCAAACTCGATTCCAGATCAGACAAATGTTACTTTGTAGGTTATCCCAAAAACACCGTTGGGTATTCTTTCTATCACAAGTCCGAGGGCAAAGTGTTTGTAGCAAAAGTTGGACACTTTCTCGAGAAAGAATTTCTCGCTATAGAAGCAAGTGGGAGGACAGTACAGCTTGATGAGATTAGTGAATCTTTGGCAACCGTTGATATGGCTAAGGAACCGGAAGAAATTCCGCTAATTATCCCTACAACCGAGCCGGAAGTTGTCGCATGTGATGCGGAAACTTCAGACAAGTTTGTATTTGAACCGCGCAGATCAGGTAGGGCCATCGAGTCACCTGAGTGGTTTCATAACGAAATCTTCATTCTTGAAGACGATGAACCTGCACACTAGAAGGAAGTGATGGTGGGGCCCAGCTCAAGGGAATGGCACAAAGCCATGAGATCCGAAATGGAATCCACGAAAATCAAGTTTGGAACTTGGTAGAACTTCCAGAAGGCGTAAAGCCCATTGGTTGTAAATGGATTTTCAAAAGAAAGACGGACGCGGATGGCAACATTACTATCCATAAAGCTAGACTTGTCGCGAAAGGGTTCACGCCAGTTCCAGGAGTGGACTACGACGAGACTTTCTCGCCCGTAGCTATGCTTAAGTCTGTTCGGATATTACTAGCAATTGTTGCTTATTTCGATTATGAAATATGGCAGATGGACGTCAAAACGGCTTTCCTAAATGGAAATCTCAAAGAAGATGTATACATGATACAGCCAGAAGGTTTTGTCATTCATGAGAATGCTGGAAAGGTATGCAAACTTCAGAAGGCCATTTATGGTCTGAAGCAAGCATCAAGGAGCTGGAACATTCGTTTTGATGAAGTAGTCAAAGAGTTTGGCTTCATCAGGAATGACGAAGAATCTTGTGTTTACAAGAAGTTTAGTGGGAGCGCAAAAGCATTTCTAATCTTGTATGTGGATGACATATTGTTGATTGGAAATGATGTGAATTTTCTTAGCGAAATAAAAGACTCATTGAAGAAGAGTTTTTCAATGAAAGACTTAGGCGAAGCGGCATATGTATTGGGCATCATAATCTATAGAGATAGATCAAAACGCCTGATAGCGCTTAGCCAAAGCACGTACATTGACAAGGTGTTGAAAAGGTTCAACATGGAGAACTCCAAGAAAGGCCTACTCCCCATGTCACCTGGCACAGTGCTTTGCAAGAATCAGTGTCCTCAGACTCTCGATGAGCGAGTACAGATGAATGATGTTCCATATGCCTCGACAGTTGGTTCTATTATGTATGCCATGCTATGTACAAGACCGGATGTTTCCTATGCGCTAAGTGTTAGAAGCCGGTACCAAAGTGATCCAGGACTGGAACACTAGGCCGCAGTCAAAAGTATTCTTAAGTACCTCAGAAGGACCAAGGATTTACTCCTTGTGTACGGAGGTGATGAAGAGCTCATTGTAAGTGGTTACACTGATGCAGGCTTCATCCCTGACCCAGATGACTTCAAATCTCAATTAGGCTATGTTTTCATATTGAACGGCGGCGCAGTTGATTGGAAAAGTTCCAAACAAAAGACTGTCGCGAATTCTACAACGGAGGCGGAATATGTTGCAGCTTCAGAAGCCTCCAAGGAGGCGGTCTAGATCAAGCAGTTTCTTGAAGACCTTGGTGTGGTTCCAAGTGCGTTGGACCCGGTGGAGATATATTGTGATAATAGTGGCGCCGTGGCTCAGGCTAGGGAGCCATCTTCGCACCATAAGACTAGACATATTGAACGCAAATATAAACTCATTCGACATCATGTCGAAGCGGGTTTAGTGAAAGTACGCAAAGTTTACACGGATATGAACGTGTCAGACCCGATGACAAAGCCTCTACCACGAGCAAAGCATGAGCAGCACCGGATAGCCATTGGTGTTAGGGAAGCCATGTAACTGGATTATGACTCTAGTGCAAGTGGGAGTCTGTAGGAGATATGCCCTAGAGGCAGTAATAACAGTTATTTTGTATCTCCGAAGTTTGTAATGAATGTTTATGTCCCATGCTATAACTGCAATGATTCTCAAGTCTGCAATATCCACGAGGCTTGGAGGGAAACTCATGTGCACGTGTGGTATAATAAACGGTAAAATGTATTCCTAGTCATGCCTCTAAGACTGAATCAAGTTTTGCATGATGATCTGGTTTTCCTGATCATGGGCATGTCTATGCCGGCAATTTTGAGGGCACAATGTTAGTAGAACACTTGTGTTGAATCGACCCGAATTGATGTTATGCTATGAGATACATTCGTCACAAGTTAATGGTTAATAACACAGAGAAAGTTAATGTTTGCATAATTCCTTAGACCATGAGAGTATCGAGTTCCTTCGTACTAGCTTCGTGAAACTTGGGGTTTGTTAAACGTCATCCGTAACTGGGTGGCTATTACGGCGGCTTACGGGTTCACGGAAAAGTATGGCAAGTAACGAGATAGATCAAGATTGGAATTAGCTCCTCCGACGATGGAGAGATATTCTCGGACCCTCTCGGTGTTACGGTATCCATCATCGTCTGGCCAGACAGAGTGTGATTTGATCACAGGGATGCCGGAACACGAAAACGAGAAAAGAGAACAAAACCAGTAACGAGGTAACTGGCATAGTGGACAAGTGTTGATCCACGGGGATGCAGATAAATCTCACCTCGGGTGTTTGTAACATATCGTGAAGCAACAGGAATAGCACACGGCAACCGAAGGTTCACTCGAATATTTATTCGTGTGGGTATAGGGGTCAATATGGGTGTCCACGGCTCCGATGTTGATCATTGATCGGAAAGTGTTCCGGGTCATGTCTATACTTCACCGAACCTATAGGATCACACGCTTAAGGGTGATCTATCTGCTGAATACTAGACAGGGAGTCTGAGAGAAAGTCACCGAAAAAGTTTCGGAGACAACGGAAAAGTTCCGGAGAGAGAACACCGGAATAGTTTCGGTAAAACCAAAAAGTTGTTTCGGAGTATACCATTAAGTCAAATTGGTTTCGGCACACACCTGGAAATTCTTGGAGGGTGTCAGAATTGTTCTGGAAACTTCTGGGATTTTTCCGGGATAAAACCCGGAAATGTTCCGGAGCTGCCGAAACCGGTTTGGTTGCTTTTCGCAGATGAAAATCACTAATCCGGAATTGTTTCAAAACGCCTCCAAAATCATTTTAGTGGGTACTGGAATTATTCTAAGTCCCACAGAAATATTTTCGAATTTAACGGTCGCGGAAAAATGTTTCCGTGAATAGTGAAAGTGCTTTTTGGGCTACTTTATGGAAAGCCACCTTTTAGGGCTTTTCCCAAAAGGCTTCTAGAAGGGATTGGGGACCAAGGAACCCGCTTTGGGGGGGGGGGGCTAGGGGTGGCCGGCCAAGATGGAGCTCCTCCATGGAGCTCCACTTGCCTTCCTTTTATGCCCTTATGTAGGATCCATGTGATGGGTTTTTTGGGTATTTTTCCCCTTGGGTTTTCCTATAAATAGAGGTGGAGAGGCACTCTCCACACTTACTCCTTTCTCACATACACAAGCCATGCATGATCTGGCCTTCTCTCTCCCTCCCCGCGAAATAGTTTCGTAGAGCCGAAAGGCTATCTGGGTTCCGGCAGGAACTAGTTCTGGACGGCGAAGCCCTGTCGGATAGCTGACACCGTATGTGTGCAACCCCGTAGAGAGGTCGTAGTTTTGATCTTTTGCCCGAGGGGCTGTTCGAGGGTCCTCCTGAAGGGCTGTCCGAGTTACCGTTCGAGCTTCGAGGGTCCTCCCGAAGGGCTGTCCATGACATCGTCCGAGGGACTGTCCGACCGCCTCCCGAAGGGCTGTCCGACGAGGGAGTACATCCTCGCGGTTTGGAGGTTGTAAATCCTAGCTGCGGGGGTCTGCACCGACGATCTACATCGACTCTTCTTCCGCTGCGCTACGAGTCGGTAATTATCAGATCAAACCCTGTATGCAGTCTCTATAGTGGTCCTGGGCGTGCTCGTTGTAACGAATTTTTTTGTTTTCTGTCGCGTTCCCCTACAAAATGTGCTGACTTAGAACACACGGGCCCCCAAACATGCATGCCCATCGACCTGTGGCCCAAAGTCAAGAGCCGTCAGCCTATCTGAGCATTTTATATGTTTGAAAAAAAATATGAGCATTTTATTCGAAATATATATATATATATATATATATATATAGGAAAATGACTATATACTCCTGGGAGTACGTACTCCTGCGCATCATATACCACATAAATGAATTGTTTATACCTCTTTATCATTTTTAATATACTTCATTAACAATTACTAGATGCCCCAAAATGAGTTTCATTAAAAATTATATTTTAAACCACATATTATATTTTATTTAGAAGTAAACTGCATTTTTTGTACGTAAAAAAGGTATACTGCATAAAAAAAGGGTTTCGACGATATTTTTTCGCAAAACTTGCATTGAGGTATATTAAAATAATTAACAAAGTATATTGAGAATGATAAAGAGGTATAATATGCTTATTTAAGAGGTATATTTGAATGTGGGAGTACATACTCCCAGGAGTACAGAAGAGGTGTCCTATATATATATATATATATATATATATATATATATATATATATATATATATATATATATATATATATATATATATATATCCAAACCCCTTATTTATGTATATATACTCCCCTTGATTTTTCTTATTTATAAAGTGGTGATATAAAAGATTTTTATATTTCTTTACAGAGGGAGTATCTCTCTTATCAAAAAAAAATATGTGTAACTAGTTACTCCTGTCCCCTTTCTACTTCATTTCGCTGATATGCGGGACATCCAGCAACCAGGTTGTAACACCCAGTGCTAAGCCACAGTAATCATCCTCTAAAGGTTGCCATGTCATCATGTTCGATTAAGCCAAATTGCCCCTTGATAAAAGCAGAGTCAGTTTAAAATTCAAATAACAAGTCAAATTCTTATTTCTTCAAACTGTCAAATAAAAATGTTCGATGGGAACCAAACTCTTTTGGATATTTGAAGTGCCCTTAACCTATTTAAAATTGGACCAGCAACATTAAATTGGGACTTTTCAAAATAAACAAATATTTAAATTGTTCTAAATTATTTTGAAACTTTGTTTGCTGCTTCAAAATCTTGCCTAGTATTTGTGTGCTAAATATTAGCTTTAAATAAATACTTTTACTATAGAAGAGAAATGCAAATCAGAAAAGAAAATAAAAAAATGAGAAAAGAAAAAGGAAAGAAGAGCACTGTGCACTGGCCGGCCTGCCGCTACAGGTACCGGCCCAGCCCACCGACCGTGACTTCTTCTATCTCGCGTCCTGGCCGTCCAGGGCGCGTGCCCTCGCGCGCGACCGCGCGGATGCTGACACGGCGACGTCCCCCTGTAGCACCCCGACGTCCTACTTGACTCCCCTTGACGCCCTGCAAACCCTAGCCTCCCCATTCCCGCTAATTTTTTTTAAATAATACATTTTTTTTATAAATTACAGAAATAATACACGAATTTGAAAATTTTCAAAAATAGAATCCAGTCGGCTGGAGCTAAGCCGATAGGCCACGTGGCAGGTTCAGTCGGCTACGGCTAAGCCGACAGGCCACGTGGCAGCTTCTGATTTGCCCGAACACGTCGACCGTCGCGTTGGATTCGCCAGTCGGCCTGGCGCGCTGCAGTCGGCTGCGGCCCAGCCGACAGGGTTCCAGTCGGCCCCGGCGCAGCCGACAGGCCGTCCAATCGGCCGGGGCGTGGCCGACAGGGGCCTGCCAGCCCACCGCACCTTTTCTCCTTCCCTCCTCCTTTTCTCCTTCCCTTCTTCTCCTTATCTCCTTCCTCCTGCGCCCGTGAGCTCTCCTTCTTCCTCTTCTTGCTCTCTCTCTCATTTCTCTCTCAGTCTCTCGCAACCCCCCGTCGATCTCCTCGCTGGTCCATCCATTTTTGCATCCAACCCACAGAAAGAGTAGATCATAGCCAACTCCGGTGGCCTATGGTATTTTTTTTCCAATAGGATAGTTTTTTTTCTCGTTCAAGTGAGGTGAGGAGGAGGCATGGTGGAGGTGGTTGAACCATGGTAGAGGTGGTGGTGAGGAGGAGTTGCTGCTGGGGAGGAAGAGGTGGTGAGGAGGAGGAGGAGGTGCGGCTGAGTTGAAGAGAGGAGCAAGAAGCAGTGGCACACGCGTTGAAGGTATACCTATGTCGTCAAATAATTTCTGTGAGTTGTACATATTTTGAAAAATTAATGTCAGTATTTTTAGTTGCTCCGGGTAATATTTAGTGTTATATGTGCATGTCAAATATTTAGGTCTGTTAGTATTTTTAGTTGCTCCGGTAATATTTCGTGTTATATGTGCATGTCAAATATTTAGGTCTGTTAGTATTTTTAGTTGCTCCGGTAATATTTCGTGTTATATGTGCATGTCAAATATTTAGGTCTGTTAGTATTTTTAGTTGCTCCGGTAATATTCCGTGTTATATGTGCATGTCAAATATTTAGGTCAGTCAATATTTTTAGTTGCTCCGGTAATATCCCGTGTTATATGTGCATGTCAAATATTTAGGTCTGTCAGTAATTTTAGTTGCTCCGGTAATATCCCGTGTTATATGTGCATGTCAAATATTTAGGTCTGTCAAATATTTAGGCATGTCAGTATTTTTAGTTGCTACGGTAATATCCATAATATATTAAGTTGTTTCAATATTTAGCTTCGTTAATATTCCCTAATCTATGTACTTGTCAAATATTTAGGAGTGTGAATATATGTAGTTTGTCATGTTGTTTAACAGTTGTCTGTCCATGTTAAAAAAAATTATAGGTGAGCCGAGATGTCTGATATAGTGAAGTTCATATTTTTCTACGGTCCTGGTAATGTCCAAACAAATGAGATTGGGGTTGATCTGAGTGAATTTGAGCACATAGAGGTGGCACTGACCGACCCTCAAACATGGTCTCTTAGTCAGTTGAAAGAATGGGTGACAGCATGTTTAGGGCTGAATACTGAAACACAGACCGTGGGTGTTCATGCATTGTGGACCCGGTCAAGTTCGAATGTCTTCTTCTATTTGAGGTCAGTAGAGAGGGATTCTCAGTGGGTGCGCTGGTTACAAGGTTGCGAAACAAGGGGATGCAATCCTTGTGCCTTAGTGCTTCCCGTTCTGAAGGAGGTAATTGCGCCTGAAGGCCAGGGTGGTAACGATCCTGGGCAAAGCAGTGACGGGATGATGTTATCTGTGTCAAATGCTGGAGATGATGGTTACGAACAAGGGCAGAGTAGTCAGGTAGAAGGAGGAAATGGCGATGGTTATTACAGTGGCGAGGCGGACGCGGACGAGGTAGATGGGCACATGCAGAACATCATGGAAGAAGAAGACACCGATATTGAAAGTGGTCATGTAGATAATTCTGACGAGTCAGATGAAGAAGAAAATGCAGAGGAGGTCCCGATTCCTGCTTCTTGGAATCATGACTTCTCATCTGCAATGACCGTGAACGATGGTCATGATTCTGCCTGGCAATATCACCAAAACAACATTGCGACCGGTGCTATGTATCCCAACAAAGAAGCTCTGAAGGACGCAATAATAAATTGGGCAATGTCCACGCAAAGGGTTTTCATAGCTGAGGTGTCCAGTCAGAAATACTTGACAATGGTATGCAAGAATGCAGGTTGTCCTGCCAGGGTGCACGGCTATCTCCCTAAGTATGGCACAAGTTGGGTGATCGGTGACCTAGTTCATCACACATGTCTTATTCCCTGCATCCCTCAAGATCATCCCAACCTTTCATCCACGCTTATTGCGAGGTTCTTTTACAGTGAGATAGTGGAGAGCAAAGCGATGGAAGTTAAGGCTATCCAGACAAAAGTATTCGTCAGGTTCAGGTACAGAATTTCTTACGGCAAGGCTTGGAGGGCAAAGCAAAAGGCGCTTGAGAGCAGATTTGGTTCTTATTTCGATGCATATGACTCAGTTGTCCGGCTCCTCCAGACGCTGAAGGACAGGAATCCGGGCACCTATGTCGACATCGAAGACCTCTTCATGCCAGAGTTCCCAACTGTGAGGGTGCTGCATCGACTGTTCTTCTCTTTCGGTGTATGCATCGAAGCTTTCAGGCACTGTCGACCGGTGATATGTGTAGATGGCACTTTTCTGACTGGCAAGTACAAGGGTCAGATCCTGACAGCCATTGGTCAAGACGGCCAAAATCAAATAGTCCCACTGGCATTTGCTTTTGTTGAGAGTGAGAACATTGGAAGTTGGACATGGTTCTTCAGGCAACTGAAAATATCAGTTGTGAAGGATAAGCCCAATGTGTGCATCCTTCATGACAGGCATGCAGGTATACTCAGTGCGATAAAGACACTGACAAACCCTGGCCCTGAGGAACAAACTCCATGGCAGGACTTGCAGAGCCGTTGGTGCATGCGCCATCTGGGGGCTAATTTCTTCTCGCAGTTCAGAAATAAGAGCCTGATGAATCTATTCAAAAAACTATGCAAGCAGAACCAGCTATGGAAGTACAATTTGATACGTGACAGACTTAATGTGTGCACGCGGAGACACGTTAGGGACAGGAAAGCTGCAAGAGATGCAGCGGTCAGGGCACATGTTGAAGCAGTAGCAGCACAGTTAGCAATAGGACCAGCTGCCGTGGAGGAGGAGTCCGTTGGGCTTTGTGACTTGCCAGGATTTGACCCACCTGGTACTAGGAGAAGGCTCGGGAGGTCGATTAAAACCTTCGAGCAGTGGATAGAGCATGAGCCTCTGGAGAGGTGGTCTTTGCTGCATGACACACATGGAGCAAGGTACGGTGTCATGACTACCAACCTCGCAGAAACATACAACTTTGTCCTCAGAGAAAACCGGGCATTGCCACTTACAGCCATCGTTGAGGGTATTTTCTATGGCACCGTGAAGTACTTCAGAGATAGACGTCAAAAGGCAGAGCAACATATGTTGAACAACCCAAACACACGTTACTGTGAAAGGATTATGAAGTACATGGAAGAAAAGATGGAAAAAGCCAGGTCACACACTGTAGTCCCCATTGGTAATCAAGAAAGAAGGTTTGAGGTCCGCTTAGCTAACAACAAATTCGGCTGTGCAAATGAGCTGAGGACGCATGAGGTGAAAATTGGAAATGAAGTCTGGCCAACGTGTGAGTGCACATGCAACAAACCGAAGTTGCTTCACCTACCATGCTCCCATGTACTTGCTGCTTGCGGGCAGCTTGGAATGGACGCAATCTCGTTTGTGACTCCATATTTTCTGAAAGAGTCCGTCCTCAATACCTGGACAGGTGAGTTGCTGGGATTTCGCTCAATGGGTAACTTCAGCACCGTTAATCCTGATGAAAGGCGGTACATTCCAGACCCAGAGAATATGCGAACAAGTAGAGGCAGACGACAATGTCATCGCATCCGGAATGATATGGATGAATCTGAAGCGGGAGGCCCCACTATGCAATGCATTTTATGCAATGAAATTGGCCATAGGGACACTAATTGTCCCACTTTCTTCACTGCCAGTGGTACTGGGCGTGGACGAGGCAACCGGGGACGAGGAAGCAGAGGAGGAAGAGGAGGAAGAGGAGGAAGAGGGAGAGGAAGAACCTAGGCTGCACTAAGTTCTAAATTTGTATTCAGTGTGGCATTAACTTCTAAATTTGTATTAAGTGTGACACTAAGTTCTAAATTTGTATTCAGTGTGGAACTATGTTGAACTTTGTATTAAGTGTGGCACTATGTTTGAAATTTGTATTAGTTGTGATATTATGTTGCAAATTGTATTAAGTGTGGACTATGTTTAAAATTTGTATTAAATATGCCACTAAGTTTGAAATTTGTATTAATTGTGGCAATATGTTTGAAATTTGTATGTGCAGGAATGACAGAAATGTCGTTGCTTAATCCGGAAATTGATAGTAAACATCGTGCGGCGGTAGGTTATGAGCGCCAGCTTGAGCCCCTGTGCACTCGCACTCAAAGGGAAGACTGGATGATACACGAGGGATGGGTTGAACGGTACGTGCTTTATTTATTTGTTTCAATCACGTATATTGATGGGACGCACTAACTGAATTGCCCTAACATGCAGGTTGAAATGGGCTGGCCTATTACCTTTCGCGCGGCTGGTTGAGCGCACGGATACCTCCAGACGCGTCGCCATCGACACCTCTTTGCTCACGTGCTTAGTGGACCGGTGGAGGCCTGAGACCCACACGTTTCACTTCCGCTGGGGAGAGATGGCTCCTACTCTGCAGGATGTGTCACTTTTGCTGGGACTACCGTTGGCAGGTCATGCCATCGGACCGTTGGAGGCAGCGGCTCGTTGGCAGGAAGATTTTGCACAACGTTTCGCGGGTCTTTATGACGGTGCTCCGGCTCTGGCATCGGAGCATCACGGACCTAAGTATGATTGGTTGCTCCATTTCTAGGTTAGTTCCCCTGCCTCATATCTTTCAGTTGTCGCTATGTACTAATGCTTTATCTTTGCTCAATACAGATCCATAAGTTCCCGGGGTATCCGCAGGTCCCGTTGAATGCGACACAGATCACTCGCAGCCTGGAGGCATATATACTGTGGGTTCTCGGTAAGGTGATGTTCACAGAGAACCATGTCACCACTATAAGCGCGCTCTACATCCCTATTGCACTAGAGATCGCGAGAGCTCAGACGCTGGCTCAGATCACACAGAGGAGTTGGGGTTCGGCGGTCTTAGCGGCTACATATCGAGGTATGTGCAACGCCTGCCAGCTGACGGCACCCACGTCAGCTCTTCTTGGATGCCCTCTATTTCTACAACTGTGGTCGTGGGAGAGGTTCTCTATAGGACGACCGGACGTACGTATTCAAGAGCCTATGCCCGTAATGTTCGATGCTGAAGGCATCGATATGCCTACTTTCGGTCTGTGTTGGACACGTCGCAAGGTATGTCCCGTGTTATAATTTTCTTCTTTGTGTACACTATGGCTGAAACTAACTTGTGTTTGCCGCAGAGACGCTATGCTGGTGATCAGACTAGGCGAGCATACAGGGCATTAAACGAGCAGTTTGATTTGTACACTGGGGTGATCTGGCAGCCGTACACGCAAGGAGTCATGAATGCAAGATACCCCGGCGGTATGTCTAAGCTATGCTTCAGAGATAGTGATTACTGGATGACGAAAGCGAAGATCATATTCGACGTCTTCGTCGAGGAGATGGCCCAGCAGAGGGTTATGAGGCAATTTGGTCTTCAACAGTTGGAGGTGCCTCCCCCTACAGAGCACCCTGTGCCAGCACACATCCACAGGTATTGTCTTGTTATTCAATATTGAATTGTCTTTCACAATTGTCCATAGTGAAGCATTACTTAATTGTTTAACAACATAATTTTAGGATCACAAGGAAGGGGATTCACAGGACTGCTGCTGAGTGGCTACAACGTGTTCAGCCGTACGTTACACAATGGGAGACCGCGAACACACTTGTGTGGCAGGAGAATGTCGAGTTTGATCTCGATGAATTCGATCTCTATTTGCAGCGGTACATGAGCAGAACACGGTTATGCATCGTTCAACACACTCACCCAGATGAGTTACCTGCCCCTAGTGTGTCCGATATGTACCCGAGCTATGATATTTCGGGCTCTAGGCAATTGGCGGTAAGATATATTCTCTTTGTGTAATGCATCTAGTTGTTACATACTTTGCCGTGCATACTTAATAATCGTCGTGACAATTTCAGGCTGAGTTGACTATCGGACTTGGCGAGGAGGTGTCCAACTATCGGCGTTCACTTTCGGATGCACCACTACTCGTTGCTCGGCCTCAGGTGCAGAACTTTATGGCGCGCATTGAGGGGAGGCTACGAGCTGTGTATCGGGCTATCACGTGCAGACGCACTTCGGACGTTCTTCATCAGCAGCCCGTACAACGCCCCCCGCGTCACTCGACTGGTCAGGTAGACCCCACGCATCACCGACATGACCCGCGTCCACGTCTAGCAGAGCAGTGGACGCCCAGGCCACCACGTCCTGACCAGGCTGGTAGTTCGGCGTGGCATCAGCAGCAGGATCCCACGTCAGGCTACGTGTTTCGGCCAGGACCACAGCAGCAGGGTCCCACGCCAGGCTACGTGATGCAACCCCCCCCCCTACAGGTATGTTTCTTCATATTAATTCTTTCCAATATCGATTGCGACTACGTATTTCGTCAGTACTTATGTTCCATCCCTCCCGCAGCAGGCTACGGATATATGGCGTCTATGTCCGGACATGACGCGTCTATGTCCGAATCCAGGTGGGAGAGTGAGCCTGACGATGGGCATAACACACAGGAATACTTGTCGCAGCACAACGAGTGGGTGGACATGTATTCGACTCCTGCACCACCTCCCACACAGGAAACACAGTATGACCTGGACGGGTCCGAGCTTCCTCCCCGTATCATCCGGCCACCCCACAGGTATATGTGGCCGACGCCGGAGACACCACCTCAACGACGTGGCGGACGAGGTGGCTGATGATTGTGTGTCACTTATATCTAGCTATGTATGCGATAGACATATATCTGCCTATGTATGCGAGAGACATATTCTACCTATGTATGCGAGAGACATATTTCTGTTCATTCGCTTTGTTAATCGAGTTACATTTCCGGAGAGACTGCTGCAGATAATTAAGATACAAGTACATCTGAATTAAACGGTACGACTGACCATAAATAATACTGCATACAAACTACATGAAGACATCATCGTGCTTCTCGCAAACACTACATAAAGTCATCATCACTATTCTCACTAACATGTTTCTTCGACTTAGATTTTTTATTGGCTGACATAAACTCATCGCTGGAAGAGTAACCATCATCACCGGGCTTTGGTGATGCATCGCTGCATTTCTTCTTCTTCGAGCTTGAGCCATCATGAGTTGATACATATTTCGGCGGCGGAACGGACCCAAATAAAAGCTTGAACCATGCCAACATACTGACATCGTGGTTCATTTCTTTAGCGTCCACATTGTATCTCTACAATTCACAAAATGAACAAAAATGAATTAAAACGACAAACATATTAAATATGTAAATCAAATACGAAATTTAAATTACCTTTTGAAACGCAATATATTCATCAACTGGCAAATCTATCACATGATGATCTAAATCATCAAATGATCGTGTGAATCGCGCTGATTCATATATTAGTTCACAAAGTCTTTCCTACCTTGCACGCAACCGAAAAAGTTCTAGTCGAATGTCCGCTGTGTTTCTACTATGACAAGCTGTTTGTCTAAACCTCCGCAAGTTACTCTCACTGCTAACTAATTCATCGAAAGATACACCTGGAGTTCCATGAAGCCCGGACTTCATGGAAACCGCACCCATCAAGACATCACGAGATGCCTCTCGTGAAAATGGACGAGGATCACCCATCACTGCGGATTTGTTAATGCTACCACAACAAGTAGTGAGGAGAAGAGGAAGTGAGGAGAAGTATTGTGAGGACAAGAGGCAGAGAAGAGCTCTTTTTAAATAACCGTCGAGGCTCAGTGCGCTGCTGTTTTCCAGTCACACTCACCACCGAAAGCAACACTTCCAGTCAAACTCACCACCGAAAGCAACACTGCCAGTCAAACTCACCACCGAAAGTAGCACTGCCAGTCACACTCACCACCGAAAGCAACACTGCCAGTCAAACTCACCACCGAAAGTAGCACTGCCAGTCACACTTAGCACCGAAAGCAACACTGCCAGTCACTTCCTGTCACACTCACCACCGAAAGTAGCACTTTTTCGTTGCCTTGCGGTGGCCACACCCGACAGCATCAATTTTCCCTCACTTTCGGTGGTGAGTATGACTGGCAGTGTTGCTTTCGGTGGTGAGTGTGACTGGCAGCGCACTGAGCCTCACAACACTTCTCGTCACTGCCTCTTCTCCTCACTGCCTCCTCTCATCACAGCCTGTAAACCGTCTAAATCAGCATATGGGCAACGAGAAAAGAGAAAGGGCTTGTGGGGCTACTCTGCCTTGCCGCTAGAATTGCATTGCATTGTGGATGGTGGCCGCAGAAGGTCAGATGAGCCGGATGGCGGCGGCGGGCATCACCGGCATCACCGAAAGGGGGGTAAAAAAAAAAACCAGTCGGCTTAGCCCCAGCCGACTGGCCAGTCGGCTTAGCCGTAGCCGACAGGAGCCCCAGTCGGCTGGGGGGGGGGGGCATGCAGTCGGCTATGCTGGGCCCAGTCGGCTTAGCCGCAGACGACTGAATCCAGTCGGCTTAGCTCCAGCCGACTGGATTCTATTTTTAAAAAAATTCAAATTCGTATATTATTTCTGTAATTTATAAAAAAAAATGTATTATTTAAAAAAAATTAGCCCCCATTCCCCCCCTCGGGCCGCCTCGCTCAAATCCACCATCGTCCGAGAGCTGCGTCGTCGCGCCATCGTCGTCGTCGTGGCCAAGGACGTCCCCGAGCTGCGCCGGGATGTCCAGCAGCATCGTCGAAGCATTCTACGTCGTCTACGCCTAGTCATTTGCCGCGGGTCATCGCCGAGGCGTCGTTTTCGTCCATCATCCCCGACTGGATCGCCACGGCTCGCCGCTCGATTCACTGCCCTCCGGCGAGCCCCGGCCTCCCCCAGCAGCTCCTCGTCCTAGCTGTGAGCCACTGACCCGTTCCCCCTTCCTTCCCATGCCGTAGATGCCGTAAGCTGCCGCCATCGACCTCGCGCTCATCACGCGCCGGCCGCGCCCCGGGCTCCCCTGCCTCGCGCCCGCGCCTGCTATCGCTCCTGCTGCTGATGCCACTTGCAGCCGCCGCCCGCTGCTGCTTGCTGGCGCTGCGGCCAGCTGCTGCTATCGCCGCGCCCCTGCACCACCCACGCGCGCCAGCAACCGCGCCCGCTGCCGCCCGCTGCTCCCGTCGCTACTGCTGCCTTCTCCTACTTCTGCGCTGTTGCTGCTGCCCGAACGCCGCTGCCGACCGCGCCTCCACGCGTGCGCCCTGGCCCCGCCCCACTCGCCGCCACCTCCGCATGCAGCCGCTGCTGCCGCAGCTAGCGCTGCTGCTTGGCTGCTTCCGCTGCTGCCTGCTGCTGCTGATGCCACCGATGCTGCTTTAGCTGCCGCCGCCGCCTGCAGCCCGTGTCCGTCTCCGGCCGTCGCTGCCCGCCGCTCCCCGTGCTCGGTCGCCCCTAGCCGCGCCTGCGCCCGCGCGTGCCAGCGCCCGAGCCGCGCCGCTGCCCACCGCTGTTAAGCTGCTCTGCGTACTGCCGCTGCTCTGCTGCAGCTACAGCAGCTGCTAGCTACAGCAGCTGCTAGCTACTGTAGCGGTAGCTAGCTTTTGCCACCGCTGCTCCACCACCTCGTTTGGCAGCAACAAAAGAGCAATCAAATTAGCTTTAATATGGGAGAAATTCATATTAACTGAAAGTATATGTAATGAGCTTCCTTTTATTCCATTGGACCAGATTCAGATAGTGAATCGATTAAATCCTGTGAAAATCACAAAGTGCTATGTTCTGTTAGCTGAAAAACAGAAAAACAGAGATACTGCCATAGCTACTTTAGAGCTGAAAATGAACAAGCTACAGGAGTCTTTCATGGCATCAGAGGGCATATCCGGATAGTACTCTTATTGTAGAGTAAAACACTTATAGGAAGTGTCTCCATTAGAACTATAGATCAATGGCAATCATCAAACAAAGATTGTAAATTGTAACAGTTTCTGGAATTAACATCAAGTGGCACTTTTTCAAACAAAGTTTTGATCAAGCTAATGAACTCTAATAGGGAGGCAATTGATACTATCTTGTAGATCACAGAAAAGTGATCAATATTGATATAAGTCACAAAGTCATAGGATGTACAGGACAATAGTTGTAGCCTTTTGAAAACAGCTAAGTGATGTTTAAAAAACTGAGGAATTCTCAGACTTAGCAGAATTTCAGAGAAATCCAAAAAATAATTAAAAGTTTGGAAAATCATATAAAATAAACCGTAACTCAGAGGAAAATAATTTATATATAAAAAACGATCAGAAAAATATGACGAATCCGAATATGCCCTCCACATACCTGTCACATGTCTCTAACATACGAATGTTGAACATTTTCTACCGAAACCGTTAAATGAAAAGTGTTCGGAGCTGGGAAAATATTCCCGCTCCGAGTAAAATACCTAGCACTGCATTAGAACACCCTAGCACAACATGTTGACATGTCATGCATCTCTGTTGCATTTGTTGCCGTGTATTTATTGTTTCTTCCCCCTCCTTCTCTCCCGATAGACCCCGAGACTACCGACGACACTGCTGAGTACGACTACGTTGCCGACGACCAGACCCCTTCAGCAGAGCTTCCAGGCAAGCAAAACCCCCTTGATCATCCAGATATCGCCTACTCTTTCTCTCTATTGCTTGCATTAGAATTGCTTCTGTTGTTGCCTCGATAGCTCCTATTCTGATGCATAGCCTGTTTTCGTCGCCTACTGTTGATACCTTCCTGCCGTCCCATGATGCTTAGTTAGCTATGCCATTGATCCATCTGTGGCCTTTCACCCTTGTCCGTATGCCATGCTTGTTATCGGGCCGTGATCACTCTGGGTGATGATCACGGAAGTGTTTACATATTGCAATACTTTAACTGTTAAAGTCGGGCTGGCCCCAAGGGTGCCCGCGACAGAATAACGTTGAAGACGGGTCGGATCCAAGAGCACCCACGAGTGATATTATGGTGGAACGACAGGGCAGGCGGAGACCACCTAGGAGAGAGGTGGGCCTGGTCCTTGGTCGTAGTCCACGTGTTACCAAGTCAGAGCGACATGGATCATGTTCGTCTTCGCGAGTTACTAAATACGCCTAACGGATTTGGGTATTTGATCTGAGTAGGCCGCTAGCCTTATACGCACTACCACCACGTGGGATAATGGCTATGGGACCCTCTACGTCGTATGTATCAGCCGAAAGCTCTTTAGATGTCATAGCTCAGAGATGCGGGCAGATTGTTGGGGTGGGCTGGTTACGTCACTTGTGTATACAGTGTCGCGCCTGGGCCCCGACCACCCTCGCAATGTGCAGGAGTGCAGAGGGCGATGGGTCCAAGACCCCTTCACACTTAGGATTTAGACCGGCGTGTTGACCTCTCTGCTGAGCCTAGGTAGGATTGCGTCGTGTCGATTACCCAAGGCCGGGCATTACCCAGCAAGTGTGTCCGGCCAAATGTGATCGAGTGTGTTGAGTAACAGTAGTGCACCCCTGCAGGGAAGTTATCTATTCGAATAGCCGTGTCCATGGTAACAGGACGCTCGGAGTTGTATCCTGATCTGCTACAACTACAAATGGATACTGTTACAATATTAAACTGTTACTACTGCTCTCGGGATCACTTTCTCACAGGGTAGTCGAGGAAGGATCCCAGGGCAATACTAAAATATGATTGAATATATATTATCTTGTTCTACTCTCTTCTGATGCTGCAAGATTGCTTCAAGATGCTAGTCTTCCTTAGGCTAGGCCTTTCCCCCTCTGTTCTGGCATTTCTGCAGTTTAGTCCAAAGATATAGCCCCATTCCTTTGATACCGATGCATACTTAGCATAGTTCTAATGTCAGTCTTGCGAGTACTTTGGATGAGTACTCACGGTTGCTTTGCTATCTCTTTTCCCCATACCCGATTGCTGCGATCAGACGACGGAGCCCAGGTGTCGGTGTAAAAACCGGCAGACCTCGGGGTAGGGGGTCCCGAGCTGTGGATCTAGGATCGATGGTAACAGAGACAAGGGAGACGGTGTTTTACCCAGGTTCGGGCCCTCTTAATGGAGGTAAAACCCTACGTCCTGCTTCTGTTATATTGATGAAGATGTATCGAGTACAGAGTTGATCTACCTCGAGATCGTAGTATGAACCTAACTCCTATGTCTAGGTAAGCAATGTTGCGTTGATGTCCCTTACGGGCTAAACCCTATGGCTTATATACACGCCAGGGAGGGTATCTAGGGTTTCAAAGTCGGTATGCCAGGAGAGAGGCGGCAAGAGAGATCTTGGAGTATACGTCAATCCTTCGATAGAAACTGCCTTGATCACGCCTCCCACGTACAGTCTCCGGAGTCCATCTTGGTTACGCGCGGGGGTATATTGACCCAACCGAGGAGACAGGTCGGCCCGGTTAGCACCCCCTTATCCAGGACACCGTCACTAGCCCCTGAACTGGTCTTCGATGCCGAAGTCGTCGTCCTTCACATTCCGGAGTCTTGGCTCGACACTCAAGTTCCCATGCTTTTATTCTCTGAACAGAGTTAAAGACCTTGGCCGACCTTCAGAATTCGTCGAGAGCTCAACATCAGATGTTGAAACTTGTGCCACTTAGGGAATTGGGCCCCTTTATGGGAAAAACGTCGAAGCATCAGCCTTTTCTACCCTTACTTAATAGACGCTCTACCCTTGCTTGTGGCTGTGCGCCCTTGCAACCGCAACAAGAAATTCCCCCTCCCTCCAGCCCCAGCTTAGGAGCCCAAAAAATGGCGAGCGGCGAGGGATCGTCAGGGCGTCCTCACGGCCCGGATAGAGGGGACTGGGGGAGCTGTTCCGGCGCGCGCCTTCAACTGGGGCGTTTGGCGACGCAGGGCTACCTGCCGGATGTGGATCTAGCCACTACCCGCCCCGGACTAACATCCATCGAGGGTCAAGCCCACGCCGAAAATTACCCCTCGCCACAGGGGGATGAGCGAGTATGCTTCGTACCTTTCCTCCTCTGTGGCTTAGGGTTTCCAATCCACACATTCCTCCGCGGCTTGCTGGAGTTCTACGGGTTACAGCTACATCATCTTTCTCCGAATTCGGTGCTACATATTGCGGGATTTGTCGCGCTCTGCGAGCTACACCTCAGCTGTCAGGCACACTTCGGATTATGGCGGAAGTTCTTTTGTATCGTGCCCCGCTCTTCAACCGACAAGTTATTCGAGGTCGGAGGAGCCGAAATCTGCCGAATCGACAAGACTGGCTACCCAGCGGGGACACCTCGGGAGGAGGCCGATTACTGGACTTCCGAGTGGTTCTATATCACCGACGTCCTATTGTACGAGCCAGTCAGGCCAGGCCTTCCACCCTTCTCCTTAGATCCGCCGAGGAAGCGTTACAGCTGGAGGCCACTGAGTTCGGCTCAAGAGGAAGACGAAGCCGTGACTAGGCTAGCGGCCAAGGTAAAGCTCCTGTCAGGCGCAGGTCTCACCATCATCGATGTGATGGCGGTGGCTCTAGACCGGAGAGTCCAACCTCTTCGGCAGCGCCAACATTTATTGTGCGAGTATAACGGGTCCGAGGACGCCTCTCGATCTATCAAGGGGGCTTTCATGGACCAAATGACCCTCGGAGTTGTACTAGCCAGCATGTATCAAGGGTCAGCCGAGGAGTTTGCTAAACGCCCGTTCCAGGACGGGTTGTCTTACTACAACCCAGCCGACATCGTAAGTCTTCACTCCTGGTTTTCTTGTTTCACCTCGGAATCCTTATCATTAATCCTTTATATATTGGTTGATCAGCGGTGGAGGCGTTGGCTCGAAGGGGTGAGCAGTCCGGCTCCAGAGCCGGAGTTGCACAGCCGTGCAGAAGATCCTCTCTACCACGAGGACGAAGACCTGGGGCTTATCAATAAGGGGAGGAGTTTTTTCCTGGAGAGCCTTGATGGCTCAAAGGTAGCGGTTGTCCCCGACACGCCGGGGACAAGACCAGCCTCATCGGTAACTCTCCCTTCCTCTAAGCGAAAGAGAGCCCCTCGTCTCCCAGTCTCCAATCTTCTGACTTCTCCTCCAAAGGGGCGGCGCTCCCAACGCCTCCGCAGAGAGGCGGCTCCACCGGAGAGGGCACGGCCAGAGGTTCAAGAAGCTCCGTCCGAGGTTGCGAGGGCAAACGAGAGTGCTCCATCCGTAATCAGGTAATATTTTAGTTCCATGCCATAGAAAAAGACACCTTGGGTTCTGACACTGCCAATTATTCGCAGACAGTCTCCACCTTCCACCGCACACACGGAGGCCAAGGAAGGTACGGTCCCGCCCAAGGAAGCAGAGTTTCGAAATCCAGAAGGGGTTGACCCCGGAGCCGCCCAGCCCGAGGACTCAGCGACATCGGCCACTCCGTCTGAAATGCAATGCGCCGTGAATTATCGCCGGCGAAAGGCTTCCTTGAATAATCCGGCCTTTTCAGACAGGGAGCTCAAGGCTATCAGCGCAGTGGACGCATACCTCGGGGCGGCCCGAGGTGCTTTTGACGAGTCGCTGGATGTACTGTCACGAGGGCTGCGGGTAAGGTTTTTAAAGACGAATATGACTACCAAGTATAATAGGAGCCCCTAAGGCTTGATACGAGCCCCTGGGGTCGAATCAAGGCTTGAACTTTAACCCATGGTTGTTGTCATAACAGGAAGCGCGCTTGAAGAACGAACAATTGACCTCGGCGTTAGACCAAACAAAGGTGCAACTTGACGCGGCATTGTCCGAGGTTGAGCAGGTGAAGAAATTCACCAGAGAGGCGCACGGTAAGCGTTTACCCCTTGAAGTGGGTAACGTTAAAAAAGCAGAGCTGACGCCTAGCATTGCTTGTAGCAGCGGAAGCCCTGGGCCATCTTGAAAGAGATCTGAAGCAGGCCCGTGAAGATCTGGCGTATGCTAAAGTGCAGCGCCAGGCAATTCAGCATATGGGCAACGGGAACGCGCTTAGGGCTGAAAATGCCTGGCAGGCCCAGGAAATTGAGAGCTTAAAAACTCGCCTGGCCGCTGCGGAAGCAAAGAATCGGCGAGCGGACGATATAATTTATGGTAAGTGAGAAAATACGAAAGACACTTGTTATGCAAGTTGTCCAAGGAAATATGTCATTCGAAATGTGTTGTTGTTTGACAGTGTGCCTGACTGGCCTTCCTCCGGAGTCGCGGGGTCCGGTGTCCGAAGACATGAGCAATCGTTTGTCCGAGGTGCATGAAGGAGCTCGGAAAGTGATGAAGGATGTGCACCGGGCGTTATGGCCCGAGGTGACGCCAGTCCCCGAGGACATGGCTGCGCTGGCCGAACGTCTCAAGAGAGCGCGGTGCCGGATCCAAGCGTGGAAAGTATCAGCTTGCCGAGAGGGTGCCAGAGAGGCCTGGGCCATGGTGAAGACCCATTACACCGGCTTGAAGACAACAGAATTAGCAGAGGTAGGACCCCTAGGGTCGAATGAGGAGGAGATCCCAACCAGCCAGGCATACGATAGTGTAATGCCCGCCGCACGATTCTCGCAAAAGGATTGCGCACTAGACACCTTAATAGACGGGTTAGACCGTGCTTGAAAATTGTAGTATGACTTTATGTACCGAGGTATTCTATGTCAAATTTCCGCCCGTGTAACCGAACTCTGTCAGCCAGCCGTCGGCTTCCGCCTCCTCGGACAGAGTGTCCCAGACTACTGGCCGAGGTTATCGAACCAGATGCGTCAAGGGACCAGGCAATCGGGCAATGCGGCTCGAAATACGAGAGGGTAACGGAAGGTTATGTTATATTACTGTTTAACGTAAGAAACATCTTCCGAGGAAAATAGTTCTTCCAACAGTTCCTTTCCGCTGGGAATGTGTCGAACACGCCCGTCCGAAGACGGATGACCTCAGGGGTAAAACCCCTGGTCGGGGTTTGAAAAGACCCTTGCCACGTTAGTCCTATGTCATAGCTGACCAATCCGCATTATAAGACCGCTAGCTTTCGGCTTTATCCGTCTGAGGTACTACACCGGTTGACCCGGGAGTAACAATCACAGCGGTGCTCCCTTTGCCCCCTAGCCGAAATATCGGGAACGTAAGGGGCAAGCACAGGAGCCGGGCAACCCAGCTTGGCCAAATCTTAAAGCGAATCGATGCATATAGTGGCTCGAAAGACAATAGTACATAAGGGGCAGAATAGCTATTGTTTTGAAAAGAACTAGCTAGATTGTCCTCGGGGTCGTAAAAGAACTTTCTGAGGTGAGAAGATAAGAAATAAAAAAGGTTAAATCTAAAGAAAATGCACAAGTTATTTATACAGACCGTATACTCGAAGTTATGCATAGAAGCGTCGGAGTAGCGCCGCGTTCCACGGGTGGGGCTCTAATCGGCCGTCCTCTGGATCTCGGATTCGATAAGCTCCTCCGATGAGCACTTGGTCAATGATGAACGGTCCGTCCCATCTAGGGGAGAGCTTGTGTTTTGGTTTTTCGGGGTGCAATCTCATTACGAGATCCCCGACGTTAAATTCTTTAGCACGGACCTCTCTCCCGTGGTAGCGTTGAGCCTGCTGTTGATAAATAGCAGAACGAGCCCGTGCGACGTTGCGCTCTTCCTCGAGAGCGTCTAAGGCATCTTGCCGATCGAGTTCGGCCTCCAATTCCTCGTACATGCGCACCCGAGGTGCGTCATGTATGATGTCGCAAGGGAGGACCGCTTCGGCGCCATACACCATAAAAAACGGGGTATACCCGGTGGACCGATTTGGTGTTGTACGCAAGCCCCATAAGACGGAATCAAGTTCCTCAACCCATTTGCAATCGGCCTTTTTAAGGGAGCGAACTAGCTGTGGCTTAATTCCACTAAGGATAAGCCCGTTAGCTCGCTCCACCTGCCCATTAGACTGCGGGTGATAGACGGATGCGTAGTCGAGCTTAATGCCCATTTTCTTACACCATGCCTTAACCTCTTTAGCCGTGAAGTTGGTTCCGTTGTCTGTGATCAGACTGTGGGGGACACTGTAACGGTGAACTACCCCTGAAATGAATCCGATGACCTGGACGGCCTCGGCCAAGGTGACCGGCTTTGCTTCGATCCACTTGGTGAATTTGTCTACCATAACGAGTAGGTACTTGTTTTTATTTGATCCACCCTTGAGTGGCCCAACCATGTCGAGCCCCCAGACCACGAAGGGCCATGTAATTGGAATGGTGCGAAGAGCCGTGGGGGGCATATGGCTCTGTTTCGCGAATACGTGGCAGCCCGGGCAACGCTGTACTAATGCCGAGGCATCGGCACTGGCCGTTGGCCAATAGAAACCGGCGCGAAAAGCCTTGCTAACCAGGGTGCGAGCAGCGGCGTGATGTCCGCTCATGCCGGAGTGTATCTCCTGAAGTACGAGTTGTCCTTCTTCCTCGGATATGCATCTCTGGAGGACGCCCGTTGTACTCATTTTGTAAAGTTCCCCTTCATGAACCTTGTAGGCCTTAGACTGCCTTACGATCCGACGGGAGTCGGCTTGGTTATCAGGGAGTTCTTTTCGGAGTAGGTATGCAAGAAGCGGCTCAGTCCATGGTGCGATCACTGCCATGACGTCATGCGCCGAATCCGTTGTCCGGATCACGGACCCGCCTATGATACCATCGTCCCTTTCGAGCGGGGACTGTTGCCCGACATCGTTTGAGTCCGACGTTCCTGTACTGTCTTGCCAGACTACGGATGGCTTAAAAAGCCGCTCGAGGAAGGTGTTTTCGTGAACCTTGTCCCGCTTCGCGCCCAGTCGAGCGAGAATGTCCGCGGCCTGATTGCTATCTCGGGGTATATGGTGAAATTCCAGCCCCTCGAATCTGGCCGAGATCTTTAGGACGGCATTTCGGTAGGCTGTCATCTTGGGGTCTTTGGCGTCAAACTCGCCGTTGATTTGTGAAATGGCGAGGTTTGAATCACCTCGGACCTCAAGGCGTTTAACGCCCATGGAGATTGCTATCCGAAGTCCGTGTAAGAGGGCTTCGTATTCGGCTGCGTTATTGGAGTCTGTGTACATGATTTGCAGTACATATCGAATGTTATCTCCCGTGGGGGACGTGAGTACCACGCCGGCCCCCAGGCCGGCGAGCATTTTGGAGCCCTTAAAATACATCGTCCAATGCGAATAGGTACTGTACTCACGAGGGAGTTCGGCTTCGGTCCATTCAGCCACGAAGTCTGCCAACACCTGGGATTTAATTGCCCGGCGTGGTTTATAGATAATTTCGAAAGGCAGGAGCTCTATAGCCCATTTGGCGATGCGCCCCGTTGCATCTCTATTGTTGATTATGTCACTTAAAGGGACGTCGGATGCCACGGTCACCGCGCACTCTTGAAAGTAGTGTCGAAGCTTTCGTGATGCCATGAAGACTGCGTACGCTATCTTTTGATACTGAGGGTAACGTGTCTTACAGGGGGTTAAGACCTCGGACACGTAGTATACGGGTTTCTGGACTTAGAACTTATGACCTTCCATGTCTCGTTCGACCACGAGGACTGCGCTAACCACCTGGTTTGTAGCCGAGATGTATAATATCATCGGTTCGCAAACGCCTGGTGCTGCCAGGATTGGGTTGGTGGCGAGGAGGGCCTTAATGTCTTGTAGGGTCGCCGCAGCCTCCTTGGTCCATTTGAACGTTTTAGTCTGCTTTAACAGCCTGTACAATGGTAAAGCTTTTTCACCAAGCCGTGATATAAAACGACTTAGGGCTGCTACGCAGCCCGCTAGCTTTTGTACATCTTTGAGCTCTGTAGGTGTCGTGGTGAAATCACGGCAAATGCCATGAGATGGCTAAAAGTGGGGGGCTGCGTGAGGACGCCGGTGGGTTCCGGAAGCGAGGTTGGCACGCGCATGCGAGAGACACAAGGCGTACCCAGGTTCGGGGCCCTCCGGGGAGGTAACACCCCTAGTCTTGCCGAGTGGGATGATAGGCTCAGAGGCCACAATGGTTACAACGGTGCTCCTAGAGCTGTTTGAGTGGAGGAGGCAGAAAGAGCTAAGTCTCCGTTCAGCCTCTCCTGTGTGTGTATGTGTCGGGGAAGGAGGAGTGAACCAAGCAGCCAGCGATCGAGGAGGAGCGAACTGACTGAACTAAATCGAACCGAACTCAACCCCTCTGCATGGAGGCCTCCTGGGGGGTCTTATAGCTCGACCCCCCAGGGTTACATGGGTAAACTACGCGCGTCGGGACCCGGGCGTCGGCGTTTGGAGCCGGCTACGGGCCCGCCGGCTGCTGGGCCCCGCCGGCTGCGGCGCTCGAGGGCGGCGCGGCACTGTGGCTCGTCGCTTCGAGCGTCATGGAGTGGACGGGGCGTGTGCGCTTCCGCAGAGGCGTACAGGAGTGGTCGGCACGTGCGCGCTCCTGCCGAGGCGTGCAGGAGTAGACGGCGCGTGCGCGCTCCGCAGAGGCGTGCCGGAGCAGGCGGCTTCGCGGGGGGCTGCACTGGCGCGCTGGTGCTGACACCGGCCGTCGCGTCAGCAGGGTTGGCAGCTTTGCCGGTGCGCCCTCCCGAGGCGGATTGCACTGTAGCCATGTTCTCCCCTCGTGGGAGGCTGTCTTGTCGCCGGACGAGATGGGACGGCCGCCGACCTATCGCCAGCCGGCTAGCGGCCAGCCGGACCCGGCCCAGGGCCGGGCCTAGCCGGCTAGCGCCGAGAAGCCGGTAGGTTCGTCAGCCGGCGGGGAGGGGCACGGGCTGCCCCGATGTTTTCAAAAGGGGCTCCGGGTTCGCTTGCCTACCCGGGGGTCATTCCCCCGGCAGTAGCCCCCGAAGCTGTGAAGGCTCGCTGGCTCCAAGCGGGAGAGGCTTTGCAGCTTATCCCCCCCCGAAGGAGTGCGGTAACGTGACGAGATCGTGCCGGCTTGAGGCCGCCATCTGCCGGCTTCCGGGGGCCGGCTTGAGGTACTTCGTTTCGCCGGAGCCTGAGCGGCTCGGCCGGCTGGTCCCGCCGGTACGGGGGAGCGCGCCGGTCGCCAGACGAATTCCTGCCACATGCAGCCCAGCGGCTGAAGAGGCCTACCAGGCCACGCGCGCGACGAGACGTCGCGGTGGGCTGGGTCCCGCTGGACCGCCGTCTCGGCCCGTGCGCGGGATCTACTGCGGCCGCACGCGCCTGTTGGGGTTCCCGGGGCAGTTAAGGCGCGTCTTAACGTGCCCGTGTATTGCGGGGGAGTGGGGATTGTGGCCGCAATCGATCCCACTCCCCCACGCTCGTGCGCGGTCTTTAAATGGGAGGGGAGGGGGAAAGGCCGGCACTCGCTCCTCTGCCCCCGCCCGTCGCTTTGCTTCCACCTCCCCTTCTTCCTTCTTGCGCACACTGCTGCCACTCGCCGTCGCCCGCGCACCGTTGCCCGTCAGGCTCACCATCGTTGCCCGCCAGGCTCGCCACCGCACCGCGCTACGACTCGCACGGCCGTCGCCTTCTCGCTCCACTGCTGCTTCTCCCGCTCTCACCAATGGCGCCGCCGAAGGGCTCGTGGGAGGGGTCGGTGGTCACCGATGACGACATCGAGTATCCTTGACGCATGAGGCGGCTGCCACCGGCGACGGAGGTGGAGGCGCGCGCGCCCGGCGAGGAAACGGCGCCGGAACCGCGGAGTGGCGAGGTGGTGGTGTTCTACACCCACTTCCTCCGCGGGCTCGGGCTCCCGGCGAGCGTCTTCTTCAGGCGCTTCCTCACCTTCTTTGGCCTCCAGCCGCACCACCTGGGGCCGAACGCCATTCTGCAGCTCGCCGGTTTCGCAACGCTGTGCGAGGGCTACGTCGGCGTCCTCCCGTACGTGGAGCTGTGATGCCGGCTGTTCTACCTCAAGCAGCAAGGAGCGGCAGCCGGCGTCATGGCCGAGTGCGGGGCGGCCGTGGCGGTGACCCGGACGGCGGGCCCTTTCCCGAAGCTGCCGCTCGAGGAGTCCGCCAAGAAGTGGCAGAAATCTTTCTTCTACGTGAATAACGTGAACCCGGCCAACGACCGGATCAACCTCCCTCCTTTCGTCGATGCGCCCCCGGCTGAGAAGCTGAACTGGGGGCACAACCCGAAGAGCCCCTCCGCGGAGTTCTTGGGGATCTGCAGCCGGATCAAGGAGATGACGGACCGCGAGGGGCTCACCGCCGTGGACCTCATCGCCGCCTTCATCGGTCGCCGGGTGCTGCCGCTGCAGAGGCGGCCGCACCGGATCTGCGACATGAGCGGCCGACGCGACCCCTGTCGGCTGTCGACGAAGGAGCTGACGGCAGAGGAGATCGCCGTGCGTGTCAATGACGTCTCTGCTGCCGGGCTCAAGGTGAAAGAGTGGCAGTTCAGCAAGGAGCCGTACAGCCGGGACGACCCGGTGCCAGCGGTAAGTCTCTGGTCCTTATTCTTCGCCGCGTCCGCCCTTCTCATGTGCCCTGACGCCCTAGGACGGCTGCAGCGCTTCCCGAGCCAGCTGGTGAATGACGGCCCGAGTCCCATGGTTCTGCAGCCAGACCGGGCCGAGTCGGACCCGGAGGACGAGGAGGCCGGCAACGCAGGAGCCGAAGGCGGCGAGGAGCATCCGGCGGACGCGGAAGCCGGCGGCTCCACTCAAACCGGTAAGTCTCTGATCCCGGATGCTTTGCGTGAGTGGCCGGATGACGACGAAGATGACGAGGACGGGACGGGCGATGCAGCTCCTCAGGGCGCGGAAGTGGGTGACGGGGCCGCCCCAGGAGGCGACAGAAGAGGGCGTCCGGGGAGCCGGCTGGCTCGAGCCGGCCGCACAGGAAGCAGCCGGTCGAGGCGCGGCCAGCTGCGAAGCGCCCGGCTGCGGCGCAGGCGGGCACCCTGAAGAGGTCCGCCAAGAAGGCGCGCCGAATGGCGCCGCCGGCGGGCCCGACGTGAGCGGTTCCCGTGGCCATAGGGTAAGTTCTTTTTTGTAGTTGGAGTTGCCGCTTTATTTGCCACTGTTGCCGTTCGTCCTTTTCTTCTCTCCTTCTTCATCTCTCTCGCGCGACGTCCAGGAGCGCGCTCGAGCTGGCGGAGGCTGCCACGGCAGCGGCGGCCGCGGAGGAGGCCGACCGGCGACGGGGCCGAAGCGGTACGGGGGAGAGCGAGGCGGGGGAGACCCCCAAAGAGGTGTTCGCGGCCCGCCAAGCCGGCTCCGCCTTGGAAGACGCCCAGCGGGACACCTGGAGGGCCCGGACCGAGGCCGAGAAGGAGATGGCCAAGGCGTCGGCCAAGGCGTGGAGCGCTGCCGTGGCCGAGGTCGTGGTGAGGCGAGCGCGGGTCGCGGAGGAGACCGCGTGGCCGGAGTGGACGGCGTCATTGCCGTCGCCATCGCCGGTCGCGGAGCATCGCTCCAAGACGGTGCATGATCCGGCCCGCCGGGCGGAGGCGGATACTCGTGCGGCCGCCGAGGAAGCCGCCGGTCGCGGCGAATCCAGCGGCCACGAGCCGGAGGCCGACCCGACGGCCGACCAGGAGGTGCCGCCGAATGTAGACCCGGTCGACGGAACCGGCGGCGGAGGCGGGGACCGCGAGCCGGAAGCTGTGCCAAGGACGGAGACCGCGCCGGAGAGCTCGCGCGCCCTGGTGACGACGGAGCCGCGGGCCGCGGGACTTAGCCTCGAACCGAGGCCGCCAGTAGCGAAACCAGCGCCGGGTCCGCCGTTCAGCCGCAGCGGACCTGGACGGCAAGCTCCAGCGAGGCGACGAGCGGCGCCCCCCGGAGCGAGCTGGACGCGGCGGTGGACTCTCTGCGGCTGTAGATCGCCAACCACCACAGCCAGTGGCAGAGCTTCGCCCAGGCGGAGTGCGGCCGGCTGCGCCAGTTGGAGCAGACCTTCGCGGTGAGTTATTTTGCTTTTCGTGCCTTCTTGCTCTTCTTGACCGGCTTGGTCGCTTTCCAGTGGGGGCGCGTCTGCGCACCCACTGGGTGTAGCCCCCGAGGCCCGGGCCGGCTGCGTAGCAGGCGGGTCGGGTCTTCTCAGGCGTCCGTGTTTTGACTGTCTTCTTTGCAGTCCATCTACGACCAGCGGGTGGCGGCGTACAACCGCCTCCTGGGCCGGTACCGCGTGGCCAGGGACCAGCTGGCGGCCAAGGAGGGGGAACTTCGCCAGGTCCTAGGTACTGCTTCCAACTTCTTTCTTGCGTTCTTCCAGTGGGGGCGCGCCAGCGCTCCCACTCGGTGTAGCCCCCGAGATCCGGGCTGGTTTGCGCAGCAGCCGGGTCGGATCTTCTTTGCTTTCTTGTCCGGCTTCTAACCGGAATCTGGGTCCGGATGCGTAGCCGCAGCAGTTGACCCGGCGGAGATGGAGACGCTCCGACGCCAACTGGCGGAAGCCGGCCAGCTCCGTGACCAGGCGGTCGTGGAGCGCGACCGGCTGCAGGAGGAGGCGGCCCGGGCTGTCCGGGAGAGGGACGAAGCCGCCGCCGCCCATAAGGCCGAGCTGGACCGGCTTGCCGAGGAACGCCGTCAAGCGGCGGCGCGGCAGGAGGAGGCGGCGAAGAAGGCCGCCGAGGAGGTCAGCCAGCTCCAGGCGGACCGCGACCGCAGCGCCAACACGCTGGCGGCGAGGGAGCGGGAGGCGCTGCAAGATGCGCTCTACATCGACGAGCTCCTCACGCGTAAGTGCTTTCGCTTTCGTCTTTTTGCTTCTTTCTGTTCCGCCCTTTGGCGTCTTGGTCAATATTCCCCCCCATTCTCTTCCAGGGTTCTTCCCCGAGACCCAAGGGTCGGCCGAAACGGCGGTGGCCGCCCATCAGCAGGAGCAGATTGCGGCGGGGGCCGCTATCGAGGAATACGCCGCCTGGTCGGTGGCGGAGATCACCGTGGCCGCCAAGGCTCGCCTGGAGGCGGTGGAGCGCCAGATGAACCGGCTGTTCGAAGCCGGCTTGTCGATGGTGGCCGCGCTGTGGCCGGGTGCGGTGGCGCCGAGCAGCGTGAGCCGGCTGGCGCGTTGGCTGGAGGCCGGCGCGGCGCGACTCAACGCGTGGAGGGCTTCCGCAGCACGAGCCGGCGCGGAAATGGCGCTCGGGGTCGTGCTGTCGTGGTATCCCACCATCCGCCTGGACCAACTGCACGCTCGGAGGGCTGGGGCGGAGGCAGACTTGGCGGAGCGGGAGACGGCGATCGCCGTGCGGGCTAGCAACATCGCGTCGTTCGCCCCGTACGGGGACTTCGTGCCGGAGCTCGAGGACCCGGAGGGTAGCTCGGCCGAGACGATCGCCGACGCGGACGACGACGCTGGCGAGCTGGACGACACCGCCACCACGGAGGACCCGGCGCCGAGCGACGCCGACGAAGCCGCAGCCTAGGTTTTTTTTAATTTTTCCTGTTTCTTTGGAACTCGGAACTTTTGTTACCGGCAGATCCACCCACTGGGGGGTGTAAGTTTAATGTAATGAACTTATTGGCCGCGGGCCTTGCTGTATATGTGGATGCATGCTTGTTTCTCGTGTGCTTGCGCCTGCTGTGTGGTAGTTTCGCTTTTGTTCCTTTCCCTTAGCCGTTTTCCTGTTTGCTTCCGCCTTCGTCCTTCTCCCCGCCAGCCGGAGAGCCGGGAGCCGGTCTGTAGCTGGGACGGGGAGCCGGACTCAGAAGAGAGCGCCTAGTACTTGGGCCTTGGGATTTGAGCGCAAGCGAAACACCCACTGGGCCGGCTGGCTGCAGCCGGCGACACCGGCTGGAGCGCAGCCAGTCTGTGCGGCAGAGTGTGAAGTGAGAGGAGCCGGGATAGCCGAGCCGGTTGTTCGTATTTAACCGTTTTTTCACGTGCGGATGCTTGCAGCCTTTGGCTCTTGCCAGCCTTGAACAGCCGGGAGCCGGTCTGTGGCTTATGGCAGAGAGGGCTTCGGCGGTACACACGTTACAGATCGGGTTGAGGAGAACGCGGCGCGGGCTAGCCGGCGAGCCCCCGAGCCCCCGAGCCGGCCGTGCCGACCCGGTGGGAGGGAGGCGAATGCGATAAAGTGCGAAAAAAACTCGGTAGAGATGAAAAGGTAGCCCCCGAGCGTCGTTCGGGGGACCTGCTGCTTTTATTAACTTCAAAAGGGGTAGGGATACATACAGACATGGGTTAACTGTAAAATGGACGGAGGAGCTCTGCGTTCTAGGGGCGTTCCGTCTCTTCGCCGGAGGCGTCTCTCTTGCACTTGCTTCGCTTTTGCGTGTCGATGAGGTAGTACGCGTTGTTGCGCAAGGCCTTGCTGATGATGAAGGGGCCCTCCCATGGGGAGGACAGCTTGTGCTGGCCGGCTGTTCGCTGGATCAACCGGAGCATGAGGTCGCCCTCACGGAAGGCGAGGGGCTTGATCTTCTTACTGTGGTAGTGGCGCAGGCTCTGTTGATAAATGGCCGACCTGCTGAGGGCCAGCAGGCGCGCCTCTTCGAGCAGATCGACGCCGTCTTCGCGTGCTGCCGCGGCCTCCACTTCCGTGTACAGGGTGACCCGAGGTGAGTCGAACTCGAGATCCGTGGGAATGATCGCCTTGGCCCCGTAGACGAGGAAAAATGGAGTGCAGCCGGTTGAGCGGTTGGAGGTGGTCCGGATACTCCATAGGACGGCCGGCAGCTCGTCGATCCAGCTGCCGGGTGAACGTACGAGCGGCTCGACGAGTCGCGGCTTGATGCCGGCCAAGATGAGGCCATTTGCCCGCTCCGCCTGGCCGTTGGACTGAGGGTGGGCGACGGAGGCCAGGTCAAGCCGGATGCCGGAGACGGAGCAGTAGCGTGCTAGCGCGCCTTTGGCGAAGTTGGTGCCGTTGTCGGTGATGATGCTGTTGGGGACGCCGTAGCGGACAACGATGTCGGTGATGAACTTGACGGCCGTGGGGCCGTCGAGTTTTTTGATCGGTCTCGCTTCGACCCACTTGGTGAACTTATCGACGGCCACCAGGAGGTGCGTCATGCCGCCCCGAGCGGTTTTGAAGGGTCCCACCATGTCGAGGCCCCAGACGGCAAAGGGCCACGCGATGGGGATGGTTTGGAGCGCCGAAGCGAAGCCGGCTGGTGGCTCTGAGCCTTGAAGCGCTGGCAGCCCTTGCACTTGAGAACCAGCTCCTCGGCGTCCTTCAGCGCAGTCGGCCAGTAGAAGCCGTGGCGGAATGCTTTATCCACCAGGGACCGGGAGGCGGCGTGGTGCCCGCACTCGCCCTGGTGGATATCGAGCAAGATCTCGAGACCCTTGGCCGTCTCGACGCATCGCTGGAAAACGCCAGTTGTGCTGCGCTTGATGAGCTCGCGGTTGATGATGCTGTAGGCGCAAGCCCGGCGTTGCACCTGCCGAGCCTCGACCTCGTTCGCCGGGAGCTCGCCGTTCGCCAGGAACGCGAGGATTGGTTGAGCCCAAGACGGCGCCTCCAGCACCGTGAGGACGGCCATTTGCGCGGGTTCGGCCGGGTCGGGGGGCGGCGAGCTAGAGCCAGCAGCCCCCGAGTCGGAGCCGGCAGCCCCCGAGCCGGAGCAGGCAGCCCCTGAGCCGGAGCCGGCAGCCCCCGAGCCGGAGTCGGCAGCCCCCGGGGCCGGTCGAAGGGCTGTTGGGTCGGCCGGGACGAAGATGGACTCTGAATCCGGAGACGGCTTGATGGACGGCTTGCGCAGGTGCTCGAGGGAGACGCCGGTTGGGATTGCTTGCCGGCTGGAACCAAGCTTGGCTAGAGTATCGGCCGCCTCGTTCTCATTGCGGGGGACGTGGAGGAACTCGCAGCCGTCGAAGTTGCCGGTCATCTGTTGGACCAGGTTGCGGTAGCTGGCCATGTTGGAGTCCCTGGCATCCCACTCGCCGGAGACTTGCTGGACCATCAGATCGGAGTCGCCGAAGCAAAGGATGCGCCGGATGCCGATTTCTTTGGCCAGCCGAAGGCCGTGGACGATGGCTTCGTACTCGGCGACGTTGTTGGAGGCGGCGAAGTGGATTTGCAGCGCGTAGCGCAGCCGGTCGCCCTTGGGGGAGGAGAGCACGATGCCGGCTCCCAAGCCGGATGCCATCTTCGAGCCGTCGAAGTGCATGCGCTAGTGTGTTGCATCGGGAGCCGGTGGCAAGTACTGGGTCTCCGCCCAATCGATGAGGAAGTCGGCCAACACCTACGATTTGATGGCGGTGCGAGGCTTGTAGAGGATGGTGTGGCCGGCTAGCTCGATGGCCCATTTGGCGATCCGGCCAGAGGCATCCCGGCAGCCCATGATCTCGCCGATGGGGTCCGTGCTCACCACTGTGATGGCGTGCTCTTGGAAGTACTGCTGGAGCTTCTTGGCGGCCAGGTAGACGACGTAGCACATCTTCTGATAGTGGGGGTAGTTTTGCTTGGAGGTGGAGAGGACCTCGCTGAGGTAGTACACAGGGCGCTGGACCGGCTGCGCCTTGCCTTCCTCGGGGCGCTCGACCACCAGGACCACGCTGACCACGCGGGTGGTCGCCGCGATGTACATCAGGAGCGGCTCCTTCTCAGCCGGCGCGGCAAGACGGGCGTGGTGGAAAGCATGCGCTTGAGGTCGCGGAAAGCTTCGTCTGCCTGGTCGGACCACTCGAATGGCGTCGTCTTCTTCATCAGCTGATATAGGGGCAGGGCCCTCTCCCCCAGCCGGCTGACGAACCAGCTGAGAGAGGCCAGGCAGCCGGTAAACTTCTGGACATCGCGCAGCCGGGCCGGCTTGCGCATGCGGTCGATGGCCTTGATCTTCTCCGGGTTGGCCTCGATGCCGCGCTCCGAGACGAGGAAACCAAGGAGCTGGCCAGCCGGCACGCCGAAGACACATTTCTCCGGGTTGAGCTTGATCTGGTACTAGCACAGGTTCGCAAACGTCTCCCTGAGATCCTCAAGGAGGGTGAGGTGCTGCTTGGTCTTCACCACGATGTCGTCGACGTAGACGTGCACATTCCGGCCGATTTGCGGCAGGAGGCATTTCTGCATGCAGTGCTGGAAGGTGGCGCCGGCGTTCTTCAAGCCGAACGACATGGTGATGTAGCAATACGCCCCGAAGGGGGTGATGAAGGACGTCTTGAGAGCATCTGCCGGGTCCAGCTTGATCTGGTGGTAGCCGGAGTAAGCGTCCAGGAAGGACAGGAGCTCGCAGCCGGCTGTGGAGTCGATGACTTGGTCAATCCGGGGAAGGGCAAACGGGTCCTTGGGGCAGGCCTTGTTCAGGCTGGTGTAGTCGATACACATGCGCCAAGTGCCGTTCTTCTTCAGGACGAGGACCGGGTTGGCCAGCCACTCGGGGTGGAACACCTCCATGATGAACCCGGCTCTGAGCAGCCGGGCTATCTCTTCGCCAATGGTCCTTCGCTTCTCTTCGGAGAAGCGGCGTAGCGGCTGCCGGACCGGCTTGGCATCCGGCCGGACGTGGAGTTTGTGCTCGGCGTACTTCCTCGGGACACCCGGCATGTCCTTGGGGGACCATGCGAAGATATCCCGATTCTCACGGAGGAAGTCGACGAGCTCGCCTTCCTATTTGCTGTCAAGGCCGGAGCCCACGACGACGTACTCGCTGGAGTCAGGGTTGGATGGGTCGAGCGAGACCTTCCTTGTGCCCTTGGCCGGCTTGAAGGACCCCTCGTCGGCCGGCTGCTTGAGCTGAGCCGGCATGACCGGCTGCTCGCCAGCCAGCGCGACAAGGCGGTCGAGCTGGCGCCTCTCCTCGGCGATGACCAGCGACTCGGCCAGCTTGGAGCTGGCTTTGGCGCACTCCAGGGATTTTTTGTAGTCGCCGGTGATGGTGATGATGCCCTTGAAACCCGGCAGCTTTATCTTGAGGTAGGCGTAGTGCGGAACCGCCATGAACTTGGCCATGGCGGGCCTGCCCAAAAGCGCGTGGTAGGGACTGGCGAGGTTGACCACTTCGAACCAGATCGGCTCTCGGCGGAAATGCGCGCTGGTGCCGAACAGCACGTCCAGCCGTACCCGGCCGATGGGGGAGCCCGAGGCGCCTGGCACGATGCCGTGGAACACCGTCTGGGTTGGCTGCAGCTGGCCCTCCTCGATGCCGAGCTTGACCATGGTGTCGTGGTAGAGGATGTTGATGCTGCTGCCGCCGTCGATCAGCACCCGCGAAAAGTGGCAGGTGCGCTTCTCAGCGACGAAGGTGGGGTCGAGGACGAGCGCGTAGCCACCCGGCGTAGGCATCACAGCCGGGTGATCCTCCCGGGTCCAGCTGACAGGACGGTCGGACCAGTGCATGTACTGGGGGACCGGGGGGACGACGGCGTTCACCTCGTGCTGGTACCTGCGCTTGATGTGCTTGTCGTCGCCTTCGCTGGTGAAGACGACATAGGCCGCGTCCTGCTGCGGATAGGGGTCGTTGGCGAGGGCGCCGGCTGCCGGAGGTGGCGGAGGAGGCGGAAGCGGCGGCTGCTGCGGGCCGGCTCCGGGTGGCGGGGGTGGAAGGTTGCCCTTCAACAGACGCTGGGTGAAGCTGCACTGCCGGAGCGTGTGCGTCGATGGCTTCGCGCCGCTGTGGTTCTTGCAGGGAGCGTCGAGCATCTGCTCGAAAGACAGCTTGGGCTGCCAGGCGGCCTTGCCGGTGCGCGGACGCTGGCCGGCTGCTTGTTCAGCCTGCCGCTCCCCTTCCACCGCGGCTACTTGCTGGTTGCTGTAGCGAGGAGCCGGCTGCTCGGCCTTCCACTTGTTGTTGTGGTTGTCTTGCCGGCGCTGGCTGGTTTCGCCCGCCGGCTTCGGGGTGGCCGGCTGGACCGGGACCGGCTTGCCATCCGCGTCGACTGTAATCTTTACACGCATCACGGAGTCGGCCATGGCGTATTTGTCCGACACCGCCATGAGCTCCGCCAGGGTGTTCGGCTCGTCGCACATCAGACGGTGCTTGAGCAGGGTGCCGTCTCGGCACCCGTCGACGAAGTACTGGATGGCTTGCACCTCGTGGACGCCTTCGCAGGAGTAGCGCAGCTCGGTCCACCGCGTGAGGAAGTCGCGGAGGGGCTCGCCCGGGTTCTGAACGCACATGGAGAGCTGGTGAGGCCGACCAGGACGCTTGTACGTGCTGGTGAAGTTGCGCATGAATGCATCTTCGAAGTCTAGCAAGGAATTGACGCTGCCGGCCCTCAGGCTGTTAAGCCACGTCCGAGCCGAGCCGAGCAACATGAGGGGAACGTAGCGAACCGCCACGCGCCGGTTGCCGCCGGCGATGCTGACAGCCGTGGTGTAGTCGGTTAGCCAGTCCTCCGGCTTGGAGACGCCGCTGTACTTGGGGGAGTCGCGGGGTAGCGAGAAGCCTCTGGGGAAGGGCTCCTCGCGGATGCGGGGACCGAAGCACGCCGGACCGACAGAGCCCTCCTCCTCGAGAAGCGCAGACCGCGCCAGTCGGTCGATGCGGTGGTGGGCGTCGGTTTCATCGTAGGGCTCGCGGGGACCCAGCCGGCTTGCGACGGGGCCGCGTGGCACTGCGCCGGCGGAAGCCGGCCGGGGTTGTCGAGGCGGCGGGAGAGGAGGTTCCGGCCGCTGGGTACGGCCGTCACCGGCAGTCTTGTTGGCAACGCCGTCGCCGGTGGCCGCGACGCGGTTGTGCCGGGTCCGGCTTGCCCGGTGCCGGCCAGAGCTGCGACTCGTCGAGCCAGCAGGGGAAGACGCCTGCTGCATGTCCCGAAGAGCCCTCTCCGGGTCTCTGGTCTTGCCTGAGGTGGAGGCGGACAACTGGGCCGGGTCGAAACGCTGCTGCTGCTCGTTCGCCGCGGTGATGAGGTCGCGGATGCGCTGCTGCTGCGCGCATGTTTTTGACGGGGGTGTCGTAGACGGGCCGGCCGCGCCTAGCGCACGGCCGATTGCACCCCCACGGATTCGCACCTCCGCAACCCGGCTGGGCTCAGCAGCGGTCGGCGTGAAGCCGTGGGCGCTATCGTACTCTCGCTGGTCGGACTCCAGCCGGCGCCGCGTTGCCGCGAGCTCCGTGGCCTCGAATAGCAAATGCTCACGGTCCTCGTTGAGCTGAGCCGCCGCTGCCGCCGTGTCGGCGTCGGGCGTGATGGGGGCCCGCAGGCTCCGGATCGTCTCATGGAGCAGGTCGGCGCGGCGATGAGGGGCCGCAGCCACGGCAGCGGCCGCCGCGGCAGCCTTCTCCTGGGCGCGCGGGGAGCCGGAACTAGCGCCGACGGTTAGCACCTCCGCGCGAACGCAGAGGTTCGCGCCGTCGGCGGAGGCGGCGCAGCCAACGGGGACGGGCGAATCGATGAAGCTGTGTACCTTGCCAGGAAACACGTCGGGGACGAGCGCGATGAAGACGCGCAGCGCGCCGAATGGGACGACGAAGCAGCCTGCGGGGCAGGCGGCATTCGCGTCTGATACGGCGCCGCAGCCGGCCGGGTTGGCCGTGCGAGGCCCACGGACCAAACCGTGCACGATGCGCTCGCCGGAGCTGGTGAAGGGCCTCGTCCGGAACTTGACTCTGGTCGACGCCGCGAGCAGCCCCACGGTGGGCACCAACTATCGTGGTGAAATCACGGCAGATGCCATGAGATGGCTAAAAGTGGGGGGCTGCGTGAGGACGCCGGTGGGTTCCGGAAGCGAGGTTGGCACGCGCATGCGAGAGACACAAGGCGTACCCAGGTTCGGGGCCCTCCGGGGAGGTAACACCCCTAGTCCTGCCGAGTGGGTTGATAGGCTCAGAGGCCACAATGGTTACAACAGTGCTCCTAGAGCTGTTTGAGTGGAGGAGGCAGAAAGAGCTAAGTCTCCGTTCAGCCTCTCCTGTGTGTGTGTGTGTATGTGTCGGGGAAGGAGGAGTGAACCAAGCAGCCAACGATCGAGGAGGAGCGAACTGACTGAACTAAATCGAACCGAACTCAACCCCTCTGCATGGAGGCCTCCTGGGGGGTCTTATAGCTCGACCCCCCAGGGTTACATGGGTAAACTACGCACGCCGGGACCCGGGCATCGGCGTCTGGAGCCGGCTGCTGGGCCCCGCCGGCTGCGGCGCCCGAGGGCGGCGTGGCACTGTGGCCCGTCGCTTCGAGCGTCACGGAGTGGACGGGGCGTGCGCGCCTCCGCAGAGGCGTACAGGAGTGGTCGGCACGTGCGCGCTCCTGCCGAGGCGTGCAGGAGTAGACGGCGCGTGCGCGCTCCGCAGAGGCGTGCCAGAGCAGGCGGCTTCGTGGGGGGCTGCACTGGCGCGCTGGTGCTGACACCGACCGTCGCGTCAGCAGGGTTGGCAGCTTTGCCGGCGCGCCCTCCCGAGGCGGATTGCACTGTAGCCATGTTCTGCCCTCGTGGGGGCTGTCTTGTCGCCGGACGAGATGGGACGGCCGCCGACCTATCGCCAGCCGGCTAGCGGCCAGCCAGACCCGGCCCAGGGCCGGGCCTAGCCGGCTAGCGCCGACAAGCCGGTAGGTTCGCCAGCCGGCGGGGAGGGGCACGGGCTGCCCCGATGTTTTGAAAAGGGGCTCCAGGTTCGCTTGCCTACCCGGGGGTCATCCCCTCGACGGTAGGGACCTCCAAGCGATCCAGACCTCGAATTTTGGCCGGATTGGCCTCAATTCCTCGGCTAGATACAATAAAACCGAGGAGTTTGCCTGTCGGGACCCCAAAAACGCATTTTTCGGGGTTGAGTCTTATTTGATATTCCCGTAGGCTGGCAAATGTATCACAGAGGTTGTCCAGCAGTTGGTCGACGCGTTTAGTTTTGACAACCACGTCGTCTACGTAGGCCTCCACAGTTTTTCCGATGTGGTCTTTCAGACATGTTTGAATCATACGCTGGTACGTAGCGCCAGCATTCTTTAGTCCGAAGGGCATCATATTGAAGCAAAACGGTCCGTAGGGCATAATAAATGCGGTTGCTGCCTGGTCCGATTCCTTCATTTTTATTTGATGATACCCTGAATAGGCATCTAGAAAGCACAATGCGTCGTGGCCCGCAGTGGCGTCCACAATTTGGTCAATATGGGGTAGGGGAAAGGGGTCTTTAGGGAAAGCTTTGTTGAGGTCTTTAAAATCGACGCACAACCGCCAGGACCTATCCTTTTTTGGTACCATGACCAGGTTGGCTAGCCAGTCGGGGTGTTTTATATCCTTGATGAATCCCGCCTCCAGCAGCTTTGCCAGTTCCTCGCCCATTGCTTGACACTTGGGCTCGGAAAAACGCCGAAGTGTTTGTTTAACGGGTTTGTAGCCTGCCAGTATGTTTAGGCTGTGCTCTGCGAGCCTACGGGGTATCCCAGGCATGTCGGAGGGGTGCCAGGCGAATATGTCCCAGTTTTCCCTAAGGAAAGCGCGTAGGGCTTCGGAAACCTCTGGGTCGAGGTTAGCCCCTATGGACGCCATCTTAGCGGGGTCCGTGGGGTGAACTTGGAATTTGATAATCTCGTCGGCCAGCTTGAAGGAGGTAGGTTTTGATCTTTTGTCGAGGATGACATCATCCCGATCGACCTTGGCGCGTAGTGCGGTTGATTCTTCGGCCGCGCAGGCTTTGGCCAGGGTCTCGAGGGCGAGGGACGCCGTTTTATTCTCGGCTTTGAGCGCCCTGTCAGGATCACTTGAAATTGTAATGATCCCTTTTGGGCCCGGCATCTTGAGCTTCATGTAGCCATAATGCGGTACCGCTTGAAATCTTGAAAAGGCGTCCCGTCCGAGGATGGCGTGATATCCGCTTTTGAAAGGCGCGATGTGGAATGTAATCTCTTCGGAGCGATAATTGTCCGAGGTCCCGAAGACTACGTCTAAAGTTATCTTTCCACTGCAGCGTGCCTCTCTCCCGGGCACTATTCTTTTAAAGGTAGTGGTGCTCGGTTCTATGCGTGTTTTATCGATGTGCATTTTATCCAAAGTGTCTTCATATATCAAATTCAGGCTGCTGCCTAAGTCCATCAGGACCTTATGGAGGCGGCAGCGGTCCACGATGGGATCGAGTACTAGCACGGCGGGGCACCTGTCCGGGGCAGACCTCGGCTGATCATCCTGAGTGAAGGAGATCGGCGTGTCTATCCACGCATCCCGAGGCGATACCCGCCGGACGGCGTTAACCTCCCGCAAGGCCCGTTTGCGCTGGTTTTTAGACGTAAATGTCTCATAAATCATTAGGACCTCGTCTTCATCCGAGGTCCCTCCAGAGTGGCTGGAGGTGCCCGCCAAGAGGGCGGGCCCCCCTTTGGCCACCTGCCTCAGCACCCAGCAGTCTCGAAGGCTGTGGGTTGGGCAGGAGTTAGCTAATACGGCGTGGATCGGGCATGGTTTACCCAGAAAGCCGTCCAGGGCCATTCCGGGGTGATCGGAGGTTTTCCTCTTCTTCCGGGGTCGATCGCCCGAGGTATTGCATTTGTGATTTTTGTGCCGAGGCGCCGACCGGTCGAGTTCCGGGTAGTGTTCACGGATCGAGTCCGCATTCTCCTCGGTTCGCCAGGCGTCTTCAATGGCGCAGAATCGCGCTACCAAGTTGGTTAATTCAGGTAGTGTTCGGACGCAACGGCGGGTGAGGGCATTCAAGACGCCTTTATCTTTGCATCCATGCTCGAAAGCGGCGATTATATCCAAGTCTTGGTACTCTAGTATCTTGCTCTTGACGATCAAGAACCTGGCCTAGTATTGCCGGATCGGCTCACCAGGGATCTGCCGTACGTAAGCTAGGTCCCAGATGTCGGATGGGCCGGAGTCGTCGGGGTGATATTCTATACAAGAGGTGGGCGGACTAGATCCGGTCTCTAAAGACCGCGGGCTGAAGACCTCGTCCCGTTCACCTGACGGTGGATCCATAGTTATCAGTTTAGCCGATTCGATCTGGGGGTCGGTCATTAGTGGGTCGTCCGATCCGATCTCCAGGAAGTATCCTACCCCCTCATCGGCGAGGGGGGCCTTCGTTGGAGCCGGGGAAGGGTCTCGATTCGCTTCCACGTTACGCGGGGGTGTCTGCGAGACCAAAGCTTCAGATGTGGAGCCATGCTCCGTGGGTTTAAGGTCGTTGACTGGCGATCCCATCGATCCCTCCGGCGATCTCACAGCGGAACTCTCAATGAAAGCACCAGTGTCGGTGTAAAAACCGGCAGACCTCGGGGTAGGGGGTCCCGAGCTGTGGATCTAGGATCGATGGTAACAGAGACAAGGGAGACGGTGTTTTACCCAGGTTCGGGCCCTCTTAATGGAGGTAAAAGCCTACGTCCTGCTTCTCTTATATTGATGAAGATGTATCGAGTACAGAGTTGATCTACCTCGAGATCGTAGTATGAACCTAACTCCTATGGCTAGGTAAGCAATGTTGCGTTGATGTCCCTTACGGGCTAAACCCTATGGCTTATATACACGCCAGGGAGGGTATCTAGGGTTACAAAGTCGGTATGCCAGGAGAGAGGCGGCAAGAGAGATCTTGGAGTATACATCAAGCCTTCGATAGAAACTGCCTTGATCACGCCTCCCACGTACAGTCTCCGGAGTCCATCTTGGTTACGCGCGGGGGTATATCGGCCCAACCGAGGAGACAGGTCGGCCCGGTTAGCACCCCCTTATCCAGGACACCGTCACCAGGAGCAGGAGTACCCCAGAGGCACCTACTACTACGTTGAGCCCGCCGACCAGGAGTAGTTTGGAGGCCCTAGGCAGGAGGCCTTCGCCTTTTCGATCAGTGTCGCTGTTTGTGCTAGCCTTCTTAAGGCAAACTTGACTAACTATGTCTGTACCCAGATATTATTTGTTTGTATGACTTATGTATTCGGGTCCTCGTGACCCCTGGTTTGTAATATGAAGATTTATGTTTAAATTTGAGTTTAGAGTTGTGTTGTGATATCTTCCCGTGAGTCTCTGATCTCGATCGTGCACGTTTGCGTGTATGATTAGTGCACGGTTGAGCAGGGGTTTCAAAAGTTGGTATCAGAGCCGACTACCTGTAGGAAGCCCCCTTTCGATTCCTTGGTCGAAGTTGAGTCTAGCCATTGAAAAACTATTTTACTAACATTGTTATGTGGCTTACGGGCCCACATCGCAAATGGATGGGATTAGTATCTTTTATTCCTCTTCTATACTTTGGGTTCTGAACTTCTCATCCTTTCGGGTTAAAGATTTTGCTAACTCTAACTCTAGGATCTTGTGACCATTTTCTCCCGGAGAGCCACTCGATACAGATGATCTCCTGATTCGCCAGAAGACTCCGAAGATATTCCCTGATGTTTTTGTAGATCTCTTGTGTTTACTGCCTTGCAGCTTCTTGTCGCATGAATACACCTACGAATAATTCCTCGCACTTACCGGGGATTCATGCACCCCCAGTTGTTCCCCTGTTTTGCAAAATATTTGATAATGCTATTCGATCATTCGATAATCCTCTGCAGCCTACTGCTTTTGAGATTCGTCTTACCTGCCTGCACTGGTGGTTAATTCCATATGTCTAACAATCTTTGTTGTAATCCTCTGCAATAGTCGTTCTTACCCTATTAATTCATCATGTATGCGAATACTCGCAATCATCAGTTGATCCCTAGGAATTATCCTTCCGGCTCAGACGTCATTCCGGATATGAGCTGGTTTCTGACCAATTAAGTTTTGATCGGTTGTGCCTCTAAGTCCATTCAATTATTCATTCTTTGATCAGAGCGTCTGCTTCGGATTCCCCTGATTTGGAAATCGTAATTCATGCGCTTGCATTCCTTCCTCTTCTGGTGGAGTACCGATACTCACATCAGATCCTTTGCGGACCGCCAGATCTTTTGGTGGATTACTACCTGACAGTTTCTTTGTGTTTTAGACGAATTTCCCCTGATGCAAAATGCCTCTAGCGAATTGTATCATCTACTCCGTGTCGATAGCCCTCTGCTTTCGAGCGTGTATCCGTTGCTCCTATAATTGGGTTGTATAGGTTCCTAAAATGTCCCGATGGGTTGAACCTATGCCTTCCCTAATCTGAGTGAACCCGAAAGTTATGCGGGTTATACTCTATTAGTGTTTCGTCAGATAAAGTTTCAACTCTGCAACTTCATCGAAAGCGAGAAGTGAATGGAAGGTTATGCATTGAAGAAGTGGGAGTCGACCTTGAACATTTATGTTCATGCCCATGGACATGGTGTAGATCTTATCATAGAAGCTTCTCGTAAAATAATTATCCCCTTGGTATAAATTCATCTTGTATCCTTGAATCGGTCCCTTGAAATCATGGTTCTGACCATGTTGTTCTTCTTTTATTCCATTTCCCAGACAAGTCAAAGCACTTGTCTTCTGTAGATCATTACACCTATCCAACCTCTATTCTGACCTACCTTCGAGTATTACCCTCTGGTATCTCGAGGATATCGTGCCATTGCACTATCTCTTTTAAATCCTTGGTAGAGTAATACCTTTCACCGTCTTAGTCATTCCACGGTTTCTGAGTTGTTTGTCAACCAAGAACACCGATAAGTGAATCAAATCCACCCTATGGTTTAGTACTCCTAGTACTTTGTTGCTGGGAAGCTTAATACTCCATCATGTCATTCCTAGCCTGATCGGCTACATCATTATCATACTAATTTTAACTGTGCTACCTGGTCCTTCTTCCAAGAGCACATTTTTTGCCGCTGAGCTAAGCTTACGTCGAGCTTCTTTGTCATATCGTTTCGTCTTGAACAGCAAGGTTAATTCCGAGTTTGTGTCATATCCGTGGTTCCGTTGACCTTTAGCTTCACCACCCCTTTTGCTTGATGTCGTCGCTGATCGATTACATCTTCATGAAAGCTCTCGACAAAATGTGTCATAATCATCGTCAACCTTTTGATTTCTTTAAAAGTTGTGGATTGAATCCATGATGAGTAATACCACTCTTGCCCCTATTTAATTTGTGTTGTCATCGACAACATCCTTGCCCTCTTTTCAACCCAAACTTGGACATCTTTTGGTTATACCTTAAGTTTCGTGTTATCCCTGGAATTGTTCCTTGAGTATTTCTTGTGATCTTCAACTCGAACCCTTACTTGGAGCACCATATTATTGCTACCCCGAAGCATGATTGTGGTATTCCAAACATCAACAAGAACATTGGAGCGCAATGCTAAATGTTTCTTGATCATTTTATCCAAACACCGTTGTATGGGTAACATTATGAATTTCCTCGCCCCTTTACCTAAATGTTATCTACCTGCTTTGTTGTCATGGATATCCTGCTCTCCTTGTCCTTGGGAAGGATATACACCAACACTTGTGAGTGATCACATTTTCCTTTCCATTGGTCTGTTTAATCTGATAAACATGTTTTCCTTTCCATTGGTTTGTTTAACCTTTCAAATAATTTATATGATCTAAGCAGTAATGATTCCCTGCTTATGTAAACACCTCGGTGTACAACTCTGTCAGTATGACCCTGTTACTATTGTTGATGACATTCCGGTAACACCGGCGGACGAGAACTTTGCCTATTGGTCCGCCACGTTTCAACGAGCAGGAAAATGGTTCTCTTTGTCCCTCGCCCTTGGTACCGACGTTGTTGCCAACATAGCTGACAAGCTATCCTCTGACATGCCTTGCTATGGTGACCGTGCAAGATGTCACCGCCCCTCCTACTCTTAATCCACACTAACCACGGTTTCCACAGGACCGAAACCTGGCTCTCCTGCACATCCTTGTTTCCGAAGTATCCTTTACGCCTGGCTTCGTATGCATTTCTACGAGCCTCCTCCCTTGAGATGATCCATTCCGGTATCAGATGCAATATTATTCCCTGTAGCTCTGAACCCCTTTCACCTTCTGATTAGTCATCGAACGATTACCTGCCTGCCTGAAACTTCTTATTGCACCTTCTTGCTTTGCTCTCGATGTTTTCTTAAATTTCAACTCGAGAGATACCTATGTGTTTCATTCATGAGATAACCCCAGTTGACTTCCCCTTGTAAAATTCCCTCGTTGCCGAGCAACCCATTATCTTTTTTGTAAGTACGATGAAGATCCCGAAGGAAGGATGACAACTTCGTCAGGATGAACTGATGCAGAGAAATGAAGACATCAACGTAAGGGACCAACTTCTTCGAGAAGAGCAACCAAGACCGAGAAGACTCGTTAGAATTTCGTAACCAAACCTTTTCCCCCTTACTCCACCTCTTAAATCTCGGGACGAGATTTCTTGTAGTAGGGGAGATTTGTAACACCCAGTGCTAAGCCACAGTAATCATCCTCTAAAGGTTGCCATGTCATCATGTTTGATTAAGCCAAATTGCCCCTTGATAAAAGCAGAGTCAGTTTAAAATTCAAATAACAAGTCAAATTCTTATTTCTTCAAACTGTCAAATAAAAATGTTCGATGGGTTGCAAATAATCACAAATTATTTGTCATGTAGGAACTAAACTCTTTTGGATATTTGAAGTGCCCTTAACCTATTTAAAATTGGACCAGCAACATTAAATTGGGACTTTTCAAAATAAACAAATATTTAAATTGTTCTAAATTATTTTGAAACTTTGTTTGCTGCTTCAAAATCTTGCCTAGTATTTGTGTGCTAAATATTAGCTTTAAATAAATACTTTTACTATAGAAGAAAAATGCAAATCAGAAAAGAAAAGAAAAAAAGGAGAAAACAAAAAGGAAAGAAGAGCACTGTGCACTGGCCGGCCTGCCGCTACAGGTACCGGCCCAGCCCACCGGCCGTGACTTCTTCTATCTCGCGTCCTGGCCGTCCAGGGCGCGTGCCCTCGCGCGCGACCGCGCGGATGCTGACGGCGACGTCCCCCTGTAGCACCCCGGCGTCCTACTTGACTCCCCTCGACGCCCTGCAAACCCTAGCCTCCCCATTCCCCCTCCCCTCGTGCCGCCTCGCTCAAATCCACCGTCATTCGAGAGCTGCGTCGTCGCGCCATCGTCGTCGTCGTGGCCAAGGACGTCCCCGAGCTGCGCCGGGATGTCCAGCAGCATCGTCGGAGCCTTCTACGTCGTCTACGCCTAGTCATTTGCCGCGGGTCATCGCCGAGGCGTCGTTTTCGTCCATCATCCCCGACTGGATCGCCATGGCTCGCCGCTCGATTCACTGCCCTCCGGCGAGCCCCGGCCTCCCCCAGCAGCTCCTCGTCCTCGCTGTGAGCCACTAACCCGTTCCCCCTTCCTTCCCACGCTGTAGATGCCGTAAGCCGCCGCGACCTCGCGCTCATCACGCGCCGGCCGCGCCCTGGGCTCCCCTGCCTCGCGCCCGCGCCTGCTGTCGCTCCTGCTGCTGATGCCGCTTGCAGCCGCCGCCCGCTGCTGCTTGCTGGCGCTGCGGCCGGCTACTGCTATCGCCGCGCCCCTGCACCACCCACGCGCGCCAGCAACCGCGCCCGCTGCCGCCCGCTGCTCCCGTCGCTGCTGATGCCTTCTCCTACTGCTGCGCTGCTGCTACTGCCCGAACGCCGCTGTCGACCGCGCCCGGTTGCGCCTCCGCGCGTGCGCCCTGGCCCCGCCCCACTCGCCGCCATCTCCGCACGCAGCTAGCGCTGCTGCTTGGTTGCTTCCGCTGCTGCCTGCTGCTGCTGATGCCACCGATGCTGCTTTAGCTGCCGCCGCCGCCTGCAGCCCGCGTCCGCCTCCGGCCACTGCTGCTCGCCGCTCCCAATGCTTGGTCGCCCCTAGCCGCGGCTGCGCCCGTGCGTGCCCGCGCCCGAGCCGCGCCGCTGCCCACCGCTACTACTACCGCTGTTAAGCTGCTCTGCGTACTGCCGCTGCTCTGCTGCAGCTACAGTAGCTGCTAGCTACTGTAGCGGTAGCTAGCTTTTGCTACCGCTGCTCCACCACCTCGTTTGGCAGCAACAAAAGAGCAATCAAATTAGCTTTAATATGGGAGACATTCATATTAACTGAAAGTAGATGTGATGAGCTTCATTTTATTCCATTGGACCAGATTCAGATAGTGAATGGATTAAATCCTGTGAAAATCACAAAGTGCTATGTTCTGTTAGCTGAAAAACGGAAAAACAGAGATACTGCCATAGCTACTTTAGAGCTGAAAAATGAACAAGCTACAAGAGTCTTTCATGGCATCAGAGGGCATATCCGGATAGTACTCTTATTGTAGAGTAAAACACTTATAGGAAGTGTCTCCATTAGAACTATAGATCAATGGCAATCATCAAACAAAGATTGTAAATTGTAACAGTTTCTGGAATTAACATCAAGTGGCACTTTTTCAAACAAAGTTTTGATCAAGCTAATGAACTCTAACAGGGAGGCAATTGATACTATCTTGTAGATCACAGAAAAGTGATCAATATTGATATAAGTCGCAAAGTCATAGGATGTACAGGACAATAGTTGTAGCCTTTTGAAAACAGCTAAGTGATGTTTAAAAAACTGAGGAATTCTCACACTTGGCAGAATTTCAGAGAAATCCAGAAAATCATTAAAACTTTAGAAAATCATATAAAATAAACCGTAACTCGGATGAAAATAATTTATATATAAAAAACAATCAGAAAAATATGACGAATCCGAATATGCCCTCCACATACCCGTCACATCTCTCTAACATACCGAACGTTGAACATTTGCTACCGAAACCGTTAAATGAATAGTGTTTGGAGCTGGGAAAATATTCCCGGATATTTTCCCGCTCCGAGTAAAATACCTAGCACTGCATTAGAACACCCTAGCACAGCATGTTGACATGTCATGCATCTCTGTTGCATTTGTTGCCGTGTATTTATTGTTTCTTCCCCCTCCTTCTCTCCCGATAGACCCCGAGACTGCCGACGACACTGCTGAGTACGACTACGTCGTCGACGACCAGACCCCTTCAGCAGAGCTTCCAGGCAAGCAAAACCCCCTTGATCATCCAGATATCGCCTACTCTTTCTCTCTATTGCTTGCATTAGAATTGCTTCTGTTGTTGCTTCGATAGCTCCTATTCTGATGCATAGCCTGTTTTCGTCGCCTACTGTTGATACCTTCCTGTTGTCCCATGATGCTTAGTTAGCTATGCCGTTGATCCATCTGTGGCCTTTCACCCTTGTCCGTATTCCATGCTTGTTATCGGGCCATGATCACTCTGGGTGATGATCACGGAAGTGTTTACATATTGCAATACTTTAACTGTTAAAGTCGGGCTGGCCCCAAGGGTGCCCGCGAGAGAATAACGTTGAAGACGGGTCGGCTCCAAGAGCACCCGCGAGTGATATTATGGCGGAACGACAGGGCAGGCGGAGACCACCTAGGAGAGAGGTGGGCCTGGTCCTTGGTCGTAGTCCGCGTGTTACCAAGTCGGAGCGACAGGGATCCTGTTCGTCTTCGCGAGTTACTAAATACGCCTAACGGATTTGGGTATTTGATCTGAGTAGGTCGCTGGCCTTATACGCACTACCACCACGTGGGATAATGGTTATGGGACCCTCTACGTCGTATGTATCAGCCGAAAGCTCTTTAGATGTCACAGCTCAGAGATGCGGGCTGATTGTTGGGGTGGGCTGGTTACGTCACTTGTGTATACAGTGTCGCGCCTGGGCCCCGACCACCCTCGCAACATGCAGGAGTGCAGAGGGCGATGGGCCCAAGACCCCTTCGCACTTAGGATTTAGACCGGCGTGTTGACCTCTCTGCTGAGCCTAGGTAGGACTGCGTCGTGTCGATTACCCGAGGCCGGGCATTACCCAGCAAGTGTGTCCGGCCAGATATGATCGAGCGTGTTGGGTAACAGTAGTGCACCCTTGCAGGGAAGTTATCTATTCGAATAGCCATGTCCACGGTAACAGGACGCTCGGAGTTGTATCCTGATCTACTACAACTACAAATGGATACTGTTACAATATTAAACTGTTACTACTGCTCTCGGGATCACTTTCTCACAGGGTAGTCGAGGAAGGATCCTAGGGCAATACTAAAATATGATTGAATATATATTATCTTGTTCTACTCTCTTCTGATGCTGCAAGATTGCTTCAAGATGCTAGTCTTCGTTAGGCTAGGCCTTTCCCCCCTGTATTCTGGCATTTCTACAGTTTAGTCCAAAGATATAGCCCCATTCCTTTGATACCGATGCATAATTAGCATAGTTCTAATGTCAGTCTTGCGAGTACTTTGGATGAGTACTCACGGTTGCTTTGCTATCTCTTTTCCCCATACCCGATTGCTGCGATCAGACGACGGAGCCCAGGAGCAGGAGTACCCCGGAGGCACCTACTACTACGTTGAGCCCGCCGACCAGGAGTAGTTCGGAGGCCCTAGGCAGGAGGCCTTCGCCTTTTCGATCAGTGTCGCTGTTTGTGCTAGCCTTCTTAAGGCAAACTTGACTAACTATGTCTATACCCAGATATTATTTGTTTGTATGACTTATGTATTCGGGTCCTCGTGACCCCTGGTTTGTAATATGAAGATTTATGTTTAAATTTGAGTTTAGAGTTGTGTTGTGATATCTTCCCGTGAGTCTTTGATCTCGATCGTGCACGTTTGCGTGTATGATTAGTGCACGGTCGAGCAGGGGTTTCACACAGGTCCATGTGCCATGCACCAAATTAGAGTGCACGACTGCACGGTAGACTCACCCCGGTCGTAGCGCCGTAGTAATGCTCAAGGAGCCGTCAAATCACAAAACCCCACCTTTCCAGCATTAGCAGTAAGCTCGACGGACGAAGCAGCAATATTTCACTCGACCTGAATCCCCTTCTCCCTCGTCTTCTTTTTCAGAGAAAACCACCTCTCGGCGATTGATTAGAGCTTTCTAATGGAGAACCAGGTACGAAATCTTCATCCATCCCTGATAAATCCTTGTCCCTTTGTCGCCGGTAATCCTAGGATGGCAACCGCCGCCGTTGATGTATTTTTCTTCGTACTGTATCTAGTGTGTTTCATTTGCAGTGCCCAAAGTGCGAGGACCCTATAGGTATCTGGGCCCTTGGCGAGACGGCAGACTTGTTCCTTCTCATCCTAACACAGGATTTCAAAAAGCACACGGTATGTTCCTAGAATCCTCTTTTCTATCCGGTAGGGTTGGGGTTTTTGAACATGCTGTCGACTAATTTGGAAATTTGGATTGCTATATTTGGATAAAAGGTACTAGTACCATGCTGAACACTAACGTGAAAGAGGAAATTATTTCTAGATTTGGATAGCGAATAAATTGTGTTCTCATATTATTTTTCCTGCAGTGCATCCCTTGCTCTGCCAGAACACATGTACTCAAGAAGGTCGGCCTTGCCATAACTAAATACACCAGTATAATGGTCACATTGGAGACATGCCATGGATATAAGTTCACAGTTGGGTTCATTAACCAAGAAGATCGCTCCTTTTTTTATGGCCAAACTTGGATAAACTTTGTCAAGTGTTACGGACTGAAAGTTGGCACACCAATGTTCATGGAAATAGCAGAACCTGGTCTTATCTTCCCACCGACCTTCCACCCCGACGTCGTTCCAGTGGTTCATCCATGTTAGTTTTGTATCTGGTTCTTGCATGTGGCCTCTTTTACTTTGTAATCCACCTATTCTGTCTAACTGATCACAATTTGACTTTAGAAGTAGCAACAATTTGTGATTCCCTTCTCTCACAATGATGCTACTTCTAACTAATATTTCTTATAATTGGTGACACGCGTAGGTTATTACAAAGTGTTGGACACTACTCGTCTGTTATTTGATAAGAACTCGACGGTTACTGATGGCACCGAAGTCGACTGGGACGACATCCACTAATTTCTACACTTTATTGATCATCTTGAGGACCTTGTGGGGCATTTCAATGGTGGAAGGCCACGTGGGATATGTGTGCCACTGGTGCACACGTTGAACATGTCCAATTGTGTCAAGAAACTGATGGTACGAGCTGTTTTCTGTTATATATGTTGTTCATAAACTCTTGCTTATACACAGTTTTACAGCTGTGTTCTTCTTCTTGAAATAGAAACTGCCCAGTTTTATTGTTCCTATACAGATGCCTGGCCATGGTCGACTAAGACTTGCGCTTGGTCACAACATGATGTTTATGTCGACCTACTCCATTTCCCTTAGAGGTGAAAAGATAATTATTCATGGGTGGTCTCAAATCATGAAGGCCCGACGATCTTGGAAAATAGGATAGAAGGTTATGTTCGTGCTTTTCCATGGCTCTAAAGCGAATATCATGTTTATTGACCATATTGCGAGATGAAGCCGCTTTCAGAAAGTTGTGGATGCGCGGGGTGGCTCCTGGGCCTTGTCCTGGGGATTGGTGGCCTCACCCTTCGTTAACAGTAGGCAAAGTAGCCCCGTTCAAGGCATGCCTTGTACGGTTGAACCTGTATAAGTACTCATACTACTTTCAGCTCTGGTTGTTAAGTGCTCCTGCTGCTTTCAGTTAACGTTGTTAAGTACTTGCTACTTTTAGTCTGCGTTGGTATTTCCCCGAAGAGGAGAGGATGATGCAGTACAGTAGAGATAAGTATTTCCCTCAGTTAAGAACCAAGGTTATCAATCCAGTAGGAGAACCAAGCAAAAATCCGTTAAGCGCACCTGCACACACAAGAGCAAACACTTGCACCCAACGCAAATAAGAGGGTTGTCAATCCTCTTAGCGGTTATTTGCAAGGATTAAATCTTATCGAGGTAAATAAATAAACTAAAATACTAATTAAAATAAAAGTAAATAAATTGCAGCAAGGTATTTTTAGGTTTTTTATATGATAAAGATAGACCCGGGGGCCATAGTTTTCACTAGAGGCTTCTCTCTCGAGCACAGAAACATACGGTGGGTAAACAAATTACTGTTGGGCAATTGATAGAAAAGCAAATAATTATGACGGATTCATGGCAATGATCATGTATATAGGCATCACGTCCGAGACAAGTAGACCGACTCCTGCCTGCATCTACTACTATTACTCCACTCATCGACCGCTATCCAGCATGCATCTAGAGTATTAAGTTAATAAAAACAGAGTAACGCCTTAAGCAAGATGACATGATGTAGAGAAGCAAATTCAAGCAATATGAATAAACCTCATCTTTTTATCCTTAATGGCAACAATACAAATACGTGTCATGTCCCCTTCTGTCACTGGGATTGAGCACCGCAAGATTGAACCCATCACAAAGCACCTCCCCCATTGCAAGATAAATCAATCTAGTAGGCTAAACCAAATTGATAGATCGGATAGAAATACAAATCTATATTTAATCATGCATAAAAGAGTTCAGAGAAGACTCAAATATTTCTCATGAATAATCTGATCATAAACTCACAATTCATCGGATCCCAGAAAACACACCACAAAAGAAGATTACATCGGATAGAACTCCAAGAACATCGAGGAGAACATGGTATTGAAGATCAAAGAGAGAGAAGCCATCTAGCTACTAGCTATGGACCCGTAGGTTTGTGGTAAACTACTCACAGATCATCGGAAGGGCAGCAAGGTTGATGTAGAAGCCCTCCGTGATCGATTCCCCCTCCGGCAGAGTACCGGAAAAGGCCTCCGGATGGGATTGCGGAAGACCAGAGGCTTGCGGTGGCGGAAAGGTTTTTTCTTCTAGCTCTTTGATGGTTTCTGAATATTTGTGAATTTATAGAAGCGGAATTAGGTCAAACGGAGCCACGTGGGCCCCACAAGGTAACACGGCGCGCCCCCTCCCCCCAGGCCGCGCCCTGTTGCCTTGCGAAGCCTTCATGAGGCTTCTGGCCTCCTCCCAAAGCTACCAAGGTCTCTTTTGTCCAGAAAAAAATCTCCAAAAAGTTTCGTGGCATTTGGACTTCGTTTGGTACTGATTCTTTGAAAAGCCAAAAACAAGCAGAAAACAGCAACTCGCACTGGGCACTAGGTTAATAGGTTAGTCCCAAAAAATGATATATAATTGCATATAAAAACATCCAAGATTGATACTATAATAGCATGGAACAATCAAAAATTATAGATACGTTGGAGACGTATCAATACTCTTGCTGCTTGTACACTCTGTCGTGTTTCTTCAGTCTCTTCTTCCTGCAGCCGCCAAAACCAAACCAGCGCCGGCGGGGCCGCCAGCTCCCGCCTCCCACGGCTGGCTGCGCCTCCGCGCACGCATCGCCGCCCTACCGTCTCCTAAATCGTTAACGGAGACGTCAGCCCCACCCAGCACCTGAACCAGTCAACCCTCGTACTCCCCTTTGCCCGTGACTTCACTGCCGCATCTTCCCTGGCTCCTGTTCGTTCCCGTCCGAGGCCTCGCCATCGTCCACCGCGCGCCTTGGTGCGGTCGCCGCGTCGCCGCCGTCTAGCATTGTCAACATGGTCAACAAATGAGAGGAATCGGGAGAGGACTGTACATGGATAGGATGACAGTAGGGACCCACCATGTCCATGGCCGTACGCAAGCAAGTGCCTCATTGTTAAAAGCAAAAAAGAAAATGCTTCCTCGTAGTGGTCTGCTGACATCTGGGACCCACGACATTGTCAGCGTATAGCCAATAGACAAGAGAACCGCACAAGAGCGGCCGACACCTGGGACCTAGCAGCTGTAGCAGTTTTTTTGTTATTGTTGACACGGAGCAGGGTATCAACTGGGCTGTGGCCCGTCCAGCCCAGGCTTCTATTTTACGTTTACCACATGACCAGCCCAGCTATTTTTTTCTTTGTGAAAATGGCTAGCCCAGTTGTTTTTTTTTCCTGATGAATACCCAATCGAGGCCAACCCAACCGAGGCAAACTTGTTTTTCTCCGCCCTGCTGGGCTGCAAATCTTTCAAGATGGCTGCAAATCTTTAAAGTAATATGAAATGGGCTGTAAATATAAAAAAACACACAACAAATTGGCAATTACTTTCAAATTTCTAATTTTTTTCACATTTTCAGATTTCAAATTTCATTGGTTTTTAACCTAATTTAAATATATTTTGAAATTACTTTAAATATGGCTCGACATTTCACGATTAAAAATAGTTTGGACCCCACCGAAATATGCAAAATTTTGTTTAAATTTTTAGCCCTGGTCCTGGCCAACAAAAAGAAAATGGACTGCAATAAATTGCATAAGAATTTGCAAATGAGCTGTAAATTATTTTAAAAAATAGCAAATGGGTTGTATGCTGTCCGCCACAGATTGGGAGGCTGACTTGTGGGCCTATTAAATTGACGCGTATGCAAGAATTCTTTACTTATTATATATTAGTCAACTAACGATTCTAGCAGAAGTGACCGTTGGATGTCAATCCAACGGCCATTGTGCTTCTTCAATCTCTGATCTTCTTGCTCCAGCCGCCCATCCAGCACCGGCGGGACCGCCTGCTCCCGCCTCCCGTGGCCGGCTATGCTGCCGCGCAGGCCTCACCGCCCCCTCCTACTCGCACCGCTGGCCAGGCCATCCCTCTACTCACCCACACCTCCTGTTATTCTCCGGTGACAGAGGCCTCACACCGCAGCCGAACCAGTCAACCCTCGTACTCCCCTCAGCGTGGGCATCCACTGATGTGGCTTTGCTGGCTCCGGGTCGTTCCCTTCCTGGGCCTCACTATCGTCCACCGCATTGGTGCTCTCGGCACAGCGTGGTCAACGTGGTCAACAAACAATAGCCATCGGAAGAGGGATTTACGTGGAGAGGCTGACAGTAGGGACCCACATGGTCCATGGCCGCATGCAAGCAAGTTTCTCCTTATTACGTGAAAAAAATGATTCCTTCCCCTGACAGATTGGAGCCACCAGCCATATCTTCGCACGGAAGGAAGTGCCTCCTTATTACGCGAAAAAACGATTCCTACCAATGACAAGTGGGACCCATCAGATTGGGAGGCTGACTTGTGGGCCTACTAGGTTGACGCGTACGCAGGGCTTCGTCAACTTAGTCAACAAACGATTCTAGCAGCAGTGACCGTTGGATGCTAATCCAATGGCCGTGCTGCTTCTTAAATCTCTGATCTTCTTTCTCCAGCCACCCAAACCAGCGCTGGTGGGACCGCCTGCTCCTGCCTCCCGTGGCCGGCTGTGCTGTCGCGCAGGCCTCACCGCCCCACCCTACTCCCACCACTGGCCAGGCCTTCCCTCTACTCACTCACATCCCCTGTTATTCTCCGTCGATGGCAGCCTCACACCGCAGCTGAACCAGTCAACCCTCGTACTCCCATCCGCGTGGGCATCCACTGCCATGTCTTCCCCGGCTCCACGTCGTTCCCCCTCGCCATCGTCCACCGCCTTGGTGCTCTCGGCGCGGCGTAGTCAACGTGGTCAATGAACGACAGCCATCGGAAGAGGACTGTACGCGGTGAGGCTGACAGCTGGACCCACCAGCTACATCTTCGCACGCAAGGAAGAGCCTCCTTATTATGCACAAAAAAATGATTCCTCCCCCTGACAGCTGGGACCCACCTGCTATATCTTCGCACGCAAGGAAGTGCTTCCTTATCCTCCCTGACAGCAGGGACCCGTCCGGTCGAAGCGTACGTAGCGTTGTCTGTCTGGTCGCGAACGTGTACGTACATACTAGTCGATCGGTCTTTCTGCAACGATGAACCGTGGGCGTGTAAGGAGCGGCACGTGTCGTAGTAGAGCCCCCGACGTAGCAGTTCAGGCAGCCCCGTCTAAATCGTGTACACGTACGTACAGCCGCACAACAAAAAATATGGCCACGTACGTACATATACGGGCGGGGTCTCGAACGCATACTCGCGCATATGTACGGCCAGGGCTCGTGTACATGAAGAGAGGCAACGGACGGCAGCAACGGCCTCCTGTTCATCGACAGCCAACCGGCTGGGTCGGAACGGAGGAAACAGCATCGTGTTCATCAGGAGCCAAGCATCTGGGTCGGAACGCGTCCTGTTCATCGGGAGCCAACCGGCTTGGACGAAACAGCCAAAACGGGGTCATGTTCATCGACTCGGGGTCTGGCGTACCACAAAACGGAGGAAATGGCCTTTTGTTCGAGCGCCTACGGTCGAAACAGGGTCCTGTTCATCGGCTGGGGGTCTGGCGTACCGCAAAATGGAGGAAACGGACTTCTGTTCGAGCGCCTACGGTCGAAACGGGGTCCTATTGATCGGGAGGGCTCTAGCGTACCGCAAAACAGAGGAAACAGACTTCTCCCCAACTGCCTATGGTCGAAACGGGGGTCCTGTTCATCGGGAGGGGTGTGGCGTACCGCAAAACGGGACTCCACGGGCTACTGTTCATCCACGGTCGACCTCCCTCCAGCCTCCACCAGCTACTGTTCATCCACCGTCGACTTCCTCCAGCCTCCACCGGCTACTGTTCATCCAGCCTCCATGGGGTCCTGTTCATCCACCCCCAACCGGCTGGCCTCCTTGGGGTCCTGTTCATCCAGCGCCAACCACCTTCACACGGCCAGGGTACTGTTCATCCACAGCCAACCCACTGGCTGGGGTGGGGCATACGAGCGGGCATCAGCAACGGGAACTGTTCATCCACAGCCAACCAACCGGCTAGGTCAACTCACCACGTCTCGCGCAAGGGGCTCGATCAATGCGTCTCGACTCGTTCTACGTATCACGCGCGTGGCAGCAACGGGCACTGTTCATCGAGAGGCAACCCAACCGGCTACGTCTCGCACGTACGGGGGCTCGACCGTCTTCAGTTAGCAGCGAAGGAATCGCTCGGATTCAGTTAGCAGCGAAGGGATCGATCGGCTTCAGTACGTAGCTAGTGCGATTGCTCGGGTTCAGTAAGCGAATGCCTCACTCGGGTTTAGTTAGCGAACGCCTCGCACACACGCCCGCATACGAGAGAAACGCGCAAACCACACTGCATCGCTCGGCCCCGACCACCCACCGTAACCGGGAATTCCCCAAAAATTTCCTCGGCCTCACTTCTACCACAATTTTTTACATCATGGACGGCCCAAAGAATGTCATGCGGCTGCGTCTCCGGCCCGCCTACGACGAAAAACCCATTTTCTGTCATAATTTTTTGTCGTAGAAGTAGGAGCCCACCACATCTATGATGATACGTGTTTTTGTCACAATTATTGTCATAGAAGTGTCACAACCATGACAGAAAAAGTTTTCGTTTGGGCCATAATGTCACGGATGTGTCTCTTTTTTGTAGTGGAGGCAGCGGCGACACACCTCGTGGCGGATCCATGCGCCATTTGGGCGGACGCAATGGGTTCCCGACGGAAGGAGTCCGAGCGCTGCCGTTGGGAGGCCTCCTCCCGGGAGCGGCGGAGCACAAGTCGGGCGGTCATCTCCTCCTCGGGGCCGCGTGGGATGAGCTCGGGGTCAACGGATCTGGAGATGTAGGACTCGGATCCACTGCCCGCCATGCTGGAGAAGGCCGAAGATCGCCGGACGGGAGCATGGGTGGCGGAGTGGAGTGGCTAGTGTTTGGTCCGGGGATCGGATGGGGACGAATATATGTCGGGTCGTGTGGACCAGCGTGGGCCGGATCCGACGTGGCGGACACGCCATGTCACGCCCGGGACACCCCATATCCACCCCATATTTGGGCTGGATATGAGGGGTGCCGGCCAGCTGATACGTCTCCAACGTATCTATAATTTATGAAGTATTCATGCCATGTTTACAACAATTTTATATGGTTTTGGTATGATTTGAATGGAACTAACCCGGACTGACGCTGTTTTCAGCAGAACTACCGTGGTGTTGTTTTTTGTGCAGAAATAAAAGTTTTCGGATTGGGCTGAAAATTTACGATGATTTTTTATGGACAAAAAGAGACCCCCGAAGCTTCAAGGAAGTGCCAGAAGAGCCACGAGGGCATGACAAGCCTGGGGGGCGCCCCCCCTAGGGTGCGCCCCCCAAGCTTGTCGCTCCCTCGTGGACCCCCCTGACGTGAATCCAACGCCAAATATTCCTATAAATATAGAAAACCCCAAAACTAAACCTAGAACTTCCACGCCGCAAGCCTCTGTACCAAAGCGATCTCATCCGGAGCCCTGTTCCGGCACTCTGCCGGAGGGGGAAATCATCCCGAAGGCCATCTTCATCATCCCGGTGGTCTCCATGACGAGGAGGGAGTAGTTCACCCTAGGGGCCGAGGGTATGTATCAGTAGCTATGTGTTTGATCTCTCTCTCTCTCTCGTGTTCTTGATTTGGCACGATCTTGATGTGCCGCGAGCGTTGCTAATATAGTTGGATCATATGGTGTTTCTTCGCTCTCTATCTTCTTGTGATGAATTGAGTCTTTCCCTTTGAGCTTTCGTTATTGTCGGATTGAATACTTTGGAATTGAGAACACTTGATGTATGTCTTGCATGTGGATACCCGTGGTGACAATGGGGTATTGTATTGAGTCACTTGATGTATGTTTTGGTAATCAACTTGCGGATTTCCGTGACCTTGGGGTAATCTAGGCACATAGGTTGATACACGTTTTCATCCTCCTTTCTCCGGTAGAAACTTTGGGGTACTCTTTGAGGTTCTTTGTGTTGGATTGAATATTATGAATCTGAGATTGTTTGATGCATATCGAATAATTCACTCACGGATACTTGTGGTGACATTGGAGTATCTAGGTGACATTAGAGTTAATTGATGAGTATCACATGGTGTTATTTTAGTACAAACTATAGGGCTGTTTGTGACACTTATAGGGATGGCTCAATAGATTGATCGGAAAAGATAACTTTGACGTGGTTTCGTACCCTACAACAATTTCATCTTATGTTCTCCGCTAGATAAGAACTTTGGAGTGATTCTTTGTCGCACGTTGAGGGATTATTATATGATTCAATTATGTTAGCATTGTTGAGAGATTGCACTAGTGAAAGTATGAACCCTAGGCATTTTTTTCAAGCATTGCAATACCGTTTGTGCTCACTTTTGTTACTTGCTACCTTGCTGTTTTTATTTATTCAGATTATAAAAACCTATATCTACTATCCATACTACACTTGTATCACCATCTCTTCGCCGAACTAGTGCACCTATACAGTTTACCATTGTATGGGGTGTGTTGGGGACACAAGAGTTTGCTTGTATTTGGTTGCAGGGTTGTTTGAGAGGGACCATCTTCATCCTATGCCTCCCACGGATTGATAAACCTTAGGTCATCCACTTGAAGGAAATTTGTTACTGTCCTACAAAACTCTGCGCTTGGAGGCCCAACAGAGTCTACAAGAATAAAGTTGCTTAGTAGACATCACCAGCCCAGGCATTTGAGGCCGGTTGAGGCGCCCGTCTGGGTCGGGTTTTTTTGACCGGTCAATGACCGGGCCATCCGCCCGGGCGTTTGAGGGGACTTTGAGGTGCCCGGCTGTAGATGCTCTTAGATAGCAAGCACTACACCCTACACATGCATATCTGTAGTATGGGAAGCGGAAAGTAAACTACATGCAAGTGCAAGAATATAAGGAGTAGAGTTTAGGAAAGTTTGCAAATGAAGGGTAACATGAAGATTTTTCCCGCGGCTCCGATAGGTGGTGCTATTGTACATCCACGCTGATGGAGGCTTCAATCCCAAGGGGATAACGGCTGCGCGAGTCCACGGAGGGCTCCACCCACGAAGGGTCCATGAAGAAGCAACATTGCCTATTCCACCATGGCTTAAGCCCACGAAGGACTAGCCTCACTCGGGTAGATCTTCACGAAGTAGGCGATCTCCTTGCCCTTACAAACTCTTGGTTCACTCCACACGATTTGAAGGCTCCCAAGTGACACCTAACCAATTTAGGAGACACCACTCGCCAAAAGGTAATAGATGTTGTTGTTGATGATGAACTCCTTGCTCTTGTGATTCAATACATAGTCTCCTCGACACTACTCAAACACCCTCTCACGTATTTGGCTATGTGACAAGAGGAATTTTTGTGGAAAGCAACTTGAGGGGGCTAGAGATCAAAGTTCTATGGTTGGAGTGGAAGGCCATTGATCTCAACACAAGAATAGGTGGTTCTCTCTCAGAAAATGGATATGGGAAGTGCAAGCTTCAAACTGGTTGCTCTTTGGGAGTTGGTGGATGGTGGGGGGTATATATAGCCATCACCAAAAATCCAACCGTTACACACCTTTATGCACACTTCGGTGGGACTGTGTGAAACCACTCGGTGAGACCGACCTGTGCAAAAGGTTTGAACTTTAGGCTTCTCGGTGAGACCGGATGAAACCTCTCAGTGGGACCGAGTCAAGCTTACCTAAGCACATTCCACACTTTGGTGTCACCGACTGAAATCATTCGAAAATTTCGATTGAATTTCAGTTGGCAACAGAAGGTTGGCAAGTGCTCTTCGGTGAGATCGAGATGCTAGGGTGTAGGCAGTGGCTATGTCAAGTGTATCTCGGTGGATTTGGAAGAGTGTGTATCATTGGGACCGCAATAAACTTTAGGGTATTGGACATAGTTGATAGTGAGAGTGTGACTGAGATTTTGGAGCAATATCTCTAGGCATTAAAGGAGTTAGACCATCATCAAAACCTCATCCCGTTTTAATAGTATTGCCTTTCCTATGGACTCAATGTGATCTTGGATCATTTAAATAAAGATGTAGAGTCTTGAAGCTTTACCAACACTTGTCCTTAGCATCTTGAGGGGTCCACTTCACATTCCAAGGGTTTGCCTAAGTTGAACGCTTCCTGAAATATACTCAAGGAAAACATTAGTCCAGCACCATGTATGTTAACATGAATTACCAAAACCACCAAGGGAGTGAATGTGTTTTCAATCTCCCCCTTTTGGTAATTGATGACAACATACATCAAAGCTTCAAAATGAAGGATATAACACGGGTATATTAAAGCTTCGAAGGACATGAAACATGTACAAGCTCCCCCTACGACTGTGCATATTTAGAATTTTGCGTTTGGAATGCAAATACACAGTTTAATAGGTAAAGAGACTCTTCCATGTTACATGAAACTTGGCAACATGCTTCAGAGCAAATGATGGAAATAAGAGCATTCAGGAGTATATGATTCCTACTTGCAAACAAGTATTTACAACAAGATGGAGTCATGATACCACTGAAAGAGATGCATACACTTACCTTGAGGTACTAGACATCAAACCTAAAGAGACAATTTTGAGAAAAAAGGTTAGATAACACAAGAAATTCTCTTCAAGAGGATGTAAGAACTCCAAGAACAGCAAGTTTGGGATTATATGCCTAAGGATATCACTAAAAAAATGCATGTTCCCAAAACAAGAATCAACAAGGATTTGCGATAAGAACTTAATTTGTCTCCCCCTAAATATTGAACTTCCTCTCCCCCTATATGAATAAATGTTGCAACGGGAGTAGGTGGGGCTGAGACAAGATCAGAGCACAGAAGATCATAAAATGGATCACCAAGAAAAATAATTATCCAAACATGTGTTCATATGTTTCACCCCCATTGGAAATATATGTCTCTCTCCTTATGTTCATCTATTAATATGCTTTGAAGCATTTAGATCTATGATTTGCATTTCTCTCTTTCTTTAGATGAGCTTTGATGTGCATTTCTCTCCCCCTTTGACATCAATTTCCAAGAAGGGTTTATGCCTCTTGTTTGTATAGGTTAGTAAGAAAGGTCCTGGATAAGCACATTAAGCAGAATGATAGCTAAGAATGCTTTAGAGGAAGGATAATTGATTAGAGCTAGAAAAGATTTTATAACAATTTTCTTGACAAAATATTCTTTTTCTTGTTCACTTCGGTGTCTCAAAAAAAATTCAACCGGAAATTCTGAAGCTAGACAGAGACTTGGAACTTCTGGTTGATCACTTCGGTATCACCGAGCCAGTTCTTATCGGTCAGACCGAAGAACTGCTATGCATTTAGAATTTTGACTTGGTGTCACCGAAATGTTTTGATTGGAGAGACCGATTGAACAACAGAAAGAGAGTTGTCAAGACTCACCTCACTTGCATTTAGGCCACCGAAAGATTTAGAGGGAATTTTGATAAGATTTGCAATGAATTGACATAAGAGTTCTCACTTGTTTGAGCGATTTGTCCCTCAAGATGGTCTCAGATGAAAGAACGTTCAACATGAGATTTCTTCGCCTCGTCGATACAGACAACTTTGCTTGTTGGATCATTTTGATCCAAGGTCGTATGTGGCTCGTGGGTCCCAAAAACTGAACTGTTGTCTCAGGCCCACGTGTAATCCGAGTTCAGTTAGTTTTGGAAAGATTTGAACATGATTTGTAGTCATTTTCTTGTACGGAAAGTCTAGCCGCCTCATATATAGATGAGAGGTGATGGCTGATTGAACAACACACAATCGATAAATCAATCTACCACTTTTTACCTTTACCTTTTCCTTCTCCGTTGAATTTTCTTTTCTTTCTTCGTTGTTCTTCGTTTGCAGGGCAGCGAACCTCGAGGCCCTATGGGTGATTACGTCTACCTAGGGCAGCCCATAGCCGTCGTGCGCCTTGACGGGGTCCCCCGGGCATGTGGGGTTTTGGGTCCTTGAAAGACCTCGCAGATGTGTCTTGTGTGTCGCGCTCCCGGCGAGGCTCCTCCTGCGGCGTGTCCTACATATTGCGTTTGACGCTTGAGGTACCAAGTGACGTGTTCGTGTGCGGACTCACCTTTTGGCGACTCCGCTGGGGACGAAGCTTCGATCGATCCATTGTGATTGTTCTTGCTACAAAGAGATCGTCATCAAGTTGCTGCAATCTACAAAGATAATATGAATGCACAATTCACCTACGTAGATGCAAATAATTCATAAGTTGTTGCTAAATTGTTTAATCAGCATGATCTATCGGCTAGACCTAGTTATATCAATCATGCATCTAGTCAGTGGCGGAGAACGGACAAAAGTTGAAATAGGGTGGGCTTTAACCACTCGCCACCGGCAACGCCGCCGCGCCGATGCGGCGCCATGCACCCTGCCTGCATCGGGCAGATCAAGGTAGGGCGGCCGCCAACCCTTGCCCTACTAGGTACTCGGCCACTGCATCTAGTTACATGCAAATGACGATGCAAAATAATTTAAATGCTTCAAATTCTTAGAGCAACTCCAACGGGGCGACACAAACTGTCCGCGCACATCCGTTTGGGTCAAACCTGACCAAAACGCCGGACCAACGCGCAGACCCAAACCCAAAACGCGTCCGCTCGGTGTCTGTCTGGACGCATTTCAGGCCCAAATTTGCGCTCGGTTTGCATCTAGGCAGACACGAAACGAACGCGCCGCGCGTCCTCTCAGTGTCCGCGGCGGCCCCACCTGTCGGCCGCCCAACCACTGCCCGCGGTCGTATTAAATGCGACCACCTACCTTGGGCCCGCCTGGCAGTGGGTGGAAGCCGTGGGTCGCCGTCCTTTTTAATGCAAGCGTGCGGGGGCTCCGGCCTCATCCACTTCCCTCCTCCCGTCCACATCTAGCCAAGCTTGCCCCCTCGCCGGTGACAGCCAAACCCTAGCTCGCCATGGGGTTCTTCAGCAAGGGCAAGGGGAAGCTCTGCCCTGGCGCCAGCTCGTCCCGCGCGCCTCCCCCGCTGCCGCCGCCTCGACGCGACGGGCCGCCACGGGAAAGGGAGCGGCTGTACATACCGGTGCACCAGGCGTGGTGGCAGTGGCAGTACCGGCAGCCGCTGCCCTACCCAGATGTCAACCTGCCCCATGGCTGGCATCTAGACCCGCAGCGCATCCCGGTGCCGCGCTCGCCGCGTGCGCACGCCGAGGAGGTGCGCAAGCGCCGCGAGCTCCTTATGCCGGAGCAGTGTCGTCTCCCTGCGTACGCGTCAGACTCTCCCTACTGGGAGGTCTGGTTTGCATTGGAGCACGAGGAGGAGCGCCGTCGCGGCGTGCAGGTCAACCCCGGCATCTCGTCGCCGCCACCAGAGGTCAAGCCGGAGGAAGAGGAGGCGGAGGCCGCCTACCAGGCCGCGCTCGAGGCGGCCCTGCAGCGCGCGCTGGAGGAAAGCCGTCTCGAGTAGGACGCGCACTTGGAGGCCCTCGCCCTGTCGGCGGCGGGGGACTCCGTCCACACTCTCCTCTACCCTCTCCCCCCCTCCCCGCCGCCGCCGCCTGTCCTCAAGCCCACACCCACGCGTGAGCGCTCGCCGCTGCCGCCCACTTGGCCGGAGGAGACATACTCATGGACCGACGGCCTCCGCGAGTGGGTGAGCGCGCCTCCCGTCCACTTCGCCGCGACGCCGGAGGAGGAGGCGGCCCACCACGAGTGCTGGAAGCAGCACTGGCTGGCGGAGGAGCGTGCCGACGGCGAGCGGAAGATCCAGTGGGAGCGCGAGGAGGAGGAGGAGCGCGCCCGCTGCGGAGCAATGCCGGCGCCGCAGCAGATGCCGGAGGAGGCGGCGTTGGCGGCGTGGCAGACCGCTTTCCCCTGGGCTGGGCCGCCGCCATTAATGTTCAAGTAGACTTTGGCCGGCGGTTGACCGGCCATTAATGTTTAATTATGTTTATTTCAGCCGCATGTTTTCGAAGTTTTTTTTTGGACGCGGGGAAAATGGGTCGGCCACCCGTTGGGCGCACCAGCTGACCCAAACCAAAAAATGGACGCGCCCGTTCGCTCGTCCGACCCAAACGGACAAAAAGGGGACAAAACGCGCGTTCGTTTGGGTCGCCGCATTGGAGTTGCTCTTATGATACTACTAGATGATGCCCCACGCGTTGGTGCAGGAATCATGTTAAAATAAACGCGTAAATAGTTTCTACAAAAACATCTAAAACTAATGAAAAACAGGTGATTTGGATAAATTAAAAATATGAAGCGATTGCAGTTACAAGAATGTCATTTCTATAAAAATGTGAAGGGTCAACTACATAGATATGCTGCAGTCGCCCAACACATATATTATCAATACAAATCTAATGAAAAAAATAGCTTGTGAATACAATTAACATGCGTGAATTTATGATGTGGGAGCGTTGCATGCATAGAGTAATGAAAGAAAACTATAATTTATGACTTGCATGCATGGGTTGCGTATGTGGCATGGTTGCATGACTAGGAAAACTAGGTAGTAGGTTGTCTTTTTTCCTCTTATAAGGCGGTAGGTTGTCTAGAAATAGAAGATGCTACTTATTTTTGTATAATCTTGTATTAAGATGGGTCATTTAATGGACATGAAGTCACTTGGTATTGAACCATTGGGCTGGGTCTATGCCCGCGAACAGCCCATTCTGTTCTGTTCACGAGCATAGACCCATCAGGCCCCAACTACATCCCTTCACCATTTTCATCTCCTCTTCCTATGTCATCGTCCTTCTAAGAGAAAAGAAAAAAAGTACTCATATGATTTTTTTTTGAGCAAAAGAGGGGTTTTGAACCCTCCGATTTCATTAACGAAACCAGCAGAAGACAAGTCCCAAAAGTAAAACGTAACCCCGTCTGTTAAGCAGGTTCACGACGAGCTAGTCTCCCAACATAAACTGCCACATCACAGACCAAATATTACAACCGAAGCAGGGAAATAAAGGAGGAGGGGAGAGCAAATTCTACACAGGTGAAACGGCAGAAGATCGAAGAACATCCAGCTACTCTCCTGATTAGCAAAGTCGCTGGATCCCTGGCCTCCACCCCTGAGACGCCTTGTAGATCTCATTTGCCACCCGCTCGATTAGCCTTGCTCCCAACATCAGTAGCTTTTGGTCTGGTTTTTTTTTCTGCAAAACAGCCCAGTCATTAATCCAATTGCACATCATTCTAATTAAAATCATGGGATCATGAATCTTTTTCGCTCTAAAAATGATATCATTTCTGCATTTCCAAATTGTCCAAAAAATGGCAGAGATCCCCACAAGAACTAATTTCTTCTCGTTTTTATTAAAGGTTCTTATCCAAATGCCTAAGCATCCAGTCAACCCCACAGGAGTTGTTCTGAGATCAAAATCACATTTGATTAAGCTCCATATTAGTCTAGCCGCGGAGCAATCAAAGAATAAATGATCAAGAGTTTCTTTTTTACCACAGAAAACACATTCTTCCCTCCCTTTCCATCCTTTTTTGATCAGATTGTCTTTGGTCAGAATACTTTTTCTAGCAACCAACCAAAAAAACATTCTGATCTTAGCAGGCACTCGAATTTTCCACAAAAAATTGTGCGGGAAGCCTGTGTTCGTATTGATCAAAAAAGAATATAAGGACTTAACATAAATTTTTCCATCTTTAGTCAGCATCCAAACAGGAGTATCCTTACCCTCGTACATCCTAACCTCTTCACATCTAGCCTTAAGGCTGTTCCACAGACACAGACTATCTCCTGTGATGGTTCTTCTAAATGTAAAATTATCCCAGCCTTTCTCAATCGCCTCAGCTACAGAAATATTGTGGTCAAAACTAATGTTGTAAAGTCTGGGATAGGCTTCTTTCAATGGTTTAGAGCCCACCCACCAATCTTCCCAAAATCTAGTGTTATTCCCATCACCTAGCTTCTTCTTAACATGTTGATAATATAGGTCTTTCACCTTAAGTAAACTGCCCCAGAATTGGGAGTCCCCCGGTTTTTTAGTAATCCCAGAGATGCATTTGCCATTAACATATTTGTTAAGCAAAACATTGGTCCAAATCCCCTCTTCTGTTTCTAGTTTCCATAGCCACTTAGCTAGAAGGGCTTTGTTCATCATGTCTAAATCTAAAATGCCTAGCCCTCCTTGGTCCTTTGGGAGACAGTAGGTCTTCCAGTTTACCAGGTGGTATTTTTTCTTATCCTCATTTTCTTGCCAAACAAGTCTAGCTCTAAAGAAATCTGCCTTCTTTCTAATTCCAACAGGAAGAGGATAGAAGGACATCATAAACAAAGGAATATTAGTAAGACATGATTGGGCTAGAGTAACCCTGCCTGCCATATTCAGAAGCCTCCCTTGCCAACAAGCACATCTCTTTTCAATTTTCTCAGTCACAGATTTCCAAAATTTATTTCCCAACCTGACGTCAGAAACAGGTAGGCCTAGGTATTTTAGTGGCATTCCCCCCACTGGGCATGTAAAGATCTCCTGATATTTATCTACTTTATTTTTAGCCTCCCCAAAAAGCAGGAGTTCACTCTTATGAAAATTGATGGTAAGTCCTGACATCTGTTCAAAGGCTGTCAAAATAAATTTCAAGTTTTTTGCACTTTCTTCATCATCTTGGATTAGGAAAAATAGTATCATCAGCATATTGTAGCATGTTAACCCCATTATTCCCTACCTCATTCAAGACCCCCTTCACAAACCCCTCCTGCCTGGCTTTGTCTAAGATTATAGCCAAAACATCTGCATCTAAATCAAATAAGAGAGGAGACATAGAGTCCCCTTGTCTCAACCCTTTGTGAATTTTAAAATATGGTCCTATAACATCATTAATTTTTACTCCTACCTGCCCCCCAATCATAGTGTGCATCACAAGATCACACCACTTGTCAGGGAATTGTTTTAGTTTCAACATTTGGTAGATAAATGGCCATTTGATTTTATCATATGCTTTCTCAAAGTCTACTTTGAAGAGAAGTGCACTTTGTTTTTTATGATGGATAGTGTTTAGTGCTTCATGAAGCACCACCACCCCTTCCATTATGTATCTCCCCTTGACAAAAGCTGTTTGTGTAGGGGAAATAACAGGTTTAACCACTTTACTTAACCTGTTCATCAATACTTTGGTGATAATTTTGAAACTGACGTTCAGAAGACAGATGGGTCGAAATTTTTGAATTTGTTTAGCATCTTTGACCTTCGGAACCAAGGTGATAATGCCGTAGTTTAGTCTGGATATGTCTAGTTTTCCAGAATGGAAGTCATCTAGAAGATTTTTCAAATCCCACTTCACATCTTCCCAAAAGTGCTGATAGAAGTCTACAGGTAGACCATCAGGTCCAGGGCTTTTATTTTTTTCCATACCAAAGACCACTTCATGCAGTTCTTCCATAGTGAAAGGTTCTATCAACATCTCAGCCTGTTCACTAGAAATCCCAGGTGCATTTTGAATGTTCAGATTCACAGTAGATTTTTCTGGATGTCCAAAAAGATTTTTATAAAAATTTGTAGCATATTTAAGTAGATCATCATCCCCCTCAATTTCCCCCTCATCTTGTATAAGAGAGAAAATTTTATTTTTTCTTCTTCTCCCATTCACTTTGGCATGGTAATATTTAGTATTGCTATCTCCATCTTTGATTTCTTTGTCTTTATACCGCTGCAGCCATTTCATCTCCTCTTGTTTGAGGAGTCTATTCAACTGAGCTCTCAATTCTTTTTGTTCATTTCTGTCATAAGCAGATAGCCCCATTATCTCTGCACGTTTATCTATTCTGTCCAGTTGTAAAAGTATCTCCCTTTTGAGTTTTCTATACCAAGCATCAGAATTTAGAACCCAACCCCTGGTTTTTTTCCTCAGAATTCTAAGTTTTTGCTGCCATCTTTCTATATGGCTTCCAAAAACTGGAGTGTTCCAGGTTTTAGAAATAAACTCTTTGAACCCATCTCTTAGCATCCAAGAGTTTTCAAATCTGAAAATAGGAGGAGTGTGTTTTCTCTCCCCTGTATCTATAATAAGAGGAGTATGGTCAGACAGCTCCCTTTCTAATGCATGAACCACTGACAAGGGATAATGATCTTCCCAGTCTGGGCAAATGAGGATCCTATCCAGTTTTTCAAAAGTGGGATCACTCTGATTATTATCCCATGTATAGTTTCTCCCATTAAGAGGGAGTTCTCTTAGGCCAACATGTTCAATAATCGCATTAAAAACAAAACTCCAGTGGTTATTCCCACTAGGTTTGTTTTTATCACTGCTTTTCCTGATGATGTTGAAGTCACCTCCTATCATGCAAGGAACAGCAGCATTATTTTGATAAATTCTGGATAATTCTGCTAAATATGCAGCTTTTCCAGTCTCCTGAGCATCACCATAAACCACTATCAAATTCCATTCAAACTTAGCTTTTTTATCAAATAGCAAAATCCTAATACAATAGATACCAATTTCAGTGTTAATAATATCAAAGTTATCTCCGTTAATACCCACCAAGATTCCCCCAGATCTCCCTCTCGCTTGAGACCATTTCCAAACAAAATTTCGACCCCCACACAGACTATGAAGGTCATTTCTAGAAAACTCAGCTTTGATGGTCTCTTGAATGCCCACAAAATCTAATTTCTTGTCACTAATGATTTCTCTAATAAAACTTTTTTTGATGTCCTGACCAATCCCCCTAACATTCCAAAACATTCCTATCATTTTTTCTTTTTTTTTCCTTTTAACTCCACCAATCCACACAGCAGACTTCACACAGGAACCTCCTGGTGAGCTACTGTTATTTTTCCTTCCACTAGCAAAAATGTTTTTGAGATGAGTCAGGTAATCTAACTCTATCTCAGCATCAGAATAATCATCATCAGAGCAAAGCTCTTCCAAATTTACGTCTCCAGTGTCAATGAGCTCATTATGTTTATCCTCCTCCTCTTTATATTTTTTAGCAATATGTTGGTGATAGAAGTCTTTTCTACATTGTTCCATTTTAGCAATCATGTCCAGATTATGGTCTATCATATCAATAGAGCACCTAAGTCTATACCAATTTTATCAGCCATGTAAAAAAGAGAAGCATTCTCATTGTTAAGTTCAGAATCCATACCATAGTTATCTTTTGCAGCAACTCTTTCTTTAGCCAGCTCCTCAATTTTAGCATCTTGTTTGTCAACCAGCCTGCCACATCTCCTCAAATTCTCTTCCATGCTATTATCAGTCTCTTTTTCTTCCCCAATATCACTAGTCTTCACTCCCACTTTCGTTCCAAAAGAAACTGATTCTTGACTGGCATTGTAGTCCACATGTTCAATGTACTTGTTATTCCCTTCTTCTAGTTTGTCACTTTCCACTTTCTCCAAGTCATCACCAGTGATGTCCTCTAATTCATTGTCTCTGGCTTCCCATATTTCTATTTTTTCCACACATCTAGCAATTATCCCTTGCTGTTCATTGACCAGAGCCAGCAGATGTTTCCTCTCTTTTTCCAGTTCCATAATCTTTGCTTCTTCTTTGGCTTTGAGAGCAATATGTCTAGCTTTGTCCTCCTCCAGATCTTGAATTCTCTTCATCACCATATTAAGATCAGTTTCAACTTTCACTCTTATCATTTTTTCTTTGTTGTGATCTTCCTGTACTTTTCTCATTTCCTCACTTCTTTTCTTAAACTCTTCAAACTGAGCCAAACTCACACTTCCAAGGGTAACAACTTCTTTAGCATCTCCAGGTTGCCCCTCTGCACACTTTTGTTTCTTCCTCATCTCTTCATTATACTTATCCATAGCATCTTCTTCAACATTTTGTATTTTGTGCTCTCCATACCATCCCATTTCTACCACTTTTTCCATTTCTGGTATAACTCTGTAGACCATCAAATCCTTATCAGTGATCTCAGTGTAAGTAGGTATCTTCTCAAAGTCTCTCACCCCTACCTTGGCCCTCACCTTTTCATGAGTGATGGTATTCATATCTATTTCCAGCACTGGTCCCAATGTTGCAGCCACTTCACACATACCAAAGAAATGCCTAAAACATTCAGGCACCTTACCAAATCTCACCCAAACTGTGTGCAGCTTACCAATTGCTTGAGAGTCAAATCCCCATTTGTTGACATTTATCACTGCTCCAGACCCCAACAGATTGAAATCCTTGCATTGAATCAGTTCCATCATTCTCCCCTTGCTTGGGAATCTCATCAGAAAAGCCCTATCTCCATGTTTTCTGCATCTCCACTGCCAATTCCAATTGAACATGTAGTGAAACCTGTCTATCAACTGAGTTTCATTGAGCTCACCAGAAACAACAGTCACTAAGGCCATGGGATTTGGGTTTTCAATGTCTAGCACCTCCTTGGAATTTTGTACCAACAGCACTCTCAGACCTCTGGCAGCATAGCCCACAAATTTGGGAACTGGTTTCATCTGTTTCAGCCAGTTACATTCCTCTATGATATGGTTTTTCTTTCCACAAATAACACAATGTCCCAATGGGCAATCTTTTGTCACATGTCTGGTATCCTTACATTTGTTGCAGATCATCTTACCAGTCCCTCCCAGAGCATTTCCACTTTCCTTCTCATATAAACTAGAGGAAGTTTGTCCCTCTCTCCCAGTAGCCCCAAGATGTTGCATATCATTCCGGTTTCTTGTTTGCATATCTCCCCCTCTGCCATGGACTTCCTCAAGTGGGTTCTTTTCCTCCCCCATCGTTTGTTGTATGCGCTGCTTCCCAACCTGAATTTTCCCCTCATTCCCAACCAGAATTCCATTCTGAGCAAGTTGGGCAAACAGAGCATTCCACAAAACTTGTTGCTGAGCTAGATCTAGCGTTCCCACTCCTAGTTTCGCACCGATAGGGAGATTTTTACCCTGATCAGAAGCATACGCCCCTTCCGCATCTTCCTTGCCCTTATCCACTGTCAAAGCTCCCACGGAGCTCGATCCCGGGCGCCACTGATCCTGTCCCGACTCCTGTTGCCGCTGCCTTTCTTGGTCTTTCGAAACCCCTCCCCCCTGATATTGCTCTCTCCGTTCCTCTCTGAAATTGGGAAATCTAGGTTTGTCCCCCTCTTCCTCTCTTCTCCTGTACTGCCATCCTTCGCGTCCCCCTCTGTTGTATCTTCCTCCCCCTCCGAACCTACCTCTACCTCGATCCATGTCCACCTCTCCGTCTGGCGGCTCCTCTAGGAACCCTAGATATCTCTGTTTCTCCTCATCCCTCCTTTCACTCGATCGAACCAGAGAGTTAATATAGGAGAAGGATCCCGACAGAATATTCTGCGTGGGCCTCTCCATTCCCACTGGGCTACCCCTCTAGTTCGTAACTGGGCTGAGATCATCGGCCCAATATTCGACCTGATCGTCACCCACAGAAAACACCCCCTCATTATCTTTTTTGTTGTAAAAATTCTGACTGTCATCGACAGATTCAGTTTTACAATCATAAAAGCCAACATATTCTTCTTCTCTAGTCAATCCCTGTTTATGAGTTTTGTTACTACTATATGTAGTATTAACCTCACAAGATTCAACAACCAAAATGCTTTCCTCCAAGTCAGATCCCGACCAAAAATCTGGAATGTTTGGAGGTTTATTCATGATTTTTTGGACAACATCCCCATCCATAATTTTTTCATCCCAGTAATTTTCTCCATAACTTGTTTTTGTATCAAACTTATCATTACCATTTTTGTTATTCCTACCTCCATTTCTCTTTTTGATCTTTTTTTGTCTATCACGAATGGATCTAATATCACCAGGGACAATATTGTCAGTATAGTATCTATTGGGACATATCCCCCCCGATCTAGACTGAATTTTACCTGCATCATCTGACGAAGTCTCGGTCTCCTCGTCAGAGATATCCCCGGCCAGCAACCAGAAACGGTTGCCAGCAGGGGAGATCCCTACTCCGCCGCCGCAGAGCGAGAGAGACCGAGCAGGCGCAGAGATCGGCGAGGGAACCTCGGAGAGCGTCGAGGAACCATAACTCTCTCGCGCTGTCCTCTGTTTCGTCGCAGATTGTTCTGTTGATCTTCTTCCAGACCGGCCTCTGTCGTCGGCGCCGCCGTCACAACCTCGTCTCCCTCTATCGGAATCGGAAGCCAGCGCGTTCCAGGCGAGGGGGTCACCATGACCGCGCCCACCACGAACTCCTCCGGGCCCGGCGGGAAGCGACGCCGAGATCTGAACGCCCACCACTTCGCTCTCTGCACCGGATATGCTCCCTCTGTCTCCTCCATCTCCCACACCATCGCCGCCAGCGCATTCACCGGGGCACCCGTAGGTGTTGTCATCCCATTCGGTGTGAGCCGCTCGTCCTCCTCCACCGTCAGATTCCTGAACACCTTCCTCGCCGCCTTCCTCATCTCCTCTTTGCTGGTGAACCACGAGATCACCTCTCTCGCCCTCTCCAGCTTCTCCTCGTCCCCACCGGCAAGGTCTACCATCTCTCTCTCCATCCTCATCCTCCACTCCGCCATCGTCGTCGTCCTCTCTCTCTCCGCTTGATGCTCGCGCTCGTCTGGGTGGGTAGCAGGTCTGGGGGGAATTGACTGAGCGAGTCGTTTCGCCTGCGAGAGTTGGGGATTTATTGTCCACCTTCCCCTCGCATTCATGGCGGCTACTCTCCTCGAAATCTCCCCCGTGTACCGCGTCCCCCCGATTGAGCGTCTCTTCCGCATGAGCCACATGACACGGGAACCAGACCTTCATCCCCAGCGTGATCACCTCGCCGTCACGAAATCTCCGGCTATCGATCAATCTGCCCTCTGAATTCAGCAGAAGGAGCCGACGAATCTCACCTTTGCGCGATGATGGACCCTCGTCGGTAAGGCAACAGCCCCGCCGAGAGGATCCCGGAGATGTACAACACCGGCCAGCTCTCCTCCGTCGTCGGGAGCAAGGTCAACGGGAGGTTCGCGCTCTCCGCGTCGCCCCTGCGTCGCCTCTCGTGTCGTCTCCCCCCATCCCTGATTGGTCGGCGTCAAGTACTCATATGATTAGTTTTGTATTCAAAACCAGGTTTAAATTTGTAAAGAGCTTTCGAGTATACGTGAACGGAAGGAGTGCTACTACTCCTAGAGAGCTGGAGCCAAACCAGACCAGCACTGGTCCTTGAGAAAGCGAAATGATGGGTGGTGCGGTGCCGCGCCTGCGCTAGCGGTCAAAGCGAGAGGCAGGGGCCAAAGGTGGTTGGCAGCATCAAGAAATGCCCTCCTCGATTGCTCCTCCCGTTGCCCATGGACGGATGGCATGGCTTCGGCCTTCGGGTTGGCACATCGCCATGCCGTGCCGCTGGCCCCCTGGACCACATTGACCGGTCAGACCCGGGCCACGGGCGGCGGGGCGGGCACACTGCACACGGCGACCCCGCGCACGCGATCGACTCAACGGGAGATGCGGGGCGCCCCGTGAGGAGCGTCCCCAGCCAGATCGATCCCACACGCCCTGCCTGTCGATCCGGATTAGTACGCCTAGCCCTAGCCAGTCAACAAGCTAAGTTCAGAGCTGATTAAACAAAGCAGTCTCGAGCCGGGATTGGATTGAGCGGCATCTCCCTGCCCCCCTCCTGTGGCCATCGGCATCGTGATGATCATTGCGGCAGTTAAGTTATTGGGTCATTTCGCTGTTCAGCGCGGAGGCCGGTGCGCTCTGCACTCGGGGCATCGGGGGAAAGCGACACTGCCTCCTCGCCCAGCTTTGTTTATGGAGCTCACTTCATCCTGTTAGCTGCAGTTTTTTTTAGCATTTTTTAAGCAGACTGCTTTCTGCTCCGGGGGAGCAGCGTTGGCAGGTCAGCCGCAGGCTTTGGCATTTTTATACTGTGGCATTGACCGTGTACTGGGCAGTCTCAGGTGCATGCGGACGGATGCCGAGGGCGAGGACCCAAAAGCTGGTTTGAAAACGGAGCATATTCGCACCGTGGCCAATCCAAGTTCAAATTAGAGACTCCACTTCAGATTAAGCTCGACCCGCCCAGCCAGCCCGCGCGTGTGTCGGGCCCAGACGGCAGCTGCCAGTGACGCACGCAAGACAGAACCTCACTCAAACAGTAGCATTACGTACCAGTAGTACCTACCCGTCGAACGGGCTGCTGATCTGTGCGTGCGAAGGCAGGGAACGTGCGTGGCGCCATGCCCTTGAACGCACGCACCGCACCACAGACCACACCGGCTGTACTGAAGGCGACGAGTGGACGACGGTTGGTTGGGCCGGCGCCTAGCGAGCGAGCGATCGGCGCTTTGCCTCGATCGGGGGCAACGCGCGACAGCGTACGGCCCGCTCCTGTGCTCGCACGTCGGTCAGCCATGATTCAGGTCACACGCACCGTGTCGCGGTGTCGCGCGTGCGCCGTGCCCCCCCCTCCCTCCCCTCCGCGCGCGGCCGTGCCGGAGGGGCACCCATCCATCGCTGTGTGAGTCTGTCGGTCCACCCGTACGTGCCGATCGAGAGAGGTTTCCGCCTCCGTGCCCGTGGGCCTCGGTGCTGGGAGAATGAAAAAAAACGACGACTCTCCCTCCTGGTTGCGTTGCGTGCCTCCTCGCCCACGTACGCCGTGCTGTGCACTCTACCGGGCTCGTACTACAGCACGTACGGTGCAACAGCGGCCGGCTGGCTCCCTGTGCAGCAATAGTGACCGATCGCCGGACGGACGCGTCTCCGTCCATCGCTAGGTGGTGTCATGTTTACGTCGCGTTTACTGTCCGCCCTTTGACTTGCACCATCACCTGCACGACTGCACGTACGTACGTAGTACAATACGTACTACGTGTGTATGGTTGGCAAGGCACGGTGAGCGAGCGTGAGGGATCGTCCGCGTCGGCGTTTAATTCCTGCACAGTCCGAGCCCTTGTAGCGTGCGGCGCGCCGGTGAGCCCAGGGCGGTCAAGGAGCGCATTTTTTAAAGCCCTGAGCTTTGGGCATGTCTAGTTTCGGCTTTCTTTCCTGTACTATCAGTGCGTACTGTTGCTCACTTTTGCCTTTATGTGTTTTCTTTGGTCCCTTTCATTTGCTTTGCTCGATGAATCGGCCCTCCCTCCGGGGGGGCTCCGGCCCCGTGGTCGTTGGTCCTGGTCATGGTCGCACCGGATGGATCCACTTAATTAAGACGTACGCAAAAAGAGGGCTCCAACCTGGCATCAATGCACGTGCGATGTTTCCCATCCTTTTCTCTTTCGATTGGATGGAGGTTTGAATAAGTTGATGATACACACACCGACTTTGTTCAAGTTAAAGCAAGCTTGTTTCTGTTTGTGGTAAATCTTCCACGTTGAAACGTCGTGCCATTTCTTTCATTTGCTTGCCCACAAGTTATCTACGTATCTATACAAAGAAATGTGTAACCACATGTGTTGATGAGTGATGACTACTCCTACTCCTAATCCGGCTTGGTCAGAGCATTGAGTGTGCAAGCAAAGCGGTCAAAGAGAGGGAGCACGTCCGATGCAAGCGTAAACGCAACGTGATCTCGCGCGGGTCACGAGGATGGGAGGCAACGAGCCTGCGTCCTTGTTGTCCTGGAATCCATTCAAAAAATGGAAAAAAGAGAAAACAAAGCCCCGCCCTCTTTGCCGATCCTGATCCCACCGCACGTGCGGTCCGCGTGCCCTAGATTTAGATTTGAGAGTAGCACGCCCGTCTCGAATCCGTCGTGGTCACCGGTCAGCAGCCTCGAGTTCCGCTGCTGACCGCTCCCCTTTCCCAGAAGCAATTTTTTTTTTGTTTTTGTAGCTGAAAATAAGCCGAGTGTTGAAAAAGGGAAACAAAACAGTATGGGCATTTCCTAGGAACAATGGTGAAAATCACATCAAACCTAGAATGAAGAAGATCACTACTCAAAGAAACCATATGACATGCCACCATTTCCTGCAAGATTCTTCCCCATGCCTTCCTGCTCGGTGCTTTTGGCATGGGCCAGTTGCCATACCAGTACGCTTCTGAGCGGCAGCATTGAGGAAAAAGGAAAATTGGAACAAGAGAAAGAAATAGTACGAGCGCTAAAATAAATGAAAAATGGGGAAGAACAAGAGAGTGTGCAGGGGGATGGCCCACCACGCAGGCAGGGTGTCAGTGAGTGTGCTAATGTGTCTGGTCCCCAGTCCCCACCTCCTCTCGTCCAATCCCCTCTCACTCCCTCCTCCGCTACACCCACCCAAGTGAAATTGCAAATCCGGATAATAATTTTCATCAGGATATTCCTGCCCTCTCTCTCTCTCACTGTCTCTCACTCACCCTCCCTTCTTCTCCACCCACTCTAGCTCAGCTGGATCTCAGTCGCATTCTTCATTTCTCACTCCATCCTCCTCTTCCCCCCCTTCCTCCCTCGCTTATCAGATCTCCTCATATGCCCTGCAATCCGCCTCCAATCCAAAACCCAGAAGCTTTCCTCTCAAGCCCCTCGCTCCCTCGCCTCCCCTTTTGACCGGTAGGTAGCTGCGGGAGCCCGAAAATCCAAGAAAAGCAACGGGTCAAGAAAGAGGGAAAGCAAGCAAGGAGGGTGATGATGATGGCGATAAGTCGCCCCATGATTCAGCGCATCATTCCGTCACCTGCGCGCCTGTGCTAAAAGGACCTCGCCGTCCGTGTACACTCCAGTGAGCGGTGGAAGAGCGTGCGGTGCTTCGGGCAGACGGTCGCCGCCGCAACAATGCCGCAGTACCAGGAGCTGTCCTGCGGCGGGCAGGTGCTCGACATCGACACCGCGCTCAAGGACGGCATCCTGGGGTGCGGCCCGGAGCCCGGGGACGGGGCGCTGGGGGATGGGGGCAAGCAGCCGGTGGAGCTGAGGAAGATGATGGACGAGCTGGATGCGGCCGGGGACGGAGGCGGGGACGAGGTCGTGCCGGCGGTCTTCATCTGCCCGATCTCTCTGGAGCCCATGGTGGATCCGGTCACGCTCTGCACCGGCCAGACGTACGAGCGCGCCAACATCTCCCGGTGGCTGGCGCTGGGCCACCGGACCTGCCCGACCACGATGCAGGAGCTCTGGGACGACGCGCTCACCCCCAACGCCACGCTCCGGCAGCTCATCGCCGCCTGGTTCTCCCGGCGGTACACCCGCTTCAAGAAGCGCTCGGCCGACTACCACGGCCGCGCCGCGGACCTTGTCCACGGTCTCCGTGGCACGGCCGTCCCGAGGAGGCACCCCCTCAAGGGCCAGGCCCGCGTCGCCGCGCTCCGGGAGTTGCGCTCCCTCGCCTCCACCCACCAGTCCGTGACCAAGGCCATAGCCGAGGCCGGCGGCGTGTCGTTGCTGACCTCGCTTCTTGGCCCCTTCACGTCTCATTCCGTGGGGTCCGAGGCGGTGGCCATTCTTGTGAGCGGCGTGCCGCTCGACGCCGACGCGAAGACGGCGCTGATGCAGCCGGCAAAGGTGTCCCTTGTGGTGGACATGCTCAATGAGGGCGCCGTCGACACCAAGATCAACTGCGTCCGCCTCATCCGCATCCTCATGGAGGAGAAAGGCTTCCGGCCGGAGACGGTGGCGAGCCTGAGCCTCTTGGCCGGCTCCATGCGCCTAGTCCGGGACAAGCGGCATCAGGACGGCGTGGCCGCTGGGCTAGAGCTGCTCAATTCCATCTGCGCCGTGCACAGGCCGGCCAGGAGTATGATTGTCAGCATTGGTGCGGTGCAGCAGCTGGTGGAGCTGCTGCCGGAGCTGGCGACGGAGTGTGTGGAGCCAGCCTTGGACATCCTTGACGCGCTCGCCTCAGTCCCTGAAGGCAGGACGGCTCTGAAGGATTGCCCGAGGACGATACCCAATGCCGTCCGATTGCTGATGAGGGTGTCCGAGGCCTGCACGCAGCGTGCCCTGTCGATGCTGTGGGTGGTGTGCAGGATGGTGCCCGAAGAGTCTGCACCCGCTGCCCTGGAGGTCGGACTGGCCGCCAGGCTTCTGCTGGTGATCCAAAGCGGGTGCGGGCCGGAGCTAAAGCAGCAAGCCTCGGAGCTGCTCAAGCTTTGCACCATGCATTGCACATCCACTGTCTTCCTCGCAAAATGCAAGCTCACCAAGACAATTCAGTGAGGAGAGACCGGGATATAGTCCTTCTGGTTGTGATTTGAATCGAGGATGCGGTTCCCCTTGGTCAGTCTCGCATAATCTGGATTGGGGAATGGATGGGAGAAGCAAATTGCTGCTGGATGAAGACTTGTGTGTAGCAATCTCAGCAATTGGCCCAACTTGCTGTGTCATTTGAAGACATGGGAGTGGATGGAATGGACGGCCCTGCCCATCGACTGGAAGCTTCGATCGAGCAGCAATGCAGCACCACAAGCACCGCCGGAGTCGGCGGCTGGGTGTACATGCAAATTGGTGTGAATTTGGTCAGCTCAATAAGCACTCAAGGGTTGGGCTGTGGTAAGTACAGCCAGTTTTGCTATCAGTAGCTGATAATTCAGCAAAGGCATGCAATTTTAGATTTTTGGCAATGTGGGGGTGCCAGGACTGTAGTTCTTCCTTCTCTTTCTTTCTTCTGGGTTTCGGTGTAATTGATGATATAAATTGGGTAGAATTGTATACAGTACTGCTGCTTCACAGTTGAGAGCTCGAGTGCACATTGCCATGGCTAGGGAAAAGTTCTTCCTGCATCTTGGATTATTTGATTCTCCGGTCAAATATGGGAAGTGTACACTTTGCCTATAGCTTGTACTGCTACTGGATAGCTTCAGGAAGCGTCACTGGTGTTGAAACTGGAACAGTTGAAAGATCTGGTTCCGTGTCTTGTTGTGCCGGAATTTCTGCTTACCCTATCTCATCCACTGCATGTATCATGTTCCACTCGCAGCTGTAGTTTCTGACTTATTCAGTTTATTGGGCAACCAATTGTTGCATATTACTAGTGCTTAATTTACGTGGATTATGGTATATTCTTAGATGGATTCCTGCATTCTCTGTGTCCGTATCCTGGCAACGCAAGTACTCCCTCTATTCCACAATGTAGTGTCTGCGCTTCCTGAGATCTAAGTTTGATCATAAATTTAACCAACGAGACCGACTGGGACGGGAGCAAAAATTATACCACTCAATGTAGCGCGCGTGCTAAGTTTGACCATAAATTTAACCAACAAGCGAGAGCAAAATCAATGTAGCGCGCGTGCTAAGTTTGACCATAAATTTAACCAACGAGCGGGAGCAAAAATTATAACACTGAGTAGTACTATTGCATTTCACATAGAGGGTCCTCGGTCCTGCCCTCATACTCCAGTCAGCAAGGACAAATAAAGCCATCTGCGTCGCACACTAGGCCATAGCTAGCTTAGGGATAGGGTCATGTGTATGATTGATCAGAGAGGAAGAGAGGAGGGGTTTGCATCCACCACATGATTGATCACAGAGGGATTTTACATCGTGCAGGCTTTTGCTTTATGTGTCCCAAACCATAGAGTAGAAACCGCAGAGCGCCGAGGCGTTGCTGTCTCACTGCGGCTGGCGCTGGCAGGCAGGCAGCGTAGCGTAGCTGAGCGGCAGAGCGTGTAGTGTTGGCCCAGTTTGGAGGCGCTGATGGACATTTGACCGGGGAAGGAAGGAAGCAGCCGTCGCCATCGCAGTTCCCTGCTTTGCTTTCCGAGATCCACGACGTGACGTCTCCATGTCACGCACTGCGCTAACCGCACACCCACACACGCGCGGCCTTGTCGCTTTTGCGCGCCCGCGCGCGCGCGCACAGGTGGGAAAAGAAAAGGAGGCCGAAGGCTCGCCGCGGCATGCCAGCCCATGGGCGCGCCCGCGCGCGCGCGTGGCGTGGCCAGGCAAGCAAGCAGGCCATGTGGGCGAGGCGAGATGACACAACCGCACACAAACACACTCGGCCAGAGGCTGGCTGGACCACGAGTGCGCGTGCGTCCGTCCATGCATGCATGTGTCCACCTGCGTCGGCTCGGCGGGCCTCATTGATTGACGTGTTCGTGGAGTCGCTGTGCACAGCGACGAACTGCCTTTAACAAAAGGAGCGCAGTTGGGATCGATACGGGCCGAGAGGTTTTGGTTGCAGCCTAGGCACGGAGATCGTGCATGCATTAGCTTAGACCGCCTTTATGCTCGCGAGCACACTGGCAAAGGCTGGAAGGTTTGACGCCTTGACGGGGGTTTCTTTATATCGCACTTGGTGTATGTACTGCGCGCGCCACTATGCCGAGAATGTGCGGGCGGCTGTTGAGTGGTCTCTCTTCTTTCTTTCCCTTGTGATGAATGGAACGCTCCATTATGTTGAAGCCCCCGTTCCATTTGGATTGGACCCCAGTGGGGGCTCTGCTGCGCCCTGCGGTTGCATCACACTGATGCCGGAGCCCCCATGTGCGATCAATGCCCAAGTGTTCAGAAGGAAAAAATTTGCGGCGAGAAGATCAGGGGAAAAAAAGGGTGTTGGTTTCAAATTTTGTTCATGTGGTGCCGCCAGCGTCCACTGGCCAGTGGAACTTGTTGAACTCGCGAGCAGAACTGAGCAGGAATCGGTTGGCACAATTCTCCTATCCTGTCTTGGTGGCCGTGCATCCCTGTTCAAGGTTAAATTAATGCAAAACTGGTTCTTCAAGTTTCCTGTATCATCAAAAGAAAATTTTCCTACTGTTTGACAGGTCACAAAAAGGTTTTCTGTATCATGAAAAGAAGTGGGTTTCTCTATTATCAAAGGAGGTAACATCTGTCTCCCCGAGCTCAGTGTCAACTTTTTACTCTGGGGCAATGATGGCAATATTATATTAGGGACCATTGTAAATTTACTGTTATTGCCATGGCAAAAAATTTCCATCCATGGCAATTTTTTGCTTTGATCGTTCATGGGAATTTTGCTTTTCACGGGGCCATTTTAAATTCACTTTTATGAAACATGACAATTACTACTAAGCAATATATGATACACTTTTTTGTGTTCTTCATGATGGCAAATTTAATCCATAATTTTTAGTATTTTCATGTATACAGTTAAAATACCTTATGAATTTAATGTACATTTTTTCCTACTATGTACAGATGCAAATTGATATGAATTTTTCTTTTGGGCCATTGCAAAAAAAAAAAACTTTCTACAAATTATGAACATCATGGCAAATTGTGAACTTTCTGCAATATAACTATTAATTTTCATAAGTGTATGGCAGTTTTATTCACTGAAGCACGACAACTTTTTGTTGCGCGGTATGGATTTGCTAGATTATTTCCAGGGGTGTTTTTTTTATCCAGTCCATTTTTATACCTTTTTTTTCTATATTTGCTGGGAGAGTAAGGAGTAGTTTTTGGACCCACAACAGGGGGAGTCTCATAGCGAACTAAATCGTTCGTTGGCCCCCCTCTCCTGGATCGAACGCCGGCGCGCTATTCACATCCTAAGCTTTTATCAAACGTCTATGAAATTATGGTCCTGATTCGCTTTCAAAATCTCTTACTTTTCATCACTATTAACATACTCAAACTTAAGTTAAAAAACATTAAAGCATCTACAACCAAAGCTTCAAACCGGTCTTAAACGCTCAGGCAGGTGGATCGGTCAAAAAAAAAACGATCCACCCGGGCGCCTCAAACGCCCGGGCTGTCCGGCGCCCCTCATATCCGGCCCAAATATAGGGCGGATATGGGGCGGCCCGGGCGCGTCCGCCATATCAGCTCGGCCCTCCACCGACCCCACGCCGTCCCCACAAAAAACCCCAATCCGTCCCCTCTCCGAACCCTAGCTCACTCCACTCTCCACTCTCTTCTCTCGCTCCGTCCCCTCCTCTCCCCTCTTCGATTTGGATCGAATCTGATGACTCCGACACCATGTTGAGCTCCGGCAGTCGCTCGGGCTCCGACCTTGACGTCGACAAGGAGCTTGCCCTCCACATTGCGCTGGAGCGGTCCAAGGTGGACAAGGAGAAAGCTTCGGATCTGCCCCGTCGCCGCTCCCGCGCCGGCGTAGCGGGACGCCGGAGTTGGCCCCTCCCGGCCCGCGCGCAGCTCCGCGAGGGCTGCACAGTCTGCGCCTGTAACACCCCTATGTAATAAAGCACAATAATCATCTGTTAATCTTGCCAGGTCATCTTCATTTGCAATGCTTGATCACAGTGGTTTAATATCTCATTTCAAATTCTGCCACTGAATTCAAATCCAAATGCAAGTGAAATTTGAAGTAGCACAAAAGTTGCTGGAAAAATGTTCATCATTTAGCAAATATTCCAAAACAATTTAATGTTAAGAAAAACAACATCACCATGTTGCCAAAATGAGCATTAGCATTTAAAACAGTGCCATTCCAGCAATTTAAAATGCAATTTCATTTATGAAATTTCCAAATGGATTCATCTTGCTCCCAAAATATTTGTGGAAGTGCCTAAAAATGCAAAGTAATTAATGGGCTAAGTTCCACATTTTTCTCAGCTCAATTGGTGGCCCCAAATATTTCTTTTCTGTCTCTGTTTAATTAATTAAATGGAAAAGACAGGAAAAACATAAAAGGAAAAGTGGGCAGAAGAGCTTACCTGTCACTGGGCTGAGCCCACCCCACTTACCGCTTTGCTCCCCTGCTCCCGCCCCGCTGTCGGCGTCGCCATGGTTAGGAGCTCGAGCTCCGGCCGCTGGCTACCACGGCGCCGGGGCAGGTAGCCACGGGGATAAGGTCGGCGCCCGTTCGTTCCCCCTGGACGCCGCCCTCATTCCCCCCCCTTCTCTCCCAACGTCGCTCGCTCACTCCCCTCTCTCTGCCCGAGCGCGACGCCGCCGCACCCCGTCGATCTCGCGGTCGCCGGCGCCCCTCTGCCCCTCCGACGAGTCCGGAAGGCCTGCCGACCTCTGCCTCTTCCTCCTCGACCGCTGGCTGGAGCCGGGGACCCCCGCAGCTACCAGTCGCCCTCACCCCCATCTCCGGCTATCGCGACAACTCCGGCGACCCTCCGTCGACTGCTGCTGCTACTAAGCTGACCGCCGGCCTTCTTGCGCCGCTCGGTAAGCATCCGCGCTCTCCCCTGACCCCTTTGCTTGCTCGCGCGCGCGCTAGATCGGCGGCCCCGCTAAGAACCGAACGCCGCCGCCGCCATAGCTCGACGCCGGCGCGCCTACCGGCCACCTCCGCCCGTTCCGACGCCACAAATCGACGTGCGGAGGAGTCCCCGTTCGAACGCATCCGAAAACGCGCAAAACGGCGCACCGTAGCTCATTTCCGAGCCCCGCCGGCGTTCGGCCGCTGCTGTGGAGCTTGCCGGAGCGATTCCGGCGCCGCCCGCTGACCAGGCCTGACTGGTGGGCCCCGTTGGGTCACTGACAGCTGGGACCCACGGGCCCAGTTGACCAGGTCAACTGGCTGACTCGGCAGCCCCAGTCGCTGACTGGTGGGCCCAAGTTGACCAGTCAACTGGTCAGCCGACGCTGACGCCATGCTTGCATCATGCTGGCGTCATATTCCATTTCTGGCTATTTCTGTTTAATTAAATAATTTCAGAAAATGATTAAAACTTTGAAAAATCATAGAAAATAAACCGTAGCTCGGATCGAAAAACTTTCTACATGAAAGTTGATCAGAAAAATGAGACGAATCCGAATATGTGGTCAAAATGCTTGACCAACACTCCTAACTACATGAACATGGAACCTTCCCCTCCGGTTCAGTATCCCGAAATCAGCCTAAACGCCGGGAAAATATCCCAGATATTTTCCCGCTTCGTTTGCGACATGTAGCAATTCATTAGGGCACCACCAGCACTGCATATCGTTATGCCATGCATCTGTGTTGCATTGTTTGCCTTTATTTATTGTTTCTTCCACCTCTTCTTATCCGATAGACCCCGAGACCGACGCTGCCCCGCAGGACTGCTTCTCCGTCGACGACCCCTCCTTTGCCGCAGAGCAACCAGGCAAGCAAAACCCCTTGAGCATGCCTATATCACCTATTCTTTCTCCCTCCTGCTTGCATTAGAATTTGCTACTGCATTTGTTTGATCCTATTCTGATGCATAGCCTGTTTTTGTAGACTGCTATTGATACCTTATCCGCTATCCTAAAATGCTTAGTATAGGTTGGATGGAAATCCATCTGTGGCCCCTCTTACTTGTCCTAGTTGCCCCGCTTAGTTACCAGTGCCCTGATCGATGTGATCAACGGGCTGAGACTAGCACAGCACCGCACACCCCCTAAGTTGTTCGACTCTACAGAGTTATCCTCGAGTGACGAGGGTGACACCTCTTAACTCACTCCCGATGATGCCTTTGTAGCACAACTAGTTGGACGTGGGTTATCGAGGGTGATTCCTCTTTCACCACCTCCGATGAAGCTTCTATCGTGCAACCCCGTAAGTGAGAATACCATCGAGGGTGATTCCTCCGGGTTCACCTTGACGGGTACATCGAGTAGGAATCCAACGAGGGTGATTCCTCGGATTCCTTCTTGATGTTCTGAACACACAGTAACCGGGATTTTTACTACAGTTACTGGGTAAAGTCGGGTCGACCCCGAGGGGTACCCGCGAGAGTTGTGAAGTCGGGTTGACCTGGAGGGTACCCGCGAGATAATTACGAGGCGCGGCCGGGCAGGCAGAGACCGTCTTGGAGAGGGATGGGCCTGACCCTTGTTGCACTTCCTCGAGACGGGACAACAGGAGTACTGATCGTCACCGCGAGCTCCTAATAATACGCTTAACGGATTTGGGTATTTGATCTGAGTGGGTCGTTGGCCCTATACGCACTTCCACCACATGGGATAATGGTTATGGGACCCTCGGCGCCGTATGTATCAGCCGAAAGCTCTATCAGACGTCCAGTTCAGCATTGTGGGCCTGTCGGGCCAGTGCCATCCAGGATGAGGTGGTGCTCGTCCCGGCTCGTCGCATAACGACCCGGGGTGCGAAGGGCGATGGGCCCAAGACCCCTGAGCGCTTAGGATGTAGACCGGCGGGGACCTCTCTGTTGAGCCTAGGTAGGGCTGCGGTGTGTCGATCAGCCGAGGTCGGGCATGACCCAGGAAAGTGTGTCCGGCCAGAGTTAATCGAGTGTGTTGGGTAACAGTAGTGCACCCCTGCAGGGAAGTTAACTATTCATATAGCCGTGTCCACGGTAACAGGACGCTCAGTGTTGTATCCCGATGTGCTACAACTTAAACTGGATACATGTTAATTGTAAGCTCCGGGATCGCTTTCTCGCCGAGAGTCGAGGAAGGATCTCTAGGCTTTGTTACAACATGTTTGCTACTTTATTTATGTAATAATCTACACTCTTCTTATGCTGCAAGACCGCTGAAGATGCTAGTCTTCGATAGGCTAGGCTTTTTCTCCCCCTGTTCTGGCATTTTTGCAGTTTAGTACAAAGATATAGCCCCATTCCTTTGATACCAATGCATAATTAGTATAGTTTTGATGTCAGTCTTGCGAGTACTTTGGATGAGTACTCACGGTTGCTTTGCTCCCCTTTTTCCCCCATGCCCGATTGTTGCGACCAGATGATGGAGCCCCGGAGCCAGCCGCCCCAGTCGTCAACTACTACACTTCTGGAGGAGCCTACTACTACGTGGATACCGCCGACAACCAGGAGCAGTTAGGAGGCTCCCAGGCAGGAGGCCTACGCCTTTTCGATCAGAGCCGTTGTTTGTTTTCGCCTTCTTTTGGCAGATTTGCTTAACTTTGTGTCTGTACTCAGATACTGTTGTTGCTTCCGCTAACGCTTGTATGCGAGCTTTTGTATTCGAGCCCTCGAGGCCCCTGACTTGTAATATAAAGCTTGTATTATTTTATTTTGTGTCTAGAGTTGTGTTGTGATATCTTCAAGTGAGTCCTTAGGCTTGATCGTGTGCATTTGCGTGTATGATTAGTGCACGATTAAGTCGAGGGCGTCACAGCGCCGTCCCCTTCACCCACCGGCCACTACTCCGCAAGGACAACGGTGGGTGCTAGTGCCCGCCCCGTCGGCACGGACGCGCACGTCGGAATCGGAGGCGCGCGTCGCCCGCTACGAGAGGCAGCGAGCAAGGGAAAGGGACACGGCGGAGCAATCCGTGCGCCGCCGCCGCAGGTTGCCGGTGGAGCCCGTCGAGGATGAGCGGCTCCTCGCTTGGGTCTATCGCCGGTCGCTGACGACGGCGGAGACGGACGCTCGCCGCCTACGAAGGAAGAACACGAAGGCGCTCAGGCTTGCCATTGAGTAGTCAGAGCACAAGGCCGCGACGGAGGCGGCTCAGGTGGCGAAGCTGAAGCAGGATCAGGACAGGGCCGTCCGGCGGATGAAGGGGCTCGTTGTCATCCCCGACTCCTCGTTTGACGACAGCGACCATCACAGCTTCACCTCCGCCGACTCCGACGATCCACCACCTGCCGCGGACGCCTACAGCTGTGCCGGCGATCGGAAAGGCAAAGGCCCGGCGAGGAAGTGATGATTCTCCGTCGTCTCCGTCGATAATTTATAGTTATTTAGTACTCCCTCCGTAAAGAAGTGATCTAAATACTCTTATATTTCTTTACAGAGGAAGTACTCTAGTAAGGACCTGTCCATCGTGAATGTGGATTATGTGAACTTTGACTAGCTTTTGAAGATCCGTTGATGATCGTTTGATGATCAGAATGTGCATATCTATGTTCGTTTCATAGTCTGTGCGATAATGTACGTACTTCTTATTCATGTTGCATGCTTAGTATGAATACAAGGTATCAAATATGAGGACACGGATGTGAAGAACACAATTTAAGAAATGCTCGGTCAATGCCCGGGGACGCGCCGGGCGTCCGCGGGGGGTTTGAGAGGCCAAATTAGCTAGGTCCGCTGTAGATGCTCTTACTCGAACTCAGAGCACCTCTAAAAACGCATTACTCAAAGCATAATAAAGGCGTTCGTGCACTGTACATCTATCTTCCTTCCAGACGGGGCCTGCATCGATCTGCACTCGGCCAATCTTCGGATGGAGTTCTATAGTTCCACCAGCCTCGAGTATTTCAGCAACCACTTTTTTCAGAGCGAAACCAACGTTGAAGAAGCCATCGTGACGAACACCGGGCAACCTTACCACCTTCAGAACCTGGCCTTCCACCCTAGACCACTCCTCGATGGCCACCAGACTCACCATGTTTATGTCGCCGTCGCCGTCGCCGTACACCACCTCCGGGTTCCCCACGAACCCGTCTTCCCCGTACACGAACGTCTCCGGCGTGCTGACGCCGACCCCGATGATGCTGGTCACCGGCACCATCGGCGCCGGGAGCGCATCCCATGCTGGCAGCACCCGCGTCACGTACGGCCGGACCCCTTCCGGGAAGCCGACGGCCTCGAAGAACTCTGCAATATTGTGTGCAGTGTACGTCGTGTTCCTGGTCACCACCAGCGGCTTGTTCCCAGCCGGATCCTAGACGGCCGCGCGACGTTCGGCAGGCCGTAGTCCGTGCCGGCGGCGAGGTCGTTCATCCCCTCCGAGAAGCCGCCGAGCGCGGAGGCTACGAGGACGACGCGCTTGACGAAGCGCCGGCGCCAGGCGAGCGGGCGGCCGAGGAGGAACTGGTACGTGAGCGCGCAGCCGAAGCTGTGCGCGACGACGACGACCGGCCGTCCCTCGCTGAGCGAGCTCGCCCTTTCGACGAGGCGCGTGATCTCATCGAAGTTGCAGGCTCCCTCCGCTGACGGGTGGCCGCGCGGCGCGACGGAGTAGCGGAAGTCGTACGGCACGGCGAACAGGCTCTCGCCGTCGCGGTAGCCCGCGGCCTCCAGCTCCCGCACCAGAGGGCCCCACCTGTCAGTCCAGCAAGCCAGATCGTCACCAAAACACTTGTGGACGAGCAGAGACTGAAACGATCGAGTGGCTAGAAGTTCAGACTCACCCAGTTAATCCGCGCGTCGACCCAAAGAACGGGACCCGGGTCACGACGCCGGCGACGTTGCCGTAGTCGTCGGCGACGGCGTCGTAGAAGAGGCTCATCTGGTCCACGAAGCACGGGACCTGGCGGGGGTCGTGCATCGCCGTCTGGTTGATCGGCCACAGCTGGAACCACCCATTCCCCTTACCGCAGCCGGGCGCCGGCGGCTCGTACGCCGCCGTCAGCCGCGCCTCGAGCAGGTTGGACCCGTAGCCGGGGACGAGCACGACCGGGTGCAGGCCCTTGACGTCGCCGGCGCAGTGGCTCCGGAGCGGCCGCAAGGCGCCGAGGAGCACGGCCACGGCGACGAGCCTAGATAGATCCATGCGAGCGATATTTTGCGACAGAGCAGAGGCATGAGCCACCAACAACAGCCGCGGTGCTGCATTATTATTAGTACCAAAAAAGGAGAAAAATTCAGCCGGTGCCGTCGATCTCAGCCTGTCAAATTACATCACATCGATGAGAGGGCAACAGCAAGCAGACGCGGCTTGGCGATGCCTCTTCTGCAAAAAAATCGTCTCGTAGCTGATGTGCCCACCAAGACAATAACATAAGTATCAACCTTTCATGAAGGTTGCTGACTATAATCACCTTAAGCCGGTAAAAAAGATATATAATCTCCTTAATTTTACTTGTTTATATGCCTAGTATACACTTTACACAGATCAGTAAATTCTTTACCCAGATTCAACAAGTCCTCTATTGATCATTGAGACACAACCATATAACCAAATAAATCTATCCACACCCTGTAACAATAGAACAACTTCTAGCAGCCTTGCTGGTCTCTCCACTGGAGGTACAACAGCCCTGCATGGTAGTGGGTGTAAGCTCCAGCAACAACCAAGACATGGAAGAGCTGGTGGCTGTGCCCAGCAATGTCAAACTTCCCAGGCATCCAGCGTTCAGGCACCCGAGTCGCGTACACCAATGCTCCAAGCCCGTAGAACAGCCCCATCAGAATTTCATATCCGGTAGTCATCAGTGCCTCTGGTTGGTGCCAAAAAAGGATCAACTTGTGGAAAACAGGGATCACACCTGATGCTCCCATGCCGAAGAAGAGGCATGCTCGTATGGTTCGGAACTCCGGGTTCTGGAAGACTGGGAGCAGAGAGAACGCGATAGTTGCTATTCCTAGAATAGTTATGAAGCTGAGGTACAGGTTGCAAAAGAAAGGATGGCACATGAAAGAGTAGTATACTGGAGGGTAGAAGGAAGTGGCGATAAGAGCTGCAATGCCTGCATAGTCAAGCCGAAGCATAATATATGCAAGGCGGCGAGAATGGCAGGACAGAAGGTGGCATGTGCTGCTGGCAAGAAGGCAAAACATGGCTCCTCCCAAGAAGGCAAAGAATGGCCACCTAGAGATCGGCCTGATAAAGTGTGGTGCAATTACGGTTACAATATCCTCCTGCATGCTTTCCTGCACAGATGAAAACAATCCTCGTTATGTGACAAGTTGTCAACACACAGGTTAAAAAGACTGGTTTACATGAGTGATGCAATGCGAATGTTGATCTGCACAGAAGTTAATGAAGATCAGATGGAATTCAATGGAATATAAATACAAAGGCCCTTGCAATGCTCCTACATACTCCTACATAAGCCAAAAACAGCGTGAAGATATCATTGTTATATGTACTCTGTATAGACTATGTCTACCAACAACAGCAAAACCTTACGTGCGTCTAACATCAACTTTGCGGCGAGTGCATACTAAACAAAGGTTCTGAATCTCATAAGCTGGTTTTGATGCTACAGATTTTCCGGTAACCTACCAGGAATTATTAAACTTCGAGAATTATTTTTCAACTGATAACTATCTAGAAGTCAAATCTTGGCCAGCATCAAACTGGCTTAATTTAGACAGATGTCAGACAGAATTACTCACATTGGGCATAGCAAGAAGAAACTAGAAAACTAAACGGCTTGGATTTGATAGTCCAACTCGTAAGATTTTCCTATTAACTGTTGTAAGCAGGTTAGCACTGCATTTCTAAACCCTTAAATAAAGCACAGTGATAGTGAGTAAAAAATACACTAGATAAGTTGTTGACTACTTACAAGAACAGAAAGATTAGTTTCATTGGAATGAGTAAATCTGTTCGGCAAGCAATTCGAGAGTAATTCCAAGAGACGCCAACGAGATAATGACGGAAGCACATCGATAGAATTCCATGAGCTTCTGAATTCATCCTTCATCTTTTGTAGATCAGAAAAGTAAGGTAATGAAGGAAGGCATGCCGCAAGCTCTGCCTGAATCTTATGAAGATCAGCATTCCTAAGCATATCAGGTAAATTCTGCAGGCTCTGAATATCCACATTTGGAACTTTTGTTGCAGTGTATATGGTCAAAGCAAGGAAGATGAAGAATCCTATTAAGTGCCTGAAGTGGACACAAAGAAATAGCTTTATTAGATCAGAGATAATCTAGCAAATTCATAATTCTGCTAAATCATATCGGCAAAATAAAATAAAAAACAAGCCCTGTGGAATTTTATTAGGGTAGAAACGACTGTGAGATACCAATGATTCACTCCTGACAGGAATTGAACCCTAGTCATCAAGGACACACCACCAAATCCTCCACATCGGCAAAATAACAAAAGGTAATATCACCCAGAGGTTTGTATGTCATAATTTCCTAGAATTCATACTTCAACATTTATGGTACATAGCTCGCAGAAGAGGTTAGAGGTTAACCAAACTCAGTGTTACATAATGGCAGTCAAATCGCTTGGTTTCCTTTCGACTTGATAGGATAGGCAAGCAAATCATACTTCACCATTTATGGTACATAGCTCACAGAAGAGGTTAGAGGTTAACCAAACTCAGTGTTACATAATGGCAGTCAAATCACCTGGTTTCCTTTCGACTTGATAGGATAGGCAAGCAACAAAGACAAGAAAAGACACATTTGAAGCCCATGGTTCAATTAAACGTGTGACGCATTGAAAGCGACTTCTTTGATTAGTTGGTGGAAGGTGGTCTTGACAAAATTAAAAAATTAAGTTGGTGGTTGTCTCATCTTGCCTGGCAATGAACAAGCAAGGGCCACAACAAATGCTTCAAAATTCAGACTTGTGCCACAATGCATTCTCAGTGCTGAATTTGTTTAGGCCTTTTCTTGCTTCACATCAGGAACTGAGCAAATTTCAAGCCAGGGTTAGGTGAATCATAAATCAAATGGTTGCACTGGAAATCGACAGGACACACAATCCTTGCTTTCAAGAGTAAACCAGCTCCCTTTTCATGCCATAATTACATAGTTGAAGAAGCCATAATAACATGGCTAAAGAAACGTACTATGTTGGATAACCACACAAAAAAAAGAGAACAAAACTGCAGGTAAAGCACCAGATACATGGTTCCAATTTTCAAACTAGAAACACACAAATGTTATCAGAACCATATGTCTATGGGATTAATCGGCTGTTCCATACATGTCCGCACAGTATAAAATTAGCACAAGGAAACCAATTCGATTGAAAAATAAGATGGGGGGGGGGGGGGGGGGGGGGGGGATGAGCACGCACGTCCAGACGTTGAGGGTCTCGTTGTGGATGGAGAACGCGGAGAGGAGCACCTGCGGGAGCGGCCACTCGCAGCGGTAGTAGCGCAGGATGTACTCGTTGTCCCGCATGTAGGCCGGCAGCGCCCGGTAGTCGACCAGGCCGTAGCGCCGCCCCTTGCCCTGCTTCCCCTTCCTCTCGTCCTCCAGCATCGGCCTCTCCACCTCCGCCTCCTCCTCCTCCCCCACCGCCGCCGCCATCGCCATCGCCGAAGGGCCGGGAAGAAGACCGGGAGAGAGAGCGCGACCCGCGCCGGGTGTTATGCCGTCCCGTCCGAATATTCGCCGCACGCGAACGGGAACGCGACGACGCGCTCGCTGGTCCTGGTTGGTGGTCCTGGTTGGTTGTATCGCTCGGCCTGGGTTGCGTCGGCCCGTCGATCTCGGCGAGGCGGCCGCGCCTCGGTGCGTCCCCTCCACCCCAGATTTAGCAGCAGCCTCTGACGGCACGCCGTCCGCCTTGGCGTTTTGGGACTTTTGTTGCCGCGGTGGCGTGCCGTGGGACGTACGAGTGCGACCCGGTGCGTCGTGAATGAGCTTCGCCAACATATAGTACGTTTAAGGAAGGAAGGGTGTGGCTGGACCATGCACGTACGGTACCGTCTCACGGATCCGACGTGCCCATGCGATTTCCGGACAAAAAAAAGAAGCACTAGGAAGCGTGGGGATTCTTGAGTCATTGCATGCAAGGGACGTGTTGGCCAACCTCCCGTCTGGCAATTTTACCCATGGGAATAAATGGAACATATAAAACCAGCTACGCTACCCGCCATTCTAGCGCACCTGAGTGATTTTCACCGTGCGCGCTGTTCGATCTTGTTACTGTCATACGATTTTTGCTGCTGGCGATCGCTGGACCGTCAATTCTGTTGCACCTTTGTGCTCGTTTCAGAGGTGGATGACTGATGGGCCTCGTTAAGTGTGGGTCCAGAGAATGATGTGAATTTGCTCTGGTTTTACGTAGCTGAATTAGGGGATGTGCGGGCAGCGCGGTGAAAACCTAATCCCAATCCCTGCCCGTCCTCGAGCCCCACATTCCCTTCCCTCCCCTTTCGCGTCGTCGCCGCCGCCTCTCCCTGCTCTCCAGTCTCCACCACCACCACGCCCCTTGCTTCCCCTTCGCTTCTATCCTCCTCTCGATCCGGCGCCGGCGCACGCAGTGGTTATGGATGGGCCACTGGTTGCCTCCATGGGAGAACGGGCCAGTGAGGTCTTCAGCGTGGGTGTGGAGGAGCGGGAAGAAGTGAGGAGGATGACAACGTGGGAAAAAAGCAGCCAGATCGAAGCTCTCGTCGCTGCTCGCGTTGCCGTGGAGTGGAGGGTCGCCGTTGGCCGCATCACAGACAAGCGAGGACGAGGACAACGCCTGGATTCGGCTCTGGCCCCGTGGATTTGGCGATGGCATCATGAGAGAGGCCTGGGCCTCCTCCACGGACAGGGCGGCGGCGCGCTTGGCGGCGACGATCTGAGCGCCAGTTCAAGGTGAGGCACCTCCTCTAGCCACATCCAGTTTCTCCCGTGAGTTTGTGCTAAAAGAATGAGTTCTTGTTATGGATTTGAGTTTTTTTTTCTCATTTAACATACTCTCGTGCTAGGGTAGCAGTACTCTGTCGTCTGTGGCTGGGCCTTAAATCGGCCAGCCAAGGAGCTCCAGCAAGCACGTGCGCTTACTCTCCTTGCCCCTGAGCTCCTGCAACAACAGCAGCTCGTGTGTAGTATCAGTCAGATATATACTACACAAATCATGTTCCTGGTATTTTTCCCACTCTTGATTCATAGACGATGTATTGTAGTTAGTTCTGGTGATTATCAATTGATCTAAAACCAACCTCTGTACGTGCACATCTTTGACTTGAGAAGAATGCACATAGTCACTTAAGCACCATTGCTGAGAACATAATACTGTTTCGATGATTGTCTTGTTCGTGTGCTTATCTGAGTAAAGCGCAGAGGTTACAGAGGTATTGAAATATGATGCTTATATGAAATGTTTGGGGGTTTATAGTTAGCACTGCTGGTTTAGGATTTGCATAATTGAGATTTTTAGCTAATTGCTCTGCTGTTTGGTAGAGGGGAGAGCCGCCTGAGAGTATAAATAATATTATGCTTATACTTGTGATGTGATGCTTTTTGGATGATGATAGTAACATGAGTGTGATCTTATTTGCAGGGCAGATGATGTGTGCAAGGAAGGAAAGATGCAGACAAGCAACGCCGAAGACGTCTTCAAAGCGCTTGATGAGATTGAGTTCCCAGAGTTGGTAGAGCCCCTGAGGACTGCATTGGAAGGTCTGTGTTGTTGTCTACTTGTCTCCTCAATTCTTTTACAGTCCGATGTTCTTTGAGTTTAGATGTTGCATGAATAAATAACTCTATGTGGCAATGCAAGTGAATGGTGCAGTGGCTCAATGCTTCAGATTGTTGGTGAGAATCTGGGAGCATACATAAATAGAGGTTGTTAACAACAATGGAATTTTATTAGCTCTTTATATCCTTATGAACGAGGGATTGCATGAATTTTGGGATTCCTTTGCGTGTAGTGCATAGCTATTGTATTTAGACGCAATCATTATAAAATGGGAGTATAAATAAATAGAAGTTGTTAACAACAATTGATTTTTATTGGCTCTCTATATCCTTATGTACCGAGGGATTGCATGAATTTGGGATTCCTTTGTATGTAGTGAGTAGCTTTTGTATTTAGACAAAATCGTTATAGAAAGAAATTCTGCTTTATTCAATTGCACTCAGCCCTTTGTGCAATCTTCAGAAGCAAAAAGGCAGCCTGGAGCAAAACAGAGGAAGCTAGATAAAGAGCCAATGCTGCAGAGCAAAATGATCGAGCAAACGAAGCCAACGCGGACGACGATTAACTGCTCTAACCTTGTGGTAGGTTGAATCTGAGTCACATTAATGGGTGAACTTTCTCGTAATTCTTTTTCCTGAAACTATAAGACAATGGCTGAAGATGACATTTTGGTAATTCTGTATGCTGAACCATGAAGCTAGGCTGAATAATTTACTATCTTTTGTTCGCACGAGCTCACATTTTGGTAGTTGCAAAACCTAAACCATGATGCTTTCTTGCCGCTGTTGTAGTCTCTAATTAATGGAATTGTGAGACTGTAGTTAATTTAAGTTTCTTCTGTTTCAATAAAACAGGCGTTGGTAGCTGCATAAGTTGAACCATGATGCTTTATTTTTTTAGGGAAAAACCATAATGCTTTCTTGCTGCTGCTGTAGTCTCTATGGGATTCTGAGATAATTTAGTTAAGCTAATCTCATCGGTTTGCACTCTCAAAAATCACAGGAGCCATACAGAAAAAAGTAGGGTACTATTAGAAATTGGCCGTGTGATGTTCATATTCAGATGGTTAACTAAAAATTTAAGTGTGACACTGCAGATTTGCAGAATTCTTTGCTGTCGTAATTTCTGAGGGGATTTATGAAAGGTTTGTTTATCTCTCCTTACATTCCATATTTCAGTTTAACCTTTCTAGCACCGACATTTTTCCTCAAAATATTTTTTGCTGCTTTTGTGGTAAGCATACTGAAGGTAGTATTCCATTCAGTTAAATGTACTTCTAATTCATTTTCTAGAGAAATATTGTTGTTGAGTTGCATATGTTCTTACTACAAGGTACTTATGTTCCCACTGAATCGATTGAATGCTTATTTTTTGTTTACAAATTGCAGTAAGCTTCATTTGATGATCAAACCTGCAGTACCTTTACTATACTGAAGGTAGGTTTATCTGCTTGTTAATTTATTTTAGTACTTATTTCCTGATTATTTGCGAGGTTCTCTGTATAACACAGTAAGTTGCTGGTACGATTTCGAAGGCCACCCTGATTTGTTTCCGCCAACTTTGTGGACAAGTTAACAGGGAGACAATGTGAAACATGGTGATCCCTATTGGGTATTTCTGAAGCATCATTATGTCTGCCCCCCCCCCCCCCCCCCCCCCCACCCACACACACACACACCCACCCACCATAACAATCATTAACCCAACCACGGGTGCATCCTGTACTAGATCATGGGGAGAAAAACGAACTGCTCGTTCATAACACATGATTTTTGCTCACATGGCATGCTTTCACACTGACAAATACATACCTGGGCATTGGCTCTGTTATATATTACAAGACTTAACAGTAACTGATAAGCAAGCTTTTTATAAAACTAGCATTACTATTCAGTTCGCATAGCTACATTTTTATTTCAGGTCTGCCTGTCATAGTCATGTGAAATGATGACCTTTGTTTGCTTTGTTAGCTAGTTCTTGAATTAAGAAAATGAGAACTTCCTTCTTGAAGCCTAATATTTTTATTACAATTCTTCTTGACTAACCGACAAGAATATATACTACAATGTATAAAGGTGTGCCTCACAAGCACATGCCAACAAGAGAATTACTAAATGGCAGCACCTTAAGTTCATGTGATAAGCAAACTATTTTCAAACCATTGGAATTGAAGTATACCAATACAGTTCGTGGCACATAAAAGAGAAAGCTATTTGATATTGTGTCCTCTGTTAGGATGCTATAGATCAAGTTTTCTACTATTTTTTTTCGTCCATTAATTCCTTTATAAGAACTCCTTCAAACCATTGGAATTGAAGTATACCAAACCATAAATTGTTCGTGTATGCTTAGTTTGTGTGGTTTTGTGCAGTTTTAACTCATGTGATGATATCGTCAGCCTGGTGATGTTGGTAGCCTGTTATGGACTGGCTACACAGAGTTGTGCAAAAGGAGTATAGATCAATGATTATGAGTCTAACGACTAGTCTTGACTAGTCGTGCGACTAGTCTAGTAGTCTCAATCTGATTGTCGACTAGCTTCTTCGTGTAGACTAGCTCGTTGAGTCGAGCGGTGGAGCGACTAGTCTGGTTGTTTGAGTCCATCGACTCAATTTGGGAGGGATAAGTGAGCAGAGCTCAGCCCGCGGGTGGGAAAAAATTGCAACCCTAGCTTTCCAGGCTCGCTCCACAACGAGCCACCTCACCTGGGACTAGGCCACCACCCTTGCCCATTGCCTGCCACTGCCGCTGCTACCCGCCACCGCCGACGGCGGCGGCGGCCAGGAGCATTACAATGCTCTCCCTTCGTTGTTGGTTCTGCTCCTCCCCTGGATCCACCCCTCTGTTGTTGAGCCCCTCCCCTTGCTGCTCTCCTATGCTGATGTGATCCTCCTCTGGATCAACTCAATTTTTATTGTGTAATATATAGTATGTACTACATTACATACTAGGTATTAGTAGTTAATTACTGTAAGTTGAGTACTACAGTACCATGTCGACTAGTCCAGTAGTAGTCTAGACTAGTCACGATTAGTCTATGAGTCTCAACCTCGGCTCGACTCGTAATTCTTGGTATAGATATATATTTTCTGTGCTACAAACAATTGCTGTTAGTACTCTGACTGTGCAAGCTGGTGGATTAGGTGTCTTGCTACCACGAGGTAATCTAAACTTTTTGATCGAGTTGCATCCATGCTACACTACTGTACAATTGTATTTTATCCTCTTGGAACCATACTTCAAAAGTATTTGCTTAGAGGAAAGACGAAGCAACATCTACTTTTAATTGGTATAGTTATGCTAGAAGACGTATTCAGTTTAGTTTACCACACAATCATTTTTCCCTGTGAAGTATAACCACTACTTGTGCAGAAAACACAAACTTTTCGGCAATCCGCGAAGGCATTCATTTACCAAGGGTCTTCTTGTGTTTGGATCATAATGGAAAAGTTACTTAGTAGTTGGGACATCAAATGGGGGCCTCCTTTAGCAAATCCATCAGAACAACAATCACGTTTTTGGGTTCTTGCAATACTGTTGGGAAATGGCTCACTGGAAGTGTGTACATCCTATGCTAAATCATCATTTTGCATTGTTTTGCCATCACTTTTTGAATATCACAACTTATGTACTTATTCATTGGTGTGGATGGATGCGAAGTTCCATCTCCAAGCATGATCCAGAAAATATATTCCTCTTCTTTAACGAAGGGTACCGAGAAATTAAGGGTTCCCCATGAGGCATGTTTTCACTTAAGATAGAACAGAATAACTGTTATGGTGTTCTATTTATATTTGAACTTTACTAAAAATATATTCAAATTCATGCCTGCAGTCCAATATCTATTTCCTGAAATCTGCTTTCTACATATGGTTATTATGTACATACACATATAAAGTGTGCTTTATTGCTTTATTAAATTCTGGACTGTAGGTCTGCTACCTAATGATGCACCCCATCCTGATAAGAAAATATATTCGATCTGATAAGAAAATATACTGAACAGATGAATGGAAAGATCAGTAAGCTTTCTTCTTGATTATGGTTTCTTCTACATTCTCAATACTACATATATCTGCCATGCTTTTGTTACGCTGGTCTTTGGATGGTTTTGGTGGGTTGGGTGAGACGCCGATGGTTAGCTATGCTTTGGTTACAGTTCAGAACTTCAGATGCCTATGAGCTGTGTACCTTCTGTTTTGGTTGCATTGGCCTGACCATAGAGAGAGGAATGGCAGACGCTGAGGATTGTGGCTCATGGATTTTCATTTATCTAAACTTCGATTTACTCAAGACAATTACAGCTCTGGTAGAGAAACTTCTATTTTTTTTTTGTTCTTTGTTATAAGATACAGCCCAAGGAAACTGAAGCAACTAATTTATTTTTATGCAAATGGTTGGTTTAAAGCTTGAAAGCTCATACATTGATGTCTTTTTCACGGCTTCAAGATGAAGTAAAAGAAAAGCTTATGGCACAAGAAACATGCTTGGATGGGTGTCCTTGCTGGCGACCTTGCAGTCTCCAAGCCATCCACATGTATTGCAGCTCCATCCCATACAGTTACTCCTTTTATATATTTTTACCGTACTTAAGCCTTAGAGATATGTACTGACGCGACTACCGTTTGCTCTAGGAATTTTCTCTTGTGAGTTTTGATGGTACCATTGGTAGAGAGGATGTCTTGCCGAATATAGTTTTTAATTCTTGATCTTTTTCATACAAGAAATCCAAATACAGTAATCGATTTTGCGGGAACAAGGCTGCCATTTAAGGGGAAACTATAGAAGTTAAGCGACCATAATTTAAATAATATACAGCTTGTCTTCTTCCTTGTTGTTTTAGTGCAGTAGAGATATTTAGTATTTTGAGTGTCTAAAAATGCAGAGCAGATATATAGTATTTTGAATTTTTAGATACATTTGGCCACGAGATGTGAGATGCATATGGTTCTAGCTTCCTTCACAACCATTTCTGTGGTTCATTTGGTTTGGTTTGTCGCTGCTGTTACTTTCATGCCATTTGATTATGCGGTAGATTGTGCTCCAGAACTGCACATGGGGTCGGGTGTTCTCGGCCAGACCTGGGCATCCTCGCCGGCGATTTGCTGTCTGACCCATCTACTGGTAAACAAGCTCATTTCTGCTCTTTCATATGTAGGCTCGGACTCAAGGCGTGAGTTAGCAATGGCGGTAGTGGGGAGAAGTGGAGAAGAGGGTTCCTCCAGGCTCCATTCATGACTGGCGTTGGTCCAATGTCTCGGGTAAATTTCTGCTCTTCCTCCATCTCTTCATCTTCAGTTGAAGAATCATCCCTCTACTATCATCTTGAAGGGTGGCATGTGGCAATGTCAGGGATCAGCGAGGAATATGTTGATGTGCATCCTTTGGAATAAAGTTGAAGTAAGCTCTAAGCACCACTGAGCCTACTCATAAGGACCCGACCCGTTTGGGTAGGATATGAGCATATTTTCATGCTCATGAGTAGTACCTGAATCCAACCCGACTATTCATGGTAGGACATGGGTATAATCATGTGTCCATGGTACAACCCGCCCCGGTAATCATATAGGTGCGTCAGATGTGTCTTAAATCTAAGTTATCGAATCTATGTATATAGGTTGTGAAGAACTAGACATCCATACTATGGTTCACCTCCATCCTCTGCTCTTACTCCTTCAGGATACCCGTCCCACCCTCCTCACAATCACCATTTCGCCCACCCTATAACCTCTCCATCACCCCACAATGATGTGTTCATATGCTCGATGGGTACCCATCGAGTATGGATACCCATAGGGTATGAGCACGGGCATGGATTTATGCCCTATGGATAGGGTCTGGGTATGACTTTATACCCTTGAGAAACATGGGTATGGGATTATTGTACCGCACCATACCCTACCCATTGTCATCCTTACTCCCGTCGTGCTCACGGAAAAAAAAAATCGAGACAAAAGCCCGGGATTTGGTTGCCATGGGTCATGTTTGAGCCAATGTTTTTTTGAGTAATCGTGCGATACATTAAACAATAACCAAGTTACATGAACATACGCGCACAGAAACTAGTAAAAAGTACCAGGGAAAACATATTTCCTGAAAACATTGCAGACTAAACCCAAATACAAAGAAGATTACAATAGTAAGGTTCAATGAGGTTTTGGCACACATCGAAACTAGTGGTTGCCCCCAAGTTTCCGAGTCATCAAGACACTCATCAGAACTAAAGCCCAGCCTCCATCGTTGTAAGATCTAGGGTCGCACCCTCGCCAAAGAGGCTTTTAGAGCCGAAGAACAGGCCCGCCGTGAACAGCAAGACATATCGATGTGGCACATCGGTCGGGGATTGTACCCATGCTAGCCTGGACCCGAATCCACTACATCACGCCGATGAGGTCGGGGAAGAGAACCGGATCCACCGTCTACAAGCCCTCGTCCCTGTTTCAGGAACATCAATTCGTCCCGGCTGCTGGCGCCGCCATAACATTCAGCAACCACGATCCAGCAACAGAAAACACTAAACTCGCCGTCGTGAGAAAACAATAAGTACACAAAGCCACCCGGCACCACCAAACGAAACAATGATCCTACCTGGAACAACATGGAAGAGAAACAAGACACCCCCCCCCCCTCCATCCACTGCCGGAGCAACAGATGGAGGGGGACGGAAGCCGCGGCGTTGCCAGCGTTCACCAGAGGAAAAACTGTCGCCAATCGTTGGTAAAGGGCATGCACATTGAGTCGTCCTATATACCACGCAGGGCAGCACACGGAATCATCCTGCTTTGTAGACCCTTTTATATGCCCATGACTAATGTTCGTTAGTCATCTCCAACGCCAACCCTAAAAACATACATCATATTGTCTGTTGACACGTCTGAACGCATTCGTGGACAGTGATACAGGAGCCGGCCATCCAATGCTTGTCCCACACATCTGCGGATCTGCTTGCAATACAAAAAATTCAGACATAACTCATGCAAACACGACGAAATTCATGCAAACAAACGTAAGTTCAGACATAACTTACATAAACCATACAATATTTCATCTATTAAACTAAAAAAAAAACTAAACTAATTTGTAGTGGACAGTTTCCTCGTAAGTCTGGCTGGACTGGCCTACGGCACCTCCGTCACCGTCTGTGTTGCTACCGTCACCATCGTCGTCGGAGTGGTCCTTCCAGTGACGGAAGGGCGCGAGGCGTGGTAACCCTTCCCGGCCGCCGCGTGCCACTCGCGAAGGAGATGCTCGGCTTGCTCATGCACCGTGTAGAGGGCCACCACGACCAACGCCGACCTTGGCCCGGGAGCCCTGCCCTTGCCCTGCCGGCGACCACGGAGGTGTCCCTGAGCGACCACTCCTCCCCGATCTTGGCGAGCTCCCCGTCGAGGCGGCGCAGTCGTCGCGTGGACATCTCCGTGGTGGGCACCGACCGGTCGCGGGCGCATGCCTCCGCGAGGTTGGGGTCCATGAGGACCCAGGTCGGCGATCATTGGACTACGCGAACGCTGCCTGACACATCGCGCTGTGATACGTCTTCGTATCTATAATTTTTTATTGTTTCATGCTATTATAATACCATGTTTTAATACTTTTTATAGCAATTTTTATTTTTTTGGACTAACCTATTAATTCAGTGCCTAGAGCCAGTTGTTGCTTTCTACATGTTTTTGAATTTTCAGAAAATCAATATACGGAGCTCAAAAAACTTGGGGATTTATGACGATTTTTCTCGGGAAACGAAGATTCCAAAAAGCACTGGAAGGGGCTGGGAGGGTCACCTGACCCCCCACGCAGCCAGGTGGCGCGGCCAGGGGCCAACTGCGTGGGGCCCCTGGCCACCGGCTTACGTCCATTCTTTCGCCTATAAATTCCAAAAAACCCGAAACCCTCCGTACAAATTTTTTGTGATTTTTTCCGCTGCCGCAAGTTCTTGTTCCTGAGAGATCCAATCAGGAGCCTGTTCTGACACCCTGCCGGAGGGGGGAATCTATCACCAAAGCCATCTCATCAACCATGTTGCCTTCATGACCATGTGTGAGTAGTTTCTTTAGGACCTTAGGGTCCATAGTAGCAGCTAAATGACATCCTTTCTCCATTGTGATTCAATACAAAATTCTCGTGAGCTGCCTCACATGATCGGGATCCATATGATCGGGATCCATTGTGAGTAGTTTGTTGGGATATGATGAATTGTCATTTTATGATCAGATTGTTCATTGAATTATATTGAATCATTTGAATTTTGTTTGTTGTATAATTAAGTAGTGATGTATGCTCTCCGATCTATTAGTTGTCTTTGGATAATATTGATTGGTAGTTCTTCAGAGGGATTTGTGCATGGTAGTGGATTCAATCTTGCGGTGATTCATCCCAGTAATAGAAAGAGAACATACACCTATTGTATTGTTGCTAATAAGGATAAAATGATGGTTTATTTATCACACTTGGATGATAGCTTTACTGTCTACATTATGTCATATTGCTTATTGTTATGCTCTATTTGCCATAAACTTAATACTTCGAGATGCATGTTGGATAGCGGTCTTGGGGAGGAGTATTAGTTGTAGACGCAGTTGGATAACGGTCTACATATCACGGACGTAATGCATATACAAGATTATACCATGAATGATCATAGTCATCATAAATATAAATATTGCAATTTAATCATTGCCCAATTGTAATTTGTTCACCACACTACATTTCATGAAATAAAATTACAATTTCTTTCGCATCTCATACAAACATATTGCAATGCCAAAGTCTATACCACATCACATGCATACCCTCACATCTATAATCGTTTTTGCTAATTACTACGGCTGCTAGGGTTTAAGTAACTAAATTTTAGTTACCTACGTAACCATTAAGAATGATTACTCCACGTTGTTAGTTTAACATGCAAGGTGTATGGAACCCGAGACTTAATTAAAAATCTCGAGCCCCACACTGAACTTCGTTAAACGCGTGACCCCCTGTCTAGATCAAATTTGCAAGCCCTTTTCTTCACAAAGTTTGTCTTGGGAGGAACCGACTTGGGAAGGAATCCTCCCCTTTGTTATGGTGACCCATAGGTGAAGTTCAACTAGGAATCCCCTAGGGTGACGCCTTGTCCCCAATGCTAATTGAGGCGCCTAGTATGGGGCCTATTAGGGCTCATGCGGCCCTGCCCCTTGGGCCAGCCAAGGGGACAACCGACTAGGACCCTTCGAAAGCTTCTGGAACATTTTCGATCTTTCAGTGCCTTCTGAAAGGATCGATATGGTTGACTAGGAGGGGGGGGGGGGGTGAATAGGCAACTACCAATTTTTAGCTTTTCTTAACAAATTAGGGTTAGCAACAAAATAGGTTGTCTAGATGTGCAACTAGGTGAGCAACCTATATGATGCTAACAATCACAACACAAGCAAGCGAGCACAAGATACAACACAAGTAAAGCTTGCACAAAGTAAAGGTAAGAAGTAACCACAAGTGGAGCCGGTCAAGACGAGGATGTGTTTCCGAAGTTCCTTCCCTTTGAGAGGAAGTACGTCTCCGTTGGAGCGGTGTGGAGGCACAATGCTCCCCAAGAAACCACTAGGGCCACCGTATTCTCCTCACGCCCTCACACAATGCGAGGTGCCGTGAATCCACTAGTGGTGCCCTTGAAGGCGGCGACCGAACCTTTACAAACAAGGTTGGGGCAATCTCCACAACTTAATTGGAGGCTCCCAACACCACTACAGAGCTTCACCACAATGGAATGTGGCTCCAAGGTGACCTCAACCGTCTAGGGTGCTCAAACACCCAAGAGTAACAAGATCCGCAAGGGATTAGTGGGGGAATCAAATTTCTCTTGGTGGAAGTGTAGATCGGGGCCTTCTCAACCAATCCCTAAAGAATCAACAAGTTTGATTGGCTAGGGAGAGAGATCGGGCGAAAATAAGCTTTTGGAGCAACAATGGAGCTTGGGGAGGAAGAGGTGGTCTTCTTGGAGAAGAAGACCCCTTTATATAGTGGGGGAACAAAACCAACCGTTACCCAGTTTTCAGCCCGCACAGAGCGGTACTACTGCTCATGGCAGTGGTACTGCCGCCCTGGTGGAAGTGCACGAAGTGCAGTGCAAAGGAGCGAGTCCTCGAGCCGGTAGTGCCGCCGGAGCGGGACTACTGCTCTTCCCAGCGGTACTACCGCTGGGGTTGCAGCACAGGGCGCTCGGAGAGCAGAGCAGAACAAGGGAGGAGTGGGATTGCCACACCAGCGGTACTACCGCTGCGGACAGCGGTACTACCGCCTATGCGCGGTACTGCCGCTCGCCCACTGCCGCTTTGCAACCGCTGAGAAACAGGGATGACTCGGAGAGCAGCGCCGCGAGCGGAAGTGGTAGCGGTGGTAGGCGCGGTACTACCGCTCCTACTGCCGCTGCTACTACCGCTTGCCCAGCCGGGTCAAAAGGGGTCAGCGGTAGTATGCCAGTGGGACCACCGCTGGACTACCGCTGAACCCGACACGAAAAATCGTGCCCCGAATCGAGGCGGTAGTACGAGCGGTACTGGGAGCGGCACTACTGCTTACAAGCGGTACTACCGCTTCCAGCCACGGTACTACAGATGGTAGCTCTCTAAGCACTCCTAAGTAACGGAAAGCGAAACTCCAATGAAACAGAAAGGAACGAAGGGTGCAAATGAAAGTGTGTACGTGTTGATTTCACCCAAACCTTTCCGAAGCGGACCCCCTCTTGATAGTACGGTATTTCCTACGACTCAAGTCCACCGAAAATGAAACGAAGGAAAATAAACCGTCTTCACTCTAATACATCGAGGGGCATCAATTGTCTTGTGCCAAATGATGGAATATCTGAAATGTTCAATGCACACGATTAGTCTGCAAAAGCATTGTCATCAATCACCAAAACCACTAAGGGAGAAATATGCCCTAACAATCTCCCCCTTTTTGGTGGATTGATGACAACACGGGATTTGCACAAGGGATAAAACGAGATAATAAGCAAACCCAACATCTTCAAAATATAGACGGGCTCCCCCTAGATGTGTGCACTATTTATGTATGCTTTTGGAATGCAAAGCACACACACTAGGATAAACACTCCCCCTATATTTTATAGACCGGCAAAACTTGCATCAACAACATAAGAGAGATATACAAGGATGCAAGGAATAGCATGTGAGCATAAAGATAGGGCACAAGATTGGCATAATATCTCACAAACTAACATAGTACTTGACATAAAGAAAGGATAAGGTAGCATATGTCTCACACCATATGACTTAGACTCTAGGTCTCACAAACACAAACCAAAGCAAATGATCGATAAAAGAGTTCACGAGAGAGAAAAGCAAAGCAAATACGACACACTCGTGACTCGGCAAATCCAAATCCCTAAACTCTCTCCCCCTTTGGCATCGAGACACCAAAAGGGGCAAAGAGGGCTACAACGATCACAAGTGAGAGCAATGCCGGAGATCCTCATCATCAGTACTCCCCGTGGTCGCTCGAGTCCTCGTCAGCAGCAGCAGTGGTCTGATCAACCTCTGAGTCCGTCCAGTGACAGTGCTGAGTGGTCCACTCCTCCTCATCAGTGATCCGCTCCTCTGACCCACTGGCAACCTCGACCCCAAGCTGCCTCATGATGAGCTTGTCACGACCTCGGGATTTCTTCTCTGCCACATGTGCCATGTACTGCCCGTGAGCCTCCATACAGAATAGCTTCTTCATCTTCAACTTGAGCTTCTTAGCCCAAGATGGCTCCACTCCAGCTGGCTCATAGTCAGGCTCGTCATCATCATCAACTACATCCTCATCCATAGGAGTCTCCAGTTCAAGTCACCAGTCATGAGAGATCAAGTCACCAGTCACACGCATCTCATCAGGATAAGTGAATTCCCATGCCTTCTCAATGAGCAACATCAGGTAAGGACCATAGATGGGACACTTGCGCTCAGTGATGGCGGAAAGAAGCTCCGACCACATGATATGAGAAACATCCAAAGATTTCCCCGTGTTTGCCTCCTTCTCACTCTGACAGAAGAGCAACAAGTCCACTAGGTACGAGTGTACCTGATCCAAGTTCCCAATTCGAGGGAAGAGAGTGTGCCTGAAAATGCGATGCAGGATGTTCAGGAAAGGGCTAAGCTCATATGTCTTCTTCTGGGTGGTTGGAGAAATCTTCAAAGTGTTGTAGGGCCAGAGAGCAGACTTGTGCGTAGCACCCGCCTCCTTGTGAGGACGGAATCCAACCGGGTTGTCAAGCCCCTTATCCTCATAGCCCAAAAGTTCCATGAACGCCTTCCACTTGACAGAAAGTAGCTTGCCGTTGGTCATCCAAGTCAGAGTCCTCTCCACATCAGTACCTAGGTGAACCGTGGCATAGAACCGAGCCACGATGTCTGCATCAAAATCCTTGTTGAACTCCATAACCTTGATGATGTCCAGCTGATTGCACAGCTCAAGAGCCTCTCCAAAGTACGGCATGCCCTTCTGCATATGAGGGATATCAATGGTTCTGACCGACACAAACAGATTCTTCTTCGCTTTGAGCACATCCAGGTAGATAGAGCGCTGCTACTTGGTCCAGAAGGGACGGTTGACAAGAGCTGGATCTTGCTCGTGACGGTACGGGTCACGGCGGCGAAACACACAAAACTCCTTAGCATTCATCTCAGTCACGGACTTGACCTTCGCCTTTGGCTTGCTTGCAACTTGCTTGGTTCTTTGCATTGGCTGAGCACTTGAAGTTGCACCGACATCCTCAGAAGTGCGATAGCGCTTGGAACCCCCTGGACGCTCTGGATTCTTGCGACGGGCCTGATGCCCAGCACTGCTATCACCTGGAACCCACAACAAAGAGCGAGGGAAAAGCAGGTGTAAAACATTGCATAAGCCAACGAAAAAGAAACAAAGTGAGTTGAAGGTTGATGGGAGGGAAGTGGAAATTGACAGCCCTGGGCGGTAGTACCGTGCATCGGCAGCGGCAGTACCGCCTACGAGCGGTAGTACCGCTCCGAGGGGGCGGTAGTACCGCCCGAGGCGGCTATCAACAGCCTGACCACAACCGCGGCTAGATCCGGTACTACCGGGGGTGCCAAATTCAAATTCCCTCCAACCAAAATTCAATCCACCTATTCTAGCAGTCTTCTACGTCCTACTCAAGCCTCGTTTTGACTAAAAATCGAAGAATGCAACACGTATTGCCCTAGAACCTAGATTCAAAAACTAGAACCATAGGAGAGGAAAATGAGGGCAATACCGGCATCCATGGCAAGAGGAGAAGGTGGGGATCGATCCCACCGGACGGAATCGCGGAAGACGGCACGGAATCGGTGGCCCGACGGCGGCCCCCCGGTGCTTGTTCGTCGCCTGTGAGAGGAGAGGGTGTGGGAGAGAGAGACGAATGGGTATGGGGGAGTTGGAACTCCCCCTGCCCGACTCATAACCCCCTCACCCCGCCACATAGCGGTAGTATCGCTCGGAGGAGCGGTAGTACCGCCCCGGTACTACTCCGCGACAGGAGGCCGGGTAGTACCGCTCGAGCGGTAGTGCCGGGGTGCTCAGCGGTAGTACCGCTTACAAGCGGTAGTACCACCCAGACACCGCGGTAGTACCGCGCAGACGACAGCAAGCAAGATCAAGTTAAAAATAGTGGCTTATGCAAATTTAGAGAGGTTGAAGATGAGATGGCTTGGGTTGGAGACACGAAACACCAACAAATGGGAAGAGACACTCCAAGTTCAAAAGAGAGAAAGAAGAGGAGCAAACTTGGAGTGACTCAAAGCACAAACAAAGTCCTAACGACAAAAACTCTCAAAGAGAGGGCGGTGGCCGAAGCCACCTATGTTTCAGTCAATTGGTATGGCACCGCGAAGATTTTAACCTTGGGCCCATGACCAAAACTCATCTTTGAAGCACACGAACGATAAAAAATGGCTAAAGTGAAAGACTTGATCAATTTATGCATAATGGGGGGAGGGAGAGTTCATTGAGAGAACAACACTCCCCCTATGTCCATGCCTACATCTAGAACAAGATAATCATGATGAATGTGGTGGGGTGTGACGAGATTCAAGACACGTTGCTCGAATCAATGATATTTAGCTCATGCCTTAACTCGCGAAATCTTGCTTCATCCAATGGCTTCGTGAAAATATCCGCTAGTTGCTCTTGAGTGCCAACATGAATAATATCAATCTCCCCACGCTTGACGTGATCCCGGATGAAGTGATGGCGAATCTCAATGTGCTTCGTCTTGCTATGTTGCACCGGATTGTAGGAGATCTTGATTGCACTTTCATTGTCACAGAAAAGAGGCACTTTGTCACAAGTGACACCGTAATCCTTTAAAGTTTGCCTCATCCATAGTAATTGTGCACAACAACTTGCGGCGGCTACATACTCGGCCTCGGTGGTGGAGAGAGAGACACAATTTTGCTTCTTTGAAGACTAACTCACCAAAGAGCGACCAAGGAATTGGCACCCTCCGGAAGTTGACTTCCTATCCACACGGTCTCCCGCCCAATCCGAGTCCGAATATCCCATGAAATCAAAACTAGCTCCTTTGGGGGTACCATAAGCCAAAGTTTGGGGTATGAGCCAAATATCGAAAGATTCGCTTGATCGCCACAAAGTGACTTTCCTTAGGCGCGTCTTGAAACCGTGCACACATTCCCACACTCAACATGATATCCGGCCTAGATGCACAAAGGTAAAGCAAGGATCCAATCATGGAACGGTATACCTTTTGATCCACCGCTTTACCATTGGGATCAATGTCGAGTTGGCACTTGGTAGGCATTGGAGTCTTGGCCAGTTTGACATCTTCTAGCTTGAATCTCTTGAGCATGTCTTGGGTATATTTGGCTTGGTTGATGAAGGTTCCTTCTCTTCTTTGCTTGATTTCGAACCCAAGAAAGAACTTCAACTCTCCCATCATAGACATCTCAAACTTCTCGGTCATGAGTGCGACAAACTCATCAACATATAGTTGGCATATGAACAAATCCCCTTTAACCCTCTTAGTAAAAAGAGTGGGATCGATTTTCCCAATTTCAAACCCACGGTCTTGCAACAACTCGGTAAGGTGCTCATACCATGCACGTGGGGCTTGTTTAAGGCCATAGAGTGCCTTATCGAGCTTGTATACATGATTGGGGAACTTGGGATCCTCGAACCCCGGGGGTTGTTTGACATATACTAACTCATTAAGAGGACCATTAAGAAATGCACTCTTCACATCCATTTTTTGCAACTTAAAATCATGATGAGATGCATATGCAAGCAACATACGAATAGATTCAAGACGAGCAACAGGAGCAAAGGTTTCACCATAGTCGATACCCTCGACTTGGGAGTAGCCTTGTGCCATCAATCTTGCCTTGTTTCGAATGACAACACCGTTCATATCTTACTTGTTCTTAAAGATCCATTTGGTTCCAATGACATTATGATTCTCCGTTGGCCTTGGCACCAATGTCCACACATTGTTGCGCTCGAAGTTGTTGAGTTCATCATGCATGGCTTCAAGCCAATCCGTGTCCTCGAGCGCTTCATGTACCTTTTGGGGTTCAACACAAGAAACAAACGCGTGATGCTCGCAAAAGTTTGTTAATTGTCTACGAGTGGTTACCCCCTTTTTCAAGCTTCCATAAACATTCTCCATGACATGTTGTTGATGCTTGAGTTTAGAAGCAATCTTGGCGGCACGACGCTCCAATAGCTCCTCCGTAGTCTCTTGAGGAGGATCATCTTGAACATCTTGAGCGTCATATTGAGCTTGCTCTTGATCTTGAGCTTGCTCAGTGTCGTGATCTTGATCTTGGGCATCATTTGGTGCATCACCATCTTCTTGAGGTTGATCTTGCCCTTGATCTTGATCACTTGGTTGAGGGCCTTCGGTTTGTTCTTCGGAAGCGTGTGGGTCGATGGTTGGTGATGGCTCCACTTGCGTAGAGCATTGTCCTTCTCCTTCTGCCACAAGGGGTTCCTCAATGGGGAGTATTTGACCAATCCCCATTCTTCTTATGGCTTGGGGAGGAATTTCATCACCTACATCACAAAGACCACTTTGCTCCACTTGGGAGCCATTATTTTCATCAAACTCTACGTTACATGTCTCCTCAATGAGTCCGTTGGACTTGTTGAGGACACGGTAAGCATGAGAGTTTGTAGCATAACCAACAAATATGCCCTCTTGAGCTCTAGGTTCGAATTTAGACAAATGTGCACCTTTCTTGAGAATGAAACACTTACACCCGAACACCCGGAAGTACTTGAGGTTGGGCTTGTTACCGGTAAGTATCTCATATGGAGTCTTGTTCAAGCCTTTGCGGAGGTAGAGCCGATTGGATGCATGACATGCGGTGTTGATGGCTTCGGCCCAAAAGTTGTACGGTGACTTGAATTCCGCCATTATGGCCCTTGCCGCGTCCATCAACGTCCGGTTCTTCCTCTCCGCTACACCATTTTGTTGAGGGGTATATGGTGCGGAGTATTGATGTTTGATCCCCTCATCACTAAGGAACTCATCCAAGGTGTAGTTCTTGAACTCGGTGCCGTTGTCACTTCTAATCATCAATATCTTTGCCTCATGTTGACGTTGAGCTTCATTGGCAAAGTCGATGACGGTTTGTTGGGTCTCGCTCTTCTTCTTGAAGAAATATACCCAAGTGTATCTTGAATAGTCATCCACAATCACCAAGCAATACTTTCTTCCCCCAAGACTATCAAAGGATGGAAGTCCAAAGAGATCCATGTGAAGGAGCTCCAAGGGTCTCTTCGAGTAGATGATAGTCGTGGGTCGGTGAGCCGTCTCATGTAGCTTTCCTTCGATACAAGCACTGCAAGCACGATCTTTGGCAAAACTCACATTTGTTAGTCCACGAACGTGATCCCCTTTGAGAAGACTTTGCAAAGATCTCATATTGACATGGGCTAGTCGGCGATGCCAAAGCCACCCCACATCAACTTTACCCATTAGGCAAGTCGCGGTCTTAGTGGGTCTCTCCGAGAAGTTAACCACATAGAGACCGTTCTCGACATGCCCAACAAAAGCTACTTTAAGAGTCTTGCTCCACAAAAGGGCCACGGTATCAAGGTCAAAGAATGTGGCAAATCCCATAAGTGCAAGTTGACGAACGAAAAGTAAATTGTATGCAAGGGTCTCAACAAGCATGACTTTCTCAATTGATAAATCATGAGAAATCACAACCTTGCCAAGACCCAATACCTTAGATGTTGAGGCATCACCGAATTGAACATGGGTGGGCATAGATGAGCTTGGTTGCACGTCCACCACCAAATGCTTGCTCCCGGTCATATGATTTGTTGCTCCACTATCAAGCAACCATGATCCTCCACCGGAAGCAAACTCCTACAAGAGATCAATGCTTGGTTTTAGGTACCCATTCTTGAATGGGTCCTTTGATGTTAGTAACAAGGGTCTTAGAAACCCAAATAGACCATTCAATGTACTCATAATAAGAACCAACAAATTTTGCATAAACATGCCCATCACTAGCACGACATAAAACATAAGAAGGGTTAAAGTCGCCGGCTTTGTTCGATGGAGTGGGATTGCCCTTCTTGACATTTCCACCCACCACCTTGTCCTTCTTCTCCTTATGAGCACCCTCTCCCTTCTTGACAAATACCTCTTTGAGAGGGAGAGGTTTCTTGATCTTGTTGTTCTTCTTCTTCTTCTTATTTGACTTGGGCACAAACCCAAGTCACTCCTTTGCCATAACTTCCTTTTGATTGCTCAAAAGTTCGTTGAGGTTCTTCTCGCCTTGTATACAAGTCACAAGGCCTTTCTCGATTTATTCCTTCAACTTGGCATTCTCCTTCACAAGATGAAGTATCATGAGCATTATCAATTAGCACAAAAGGAGGGCATGTGGATATTTTCTTAGTGAGCTTTGCTTGGAGTTGATCATGAGACTCCTTGAGAGTAGCATGTGCACTTATCAAGGCCTTGTGAGCCTTGTCAAGTAGCTAAAACTCCTCTTTGAGTCTAGCGTAGCCAACCCCAAGCTCAACATTCTCGGATTTAAGCACACGAGCAAGAACTTGAGCATGATCATGATCTTTCTTTAGTTGAGCAAGATCAACGTTTTGCGACTCCTCAAGAGCCGAACGAAGACCTCGCTCTTCCTCAAGAGCGATGGATAGATCCGCAATCTCATTGGCATAGTCATGACTATGGCCTTCCAAGTTAGTGATGTTCTCCTCGTGAGACTCAATGATATCATTGGGCTCACCAAGTTGTTCCAAGAGAGCAACAAAGTGCTTCTTGGTCTCACCTTTGAGCTTACCCAAGAACTTGTCAAACTCATTCTCATCCACCTTTACCATCTCACTATCATCCACACAATCCAACAAAGAAGGTGTAGTAGTGGTAGTGGTTTTGATGTTGGAGGTTACCTTGTTGATACCTTTGGCCATGAGGCACTTGGCAATGAGGTTCTCATTGGGGGCGCCGAAGAGAGACACCTTGGTTGGGGAAGAGGTGGCAATGGCCACGGTTGCCGTTGCCATTCCTTCACCACTTGTATCTTCATCATCATCATCGGAGATGTACTCTTCTTGCGCCACCAAGCCCTTTTGAGGTATCTTCTTGGTGAAGTTTTTCTTGTTTGGGAAGGACTTGACCTTGTCTTTGCGGATGAGCTTGCCACCATTGTCCTCCCTCTTCTTATACGGACAATCCACCACAAAGTGACTCACATTGCCACAATTGTAGCAAGTCCTTACTCGTTGCTTGCCTTTTGAGTTGTTCTTGGAGAAGTTGGGCCTTGAGTTTCTCTTGTTGCCCCAAAATTGCCTTGACGCAAGAGCCATGTGCTCGTGGTAAGCATATTTGGTTTCTTCGGGGCAACTCTCTTCTTCTTCCTCTTCTTCTTGTTCCGGAATACCCTTGGCCTTCAAAGCAAGGTTGGGTGAGGCTTTCCTTGACCGTTGGACACGAGCTAGAGCATTGTCGGCGGTCTTGTTCATGATGTTCATGGCAATAAACTCATCCAACACTTCACTTGAAGACAAGGTGTGGAAGTCCGGTCTTTGACGGATCACGGAGGACATTGTCTTGTTGAATGGCATGATGGCCTTGAGAAACTTGCGCTTGATCCAATTATCATCCGTATCCTTGCTCCCATGATCTTGAAGAGCGACCGCAAGAGTTGTCAATCTTCGGTAGAGATCACGAGGATCCTCATCTTCATTCATCACAAACTCATCAGCCTCATCAAGCACCACCTCAAAGTTGGACCGTTGAATGCTTGAGCTCCCCTTGTACAAAGAGATAATGTGTTCCCGACAATCCTTTGCACGGGAGAAGGGGCGCAAGTGAGCTAGATCTTCGGGAGGCACTACGGATTGGAGGATGAACAATGCGTAGTGATTGTATTGATTGTCCGCCTCTTCTCTTGGAGTGAGGTTGCTTGGATCATGTGGGTAGAAACCTTGCTCGATGATTCTCCAAAGATTTGTTGAGCTGTGGTTCAAATGAGACTTGATACGAAAAACCCAATTAGCAAAATCACCCTTCACAAGCTTAGGAGGAGGGCCAAGGTTGTTAATATGCGGTGTAGGGACCGGTCCTCCATAGACTGGGGGAGGGGGAACCGAGGCGAATGTTCCCGTCCCATTCTTACCATGAGGGGAAGAGGTTTGAGTACCTTTAGCCACTTCCTTGCCGGAATTGGCCTCCGACACCGATGCGGTGGGATTAACCACAAGCAAAGGATCAGGAGTAGATTTCAACCCCTCAAGAAGTTCTTTAATCATGGACTTGACCTCGGCCGTCATAGACGTCTTAAGTGAAGCCATAGCTTCATTTAAGTCGCCTCGGGTGACCGAGTTCAACTCCACGGCCTCGGGCACTTCCTCATCCCGATCCCCGTCGTCAACCATACTCTTCGGGTGGTGAAACCCTTAATAAAGAGACGAGGCTCTGATACCAATTGAAAAGATCGATATGGTTGACTAGAGGGGGGGGGGGGTGAATAGGCAACTACCAATTTTTCGCTTTTCTTAACAAATTAGGGTTAGCAACAAAATAGGTTGTCTAGATGTGCAACTAGGTGAGCAACCTATATGATGCTAACAATCACAACACAAGCAAGCGAGCACAAGATACAACACAAGTAAAGCTTGCACAAAGTAAAGGTAAGAAGTAACCACAAGTGGAGCCGGTGAAGACGAGGATGTGTTTCCGAAGTTCCTTCCCTTTGAGAGGAAGTACGTCTCCGTTGGAGCGGTGTGGAGGCACAATGCTCCCTAAGAAACCACTAGGGCCACCGTATTCTCCTCACGCCCTCACACAATGCGAGGTGCCGTGAATCCACTAGTGGTGCCCTTGAAGGCGGCGACCGAACCTTTACAAACAAGGTTGGGGCAATCTCCACAACTTAATTGGAGGCTCCCAACACCACCACGGAGCTTCACCACAATGGAATGTGGCTCTAAGATGACCTCAACCGTCTAGGGTGCTCAAACACCCAAGAGTAACAAGATCCGCAAGGGATTAGTGGGGGGAATCAAATTTCTCTTGGTGGAAGTGTAGATCGGGGCCTTCTCAACCAATCCCTAAAGAATCAACAAGTTTGATTGGCTAGGGAGAGAGATCGGGCGAAAATAAGCTTTTGGAGCAACAATGGAGCTTGGGGAGGAAGAGGTGGTCTTCTTGGAGAAGAAGACCCCTTTATATAGTGGGGGAACAAAACCAACCGTTACCCAGTTTTCAGCCCGCACAAAGCGGTACTACTGCTCATGGCAGCGGTACTGCCGCCCTAGCGGAAGTGCACGAAGTGCAGTGCAAAGAAGCGAGTCCTCGAGCCGGTAGTGCCGCCGGAGCGGTACTACTGCTCTCCCCAGCGGTACTACCGCTGGGGTTGCAGCACAGGGCGCTCGGAGAGCAGAGCAGAACAGGGGAGGAGTGGGAGTGCCACACCAGCGGTACTATCGCTGCGGACAGCGGTACTACCGCTGCGGACAGCGGTACTACCGCCTACGCGTGGTACTGCCGCTTTGCAACCGCTGAGAAACAGGGATGGCTTGGAGAGCAGCACCACGAGCGGAAGTGGTAGCGGTGGTAGGCGCGGTACTACCGCTTACAAGCGGTACTACCGCTCCTACTGCCGCTGCTACTGCCGCTTGCCCAGCCGGGTCAAAAGGGGTCAGCGGTAGTATGCCAGTGGGACCACCGCTGGACTACCGCTGAACCCGACACGAAAAATCATGCCCCGAATCGAGGCGGTAGTACGAGCGGTACTGGGAGCGGCACTACCGCTTCCAGCTGCGGTACTACCGCTGGTAGCTCTCTGAGCACTCCTAAGTAACGGAAAGCGAAACTCCAATGAAACGGAAAGGAACGAAGGGTGCAAATGAAAGTGTGTACGTGTTGATTCCACCCAAACCTTTCCGAAGCGGACCCCCTCTTGATAGTTCGGTATTTCCTACGACTCAAGTCCACCGAAAATGAAACGAAGAAAAATAAACCGTCTTCACTCTAATACATCGAGGGGCATCAATCGTCTTGTGCCAAATGATGGAATATCTGAAATGCTCAATGCACACGATTAGTCCGCAAAAGCATTGTCATCAATCACCAAAACCACTAAGGGAGAAATATGCCCTAACACCTTCTATATAATTTTGGGACGCTCCTGCGCACTTCCAGGACACTCCCGAGATGCTCTGGAATCCATCTGGAACACTTCCGAAAGCATCCATAACTCTTCCGGAGCCCATTCTATAATTCTCCTATATCTCCTAGTACTGGAATAAATCACTAGTCGTTAATATGCAGACATGACCGGAACACCTTCTGATCAATTATTAAACTGGACACCCATGTTAGCTCCCACACATACATGAAGATCTTTATCCGGTGAACCTTCTGTTTTCGTATACTCTTCCCTTTGCTTCGTGATACATTTATAAAACCCGAGGCTAGATAGTATTTCAGTATCAACACTTTGATCACTATACTTGTTATCCTCATTGCCGGTTTTGTTCTTTTACTTGTTTTCGTATTCCGGTATCCCTTTGATCATTATCACTATGTTTGTCCAGATAATAATGGATACCGTAATACCGAGTGGGTCCGGAGAGTATCTCTTCATCGTCGGAGGAGCAAATCCCAGTCATGAATCATGAAGAACCTTGACATACTTTTCGAGTGTACCAGTAAGCTAACTTTATGTTCTCCTTGTAACGAGAAACGTTTGGCAACCCCAAAGAAACCATGTGGTATGAAGGCCTATGATATTCTCATGGTCTAAGGACGTATGTAAATGCTAACTCTTTATATGATAATAATGATAACTAAGTGACGATGTGATTTCATAGTATATCATAATTATTGGATCTATCCAACACCACTATTCTGCTAACAAGGGGTTCTCAGTATTGTTGACATCGTTGATACTTTAACAATGCCCATGATCAGGAAAACATGATCATCAACAATACATGAGCTAGTCTTAGAGGCGAGACTAGAGATCTATTTGGCGTTTGTGTTTCCACACATGCAACTGAGTTTTACTCTGAATCTCTCATTCAAAAACCATTGCAATTAAAGCACGGAAATATGAACTTAATTATGAACTTGGAAATATAATAATAACATTTTATTATTGCCTCTACTGCATATTTCCAATAGTACATGCCCTAACCGCACCTATAAATGGCAAACAATTGTATACAACCGACTGATTTTATGGAGAAATCAGTCCCTATCCTCCGCGTTAGATTCATGAGCGATACCAGATCCACGTCCATTCGATCAATTTTGATCGTTTGCTATACATTCTCTCTCTCTCTCTCTCTCTCTCTCTCTCTCTCTCTCTCTCTCTCTCTCCCTCTCTCCCTCGCTCTCTCCCTCCCTCTCTCCAAGGGCACTACCTCACCGTCTTGCTGTTGACCATTGCTCCATTGGCCACCATGCCATCATCCTTGCTGGTTTCAATGTGCTCCATTTTTTCGTTCGACGCGGTGGATATCGTCCAAAGAAGCTCTCCGGCACAAAGTCAACGAGGGTCGCAATGGCTACACAGGAGTTCAGAGCCAAAGGTGTCCATGAGGTAACCCAACGATGATGAGGTATGTCGTGACTGGACCCGTTGGCCTCTCTCCGACGTGGCTCTTTGACGCTTGGTCGACGAGCATAGCTGCAACAACATGTTGTCTTTTCTCCGGAACTGGCTATTGCTAAAAAACTTCCATTGAGTTTCTTCCCAAGGAGATGGAGAAATGCCATGACTATAAGCCTACAACAACAGGTAGATGGAGAGTTGGTGGATGGATCCTATTTTCCGTTGTAGTTGAAAACCATTATGTTCCATTCGTATCACATTTTTAGGGCGAACAATTTGTTCTTTTTTTTGTCAAGCCACCATCAACTATTTTTGTGAACTGCACATCTTGCAATTCTCTTTAAATACTATGATGAAGTGTCCTCAGATGGTGTGATTCAATCGTACAAAAAATTGTGTTGCAATCTCAATAAATATTTGTTGTCGTCTTGCAAATTTTATTTTATTTTTCTAAAATTTGCATTGTATATACTCCCTCTGTTTCATAATACAAAGTATATTATGTTTTCTTAGGGCAACACTTTGACCAACAATTATACTATCAATATGTAACTTCTATGATATAAAATCATAACCACAAAAAGGTACTTTGAAAGAAGAAACTAATGGCATCAATTTTATGTCACGTAAAATATATTTCCATAGAGTAAATGTTCGTCAAATGCTTGTCCTAATGAAACCTAATACGCCGAATATTTTGAAATGGAGAGACTATTGTGTTGCAATTAATCTAGTAAAAAAATTGCTGCATAACTTTTTGTTGTAATTTCATAGCATTCTTGTTGCATAGTTGTTTTTCATTTTTATTATATGTCGCAACGGTGCAAAAAAAATATTGTGAAACTAACGACTATGGTAGTTGCTACCTACTAGGCGCCAACTACCATAGTCGTAGGGAATCCCCATAGTGAAAGTTAGTTGTTGCTGCAAGTCAGGGTGTGTGACACTGCAAGGGCCAGCTATTGTTGTTGCTAAGCAGTTTGAGTGCTGCTGCAAGAGCAGGCCACCGCTGTTGCAAGCCAGGACACGCGACGCTGAAGGGTGGCCGCCACTGTTGCAAGTCGAAGAAAGCAAGAAAGCACAATGCTGCAAGGGCTGCTGGCGCTGCTGCATGTCTCGTATATCTTACTAGCAAACTAGCCAAGTCGTAATCAGAAGTTTAACAATGGAACAACAAGCGGAGTAAGCTGTTCCAAACTCAACATTCAACTGTCTGAAGTAGTATTGTGACTACTGATTTCCATTCTACCAAAGGGTGAATTCGAATAAGATTACAATCATAGTATTCCGGAGAAGAGCTTAGGAACTTAATCTTGTTGGCCTTGCCGGTGCAGTTCCACTTCTTTTGTCTTTAGAGCCGGACATGGAAACTACTGCTGTGGTCTTTGGCCATGGCTGTGTTGTCAATCTCGGTGATGAAGGGGACAAACTTCTGCCACTGCCTTTCACGCCTTCTCGATGGTTCTGGACGACTCTAGATGCTCTTGGCGATACAGCGTGTACATCGCCCGCTCTAGAGGTCGCTACAGATTGGGATAACTCGCTGAGTGATGCACGGCGAGGCAACCTAGTCGGAGCTGATGCGCCCTGCTGCATATCAGGCTGAGAAACTGGCACCGCTCTGCTGAATCTGGGACCGGCCAGCGGCGATCTTCCCGGAGATGAAGGCGGCGTCACGCTGTGTTTTTGCCCTCGAGGCGAGGAAGAAGCTATGTGCAACCCCGAGCTAGGACGAGATGTCTTCACCGCAGGGAGTGAAGTCATGGCCCTACTCTTTCCCAGTGAAGAAACGGCCGGTGTTGCTGAGATTGCCGGCGAGGACATGGATTTCTTCAGAGTGCTTGTTCGACGAGGGGCTTCCACGACCGGTGATTCTTGTTTTGGTGCTCTACTACTCCTCGGTTTTTCAGAGGAATGAATGACCGGTTTCTTGGCTTTCTCCATGGGATTGCCGCTGGATTCGCCGGCTTCCTGGCTTCGCCCTCGGCCTAGAGGACTTGGTGCAAAAGATGGAGATGCTTGCCTTGTGAAAACTATTTGTTTCACCTCTGGCCTCGCGGTGGCACTCGCAAGGTGCCTTCGAGCCGCCGGATCTCCTCTTGCTTGTTGCTGTGAGCTATGCTTCAACTGTTCTTTGGAAAGGTTTGGAGAAATTCTTATTGCCTGAGCTGCTGACCCTTGCTTGAGCCTGTTCGGAATCTCATGTTGTTTGTGAGGAGATGTACTTGTCTTTGCTTGAGATGTGCTGTTATTGGAAGAACTAGAAGCTGCAACAAGTGCTCCCTTCTGCGAGCCTACTCTAATCAGCGTCTTTGATGCTGCAGGCTTCTTGTCATCTGGTCCGGTGTCTGGTCTCCTCATTTTCTTCCTAATGATGGGAACTGCTGGGATAATGGCAGCTTGTTTCTGCCTAGTTTTCCGCATAGGCTGGGGTGTTAGGGCTCCATATCCTCCCTGATTGCCGTCACTTGCTTCCCTGCCACCTTCTTGCATTGGAATTAGTCCTTCATCACTTCTTTTTTCTTGGAAATCTGTTGGTATCTCTTCATTTATATCTCTTCTTGTGGGAATGATTGGCAGCATAGAATTACTGCTGCTTCCAGCTTCCAGTAGACAGCCTAATATAGGATCCTTGCTTTCTCTATTTACATCAACTCTATCTACATGGATAAACTCGGCCTCATCGTCAGTGCTAATGTTTCCCTTCTCATCTGAACTGTTACTTGCGCTATCCGATGATCCGGTTTTGCTATCTGACGCTCGAGTTTCACTGTGCTCTGTTTTTGGCTCTTGACAGTGATCTTGTCGTGAAGTTTCACCGTGCGATTCACGGTCATCTTGGTCAAAATCTGAATCCTCCATCAATATCTCGTCAAAGTCATAGAACTCATCTGCGTTCCCAATGGAGGAAAGCTCACTCTCATCATGGCTTTCATCGGTGTCTGACAGCTCCACCTCTGAGAAGAACACCTGATCCATGGACTCGCAATGTTTCATTACGCAAACACTTGTAAACTGTATCGGTTCAAGGGAGAGACAGGGTTTGAGGAGAGAATGTATACCTCGATCTTGAAGTCCTCCTGAAATTTCTCCTTGTTGCAGTTCCATGGCAGATCAATGTCCTCCAGAGTGAAAACCATCATGTTGGACTGCAGAAAGCAAGTGCTGAACATGACTCTGAACATGATCTCCTCGTGGTCTTCGTCACCGACATGGATGCACTCGATAACAACATCGCCTTGTATCTGACATCCAATGTCAGCCTTGATCACCGTGCTTTCTGCCTGTAATCAAGACAAACACCCAAGGTAGAAGAGCATTAGTACCAAATCATCATTCATGAAACCATTATTTGAGAGCATCCACGGAGCTGAAAGGTTTCATCACCTGCCTATAGTGTTTGAACTGTTGCTTGATCCTTGGTGTGCTAAACAGAACCTCGGCTGAAGAAGCATCGGTCGATGTCTCGCGCGGCTCGCCGTGGACACGAACAACCGGCCTACACCCACCGCCGCCGTCGAAATCCGGGACAGCTCTGAGTATCAGGCAGTCCAGGACGAAGGGCTGCTGCTTCATGCCCATCAGGGACCCCTTGTCCCTGAGCCTCGCCACATACTGCAGGTACCTCAGATGAGACGGCCGCGGGTCGAGCGCTGAGCATGCGCTGAGCAGCTCCACCGGCGCTCTCCCATACACCGCGTCCAGCGTCGTCCGCTCTGGCGCGGCCTCCTCGATGTACACCAGCAAGCTGGCCATAGCGAATGCGAGGGCAGGCCACGCCGCGCCGCCGCCGTCGCAGTGCATGAGCAGGATGTTGCGCTGGTGGCCGGACACCAGCCAGTCCACGCACGAGCCGAGGAACGCGTGGATCTTCGGGAGGGGGAGCGACGGGCAGCCGCCGTACCGGGATGGCTAGTCGGCGACGATGGCAGCGGCGCCGTGCCCAAGCAGGGAGTGGACGGCGTCGTCTCCGGTCGGTGCCGCGGCGAAGTTGACGACCATGAGCGAGGCGTGCGGGTTGCTGCCCTTGAGCTGGATGATGGTGCTGGTCAGGTAATCCTTGTGCGCGCCCTCGTCGAGGGCTCCGATCGACAAGCAGGAGTTGAACACTGCAAACGAACTCCGGATCAGTTTTAGTTCAACCAGCCGTATTGTGATCTCTCTCATCTCAGAAACAAAAGCCATATTGCGATGATGGTACGTACCGAAGACCCGCTCAGAGACGTGCGACAGTCCATCCATGGCCTTTCGAGCGAAGAGCTTCCGCAGCAGCGCCATGGCCGAATGGCTGAATGTACCTGAGGGAAAGAGAGAGAGGGGAGAGATGAGTTGACATGGATCTGAAGGGGGGAGGAAGGAAAGCTACGTGCGGGGATGGATGCTTGGAGCGCGGGGCGACAACTTCTCATGAGCTGCGTCCGCTCCGCGTATCACGTGAACTGGTCGTCGCGTCGACCGGGAGTGCGTTGTCGCTCACCTAGGACCGGCTCACGAAGCGCATGTTTTTTTTTTTGAGAATACGAAGCGCTTATCTTGGAAAACAACTGTTGTTTTCTTTACGGGTTTGCTTTTCGTTTTTTTTTCATTTTTGTATCTTCTAGGAGTAGGTATTTTTCAAATAATGAAACAAAGAAATGTTCATAATTTTTTTAAAAAAATCGCAAATGAAAAAAAATAGATGTTCAGAATTTTTCTGCAAACAAAAAATGTAAAAAACTCATATTTTCAAAAATATTAACAAAATATGGAAAATAATCAAAATACTAAAAAAATCGACAATTAAAAAAATTTAGCGTTTAATTTTTTCCATCTTTCTATCAAAGTTTCTATTTTTTTCAAAATATTCGAAATTTTCAAACAAATATTCACTTTTTTCATAAAGCGTTCGTAAAAATTTAAAATAATTAGTTCCCGTGTTTTTTTAGAAAACTGAACGGAAAACCCAACTGACTAAAAAACGCTAGAAAAAACAGACTTTTTAGCAACAGATTTTTTTCTTTTCAATCCGAGTCACTACAGTGCATCAATGGGCCGGCCCAGTCGGGGGTCACCCTGGTGCAAAATGTAGCATTTCGACGCAGTAAGCGTCACACACAAGTTCCCCGCATTAAGACATTTCCGAAATACGCGATGAATATTTAAAAATAGAATGAACATTTTTTTAATACAGACCAAACATACATTTAGTTATGTGATGATTGTTTTACAATGCACAATGAACCTTCTCTAAAATACGATAAAAAATTGTAAACATGATGAACATATTTAAATACAGAACAGACATATTTTCAAACTACAAGGGACATGTTGTAAAAACACAATGAAAATTTTAAAAAATGTTGAACATTTTTTCAAATGCATGATCAACATTTTAAAAACACGACACGTTTTTAAGCACTATTCACATGTTTTTAATAAATGATGAAAAAACCAAAAGAAAAATACAATAAAATAAATAATAAAAATTTAAAAGTGTTCAACTAATTTTATAAAATATTATATATTTTAAAAATGTTGATGTAATTAAAAAGACAAGAAAACACAAAGTAAAAAATAAAAAAATGAAGACAAAACCTTAAGGAAAAATAAAACCACTCTAATAACTAGATTAAAAAAACTTACAAAGAAATGCTCAAACCAAGCCTTCTTAGCTGAACTAGTTTGTATTTGTTCTCCCTATGTTGGTAGGAGGGCACTTTAACATTATACGGCGTCAAGAGGAAAAGAACAATGATAATTTCGATTATAGATGACCTTTTATTTTTATTTCTATTTTCGAGAATTTGAACTTAAGAGAAATTGTTCTCACAAGTCGTCATATACTTGGGCCAATAATCTTCCCACACCCACATGTGAGAATCTTGACAGAATTCTTACAGGTGTTGAGTGGACTCATCTAAAGCAAAAGTGTTAAATCTCAAAATAAAGTAAAGCAAAAGTGTTCAACTCATATAAAAATAAATAAATGTAAATACATGTCAGAGAGAAGGGTAGAATACCATGGATAGTAACCTTCGAAACTTTCTCAAAGGTTGGGCAAAATGTGTGCGCTCTCATCCTCTATAACACTATGCTCCCTAGTTTTAAAGAGCCCACATTCAATTGAGGTCTCCAATTCAAATTAGGTCACCCGATTTTGACCGGGCCAATAATTTTTCAAAGCTCTCTCATTCAATTTTTTATACTATAAGCTATGCTTCCTCATTTTTAAGACCTCACAATTAATCGAGGTCTTCAATTTTTTTTGACTATAGAGGTCTTCAATTTAGAATTGGGTCACCGGATTTTGACCGGGTCAACAATTTCTCAAGGAGCTCTCTCATTCAATTTTTTTAATTCACTATGTTCCCTCATTTTGAAGCTCTTTCATTAAATTGAGGTATTCAATTTTGGATTTGGTTTACAATTTTGACCGGGCCAACGATTTTCAAAGCAATCGGCAGCAACCAGCCTATAAAAACATATCATTCCCGCGCATCCTCCCACCACCTAGAAAAAAGAAGCGCCACCATGTGATACTATAGCACCAATATACTACATGCAGCCACCGACGCAGAAATTTCCCACATAAATATAGGTTTGTTAGCGGATAACTCAGAATCACACCACGAAAGACCCACCAAATCACCACATTATAAATAAAAATAAAACACACCCCATCATCTCCCCCACCTACCAAACTAAATATTGCATTAGTTGAAAAACATAAGGGGTATTAGTTTTTTGGAAAGTCAAATTTCTTTAACTTTGACCAAGTTCAGAGCAAAAAATATCACATTCACAATATTAAACAAAAAAAGTTTGGAAATTCGCTTCGTGATGAATCTAATCATATCGATTAGATATTGTGGATTTTGATATATTTATCTACATATTTGATTAAACTTAAAACGTTTGACTTTAAAAAAAAGTAATACACCTTATATTTTGAAACAAAGTGACTATTTTTCTTAAGAAACCCAACAACCCCAACGGCGCAGCAAAGCACGCCCAACCCTTCTAGTTAATACCATGGATGCAAGCAGAGAGCGCTCCCCTCTGCCCAGCAGAATACACTACCAAAAGAGTGGCGGATGAGTCTCTTGCAAAACTTATGCGTGAGGAGGAAATAAAATGGCTTGAATGTGCCAAATTGTGACACGTCCGAGAAAGGTAGAATAAGAGTATATATTTTCATCTCATTGTGAGTGATAAACAAGGCAAAAGCAAACTTCTAGCTCAAGCAGGATGACTGTAAAATTGTTGTTGAGGAACAACTAAAAACATACATTGCATTTTTTTTTATAAAATCCTTTTTAGCTCGCCGGTCACTGAGTATATCCAACTGGACGAGGATGTCAGAGGTGATATCCCTGAGTCGTCAATAAAGGAGAGGGATATCCTAACTTCTCCTCTCATAGAGAAGGAAGTACGAGATGCAATCTCTCAGATGGAGCACAATAAAGTGCTTGGACCACTACTGCAGGCGATCGCTAACGCGACACATGAATCAGAGACCCCGCGACCAAACTGTGTGCGATGCATGAATCGCAAACGGTGTCGTAATAAAACCGTCGCCAATAAGACGAACTGTGTGCGATGCCGGAGACATCAAGCACGATTCAGATTAGAGACGCGTGTGCGATACGTGGCATACAGTTGATCCATACGAACTGTTTGCGATAAGCCAGAACAACAAACACGGTCAGCCAGTTCGAGGTGTATGCGATACACGGCATACAGTTCACTCGGATGAACTGTTTGTGATTACCCAACACAACAGAAATAGTCAGGCAGATCAAGGTGTGTGCGATATACGGCATGCGGTTCACTCGGATGAACTGTTTGCGATTACCCAACATAACAGAAATGGTTCAACTTAACAAGATGTGTGTGATACGCGGCAAACAGGTCAGTAATCCAAAATGTGTGGGAAGACGGATAACAACACAGACGATTCCTGCTAATAACCCGTGTGTGTTGTGGGCAAACGGTTGGTGGTAAATAATTATCAGCGATTGATGAATTCATCACCGACGGGTTCTGTAGTTTAGTCCGTGTGTGATATGATTTGCTCTGTCTGCACAACATCTATGCTCTGTCTACAGAACAACAACATATATACTTATAAGAACATGATTGCATAACCAAATTAAACTTCTAATTACATAACTGACTACAGATAGCGTTTGCACATCTAAGTAAACAATTACATGCATAATAAACTAGGAGAAACGATCATCATATCAACTACTTCTTGTTGTGACACTTGCCTCCAATGCTCTGCTTGTGGCTCGATCCCTCGTCGTCTACAGGAAGGAGGCACTTCCTCATGTCAACGATCCACCTGTACATCTCGTAGCATGTGTACGCGTCCATGGCCGTGTACTTGAGGTGATCTTCATCCAGTATCTGGCGGGGAAGGAGGGCAGGTCACCTCGCCTAGGATGCATGCCCAGCGCCGCCGCTGCAGCAGGTTGGGCGATTTGGCTTCTTCTACCACCCATCTGAATAGCCGCACCGGGTTCGTATACCATTCCGCAGGCATGCGCGTTCTCTCCTCCGCAGTCGACTCCATGAATATGATCTCTGCCATTAGCGCCAGCTCCAAGTCGGCGCGACGCTGCCAGATGCTGACATCCCTCAGCATCTCTGCCCTGAGATCGACTTCCGCCTCCGCCTTGTGCTTCGCCATGCGCAGCTCCTTCGAACATGTCTCCAATAGATGCCTCGCTTCCTCGATCCGATTTGCCCTTGCTGCCCACCACCTCCAACACAGCCCCGGCATGTCCTCCGGCGCCACCGATCTGTGAGTCTAGAGCAATGGATCCCCTCTGATAGATACGTGGGTTTCGCTCAACGGAGGCAGTGCCGCGGGCCGTAGCGAGAGGGAAGCCCGCGGGATGCTGGGATCTAGGGGATTATCCATGGCGCAATCCGATGGGTGAGGCGGGGAGGCGAGCGTGGAAGGCCAGATTTGGGGGTTGCGAGAGGAAAGAAACGATAGAGAGCGAAGAGAGGATAGAGAGCGAAGGAGGAGGAGCGCAACCAAGGTGAACAGGGAGTGGGCGAGGTGAAAAAATTGACCGCGCCAAATTGCCAATGAACACATCCCATTAATTAGGATTATAATTGCCAGGGTAGAATCACTGCCCACTTCCTTATCGTTTTCCTCTTCCACCACGCATGCATGCAAACATAATTAAATTTTGGAGGTAGTTGGTTGGCTCATACGTGGGAGGGGAAAAACTAAAAGCTAAAAACACTTTTAACGATGAGAAAGACAGTCGGGCAATTGGTGCTAATTAAGAAAGTGCGACTCAAATTCTTGAAAAAATCTGAATTCTCTTAGGCGCCCTACGGACCTGGATGTTTCGTGTGCGATTATGTGTGTACAAAAACCTTTGAAAATGCAAACGAGTTGTTTACGATGGTTGGAGCATCGCACATGATGCGTGGTGCGAGTACTCATGAGTGATGATTTGTAAGTTACACATATGTTTCCTTATTTTAACACGTGTGTGATAACACGTGACACCGCATACGATTGTGTGCTGGGAATTGTGTGCTCCACTTAGTCTTCCCGCGCTCCAGCGATGCCTTCCCGCGCAAGCGCCAGCCACAGGGGTAAATGTAAATCCCCAATCCCCTAGCCAGCTGCTAGCTAGCTATAAATAACCACAACAATGGCCGGCGGCCGCGACTCACTATTGATCCCTTTGCTAGCTAGTTACCCACACATACCGGCATACCCGGCCCCAACGGCCGACGACCGGATGGAGTTGGGCGATAGCAGAATCGAGGCTGCCGGTGTGATGGTCGGCTTTGCGGTCGACGGCCATGCCGCCGCCTCTCCTGACGACAGCCAAACGAGGCAGGAAACGCGGTACGAGCAAGCCACCAGGTTAGCCAGGGTCGTCCTAAAAGCGGCCAGGGATCGCCAGCGGGCGATACTGCGGGCTCGGCGCAGAGTGCGGCGGATGGTGCGGGCGGCGGAGCAGGAACCACGATGATGCAAGGACAACTGCGACAGTGGCGGCCACCGCATGAGGCGCAGATTTATGTCCGAGATGGAGGAGGGCGCAACGCCGGGCATTGCCGGGGCAGGCCTGGGGGCAGTGATGGCAGCCCTGGCGAGAGCCAACGTCTCGTTGGCTGCCGGGGCAATGTACGCAGAGCCGGCGGTCGCGGCAGCCCTGGTGAGAGCTGCACCCGAGGCAGTACCGGCGATCACCGATGTCGAGGCTGCCCTAGCCTCGATCGATCAACGTGGTCATCGACTTGGCGACCTCCTCTCCTCCTGAGCCAAGCAGGATAGACACGATGATGGACGATGGCAGCTGTGTGTGCTGGGTCCGCGTCAAGGGTAGTAGATCTTTTTGTGTGCGCGCGGTTCGTTATATTGATGTAAATTAGGGAGGTAATAATGGGGTGTAAATTACTCCTCGAACTAGGCACTGGACCAATTTGAGCATATATATGCTCGATTAATTATTTGTTCATGCATGTCAAATATGTCAATTGTATGGGTTGGCATATCTATATATTATCTCATTTTGCAATATGGAAAATTTAAGACCTGAAAAACAGCATTTGAGTAACATATAGTGGTGACACTATTTAACAAAAGGTGATACTAATACTTTCCATGAAATGAACAATTTTGACAACCATATGGTCCATATCTACATACTTAAGATAGGCCAACAACCACAGCTATCCGCTGGAAGCAGCTTGATGACGGCGACTCGGCATCTCGTCAATGAAAAAGAAGATCCCTCCTGTGCCTTGGTAGAGCATGAGTATAACAGTGTCTCCGATTTTCAAATGTTGATGCATTGCTAGGACAACCGAGAACCTGTTAATTTGAATGGTTCCATTTGTGCGGGAAATGCAGTACCTTGCAATCACTTTGGCATTCTTAGCAGGCACAAGTGTAATTCGACCACATCGGAAATCAATTCAGGAACAGCTGCAGCGGGCAATTTCTGTTGCAATGAAGAATAAAAACCAATTGTAACATATCGTTGAAGCTATATATAGTTTATGAACAACAACATACAAATAAGACTTTGTACCAACATTTTGTTCACACAATTGGTCTTGTTCAATGTGTGCACCAGTGGTAGATTTATTCCCATCCCAAATCCAGCATCCATACGTTGTACTAGGTCTTCTAGATTAGCAACAAATTGTATGACATGCTCCAACTCTTTCCAGTGAAATTTGGTATGCCGAGTAACATACAGTTTGTTAACTATGCATCCAACATATCCTGCTTAAAAGGTGGAAAGGGATTATTTATTCAGAACATGGCAAAAGAATAGTGGGCCTAAATTGCTAATTGGAAGTTGATATTGGCTAGTAACAGAGTCAGAAAATGAAATCCCAATTGGTTGCTCAAATAGTAATTTAGCCAGAACAATTACTTTAATTTTGCTAATAAGTAATAAGCCAACATGGAGAAATTTGAAAGAACACTAACCTCGATCAGACTGTGGTCGGCTGATGACGCTGGGGAAGTAAACATCCATGTTTATTTGACCAGATTGTGGTGCACGCACTAGAATTTTACTGTCAGCTTTCAGTTCATAAAACTTAGAAAATTTTCTCCAAAGGTCCGCATCAAAATAGGAGTGGCCATCTTTATCAACTTTAAACCTAACTGTCATTGTAAATCCATGGTGTGTGGTCAATATGACATCCATGGAGTCATCAACAAAGTAAAGGCCAAGATTTCCTTGTACACGTGTTCTTGCATAGCAAGGGATGTACTGCAGGAAATGAAAATTAAGATCGTTACATGCAAATATGGGAATAAATGATAGAAAACAGAACAATAGCTGAAAGCAAAGTACAAAAATATATAATTAAACAGATAATGTAACCAAGATTTCATGCAAATATGAGAGTAACTGAAAGAACAATACATCATTTTTTTAAGGGAACAAATACATCATTAATTTGCCTAATTTAGAAAAAAAATCCTCTTTGACGTCTATGGTGCATGTCGCACCTTTTATCCAAATATAGCAATATATGTTATATGTTCATAAAATTGGGACATGCCAACCGTGGTAGGATGAGATTGAACATACCGTGCGCTCCCTGAAGTCATCTGGTATGGTGAGATAGAACTTCTTGTCCGACTGGCCGCGACCACAGTGGCCTGATTTGTGCTTGCACTGTGGACACTAGAATGAAAAACCTTGAATCAACTATAAGAAAAATGAATCCATGGCGATTTTCGCCGGGTGATTAACAGGGACAGACGGACTACGATAAGAGATGAGCGAATATTTCACTAAATTAATTACCTTGTTCTCCATGAGAGAGAAAAAAAATCCTGGCCCAAGCCCGCGGAAAATCCCACAGAAAACAACAATCGACCAGCTTCGAGAAAGTCGGTGCCAATAGGCGTCGGTGAGGGGAAGAAACAAAATGCGGTGGCTTTTGTTGGCGGCGGCCGGCTGCGAGGGGCGCCGTCGAGATCAAAGATTTGGGCAGTCCTGTCGAGAACGAGCAACGACGACGTCTGCTAGAGGCGGTGCAGACAGGCGGCGGAAAGCGGCAGCGACAAAATTGTTGGGTAACGTCGCATGGGAAACAAAAATTTTCCTACGCACACGCAAGATCTATCCATGGTGATGAGCATCTATGAGAGGGAGAGTGAATCTACATACCCTTGTAGATCGCTAAGCGGAAGCGTTAAGAAACGCGGTTGATGTAGTCGAACGTCTTCACGATCCAAATCGCAAGTCGTCCCTCGATCCAAACACGATCTAGCGCCGAACGGACGGCACCTCCGCATTCAACACACGTACGGCTTGATGATGCCTTCTCCTCCTCGATCCAGCAAGCGATGGTGAAGTAGTAGATGAGTTCCGGCAGCACGACGGCGTGGTGATGGTGGTGAGGAACAATCTCTGCAGGGCTTCACCAAGCACTACGGAGATTATGACGGGAGGAACTAGAGGGTTAGGGTTGCCGGCACACGGCTTGGGAAATCTTGATCTGTCCCGTGTGCTAGCCCTGCCCCTCTATTTATATGTTGAGCCCTGGGGTCTAAACTTGGAGAGAAAGCCTCCACAAGGTCGGTTTTGCCCGCACAAGGTCGGTTTGGCCCGCACGGAAAGAGTCCCACTCGGATTCCAGCAGTACCGCGTACAAGCGGTAGTACCGCTCACGAGCGGTAGTACCGCTTCACACAAGCGGTAGTACCGCTTACGCGGTAGTACTGCCTTACCAGCGGTAGTACCGCTTAAGGCAGTAGCAAAACTTCCTTTTGCACTTTCCAATACCTCGTGGGCTTTACCCCTTTGGCCCATATAAAGTGTTGCTGCACCCGAACACTTCGGTAAACACCCGGAACCCCTTCCGGTGAATTCCGGAACCCTTCCGGAGATCAAAACACTATTATCACATATATCAATCTTTACCTCCGGACTCTTCCGGAGATCCTTGTCATGTCCGGGATCTTATCCGGGACTCCGAACAACCTTCGGTCACCAACACAATAACTCAACTATACTAATCGTCACCAAACGTTAAGTGTGTAGACCCTGCGGGTTCGAGAACTATGTAGACATGACCGAGACACCTCTACGGCCAATAACCAATAGCGGGACCTGGATGCCCATATTGGTTCCTACACATTCTACGAAGATCTTCATCGGTTGAACCTCTATGTCAAGGATTCAGTTAATCCCGTATGCTGTTCCCTTTGTTCTTCGGTATGTTACTTGCCCGAGATTCGATCGTCGGTATCTCTATACCTAGTTCAATCTCGTTATCGGCAAGTCTCTTTACTCGTTCCGTAATACAAGATCTCGTGGCTAACACTTTAGTCACATTGCTTGCAAGGCTCATTGTGATGTTGTATTACCGAGTGGGCCCTGAGATACCTCTCCGTCACACGGAGTAACAAATCCCAGTCTTGATCCATGCCAACCCAACAGACACCCTCGGAGATACCTGTAGAGCACCTTTATAGTCACCCAGTTATGTTGTGACATTTGATACACACAAGGCACTCCTACGGTGTCAGTGAATTGCATGATCTCATGGTCATAGGAACAGATACTTGACATGCAGAAAACAATAGCAATAAACTGACACGATCATATGCTACGTTTATAGTTTGGGTCTTGTCCATCACATCATTCTCCTAATGATGTGATCCAGTTATCAAATGACATCTCATGTCCATGGCTAGGAAACCTTCACCATCTTTTGATCAACGAGCTAATTAACTAGAGGCTTACTAGGGACACAGTGTTGTCTATGTACCCACACATGTATTTGAGTTTCCAATCAATACAATTATAGCATGGATAATAAACGATTATCATGAACAAGGAAATATAATAATAACCAATTTATTATTGCCTCTAGGGCATATTTCCAACAGTCTCCCACTTGCACTAGAGTCAATAATCTAGTTCACATCACTATGTGATTTACATTGTAATGAATCGAACACCCATGCAGTTCTGGTGTTGTTCATGTTTAGCCCTTGGAAGAGGTTTAGTCATCGGATCTGCAACATTCAGATCCGTGTGTACTTTGCAAATATTTATGTTGTCCTCCTTGATGTAATCGCGGATGGAATTGAAACGTCGCTTTATGTGTCTGGTCCTTTTGTGAAATCTTGGTTCCTTGGCTAGAGCAATGGCACCAGTATTATCACAAAACAGAGTCATTGGGTTAAGCGCACTAGGCACTACTCCAAGATCTGTCATGAACTCCTTCATCCAGACACCTTCCTTCGCCGCCTCCGAGGCAGCGATGTACTCCGCTTCGCATGTAGAATCAGCTACCACGCTTTGCTTGGAACTGCACCAGCTAACCGCACCCCCATTTAAGAATAAATACGTATCCGGTTTGCGACTTAGAGTCATCCGGATCAGTGTCAAAGCTTGCATCGACGTAACCCTTTACGACGAGCTCTTGATCACCTCCATAAACGAGAAACATGTCCTTAGTCCTTTTCAGGTACTTCAGGATATTCTTGACCGCCGTCCAGTGTTCCATTCCTGGATCACTTTGAAACCTTCCGACCATACTTATGGCAAGGCTGACATCGGGTCTTGTGCACAGCATTGCATACATGATAGAGCCTATGGCTGAAGCATAGGAGATGACACTCATCTTTTCTCTATCTTCTGCAGTCACTGGGCATTGAGTCTTACTCAACTTCACACCTTGCAAAGCAGGCAAGAACCCCTTCTTGGACTGATCCATTTTGAACTTCTTCAAAATCTTATCAAGGTATGTGCTTTGTGAAAGTCCTATTAAACGTCTTGATCTATCTCTATAGATCTTGATGCCTAATATGAAAGCAACTTCTCCTAGGTCCTTCATTGAAAAACTCTTGTTCAAATATTCCTTCACGCTTTCCAACATTTCTATATTGTTTCCAATCAGTAATATGTCATCCACATATAATATTAGAAACGCTATAGAGCTCCCACTCACTTTCTTGTAAATACAAGCTTCTCCGTAAACTTGTATAAACTCGAACGCTTTGATCACCTCATCAAAGCGAAGATTCCAACTCCGAGATGCTTGCACCAGTCCATAAATGGATCGCTGGAGTTTGCAAACTTTGTCAGCATTCTCTGGATGGACAAAACCTTCTGGTTGCATCATATACAACTCTTCCTTAAGGAAACCGTTAAGGAACGCTGTTTTGACATCCATCTGCCAAATTTCATAATCGAAAAATGCAGCTATTGCTAACATGATTCTGACGGACTTAAGCATCGCTACGGGTGAGAAGGTCTCATCGTAGTCAACTCCTTGAACTTGTGAAAAACCCTTTGCCACAAGTCGAGCTTTATAGACGGTGACATTACCGTCCGCGTCTGTCTTCCTCTTAAAGATCCATTTGTTCTGAATGGCCTTCGCCCTTCAGGTAATACTTCCAAAGTCCACACTTTGTTTTCATACATGGATCCCATCTCGGATTTCATGGCCTCTAACCACTTCTCGGAATCCGGGCCCATCATCGCTTCTCCATAGCTCATAGGTTCATCGTTGTCCAACAACATGACCTCTAAGACAGGGTTGCCGTACCACTCAGGAGCAGTACGCGTCCTTGTCGACCTACGAGGTTCGATAGCAACTTGATCCGAAGCTTTATGATCATCATCAACTTCCTCTTCAGCTGATGTAGGCTCTACAGAAACATCTTTCTGCGCTGCGCTACTCTCAGGTTGAAGTAAAGGTTCAACAACCTCATCAAGTTCTATCTTCCTCCCACTCAATTCTTTCGAGAGAAACTCTTTCTCAAGAAACGTTCCGTTTTTAGCGACAAACACTTTGCCCTCGGATCTGAGGTAGAAGGTATACCCAACTGTCTCTTTTGGGTATCCTATGAAGATGCATTTCTCCGCTTTGGGTTCCAGCTTTTCAGGCTGAAGCTTTTTGACATAAGCATCACATCCCCAAACTTTAAGAAACGATAGCTTTGGCTTCTTGCCAAACCAAAGTTCATATGGCGTTGTCTCAACGGATTTCGATGGTGCCCTATTTAAAGTGAATGCAGCTGTCTCTAATGCATAACCCCAAAACGATAGTGGCAAATCGGCAAGAGACATCATAGATCGCACCATATCCAATAAAGTTCGATTACGACATTCGGACACACCATTACGCTGTGGTGTTCCAGGCGGTGTTAGTTGTGAAACAATTCCACATTGTCTTAAGTGACTGCCAAACTCATAACTCAGATATTCTCCTCCTCGATCAGATCGTAGGAATTTAATCTTCTTGTTACGATGATTCTCAACTTCACTCTGAAATTGTTTGAACTTTTCAAACGTTTCAGACTTGTGTTTCATTAAGTAAATATACCCATATCTACTTAAGTCATCAGTGAAGGTGAGAAAGTAACGATAACCACCGCGCGCCTCAATGCTTATCGGACCGCACACATCAGTATGTATGATTTCCAACAAGTCACTTGCCCGTTCCATTGTTCCAGAGAACGGCGTTTTAGTCATCTTGCCCATGAGGCATGGCTCACATGTGTCAAGTGATTCAAAATCAAGTGACTCCAAAAGTCCATCAGCATGGAGCTTCCTCATGCGTTTTATGCCAATATGACCTAAACGGCAGTGCCACAAGAAAGTGGTATTATCATTATCAATTCTACATCTTTTGGCATCAATGTTATGAACATGTGTATCATTACTATCGAGATTCAATAAGAATAAACCCCTCACATCGGGTGCATGACCATAAAAGATATTACTCATATAAATAGAACAACCATTATTCCCTGATTTAAATGAGTAACCGTCTCGCAATAAACAAGATCCAGATATAATGTTCATGCTTAACGCAGGCACCAAATAACATTTATTTAGGTTCATCACTAATCCCGATGGTAATCGAAGAGCGAGCGTGCCGATGGCGATCACATCAACCTTGGAATCATTTCCCACGCGCATCGTCACTTCGTCCTTTGCCAGCCTCCGTCTATTCCGCAGTTCCTGTTTAGAGTTGCAAATGTGAGCAACCGCACCGGTATCAAATACCCAGGCACTACAACGAGAGTCGGTAAGGTACACATCAATAACATGTATATCATATATACCTTGTTTGTTGTTGGCCGCCTTCTTGTCAGCCAAATACTTGGGGCAGTTCCGCTTCCAGTGTCCAGTTCCCTTGCAATGAAAGCACACAGTTTCTGGTTTGGGTCCAGCCTTGGGTTTCTTCACGGGAGGAGCAACTGCTTTGCCACTCTTCTTGGAGTTACCCTTCTTACCCTTGCCATTTTTCTTGAAACTAGTGGTTTTATTGACCATCAACACTTGATGCTCCTTCTGAATTTCAGACTCAGCGACTTTCAGCATCGCAAACAGCTCGGCGACTGACTTGTTCATCCCGTGCATGTTATAGTTCAACACGAAGCTCTTGTAGCTAGGTGGCAATGATTGAAGAACTCTGTCAGTGATAGCCTCTGGCAGAAGGGGCATCCCTAATTCAGCCAGACGGGTGGAGTACCCAGACATTCTGAGTATGTGATCACTAACAGACCCGTTCTCCTCCATCTTGCAAGCATAGAACTTATCGGAGGTCTCATACCTCTAGATCCGGGCATTCTTCTGAAAGATAAACCTCAACTCCTGGAACATCTCATATGCTCCATGACGTTCAAAACGTCTTTGAAGTCCCGGTTCTAAGCCATAAAAATTGCACATTGAACTATTGATTAATCATTAGAGCGAGCCTGCCAGGCGTTCACAACGTCTAGAGACTCAACTGGAGCGGGTGGATCACCAAGCGGTGCATCAAGGACATAAGCCTTCTGGGAAGCTGTAAGGATAATCCTTAGATTATGGGCCCAGTCCACAAAGTTACTTCCATCATCTTTCAACTTAGCTTTCTCTAGGAACGCATTAAAATTCAGGGGTGCTACTGCGCGAGCCATGATCTACAACATAAATATTGCAAAGACAACTTAGACTATTGTTCAAGATAATGAGTTTAGTTAATCATATTACTTAAAACTCCCACTCAGATTGACATCCCTCCGGTCATTCGAGTGTAACATGATCCAAATCCACCAACTCAAGTCCGATCATCACGTGAGTTGAGGTGGTTTCAATGGTGAACATCTTCATGTTGATCATATCTACTATATGACTCATGTTCGACCTTTCAGTCTCTTGTGTTCCGAGGCCATGTCTGTACATGCTAGGCTCGTCAAGTTTAACCCGAGTGTTCCGCATGTGCAACACTGGCTTGCACCCGTTGTATGTGAACGTAGAGTCTATCACACCCGATCATCACGTGGTGTCTCGAAACGACGAACTTTCGCAACGGTGCACACTCGGGGAGAACACAATTTATCTTGAAATTTAAGTGAGGGATCACCTTATAATGCTACCGTCGTCCTAAGCAAAACAAGATGCATAAAAGGATTAACATCACATGCAAATCATAAGTGACATGATATGGCCATGAACTTGTGCTTTTGATCTCCATCTCCAAAGCACCGGCATGATCTCCATCGTCACCGGCATGACACCATGATCTCCATCATCTTGATCTCCATCAACGTGTCGCCATGAGGTTGTCGCGCCGACTGTTGCTTCCACGACTATTGCTAACTCATAGCGATAAAGTAAAGCAAAACGGTGAAAATAATTAAAGACAACTCTATGGCTCCTGCCAGTTGCCGTACTCATCGACATGCAAGTCGTGATATTCTATACAACACATGATCATCTCATACATCACATATATCTCATCATGTAATTGGCCATATCACATCACAACATACCCTGCAAAAACAAGTTAGACGTCCTCTAATTGTTGTTGCAAGTTTTACGTGGCTGCTACGGGTATCTAGCAAGAACAATTCTTACCTACGCAAAAACCACAACGGTGATACAAAAATTGCTTTTCAACCTTCTCAAGGACCGCCTTTGTCAAATCCGATCCGACTAAAGTAGGAGAGACAGACACCCGCCAGCCATCTTTATGCAACGAAGTTACATGTCAGTTGATGGAACCGGTCTCTCGTAAGCGTACGAGTAATGTTGGTCCGAGCCGCTTCATCCCACAATACCGCCGAAACAAGAAAAGACCAAGGGAGGAAGCAATCTGAATATCAACGCCCACAAACTCCTTCGTGTTCTACTCGAGATCTCATCTACACATAGACCTAGCTCAGATGCCACTGTTGGGTAACGTCGCATGGGAAACAAAAAATTTCCTACGCACAGGCAAGATCTATCCATGGTGATGAGCATCTATGAGAGGGAGAGTGAATCTACATACCCTTGTAGATCGCTAAGCGGAAGCGTTAAGAAACGCGGTTGATGTAGTCGAACGTCTTCGCGATCCAAATCGCAAGTCGTCCCTCGATCCAAACACGATCTAGCGCCGAACGGACGGCACCTCCGCGTTCAACACACGTACGGCTTGATGATGCCTTCACCTCCTCGATCCAGCGAGCGATGGTGAAGTAGCAGATGAGTTCCGGCAGCACGACGGCGTGGTGATGGTGGTGAGGAACAATCTCTGCAGGGCTTCGCCAAGCACTACGGAGATTATGACGGGAGGAACTAGAGGGTTAGGGTTGCCGGCACACGGCTTGGGAAATCTTGATCTGTCCCGTGTGCTAGCCCTGCCCCTCTATTTATATGTTGAGCCCTGGGGTCTAAACTTGGAGAGAAAGCCTCCACAAGGTCGGTTTTGCCCGCACAAGGACGGTTTGGCCCGCACGGAAAGAGTCCCACTCGGATTCCAGTAGTACCGCGTACAAGCGGTAGTACCGCTCATGAGCGGTAGTACCGCTTGAGCGGTAGTACCGCTTCACACAAGCGGTAGTACCGCTTACGCGGTAGTACTGCCTTACCAGCGGTAGTACCGCTTAAGGCAGTAGCAAAACTTCCTTTTGCACTTTCCAATACCTCGTGGGCTTTACCCCTTTGGCCCATATAAAGTGTTGCTGCACCCGAACACTTCGGTAAACACCCGAAACCCCTTCCGGTGAATTCTGGAACCCTTCCGGAGATCAAAACACTATTATCGCATATATCAATCTTTACCTCCGGACTCTTCCGGAGATCCTTGTCATGTCCGGGATCTTATCCGGGACTCCGAACAACCTTCGGTCACCAACACAATAACTCAACTATACTAATCGTCACCAAACGTTAAGTGTGTAGACCCTGCGGGTTCGAGAACTATGTAGACATGACCGAGACACCTCTACGGCCAATAACCAATAGCAGGACCTGGATGCCCATATTGGTTCCTACACATTCTACGAAGATCTTCATCGGTTGAACCTCTATGTCAAGGATTCAGTTAATCCCGTATGCTGTTCCCTTTGTTCTTCGGTATGTTACTTGCCCGAGATTCGTTCGTCGGTATCTCTATACCTAGTTCAATCTCGTTATCGGCAAGTCTCTTTACTCGTTCCGTAATACAAGATCTCGTGGCTAACACTTTAGTCACATTGCTTGCAAGGCTCATTGTGATGTTGTATTACCGAGTGGGCCCTGAGATACCTCTCCGTCACACGGAGTAACAAATCCCAGTCTTGATCCATGCCAACCCAACAGACACCCTCGGAGATACCTGTAGAGCACCTTTATAGTCACCCAGTTACGTTGTGACGTTTGATACACACAAGGCACTCCTACAGTGTCAGTGAATTGCATGATCTCATGGTCATAGGAACAGATACTTGACATGCAGAAAACAATAGCAATAAAGTGACACGATCATACGCTACGTTTATAGTTTGGGTCTTGTCCATCACATCATTCTCCTAATGATGTGATCCCGTTATCAAATGACATCTCATGTCCATGGCTAGGAAACCTTCACCATCTTTTGATCAACGAGCTAGTTAACTAGAGGCTTACTAGGGACACAGTGTTGTCTATGTACCCACACATGTATTTGAGTTTCCAATCAATACAATTATAGCATGGATAATAAACGATTATCATGAACAAGGAAATATAATAATAACCAATTTATTATTGCCTCTAGGGCATATTTCCAACAGAAATCCCGTGATGTTTAGCACGGGGCCGAATCCCGCTGCTACTTGTAGACTGCGTTGGTATTTCCCCGAAGAGGAGAGGATGATGTAGTATAGTAGAGATAATTATTTCCCTCAGTTAAGAACCAAGGTTATCAATCCAGTAGGAGAACCATGCAAAATCCCGTTAGCAGCACCTGCACACAAAAAAGCAAACACTTGCACCCAACGCAAATAAGAGGGTTGTCAATCCTCTTAGCGGTTATTTGCAAAGATTAATTATGATAGTGATAGATAGATAAAATAAAATAATAACTGAAATAAAAGTAAATAAATTGCAGCAAGGTATTTTTGGATTTTAATATATGATAAAAGTAGACCCGGGGGCCATAGTTTTCACTAGAGGCTTCTCTCTCGAGCGCAGAACATACGGTGGGTAAACAAATTACTGTTGTGCAATTGATAGAAAAGCAAATAATTATGACGGATTCATGGCAATGATCATGTATATAGGCATCACGTCCGAGACAAGTAGACCGAGTCCTGCCTGCATCTACTACTATTACTCCACCCATCGACCGCTATCCAGCATGCATCTAGGGTATTAAGTAGGAAACAGAGTAACGCCTTAAGCAAGATGACATGATGTAGACAAAGTAAACTCAAGCAATATGATTAAGCCCCATCTTTTTATCCTTAATGGCAACAATACAAATATGTGTCATGTCCCTTTCTGTCACTAGGATTGAGCCCTGCAAGATTGAACCCATCACAAAGCACCTCTCCCATTGCAAGATAAACCAATCTAGTTAGCCAAACCAAATCGATAGATCGGAGAGAAATACAAAGCTATAACAATCATGCATAAAAGAGTTCAGAGAAGACTCAAATATTTCTCATGAATAATCTGATCATAAACTCACAATTCATCGGATCCCAACAAACACACCGCAAAAGAAGATTACATCAAATAGAACTCCAAGAACATCGAGGAGAACATGGTATTGAAGATCAAAGAGAGAGAAGAAGCCATCTAGCTACTAGCTATGAACCCGTAGGTCTGTGGTAAACTACAAACACATCATCGGAAAGGCAGCAAGGTTGATGAAGAAGCCCTCCGTGATCGATTCCCCCTCCGGCAGAGTACCGGAAAAGGCCTCCAGATGGGATCGCAAAAGAACAGAGGCTTGTGGCGGCGTAAAAGTTATTCGGGGTGCTCTCTGTTGGTTTCCGAATATTTGAGAATTTATAGAAGTGGAATTAGGTCAAACGGAGCCATGAGGGCCCCACAAGGCATCAGGGCGCGCACCCCCTAGGGCTGCGCCCTGTTGCCTTGTGGAGGCTTCATGAACCTTCTGGACTCCTCTCCAAGTCTCCAGGGTCTCTTTTGTCCAGAAAAAAATCTCCAAAAAGTTTTGTGGCATTTGGACTTCGTTTGGTACTGATTTCCTGAAAAACCAAAAACATGCAGAAAACAACAACTGGCACTGGGCACTAGGTTAATAGGTTAGTCCCAAAAAATGATATATAATTGCATATAAAAACATCCAAGATTGATACTATAATAGCATGGAACAATCAAAAATTATAGATACGTTGGAGACGTATCACCCGTCGGCGACAGTCGTCAGCTAAGGGGTGGCCGCGGCAATAGAAGTTGACAGGCAGAGTTGCGGAGAGTGCAGTGCGAGTGAGGAGTGGGGATGAAGGGGGAGGGGGTGAGGGTTTTCTTTTCTTTTTTGACGTGTTGGTGAGGGTTTTCTGCGCCCAAGTAATGCGCTGCGGAGGCAACGTTTCGTAAACACAACCCGTGTGTGATTGATGTTACCAAGATTGGAAGGGAATCCAAATTTCCTTCATCGTTCGTCCTTGAGTTTTTTTATACAATCAACATAGACCCTAGAATGCACCTTGTTCAAATTTGGCACTTTTTCGGGCTTATTTACTATATTTGGGCCATTATTTGCATTTTCTAGGCATTTATGCACATAATTCAAATTCGCACAATCATTGCATGAAAAAGGTGCACAATAACGGTTTGAAAAATCAAGCATGTGGTATTTAGTAAATTTCCATGCCTTTTACAATGGAATGGGGAGAGATTTCAATGATATGTGTGGCAAGAGTCAACCACAAACGTGTCGTTTAATGGTTTATCAACTCTAGAAAATTAGAAAAACCATGCCTGAAAAAGATAATACCTGGCATGGTGCCATGGTATGATCTCAACATGCCGTGGTATTTTTTTGAGAAGGTTTGGCTAATGTTGTTATACACGCTCTTCATCAGTCGAACCATCACAAAGGAAGTTTTGTGGTTTCGGGAGGGAAATCACCAAGTTTGAAGGGGGGGGGTCCAAATTACCTTTGTCGTTTGTCCTTGTTTTTTTTTGAATGATCAACATACACCCTAGAATGCACCGTGTTCAAATTTGGCACTTTTCCGGGCTAATTTACTATATTTGGGCCGTTATGTGCATTTTCTAGGCATTAATGCACATAATTCAATTTCGCACAATCGGTCCATGAAAAAGTGCACAAAAATGGTTTGGAAAGTCATGTTTGTGGTATTTAGTAAATTTTCATCCCTTTTACGAGGAATGGGGAGAGATTTCAAGGACATGTGTCGCAAGAGTCAACCACAAACGTGTCGTTTAATGGTTTTTCAACTTTAGAAAATTGTAAAACATCCCTGAAAAAGATGATACCTGGCATGGTGCCCCTAGTGCCATGGTATGACCTCAGTAATATGTGGTAAATAAAATGGCAAATTCTGGCACAAGTTGTAATGATAACTCCTTGAAAACGAGAGCATCTCACAAGAAGAATCACTGTTTCCAAAATGATAAAATGGCAATTTGGACTTGAATTACGGTGACTTCATCATTTCGCGTCCAAACTATTTACACGGTGCGCAAGCATCATCAGCCGCTAGATTTGATTTTTTTGCGCATTTCAGTACTCGTTTGATATACTTAAGCACTTTATGGCATTTACTTGACATTTAGCGCGTATAAGTCAAATCCCAGCTACAGCTACACGGGTGTGATGGGAGGGATGTGGATTGCCGTTCGATCGCGGTGCATCCTATGGTGCACACGCGCGATCCGCGTGGCTGGGGTTCCAGCCAATCAGAACGCATCGCACGATAGAGTCAGCCCACATGGCTTTCATAAGCAGCGAAAATAAATCGTGTGCAATAATAAATAACCAGATTTCAAGGGAATCCAAATTTCCTCGGTCGTCCGCCCTTGTTTTTTTCTACGATCTACATAGACCCTAGAATGCACCGTGTTCAAATTTGGCACTTTTCTGGGCTCATTTACTATATTTGGGCCATTATTTGCATTTTCTAGACATTTATGCACATAATTCAAATTGGCATGATAGGTGCATGAAAAGGTGCACAATAACAGTATGAAAAATCAAGCTTGTGGTATTACTAAATTTCCATGCCTTTTACAAGGGAATGGGGAGAGATTTTGATGATATGTGTCGCAAGAGTCAACCACAAACGTGTCGTTTATTGGTTTTTCGACTCTACAAAATTGAAAAACATGCCTGAAAAAGATGATATCTGGCATGGTGCCATGGTATGACCTCAGCAAAGCGTGGTAATTTTTTGAGAGGGTTCGGCTAATGTCGTTGTACACGTTCTTCATAAACCAAACCATCACAAAAGGAAGTTTTGGTGGTTTCGAGAGGGAAATCACCAAGTTTGAAGGTGAATCCAAAGTTCCTTCGTTGTTTGTCCTTGAGTTTTTTTCTACGATCAACATACACCCTATAATGCACCGTGTTCAAATTTGGCACTTTTCCGGGCTAATTCACTACATTTGGGCAGTTATGTGCATTTTCTAGGCATTAATGCACATAATTCAATTTCACACAATCGGTCCATGAAAAAGTGCACAAAAACAGTTTGGAAAATCATGCTTGTGGTGTTTACTAAATTTGCATGCCTTTTACGAGGAATGGGGAGAGATTTCAAGGACATGTGTGGCAAGAGTCAACCACAAACGTGTCATTTATTGGTTTTTCGACTCTAGAAAATTGAAAAACATGCCTGAAAAAGATGATACCTGGCATGGTGCCATGTATGACCTCAGAAGAGCGTGGTAATTATTTTGAGAAGGTTTGGCTAATGTCGTTGTACACGCTCTTCATAAACCGAACCATCACAAAAGGAAGTTTCGTGGTTTCGAGAGGGAAATCAGCAAGTTTGAAGGGGAATCCAAACTTCCTTCGTCGTTTGTCCTTGAGTTTTTTTGTACGATCAACATACACCCTATAATGCACCGTGTTCAAATTTGGCAATTTTCCGGGCTAATTTAGTATATTTGGGCAGTTATGTGCATTTTCTAGGCATTAATGCACATAATTCAATTTCGCACAATCGGTCCATGGAAAAGTTCACAAAAACGGTTTGGAAAATCATGCTTGTGGTGTTTACTAAATTTGCATGCCTTTTACGAGGAATGGGGAGAGATTTCAAGGACATGTGTGGCAAGAGTCAACCACAAACGTGTCGTTTATTGGTTCTCCAACTCTAGAAAATTGATAAATGGCAATTTGGACTTGAATTTACGGTGACTTTATCGTTTCGCGTCTAAACTATTTACACGGTGCGCAAGCACCATCAGCCGCTAGATTTGAATTTTTTGCGCATTTCAGGACTTGTTTGATATACTTAAGCACTTTATAGCATTTACATGACAATTAGCGCATATAAGTCAAATCCCAACTACAACTACACGGGTGTGATGGGAGGGATGTGGATTGCCGTTCGATCGCGGTGCATCCTACGGTGCACATGTGCGATCCGCATGGCTGGGGTTCCGGCCAACCAGAACGCAACGCACGATAGGGTTAGCGCACACGGTTCTCATAGGCAATCAGATCTCGAGTGCTCTAAAAAACCGCCGCACTATACGGTTGTCCGGCCACTCCGTCCCAGAGCTCTCTCCAAGCGTCGCCGTCCATGCCACCGCGCCGCACACTAACTGGTAAAGAAGTGATGCCATCCCGGCGCGCCGAGTTCATCGTCGCCCGCGACCGCACACTAACTGGTAAGGAAGCGATGGCATCCCGCCACGCCGAGTTCATCGTCGCCCGCGACCGCACACCTACATGGGCGGACTTTGAAGCTGCCATGGCCGAATGGGCGGTGGAGCAAAAGGAGACCAAATCCGCACAGAAGGAGCGCAAAAGGCAGAAAGCACTCAAGAAAAGAGAGTCCAGCCGCCGTAAGAAAAAAGCGGCCACATGCGCTGCTGAGGAGAGCCGGGCGGAGATTCAAGCACGGTGGGCTGCCGCCGACAAGGCCGGTAAGGAGTACGACGACGTCTGGGGCTGGCCAGCATGCCAGAAGTAGTTAGTGTGTGTGTGTCGACCGTACGATTGTTTAATTAATTATGAGCATCTACTACTACTTACTACTTTTTTTAGAGCAAATTAGTGCTCGGTCAAAAAAAGTTGACTCAACCGAGTCATAGCGGTCCAACCTGCATCCACCCCGGAGCTCCTTCCCCTCTCACCTCTACACAACCGGGTCGGAGACGAGCTCGCCAGAGCTGGTTTTTAGTCCCACCTCGCCGCGCGGGGCGGACGCAGACCGGCTTAAATAGCAGCGCCGGCGGGAGGCAGCAAGCATCTCTCTTGTTTCTTAGGTCGATCAATTCTCGCTGTGTGAGCGAGGCAGGTTGACACTTGATTGCATTTCATAAACTTATGATTGTTCATCGAGTGTCAACTTCGCCTCATTCATGTACGTTGATAGCCCTACCACAATGAAAGAGATTTTTAAAATTACGGGCTGCGGCTCTAGATGCTGATTGATATTTCAATTTCTAGGAGACCACAAAACACACAGTTGCTATGGCGTACCGTGTGCGTTAACGATCCATAAGTCGGTTAGAAAACATCGCACACGTACCATCACGACCGCCCGTGATTGATTTAATCAACTACACGTGTACAATTTTTTGAATACGGGATCCGCCAATTTTCTCTTTTCTCGCACACGAGTATATTATACGCTTCGTCTGTGTTGTGTGTTTCGCCCGCGGAAGTGATACGTCTCCATCGTATCTACTTTTCCAAACACTTTTGCTCTTGTTTTGGACTCTAATTTGCATGATTTGAATGAAACTAACCCGGACTGACGCTGTTTTCAGCAGAACTACCATGGTGTTGTTTTTGTGCAGAAATCAAAGTTCTTTGGAATTGGATGAAACTTTTTGGAGAATTTTTATGGAATATATAAAAATTATTGGCGCAAGAATCAACAGAAGAGGGGCCACCTGTTGCCCACAAGGCAACAGGGTGCGACCCCCCCTAGGGCACGCTCTGATGCCTTGTGGGGCCCACAGGCGACCGTCTGACCTAATTCCAACGCTATAAATTCACTTTCCTCGAGAAAAAAAATAAGAGAGGAAGTTTCATCACGTTTTATGATACGTAGCCGCCGCCACCTCCTGTTCTTCATCGGGAGGGCTGATCTGGAGTCCGTTCGGGGCTCCGGAGAGGGGGATTCGACGCCGTCGTCATCATCAACCATCCTCCATCACCAATTTCATGATGCTCACCACCGTGTGTGAGTAATTTCTCCATAGGCTTGCTGGACGGTGATGGGTTGGATGAGATTTATCATGTAATCGAGTCAATTTGTTAGGGCATTGATCCCTAGTATCCACTATGTTCTGAGATTGATGTTGCTATGACTTTGCTATGCTTAATGCTTGTCACTAGGGCCCGAGTGCCATGATTTCAGATCTGAACCCTTTATATTTTTATAAATATATTTGTGTTCTTGATCCTATCTTGCAAGTTATAAGCATCTATTACGTGTTATGATCCGCATACCCCAAGGTGACAATAATTGGGATTCTTTCCGGTGATTACCGTAGTTTGAGGAGTTCATGTATTCACTATGTGTTAATGCTTTGTTCCGGTTCTCTATTAAAAGGAGGCCTTAATATCCCTTAGATTTCCTATTGGACCCCACTGCCACGAGAGGGTAGGACAAAAGATGTCATGCAAGTTCTTATTATAAGCACGTATGACTATATACAAAATACATGCCTACATTACATTGATGAATTGGAGCTATTATGTATCACCCTAGGTTGTGACTGTTATATGATGAATGTCATCTAGCATAATTATCCATCAACGATCCAATGCCTACGCTTTTCGCATATTGATCTTTGCTAAGTTACTTTCGCTGCTGCTGCTGTTACAATCACTACAAAACTGCTACTGTTACTGTCACTGTGTTACTGTTACTACTGCTATCAAAACTATCATACTACTGTGCTACTAAACACTTTGCTGCAAATATTTAGTTCTCCAGGTGTGGTTGAATTGACAACTCAACTGCTAATACTCGCAAATATTCTTTGACTCCAATTGTGTCGAATCAATAAATCTAGGTGAAATACTACCCGCGAAAACTGTTGCGATCCCCTATACTTGTGGGTTATCAAGACCTTTTTCTGGCGCCGTTGCCGGGGAGCATGGCTCTATTTGTTGAGTCACTTGGGATTTATATCTGTTGATCACTATGAAGAATCTGAAAGACGCTAAGACCAAGATCGTTCCCTCTAAGACCAGGGGAGGTAAGGAACTGCCATCTAGCTCCGCACTTGATTCACCTTCTGTTTTGAGTAGGCTTGCGACACCACCACCTGCTATTCATTTTGATATGTCGCAAGTTATTGATGATAGTACATCTACTATGAATGAAACCATTGATGATGCTAGTACTATGCTTGATAATACTGTGCCACTTGGTGAATTTCTTGATGAACAAATTGCTAAAGCTAAAGGAACTGAAAATGTTGAAACTCTTGAAAATTATGATTCACCTATTATGCCTAGCTCTCCTACTAGAGTTGAAATGCCTAAGACATCTGATGGTTATGTTTTTGATAGAGAGACAGCTAGGGAAATTCTTGCTTGTAATGATAGAGATGAGGTTAGAAAATTGCTTGCTGAGTTGAAAGAAAAATCTATGAGGGAGAGAATGAAATATGATCCTAAGTTTGCTACCTCTCCCATATTTGTTACCGATAAGGATTATGAATTCTCTATCGATTCTGAGTTAATTACTTTGGTTGAATCTGATCCTTTTCATGGTTATGAAACTCAAACTGTTGTGGCACACCTTACTAAGTTGAATGATATAGCCACCCTATTTGCTCATGAGGAAAAAATTCGCTATTACTATATTCTTAAGTTGTTTCCTTTCTCATTAAAGGGTGATGCTAAGATATGGTTTAATACTCTTGCTCCTAGTTGTGTGCATAGTCCCCAGGATATGATTTATTACTTCTCTGAAAAATATTTTCCCGCTCATAAGAAACAAGTTGCTTTACAGGAAATATTTAACTTTGTGCAAATTGAAGAAGAGAATCTCCCTCGAGCTTGGGGGAGGCTTCTCCAATTACTTAATGCTTTGCCTGATCATCCTCTCAAGAAGAATGAAATCCTTGATATCTTTTATAATGGACTAACCGATGCTTCTAGGGACTACCTAAATAGTTGTGCTGGTTGTGTTTTCAGGGAACGAACTGTTGGACAGCCTGAAGAACTATTGAATAATATATTGAGAAATGCTGATGATTGGACACTTCCTGAACCATCACCTAAGCCAACTCCAAAGAAAAGAGGTATTCTATTCCTCAGTCCAGAAGATATGCAAGAAGCTAAGAAATCTATGAAGGAAAAAGGTATTAAAGCGGAAGATGTTAAGAATCTACCACCTATTGAAGAAATACATGGACTTGATATCCCGACACAGGTAGTGGAGGTAAACTCTATCACTAGATTTGATGAAAGTGATATTCCTTATAGTAAATCTGCTAGCCAATGCTTGTATGAATTTGATAACTACATCATTAAGCAAGAACATTTCAATTTATATGTTAGTAATCAATTAAAATAAAATGCCATCATGATTGAATACTTGAGTGATTTGATGTTTAGAACCGCTAATGATGTTAAATGCTTGAGTAAACATGCTTCTATGGTTCAGACTCAGTTAGAACAAATAGCTAAGTCACAAAATGATTTGCTTGATGAGATGAATAATAAAAAGAATGATCATGCTATTAGAGTTGTTACTAGAGCAGGTAGAATGACTCAGGAGCCCTAGTATCCTGAAGGTCATCCTAAAAGAATTGAACAAGATTCTCAAAGAGATAATATTGATGTACCTAGTCCATGTAAGAAGAAAAAGAAAAAGAAAAATGATAGGACTTTGTATGCTTCTAGTGAACCTGAGATAGAAAAACCTACTGAGAATCACAATGATGCTTCTATTTCTGATGCTGAGACACAATCCGGTAATGAACATACCCCTAGTGATAATGATAATGATAATGATAATGAAGATGTTCATGTTGATGCTCAACCAGAAAATGATGTAGAAATAGAACCTGCTGTTGATCTTGATAACCCACCTCCTAAGAATAAAAGATATGATAAAGAGAATTTGTTGCTAGAAAACATGGGAAAGAAAGAGAACCATGGGTTCAAAAACCTATGCCTTTTCCCACTAAACCATCTAAAAACAAGGATGAGGAAGATTTTGAGCGCTTTGTTGAAATGCTTAGACCTATCTTTTTGCGCACTCGCTTGATTGATATGTTGAAAATGTCTCCCTATGCTAAATACATGAAAGATATTGTCACTAATAAAAGGAAGATACCTGAGGCTGAAATTTCCACCATGCTTGCAAATTATTCTTTTAAGGGTGGAGTACCTAAAAAGTTAGGAGATCCGAGAATACCTACTATACCATGCTCCATTAAAAGAAGTTATGTTAAAACTGCCTTATGTGATTTGGGAGCCGGTGTTAGTGTTATGCCTTTCTCTTTATATAGAAGACTTGACTTGAATAAGCTCACACCCACTGAAATATCTTTGCAAATGGCTGATTAATCAACTGCTATACCTATTGGAATTTGCGAGGATGTGCCTGTTGTTGTTGCAAATGTTACTATCTTAATGGACTTTGTTATACTTGATATGCCCGAGGACGACAACATGTCGATTATCCTTGGAAGACCCTTTTTGAATACTGCAGGGGCTGTTATTGATTGCAACAAAAGCAAGTTCACTTTTCATGTCAATGGTAATGAGCATACGGTTTATTTCCCGAAGAAACAAACTTCAGTGAATGGTATCAATTGTATTGAAAAGGTTTCGACAATCACTATTGGGGGATTCAAATTTCCTCTTCCTACTGTCAAAAAGAAATATGAAATTCTTATTGTTGGGGAGATGCATATCCCCGTTGAGGTAACTTAGTCTTGTACGAAAATTCTTCCGTTTCATGTCACTCGGAAATAGTTTGTTAATAAGACTTGATCAACCTTATTAATGGATTCTTTTTGAAGGGCATGTGACCGATGAATTTAGTAAGCACAACTTTCTGTAATCTTAGTTTGCTCTCTGTTATTTTTAGTTTAAATAAAATAAAATGCCTTGATTATCCTGTTTTCTGAATTATCCGTGCAATAAAAAATTGGCCCAAAAATAAAAGTGCTCAAAATGCAATAAAATTTTAACATGATTTTTTTGGAATATATAAGAATTTGTGGCACTGAAAACAATCCAGGGGGTGCACCTGTTGCCCACAACGCAACAGGGCGCGGCCACCCCCCCAGGGCGCGCCAAGATGCCTTGTGGGCCCCACAGGGACCCACTCACTTATTCATTCAGCCCACTTCATCTCCTACCTCCAGAAAAAAATCGTGGTAGCTCTCTCTCTCTCGTGTTCTTGCTCCCAAACCTGAGATTTTCAATCTCTTTGCTCGGAGCTCCGTTTCCGAAACTGTTTTGAGGGATTGCTCCTTGGTATGTGACTCTCCCATTACTCCAATTAGTCTTTGCTTTAGTGGATTATATTTTAAATAAATTGCTGCTATTGGTGCTACTGAAAATGAGCTTGCATGTTAAATTCTTTGAGTTCTAAGTAGTTTGAATGCTTGATATAGCCTCTAGGCACTTATATGAGTAGTTGCTATCAATTTGGTGAAGTTTTGTTAACATCTTTTTGTGGTCCAAAATTTTTCAGAAATTTGTTCGTAGGAATATGAACATTTTTAGGAGGAGTTCTTCAAGAAGGAGGTCCTCTGAAGCATCATCGAGTGAAAGCCCAACACGCCAATCATATGTTGAACCAAGGGCAAGTTCAGTGCGAGGTGCCGAAGCAAAATCGTGTCGATGGCCGTGCAACGAGTTCATGCTAGGTGCAGGCATCAAGGAAGAGTTTGACCAATATATTCACAACACCGAGCTCTCCACCTTCATCACAGATAAGCCACCGCAACACTACAGTCTCGCCCATTCATTCACTCAAAAATTTGAGTATCACTCCCGCACTTCTAGAGTTTCATTTCATCTCTATGATAGATCTTATAGTATGTCTCTAGAAGAATTCTGTGATGCGTGCAAAATTCCATTTTGGGGTTCACTTAGCGAACCGCGACAATCTGATTATGAACTGTTCCTCAATAGTCTTTGCAATGGTGAGGATAGGGGGGTTACGCAAGCTAGAATAAAAAGCATACACTTTCCCTCTATTCGGTATTTTGCGCTCTTTAATTGCAAATGCATTGTTGGTAAACAAGACTGTAGTGCACTTTGTGCTCCTGACCTGAGCCTTATTCATGCTGCCTTAACGGGTAGCAGACATTATAATCTTGGGGCCATTGTTACACATAGGTTGCACCGCAACTCGGGTAATGGTGATTTGTATGGAGGAATTTATGCCTCCCGGGTAGCTTCAAGGCTAAGGGTCTCGCCTAGGCCCAATGATCCTTTTTTACCTGATAAATATTTGAATTTTGAGGCAATGCAGAACCATGAATTTATCAAGCGCAACACTTGCAGATATGACTATAACTTGATATTCGATAAATATCGTTCTGTGTTTGTTGTTTTGCCTGCTCCTGTCCTCTTTGATTTCCAGAACAAACAGAGATATTTTCTTCATGAGAATGAGGTGCACGAGTATAACGCGGCAGTTGAGGCGGCTCGCCTTGCTGAGGAGGCGGCTCAGAACGCCTCCACGAGCTACCGCTTCGATTATTATCCTGGACAACCATGGCAGTAGACCAAGTTAGGCCAAAAGCCTAAGCTTGGGGGAGTACGTATTTCTCACCGACATTACATTCATATTCACACATTCATTCCAGTTGTCGGTGTTCATACTTTTTCATTGTATTATCTATGTTAGTTTTATTTTCGCTTTCTTCTTGTGTGTTCGAAAAACTTCAAAAACCCAAAAATATTTCTCGCTTCTTTTCGGTTTTTCTTTCTTGTTTTTTAGATTGTAGTATTAAAAGAAAACCCAAAAAGATTTCTCGTTTCTTTTTTTTCTTGTTGGGAGCTCTCCCGTGTAAATAGTTTTTCTCGCTTTTCACTTTTCTTCTTTAGTTTGCTTTCTTCAGAAAAACTAAAAAATCTAAAAATATTTCAGTGTGTTTCTCCGAATTTCTTTTCTTTTTGTTGAGTCGTCGTAGGGAGAAGACCACGATGAAAATGCTGAGTGGCTCTCATATGCTTTATTGTTGATCTGATAAAAGAGCCAATTTTACCCTGTCTTCTCCCTTGAATAAAATGTTTGCAGATTCCAGCTTGGTCCATGGCACTCTTGCACTATTATTATTTTCACATCATTCGGTCATGCAAGTGAAAGGCAATAATGACGATGATCTGATGAAGTGACTGTGGCAAGGAAAAGCTGGTATGAACCCTTTTTGTTTTTGTAAATATGTTTAACTCAGTATCCATGATTCAACATATTATGAGTAAACATGTTTGTGATGACAATTAGAGATTATAGTTGCTCATGCCATGCTTAAGTAGCTAGGAGTGGATAATGATTTATCTTGGATGTCAACATGCATTAAAATGGTTATGATGTAGTATGTTAATATGGTATCCTCCTCTGAATGTTTCAAGTGGCTTGACTTGGCACATGTTCATACATGTAGTTGATTCAAAACCAACATAGCCTCCATGATATTTATGTTCAGGGTGTCTATATCCTACTCATGCTAGTATTCAATGTTAATTATTCTCAATGCATGATCATGACAGTTTTCGCTCTCTAGTTGGTCGCTTCTCAATCTATTTGCTAGCCTTCGCCTGTACTAAGCGGGAATACTGCTTGTGCATCCAAAATCCTTAAACCAAAGTTGTTCCAAATGAGTCCACTATATCTACCTATATGCGGTATTACTCTACCGTTCCAAGTAAATTTGCATGTGCCACCTCTAATCATTCAAATAAACATTCGTTTTGTGTGCCCGTACCACTCATGGAGCGACAGGGGGTGGTCAGTATCTTCCATGCTAAGTGGGTTATTCCCAGATGAGTGTTTATTCACTTGTCATTGCACGAGAGAGGCTGGTAATTGGGATGCCCAGTCCTATGCTCAAAATCGAAATTACATAATGCAAACAAACTCCCCCGGAAAGTTGTTGGTATGGAGGGAACCCGAGGATTCGGCTAGCCATGGCTTGTGTTTGTATGGTGGAGGGGGAGTAAACTTTACCTTTCCGCTTGGGAACCGCCTATAATGTGTTTAGCATGGAAGATATTGAAAATTCTCGGTCGTGACGTTGACAGGAAAAGTACACCTCCCAAAATTGTTTTCATCTCTGATTTAAGCTTCGAGCTCTGGCACCTCTGCAAATCCATGCTTCCCTCTGCGAAGGGCCTATCTATTTACTTTTATGTTATTTTACTTTTATTGTTGAGTCTCACCTTCTCATTATAAGCACCAATCCTCAGAGCACTATTGTCATCCTTATGCATTGAGTATAGTTAATGTTGTGTGCATCATGACTGGATCTCTTCTACCCTGAATTACAATGTTTAGTCGCTGCTTGAACTTTGGAGGTGCTCTGCATTTATGTTTTGCGGTCTCAGAAAGGGCTAGCGAGATACCATGTTATCACATTATATCATGATTGTTTTGACAAATTGTTGGCATTTGAGATATGTTATTATTGCTCGCTAGTTGATTATGCCATTGATATGAGTAAATGTAGTTTTTAAGTGTTCTAATGAGCATGGTTAGTTCATGATCCTTGCTGAAAACTTGGGTACTATTTAAGCTTATATACGGATACAAGAACAAAATAGTTCATAAAAGTTTTTCTTTATCACTTTCAGTTTGTCAACTGAATTGCTTGAGGACAAGCAATGAGTTAAGCCTGGGGGAGTTGATACATCTCCGTTGTATCTACTTTTCAAACACTTTTGCTCTTGTTTTGGACTCTAATTTGCATGATTCGAATGAAACTAACCCGGACTGACGCTGTTTTCAGCAAAACTACCATGGTGTTGTTTTTGTGCAGAAATCAAAGTTCTCAGAATTGGACGAAACTTTTTGGAGAATTTTTATGGAATATATAAAAATTATTGGCGCAAGAATCAACAAAAGAGGGGCCACCTGTTGCCCACAAGGCAACAGGGCGCGACCCCCCCTAGGGCGCGCCCTGATGCCTTGTGGGGCCCACAGGCGGCCGTCTGACCTAATTCCAACGCTATAAATTCACTTTCCCTGAGAAAAAAATAAGAGAGGAAGTTTCATCGCGTTTTATGATACGGAGCCGCCGCCACCTCCTGTTCTTCATCGGGAGGGCTAATCTGGAGTCCGTTCGGGGCTCCGGAGAGGGGGATTTGACGCCGTCGTCATCATCAACCATCCTCCATCACCATTTTCATGATGCTCACCACCGTGTGTGAGTAATTTCTTCGTACGCTTGCTGGATGGTGATGGGTTGGATGAGATTTATCATGTAATCAAGTCAATTTTTAGGGCTTTGATCCCTAGTATCCACTATGTTCTGAGATTGATGTTGCTATGACTTTGCTATGCTTAATGCTTGTCACTAGGGCCCGAGTGCCATGATTTCAGATCTGAACCCTTTATGTTTTTATGAATATATTTGTGTTCTTGATCCTATCTTGCAAGTTATATGCACCTATTACGTGTTATGATCCGCATACCCCAAGGTGACAATAATTGGGATTCTTTCCGGTGATTACCGTAGTTTGAGGAGTTCATGTATTCACTATGTGTTAATGCTTTGTTCCAGTTCTCTATTAAAAGGAGGCCCTAATATCCCTTAGATTTCCTATTGGACCCCACTGCCACGGGAGGGTGGGACAAAAGATGTCATGCAAGTTCTTATTATAAGCACGTATGACTATATACGGAATACATGCCTACATTACATTGATGAATTGGAGCTATTGTGTATCGCCCTAGGTTGTGACTGTTATATGATGAATGTCATCTTGCATAATTATCCATCATCGATCCAATGCCTACGCTTTTCGCATATTGATCTTTGCTAAGTTACTTTCGCTGCTGCTGCTGTTACAATCACTACAAAACTGCTACTGTTACTACTGCTATCAAAACTATCATACTACTGTGCTACTAAACACTTTGCTGCAGATATTTAGTTCTCCAGGTGTGGTTGAATTGACAACTCAACTGTTAATACTCGCAAATATTCTTTGGCTCCCCTTGTGTCGAATCAATAAATCTGGGTGAAATATGTAGGGTGACGCAGCAGAAAACAAAAAATTTCCGACCTACCCACCAGCCCAGGACCACTATGGAGACTGCATACAAGGTTTGATCTTTTTCGTTACCGACTCGTAGCGCAGCGGAAGTAGAGTCGATGACGATCGGCGGTGCAGATCCCCGCAGCTAGGATTTACAACCTCCCAACCGCGAGGATGTACTCCCTCATCTGCCCCTCGGACAGCCCTCCGGGAGGCGGTCGGACAGTCCCTCGGACGGTGTCACGGACAGCCCTCCGGGAGGACCTTCGAAACTCGAACGGTCACTCGGACAGCCCTTCGGGAGGACCCTCGAAACTCGGACGATCACTCGGACAGCCCTTCGGGAGGCATTCTCGAACTAAGACCGAAATTACGATCTCTCTACAGAGTTGCACACATACGGTGTCATCTATCCGGCAGGGCTTCGCCGTCCAGAACTAGTTCCCACCGGAACCCAGACAGCCTTTCGGCTCTACGAAACTATTTCGTGGGAGGGAGAGAGAGATCCAGACGAGCATGGCATTTGTATGTGAGCAAGGAGTGAGTGTGGAGGCAGCCCCTCCACCTCTATTTATAGGAAAGCCAAGGGGTAGGATGGGCACTTCCAAAAAACCCAAAATGCCCATGAAGGAAAACTTCCACAAGGGCATAAAGGAGAATTAGTGGAGCAAGTGGGGCTCCATGGAGGAGCCCACATGTGGCCGGCCAACCTCTCTTGGGGGGGCCCCCAAGGGGGGTTTCTTAGCCCCCAAGTCTTCTAGAAGCCTTTTGGAAAATATCCCAAAAGGTGACTTTCCAAAAAAAATATCCAAAAAGCACTTTCACTATTCACGAAGACATTTTTCTGCGTCCGTTAAATCCCAAATTATTTTTGTGTGCCTAGAACAATTCTAGTACCCACTAAAATAATTTTGAACGCATTCCAAAACAATTCCGGAACAATGTTTTTTCAGCGAAAAAGCTATCATAGCGGTTCCGGCTGCTCCGGAACATTTCCGGTTTTTCCTCCGGAAAAATCCCAGAAGCTTCCAGAACGATTCTGGCACCCTCCAAGAATTTCCAGACATGTGCCGGAACCAATTTGACTTAATGGAATACCCTGAAACAACTTTTCAGTTTTACCGGAACTATTCAGGTGTCCTCTCCGGAACGTTTCCGTTTCGTCCGAAACTTTTTTGGTGATTTTCTCTCAGACTCCCTGTCTAGTATTCAGCAGATAGATGACTCTTAAGCGTGTGACCCTATAGGTTCGGTGAAGTATAGACATGACCCGGAACACTTTCCGATCAATGATCAACATCGGAGCCGTGGACACCCATATTGACCCCTATACCCACACGAATGAATATTCGAGTGAACCTCCAGTTGCCGTGTGCTATTCCTATTGCTTCGCAATATGTTACAAATACCCGAGGTGAGAAACATCGGCATCCCTGTGGATCAACAACTTGTCCACTATGCCAGTTACCTCGTTGCCGGTTTTGTTCTCTTTTCTCGTTTCCGTGTTCCGGCATCCCAGTGATCAAATCACAATGTGTCTGGCCAGACGATGATGGATACCGTAACACCGAGAGGGCCCAGAGATATCTCTCCATCATCGGAGGAGCAAATCCCAATCTTGAGCTATCAAGTTACTTGACATACTTTTCCATGAACCCGTAAGCCGCCGTAATAGCCACCCATTTACGGATGACGTTTAACAAACCCCAAAGTTCATGAAGCAAGCATGAAGAAACTCGACACTCTCATGGTCTAAGGAATTATGCAAACGTTAACTTCTCTGTGTTATTAACCATTAACTTGTGACGAATGAATCTCATAGCATAACATCAATCGGGTCGATTCAACACAAGTGTTCTACTAACATTGTGCCCTCAAAGTTGCCGGCATAGTCATGCCCATGATCAGGAAAACAGAACCATCATGCAACACTTGAGCTAGTCTTAGAGGCCAGACTAGGAATACATTTTACCGTTTATTATTCCACACCTGCATATGAGTCTTCCTTCGAGCCTCGTGGTTATTGCAGACTCGAGAACCATAGCAGTTATAGCATGGAACATAAACATAATTATGAACATGGAGATAAACAATAACATTTATTATTGCCTCTAGGGCATATCTCCTACAAAATACTACCCGCGAAAACTGTTGCGATCCCCTATACTTGTGGGTTATCAGTAAGTTTCAAGTTTCACAGCGAAATTTTTAGTAGGCGCGGGATTTCAGAATTTACCCCCCCCCCCACCCCCATCCCCACCCATCACATTTCCGCACTATCTCCCCACCCTCCCCCCTCCCGGCAGCTCAAACCACCGCCGCCGCAACCACAGCTTCAACCACATTTACGTTCTGCCCGAGCCTCGTCGATCCAGTCAGGTAACCCACCGATCTCCATCACCGCCCCGACCTGATTGCTTAGATGGCACCTGTGAAACATCCTCATGCCTCCAAATCCCGACCCCCTACTGCAGAGCATCGCCGCGTAAGCGTAACCACATATCACGCGGGAGGTCGAGGAGCTGATGGCAGTCGATGACGCGGTGGCCGCTGTGCCTATCGACCCGGAGGAACACCTCGCCTCCGCCGCCGCCGACTTGGTGCGGGCTCTAGCCCAGATGAAGTGCCCCAGCAACTACCCCTCAGGATTTACCAAGTACGAACTGTCCAGTTCAATTTTACCAATACTAGTTGCAAGGGCTATGTTTTGTACGGTTGATGTATTAAGCCTGTTGTAGTTAACACGCCTAACCATTCTTAGCTATTTTCCCTACCTTTTTATTGACAACTGGGCCATTCTCTGCTCTAGCAGCACTTGCCTTGCGATGTTTAACTCTGTCAATTTCAATTTCAGCAGTACCAGTTTCAATGGCTATATTAGGTTGTCTGTACTTAACACATGCCATGTTTATTTCAGTAATGTACACTGTCATGTTGAAGTATGAACTGCCCAGTTAAATTTCACGAATACCAGCTAGAAACTTACAATGCCTAACTTAGGTTGCTGTCAAGCCTATTGTAGCAAACAGTTCTATCCATTTTTTTAATCTATCCCTTTACTACCGTGCTACTCTATGCAATGAAGATATCACTAGAGATGTTGTCGTTTTATTACCATTTTCTATTTTTGGTGGATGTTAACCCTGTTGTAGTTAACATGCCTTTCCATGTACTTACACAGGGCCACAATGGGAAATGCTGTTGTTTACCGTTGAGGTTAGTTCCATCCCAATGTCTATTAGTATTTTACATCATTTGTGCAATTGCAGTTTAGCTTATAGCATTTACGTGCTTCTTGTAGGTACACATGTCAGCGGTATTGATCCACACTTCAACCCGGAGGAACACCTCGCCTCCACCGCCGCCGACTTGGGGTGGGCTCTGGCCCAGATGAAGTGCCCCACCAACTACCCCTTGAGATTTATCAAGTAGGAACTGTCCAGTTCAATTTTACCAATACCTGTTGGAATGGCTATGTTTTGTACGGTTGATGTATTAAGCCTGTTGTAGTTAACACGCCTAACCATTCTTAGCTATTTTCCCTACCTTTTTATAGACAACTGGGCCATTCTCTGCTCTAGCAACACTTGCCTTGCGATGTTTAACTCTGTCAATTTCAATTTCATCAGTACCAGTTTCAATGGCTATATTAGGTTGTCTGTACTTAACATATGCCTTATTTATTTCAGTAATGTACACTGTCATGTTCAAGTATGAACTGTCATGTTCAAGTATGAACTGTCCAGTTAAATTTCACCAATACCAGCGACAAACTTACAATGCCTGACTTAGGTTGCTGTCAAGCCTGTTGTAGCAAACAGTTCTATCCATTTTTTAATCTGTCCCTTTACTACCGTGCTACTCTTCGCAATGGAGATATCACTAAAGATGCTGTCATTTTATTACCATTTGCTATTTTTGGTGGATGTAGTTAACATGCCTTTCCATGTACTTACTGTTGGAAATATACCCTAGAGGCAATAATAAAATGGTTAATATTATATTTACTTGTTCATGATAATCGTTTATTATCCATGCTATAATTGTATTGGTTGGAAACACAAATACATGTCTGGATACGTAGACAACAACATGTCCCTAGTGAGCCTCTACCGGACAAGCTCGTTCATTAAAGATGGCCATGGTTTCCTGGTCATAGACATGAGTTGTCATTTGATAACGGGATCACATCATTAGGAGAATGATGTGATGGACAAGACCAAAACTATGAACGTAGCATATATGATCGTGTCAAGTTTATTGCTATCGTTTTCGCATGTCAAGTATCTGTTCCTATGACCATGAGATCATGCAACTCACTGACACCGGAGGAGTACCTTGTATGTATCAAACGTCGCAACGTAACTGGGTGACTATAAAGATGCTCTACATGTATCTCCGAAGGTGTCTGTTGAGTTGGCATGGATCAAGACTGGGAATTTGCCAGTCCGTATGACGGAGAGGTATCTCAGGGCCCACTCGGTAATACAGCATCACAATGAGCTTGCAAGCAATGTGACTAAAGAGTTAGCCACGGGATCTTGTATTACGGAATGAGTAAAGAGACTTGCCGGTAACGAGATTGAACTAGGTATGGAGATACCGACGATCGAATCTCGGGCAAGTAACATATCGCCGGACAAAGGGAATTGCATACGGGATTGACTGAATCCTTGACATCGTGGTTCAACCGATAAAGATCTTCATTGAATATGTAGGAACCAATATGGGCATCCAGGTCCCGCTATTGGTTATTGACCGGAGAGGAGTCTCGGTCATGTCTGCATATTCCCGAACCCGTAGGGTCGCACGCTTAACGTTCGGTAGCGCTAGGGTAGTATTGAGATATTAATAGTGGAAAGTCCGAAGGTTGTTCGGAGTCCTGGATGGGATCCGGGACATCACGAGGAGCTCCGGAATAGTCCGGAGGTAAAGATTCATATATGGAAAGTTGTTATCGGGGTTTCGGAAAAAGTTCGAGTTTTTTCGGTATTGTACCGAGAAGGTTCTAGAAGGTTCCGGAGTGGGGCCCACCTGCATGGGGGGCCCACATGAACGTGGGTAGTGGGGAAATTCCCTACAACCCTGGTCTAGGCGCACCAAGATCCTCCCTTAAAAGGAATAGTATCATATCCCAAAGGGATAAGATCAGGATCCCTAAAAAGGGGGGATAGTGATCGGTGGGGAAGGAAAGGAGGGATTTCCTTCCTCCCCCTTTGGCCAACGACCCTAGGCCCTTGGAGGGCAAGCCACCAGCCCCCTCCACGCCTATATAAATGTGGGGAGGCGTTGGGGGCAGCCACCCCCTTGGACCCTTGCCCGTTACCTCTCCCAACTCCTCCCACGTTTCACCGGTACGCGCTTGGCGAAGCCCTGCCGGAATTCCGCTGCCACCACGACCACCATACCGTCGTGTTGGTCCGATCTCATATACCCCCCCTCTCTCACTTGCTGGATCAAGAAGGAGAGGACGCCGTCAAGCCACACGTGTGCTAAACTCGGAGGTGCCGTCCGTTCGGCACTTGATCGGGAGTTCGCGGGACGGATCGTGATTGGATCGCGAAGACGTTCGACTACATCAACCGCATTTCTTAATGCTTCCGCTTAGCGATCTACAAGGGTATGTAGATGCAATCTCTCCTCTCGTAGATGTTCATCTACTAGATCGATCTTGGTGAGCGTAGGAATTTTTTTGTTTCCCATGCAACGTTCCCCAACAGTGGCATCATGAGCTAGGTCTTTGCGTAGATAACATCACGAGTAGAACACAAAGGAGTTTGTGGGCGTTGATATTCAGATTGCTTCCTTCCTTGGTCTTTTCTTGATTCAGCGGTATTGTGGGATGAAGCGGCCCGGACCAACTTTACCTGTCCACGTACATGAGACCGGTTCCATCGACTGACATGCGACTTTGTTGCATAAGATGGCTGGCGGGTGTCTGTCTCTCCCACCTTAGTTGAATCGGATTCGACGAAGGCGGTCCTTGTAGAAGGTTAAATAGCAACTTGCATATCACCGTTGTGGTTTTGCGTAGGTAAGAATCGTTCTTGCTAGATACCCATAGCAGCCACGTAAAACATGTAACAACAAATTAGAGGACGTCTAACTTGTTTTTGCAGGGTATGTTGTGATATGATATGGCCAAAGACATGATGAAATATATTTGATGTATGAGATGATCATGTTTTGTAATAGTTTATCTCGACTTGCATGTCGATGAATACGGCAACCGACAGGAGCCATAGGGTTGTCTTTAATTATTGTATGACCTGCGTGTCAATCATTAAGTGCTATGTAATGCTTTACTTTATCGCTAAACGGTAGCAATAGTAGTAGAAGCATGGTGGGCGTGACAACCCCGATGGCGACGCGATGATGGAGATCATGATGTCATGCCGGTGACGATGGAGATCATGCCGGTGCTTTGGAGATGGAGATCAAAAGCACAAGTTCATGGCCATATCATGTCACTTATGATTTGCATGTGATGTTAATCCTTTTATGCATCTTATTTTGCTTAGGACGACGGTAGCATTATAAGGTGATCCCTCTCTAAAATTTCAAGATAAAATTGTGTTCTCCCCAAGTGTGCACCGTTGCGAAAGTTCGTCATTTCGAAGCACCACGTGATGATCGGGTGTGATAGACTCTACATTCACATATAACGGGTGCAAGCCAGTTTTGCACATGCGGAACACTTGGGTTAAACTTGACGAGCCTAGCATGTACAGACATGGCCTCGGAACACAAGAGACCGAAAGGTCAAACATGAGTCATATAGTAGATATGATCAACATGGAGATGTTCACCATTGAAACCACCTCATCTCACGTGATGATCGGACTTGGGTTGGTGAATTTGGATCATGTTACACTCGGACGACCGGAGGGATGTCGATTTGAGTGGGAGTTCTTAAGTAATATGATTAATTGAACTCTTTATCGTGAACAATAGTCTAAACTATCTTTGCAAATTATGTTGTAGATCAATGGCTCGCGCAGTAGCTCCCCTAAATTTCAATGCGTTCCTAGAGAAAGCTAAGCTGAAAGATGATGGAAGTAACTTTGTAGACTGGGCCCGTAATCTGAGGATTATCCTCACGGCTGCCCAAAAGGCTTATGTCCTTGATGCACCGCTTGGTGAGCAACCCCCTCCAGCGTCTGTGGACGTTATGAACGCCTGGCAGGCGCGTGTTGATGACTACTCAATAGTTCAGTGTGCCATGTTGTATGGCTTAGAACCGGGACTTCAAAGGCGTTTTGAACGTCATGGAGCATATGAGATGTTCCAGGAGTTGAAGTTTATTTTTGAGAAGAATGCCCGGATAGAGAGGTATGAGACCTCCGATAAGTTCTATGCTTGCAAGATGGAGGAGAACGGGTCTGTCAGTGAACACATACTGAAAATGTCTGGGTATTACAACCGTCTGGCTGAGTTGGGAGTTGTGCTCCCGCCAGAGGCGATCACTGACAGAGTTCTTCAATCGCTACCACCTTGCTACAAGAGCTTTGTGTTGAACTATAACATGCAAGGGATGAACAAGTCAGTCGCCGAGCGGTTTGTGATGCTGAAAGTCGCTGAGTCAGACATCCAGAAGGAGCATCAAGTGTTGATGGTCAATAAAACCACTAGTTTCAAGAAGAATGGCAAGGGCAAGAAGGGAAACTCCAAGAAGAGTGGCAAAGTAGTTGCCCCTCCCGTGAAGAAACCCAAGGCTGGGCCCAAGCCGAAAACGGAGTGCTTCTATTGCAAGGGAGCTGGCCACTGGAAGCGGAATTGCCCCAAGTATCTGGCCGACAAGAAGGGGGCCAACGCCAAACAAGGTATATATGATATACATGTTATTGATGTGTACCTTACCAACTCTCGTTGTAGTGCCTGGGTATTTGATACCGGTGCGGTTGCTCACATTTGCAACTCAAAGCAGGAACTGCGGAATAGACGGAGGCTGGCGAAGGACGAAGTGACGATGCGCATGGGAAATGGTTCCAAGGTTGATGTGATCACCGTCGGCACGCTCGCTCTTCGATTACCATCGGGATTAGTGATGAACCTGAATAAATGTTATTTAGTGCCCGCGCTGAGCATGAACATTATATCTGGATCTTGTTTAATGCGAGACGGTTACTCATTTAAATCAGAGAATAATGGTTGTTCTATTTATATGGGTAATATCTTTTATGGTCATGCACCCATTGTGAGGGGTTTATTCTTATTGAATCTCGATAGTGATGATACACATGTTCATAACATTGATGCCAAAAGATGTAGAGTTGATAATGATAGTACCACTTTCTTGTGGCACTGCCGCTTAGGTCATATTGGTGTAAAACGCATGAAGAAACTCCATGCCGATGGACTTTTGGAGTCACTTGATTTTGAATCACTTGACACATGCCAACCATGCCTCATGGGCAAGATGATTAAGACCCCGTTCTCCGGAACAATGGAACGGGCAAGTGACTTGTTGGAAATCATACATACTGATGTGTGCGGTCCAATGACATTGAGGCGCGCGGTGGATATCGTTACTTTCTCACCTTCACCGACGATTTGAGTAGATATGGGTATGTTTACTTAATGAAACACAAGTCTGAAACGTTTGAAAAGTTCAAGCAATTTCAGAGTGAAGTAGAGAATCATCGTAACAAGAAGATCAAATTCCTACGATCTGATTGAGGGGGAGAATATCTGAGTTATGAGTTTGGCAGTCACTTAAGACAACGTGGAATTGTTTCACAGTTGACGCCACCCGGAACACCACAGCGTAATGGTGTGTCCGAACGTCGTAATCGAACCTTATTGGATATGGTGCGTTCTATGATGTCTCTTGCCGATCTGCCACTATCATTTTGGGGTTATGCGTTAGAGACAGCTGCATTCACTTTAAATAGGGCACCATCTAAGTCCGTTGAGACGACACTGTATGAACTGTGGTTTGGCAAGAAACCAAAGTTGTCGTTTCTTAAAGTTTGGGGATGCGATGCTTATGTCAAAAGGCTTCAGCCAAATAAGCTTGAACCCAAAGCGGACAAATGCGTCTTCATAGGATACCCAAAAGAGACGGTTGGGTATACCTTCTATCTCAGATCCGAAGGCAAAGTGTTTGTCGCTAAGAACGGGTCCTTTCTCGAGAAAGAGTTTCTCTCGAAAGAATTGAGTGGGAGGAAGATAGAACTTGATGAGGTTGTTGAACCTTTACTTCAACCAGAGAGTAGCACTGCGCAGAAAAATGTTTCTGTGGAACCTACGTCGGTTGAAGAGGAAGCTGATGATGGTGATCATGAAGCTTCGGATCAAGTTACTATCGAACCTCGTAGGTCAACAACGATACGTACTGCTCTTGAGTGGTACGGTAACCCTGTCTTAAAGGTCATGTTGTTGGACAACGATGAACCTACGAGCTATGGAGAAGCGATGGTGGGCCCGGATTCTGACAAATGGTTAGAGGCCATGAAATCCGAGATGGGATCCATGTATGAAAACAAAGTATGGACTTTGGAAGTATTACCTGAAGGGCAAAAGGCCATTCAGAATAAATGGATCTTCAAGAAGAAGACGGACGCGGACGGTAATGTCACCGTCTATAAAGCTCGACTTGTGGCAAAGGGTTTTTTACAAGTTCAAGGAGTTGACTACGATGAGACTTTCTCACCCGTAGCGATGCTTAAGTCCGTCAGAATCATGTTAGCAATAGCTGCATTTTTTGATTATGAAATTTGGCAGATGGATGTCAAAACAGCGTTCCTTAACGGTTTTCTTAAGGAAGAGTTGTATATGATGCAACCAGAAGGTTTTGTCGATCCAGAGAATGCTGACAAAGTTTGCAAACTCCAGCGATCCATTTATGGACTGGTGCAATCGTCTCTGAGTTGGAATCTTCGCTTTGATGAGGTGATCAAAGCGTTTGGGTTTATACAAGTTTACGGAGAAGCTTGTATTTACAAGAAAGTGAGTGGGAGCTCTATAGCGTTTCTAATATTATATGTGGATGACATATTGCTGATTGGAAACAATATAGAACTTTTGGGAAGCGTGAAGGAGTATTTGAACAAGAGTTTTTCAATGAAGGACCTAGGAGAAGCTGCTTTCATATTAGGCATCAAGATCTATAGAGATAGATCAAGACGCTTAATAGGACTTTCACAGAGCACATACCTTGATAAAGTTTTGAAGAAGTTCAAAATGGATCAGTCCAAGAAGGGGTTCTTGCCTGTTTTGCAAGGTGTGAAGTTGAGTAAGACTCAATGCCCAGCGACTACAGAGGATAGAGAAAAGATGAGTGTCATCCCCTATGCTTCTACCATAGGCTCTATCATGTATGCGATGCTGTGCACAAGACCAGATGTCAGCCTTGCCATAAGTATGACCGGAAGGTTTCAAAGTGATCCAGGAGTGGAACACTGGACAGCGGTCAAGAATATCCTTAAGTACCTGAAAAGGACTAAGGAAATGTTTCTCGTTTATGGAGGTGATCAAGAGCTCGTCGTAAAGGGTTACGTCGATGCAAGCTGTGACACTGATCCGGATGACTCTAAGTCTCAAACCGGATACATATATATTCTAAATGGGGGAGCGGTAAGCTGGTGCAGTTCCAAGCAAAGCGTGGTAGCTGATTCTACATGCGAAGAGGAGTACATAGCTGCCTTGGAGGCGGCAAAGGAAGGTGTCTGGATGAAGCAATTCATGACAGATCTTGGAGTTGTGCCCAGTGCACTGGACCCGATGACTCTGTTCTGTGACAACACTGGTGCCATTGCTCTAGCCAAGGAACCAAGGTTTCACAAGAGGACCAGACACATAAAGCGATGCTTCAATTCCATCCGCGATGCGATCAAGGAGGAGGACATAAACATTTGCAAAGTGCACACGGATCTGAATGTTACAGATCCGTTGACTAAACCTCTTCCACGGGCAAAACATGATCAACACCAGAACTCTATGGGTGTTAGATTCATAACCATGTAATGCTAGATTATTGACTCTAGTGCAAGTGGGAGACTGTTGGAAATATGCCCTAGAGGCAATAATAAAATGGTTATTATTATATTTCCTTGTTCATGATAATCGTTTATTATCCATGCTATAATTGTATTGGTTGGAAACACAAATACATGTGTGGATACGTAGACAACAACATGTCCCTAGTGAGCCTCTACCGGACTAGCTCGTTGATCAAAGATGGCCATGGTTTCCTGGTCATAGACATGAGTTGTCATTTGATAACGGGATCACATCATTAGGAGAATGATGTGATGGACAAGACCCAAACTATGAACGTAGCATATATGATCGTGTCAAGTTTATTGCTATCGTTTTCGCATGTCAAGTATCTGTTCCTATGACCATGAGATCATGCAACTCACTGACACCGGAGGAGTACCTTGTGTGTATCAAACGTCGCAACGTAACTGGGTGACTATAAAGATGCTCTACAGGTATCTCCGAAGGTGTCTGTTGAGTTGGCATGGATCAAGACTGGGAATTTGTCAGTCCGTATGACGGAGAGGTATCTTAGGGCCCACTCGGTAATACAGCATCACAATGAGCTTGCAAGCAATGTGACTAAAGAGTTAGCCACGGTATCTTGTATTACGGAACGAGTAAAGAGACTTGCCGGTAACGAGATTGAACTAGGTATGGAGATACCGACGATCGAATCTCGGGCAAGTAACATATCGCCGGACAAAGGGAATTGCATACGGGATTGACTGAATCCTTGACATCGTGGTTCAACCGATAAAGATCTTCATTGAATATGTAGGAACCAATATGGGCATCCAGGTCCCGCTATTGGTTATTGACCGGAGAGGAGTCTCGGTCATGTCTGCATATTCCCGAACCCGTAGGGTCGCACGCTTAACGTTCGGTAGCGCTAGGGTAGTATTGAGATATTAATAGTGGAAAGTCCGAAGGTTGTTCGGAGTCCCGGATGGGATCCGGGACATCACGAGGAGCTCCGGAATAGTCCGGAGGTAAAGATTCATATATGGAAAGTTGTTATCGGGGTTCCGGAAAAAGTTCGAGTTTTTTCGGTATTGTACCGGGAAGGTTCTAGAAGGTTCCGGAGTGGGGCCCACCTGCATGGGGGACCCACATGAACGTGAGTAGTTGGGAAAGTCCCCACAACCCTGGTCTAGGCGCACCAAGATCCTCCCTTAAAAAGAATAGTATCATATCCCAAAGGGATAAGATCAGGATCCCTAAAAAGGGGGGATAGTGATCGGTGGGGAAGGAAAGGAGGGATTTCCTTCCTCCCCCTTTGGCCAACGACCCTAGGGCCTTGGAGGGCAAGCCACCAGCCCCCTCCACGCCTATATAAAGGTGGGGAGGTGTTGGGGGCAGCCACCCCATTAGACCCTTGCCCGTTACCTCTCCCAACTCCTCCCACGTTTCACCGGTACGCGCTTGGCGAAGCCCTGCCGGAATTCCGCTACCACCACCACCACCATACCATCGTGTTGGTCCCGATCTCATATACCCACTCTCTCTCGCTTGCTGGATCAAGAAGGAGAGGACGCCGCCGAGCCGCACGTGTGGTAAACTCGGAGGTGCCGTCCGTTCGGCACTTGATCGGGAGTTCGCGGGACGGATCATGATTGGATCGCGAGGACGTTCGACTACATCAACCGCGTTTCTTAACGCTTCCGCTTAGCGATCTACAAATGTATGTAGATGCAATCTCTCCTCTCGTAGATGTTCATCTCCTAGATCGATCTTGGTGAGCGTAGGAAATTTTTTGTTTCCCATGCAACGTTCCCCAACACTTACACAGGGCCGCAATGGGCGATGCTGTTGTTTGCTGTCGAGGTTAGTTGCATGCCATGTCTTTTAGTTTTTTTTACATCATTTGTGCAATTGAAGTTTAGCTTCCAACATTTAATGGTTGCTTGTAGGTACATATATCAGCGGTACTGATCCACGCTTCGACCCCTTTTGCGTATGGGGCAATGAGATATTAATGAACAAACGTCAAGTGAGGAAACTAAGAAAGATTTTTCGGCAGAAGAGACGGGTGATGGGAATTAAACTCTTTATTTACACTTTATCCAAGACAACAGTGGACTTTAGGATGGTAAGTAATCTGTTGCCTTTTCCCCCTGCCCACAACGAGTTACTCTATTAGACATGAATTTCTGAAAGTTTTCTCTTTTCAGTGGTTTCCGAAGCAATTTACTCATGATTACCTTGCAAACTACATGACCGGAGTGGAGGCAACTAAGGTTAAAGTATATAATTCATACTACCATGATAATGATCTAGAAGTCTTCCTGAAGGCGATGAAGGATGGGAGGGCGATCGTCACAAGGTGTTGGACAAAAGTTGTGCGCGCCTTTGGCATGGAGGTGGGCACATTATGGGCATTCCGCTTCTTCAACACTATCGACAGTCAAAATGATTTACACTTCTCTCTTCACCTTTACCGCCTCTAAATATTGTGGTTCATCATAGTTAATCTGCTGCCTAATTCTGTAATTACTGAACACATTGTACTGAGATTTTGATTTATGGATTGGTTGTTGAACCATTGTGATGAGAATATGAAATATTTAAATTCCACAGTATTCAAAATTTGAAATTTTCCAATTCGAATAATAAATTATAGGAAAAAATAAAATTAAACAGCAGGTATTAAAACACCGTACACACGGTTAGAAATAAAACAGCGTGTACGATGGTAAAATAAAGAACACACGGTTCTTTCACGGAAAACGTGTGCGATACTCAGTGGTCGAACGCACGGTTTATTCTCATACACGTGTGGGATTGCCATAAGTATTACACACGTTTCCGTACGATGTGCGTGTGCGATTCTTGGATAAAAAGAAGACATTTCACATTTGAAGACCGTGTGTGATAGGTATAGTTATGAAAATGGACACGTTGGCGATAGTAGAGACACCGCACACATTTTATATTTTTGAACTGTGTGTGATAGTATACGTATCGCAAATAGACCGATAGAAATAAATGTTTGTGATATCCAACTTTTGCACACGTGGATATCTACGATATCGTTTCGGATGTCTCACGGATCACAAACGTAGTGCCCGTGTCTAACGTGTGGGATAGTCCGCGACTTCGCATACGATTACTTTACGAAAATAGTCAGCAGCGGGTCGCCCTATCACAGACGTTTTCTGGGTCGTGTGGGAACACCCCCCCTGTCGCACACACAGGCAAGGCGACGGTTTAAAACTCTGTCGCGAAAAGGGGGTAAAAACCGTTTGTATAGCACGTAACGGTACTAGTGGACCAGACGAGTTCCCGGCTGATTTTTATCAGATATTCTGGCCAATCATAAACGAAAATTGCATGCCTATGCTTGCTAGCTTATACAGTGGGAATTTGCCCTTGTAAAAATTAAATTTTTGGTATTATCACTCTCCTCCCTAGAAAGGAAGAGGCTATCAAAATTTAGCAGTTTCGTTCAATTTGTTTACTCAATGTGACTTTCAAAATCACCAAAGTTGCAATAAATTGGATTACTGTAATAGCTCACAAAGTGGTGAGACCAACACAGCCAGAATTTATGCCCGGACGACATATCTTAGTGAAGGTTGTTGGCCTACACGAAACAATTCATTAGTTGCACTAGACGAAACTTGATGGGGTTATCTTCAAGGTGGATTTTGAAAAGTCTTATGATAATGTCAAGTGACCATTTTTACAACAAGTAATGCGTATGAAAGGCTTCCCGCACAAATGGTGTCAATGGGCTGACTCGTTTGTTAGTGGAGTTAGCATAGGAGTCAAGGAGACTTCACCAAATAAGTGGAGTGGTTCTTGTGCTTCTCAAACTCAGGGGTGGCATGCACAGTTTGTATAAATCATCTACATGAGGGTACAGTGGATACAAAGACCCCTCGGGCGATACTCTCATGAGAACAAAGAGAGATAAGACTCTGACAAGAACGAAGAGCAACAAGACAACACTTACCCAGGTTTAGGCCCCGATGCGGGTAACAACCCTCCTTTATTTCCTTGAGTAAATCTTCCTATAATATCACAAATATTAAGAGTTCTAGTTGAGGCTAAGGAGGTTAAAAGCTTAATCAGCTAGATCTTCTCAATTGATGTGTTGCTCAAGAGTCTTTTGTTCTTTGTCACGTCCTTCGAATCTTTATATATGTGTCATGTGTTGGCGTCCAAAGTCGAGATCTATCCGATCTAGTCTTCAAGGTCCTACAAGTAAGGAAAGAGATACCCTAGTCATAAAACTTGAATACATGGACCACGTGGCCTAGGGTAGAGCCTTCTATAAAGATCTTTTCTCGCATACAGATATGTCTTGATGTCTGTGTCGGTACTGAAACCGGCGGATCTCGGGTACGGGGTCCCGAGCTGTGGATCTAGGATCGATGATGAACAGGAGACAAAGGGCACGGTGTTTACCCAGGTTCGGACCCCCTCGAAGAGGTAAAACCCTATGTCCTGCTTGATTATATTGATAATGAAGTATCGAGTACAGGTTGATCTACCTCGAGATCGGATGTTGTGTACTATGGAGGTGATTGTACTTGTGTCTCTATGGACTAACCCCGCGGTTTATATAGGCACCGGAGGTATCTAGGGTTACACATGGCTGGTTACCATCTAAGAGGGCGCACGTCGACGGCTGGTGTAGTTGTTGAAGTACACACCAAGTCTTCGGTAGAGTCCGTTCTGATCGCGCCAGGGTTCGAGGCTTTCGGAGTCCTTCTTTGAGAGATCGGTGGGCCATAAGCTCGACCCGTGGACCGTGGGCCAACTAGGTTGGTACCCCTTAGTCCAGGACACCGTCAGTCTGATAGATACATTTTGCATCACAATTTTGGACAACTCAAAAGCCAAACCAAGCTTTTAATACAAGCACATTACACGTATTTATCCGTTCTCAAGTAATCAAACAAAGTTACAACAACTCTAGCAGATGCCTCATATGTGGCCAAGCGCCATAATAACCGTGAATATGACATTTCGGCCACAAAAATCACTCGAACAGATGCGCCATATGGATAGCTATCGGAAAATTACAGGAGGGTGATGCATATTCGATCCTCGAGCATGCATATTTTGCGACCAGGCATGGCTGATATGGAGCCCGCTGCAACCCAAACGACAGCGTGGGAGGGAAATTTCACCCTCTTTCTTTCTCTCTCTTCTGCACCCGTAACAATGTCGCAACCATATTTCCGACTAGAAAATGTGCCCTTTAATGGGTGCCCGCCGCCTTCACAACTGCCATTAATGGTTGGTCGCGCCCGTTTTCGCCACTATTTCCCCCATGCCCACATCCTTTCCCACTGTCCACCAATCACGGCTATAAAAGGCCAACGCCTTCCCCTCCAATTCTCCATTTCCCTCCCCTGCGACCCCCCTCCCCTCCACTTCTCGGTTCCCCTCTCCGGCACCCCCCCTCCACTTCTCCACTCCCCTCAATGGGGCTTCGCCCAAGGTCAAACCCCATGGCCGCCGACATCAAGCAAGCACCCCACCCATCAAGCAAGAGGAGAAGAAGGACAACGACGAGGAGCAGGAGGGGGAAGTTGTGTCCGGCGAGGAAGCGGGGTGGGCGGATAACAAGCTCGCCATGGAGGCTTGCGTGGGAGGTGGACACCAAGAGGAAGTGCCAAGTTTGGGACCACGCAGCCGCCCTCGACGCCGACGATGGCACATGGCCGGAGTGGGATGAGGCTGCCCTGGCCAGTTTCCATGCTATCGAGGCCCGCAATGTCGCATTCTGCCCAACCGCATTTGGGACTGCACGACCGTCCCTAACGCCGACGATGGAGCATGGCCGAAGAGGAATGAGGCTGCCCTGGCCCATTTCCGCACCATTGAGGCCCACAATGCTGCATTCCATGCCGCCAAGTCCATCGTGGCCACCACAACTAGTCTCACTTTAGTGATGTAGTTAATTTTCTATATGTACTAAGTCGTCACGCGACTCATTTCTTTTTCGAAAAGGGGCGCTTTATTACTTAAAAGATTACCCGGCCTCTGCATAATTAAGATGCACACAGCCAAACAAAGTCCTCTCGCACAAACGAAAAAAAGAGAGCGAAATACAAAGAAACATGTAGAGTCCGTATAACGCCTAAAGCTGAGGTGGGCCAATCCTAAGATCATGCTGCCACCCATGTTGGGTAAAAGTATCCCTCGCCGTATCCTCCAATCGTGTACACACCTCCGTAAACAGGTCTCGATTCTCCACGCGTTGTAGAGAGGACCATAAACGAAGAGTCCCGGTACATCTGTAGATAACCTGCATCAGAGAAGTACCTTTATCATTAAAAACCTTATCATTTCTACATAGCCAAAGCGACCAAATAACGGCAAGCGCTCCCACCCTAAGAAGAGTTCTAAACCTGTGATCAATCCCATGTAACCAGTTGCCAAATACATTAGCAACACTATAAGGAGGATACAAGCCAGAAGCTATCTAGATGACTGACCATATAGAACGAGCCAATTTGCATTGGAAGAACAAATGTTTTATTGTCTCATCATGGTGACAATATACAAATTGCGGAGTTCCATGCCAATTTCTCTTAATAAGGTTATCTTTAGTAAGAATGACTCCACGACGAAGATACCATGCAAAATTTTTATTCTTAAGAGGTATCTTCATCTTCCAGATCTTCTTGTTATTATCAACTGGCACATCAGACTGGATTAGCGCTCTATACATAGACTCCACTGAGAATTGTCCATTCCCATGTAGGTTCCATCGAAATATATCAGACCCATGTGACAATTGCACCGTGGACAACCGCTGGAGCAGGATGTACCACGATTGGAGTCTGGGTCCAATTAAATCTCTTCTGAACATCACATTTGGCGGAAATGATTGCATTACCGTGGCGATAGTATCACCCTTATGACGCACAATGTTGTATAGAGCCGGATATTGTTCCCGGAGTGTGGCATTTCCTAGCCACTTGTCCTCCCAGAATCTAATTTCCGAGCCGTCCTTAATCGAGAAGGATCCATAAGAGAAGAAATATTTCTTCGTAGCCATTAGACCCGCCCAAAAGTGAGAATCCCCAGGCTTCCAGTATACTTGGGATACCGCCTTGGAACCCACATATTTCCTCCTCAGGAGGGTTTGCCATACACCATCTTCGGTCAGTAATTTAAACAACTATTTGCCAAGGAGGGCCCTATTCTTAACCTCAAGGTCATGAATGCCCAACCCGCCTTGGTCTTTGGGACGGCAAACCACACTCCATTTAGCTAGTCGATATTTCTTTCTCTCGCTATCTCCTTGCCAAAAGAATCTTGATTGGAAATAATCCAATCTATGTAAAACTCCTTTTGGCAACTGGAAGAAGGAGATCATATATAGTACCATGTTACTTAGTACTGAATTTATGAGGACCAATCTTCCACCAAGAGACAACAGTTTACCTTTCCAACTGCTCAGTCTTTTCTGCAGTCTCTCCTCGACGTGTTTCCATTCAGCATTTGTGACGCGACTCATTTATGTCCTTCTATATGAATGAAATCTAGTAGTACTTTAGTTTTAATATCACTTGTAGAATCCATTTCAATGAATCAAATGTGTATTGTGTGTGGGCGGGCGGGCGGAGAATTGTGGACGAAAGAGCTAGCCAACAGAGGAATTTTTTGGAGGATGTATTTTAGCGATTCCGAGTTTGTGCTTAGACTCTCAAGCCTCCATCATTTATAGTGATCGCCTCCACAAGCCTCCATCATTTATAGCGATTGCCTCCACAACGATTTTGGTGAACGAAAGGATGACGCATCTGCCCAGAGTTGCTCTTACATGGATATCAGAGGTAGTACAACAAGGGGGAAATATCAGGTGCTCCCATCTTTGGGGTGCTCCCCATGCTTCAATTTCAAAAATATCAATTTTAAATATTTCAAAAAATTCTGAACAAAAATATGAATGTTCATAAGGAATGTGACTACAACTCCTAAAAATTTCAGGTCCAAACTCTAAATGCACTGTGAGAAACAAAAATGTGAAATCTAGCATGAATAGTGTCAAAAAAGACAAAGGGGCTGTTTGGTTGCTGCCCTGACGTAAATTTGCCTGACCTGTAGCTTTACTGAGACTTGCCTGAACCCTGTTTGGTTGGTGTCCTGAGCCATCATGTTGTAGCCTGACCTGAAAACGCTGACGAAGTGATTAGCCGGAGCTGGCCACCGGCAGCGTGGTTAGCCTGTGTCGGGCCTCCACTTTCTTACGCCTGAGTGTGCCTACACCAATGCCTGACATTAAAATAGTATTTCTTTGACATGGATCGAATGGGTGTGGAGTATTTTATGCACTAACTGTACTATAACATGACGGTAGGCTCATGGCACGAACCAAACATGATATCACTCCGGCTGCTTGACTAGCCTAAAATCATTTAGTTTTCAGGCTACCTTCAGGCGCCACAATTTCCCAGGCATGCAGCTTAGGGTGACAACCAAACAGCCCCAAAAGCAACATTTGACACTATTCACATCTGAATTTGTCTTTTTTGTTTCTCACTGTACATTTTGAGTTTGGACGTGAAATTTTTAGAAGTTGTAGTCACACTCCTTGTGAACATTTATATTTTTTCTAGAATCTTCGAAACATTTGATGTTTTACAATTGGAGCATGGGGAGCACTTCAAGGATGGTTGCACATGATATTTCCCCGTACAACAAGGTAACGTTTTCTTTTTTCTCTCTTTCTATTTTACGGGTAACAAAGGTAAGGCTTATCCAAATTTCCTGTGCCATCCCAGCTACATGCACGTTAGATACGCCCAAAACCAAATCTAAGCATGTCACCTATATTCCAGCCAGTTGCAGAAAGATCATTAGCAGAGTACCTGATACCCCTGAATCCGAATAAAAACAATGAGGTCAGCGAAGCCCAGAATCTCGCAAGCATCCCGGTAGTGCTCGTTGACACGAGGGGCAAGGACTCCCGTCGACGTGGTTGCGGGTTTGTGGCCACCAACATCTCTTCATTTTAAACACACATCGCACTTGTTTCCACACATAGTATCTTCAGGCGGGAGAAACATGGAGAGCCAAGAACCAGATGCCACGCTCGCCGTATCCATGAACCTTCAGCGCCGGGTGATTCCTTCCTCTCTGTTCCATGTGCATACTTGCGTAGCGAGCACTTGCTACAGCTCTACGAGACATGCAATACCAGTACGAATCTGTGATCTGAGATATTCGTGGCTACTAGCCACACGCGAATCCTTGGACGCTGTCACACCATCTGTCCCAGTTTGTGTATCCGCTGAAGCTTTCCAGATATGTGGAATCCGGTGGATTCTACTGACGGCTGATGCATCACGCATTCGCCCAAGGTTCCCCTAGAATATTTGAGGTTAGATTCCGCGAGGTTTTTGCCGGCCTTGCGTTTATCGTCAAGGTATAAACACTTGCTGAGTGCTGAATCATGTGCTGTAGCCATACAGCCAAGCGCTTTATTCTATCCTGAAAACAAATCCTGCTTCTCTTTTCAGACCTAGTTGAGATTCGGTGCAGCTAATTACTCGGTTTATATAGATGCTTATAACTACCAAAAGAGTATAAATGGGTTGATGTTCTGCATAGATCTAGCCAGATTTAATTAGTACTCCCTCGTATCAAAATATAAGACGTTTGTCGACATTGTCATTGTGTCAAAAAACGTCTTATATTTTGATACAGAGGGGGTATTTGTCTGCGTTACATGTCTTAGTATGCTTCTTGAACCTTTGTTGCTGCAATGTAAGAGCGCCAGCCGCAATACAATGTTTAGTTGTCAACCCGGTCATCGCCAACAATTAATATTTGACAGTCCTGTATCTTTCAGGCCAAGCAATCTAGCACAACCGGGAAAAAATCTGAGTAAAAAGTCGAACTTCATAATTATAGCAGACCAAGCACCACTGCAGCCAGCTTTTGACTAAGGTCTCCCAGCACGTCCCACAAAGGCATTCCCCAAAGCAATTGGTTTCACTCTCACGAAAGGTAAGTTTATGTCTTTCAGAGCTGGCCAAGCAATATGTTGCTAGTGTGGCATGCCATCACAGCAGTTTTGGAGAGGGATGTCATTACGGTTCACGGCAGTGAAACATAAAAGACCTGACTATTATAAACTGCGGGTGACTTCCTAATTCAATAGTGCCAAAGCTTTTGCGTCGGTGCAACGCTAAAAATACTTAGGCAACCTTCAGAACACAGGGACTTCACATGAAAAAAGTTAAAGTAAATTTCATACGAATTTCACATGAAAGAATTCGTTCTCTGATCATGAAAATACCCGAATGCAAACACAACATTAGGAATTTAATTAGGATGCTCCACTAGCTAGCCGTGTACCTATCATTTTTCCATAGGAATTCAAACGCAGCCTTAGGATGCTCCTCTCGTTGTAGCTCCACGTTGGGGCTGAATTGAATATTTTTTAGATGTTGACCCCCCATATCCTGAACGTGCTACAGACCTGTAGCTGCATGGCAGCTGAGCATGAAAGGCCGCTTATTCCCTCCACACTCCACAGCATCCGCCCCCCGACTTGTGGCTCAATTTAAGGTTCCGTTTGATCTATACATGACCCAGTGTGAGTCCAAGTATCAGAATAATGGTGGCGGCCTCGTCGATCCTCAAGGGGTAGCAGGAAGAAGGAACCAAAAAGCACGGAGAGCAAGTGTCCCGCCCACCCGGCGCATATGTTCGTCTAGCTAGCATGTGTTTTAATAACGGCTCCACCTTTGCTGCTAGTGGCTGGAATCAGAGATCCCACTAGCTTCGCTCTCCACGGGTCCACGCCTTGTGGAATCCACCTCCAGATCAATTGCTCCTTCCTCTAGGGGAAATGCAGTGAAGAAAGAAAGAATCTTTCGGCGCAATTGCAGCGTGACACGGCTCGTTCTAGCGAAGGAATTCCTCCCTGGACTTCTTTTAGGACATGCACGCATGCATGCACACCATTAACCTTGTGAGCATGACCAATTCGTCGCAGACACTTCGTAGTCGACGAGCACATCATACCACTATATAGAATAGCGCCAGGAAGGCTAAATATAGGAAATGTGCGAGCATCCATACAAAGTCTAAACTTTGAATCCAGGTGGGTTAGTTCCGCCAAAACGAACCTCGCCACTTAGTTACGCTTAGATCGCCTTGCTGAATTTTCAGGATGTATTCTTGCGGACGAGAATTGCCGGTGAGTTAAGTAAAGCACTAGCTTCCTGCTTGCCTCGGCGAAAAAGGATCTAATCTAGGGGACAACGAGAGCAATCTTTGAGAGGATATGCATTGCATGCTGCATGCATTTGATGCGTATCGTGCATACGTAGTGTCATGGAATTGCTGGTGCTACTCTACTTGTGGATCCGTGATGGAACGAAACATGGAGCTCTAGCAGCCAGCGAGCCAGGAATAAACGAACAGTTCCTACTTGCCGGCCTGCCTGCTTGCGTGGGTTTTCACTTGTCAGTGGAATCGGCATCAGCGCGCGGGGCGGGAGATATGTTCCGGGGGTTGAGGAAGCGATGTCACCTCCGACGGGAGAATCCTAAGCATCATCAAACCATCCCATTGGGCTGCCTAACTCGGTGTCGGGCGCGGTGCTAGCCGCCTACGCTTCCACTCGAAAAGATGGGTGTTTTCTTGAGCAAATTGCGTGATGTGTGCACGCATCTGCCACCACTTTGCCGCCGTTCAAGCTTTACATGTGTCAACTTCCTGGTTAACGCTGAGGTTGTGATTAAGCGGGAGAAGGAAACAAATCCAAACCGGATCACAGACCATATCTAACGGTTTAAAATTGAATGCTAGGGTGAAACAAAGGAAAAGCTGGTGCTCACCTGACTGAGAGCATGGTTAATAACAGGAAGAAGTATATTTTTGGTCCCTAAACTCTTTTCAAAGTATAGAAATGGACAGGGGCGGAGGCGCGGAGCTACAGGGTGGCCAGGGTGGGCCGCGGCCCGTCCTATATACCTATGCGTGTAGAGATGGGCCAGAGTAGAAAAAAGGGGCCCAACAACACTTTGACGCAAAACAACCAGCGCCTAGCCAGACACCACGCACACACGACTGCGGGAGACCCTATTCCTGACACCCAACCGCCGGCCGCCCCGTCCCCATCCCCGGCTCCCCGCCTCCGCCTGCCTCGCCGGTCGCCGGCGACAAGCCCCCAGGAGGCTCCTCCGCTCCTGCCTCCTCGCTGCGCCCTCGGCCTGCCCAACGCTCGGCGCCAACCGCACAACCGTCCTAGGCCACGAACCTGCCTTGTCCCGGCCGCCTGGCACCCCTGCAAGTCGGCGGCAGCCGCCCATTTCGTATTCTGGCACTCGGCTCAAGGTACCGTTCATCCATTCCCCAATTATCCAATTTTTGATTTAGGGTTTGCTTGCTGTATTGTGCACTGGACAGTACAATACATGGACTGATGAACATGAACTGATAAAGCATATTATTTCTGTTCAATTGTGTCATTATGAATTTATGATTGATAGAAAGTAAATTCTTATTGCAGAGTTATTGAAGAATGAAGAGAACCGGAGATATTGCAAAACTTTTTCACCACCATGTTCTAGTCAAGAGCAAGTTGAGAAATAAGATGGGTGATAGTCTTTTGGATGATTGCCTAGTCACATATATTGAGCTGGATGCTTTTTCTGTGGTGAATGAAGATCATATAATTGATACTTTCATATTTAACTTCTCAAGGTATGTACTGTACTATGTAGGCATCTTGTATGCAAAACTAAGACTTGAATGGGAATTTTAGTGTGTTTTTAAGACCGTATTTATCTATTTTTGTGGTATATGCAATTAGTTAAAATGTTTACATGTCATAGTTGTTGTCAAAAAAATATTTGGAGGCGGACCACCCTGGTGTCAAATGCTAGCTCCGCCACTGAAAATGGACCCTTAACTAAAAAACCAGCAAACCTTAGTCCCTCAACTTTTAAAACCGGATAAGTTTAGTCCCTCATGTCACAGCGGGTGGTTTCCTGCCAACGAAAGTGGTTTTGACTTGAGCTGGCAAGTGTGGGCCCCACCTCATCTACCCATTTTTGTTCACTTTAATTCTTACAGCAGCCGACATCACACAGCAACGCCGGCGGCAAGCAACGGCTAGGCACAAGGCGACTCGCCCGGACGAAGCGGTGCCACCATGACCGACGGCAGCTCAGCAACTGGCTAAGCGGCGTGACTAGTGGGACGAGCAATGTCTGTCGCTGGTGTACTAGCTAATGTAGTTCTTCCCGCTGTGATTTTGTTGTGCAAAGCTAGCCTCGTACTGCTCATCAATCATGTCGCGTATAAAGCAAGCTTTCCTGATGCGCTTCTGGCCAGTGCGTTTGGCCCCGAAGCAATCAGCTAGATCAATTAACTCTGCTAGTAGACTAGTCTGCTTTGATTTGCTGCGTTCTCCGTGCGAGTGCATCGACCTGCAGAGTGGACCACATCGCGCCAGCGCTGCAAGCTACCTCTCGTCGTCCATCAGACCGGCACCCGGAGGGTCTCGCCATCGGCAAAGTCCAACAGGCATACTGCTCTGCTTGTGCGTCGGTGAGGCAGCGGCATAAGTGGTGAAGGGGAGCACGACGAGGGCCCTCGGCAACGCGCAGCTTTCCCCTGCTCCTCATTTTTTACAGTATACCACTCCACGTTGGGCGAAAACCACCCACAACGGCAGGAGGGACTAAATTTATCTGGTTTTGATAGTTGAAGGACTGAGTTTTGCTGGTTTGATAATTGAGGGACTGAGTTTTGCTGGTTTTGAAGTTGAGGGACCATTTCTATACTTTCGAAAAAATAGAGGGACGAAAAATATACTTTTTCCTTAATAATATAGCCAGCTGATGGCTATAAGGAACTGCCATGTCATCTATAGCCATCATCCATAGGCACTCATACAATAATGTTGGCTGTAAGGTTGACTAATACATTACTATTTTTTTTTCATCTTCTCTCTATCTCTTTCTTCACATTTATTGCATTTACCTAGGAATGCGTATATAGCTAGGCTCTTGCATGAGAGCCCACTCCCCTTACTCTTTCACATCTCTCTCCCCCACATAGGCAATGTAAGCGGGCTATAAGCCCACTATTGTACTTGCTCTGATAACAGCGCGGTCGTCGGCCGGGTGCGTGGCCGTTGGATCGAGACATGATGTGCATCTTGTTGCGAGGTGGCGGAAGGCCGTGTCGTCGCCAGAGAAGACGATCCTGCTGGTGACCATGAGCAGAGATACTTGTTTTGTAACAAAGGGATTGTTGCAATTGCCAAAGGGGATGTTTGAGCCTCGTAAAAAAACCTCGATTTTTTTAACAAGGTCTTTGTTGCAAAAAAAATCTGCAAGAAGACCTCTGTTGCGGACTTTTTTTTGCAACAAGACCTCTGTTGCAGAAAATACTGTAACACCACTCTTGTTGCAAAGAGGTGGTTGCTCATGTGGGCACATCGAACAGCCAATAACGGGTCGATTTTTCTCAGTTATCCGCCAGCTGAGGCGAAACAACAGAGATGGTGGGGTGGGGAGGGGATCAAAAAGGAAAGAGAAAGGGAACGTTTGTTATGTTGGACGAAGCGTTCTGCATGGCAGAAAGGGGAACCATACATATTGTTTTAAGTAGTACGTAGAGATAGAGATATTAGTTTTGTCATAAGTCAAACTTGGTAAATTCTGACCAAGTTTATCGAAAAATTTAGTAACATCTACGATTACAAATCAATATTATTAGATTCATCATTGAATATATTTTCACATCATATATACTTGTTACTCTTTATCAAAAAATATTGTTATTGTAAATGATTATATTGTTTTCTATAAACTTGATCAAACGTTATAAAGATTGACTTAGGACAAATCTAATATGAAGATTAAATAAAAACATAGGGTGCTAGAAATATTGGTGTCTTCTAGAAAACAAAAAAGTTCGTCAATTATGAAATGTGCTTCTTGGTTCATGTAAGACCATGAATAATAAAATGGTATGCGTTCATCTATCCTCGCCCAGAATATGAAAACCATTGCAAATAACTTTGTTGTCTGATTTTGAGGATCGGTTTTGCCACCACGGTATTAGCCTCGCATCAGCGAGGTGACTACTCGGCAAATAAATCAAATCAAATTTATGTCTTTCCTTATGTCACTCCTCTTCTAGCATTGCCAAGTGGGTCCTACTCGCCTAAGTGTTTTTAGACATGTCCGGTAGTTAACGAGACAACTTTTTTTAATCCTCCATGTCATTAATAGATGACAATAAAAAATTATTCTACAATGAAATTAGTATTAACTCTAATAGTTGATACCCCTCCCCTCCCGCGTTTCAAATTATCTGATGTAGTGTATTACATTTGGTTAGGACGAGCCTTCGACCAATCCATTAATATGTAACTTATGTGATACAAAATCATAACCACAAGTAATATGGAATATGAATCTAAGGATATCGACCTTATTTTACATAAAGTATATACTAATAGAGTAATTGTTGGTCAAAAGTTTGTCCTAACAAAACCTAATACGCTGGCTAGTTAATTTGTAATAGAGAGAGTATTTGCATGCCTACAAAATTATTTGGAACATTTTAATTAGAAAATGTATGACTGAGAAATGGCATCTAATATAATGGAGATAGTTGTCTAATCTTAAATCTTGAGCTCTAAAAGACCAATAAGAGAAAAGCACCCATCCTCTCTCTCTCTCTCTCTCTCTCTCTCTCTCTCTCTCTCTCTCTCTCTCTCTCTCTCTCTCTCTCTCTCTCTCTCTCTCTCTCTCTCTCTCTCTCTCTCTCTCTCTCTCTCTCTCTCTCTCTCTCTCTCTCTCTCTCTCTCTCTCTCTCTCTCTCTCTCTCTCTCTCTCTCTCTCTCTCTCTCTCTCTCTCTCTCTCTCTCTCTCTCTCTCTTCTCTCCTCTCTCTCTCTCTCTCTCTCTCTCTCTCTCTCTCTCTCTCTCTCTCTCTCTCTCTCTCTCTCTCTCTCTCTCTCTCTCTCTCTCTCTGCATGCATTGCTAAAAAAATGACATCAAAGGAAAACCACACCCAGATAAAACGTGCGAACAGTATCCACCATTAGGGCATGTTCAATGGTGGCATATGGATACAGATGCCCCATGACAAAAAGTAGCTTAAGGCATCTATATTGATTTTTTCTCCCCAACGCAAGCTACTACTAGTGGGCCTCATTAAAAAAATAGAAAGTAGACTTTCACTACACATGCATCCCTACTCTCCACTTCAACTTTTTCAGCTTTATGCACCGAACCACACTTTTTCTCCCCAAGCACCCGCCTCCTACCGAGGATCCCGCTACCCCATCCGAACCTACTTTTCCTGACATCCGATCCTACATGGCCTGCGGGGCATCACCCTAGGGCTATGCATTGGCCATGCCCGTCTCTCCTCCACGCCGCTACCTCGATTCCCCTCCTCTAACCCGTAGGACGACTTCATCAGCAGCCAAAAGAGTGGGGACCCATCCCTTTTGTTGTTCTTAGTTCTAATAGGTCATTCTTTCCCTTGGATTTTGTTCGTACTGGCGCATTGGAATAGGTTCTCGTCGGCCTCTCCATACCTCAATGACATACGATCTGGCACCGAAGAAGGCATGTGATGGTCTGAGTTGCCAGATCTGTTGGCTCTCCTCAGATCTTGGCAGTTCGCTAGCTCTTGGTGCGGTGACTTCAACATGTTCTTTCAATTTGTTCTACAACATGGCCCAATTTATCCAACACTCTAGACTGGGGGTGAAGGATTGCAAGCTTGCATTGTGTGGGGTGATGCTCCAACCCATGTTCCTTCAGTGGCTAGATTTCATTTATAGTGGCAAGTATTTATTGCGGTCTTCAAAGCTTGGCATGGCGAGGGCGTCTGCAGGTGTTTCTTTCCTTTATTTGTGGTTCAGTGTAATTTTCAAGCTCCGGCGGATGACATACAATCAAAGGAAAAATAATAATAATATGGTTTTTGATGTAGTTTCTTTGTGATCATTTTGTGTCTCATGGTCTTTTCATTGTAGTGGCTGCTATTTTCCTTGATAATTGTTATATATAGGACGCCCTTTGGGTGTCTTTTTCCAAAAAGGTTGACATCACCCCATCATACCTATTGTTAGCGTATAGTGCAACCCCAAACAACTATTTTAATGGCAGTGGTACAACCAATACACACATAGTTTCTCCATAGTCAACAACAATGCGACTATATATAATAGCGAGAGAAAAGGGGAAAGAAATTAGGCGCGTGATCATCTCCACATGATTTTCCAAGTGGCAAAGCCATCCTCTATACGAAGGCTCTTTGAGACAAGTGCCCTCTTCCTCCACATGTAGAAAAGGAAGAAAAAAAAATCAAACTATGAGAAACCTTATGAAACACTTTCTTAAGGGTTAACCCTCCATCAATTCATATTTATTGGGTGTATTTGCAATAGCTTTGGAAGTATTGGGAGAAAAATAACCATTTTGTAGTTTACGCTTTTTGAATGACCAAGTAGCATATTTCAAGGTCCAATATATGAACTTTACGCGATACAAATATGTGTCGCCTTATTTCCTTTTTTGTCTCAACAAAAAAAGACTGCTATATATATATATATATATATATATATATATATATATATATATATGTATATGTATATATATATATGTATATGTATATGTATATTATGATGCCTCAAGGATTAAGATGATCTTTGCAAATGTGAAGGGCCAAAATTTCGAGCTAACCAGTTTATTATTTTATTTACTAAAGTAGCAAACAAATAAAACATGTTGTTTAAAGTGTGATCAAAGAAACCATTGAGGTTTAAATAATGGTCAAATCCATATCATTACTACTTCTAGCAAGTCTTTCTTAAAGGTGGACCCGTTAGAAGTTCACCGCATTACATTATGTAAGGTTGATGGGACCATTCAAATGATAAGCCTTCCATTAGCCTATTTGATGGAAATATGCCCTAGAGGCAATAATAAAGTTGTTATTATTTTATATTTCCTTGTTCTTGATAAAGGTTTATTATTCATGCTAGAATTGTATTGACCGGAAACTTAAATACATGTGTGAATACATAAACAAATACCGTGTCCCTAGTGAGCCTCTACTAGACTAGCTCGTTGATCAAAGATGGTTAAGGTTTCCTAACCATAGACATGAGTTGTCATTTGATAACGGGATCACATCATTAGGAGAATGATGTGATGGACAAGACCCATCCGTTAGCTTAGCATATGATCGTTCTGTTTATTGCTACTGCTTTCTTGAAATGTCAAATACATGTTCCTCAGACCATGAGATCATGCAACTCCCGGATACCGGAGGAATACCTTGTGTGCTATCAAACGTCACAACGTAACTGGGTGATCATAAAGATGCTCTACAGGTATCTCCGAAGGCGTCCGTTGAGTTGGCATGGATCGAGACTGGGATTTGTCACTCCGTGTTTCGGAGAGGTATCTCTGGGCCCTCTCGGTAATGCACATCATAAGAAGCTTGCAAGCAAAGTGACTAAGGAGTTAGTTACGGGATGATGTATTACGGAACGAGTAAAGAGACTTGCCGGTAAGGAGATTGAACTAGGTATGGAGATACCGACGATCGAATCTCGGGCAAGTAACATACCGATGGACAAAGGGAATTACGTATGTTGTCATTGCGGTTCGACCGATAAGATCTTCGTGGCATATGTAGGAACCAATATGAGCATCCAGGTTCCGCTATTGGTTATTGACCGGAGAGGTGTCTCAGTCATGTCTACATCATTCCCGAACCCGTAGGGTCCGCACGCTTAACGTTCGTTGACGATATAGTGTTATATGAGTTATGTGAATTGGTAACCGAATGTTGTTCGGAGTCCCGGATGAGATCTCGGACGCCACGAGGAGTCTCGGAATGGTCAAGAGGTAAAGATTTATATATGGGAAGTCATATTTTGGGTTCCGGAAAAAGGTGCAGTTTTTTCGGTATTGTACCGGGAAGCTTCCAGAAGGTTCCGGAGGATTCCGGAGGGGTCCGGAAGTCCACAAATGGGTCCACCACGCCCCAAGGGCTGGCATGGGCTAAGGGGAGGCGCCCTGGCCTTATTGGGCCAGGCGCACCAAGTCCTCAAAAGCCCACGCAGCTAGGGAAGGAAAAAAGGGAGAGTCCTAGTAGGAATAGGATTGGACTTTGGAGTCCAAGTCCACGTGTGTACTATTCACGGTTACTGTTCACGTGGCACTATTCCTTCTACTCCAAGCCCCTACACATATATAAATAGAGGAGAGGGGGCGCCCCAAAGGACAACATTGTCTTAGCCGTGCGCGGCGCCCCCCTCCACAGTTCCGTCCCTCGGTCATATTTTCGCAGTGCTTGGGCGAAGCCCTGCGGAGATAGCATCACCATCACCGTCACAACGCCGTCGTGCTGCCGGAACTCATCCACTACCTCGCCGTCTTGCTGGATCAAGAAGTCGAGGACGTCACCGAGCTGAACGTGTGCTGAATGCGGAGGTGCCGTACGTTCGGTGCTCGGTCGGTTGGATCGTGAAGTTGTTCGACGACATCAACCGCGTTGTTCTAACGCTTCCGCTTACAGTCTACGAGGGTACGTAGACATACTCCCCCTCTCGTAGCTATGCATCTCCATGGATAGATCTTGCGTGTGCGTAGAATTTTTTTGTTTTCCATGCAACGTTCCCCAACAGTGGTATCAGAGCCAGGTCTATGCGTAGATGATATGCATGAGTAGAACACAAAGAGTTGTGGGCGGTGATCGTCATACTGCTTACCACCAACGTCTTATTTTGATTCGGCGATATTGTAAGATGAAGCGTCCCGGACCAACCTTACATGTCCACGTACATGAGACCGGTTCCACCGACAGACATGCAACTTGTTTTGCATAAAGGTGGCTGGCGGGTGTCTGTTTCTCCTACTTTAGTTGAATCGAATTTGACTGTGGCCGGTCCTTGTTGAAGGTTAAAACAGCAAACTTGATAAATCACCGTTGTGGTTTTGTGCCGTAGGTAAGAACGGTTCTTCCTAGAAGCCCGTAGCAGCCACGTAAAACTTGCAACAACAAAGTAGAGGACGTCTAACTTGTTTTTGCAGGGTATGATGTGATGTTATATGGTCAAGACATGATGTGATATACGTTATTGTATGAGATGATCATGTTTTGTAATTTATCGGCAACCGGCAGGAGCCTTATGGTTGTCTCTTTATTGTATGAAATGCAAGCGCCATGTAATTGCTTTACTTTATCGCTATGCGTTAGCAATAGTTGTAGAAGCAATAGTTGGCGAGACGACCACGACACAATGATGGAGATCAAGGTGTCGAGCCGGTGACGATGGAGATCATGACGATGGAGATCAAAAGCACAAGATGATGGCCATATCATGTCACATATTTTGATTGCATGTGATGTTTATCCTTTATGCATCTTATTTTGCTTAGAACGACGGTAGCATTATAAGATGATCCCTTCACTAAATTTCAAGATAAAAGTGTTCTCCCCGAGTATGCACCGTTGCTAAAGTTCGTCGTTTTGAAGCACCTCGTGATGATCGGGTGTGATAGATTCTACGTTCACATACAACGGGTGTAAGCCAGTTTTACACAAGCAGAATACTTAGGTTAAACTTGACGAGCCTAGCATGTACAGACATGGTCTCGGAACACTTGAGACCGAAAGGTCGAACATGAGTCATATAGTAGATATAATCAACATGGAGATGTTCACCATTGATGACTATCCCATCTCACGTGATGATCGGACATGGGCTAGTTGATTTGGATCATGTATCACTTAGTTAACTTAAGGGATGTTAATTTAAGTGGTAGTTCATTAGTAATTTGATTAATTGAACTTAATTTATCATGAACTTAGTCTTGATAGTTTCTTTGCATATCTATGTTGTAGATAAATGGCCTGTGCTACTGTTCCGTTGAATTTTAATGCGTTCCTAGAGAAAGCTAAGTTGAAAGATGATGGTAGCAACTACACGGACTGGGTCCGTAACTTGAGGATTATCCTCATTGCTGCACAGAAGAATTATGTCCTTGATGCACCGCTAGGTGATGGACCTGCTGCAGGAGCTGCTGCAGACGTTGTGAACGCCTGGCAGGCTCGATCTGATGACTACTCGATAGTTCAGTGTGCCATGCTCTACGGCTTAGAACCGGGACCGCAAAAGCGTTTTGAACGCCACGGAGCATATGAGATGTTCCAAGAGCTGAAATTGATATTTCAAGCTAATGCCCGGGTTGAGAGATATGAAGTCTCCAACAAGTTCTTTAGCTGTAAGATGGAGGAGAACAGTTATGTTAGTGAACACATACTCAGAATGTCTGGGTACCACAACCACTTGACTCAGCTGGGAATTGATCTTCCGGTTGAGAGTGTTATTGACAGAGTTCTTCAGTCACTGCCACCAAGCTATAAAGGCTTCGTGATGAACTATAATATGCAAGGGATGGAGAAGACAATTCTCGAGCTCTTCGCGATGCTGAAATCAGTGGAGGTAGAAATCAAGAAGGAGCATCAAGTGTTGATGGTTAACAAAACCACTAGTTTCAAGAAAAAGGGCAAGGGAAAGAAGGGGAACTTCAAGAAGAACGGCAAGCAAGTTGCCGCTCCCACGAAGAAACCCAAAGCTGGACCCAGGCCTGAAACAGAGTGCTTCTACTGCAAAGGGACTGGTCACTGGAAGCGGAACTGCCCCAAGTATTTGGCGGATAAGAAGGATGGCAAAGTGAGCAAAGGTATATTTGATATACATGTTATTGATGTGTTCCTCACTAATGCTCGCAGTAGCACCTGGGTATTTGATACTGGTTCGGTTGCTCATATTTGTAACTCGAAACAGGAGCTACGGAATAAGCGAAGATTGGCTAAGGACGAGGTGACGATGTGCGTCGGGAATGGTTCCAAGGTTGATGTGATCGCCGTCGGCACGCTACCTCTACATCTACCTTCGGGATTAGTTTTAGACCTCAATAATTGTTATTTGGTGCCAGCGTTGAGCATGAACATTATATCTGGATCTTGTTTATTGCGAGACGGTTATTCATTTAAGTCAGAGAATAATGGTTGTTCTATTTATATGAGTAACATCTTTTATGGTCACGCACCTTTTGTGAATGGTCTATTCTTGTTGAATCTCGATCGTAGTGATACACATATTCATAATATTGATGCCAAAAGATGCAAAGTCGATAATGATAGTGCAACATACTTGTGGCACTTCCGTTTAGGTCATATTGGTGTAAAGCGCATGAAGAAACTCCATGCGGATGGACTTTTGGAATCTCTTGATTATGAATCATTTGATACTTGCGAACCATGCCTCATGGGCAAGATGACTAAAACTCCGTTCTCCGGAACAATGGAGCGAGCTACTGATTTGTTGGAAATAATACATACCGATGTATGCGGTCCGATGAATGTTGAAGCACGCGGCGGGTATCGTTATTTTCTAACCTTCACAGATGATTTGAGTAGATATGGGTATATCTACTTGATGAAACACAAGTCTGAAACATTTGAAAAGTTCAAAGAATTTCAGAGTGAAGTAGAGAATCATCGTAACAAGAAAATAAAGTTTCTACGATCTGATCGCGGAGGCGAATATTTGAGTTACGAGTTTGGCCTTCATTTAAGAAAATGTGGAATTGTTTCACAACTCACGCCACCTGGAACACCACAACGTAATGGTGTGTCCGAACGTCGTAACCGTACTTTATTGGATATGGTGCGTTCTATGATGTCTCTTACCGATTTGCCACTATCGTTTTGGGGTTATGCATTAGAGACAGCTGCATTCACGTTAAATAGGGCACCGTCTAAATCCGTTGAGACGACACCGTATGAACTATGGTTTGGCAAGAAACCTAAGCTGTCGTTTCTTAAAGTTTGGGGATGCGATGCTTATGTGAAAAAGCTTCAACCTGATAAGCTCGAACCCAAAGCGGAGAAGTGCGTCTTCATAGGATACCCTAAAGAAACAATTGGGTACACCTTCTACCACAGATCCGAAGGCAAGGTCTTTGTTGCCAAGAATGGGTCCTTTCTAGAGAAGGAGTTTCTCTCAAAAGAAGTGAGTGGGAGGAAAGTAGAACTTGAGGAGGTAATTGTACCTTCTCTCGAATTGGAAAGTAGCTCATCAGAGAAAACCATTCCCGTGATGCCTACACCAATAAGAGAGGAAGATAATGATAAAGATCATTAAACTTCAGATCAAGTTACTACTGAACTTCGTAGGTCGACCAGAGTACGTGCCGCACCAGAGTGGTACGGTAATCCTGTTCTGGAAGTTATGTTGTTAGACAACAGCGAACCTACGAACTATGAAGAAGCTATGATAAGCCCGGATTCCGACAAATGGCTTGAGGCCATGAAATCTGAGATAGGATCCATGTATGAGAACAAAGTGTGGACTTTGGTGGACTTGCCCGATGATCGGCAAGCCATCGAGAATAAATGGATTTTTAAGAGGAAGACGGATGCTGATGGTAATATCACTGTCTACAAAGCTCGACTTGTCGCAAAAGGTTTTCGACAAGTTCAAGGGGTTGACTACGATGAGACTTTCTCACCCGTAGCGATGCTTAAGTCTGTCCGAATCATGTTAGCAATTGCCGCATTTTATGATTATGAAATCTGGCAAATGGATGTCAAAACTGCATTCCTTAATGGTTTTCTCAAAGAAGAGTTGTATATGATGCAACCAGAAGGTTTTGTCGATCCTAAGGGTGCTAACAAAGTGTGCAAGCTCCAGCGATCCATCTATGGACTGGTGCAAGCATCTCGGAGTTGGAATATATGCTTTGATGAGGTGATCAAAGCATATAGTTTTGTACAGACTTACGGTGAAGCCTGTATTTACAAGAAAGTGAGTGGGAGCTCTGTAGCATTTCTAATATTATATGTGGATGACATATTGTAGATTTGAAATGATATAGAATTTCTGGATGGCATAAAGGGATACTTGAATAAGAATTTTTCAATGAAAGACCTCGGTGAAGCTGCTTATATATTGGGCATCAAGATCTATAGGGATAGATCAAGACGCTTGATAGGACTTTCACAAAGCACATACCTTGACAAAGTTTTGAAGAAGTTCAAAATGGATCAGTCAAAGAAAGGGTTCTTGCCTGTCTTGCAAGGTGTGAAGTTGAGTCAGACTCAATGCCCGACCATGGCAGAAGATATAGAGAAAATGAAAGTCATTCCCTATGCCTCAGCCATAGGTTCTATTATGTATGCCATGCTGTGTACCAGACCTGATGTGTGCCTTGACATAAGTTTGGCAGGGAGGTGCCAGAGTAATCCAGGAGTGGATCACTGGACAGCGGTCAAGAATATCCTGAAGTGCCTGAAAAGGACCAAGGACATGTTTCTCGTTTATGGAGGTGACGAAGAGCTCGTCGTAAAGGGTTACGTCGATGCAAGCTTCGACACTGATCCGGATGACTCTAAGTCACAAACCGGATACGTATTTATATTAAATGGTGGAGCTGTCAGTTGGTGCAGTTCCAAGCAGAGCGTCGTGGCGGGATCTATGTGTGAAGCGGAATACATAGCTGCTTCGGAAGCAGCACATGAAGGAGTCTGGATGAAGGAGTTCATATCCGATCTAGGTGTAATACCTAGTGCATCGGGTCCAATGACAATCTTTTGTGACAACACTGGAGCAATTGCCATAGCCAAGGAGCCCAGGTTTCACAAGAAGACCAAACACATCAAGAGACGCTTCAACTCCATTCGTGAATATGTCAAGGATGGAGACATAGAAATTTGCAAAGTACACACAGATCTAAATGTGGCAGACCCGTTGACTAAGCCTCTTCCACGAGCAAAACATGATCAGCACCAAGACTCCATGGGTGTTAGATTCATTACTATGTAATCTAGATTATTGACTCTAGTGCAAGTGGGAGACTGATGGAAATATGCCCTAGAGGCAATAATAAAGTTGTTATTATTTTATATTTCCTTGTTCATGATAAAGGTTTATTATTCATGCTAGAATTGTATTGACCGGAAACTTAAATACATGTGTGAATACATAAACAAATACCGTGTCCCTAGTGAGCCTCTACTAGACTAGCTCGTTGATCAAAGATGGTTAAGGTTTCCTAACCATAGACATGAGTTGTCATTTGATAACGGGATCACATCATTAGGAGAATGATGTGATGGACAAGACCCATCCGTTAGCTTAGCATATGATCATTCTGTTTATTGCTACTGCTTTCTTGAAATGTCAAATACATGTTCCTCAGACCATGAGATCATGCAACTCCCGGATACCGGAGGAATAGATTGTGTGCTATCAAATGTCACAATGTAACTGGGTGATCATAAAGATGCTCTACAGGTATCTCCGAAGGCGTCCGTTGAGTTGGCATGGATCGAGACTGGGATTTGTCACTCCGTGTTTCGGAGAGGTATCTCTAGGCCCTCTCGGTAATGCACATCATAAGAAGCTTGCAAGCAAAGTGACTAAGGAGTTAGTTACGGGATGATGTATTACGGAACGAGTAAAGAGACTTGTCGGTAACGAGATTGAACTAGGTATGGAGATACCGACGATCAAATCTCGGGCAAGTAACATACCGATGGACAAAGGCAATTACGTATGTTGTCATTGCGGTTCGACCGATAAGATCTTCGTGGAATATGTAGGAACCAATATGAGCATCCAGATTCCGCTATTGGTTATTGACCGGAGAGGCGTCTCAGTAATGTCTACATCATTCCCGAACCCGTAGGGTCCGCACGCTTAACGTTCGTTGACGATATATTGTTATATGAGTTATGTGAATTGGTAACCGAATGTTGTTCGGAGTCCCGGATGAGATCCCGGACGTCATGAGGAGTCTTGGAATGGTCGAGAGGTAAAGATTTATATATGGGAAATCATATTTTGGGTTCCGGAAAAAGGTGCAGTTTTTTCGGTATTGTACCGGGAAGCTTCCAGAAGGTTCCGGAGGATTCCGGAGGGGTCCGGAAGTCCACAAGTGGGTCCACCACGCCTCAAGGGCTGGCATGGGCTAAGGGGAGGCGCCCTGGCTTTAGTGGGCCAGGCGCACCAAGTCCTCAAAAGCCCACGCAGCTAGGGAAGGAAAAAAGGGAGAGTCCTAGTAGGAATAGGATTGGACTTTGGAGTCCAAGTCCACGTGTGTACTATTCATGGTTACTGTTCACGTGGCACTATTCCTTCTACTCCAAGCCCCTACACATATATAAATAGAGGAGAGGGGGCGCCCCAAAGGACAACATTGTCTTAGCCGTGTGCGGCGCCCCCCTCCACAGTTCCGTCCCTCGGTCATATTTTCGCAGTGCTTGGGCGAAGACCTGCGGAGATAGCATCACCATCACCGTCACCACGCCGTCGTGCTGCCGGAACTCATCCACTACATCGCCGTCTTGCTGGATCAAGAAGTCGAGGACGTCACCGAGCTGAACGTGTGCTGAACGCGGAGGTGCCGTACGTTCGGTGCTCGGTCGGTTGGATCGTGAAGTTGTTCGACGACATCAACCGCGTTGTTCTAACGCTTCCTCTTACGGTCTATGAGGGTACGTAGACATACTCCCCCTCTCGTAGCTATGCATCTCCATGGATAGATCTTGCGTGTGCGTAGAATTTTTTTTGTTTTCCATGCAACGTTCCCTAACAGTATTGACATCAAACATCATACATGTTGTTAATGTATAGTGCAGCCCCGAGCTTCTATTTTCAACAATTTCTTAAGGGTTAAATTTCCAACAATTCATATTTCCAAGAGGTATTTGCAATAGCTTCTAAATCTTGAGATTTAATAACCATTTTATAGTTTATGATTTTAGTATGACCAATTAGTACATTTCAAGGTCTAATACAGGCTTTATTTGTTACAAATATGTGCCACCTTATTGCCTTTTCGTCTCAACAAAAAGAGAATGCGTATATGTATACTATGATTCCTCGAGAGATTAAGACGACCTTTGCAAATGTGAAGGGCCACACATTAGATTTAGCTAGCTTATTTTATTTTGTAAAGTAGGAGGAAAACATGTTCCTAAAGTGTGATCAAAGAAACCATTGAGGTTTAAATAAAGGTGAACTCTATATCATTACTGCTTCTAGTAAGTTTTTCTTAATGAAGGTTTCATTACAAGTTCACGATACATCTTGTAAGGTTGATGGAACCAATTAAATTATCAGCCTTCCAGTAGCCTATTGACATCACCCATCATACACGTTGTAGTGTGTAGTGCAGATCCAATCTTCTATTTTCATGCCGATAACAGATAACCAATACACATATAGTTTCTCCATAGTCAACATCATTGCAGCTATATATTATTGAGAGAAAAAGAGAAATAAATTAGTCGCTAGATCACCTCCACATGAATGTGCACGTGGTAAAGTTATTCTCGATAACAGGGCTCTTTGAGACTACTGCCATATTCCTCCACGCGTTGAAAAGGAAGAGAAAAACAATCAAACTACAAGAAGCCTCATGAAACACGAATATCCAATTGTGACCCTGGGCTCATCTGCACCTGGTGAACAGTAAATTCAAAAATTGAAAGGATCGATATGGTTGGCTAGAGGGGCGGGTGGGTGAATAGGCAACTACCAATTTTTAGCTTTTCTTAACAATCTAGGTTAAGCAACAAATAGGTTGTCTAGATAGCAACTAGGTGGGCAACCTATATGATGCTAACAACAACAACAAGCAAGCAAGCAAGCAAACAATACAACACAACAATATCTTGCACAAAGTAAAGGAAAGAAATAACCACAAGTGGAGTCGGTGAAGACGAGGATGTGTTGCCGAAGTTCCTTCCCTTTGAGAGGAAGTACATCTCCGTTGGAGCGGTGTGGAGGCACAATGCTCCCCAAGAAGACACTAGGACCACCGTATTCTCCTCACGCTCTCGCACAATGCAAGATGCCGTGATTCCACTAGTGGTGCCCTTGAAGGCGGCGACCGGACCTTTACAAACAAGGTTGGGGCTCTCTCCACAACTTAATTGGAGGCTCCCAACACCACCACGAAGCTTCACCACAATGGAATATGGCTTTGAGGTGACCTCTTCCGTCTAGGGTGCTCAAACACCCAAGAGTAACAAGATCCGCAAGGGATTAGTGGGGGGAATCAAATTTCTCTTGGTGGAAGTGTAGATCGGGGCCCTCTCACCCAAACCCTAGAAGATCAACAAAAGTTATCGGCTAGGGAGGGAGATCGGGTGAAAATGGAGCTTGGAGCAACAATGGAGTTTGGGGAAGAAAAGAGGGAAGTCTTCTTGGGGAAGAAGACCCCCTTTATATAGTGGGGACAAATCCAACCGTTATGCATCTCACAGCCCGCACATAAGCGGTACTACCGCTCCACGAGCGGTACTACTGCCCAAGCGGTAGTTCCTGGCATACAGTGCAAAGACGCAGCGTCTCAGGCCGGTAGTGCCGCCGGGGCGGTACTGCTGCCCGCCCCAGTGGTACTACCACTAGGGTGCAGTGTAGGGGAACTAGGCATGGGGGAGTACAGAGGCAGCGGTACTACCGCGCTTGTACTACCGCCCAAGTGTCGTGAAGATGCAAACGAGTCCAGAAGCAGTTGAGTTAGCGGAAGTGGGATGGCAGTGGCCGGATGGTAGTGCCGCTCTGCAGCGAGCGGTACTGCCGCGCCACTGCCACTCTACTGCCACTTAGTGCTCTGTGCTACAGCGAGCCAGCGGTGGTGGAGCGGTGGTAGGGGCGGAAGTACCACGAGCGGTACTACCGCCCTACAACCGTGCCACTTCCGTTGAGCATGAAATGGCAACAGAAAGCCTCAACTAAGCGGTAGTACACATGGTACTGGACTAGCGGTACTACTGCTCGCCGGCGGTACTACCGCTCAGGGGAGCGGTACTACCGCTTAGTGGCTTACAGAACAGGACAGAGAAACAGTTGGAACTCCAAGTGCGGGAATGGAAAGTGGGTGCAAAGGGAAACGTGTACGTGATGATTCCACCCAAACCTTTTCCGAAGCGGACCCCCTCTTAATAGTACGGTTTTCCTACGACTCAAGTCCACCGAAAAAGAAACGCGGGAAAAATAGCCGTCTTGCTTTAACACTCCGAGGGGCAACAATCGTCTTGTGCCATATGATAGATTATCTGAAGTGCTCAATGCACACGATTAGTCCGCAAATGCATTGTCATCAATCACCAAAACCACTAAGGGAGAAATATGCCCTAACAATCTCCCCCTTTTTGGTGGATTGATGACAACACGGGATTTGCACAAAGGATAAAGCGAGATAATAAGCAAACCCAACATCTACAAAATATAGACGAGCTCCCCCTAGATGTGTGCACTATTTAGGTATGCTTTTGGAATGCAAAGCACACACACTAGGATCAACACTCCCCCTTTATTTTATAGACAAGGCAACACTTGCAACAACATGATATAAGAGAGAGAAGCATGTATGCAAGTCATGGCATGTGAGCATAAAGATAAGGGCACAATAAGGATAATATCTCACAAGCTAACATAGTACTAGACATAAAGATAATGATAGGGTAGCATATGTCTCACACCATATGATAGGTACTAAAGTTCTCACAACCACAAACCAAACCAAAGCAAACGATAAAAGAGTTCACGAGAGAAAGAAGGCAAAGGCAAATTGGACACTCTCGTGACTCGGCTAATCCCTAAGCTCTCTCCCCCTTTGGCATCGAGACACCAAAATGGCAAAGAGCACTAAAACGACCCTAGGTGGTAGTGGTGCTCCAGAAGACCATCAGAACTCCTCGTGGTTGTCAGACTCCTCCTCTGCAGCTGCTGGCTGAACATCCTCCTTAGAATCCGTCCACCTCCAATGCTTGGAGGTCCACTCCTCCTCATCCGTGATCTTATCCTCGGATCCATTGGTGATCTCCATGCCAAGATGCCTCATCATGGCCTTGTTGCGACTGCGGGCCTTCTTTTCCGCCACATGAGCCTTGTACTGACCCTGTGCCTGTATGTAGAACAACTTCTTCATCTTCTGCTTCAGCTTAGCTGCCCATGTTGGTTCCTCGGATGGAGGCTCATAGTCAGGCTCATCATCTCCCTCAGACTCAGGGATAATGTCTCACCCTCTGGAGCTGCAGGAGTGCTCCAAAGGTCCTTCAGCCTCAGCTTGATCACCTCATGAGAGACAAGATCACCGGTCACTAGCATCTCATCCGGAAAAGTGGAAGCCCATGTCTCCTGAATGAGCTTCATCAGGTAAGGACCGTAGATAGGACACTTGCGGTCAAACACAGCTGAGTATAGTTCTGACCACATCACATGTGACACATCCAACACTTAGTGAGTGTTCTTCTCCTTCTGACATATGAGTAGCTGATACGTCCATTTTGCATCATGTTTTCCTACAGTTATTTATAATATTTTTAATCAATCTAACACTTTGTGGAGCAATTCTAATGCCTTTTCTCTCTTAATAAGCAAGATTTACACAGAGGGAGATTGCCGGCAGCTGGAATTCTGGACCTGAAAAAGCTATGTCAGAGATACCTATTCTGCACATCTCCAAATGAGATGAAATTTCACGGAGATTTATTTTGGAATAAATAAAAAATACTAGAGCAAAGAAGTACCGGAGGGGGCCACCCAGGTGCCCACGAGGCACCAGGGCGCGCCACCCCCCCCAGGCGTGCCCTGGTGGCTCGTGGGGCCCCTGGCCAGCCTCCGGTGCCCATTTTCTGGTATATAAGCCCATTTGCCCTAGAAAAAAATAAGGAGAAGACTTTTGGGATGGAGCGCCGCCGTCTCGAGGCGGAACTTGGGCAGGAGCACTTTTGCTCTCCGGCGGAGCGATTCCACCGGGGACACTTCCCTCCGGGAGGGGGAAATCAGAGCCATCATCATCACCAACGATCCTCTCATCGTGGGAGGACCAATCTTCATCAACATCTTCAACATCACCATCTCATCTCAAACCCTAGTTCATCTCTTGTCTTAAATCTTTGTCTCAAAACCTCATATTGGTACTTGTGGGTTGCTAGTAGTGTTGATTACATCTTGTAGTTGATGCTAGTTGGTTTATTTGGTGGAAGATTATATGTTTAGATCCATTATGCTATTCAATACCCCTCTGATCTTGGACATGAATATGATTTGTGAGTAGTTACTTTTGTTCTTGAGGACATGGGAGAAGTCTTGTCATAAGTAATCATGTGAATTTGGTATTCGTTCGATATTTTGATGATATGTATGTTGTTGATTCTCTTAGTGGTGTCATGTGAACGTTGACTACATGACACTTCACCATCTTTGGGCCTAAGGGAATGCATTGTGGAGTAGTAATTATATGATGGGTTGCTAGAGTGACAGAAGCTTAAACCCTAGTTTATGCGCTATTCCGTAAGGGGCTGATTTGGATCCACATGTTTAATGCTATGGTTAGATTTATCTTAATTCTTCTTTCGTAGTTACGGATGCTTGCGGGAGGGGTTAATCATAAGTGGGAGGCTTGTTCAAGTAAGAACAGCACCCAAGCACCGGTCCACCCACATATCAAATTATCAAAGTAGCGAACGCGAATCAAACCAACATGATGAAAGTGACTAGATGAAATTCCCATGTGTCCTCGAGAACGCTTTGCTTATTATAAGAGATTGTTCTGGCCTGTCCTTTGCTACAAAAAGGATTGGGCTACCTTACTGCACTCTTTGTTACTATTGCTACTTGTCACTTGTTACAAATTATCTTGCTATCAAACTACTCGTTACCGATAATTTCAGTGCTTGCAGAAAATACCTTGCTGAAAACCGCTTGTCATTTCCTTCTGCTCCTCGTTGGGTTCGACACTCTTACTTATTGAAAGGACTATGATTGATCCCCTATACTTGTGGGTCATCAAGACTCTTTTCTGGCGCCATTGCCGGGGAGTGAAGCGCCTTTGGTGAGTGGAATTTGGTAAGGAAACATTTATATTACGTACTGAAATTTACTGTCACTTGTCACTATGGAAAGTAATCCTTTGAGGGGCTTGTTCGGGGTATCTTCACCTCGACCGAAAGCACAAATAGTTGCTCCTCAACCTACTTCACCTACTGAAAATATTTATTATGAGATCCCTTCGGGTATGATAGAGAAACTGCTAGCTAATCCTTATGCAAGAGATGGAACGATACATCCTGATTTGCACTTGATCTATGTGGATGAAATTTGTGGTTTGTTTAAGCTTGCAGGTTTATCCGGAGATGGAGTTAAGAAGAAAGTATTCACTTTATCTTTGGAGGGAAAGGCATTGACATGGTATAGGCTATGTGATGATACTGATACATGGGACTGGAACCGATTGAAACTGGAATTCCACCAGAAATTTTATCCTATGCATTTGGTTCATCGTGATCGGAATTATATTTATAATTTTTGGCCTCGTGAAGGAGAAAGCATTGCTCAAGCTTGGGGGAGGCTTAAGTATATGATGTACACATGCCCCAATCATGAGCTGTCAAGAGAAATTATCTTACAGAATTTTTATGCTCGGCTTTCTCATGATGATCAAACCATGCTCGATTCTTCTTCGACTGGCTCCTTTATGAAGAAAACTATTGAATTCAGATGGGATCTTCTGGAAAGAATTAAATGCAACTCTGAAGATTGGGAACTCGACAAATGTAATGAGTCAGATATAACACTTGAGTTTGATTGTGTTAAATCTTTTATGGAAACCGATGCTTTTCGTAAGTTTAGCACTAAATATGGACTTGACTCTGAGATAGTAGCTTCCTTTTGTGAATCATTTGCTACTCATGTTGATCTCCCTAAGGAGAAGTGGTTTAAATATCATCCCCCTGTTAAAGAAAAGATTGAGGAACCCGTTAGTGTTAAAGAAGAAACAATTGTTTACCATGTTGATCCAGTTGTGTCTACTGCTTATATTGAAAAACCACCTTTTCCTGTTAGGATTAAGGAACATGCTAAAGCTTCAACTGTGGTTAACACAAGTAATATTAGAGCACCTAGACCCTCTGAACAAATTAAAGTTGAACCTAATGTTGCTATGGTTAAAGATCTCTTGGTCGATAATATAGATGGGCATGTTATTTACTTCTGTGATGAAGCAGCTAGAATTGCTAAACCAGATCCTAAAGATAAAAACAGACCCGTAGTAGGCATGCCTGTTGTCTCTGTTAAAATAGGAGATCATTGTTATCATGGCTTATGTGGTTTGGGTGCTAGTGTGAGTGCTATTCCGTTTACCTTATATCAAGAAATCATGAATGATATTGCGCCTATTGAAATAGAGGACATTGATGTTACTATTAAGCTTGCAAACAGAGATACCATTACACCGCTTGGGATCGTTAGAGATGTTGAAGTCTTGTGTGGAAAAATAAAATACCCTACTGATTTTCTAGTCCTCGGTTCTCCACAATATGATTTTTGTCCTATTATATTTGTAGACCTTTCTTGAACACTGTTAATGCCAAGATTGATTGCGCTAAAGAAACTGTTAGTGTTAATTTTGGTGGTATGTCTCATGAGTTTAATTTCTCCAAGTTTCGTAGACAACCTCATGATAAAGAATTGCCTAGTAAAGATGAAATTATTGGTCTTGCTTCTATTGCCATACCTCCTACTGATCCGTTAGAACAATATTTGCTAGACCATGAAAATGATATGCACATGAATGAAAGAAATGAAATAGATAGGATGTTCTTTGATCAACCACCTATCCTTAAACACAATTTGCCTGTTGAAACTCTTGGAGGCCCTCCTCCACCTAAGGGTGACCCTGTATTTGAATTGAAGCAATTGCCTGATACATTGAAATATGCTTATCTAGATGAAAAGAAGATATATCCGGTTATTATTAGTGCTAACCTTTCAGACCATGAAGAAAAGAGATTACTAAAAACTCTGAGGAAGCACCGAGCTGCTATTGGATATACTCTTGATGATCTTAAGGGCATTAGTCCCACTCTATGTCAGCATAAAATTAATATGGAGCCTGATGCTAAACCAGTTGTCGACCACCAACGACGATTAAATCCTAAGATGAAAGAGGTGGTAGGAACTGAAATATTAAAGCTTCTGGAAGCAGGTATAATCTATCCCATAGCTGATAGTAGATGGGTAAGTCCCGTTCATTGTGTCCCTAAGAAAGGAGGTATTACCGTTGTTCCTAATGATAAAAATGAACTCATTCCACAAAGAATTGTAACTGGTTATAGGATGGTAATTGATTTTAGAAAATTAAACAAAGCCACTAGAAAAGATCATTACCCCTTACCTTTTATTGATCAAATGTTAGAAAGATTGTCCAAGAATACACACTTTTGTTTTCTTGATGGATATTCTGGTTTCTCTCAAATACCTGTATCACAAGCCGACCAAGAGAAAACCACCTTTACTTGTCCTTTTGGAACTTATGTTTATAGACGTATGCCTTTTTGTTTATGCAATGCACCTGCTACCTTTCGAAGATGTATGACTGCTATATTCTCTGACTTTTGTGAAAAGATTGTTGAGGTTTTCATGGATTATTTTTCCGTTTACGGAACTTCTTTTGATGACTGCTTAAGCAACCTTGATCGATTTTTGCAGAAATGTGAACAAACTAATCTTGTCTTGAATTGGGAGAAGTGCCACTTTATGGTTAATGAAGGTATAGTCCTTGGGTATAAAATTTCTGAAAGAGGTATTGAAGTTGATAAAGCTAAGGTTGATGCTATTGAGAAAATGCCTTGTTCTAAAGATATTAAAGGTATAAGAAGTTTCCTTGGTCATGCTGGTTTCTATAGAAGGTTTATAAAAGACTAATCTAAAATTTCTAGACCTCTTACCAATCTTTTGCAAAAAGATGTTCCATTTGTTTTTAATGATGATTGTGTAGAAGCCTTTGAAACACTTAAGAAAGCCTTAACCACTGCACCTATTGTTCAACCACCTGATTGGAACTTGCCTTTTGAAATTATGTGTGATGCTAGTGATTATGTTGTTGGTGTTGTTCTAGGACAGAGAGTTGATAAGAAATTAAATGTTATCCATTATGCTAGTAAAACTCTAGACAGTGCTCAAAGAAATTATGCTACTACTGAGAAAGAATTTCTAGCAGTTGTGTTTGCATGTGATAAATTCAGATCTTACATAGTTGATTCTAAAGTAACTATTCACACTGATCATGCTGCTATTAAATATCTTATGGAAAACAAAGATGCTAAACCTAGACTCATTAGGTGGGTTCTATTGCTACAAGAATTTGACTTGCATATTATTGATAGAAAGGGAGCTGAGAATCCCGTAGCAGATAATTTATCTAGAATGGAAAATGTTCTTGATGATCCACTTCCTATTAATGATGATTTTCCAGGTGAACAATTAGCTGTCATAAATGCTTCTCGTAATACTCCTTGGTATGCAGACTATGCTAATTATATTGTTGCTAAATTTATACCACCTAGTTTCACATACCAACAAAAGAAAAAGTTCTTCCTTGATTTAAGACATTACTTCTGGGATGACCCACATCTTTATAAAGGAGTAGATGGTATTATTAGACATTGTATACCTGAGCATGAACAGGAACAAATCCTACGGAAGTGTCACTCCGAGGCTTATGGGGGACACCATGCGGGAGACCGAACTGCGCATAAGGTACTACAATCTGGTTTTTATTGGCCCACTCTTTTCAAGGATGCTCGTAAGTTTGTCTTATCTTGTGATGAATGTGAAAGAATTGGTAATATTAGTAGACGTCAGGAAATGCCTATGAATTATTCACTTGTTATTGAACCATTTGATGTTTGGGGATTTGATTATATGGGACCTTTTCCTAAATCCAATGGGTATACACATATTTTAGTTGCTGTTGATTACGTTACTGAGTGGGTAGAAGCTATTCCAACTAGTAGTGCTGATCATAACACTTCTATTAAAATGCTTAAAGAAGTTATTTTCCCGAGGTTCGGAGTCCCTAGGTATTTAATGACTGATGGTGGTTCACATTTTATTCATGGTGCATTCCGTAAACTGCTTGCTAAATATGATGTCAACCATAGAATTGCATCTCTCTATCACCCTCAATCTAGTGGTCAAGTTGAATTGAGCAATAGAGAAATAAAATTAATTGTGCAAAAAACTGTCAATAGATCTAGAAAGAATTGGTCTAAGAAACTTGACGATGCATTATGGGCTTATAGAACTGCTTATAAAAATCCTATGGGTATGTCTCCTTATAAAATGGTTTATGGAAAAGCATGTTATTTACCTCTTGAGTTAGAACATAAAGCATATTGGGCAATTAAAGAACTCAATTATGATTTTAAACTTGCCGGTGAAAAGAGATTATTTGATATTAGCTCGCTAGATGAATGGAGAACCCAAGCTTATGAAAATGCCAAATTGTTTAAGGAAAAAGTTAAAAGATGGCATGATAAAAGAATTCAAAAACAGGAATTTAAAGTGGGTGAGCAAGTTCTATTGTACAATTCTCGTTTTAGTTTTTTTGCAGGAAAACTTCTCTCTAAATGGGAAGGACCGTATATCATCGAAGAAGTTTATCGCTCTGAAGCCATCAAAATAAACAACTCCGAAGGGACAAATCCGAGAGTGGTGAATGGGCAAAGAATTAAGCACTATATTTCAGGTACTCCCATTAATGTTGAAACTAATATTGTTGAAACAATTACACCGGAAGAGCACATCAAAGAGTCCTTCCAGAACACTCCAGAACCCTGAAAAGGAGTAGGTATGTGATACGGTAAGTAAACCGACTCCAAAAATTCCATAAAAATACTTTTTGTTAGTTTTGGAATATTAGAAAAAATGCAAAAATAAGAAACAGTCGAGGGGACCCACGAGGTGCACACGAGGCACCAGGGCGCGCCACCCCCCTAGGCGCGCCCTGGTGGCTCGTGGGCCCCTCGTGAGCCTTCCCGACTCCGTTTTTTTCTGGATTACTTGTTTTGCAAGATAAAAATTCATTATATATACTCCCGGACGTTTTAACCACCGTATTGCAGAAATCTCCTCTGTTCTTTGTTCGTGCTATTTTTCTGATAGATCTAGATCGCTATGGCTCCACCAAGCTCTTCCAAGGACAAGTTCTATGAGAAGGTCATCAACCCCTACCTACCGGAGGTGATGAAACACCCTCAAGCCATCGAGATGTGTGAGGGGGTGCTTCACATCCGGGATGTTCAAGGACCCAAGAAGACTGGGAGCGTGGAGGCCAGGCTCGAAGCGGTGGAGCAGGAGATCTTCAAGTGCCAAGGGATGGTAGAATGTGGACTCAGCGCCAACCACTCCATGATCACGGAATTCACCCGCGATCACAAGGTGGATGGCCAATCGATGGGGGACATCATCTTCAAGCTCAATGAATGAATCGACTATCTCCAAGGCCAAATCTATGATCTTCAAAACCAAAATTTTGAGTATGAGGCAAGATTCAAAGGTATGAGTTTAGCTGCAAGATTCAGGACTCCGGAGACTCGTTCATTTTTTTATCATGGGGAACCTATGCCATGGAAGCCGGAGGACAAGCCCACCACTTCATCACCACCACCATCACCGAAGAAGGAAACTTGAGTACATGGGTATGGGCACTCCCCTTGGCTTGTGCCAAGCTTGGGGGAGGTGCCCCGGTATCGTATCACCATCACTTTTATTATCTTTACCTATTTTTAGTTCGATCCTTAGTTATTTCGTGATCTAGTTGAATAAAAGTTTAGTATGATCTATTTTCGAGTGCTAGTTTCGTGATTTATCTATCTATGTAATTGAGTTGAGAGCTATATAATAAAGAGTAGTTTGAGTTTTTGCTTCTTTACTTTTATGTTTCAATCCTAGCAATGAAAATAATGAAAAAGATCATACGCTAATCTTATGGAAAGTAATGACATTACATAAAAAAAAGTATAAGTGGAAAAAATTATTGAATGTTAACAAACATAGCATTGGTCAATGATGCAATTCATGAAAAAATTAATAAGGGAAGAGAAGATTCACATGCAAATACACTATCTTGGACATCTTTTATGATTGTGAGCCCCCATTGAGTATTTTATGTCAAATTGTTGACGCTGGACAAGGAAGACAACGTAATGAATTATGTTTGCTTATATTCACATAGAAGTTATATTGTCATAGATCCTTCAACATGTGGTGCTTGCTCAACATCTTTGCTAGCCAAAAATCCGCACCAAGTAGAGATACTACTTGTGCATCAAAAACCCTTAAACCCAGTTTCATGTCATGAGAGTCCACTATATCTACCTATGGATTGAATAAGATCCTTCAAGTAAGTTGTCATCGGTGCAAAAAGCAATAAAAATTGCCTCTAAATATGTATGAACTTTTATTGTAAGGGAAAATAAGCTTTGTACGAACTTGTGATGGTAAAGAAATAAAAGCAACAGACTGCATAATAAAGGTTGCTATCACAAGGGGCAATATAAAGTGACGTTCCTTTGCATTAAGAGCTTGTGCATCCAACAACAAAAAGCGCATGACAACCTCTGCTTCCCTCTGCGAAGGGCCTATCTTTTACTTTTATGTATTTACTTTTTATGAAAGAGTCAATAGTGTTCTCATCTATTCCTTTTTATATTTTTCTCTTTTGCAAGCATCATGTGGTGGGGAAGATCTAGGCATATATATCCAGTTGGATATGAGTGATGATGAGTTATTATTGTTGACATTACCCTTGAGGTGAATAAGTTGGGAGGCAAAATTATAAGCCCCTATCTTTCTATGTGTCTGGCTGAAGCTTTTTGCTCCATATATATGTTGTGAGTGTTAGCAATCATAGAAGACTAAATGATGGTTGAGTATGTGGACTTGCTAAAAAGCTCCTACATGAGACCCTTCCTGAAAATATGATGAATTGCAATTGCATTGTTGACTGAGAACATAGTTTGTTAGTTTTCAAGAAAGTTTATGCCTTATACTTCGTTGTTGTGATGAATTGTTACTTGCTCATGAAAAGATTTATGATAATGAATATTGTTGTTATAATAATGATCATGATGCTACTATGTCCGTATTTTGTTTTTATCGACACCTCTCTCTCTAAACATGTGGACATGATTATCGATACCGGCTTTCGCTTGAGGACAAGCGAGGTCTAAGCTTCGGGGAGTTGATACGTCCATTTTGCATCATCTTTTCCTACTGTTATTTATAATGTTTTTAATCAATATAACACTTTGTAGCAATTCTAATGCCTTTTCTCTCTTAATATGCAAGATTTACACAAAGAGGGAGATAGCCGGCAGCTGGAATTCTGGACCTGAAAAAGCTATGTCAGAGATACCTATTCTGCACATCTCCAAATGAGATGAAATTTCACGGAGATTTATTTTGGAATAAATAAAAAATACTGGAGCAAAGAAGTACCAGAGGGGGCCACCTAGGTGCCCACGAGGCACCAGGGCGCGCCACCCCCCCCCCCCCCCAGGCGCGCCCTGGTAGCTCGTGGGGCCCCTGGCCAGCCTCCGATGCCCATTTTCTGGTATATAAGCCCATTTTCCCTAGAAAAAATAAGGAGAAGACTTTTGGGACGGAGCGCCGCCGTCTCGAGGCAGAACTTGGGCAAGAGCACTTTTGCTCTCCGGCGGAGCGATTCCGCCGGGGACACTTTCCTCCGGGAGGGGGAAATCGAAGCCATCAACATCACCAACGATCCTCTCATCGTGGGAGGACCAATCTTCATCAACATCTTCAACATCACCATCTCATCTCAAACCCTAGTTCACCTCTTGTATTCAATATTTGTCTCAAAACCTCATATTGGTACCTATGGGTTGCTAGTAGTGTTGATTACATCTTGTAGTTGATGCTAGTTGGTTTATTTGGTGGAAGGTTATATGTTTAGATCCATTATGCTATTCAATACCCCTCTGATCTTGGACATGAATATGATTTGTGAGTAGTTACTTTTGTTCTTGAGGACATGGGAGAAGTCTTGTCATAAGTAATCATGTGAATTTGGTATTCGTTCGATATTTTGATGATATGTATGTTGTTGATTCTCTTAGTGGTGTCATGTGAACGTCGACTACATGACACTTCACCATCTTTGGGCCTAAGGGAATGCATTGTGGAGTAGTAATTAGATGATGGGTTGCTAGAGTGACAGAAGCTTAAACCCTAGTTTATGCGCTATTCCGTAAGGGGCTGATTTGGATCCACATGTTTAATCCTATGGTTAGATTTATCTTAATTCTTCTTTCGTAGTTGCGGATGCTTGTGAGAGGGGTTAATCATAAGTGGGAGGCTTGTTCAAGTAAGAACAGCACCCAAGCACCGGTCCACCCACATATCAAATTATCAAAGTAGCGAACGCGAATCAAACCAACATGATGAAAGTGACTAGATGAAATTCCCATGTGTCCTCGAGAATGCTTTGCTTATTATAAGAGATTGTTCTGGCCTGTCCTTTGCTACAAAAAGGATTGGGCTACCTTGCTGCACTCTTTGTTACTATTGCTACTTGTCACTTGTTACAAATTATCTTGCTATCAAACTACTCGTTACTGATAATTTCAGTGCTTGCAGAAAATACCTTGCTGAAAACAGCTTGTCATTTCCTTCTGCTCCTCGTTGGGTTCGACACTTTTACTTATCGAAAGGACTATGATTGATCCCCTATACTTGTGGGTCATCAGTAGCATATCCACAAGGTATGAGTGAACCATGTCCAGGTTCCCAATGCGCGGAAACAGAGAGTTCCTAAAGATGCGATGCATGATATCCAAGAAGGGACACAACTCACATGACTTCTTGCCTGTGGAGGAGATCTTCTCCGTGGAGAAGGGGTAGAGGGCGGACTTGTGTGTGGCGGCATCCTCCTTGTGAGGGCGTGATACGTCTCCAACGTATCTATAATTTATGAAGTATTCATGCCATGTTTATTATAGTTTTGTATGATTTTGGTGCACTTTTATATGGATTTTATATGATTTTCATGGACTAACATATTGACCTAGTGCCCAGTGCCAGTTGTTGTTTTCTGCTTGTTTTTGGTTTTCCAGAAAATCCTTATCAAATGAAGTACAAATGCAGCGAAACTTTTTGACAATTTTTTTCTAGAAGGAAACAGACCCAGGAAGCTTCGGGGGAGCAGCAGAAGACCCACAAGGGCCCCACAAGCCACCTGGGCGTGCCACCCCCCCAGGCGCGCCTTGGTGCCTCGTGGGCCCCCTGTGGCCCTTCTTCGCGTGATTCCAACGCCAAAAATTCTTATAAATACCAAAACCCCTAGAAATAACCCTAGAACTTAGACTCTGCCGCCGCAAGTCTCTGTACCTCCACGATCTCATCTACAGCCCTTTTCTGGCACCCTGCCGGAGGGGGAAATCATCACCGGGGGCAATCTTTATCATCCCGGCGGTCTCCATGACTAGGAGGGAGTAGTTCACCCTCGAGGCCAGGGGTACGTACAAGTAGCTATGTGTTTGATCTCTCTCTCGTGTTCTTGATTTGGCATGATCTTGATGTACCATGAGCTTTGTTAATATAGTTGGATCATATGGTGTTTCTCCCTCTCTATCTTGTTGTGATGAATTGAGTTTTTACCTTTGAGGTTTCACTATTATCGGATTGAATATTTTTATGGATTTGAGAACACTTGATGTATGTCTTGCATATGAATACCCGAGGTGACAATGGGGTATTATATTGATTCACTTGATATATGTTTTGGCACTCAACTCGCGGATTCCCGAGGTGACATTGGGGTAGTCTATGCATAGGGGTTGATGCACGTTTTCGTCCTACTTTCTCCGGTAGAAATCTTGGGGCACTCTTTGAAGTTCTTTGTGTTGGATTGAATATTATGAATCTGTAGTTGTTTGATGCATATCGTATAATTGACTCACGGATACTTGTGGTGACATTGGAGTATCTAGGTGACATTAGAGTTGGTTGATGTGTATCATATGGTGTTGTTTTAGTACAAACTCTAGGGCTGTTCGTGACACTTATAGGGATGGCTCAATAGATTGATCGAAAAAGATAACTTTGAGGTGGTTTCATACCCTACAAACAATTTCATCTTATGTTCTCAACTTGATAAGAACTTTGGAGTGATTCTTTACCGCACGTTGAGGGATTGTTATATGATTCAACTATGTTAGCACTGTTGAGAGATTGCACTAGTGAAATTATGAACCCTAGGCCTTGTTTCTAAGCATTGCAATACTGTTTGTGCTCACTTTTGTTACTTGCTACCTTGCTGTTTTTTTATTTTCAGATGACAAAAACCTATATCTACTATCCATACTACACTTGTATCTCCATCTCTTCGCCGAACTAGTGCACCTATACAATTTGCCATTGTATTGGGTGTGTTGGGGACACAAGAGATTTCTTGTATTTGGTTGCAGGGTTGTTTGAGAGAGACCATCTTCATCCTACGCCTCCCATCGATTGATAAACCTTAGGTCATCCACTTGAGGGAAAATTGCTACTGTCCTACAAAACTCTGCGCTTGGAGGACCAACACGAGTCTACAAGAATAAGTTGTGTAGTAGACATCAAGCTCTTTTCTGGCGCCTGATACGTCTCCAACGTATCTATAATTTTTGATTGTTCCATGCTGTTATATTATCAATCTTGGATGTTTTTATATACATTTTTAGCAATAATACATTATTTTTTAGGACTAACCTATTAACTTAGTGTCCAGTGCCCAGTGCCAGTTGCTGTTTTCTCCCTGTTTTTTGTTTTACAGAATATCAATACCAAACGAAGTCCAAATGCCACGAAACTTTTTGGAGATTTTTTTCTGGACATATACAACACTAGAAGCTTCAGGAGAAGACCAGACTCCAGAGGAGGTGGCCACGAGCCACCGGGGCGCGCCTGGGGGGCAGGCGCGCCCTGGTGCCTCGTGGGCCCACCTCAGCTTCGTTTGACCTAATTTCAGCACTATAAATTCCCAAAAATCAGGAAACTATCAGGGGAGTCCATGAAATACTTTTTCCGCCGCCGCAAGTTTCTCTTCTCGAGAGATCCCATCTGGAGGCCTTCTCCGGTACTCCGCCGGAGGGGGAATCGATCACGGAGGGGCTCTACATCAACCTTGATGCCCTTCCGATGATGCGTGGGTAGTTTACCACAGACCTTCGGGTCCATGGTTAGTAGCTAGATGGCTTCTTCTCTCTTTTTGATCTTCAATACAATGTTCTCCTCGATGTTCTTGGAGTTCTATCCGATGTAATCACGTTTTGCGGTGTGTTTGTTGGGATTCGATGAATTGTGAGTTTATGATCAGATTATCCATGAATATTATTTGAGTCTTCTCTGATCTCTTTTATGCATGATTATTATAGCTTCGTATTTCTTCTCCGATCTATTGATTTGGTTTGGCCAACTAGATTGATTTATCTTGCCATGGGAAGAGGTGCTTTGTAATGGGTTCGATCTTGCGGTGCTCAATCCCAGTGTCAGAAAGGGACATGACACGTATGTATCGTTGCTATTAAGGGTAAAAATATGGGGTTTATTCATGCGTGAGTTTATCTTGTCTACATCATGTCATCGTTCTTAAGGCGTTACTCCGTTCTTTATGGACTTAATACACTAGATGCATGCTGGATAGCGGTCGATGTGTGGAGTAATAGTAGTAGATGCAGGCAGGAGTCGGTCTACTTGTCTCGGACGTGTTGCTTTTCTATCAATTGCCCAACAATAATTTGTTTACCCACCGTATGTTATTTTCTTGAGAGAAGCCTCTAGTGAAAACTATGGCCCCCGGGTCTATCTAAATCATATATTAAAAACCCTAAAAATACCTTGCTGCACTTTTATCTTATTTATTTTATTTTGTATTTTTGTTTCAATCTATCTATCTATCACATACAATTTAATCTTGCAAGTTACCGCCGAGGGATTGACAACCCCTTGTTTGCGTTGAGTGCAAGGATTTGTTGTTTGTGTGCAGGTACTGCTAACGAGGTGTTGCATGATTCTCCTATTGGATTGATAACCTTGGTTTCATAACTGAGGGAAATACTTATCTCTACTGTGCTGCATCATCCCTTCCTCTTCGGGGAAAATACCAACGCAAGCTACAAGTAGCCGGAAGAATTTCTGGCGCCGTTGCCGGGGAGACATCATCAACATCTATCAAGTACCTTCGCATAAACTCTCATCTCCTTGCATTTATTTTATTTGCCTCTCGTTTTCATCTCCCCCACTTCTAAAAAGTTTTTACAAAATTACAAAAATATTTTTCGTTTGCCTTTTCCTTGTTTGCTTCTTTGCTTGCTTGTTATCTTGATTGCGTAGTCACGATGTCTCAAGAAAATACAAAATTGTGTGATTTTTCCAATACTAATAATAATGATTTTATTAGTACTCCAATTGCTCCTCCCGCCGCTAGTGCGGAGACTTATGATATTAATGCCGATTTACTTAATCTTGTGATGAAAGATCAATTTTCCGGTAGTCCTAATGAAGATGCTGCATCCCATCTTAACACTTTCATAGAATTGTGTGATATGCAAAAGAAAAAAGATGTGGATAATGATATTGTGAAATTAAAATTATCCCCATTCTCATTGAGGGGTCGTGCAAAAATTTGGTTTTCATCTTTACCACGAAATAGTATCGATTCTTGGGATAGGTGTAAAGATGCTTTTATTACTAAGTATTTTCCTCCCGCAAAAATTATTTCCCTTAGAAATCAAATTATGAATTTTAAGCAACTTGATCATGAACATGTTGCCCAATCTTTGGAAAGGATGAAATTAATGATAAGAAATTGCCCTACTCATGGTTTAAATTTATGGATGATCATACAAATTTTTTATGCGGGATTAAATTTTGTCTCTAGAAATCTTTTAGATTCCGCCGTGGGTGGTACTTTTATGGAAATTACATTGGGAGAAGCGACTAAATTGCTTGATAATATTATGGAAAATTATTCACAATGGCATACTGAAAGAGTTCCCACTAGTAAAAAGGTGAATTCGGTTGAAGAAATTAATACTTTGAGTGATAAAGTTGATGCGTTTATGAAATTGGTTGCTAGTAAAAATGCTCATATTGACCCTAATGATGTGCCATTGTCTACTTTGATTGAGCAAAATAATGATTCCATTGATGTGAATTTTGTCTCGTGAAACAATTTTAATAGTAATGCTTATAGAGGTAATTTCAATGCTAGACCGTTTCCTAGAAAATCCTCTAATAATTATGGCAATCCTTATGGTAATTCTTATAATAATAATAATAGGATGCCCTCTGATCTTGAAAGTAATATTAAAGAATTTATTAATGCTAAAAAAAAATTCAACACTACGAAAGAAGAAAAATTGAGTAAACTTGATGATATGTCTAGGAGCATTGATAGAATTATTCATGATGTGGAAAATCTAAAGACTAAAATTTTGCCACCTAAAATTGATATTAATTAATCAATTAAAGCTTTATATGTCTCCATGGATGAGAGTAAGAAAAGAACCGCCATGCTAAGAGCTAAACGAGAATTTTTAGGAAAAGCGATTCCTCCCGGTTTTTATCGTAGTAATGATGAGGATATTAAAATGATTGGTGTTTCATCTATTGATTATTTGTTTAGAAATATTAAAGTTGATGAAAAGGGGACTGAAGAAGAGTCAACTTTAGCTAAAGAGCGTCCCCATAATTTGGAGGGTGAAAATCTTGATGAAAAAATTGTTAAAAGTGGGTTTAGAGAGGTAAAAACTTTAAATAGCGTTGTGCCCACTCTCTTGGATTACAAAGATTTTAATTATGATAATTGTTCCTTGATTGAGTGTATTTCTTTGTTACAATCCATGCTAAATTCACCCAACGCTTATGAGCAAAATAAGGCTTTTACTAAACACATCGTAGAAGCAATGATGAAAGCGTTAGAAGAAAAGCTCGAACTAGAAATTTCAATCCCTAGAAAATTATATGATGAATGGGAACCCACCATTAAAGTTAAAATTAAAAATTATGAGTGCAATGCTTTATGTGATTTGGGTGCTAGCGTTTCCACAATTCCAAAAATCTCTATGTGATGTGCTAGGTTTCACCAATATAGATGAATGTTCTCTTGATTTGCACTTGGCGGATTCTACTATTAAAAAGGCTTTGGGTAAGATTAATGATGTTCTTATTCTTGCAAATAGGAACTATGTGCCCGTTGATTTTATTGTACTTGACATTGAATGCAATCCTTCTTGCCCAATAATACTTGGTAGACCGTTCTTAAGAACCATAGGTGCCGTTATTGACATGAAAGAAGGGAATATAAAATTTCAGTTTCCACTAAAAAGGGGTATGGAACATTTCCCTAGGAAGAAAATTAAAGCACCATATGAATCTATTATGAGGGCCACTTATGGAATCAACTTGAAATATAACAATACTTGAAACTATGCATTATGCCTAGCTAGGGGCATAAAACAATAGCGCTTATTGGGAGGGAACCCAATGAATAAAATAAATTTTTATCTTTTGTTTCTGTTATGGTGTGTTTTCACATTTATTATACAGTTATGATTGAGTTTTCATGTTTTTAATTAGTGTTTGTGCCAAGTAAAACCTTTGGGATGATTTGGAAGATAGTATAATTGATGCTGTTTGGAAAACAGAAAGTTTTGCATCCAGTGCTGGAATTTTTTTTCTGTACTGGAGCGTCAGGAAAATCTGAAATTTTTACACAGTATTGGTATATGAATTTCCCACGTTTTCCTAATTTTTCAGAATTTTTGGAGTTACAGAAGTATGACTTTTAAATAGATTTCTACAGACTGTTCTGTTTTTGACAGATTCTGTTTTTGATGTGTTGCTTGCTTGTTTTGATGAAACTATGGATTGTATCGGGGGGTATAAGCCATGGAGAAGTTAGAATACAGTAGGTTTAATGCAAATATTAAATATGAATGCGTTTGAAATAGTACTTAAAGTGGTAATTTATTTTGTTATACTAACGGATCTCACGAAGGTTTTGTTGAGTTTTGTGTGATTGAAGTTTTCAAGTTTTGGGTGAGATCACGATGGATGAAGGAATAAGGAGTAGCAAGAGCCTAAGCTTGGGGATGCCCGAGGCACCCCAAGGTAATATTCAAGGAAGACTCAAGCGTCTAAGCTTGCGGATGCCCCGGAAGGCATCCCCTCTTTCTTCTACCAACCATCGGTAATTTTACTTGGAGCTATATTTTTATTCGTCACATGATATGTGTTTTGCTTGGACAATCTTGTATGATATGAGTCTTTGCTTTGTTTGCTTTTTAGTTTGTCACAATCATCCTTGCTGAACACACCAATTTTGAGAGAGCCACACGTTATCATGATTTGTTAGAATACTCTATGTGCTTCACTTAATTTTTTTTGAGCTAGGCAGTTGTTCTAGTGCTTCACTTAAATCTTTTTGAGCACGGCGGTGATTATATTTTGAAGAAATATTTGAACTTTCGTTCTTCACTTATATTATTTTGAGAGTTGATAAGATGAAAATTTTGAAGAAATATTTGCACTCTCATGCTTCACTTAAATCTTTTTGAGAGTCGATAATAGTAATGGTAATTTGCACAAGATATGAATTTGGTCCCAAAGTGATGAATATTCAAGAGGGATATAATAAAAACTTTCATATAGATCATTGGATATGATAAGTGTGATTCCTTGCAATAGTTTTGCGATATGAAGATGATGATATGTGAGCCATGTTAGTGAGTAATTGTGATTTAGTAAGAATATTGGTGTTAAGGTTTGTGATTCCCTATGCATGCACATTAAATCAATAGTTATGCAAAGAAATTATATCCTACTTATGGTGCATTATTCGGTGTTAGTTACGTTCAATGCATGTTTATGACCATTTTCGTTTTTTGGTTGGTTGCTTCTCAATCTATTTGCTAGCCTTCATTTGTACTAAGCGGAAATACTGCTTGTGCATCCAAATTCCTTAAACCCAAGTTGTGCCAAATGAGTCCACTATATCTACCTATATGTGGTATTGCCATGCCATTCCAAGTAAATTTGCGTGTGCCAACTCTAATTTTCAAAATAATTTTTCCGTTTTGTGTGCCCGTACCGCTCATGAAGCGCCAGGGGGTGGCCAATATTTTCCATGCTAGGTGTGTTATTCTCACGATGAGTGTTTATTCACTTGTCATTGCACGAGAGAGTGGTTGGTAATAGGGATTCACAGTCCCACAATGAAATCAAAATTAATAACAACAAAATTCCTTGGACAGTGTTGGTATGGAGGGCACCCGTGGATACGGCTAGCCATGGATTGTTAAAGAATGGTGGAAAGGAAATAAACTTTACTTTCTGTTTGGGAACCGCCTATGATGTGTCTAGCATGGAAGATATTGGGAATTCTCGATCGTTTTCGTTGACAGGAAAAGCATGCCTCTCAAAATATTTTTATCTCTGTAATTTAAGCTTTGAGCTCTGGCACATTAGCAAATCTCTGCTTCCCTCTACGAAGGGCCTATCTATTTACTTTTATGCAATTTTTATTTTTATTTGAGCCTCAATCTTCTCTTATAAAGCACCAACTAGAGAGCACTATTGTCATACTTGTGCATTGGATGTAGCTAATATGGAGTGTGTTTCATGAATGGATCAATGATTGAGCATAATGGGCTAGGGATAACTTTATTTAGCGTTCATATTTTGAAAGGCATGGTTGCTTGTTAGTATGCTTGAGTATTTATGTCTTCATGTCAAACTATAGACTATTGCTTTGAATCATTCAAGTTCATATGTCCATGCTACAAAAGAAAAAGAATATGATGAATATGATAGGCAGCATTCCACATCAAAAATTCTGTTTTTATCATTTACCTACTCGAAGACAAGCAGGAATTAAGCTTGGGGATGCTGATACGTCTCCAACGTATCTATAATTTTTTATTGTTCCATGCTGTTATATTATCAATCTTGGATGTTTTTATATACATTTACAGCAATTATATATCATTTTTTAGGACTAACCTATTAACTTAGTGCCCAGTGCCAGTTGCTGTTTTCTGCCTGTTTTTTGTTTTACAGAATATCAATACCAAACGAAGTCCAAATGCCACGAAACTTTTTGGAGATTTTTTTCTGGACATATACAACACTAGAAGCTTCGGGAGAAGACCGGACGCCAGAGGAGGTGGCCACGAGCCACCGGGGCGCGCCTGGGGGGGCAGGCGCGCCCTGGTGCCTCGTGGGCCCACCTCAGCTTCGTTTGACCTAATTCCAGCACTATAAATTCCCAAAAATCAAGAAACCATCAAGGGAGTCCACAAAATACTTTTTCCGCCGCCGCAAGTTTCTGTTCTCGAGAGATCCCATCTGGAGGCCTTCTCCGGTACTCCGCCGGAGGGGGAATCGATCACGGAGGGGCTCTACATCAACCTTGATGCCCTTCCGATGATGCGTGAGTAGTTTACCACAGACCTTCGGGTCCATGGTTAGTAGCTAGATGGCTTCTTCTCTCTTTTTGATCTTCAATACAATGTTCTCCTCGATGTTCTTGGAGTTCTATCTGATGTAATCACGTTTTGCGGTGTGTTTGTTGGGATCCGATGAATTGTGAGTTTATGATCAGATTATCCATGAATATTATTTGAGTCTTCTCTGATCTCTTTTATGCATGATTATTATAGCTTCGTATTTCTTCTCCAATCTATTGATTTGGTTTGGCCAACTAGATTGATTTATCTTGCCATGGGAAGAGGTGCTTTGTAATGGGTTCGATCTTGCGGTGCTCAATCCCAGTGTCAGAAAGGGACATGACACGTATGTATCGTTGCTATTAAGGGTAAAAAGATGGGGTTTATTCATGCGTGAGTTTATCTTGTCTACATCATGTCATCGTTCTTAAGGCGTTACTCCGTTCTTTATGGACTTAATACACTAGATGCATGCTGGATAGCGGTCGATGTGTGGAGTAATAGTAGTAGATGCAGGCAGGAGTCGGTCTACTTGTCTCGGACGTGATGCCTATATACATGATCATTGCCTTGGATATCGTCATGATTATTTGCTTTTCTATCAATTGCCCAACAGTAATTTGTTTACCCACCGTATGCTATTTTCTTGAGAGAAGCCTCTAGTGAAAACTATGGCCCCCGGGTCTTTCTAAATCATATATTAAAAACCCTAAAAATACCTTACTGCACTTTTATCTTATTTATTTTATTTTGTATTTTTATTTGAATCTATCTATCTATCACATACAATTTAATCTTGCAACTTACCGCCGAGGGATTGACAACCCCTTGTTTGCGTTGGGTGCAAGGATTTGTTGTTTGTGTGCAGGTACTGCTAACGAGGTGTTGCGTGATTCTCCTACTGGATTGATAACCTTGGTTTCATAAATGAGGGAAATACTTATCTCTACTGTGTTGCATCATCCCTTCCTCTTCGGGGAAAATACCAACACAAGCTACAAGTAGCAGCGCCGTTGCCGGGGAGGTGAGTGCTTGAAGGTATATCTTTAGATCTTGCAATTGAATCTTTTTGTTTCTTGTTTTATCACTAGTTTGGTTCATAAAAGAAAACTACAAAAAAATGGAATTGAGATTGCCTCACAGGCTACATATATATAATGTCTTTCTTAAAAATGATGGTTCGGAAAATTGTGCTCAATTGCTAGAGGAAGAATTTAATAAAATGCTTAATGTGAGCACTTTGAATGATGAGCATGATTGCAATGTTGCTAGTATGAATTCTATTAATATCCATGATGCTAATGATATGCAAAGCCATAAGCTTGGGGATGCTATGTTTGATGAAGATGATATTTTTAGTCCCCCGTGTTTTGACGAGCAAAGTTATTATGATGAAAGCATGCCTCCTATTTATGATGATTATATTGATGAAAGTGAGTTTGGAAGAGTGTCAACTCTAGGTAATAATGATCCCATTATTTTTGAGGGTGTTGAATCTTATTGGAATAATGATAAAAGTGGATTTGGAGAGGTCATGACTTTATTTAGTAATGATTCCACTATCTTGGAAGAGGTTTTAATTGACTATGATAACAAAGTTGCTATCTATGATGATTATTGTGATGACATGTATGCTATAAAGAATAATGATAACCATGAAACTTGTCATCATGATTTTAATTTTCAATTGGATTATGCCAACCAAGTATCACATGATAGTTATTTCATTGAATTTGCTCCCACTCCTATTCATGAGAAGAAATTTGCTTATGTGGAGAGTAATAAATTTTCCATGCTTGTGGATCATGAAAAGAATGCTTTATGTGATAGTTATATTGTTGAATTCATTCATGATGCTACTGAAAATTATTATGAGAGAGGAACATATGCTTTTACATATCTCAATAATATCAAGTTTCCTCTCTATGTGTTGAAGTTTTGAAGTCATGCTTGTTTTTCCTTCCTATGCTAGTTGATTCTTGGTCCCATAAATTTTTTCCTCACAAAATCCCTATGCATAGGAAGTGTGTTGGGCTTAAATGTGCTAGTCATATGTTTCATGATGCTCTCTTTGTGTTTCAATTCTTTACTTTTATGCGAGCATCATTGAAATCATCATGCCTAGCTAAAAGGCATTAAAAACGCTTGTTGGGAGACGACCCAATACTTATACCTTCTGTTTTTGTGTGTCCAAATGATTAATCTACTGTAGTAATCATGTTTTATATGTTTTCTTTCAATAATGTGCCAAGTAAAGCCTTTGGGATAGTGTGGATACTTGTTGATTCGATTCTGTGCAAAAACAGAAACTTTTGCGTCCAGTGCTGGAATTTCTATTCTGTACTGGAGCGTGAGAAAATTCTGAAATTTTTACACAGTATTGGATTACGAATTTTTTACGTTTTCCTAATTTTTCAGAATTTTTGAAGGTACATAAGTATGGTTTTTAAATAGCTCACTACACGCTGTTCTGTTTTTGACAGATTCTGTTTTCGGTGCAAAGTTTGCTTGTTTTAGTGTTTCCAAAGCTTATATTGAGCAATATAAATTGTGGAAATGATATACTACAGTAGCAATTATGTGAGAACAATTATGAATCTTGTATTGACAGTACCTAAGTGGATGTTTTATTTTTATCATACTAACCTATCTCACCAAGTTCCGTTAAGTTTTGTGTGATTGAAGTTTTCAAGTTTTGGGTGAGATAACGATATGAGGAGAATAAGGGGTGGCAAGACCCTAAGATTGGGGATTTCCAAGGCACCCCAAGGTAATATTCAAGGAATACTCAAGCATCTAAGCTTGGGGATGCCCCGGAAGGCATCCCTTCTTTCGTCTTCAACATTATCGACAACCTCACTTGGAACTATATTTTTATTCGTCACATGATATGAGCTTTGCTTGGAGCGTCATTTTATTTTGTTGATATTTGCTTGCTGTTATTTATAATAATGTTTTGTATCTTTTAGTTCAATAAAATGCCAATTATAGCCTTTACCATGCTCAGTTTGCAAGTTTATGTGTTATGTCCTGAATTTTTGTGAATTGTACGAAGATGATAAAAATCTGAAATTTTTAAACAGTAAGAATGCATAAGTTCTCTGTCACGTGGTAATTTTTCAGAATTTTTGGAGTTAGGGAAGTATGAATATTAAATCCCCCTTTACAGACTATTCTGTTTTGGCAGATTTCGGTTATAGTTGCATTGTTTGCATATGTTTGCTTGTTTAATGATTCTATTTGAGGATAGGAGTATTAAATATGCAGAGGCATTTAGTATGCAATGTTTAATTATAATTTTAGTTATTTTCTACAGTAGAGAATGTTAAGGTTTTGAGTTGGTTTATACTAACTTATCTCACGAGTTCTTGTTGAGTTTTGTGTGGATGAAGTTTTTAAGATTTAGGAGAAGCCATGATATGAGAGGAATTAAGGAGACACAAGATCTCAAGCTTGGTGATGCCCAAGGCACCCCAAGTTAACATTCCAAGAAGTCTCAAGCAACTAAGCTTGGGGATGCCCCGGTGGGCATCCCACCTTTCTTCATCAACACCTATCGGTTAGCCTAAGTTTTTACTTGTTCACATGATATGTGCTATTCTTGGAGTGTCCTTTTATTTTCATTTTGTTTGCTGTTTGAATAAAATTATCAAGATCTGAAATCTTTATTGAGAGAGAGTCTTCACATAGCTACTTAATTGTTTGCCTACTCATTGATCTTCACTTATACCTTTTGGAGTAGTTTCTCGTTTACTCCCGTGCTTCACTTATATCCTATGAGTAAATTGTTGAATGAATTGAATATCATAAAGTTGAAATTATATGTGCTTCATATGCTTGTATCATGCCTAGTAGTAGTTTCACATTTGGGTTAGAAAGTGAAATCTATTGAAGCTTGACAACCACAATATTGGTCATACAAGCAATTCATGAATAATTAGTATAAGGAAGAGAACTTTCACATATAAATATATTATCTTGGACATCTTTTATGATTGTGAATACCCATTAATTATTTTCAAACTTGAGAAAATTAGTTGAAGTTGGACAAGGAAGACAACGTAATGAGTTATGTTTGGGTATATTTGCATAGAAGTTATATTGTTATGGATCCTCCAACATGTGGTGCTTGCTTAGGATCTTTTGCTAGCCAAAAATTCGTACTTAGTAGAGATACTACTTGTGCATCCAAAAACCCTTAAACCCAGTTTGTTGCCACGAAAGTCCACTATATCTACCTATGGATTGAATAAGATCCTACAAGTAAGTTGTCATCGGTGCAAAAAGCAATAAAAATTGTTCCCAAAATATGTATGATCTTTTATTGCAAGGGAAAATAAGCACTGTACGAACTTGTGATGGTAAAGAAATAAAAGCGACGGACTGCATAATAAAGGTTGCTATCACAAGGGGCAATATATCGTGATGTTCCTTTGCATTAAGAGCATGCACATCCAAAAAAAAAAGCGCATGACAACCTCTGCTTCCCTCTGCGAAGGGTCTATCTTTTACTTTATGTATTTACTTTTATGCAAGAGTCAATAAGTATTCATTCTCATTTCAATCTAAATTATTCTTTAGTTGGCAAGCATCATGTGGTGGGGAAAGATTCAGGCACATATGGCCATTCAAATATATTTCATCATGAATTATTATTGTTGACAATTATCTCTATGATAAATAAGTTGGGAGGCAAAACATTAAGCCCCTATCTTTCTCTGTGTTCGATGGATGCCATTTGTTCTAAAAATATGCTTTGAGTACTAGCAATCATAGAAGACTATTTGATAATTGAGTATGTGGAGCTCTTACTTAGACTTTGTTGAAGATAAGTTGAAATGCAATTGTTTGGTGACTAAGAACATAGGTTGTTAAGTTTCAAGAGAATGCATTGTTTGAACCATAACATGTGAATTGATTGCTACTTTATCATGTTGAGTTTTATGAGAAAAAGTTGTTGTTATGATGCTAGGAAAAGTGATTGAAATTATCATTGATCAAACTTATGCACTATGCTAGCATTCACACTTCATAAATTATTTCTTTTATCATTTACCTACTCGAGGACGAGCAGGAATTAAGCTTGGGGATGTTGATACGTCTCCAACGTATCTATAATTTATGAAGTATTCATGACATGTTTATTATAGTTTTGTATGATTTTGGTGCACTTTTATATGTATTTTATATGATTTTCATGGACTGACATATTGACCTAGTGCCCAGTGCCAGTTGTTGTTTTCTGCTTGTTTTTGCTTTTCCAGAAAATCCATATCAAATGAAGTCCTAATGCAGCGAAACTTTTTGACGATTTTTTCTGGAAGGAAACAGACCTAGGAAGCTTCGGGGGAGCAGCAGAAGACCCACAGGGGACCCACAAGACACCTGGGCGTGCCACCCACCCCCAGGCGCGCCCTGGTGCCTCGTGGGCCCCCTGTGGCCCTTCTTCGCGTGATTCCAACGCCAAAAATTCTTATAAATACCAAAACCCCTAGAAATAACTCTAGAACTTAGACTCTGCCGCCGCAAGCCTCTGTACCTCCATGATCTCATCTACAGCCCTTTTCCGGCACCCTGCCGGAGGGGGAAATCATCATCGGGGGCAATGTTCATCATCTCGGCGGTCTCCATGACGAGGAGGGAGTAATTCACCCTCGAGGCTAGGGGTATGTACAAGTAGCTATGTGTTTGATCTCTTTCGTGTTCTTGATTTGGCACGATCTTGATGTACCGCGAGCTTTGTTAATATAGTTGGATCATATGGTGTTTCTCCCTCTCTATCTTGTTGTGATGAATTGGGTTTTTACCTTTGAGGTTTCACTATTATCAGATTGAATATTTTTATGGATTTGAGAACACTTGATGTATGTCTTGCATATGAATACCCGTGGTGACAATGGGGTATTATATTGATTCACTTGATATATGTTTTGGCACTCAACTCGCGGATTCCCGAGGTGACATTGGGGTAGTCTATGCATAGGGGTTGATGCACGTTTTCGTCCTACTTTCTCCGGTAGAAATCTTGGGGCACTCTTTGAAGTTCTTTGTGTTGGATTGAATATTATGAATCTGTAGTTGTTTGATGCATATCGTATAATTGACTCACGGATACTTGTGGTGACATTGGAGTATCTAGGTGACATTAGAGTTGGTTGATGTGTATCATATGTGTTATTTTAGTACGAACTCTAGGGCTGTTTGTGACACTTATAGGGATGGCTTAATAGATTGATCAAAAAAGATAACTTTGAGGTGGTTTCGTACCCTACAAACAATTTCATCTTATGTTCTCCACTTGATAAGAACTTTGGAGTGATTCTTTATTGCACGTTGAGGGGTTGTTATATGATTCAACTATGTTAGCACTGTTGAGAGATTGCACTAGTGAAGGTATAAACCCTAGGCCTTGTTTCTAAGCATTGCAATACCGTTTGTGCTCACTTTTGTTACTTGCTACCTTGCTGTTTTTTTTATTTTTAGATTACAAAAACCTATATCTACTATCCATACTACACTTGTATCACCATCTCTTCGCTGAACTAGTGCACCTATACAATTTGCCATTGTATTGGGTGTGTTGGGGACACAAGAGATTTCTTGTATTTGGTTGCAGGGTTGTTTGAGAGATACCATCTTCATCCAACGCCTCCCACGGATTGATAAACCTTAGGTCATCCACTTGAGGGAAAATTGCTACTGTCCTACAAAACTCTGCGCTTGGAGGCCCAACACGAGTCTGCAAGAATAAATTGTGTAGTAGACATCAGGGCGCAACCCAATTGGATTCTCCTTCCCTTCATCATTGTAGTTCAAACTCTCCATGAAATCCTTCCAAGTAGCCTTCAGAACTCGTCCGTTGGTCATCCATGTGAGAGTCCTTGCATCATCAGAGCCAAAGTGAACCATGGCATAGAATTGGGCCACAAGTTCTGCATCGAAATCTTTGTTGAAAGATATGATCCTGAGAATGTCCAGCTGAGCACACAAGGCCAAGGCTTCTCCAAAGTACTGAGGATTCTTCTCCAAGTGACCAAGATCGACAGACCTGACATTGACAAACAGATTCTTCTTGGCCTTCAGAACATCATGGTAGACGGACCTCTGCAGCTTGGTCCAGAAAGGCCGGTTGAGGAGAGCGGGATCTTTAGGGTGGCGGTACGGATTGCGACGACAAGCATCATAGAACTCCTTGGATGAAAACTCATGCATGGACTTCTCCTTCTCTTTCTCCTTCTCTTTCTCCTTCCCTTTCTTCTTGCTGGCAATCTTCTTCATAGTTTGCTTGGATGCAATACTACTAGAGCCGGCACCGGTCTCATCTGCGGTGCTAAAACGCTTGGATCCACCTTGATGTTCCGGATTCTTGCGACGTGCTTGGTGAGCGGAGCTACCACCACCTAGAACAAACAACACAGCACGAGGGAAAGCAGGTGTAAACAAATGCATAAGCCAAAGGAATTAACCAAAAAGGATTGAGGGTTGATTTGAGGGAAGTGGAAGTTGATAGCTTCGAGCGGTAGTACCGCGGATCGCAGTGGTAGTACCGCTCCAGGCGGAGCGGTAGTACCGCCCGAGGCAGAGGTCAACGGGCCTGACCACTACCGCGGCGAGATCCGGTACTACCGGAGTTGCCAAATTCAAATTCCCTCCAACCAAACTTCAATCCACCTATTCTAGCAGTCTTCTACGCCCTACTCATGCCTCGATTTACCTAAAAATCGGAGAATGCACCAAATATTGCCCTAGAACCTAGATCCAATAAATAGAATCATAGGAGAGAAAAACGGGGGCAATACCGGCATCCATGGCAAGAAGAGATGGTGGGGATCGATCCCACCAGACGGAATCGCGGAAGACGGCACGGAATCAGCGGCCCGGAGGTGGCCACCGGAGCAAGTTCGTCGCCTGGGAGAGAGGAGAGCGTGAGGGAGATGTTGGAAATATGCCCTAGAGGCAATAATAAATTGGTTATTATTATATTTCCTTGTTCATGATAATCGTTTATTATCCATGCTATAATTGTATTGATTGGAAACTCAAATACATGTGTGGGTGCATAGACAACACTGTGTCCCTAGTAAGCCTCTAGTTGACTAGCTCGTTGATCAAAGATGGTTAAGGTTTCCTAGCCATTGACATGAGATGTCATTTGATAACGGGATCACATCATTAGGAGAATGATGTGATGGACAAGACCCAAACTGTAAACGTAGCATTTGATCGTGTCAGTTTATTGCTATTGTTTTCTGCATGTCAAGTATCTGTTCCTTTGACCATGAGATCATGCAACTCACTAACACCGGAGGAATACCTTGTGTGTATCAAACGTCGCAACGTAACTGGGTGACTATAAAGGTGCTCTACAGGTATCTCCGAGGGTGTCTGTTGGGTTGGCATGGATCAAGACTGGGATTTGTTACTCCGTATGACGGAGAGGTATCTCAGGGCCCACTCGGTAATACAACATCACAATGAGCCTTGCAAGCAATGTGACTAAAGTGTTAGCCACGAGATCTTGTATTACGGAACGAGTAAAGAGACTTGCCGGTAACGAGATTGAACTAGGTATAGTGATACCGACGATCGAATCTCGGGCAAGTAACATACCGAAGAACAAAGGGAACAGCATACGGGATTAACTGAATCCTTGACATAGAGGTTCGACCGATAAAGATCTTCGTAGAATATGTAGGAGCCAATATGGGCATCCAGGTCCCGCTATTGGTTATTGGCCGTAGAGGTGTCTCGGTCATGTCTACATAGTTCTCGAACCCGCAGGGTCTACACACTTAACGTTTGGTGACGATTAGTATAGTTGAGTTATTATGTTGGTGACCGAAGGTTGTTCGGAGTCCCGGATAAGATCCCGGACATGACGAGGATCTCCGGAAGAGTCCGGAGGTAAAGATTGATATATGTGATAATAGTGTTTCGATCTCCGAAAGAGTTCCGAAGTTCACCGGAAGGGGTTCCGGATGTTTACCGAAGTGTTCGGGTGCAGCAACACTTTATATGAGCCAAAGGGATAAAGCCCACAAGGTATTGGAAAGTGCAAAAGTAGTTTTGCTGCCGCGTAAGCGGTACTACCGCTTGGTGAAGCGGTACTACCGCCCGAGCGGTACTACCGCTTGTGTGAAGCGGTACTACCGCCCAAGCGGTACTACCGCTTGTGTGAAGCGGTACTACCGCTTGTGCGCGGCTGTACACGATTCGGCAGGGTCCGAATTGGACTCTTTTCCTGCGGGCCAAACCGACCTTGTGCGGGCAAAACCGACCCGGAGGAGGCTTTTACTCCAAGTTTAGACCCCAAGGCTCAACATATAAATAGAGGGGCAGGGCTAGCACACGGGACACATCAGGATTTCCCAAGCCGTGTGCCGGCAACCCTAGCCCTCTAGTTCCTCCGTCATAATCTCCGTAGTGCTTGGCGAAGCCCTGCAGAGATTGTTCCTCACCACCATCACCACGCCGTCGTGCTGCTGGAACTCAACCACTACTTCACCATCGCTCGCTGGATCGAGGAGGTGAAGGCGTCATCAAGCCGTACGTGTGTTGAACGCGGAGGTGCCGTCCGTTCGGCACTAGATCGGAAGGATCGTGATTGGATCGCGGGACGCTCGGCGATTTGGATCGCGAAGACGTTCGACTACATCAACCGCGTTTATTAACGCTTCCGCTTAGCGATCTACAAGGGTATGTAGATTCACTCTCCCTCTCGTAGATGCTCATCACCATGGATAGATCTTATGTGTGCGTAGGAAAATTTTTGTTTCCCATGCAACGTTCCCCAACAGTGGCATCTGAGCTAGGTCTATGCGTAGATGAGATCTCGAGTAGAACACAAACGAGTTGTGGGCGTGGATGTATACATATTGCTTGCCGTTACTAGTTGATACTTGATTCAGCGGCATTGTGAGATGAAGCGGCCCGGACCGACATTACGCGTACGCTTACGCGAGACTGGTTTTACCGCTGCGTGCACTTGTTGCATAAAGGTGACTGGCGGGTGTCTGTCTCTCTCACTTTAGTTGAATCGGTTCAATGAAGAGGGTTCTTTTAGAAGATCAAAAAGCAATCACTACACCACGTTGTGGTTTTGCGTAGGTAAGAATCGTTCTTGCTAGATACCCGTAGCAGCCACGTAAAATTTGCAACAACAATTAGAGGACGTCTAACTTGTTTTTGCAGGGTATGTTGTGATGTGATATGGCCAATTACATGATGAGATATATGTGATGTATGAGATGATCATGTATTGTATAGAATATCACGACTTGCATGTCGATGAGTACGGCAACTGGCAGGAGCCATAGAGTTGTCTTTAATTATTGTATGACCTGCGTGTCAATCATTAAGCGCTATGTAATGCTTTACTTTATCGCTAAACGTTAGCTATAGTCGTGGAAGCAACAGTCGGCGCGACAACCTTATGGCGACACGTTGATGGAGATCAAGATGATGGAGATCATGGTGTCATGCCGGTGACGATGGAGATCATGCCGGTGCTTTGGAGATGGAGATCAAAAGCACAAGTTCATGGCCATATCATGTCACTTATGATTTGCATGTGATGTTAATCCTTTTATGCATCTTATTTTGCTTAGGACGACGGTAGCATTATAAGGTGATCCCTCACTTAAATTTCAAGATAAATTGTGTTCTCCCCAAAGTGTGCACCGTTGCGAAAGTTCGTCGTTTCGAGACACGCCGTGATGATCGGGTGTGATAGACTCTACGTTCGCATACAACGGGTGTAAGCCATGTTACACGTGCGGAACACTCGGGTTAAACTTGACGAGCCTAGCATGTACAGACATGGCCTCGGAACACAAGAGACCGAAAGGTCGAACATGAGTCATATAGTAGATATGATCAACATGAAGATGTTCACCATTGAAACCACCTCAACTCACGTGATGATCGGACTTGAGTTGGTGGATTTGGATCATGTTACACTCGAATGATCGGAGGGATGTCAATTTGAGTGGGAGTTTTTAAGTAATATGATTAACTAAACTCATTATCTAAGAACAATAGTCTAAGTTGTCTTTGCAATATTTATGTTGTAGATCATGGCTCGCGCAGTAGCACCCCTGAATTTTAATGCGTTCCTAGAGAAAGCTAAGTTGAAAGATGATGGAAGTAACTTTGTGGACTGGGCCCGTAATCTAAGGATTATCCTTACGGCTTCCCAGAAGGCTTATGTCCTTGATGCACCGCTTGGTGATCCACCCACTCCAGTTGAGTCTCTAGACGTTGTGAACGCCTGGCAGGCTCGTTCTGATGATTACTCAATAGTTCAATGTGCAATGTTGTATGGCTTAGAACCGGGACTTCAAAGACGTTTTGAACGTCATGGAGCATATGAGATGTTCCAGGAGTTGAAGTTTATCTTTCAGAAGAATGCCCGGATCGAGAGATATGAGATCTCCGATAAGTTCTATGCTTGCAAGATGGAGGAGAACGGGTCTATCAGTGATCACGTGCTCAGAATGTCTGGGTACTCCACCCGTCTGGCTGAGTTAGGGATGCCCCTTCCGCCAGAGGCTATCACTGACAGAGTTCTTCAATCATTGCCACCTAGCTACAAGAGCTTCGTGTTGAACTATAACATGCACGGGATGAACAAGTCAGTCGCCGAGCTGTTTGCGATGCTGAAAGCCGCTGAGTCTGAAATTCAGAAGGAGCATCAAGTGTTGATGGTCAATAAAACCACTAGTTTCAAGAAAAATGGCAAGGGTAAGAAGGGTAACTCCAAGCAGAGTGGCAAAGCAGTTGCTCCTCTCGTGAAGAAACCCAAGGCTGGACCCAAACCAGAAACTGTGTGTTTTCATTGCAAGGGAACTGGACACTGGAAGCGGAATTGCCCCAAGTATTTGGCTGACAAGAAGGCGGCCAACAACAAACAAGGTATATATGATATACATGTTATTGATGTGTACCTTACCAACTCTCGTTGTAGTGCCTGGGTATTTGATACCGGTGCGGTTGCTCATATTTGCAACTCAAAACAGGAACTGCGGAATAGACGGAGGCTGGCAAAGGACGAAGTGACGATGCGCGTGGGAAATGGTTCCAAGGTTGATGTGATCGCCGTCGGCACGCTCGCTCTTCGATTACCGTCGGGATTAGTGATGAACCTAAATAAGTGTTATTTGGTGCCTGCGTTAAGCATGAACATTATATCTGGATCTTGTTTATTGCGAGACGGTTACTCATTTAAATCAGAGAATAATGGTTGTTCTATTTATATGAGTAATATCTTTTATGGTCATGCACCCGATGTGAGGGGTTTATTCTTATTGAATCTCGATAGTAATGATACACATGTTCATAACATTGATGCCAAAAGATGTAGAATTGATAATGATAATACCACTTTCTTGTGGCACTGCCGTTTAGGTCATATTGGCGTAAAACGCATGAAGAAGCTCCATGCTGATGGACTTTTGGAGTCACTTGATTTTGAATCACTTGACACATGTGAGCCATGCCTCATGGGCAAGATGACTAAAACGCCGTTCTCTGGAATAATGGAACGGGCAAGTGACTTATTGGAAATCATACATACTGATGTGTGCGGTCCGATGAGTATTGAGGCGCGCGGTGGTTATCGTTACTTTCTCACCTTCACTGATGACTTAAGTAGATATGGGTATATTTACTTAATGAAACACAAGTCTGAAACATTTGAAAAGTTCAAACAATTTCAGAGTGAAGTTGAGAATCATCGTAACAAGAAGATTAAATTCCTACGATCTGATCGAGGAGGAGAATATCTGAGTTATGAGTTTGGCAGTCACTTAAGACAGTGTGGAATTGTTTCACAATTAACACCGCCTGGAACACCACAGCGTAATGGTGTGTCCGAACGTCGTAATCGAACCTTATTGGATATGGTGCGATCTATGATGTCTCTTGCCGATTTGCCACTATCGTTTTGGGGTTATGCATTAGAGACAGCTGCATTCACTTTAAATAGGGCACCATCGAAATCCGTTGAGACGACGCCATATGAACTTTGGTTTGACAAGAAGCCAAAGCTGTCGTTTCTTAAAGTTTGGGGATGTGATGCTTATGTCAAAAAGCTTCAGCCTGAAAAGCTGGAACCCAAAGCGGAGAAATGCGTCTTCATAGGATACCCAAAAGAGACAGTTGGGTATACCTTCTACCTCAGATCCGAAGGCAAAGTGTTTGTCGCTAAAAACGGAGCATTTCTTGAGAAAGAGTTTCTCTCGAAAGAATTGAGTGGGAGGAAGATAGAACTTGATGAGGTTGTTGAACCTTTACTTCAACCTGAGAGTAGCGCAGCGCAGAAAGTTGTTTCTGTGGAGCCTACATTAGCTGAAGAGGAAGTTAATGATGATGATCATGAAGCTTTGGATCAAGTTGCTATCGAACCTCGTAGGTCGACAAGGACGCGTACTGCTCCTGAGTGGTACGGCAACCCTGTCTTAGAGGTCATGTTGTTAAACAACGATGAACCTACGAGCTATGGAGAAGCGATGATGGGCCCGGATTCCGATAAATGGTTAGAGGCCATGAAATCCGAGATGGGATCCATGTATGAAAACAAAGTATGGACTTTGGAAGTATTACCTGAAGGGCGTAAGGCCATTCAGAACAAATGGATCTTTAAGAGGAAGACGGACGCGGACGGTAATGTCACCGTCTATAAAGCTCGACTTGTGGCAAAGGGTTTTTCACAAGTTCAAGGAGTTGACTACGATGAGACCTTCTCACCCGTAGCGATGCTTAAGTCCGTCAGAATCATGTTAGCAATAGCTGCCTTTTTCGATTATGAAATTTGGCAGATGGATGTCAAAACAGCGTTCCTTAACGGTTTCCTTAAGGAAGAGTTGTATATGATGCAACCAGAAGGTTTTGTCGATCCAGAGAATGCTGACAAAGTTTGCAAACTCCAGCGATCCATTTATGGACTGGTGCAAGCATCTCGGAGTTGGAATCTTCGTTTTGATGAGGTGATCAAAGCGTTCGAGTTTATACAAGTTTACGGAGAAGCTTGTATTTACAAGAAAGTGAGTGGGAGCTCTATAGCGTTTCTAATATTATATGTGGATGACATATTGCTGATTGGAAACAATATAGAAATGCTGGAAAGCGTAAAGGAATATTTGAACAAGAGTTTTTCAATGAAGGACCTAGGAGAAGCTGCTTTCATATTAGGCATCAAGATCTATAGAGATAGATCAAGACGCTTAATAGGACTTTCACAAAGCACATACCTTGATAAGATTTTGAAGAAGTTCAAAATGGATCAGTCCAAGAAGGGGTTCTTGCCTGTTTTGCAAGGTGTGAAGTTGAGTAAGACTCAATGCCCAGTGACTGCAGAAGATAGAGAAAAGATGAGTGTCATCCCCTATGCTTCGGCCATAGGCTCTATCATGTATGCAATGCTGTGCACAAGACCCGATGTCAGCCTTGCCATAAGTATGGTCGGAAGGTTTCAAAGTGATCCAGGAATGGAACACTGGACGGCGGTCAAGAATATCCTGAAGTACCTGAAACGGACTAAGGACATGTTTCTCGTTTATGGAGGTGATCAAGAGCTCGTCGTAAAGGGTTACGTCGATGCAAGCTTTGACACTGATCCGGATGACTCTAAGTCGCAAACCGGATACGTATTTATTCTTAATGGGGGTGCGGTTAGCTGGTGCAGTTCCAAGCAAAGCGTGGTAGCTGATTCTACATGCGAAGCGGAGTACATCGCAGCCTCGGAGGCGGCGAAGGAAGGTGTCTGGATGAAGGAGTTCATGACAGATCTTGGAGTAGTGCCTAGTGCGCTTTACCCAATGACTCTGTTTTGTGATAATACTGGTGCCATTGCTCTAGCCAAGGAACCAAGATTTCACAAGAGGACCAGACACATAAAACGACGTTTCAATTCCATCCGCGATTACATCAAGGAGGACGACATAAATATTTGCAAAGTACACACGGATCTAAATGTTGCAGATCCGTTGACTAAACCTCTTCCAAGGGCTAAACATGAACAACACCAGAACTGCATGGGTGTTCGATTCATTACAATGTAAATCACATAGTGATGTGAACTAGATTATTGACTCTAGTGCAAGTGGGAGACTGTTGGAAATATGCCCTAGAGGCAATAATAAATTGGTTATTATTATATTTCCTTGTTCATGATAATCGTTTATTATCCATGCTATAATTGTATTGATTGGAAACTCAAATACATGTGTGGGTGCATAGACAACACTGTGTCCCTAGTAAGCCTCTAGTTGACTAGCTCGTTGATCAAAGATGGTTAAGGTTTCCTAGCCATTGACATGAGATGTCATTTGATAACGGGATCACATCATTAGGAGAATGATGTGATGGACAAGACCCAAACTGTAAACGTAGCATTTGATCGTGTCAGTTTATTGCTATTGTTTTCTGCATGTCAAGTATCTGTTCCTTTGACCATGAGATCATGCAACTCACTAACACCGGAGGAATACCTTGTGTGTATCAAACGTCGCAACGTAACTGGGTGACTATAAAGGTGCTCTACAGGTATCTCCGAGGGTGTCTGTTGGGTTGGCATGGATCAAGACTGGGATTTGTTACTCCGTATGACGGAGAGGTATCTCAGGGCCCACTCGGTAATACAACATCACAATGAGCCTTGCAAGCAATGTGACTAAAGTGTTAGCCACGAGATCTTGTATTACGGAACGAGTAAAGAGACTTGCCGGTAACGAGATTGAACTAGGTATAGTGATACCGACGATCGAATCTCGGGCAAGTAACATACCGAAGAACAAAGGGAACAGCATACGGGATTAACTGAATCCTTGACATAGAGGTTCGACCGATAAAGATCTTCGTAGAATATGTAGGAGCCAATATGGGCATCCAGGTCCCGCTATTGGTTATTGGCCGTAGAGGTGTCTCGGTCATGTCTACATAGTTCTCGAACCCGCAGGGTCTACACACTTAACGTTTGGTGACGATTAGTATAGTTGAGTTATTATGTTGGTGACCGAAGGTTGTTCGGAGTCCCGGATAAGATCCCGGACATGACGAGGATCTCCGGAAGAGTCCGGAGGTAAAGATTGATATATGTGATAATAGTGTTTCGATCTCCGGAAGAGTTCCGAAGTTCACCGGAAGGGGTTCCGGATGTTTACCGAAGTGTTCGGGTGCAGCAACACTTTATATGAGCCAAAGGGATAAAGCCCACAAGGTATTGGAAAGTGCAAAAGTAGTTTTGCTGCCGCGTAAGCGGTACTACCGCTTGGTGAAGCGGTACTACCGCCCGAGCGGTACTACCGCTTGTGTGAAGCGGTACTACCGCCCAAGCGGTACTACCGCTTGTGTGAAGCGGTACTACCGCTTGTGCGCGGCTGTACACGATTCGGCAGGGTCCGAATTGGACTCTTTTCCTGCGGGCCAAACCGACCTTGTGCGGGCAAAACCGACCCGGAGGAGGCTTTTACTCCAAGTTTAGACCCCAAGGCTCAACATATAAATAGAGGGGCAGGGCTAGCACACGGGACACATCAGGATTTCCCAAGCCGTGTGCCGGCAACCCTAGCCCTCTAGTTCCTCCGTCATAATCTCCGTAGTGCTTGGCGAAGCCCTGCAGAGATTGTTCCTCACCACCATCACCACGCCGTCGTGCTGCTGGAACTCAACCACTACTTCACCATCGCTCGCTGGATCGAGGAGGTGAAGGCGTCATCAAGCCGTACGTGTGTTGAACGCGGAGGTGCCGTCCGTTCGGCACTAGATCGGAAGGATCGTGATTGGATCGCGGGACGCTCGGCGATTTGGATCGCGAAGACGTTCGACTACATCAACCGCGTTTATTAACGCTTCCGCTTAGCGATCTACAAGGGTATGTAGATTCACTCTCCCTCTCGTAGATGCTCATCACCATGGATAGATCTTATGTGTGCGTAGGAAAATTTTTGTTTCCCATGCAACGTTCCCCAACAGGAGAGAGAGATGAATGGGTATGGGGGAGTTGGAACTCCCCCTGCCCGACCCATAACCCCAGCACGGGTCTGCAGAACGGTAGTACCGCTCGAGGAGCGGTAGTACCGCCCCGGTACTACAGCACGGCAGGAGGCCGGGTAGTACCGCTCTGGCGGTAGTACCGCCCAGACACCAGCGGTAGTACCGCGCGGACGCAAACTTGCAAGATCAAGTTGGAAAGGTGGCTTATGCAACTAATGGGGGCTATAGATGAGATGGCTTGGGTTGGAGATAAGAAGACTAGCAAAGGGAAGAGACATTCCAAGTTCAAAAAGTCAAACAAAAGAAGAGAAAACTTGGAGTAACTCAAAGCACAAACAAAGCCCTAAACGACTAGATAAATTCAAATCGAACCAACTCGAACAAACACCTCTCAAAGAGAGGGCGCTGGCCGAAGCCACCTATGTTTGAGTCAATTGGTATGGCACCGCGAAGATTTTAACCTTGGGCCCATGACCAAAACTCATCTTTGAAGCACAAGTACCATCTAAAATGGCGAATGTTAAAGACTTGATCGATTTATGCATAATGGGGAGAGGGAGGGTTCATTGAGAGAACAACACTCCCCCTATGTCCATGCCCACATCTAGAACAAGATAATCATGATGAATGCGGTGGGGTGTGTCGAGATTCAAGCCACATTGCTCGAATCAATGATACTTAGCTCATGCCTTAACTCACAAAATCTTGATTCATCCAAAGGCTTCGTGAAAATATCCGCTAGTTGCTCTAGAGTGTTGACGTAGATAATATCAATCTCTCCATGCTTGATGTGATCCCGGATGAAATGATGACGGATCTCAATATGCTTCGTCTTGCTATGTTGCACCGGATTGTAAGATATCTTGATTGCACTTTCATTGTGATGTCTACTACACAACTTATTCTTGTAGACTCGTGTTGGGCCTCCAAGCGCAGAGTTTTGTAGCACAGTAGCAATTTTCCCTCAAGTGGATGACCTAAGGTTTATCAATCCATGGGAGGCGTAGGTTGAAGATGGTATCTCTCAAACAACCCTACAACCAAATAACAAAGAGTCTCTTGTGTCCCCAACACACCCAATACAATGGCAAATTGTATAGGTGCACTAGTTCGTTGAAGAGATGGTGATACAAGTGTAGTATGGATAGTAGAAATAGGTTTTTGTAATCTGAAAATAAAAAAAACAGCAAGGTAGCAAGTGATAAAACGGAGCACAAACAGTATTGCAATGCTTGAAAACAAGGCCTAGGGTTCATATTTTCACTAGTGCAATCTCTCAACAGTGCTAACATAATTGGATCATATAACCATCCCTCAACGTGCGACGAAGAATCACTCCAAAGTTCTTATCTAGCGGAGAACATAAGATCGAAATTGTTGTAGGGTACGAAACCACCTCAAAGTTATCTTTTCTGATCAATCTATTGAGCTATTCCTATAAGTGTCACAAACAGCCCTAGAGTTCATACTAAAATAACACCATATGATACGCATCAACCAACTCTAATGTCACCTAGATACTCCAATGTCACCACAAGTATCCATGAGTTGATTATACGATATGCATCAAACAACTTCAGATTCATAATATTCAATCCAACATAAAGAACTTCAAAGAGTGCCCCAAGATTTCTACCGGAGAAAGTAGGACGATAACGTGCATCAACCCCTATGCATAGATTACCCCAATGTCACCTCGGGAATCCGCGAGTTGAGTGCCAAAACATATATCAAGTGAATCAATATAATACCCCATTGTCACCATGGGTATTCATATGCAAGACATACATCAAGTGTTCTCAAATCCATAAAAGTATTCAATCCGATAATAGTGAAACCTCAAAGGTAAAAACTCAATTCATCACAACAAGATAGAGAGGGAGAAACACCATATGGTCCAACTATATTAACAAAGCTCGCGATACATCAAGATCGTGCCAAATCAAGAACACGAGAGAGAGAGAGAGAGATCAAACACATAGCTACTAGTACATACCCTCAGCCCCGAGGGTGAACTACTCCCTCCTCGTCATGGAGACCGCCGGGATGATGAAGATGGCCTCCGATGATGATTCCCCCCTCCGGCAGGGTGCCGGAAAAGGGCTGTAGATGAGATCGTGGAGGTACAGAGGCTTGCAGCGGCGTAGTCGAAGTTTTAGGGTTATTTCTGGGGGGTTTGGTATTTAGAAGAATTTTTGGCATTGGAATCACACGAAGAGGGGCCACAGGGGGCCCACGAGGTACCACGGTGCTCTTGCCCCCCCCCCCAGGCGCACAGTGGTGGCTTGTGTGCACCTCGTAAGGCTTCTGGTCCTTCCACGAAGCTTCGGGGGTCTCTTTTGGTCCAAAAAAATCGTCAAAAAGTTTCGCTGCATTTGGACTTCGTTTGATATGGATTTTCTGGAAAACCAAAAACAAGCAGAAAACAGCAACTGGCACTAGGCACTAGGTCAATATGTTAGTCCATAAAAATCATATAAAATCCATATAAAAGTGCACCAAAATCATATAAAACTATAATAAACATGGCATGAATACTTCATAAATTATAGATACGTTGGAGACGTATCACATTGTCACATAGAAGAGGCACTTTGTCACAAGTGACACCGTAATCCTTTAAAGTTTGCCTCATCCATAGCAATTGTGCACAACAACTTACGGCAGCTACATACTCGGCCTCGGTGGAGGAGAGAGACACACAATTTTGTTTCTTCGAAGACCAACTCACCAAAGAGCGACCAAGGAATTGGCACCCTCCAGAAGTTGACTTCCTATCCACACGGTCTCCCGCCCAATCCGCATCCGAATATCCCATGAGATCAAAGCTTGCACCTTTGGGGTACCATAAGCCAAAGTTTGGGGTATGAGCCAAATATCGAAAGATTCGCTTGACCGCCACATAGTGGCTTTCCTTAGGTGTGGCTTGAAACCATGCACACATTCCCACACTCAACATGATATCCGGTCTAGATGCACAAAGGTAAAGCAAGTATCCAATCATGGAGCGATATACCTTTTGATCCACTGCTTTACCATTGGGATCAATGTCAAGTTGGCACTTGGTAGGCATTGGAGTCTTGGCCGGCTTGACATCATCCAACTTGAATTTCTTGAGCATGTCTTGGGTATATTTGGCTTGGTTGATGAAGGTTCCTTCTCTCCTTTGCTTGACTTCGAACCCGAGAAAGAACTTCAACTCTCCCATCATAGACATCTCAAACTTCTCTGTCATGAGTGCGGCAAACTCATCATTGAAAGCTTTGTTAGGAGAAACAAATATAATATCATCAACATATAGTTGGCATATGAACAAATCCCCTTTAACCCTCTTTGTAAAAAGAGTGGGATCGATTTTCCCAATTTCAAACCCACGGTCTTGTAACAACTCGGTAAGGTGCTCATACCATGCACGTGGGGCTTGTTTAAGGCCATAGAGTGCCTTATCGAGTTTGTATACATGATTGGGGAACTTGGGATCCTCGAACCCCGGGGGTTGTTTGACATACACCAACTCATTAAGAGGACCATTAAGAAATGCACTTTTCACATCCAGTTGTTGCAACTTAAAATCATGATGAGATGCATATGCAAGCAACATGCGAATAGATTCAAGACGAGCAACGGGAGCAAAGGTTTCACCGTAGTCGATACCCTCGACTTGGGAGTAGCCTTGTGCTACCAATCTTGCCTTGTTTCGCACAACAACACCGTTTGCATCTTGCTTGTTCTTGAATATTCATTAGGTTCCGATGACATTATGGTTCTCCTTTGGCCTTGGCACCAATTGCCACACCTTGTTGCGCTTGAAGTTGTTGACTTCATCATGCATGGCTTCAAGCCAATCCGTGTCCTCGAGCGCCTCATGTACCTTTTGGGGTTCAACACAAGAAACAAACGCGTGATGCTCACAAAAGTTTGATAATTGTTTACGAGTGGTTACCCCTTTATTTAAGCTTCCATAGACATTCTCCATGACATGTCCTTGATGCTTGAGTTTGAAAGCAATCTTGTCGGCATGACGCTCCAATAGCTCCTCCATAGACATTCGAGGAGAATCATCTTGAGCGCCGTCTTGAGCTTGCTCTTGATCTTGTACTTGCTCTTGATCTTGAACTAGTTCTTGATCTTTAGCTTGCTTGGTGTCTCGAGCTTGCTCGGAGTCTTGAACTTGGTCTTGGGCATCACTTGGTGAATCACCATCATCATGAGATTGATCTTGCCCTTGATCTTGTTCACTCGGTTGAGGGCCTTCGGTTTGCTCTTCGGAAGTGTGTGGGTCAATGGTTGGTGATGGCTCCACTTGTGTAGAGCATTGTCCTTCTCCTTCGGCCACAAGAGGTTCCTCAATGGGGAGTATTTGACCAATCCCCATTCTTCTTATGTCTTGGGGAGGAATTTCATCACCTACATCACAAAGACCACTTTGCTCCACTTGGGAGCCATTATTTTTATCAAACTCTACGTTACACGTCTCCTCAATGAATCTATTGGACTTGTTGAGGACACGGTAAGCATGAGAGTTTGTAGCATAACCAACAAATATGCCCTCTTGAGCTCTAGGTTCGAATTTAGACAAACGCACACCCTTCTTGAGAATGAAACACTTACACCCGAACACCCGGAAGTACTTGAGGTTGGGCTTGTTACCGGTAAGTATCTCATAAGGAGTCTTGTTCAAGCCTTTGCGGAGGTAGAGCCGATTGGATGCATGACATGCGGTGTTGATGGCTTCGGCCCAAAAGTTGTACGGAGACTTGAATTCCGCCATCATGGTCCTTGCCGAGTCCATCAACGTCCGGTTCTTCCTTTCCGCTACACCATTTTGTTGAGGGGTATATGGTGCGGAGTATTGATGCTTGATCCCCTCATCACTAAGGAACTCATCCAAGGTGTAGTTCTTGAACTCGGTGTCGTTTCACTTCTAATCATCAATATCTTTGCTTCATGTTGACGTTGAGCTTCATTTGCAAAGTCGATGATGGTTTGTTGGGTCTCGCTCTTCCTCTTGAAGAAATATACCCAAGTGTATCTTGAATAGTCATCCACAATCACCAAGCAATACTTTCTTCCCCCAAGACTATCAAAGGATGGAGGTCCAAAGAGATCCATGTGAAGGAGCTCCAAGGGCCTCTTCGTGTAGACGATAGTCGTGGGTCGGTGAGCCGTCTCATGTAGCTTTCCTTCGATACAAGCACAGCAAGCATGATCTTTGGCAAAGCTCACATTTGTTAGTCCACGAACGTGATCCCCTTTGAGGAGACTTTGCAAAGATCTCATATTTACGTGGGCTAGACGGCGATACCAAAGCCACCCCACGTAAACTTTAGCCATTAGGCAAGTCGCGATCTTAGTGGGTCGCTCCGAGAAGTTAACCACATAGAGACCGTTCTCGACATGCCCAACAAAAGCTACTTTAAGAGTCTTGCTCCACAAAAGGGCCACGGTATCAAGATCAAAGAATGTGGCAAAGCCCATAAGTGCAAGTTGACGAACGGAAAGCAAATTGTATGCAAGGGTCTCAACAAGCATGACTTTCTCAATTGATAAATCATGAGAAATCACAACCTTGCCAAGACCCAATACCTTAGATGTTGAGGCATCACCAAATTGAACATGGATGGGCATAGAAGGGCTTGGTTGCACGTCCACCACCAAATGCTTGCTCCCCGTCATATGATTTGTTGCAGCACTATCGAGCAACCATGATCCTCCACCGGAAGCAAACTCCTACAAGAGATCAATGTTTGGTTTTAGGTACCCATTCTTGAATGGGTCCTTTCATGTTAGTAACAAGGGTCTTAGGAACCCAAATAGACCATTCAATGTACTCATAATAAGAACCAACAAATTTGGCATAAACATGCCCATCACTAGCACGGCATAAAACATAAGAAGGGTTAAAATCGCCGGCTTTGTTCGATGGAGTGGTTTTGCCCTTCTTGGCATTTCCACCCACCACCTTGTCCTTCTTCTCCTTATGAGCACCCTCTCCTTCCTTGACAAATACCTCTTTGAGAGGGAGAGGTTTCTTGGTCTTGTTGTTCTTCTTCTTCTTTGACTTGGGCACAAACTCAAGTCCCTCCTTGGCCACAACTTCCTTTTGATTGCTCAAAAGTTCGTTGAGGTTCTTCTCACCTTATATGCAAGACACAAGGTCTTTCTCGATTTGCTCCTTTAGCTTGGCATTCTCCTCCACAAGATGAATATGCTCACAACAAGGGTTAGTAGCATGAGCATTATCAATTAGCACAAAAGGAGGACACGTGGCTATCTCTTTAGTGAGCTTCGCTTGGAGTTGATCATGAGACTCCTTGAGTGTAGCATGTGCACTTTTTAAGGCCTTGTGAGCCTTGTCGAGTAGCTCAAACTCCTCTTTGAGTCTAGCATGGCCAACCCCAAGCTCAACATTCTTGGATTTAAGCACACAAACAAGAACTTGAGCATGATCATGATCTTTCTTTAGTTTAGCAAGGTCAACATTTTGCGACTCCTCAAGAGCCGAATGAAGACCTCGCTCTTCCTCAAGAGTAATGGAAAGATCTGCAATCTCATCGGCATAATCACGACTATGGCCTTCCAAGTTAGTGATAGTCTCTTCGTGAGACTCAATGATATCATTGGCCTCACCTAGTTGTTCCAAGAGAGCAACAAAGTGCTTCTTGGTCTCACCTTTGAGTTTACCCAAGAACTTGTCGAACTCATTCTCATCCACCTTTGCCTCCTCATTTTCATCCACACAATCCGTCAAAGAAGGATTAGTAGTGTAGGAAGTTTTGATGTTGGAGGTTACCTTGTTGATGCCTCTTGCCATGAGGCACTTGGGGATGAAGTTCTCGTTGGTGGTGTCGAAGAGGGACACCGAGGTTGGAGAAGAGGTGGCAATGGCCACGGTGGCCGTTGCAAACACTTCACCACTTGCGTCATCATCATCATCGTCGGAGTTGTACTCTTCTTGCACCACCAATCCCTTTTGTGGCACCTTCTTTGTGGAGTTGCTCTTGTTCATGGAGGACTTGGCCTTGTCTTTGCGGATGATCTTGCCACCATTGTCTTCCCTCTTCTCGTAGGGGTAATCCACCACGAAATAACTCATATTGCCACAGTTGTAGCAAGTTCTCACACGTTTCTTGCCCTTGAAGCCACTTGAGTTGTTCTTGGAGAAGTTGGGCCTTGAGTTTCTCTTGTTGCCCCAAAATTGCCTTGACGCAAGAGCCATGTGCTCGTGGTAAGCATATTTGGTGTCTTCGGGGCAACTCTCCTCTTCTTCCTCTTCTTCTTCCGGAATTGCCTTGGCCTTCAAAGCAAGGTCGGTCTTCTTTGACCGTTGGACACGAGCTAGAGCGTTGTCGGCGGTCTTGTTCAAAATGTTCATTGCAATGAATTCATCCAACACTTCACTTGAGGACAAGGTGTGGAAGTCCGGTCTTTGACGGATCACGGAAGACATGCTCTTGTTGAATGGCATGATGGCCTTTAGGAACTTGCGCTTGACCCAAGTGTCATCCGTATCCTTGCTCCCATGATCTCGGAGTGAGACTGTGAGAGTAGTCAATCTCTGGTATAGCTCACGAGGATCTTCATCATCCTTCATCACGAACTCATCGGCCTCATCAAGTATGACCTCAAAGTTGGACCGTTGAATGCTTGAGCTTCCCTTGTACAATGAGACGATGTGCTCCCAAGCATCCTTGGCGGTAGTGAATGGCCGCAAATGAGAGAGCTCTTCCGGCGGCATTGCGGATTGGAGAATGAACAAAGCGGAGTGATTGAGTTGATTGTCCACTTCTTCTCTTGGTGTCATGTTGTAACGATCATGTGGATGGAAACCTTGCTCAATGACCCTCCAAAGTTGTGTTGAGTTGTGATTCAAATGAGACTTGATACGAAAAACCCAATCATGAAAGTTATTCAAATCAAGCTTAGGAGGAGGACCAAGAGGATTAATGCTAGGTGATGGTACCGGACCTCCATAGTCCGGGGGAGGGCCAACCGAGGCATGGATGCCCGTCCCATTTTTACCTAGAGGGGGAGAAGTTTGAGTACCTTTAGCCGCTTCCTTACTGGAGTTGGCCTCGGACTCAGATGCGGTGGGATTAACCACTTGCATCGGACCGGTAGAAAATTTCAACCCCTCAAGGAGTTCTTTAAACATGGACTTGACCTCGGCCGTCATAGACGTCTTAAGTGAAGCCATAGCTTCATTTAAGTCATCTCGGGTGACCGAGTTCAACTCCACGGCCCCGGGTACTTCTTCAACCTTTTCCCCGTCATCAACCATACTCTTCGGGTGGTAAAACCCTTAATAAAGAGACGAGGCTCTGATACCAATTGAAAGGATCGATATGGTTGACTACAGGGGGGTGAATAGGCAACTACCAATTTTTAGCTTTTCTTCACAATTTAGGTTAAGCAACAAATAGGTTGTCTAGATAGCAACTAGGTGGGCAACCTATATGATGCTAACAACAACAACAAGCAAGCAAGCAAGCAAGCAAGAAAGCAAGAAAACAATACAACACAACAATATCTTGCACAAAGTAAAGGAAAGAAATAACCACAAGTGGAGTCGGTGAAGACGAGGATGTGTTGCCGAAGTTCCTTCCCTTTGAGAGGAAGTATGTCTCCATTGGAGCGGTGTGGAAGCACAATGCTCCCCAAGAAGCCACTAGGGCCACCGCATTCTCCTCACGCCCTCGCACAATGCAAGATGCCGTGATTCCACTAGTGGTGCCCTTGAAGGCGGCGACCGGACCTTTACAAACAAAGTTGGGGCTCTCTCCACAACTTAATTGGAGGCTCCCAACACCACCACGAAGCTTCACCACAATGGAATATGGCTTCGAGGTGACCTCTTCCGTCTAAGGTGCTCAAACACCCAAGAGTAACAAGATCCGCAGGGGATTAGGGGGGGGAATCAAATTTCTCTTGGTGGAAGTGTAGATCGGGGCCCTCTCACCCAAACCCTAGAAGATCAACAAAAGTTATCGACTAGGGAGGGAGATCGGGCGAAAATGGAGCTTGGAGCAACAATGGAGTTTGGGGAAGAAAAGAGGCAAGTCTTCTTGGGGAAGAAGACCCCCTTTATATAGTGGGGACAAATCCAACCGTTATGCGTCTCACAGCCCGCACATAAGCGGTACTACCGCTCCACGAGCGGTACTACCGCCCAAGCGGTAGTTCCTAGCATACAGTGCAAAGACGCAGCGTCTCAGGCCGGTAGTGCCGCCGGGGCGGTACTGCCGCCCGCCCCCGCGGTACTACCGCTAGGGTTGTAGTGTAGGGGAACTAGGCATGGGGGAGTACAGAGGCAGCGGTACTACCGCGCTTGTACTACCGCCCAAGTGCCGTGAAGATGCAAACGAGTCCAGAAGTAGTTGAGTTAGCGGAAGTGGGACGGCAGTGGCCGGACGGTAGTGCCGCTCTGCAGCGAGCGGTACTGCCGCGCCACTGCCACTCTACTGCCGCTTAGTGCTCTGCGCTAAAGCGAGCCAGAGCGGTGGTGGAGCGGTGGTAGGGGCGGAAGTACCACGAGCGGTACTACCGCCCTACAACTGTGCCACTTCCGCTGAGCATGAAACGGCAACAGAAAGCCTCAACTAAGCGGTAGTACGCACGATACTGGACCGGCGGTACTACTGCTCCCCGTCGGTACTACCGCTCAGGGGAGCGGTACTACCGCTTAGCGGCTTACAGAACAGGGCAGAGAAACAATTGGAACTCCAAATGCGGGAATGGAAAGTGGGTGCAAAGGGAAACGTGTACGTGATGATTCCACCCAAACCTTTTCCGAAGCGGACCCCCTCTTAATAGTACGGGTTTCCTACGACTCAAGTCCACCGAAAAAGAAACGCGGGAAAAATAACCGCCTTGCTTTAACACTCCGAGGGGCAACAATCGTCTTGTGCCATATGATAGATTATCTGAAATGCTCAATGCACACGATTAGTCCGCAAATGCATTGTCATCAATCACCAAGACCACTAAGGGAGAAATATGCCCTAACAAAAATATATGTTTCTTTTTTCATGAAATATGTTTGAGTACGTGAGGTCCGTGCAATTTTTAGCGCATTCGGACATCTGAGTAGCTCTCGTAAAAAAATCGGTCTGAATAGTGCATAAACAGTAAACTTTTTCACAAACCCTAAATTTGTCTTTTTTTGCTGAGAGATACTCAGATGTCCAAACACGCTGAAAATTGGCAAGGACATCAGGCACTCAAACATCTTCCATGGAAAAAAAAGTCAGATTTTTTTGAATTTTTCTAGCATTTGTTTTTGATTTTACTGTTCACTGTCGGGAGCCGGGAGGAGATGAGCTTGGGAGCCATTTCGCCACTCCCCATGAAACACTTTATTACTAAACTTCCATCAATTCATATTTCTAGGGTGTATTTGCAATACCTTTGGAAGTCCTTAGAGAAAGATACCATTTTGTAGTTTACTGTTTTTGTATGACCAAATAGCATATTTCAAGGTCCAATATTTATTCGATACAAATATGTGCCTCGCCTTATTGCCTTTTACATCTCAAATAAAAAGATATTGCATATATATGTATATTATGATGCCTCAAGAGATTAAGACGATATTTGCAAATGTGAAGGGCCACAAACAAGAGCTAGTCAGCTTATTATTTTATTTTCCAAAGCAGCAAATGGATAAACCATGTTATTAAAGTGTGACCAAAGAAACCATCGGGGTTTAAATAAAGTGAATTCCATATTAATACTATCAGTAAGTTTTTCTTAAAGGAGCAATACATATCATGTTGCAATGTCAATCCGTACGTGGACATCACTGTAGCGTGTGGATGTGCGGGAACCTATGGCCTCTAGATGCAGCCATCTGGAAACAGTTGCATGGGGTTTGTTCAACCAGTTTGGATGGTGTGCCAGTAGCAGGTTATGTGGATGAGATATGTAATCTTATTTCCGATCGAGAGGGTCATGTTTTGCTCTAAACCTTTTGGTACTCGATGACTTGGGCGTACTTTATGTTTGATAATATGCATGTGTGCATAGTATGTTGTAGAGGCTGGGATATCCTTTTTTGAAAAGAAAAAAAAGATTTTCTTAAAGGGGGATTTGCTACAAGTTCACAACATTACATCTTGTAAGGTTGATGGAACTGATCAAATGGTCAGCCTTCAGGTAGCCTATTGACATCCCATCGTACATGCTATTAGCGTATAGTGCAAACCTAAGCTTCTATTTCATGGAGTGATACAACCAGTACATGCATAGTTTCTCCACGGTCAAAATCAATGATGCTATATATTGTAACGGAACAAAAAGAGAGAAATTAGTCACTAGATCAGCTCCACATGAATGTCCACATGGCAAGGTCATCTTCCAAAACAGGTCTCTTTGAGACTAGTGCCCTGTTCCTCCATGTATAAAGAAGAGAAAAACGATCAAACTACAAGAAGTCTCATGAAGGACTTTGTGCATCAATCAATCCAATGCCGGGTGTTTCAACCCTCTTTTAAAAATACGAGCAGCCTCATGAAAGACTTTCTTACTAAATTTCCATCAATTTATATTTTAGGGTGTATTTGCAATAGCTTTGGAAACCTTGAAAGAAAAATAACCATTATTTTTAGAAAAAGCTAAAAACTTTATAGTTCTACAGTATAACCATCATTATAAAACACCAAATAGATGGTCAGGAACCCAATTGATGATTGTCAACTCGCCATGGGACCTCGCTGTAGCTGCAAGCTCATGAGCCAAAACATTCTTCTCTCTTTGGACGTATTTCATCTGCCAGTGCTCAAATTTCTTCATCCATTCTCTAATGCCCGCAATTATAGGAAAGCACACATTGTCACATCTTGGTTGCTAAAAATAACCATTTTGTAGTTTACGGTTTTCGTATGACCAAGTAGCAGATTTCAAGGTCCAACATAGAAACTTTACCGGATACGAATACTTTTTTTTTAGAAAAGGAGGATGACCCCCGGCCTCTGCATCTGGGGATGCATGCAGCCATTTTATTAATTATTCACGAAGACCTTACAAAGTAGTACATCAATATGTCTGAAACCGCCATCTTGGCAACATCTGTCACTACTCCTATCCACTTGATGAAGGGGTGCAGAAATGCTGAGCCGAATACCTAGACCTCTCACCTAAGCCTATCATCTAAAGCCGGAGGCCCCAACCAAGCCACATACCGGGTCTGGGGCACAAACCGGTCCGACGCACTCTCATGTGTCGTCGCCGTCGTCCTCCACCGACCCATCTTCAGAGCAGATACTGACGCATTGACCTTGCCAGGCCTCTCTGCCATCGACGCCACCATGACGTCTGACAGCGTCCTCCTCCTGCGCGAGTCCATCTCCGCGCATTGGACTCCAAGTCTCCACTGCGCCATGCCGCCGAGATCCGCCGCCATCAATGTGTAAGATGAAGCACCGCTCCACCAAAGTAGCCGTCCACTGGTCCCTCGAGCCCGTGTACACCTCCAAGAATGACGCCCCCAAGGGGGAAACGACACAAGAGCGTCGCCGTCATCCGATCTACTGATCTAGGGTTTCCCCCGGAGGTAGCAGATAGTGGCCTTAAACTTCTCCACGGCGATGCCTTCAAGAAGGGAACGACGCAGAACAGCGCCGCCACCGCCGGCCTTGGCACCTAGCCGAGAGCAGGTTTTCACCCAGATCTGTTCAAGGAACCTCCATCAAGCGTCTTGTGCACGGATCGCCGCCTTCTCTGCCGCGTATGACATCTCTGGATCCGCCGGAATCCGACCGCCCGACCACTGGGCCGCCGTTCAACCACCAGGTCAACGGAGTCCACAAGGCCGCCGGTCAGCAGATCCGTGCTGGTGGCGTCTTCCGCTGGACTCCCGTGACTTACCTTACTAGTAAGTTTGCACGTGCAACGCATGTCTTGCTTTATATTCTAGTATTAATTTAGTTTCGGGTATTTAAAAACATGATAGAATGAAAGCTTGTTTGTCTTTTTATCCAAATAATTACAAATGATGGCGACCGTTTTGCTTGGATCTATTCTATGACAACAGTTCAGGACAATTTACCATGGATACCCAGGAACGGTGTTAAATATACAAACTTACACACAAATAATTCTACTATAAAGTCCAATCATACAGGGTAATAATAGGGATGCGAAGAAGAGATTGTCCATCATTGAAGATATTGTTATCAGTAGTATACATGTTCTTTGATTTGTTCATCTTTTGAGCGAATAAGTCTAGCAATGCAAATGAAGACACAAAGAAAACTTGGAAACTGTCACGAACCGGTGCCCATGGCAACAAGGCAGGACATGTGTGCATGGCAACACTGCATAGCAGGAGGTACAATTGGATCATATTCTGCTAGTACATCAAATGTGCCGGTTAACGGTACAATTATTTCTTCCACATTGGAAAACAACCCAACTTTTTTTCCTGAAATATACTTATAATACAACTATAAATAGTACCAAAGGTTAGTGAAATCATGCCCTGCCGGAATTTTCCTTGTTTCCTCTGATAGTGTGACAAGTTAGCCTCCATGACTCCGGTTTCTACCAAGCCAATGAGATGCAAAGAGTAGAGTTAATTGACAACTTTACAATAAAATCATCAAGCTGCAGTCTTCGTGGGTAAATAGTGTTACAGTGCAAAATAGTGTTATATCACGAGGTTGCAAACATGCGATACAAAATAGTGGTAAATAATTAATAATTATGTATAAGCATGCATGAGACAAATATTCAGCCTCCAGTACAAATTAGTGGCAAATGAATAAAAAAATAGAAGCATGAGAGAAAATTAGAAGAGCATCTAAGCACATGTGTCCATGTCACATACCAAGAATAGGCATAATTAGTACGCACAAGCGTCAGGAGAATCAACCAGTTCTTCAATCAACAGAAAGAAAGCCACCTCCATCCTCTACCACCTCCAACCAATATTAATGGAATCAAGAAAGAAATCAGCATATAGAGGTGGGAGGTGCTGCCGGCATCGGGGGTCCCAGTGGGAGAGGGGCGGCGCGTCGCTGTTTCTGTGTCAATGAGACAATAAAGGTGATTTTTTTTAGAAATTAAACAATCAAAATCGTTTAGGATGCAAGGTTAATGACTTCCACAAAAAGAGCTCTTTTGGGATTGTAAGATGCATCAGCTCAAATTAAGAACTATCATCCCCACAGTTTCCAGTTAAAGGAAATGATAGGAGACCCAGTAATTGACATTTGCTTCACCATGAAACCTTGAGCATTTGCAATTGTTTCAACGACTGCACATAATTTGGCACTTGAATAGGAAATGGGTTCAAAGATGACACACAAGCTATGTAGGTAAAGGGGAGAAAAGTCACACTGGATTATTCAATTGCAAATGGAAATAATTTCGCTGAAATAAAGAAGCAAGATCAACCAATATTGACTCGACTGGAACCTAAAATAAAGAAGCAAGAGGCTCCTATCTAATGAAACGTGTACATCAAACCTCAGTATTCTTGAAATCTGTCACATGCATAACATAATGGAGCATTGACCTGCAAAGTAACCTGGGCTCAGGTGTTCGGCCTTCTCAGTCTCCCCCATCCTCATGGCTAGAACAATTGGACCTTCACACAGTGGCAAATGGAAGTCATTTATTTTTTGAGAAACGAAGTCATTCTCTCCATCCACTTATTTTCACAGTTCAATCCATCTACAGGAATTCGAATCAACTTTTTGCATGTGGCAATCTATTAAAGGCAGAAGCACGTCATCAAGCACGATCTTTCACGGATTTACATACACTTGTTCGTTTTTATCAAATCAAAGTAAAATAAAATTGGTTCTTCCCGAGCTTATACACGACCAAGTTTAGATCAAAGAACGTGTATACCTTTTACATGGAGGACTCAGAGGAAGGAATTCTCTCCAAAGCCCTCCTCACGTACGCATGGTGCTAGATATCTCGCTGTTGAGGGAGCGCGCAACAGGAAGAAGAGGTACCGGGGCGCGGAACGGAGGCACCGAGGAGCAGCGCGGCAGCCCCAGGAAGCGTGACAGGGCGGGAGGGGCCTTCAACGGTAGAGCAGGCGCGCGGGGGATGGCACAGGAGCGGCGGTGGGCCGGGGGCACGGCGGCGGGGTGGTGCGCGGCATGCTGCAGGCGGCACGACACGAAGCCGGGGGCGCGGCGGCTCCTGCTCCCTGGGCGGCGAGGCGGCGGGCGGGGAGCGAGGGTGGGGATGGTGCCTATCTGAGAGTGCGTGATTATAGGGGATGCATTGCGTGATTATATGAGGGCGAGTAATTTTCACCAGATTCCTTCTTTCGTGCAATTGGCGCACGTCAAGCTGGACGCCTGATTGATTGCCGCTGATTTAGCTAGCGCAGTTGTTTCCTTATTTTGGGACGGCAGAGTTTTCGTCCGCCCTGGAAAAAAGCTAAGCACACTTTGGTGGTGGGTTGGTGTAATTATGACGGCTAGATCTAATTTAGTGATCTGATCAGAAGGCTGTAATTCGTCCTTGCTGTTATGTGTACCTTAGGCTGTGTGCACGTAGTGATGAATATGTTGGATTGTTTAATAGTAGTAAAGATTGCCTTTTCCGTCTCAACAAAAAGAGATCGCATATATGTATATAATGCTGCCTCAAGTGATAAAACGATCTTTGCAAGTGTGAAGGGCCACAAATTCGAGCTAGCCAGTTTATTATTTATTTTGTAAAGCCACAAACGAATAAAACATGGTCCTAAAGTGTGACCAGAGAAACCATTGAGATTTAAATAAAGGTGAATTCCATATCATTACTACTTCTGGTAAGTTTTACTTAAGGGCTATAGCAAAACGAAAAAAAAGGGTTTCCTTAAAGGATTATCATTTTTTTTTTGAGACAAAGGAGTATCATGTAAGGTTGATGGAACCGATCAAATGGTCAGCCTTCCAGTAGCCCATTGATTGATCGTGCGCATCATCGTCATCATCTAGCTAGCATTAGCAAGCTGTGGATTGCAGTTGCGACCTTCCAAACACCGCGTGCCTACTCTGTCTGATCTGATAACAGGGAATATGTAGTTTTGATAGCTTCGTCTCCTTTTGCATGCTTCCACATACTCAGCCATTTAGAATGAGAAATACTATATTGTATCTGCATAATTGCTGTGATTAGGGGGGGGGGGGGAAATTAGCGCCGGCGTGCCTATCCAATATTTGCTTGCTGACAGATAGCAATCCAGCAACTTGGTTGACTTGTGCTTATAATCAAGAAAACTGTAGTATATCCTGTCAAAAAAAAAAAAAAAAAACTGGAGTATATGGTAGGCGATGAGAATGTTCAGTCCAGAACTCAACTCCTGGACATATACATATGTCATCCAGCTTTCCCATTGAGGATAAACATGAAACATGCCTTTCTTGCTTATCTAGGTTTGCACACAGGTGGCTATATATATTGTGCACACTGCACAAGTCCACGGACCGGGGTACAGATCAGCACGGGCATAAGTTTTGTCCCTGAACTAAAAAAACCAGGATGGGGTAGACGACCTAAATTCATACGTAGATAGCAACATGCATACTACTTATCTAGCTCTCCGCCTCACGAGAAACTCCTCCCAGGATGAGGGTCTTCTCGCCTCCCACCGACGCCGCCGCTGATCCGTCTTGTCTCTAGTGGCCTTAGGGCCATGGAGGCGCGACGGACCTCGGCCCTTGCTGGTGGGAGGGCTCCTGCTCCGTTTTTAGGTCGTTTTTTAGGGTTGATTAGGGTTTGTGTCCTGCTCAGGAAGGCGAGATAGCGGCGGCTCCCTGTAGTTGGAATAAGGTCCTTCCCGTCTAGTCTCCGTTCCGGCGATGCGTACAACGTCATCGAAAGGTGTGTGAAGGTGTGTCTCCGGCGGATCTTGTGGAATTTGGTCGGTGCTGGTCTTCGGTGGATCTCCATGGATCCAATCTTGGTGCGTCTACATTCGTGTGTCTACAGGTTGGATTCTTCCGATCTACGCTTCTCTTCATCGGCGGCGGTTGTTGTTCTGGTGCACTGGTCCTGTGGGGCCTTAGCACGACGACTTTCCGACTGTCTACTACAACAAGTTTTGACCGGCTCCGTTGAAGGAGGGGCGATGACGGTGGCGCGCCTTCGGCTCGCGCCAATGTTTGTAGTCGTCGCTAGGTGGTCAATTGGCCTGGATGTATTTTTTATTATTTCTAGTGTTCTTTGTACTGTCATGACAGTTGATGAATAGATTGGAAGTTTTCTCAAATAAAAAACATGCATACTACTTTTTTACCCTGAAAAAATATGCATACCTTTCTTTTCATAGAGGGGAATACCGAAGCTTTATTCATTAGAAATAACCAGTACATCGTTTGTGAGGAACATTACAATTTCATTTAAAGGATCCTCAAATCAATCCGAAGTCGAAGAAAATCTAGCTAATCTAGCGAGCTCATGAGCTACTTTATTTGCCTCTCTATTACAATGCTCAAATCTAGTCGTAACAAAATCGCAGGCATAGTGGAAACAATCATCAAAAATTGCCGCCGCCGCACCCGCCGACTTTCCTCCGTCCTGCATGGTATCAATCACCTCCAGGTTGTCTGAGTTAATGATAAGACGATTACACCCCGCCCTTTGCGCCAATGTTAGCCCAAATTTGAGAGCTAAGGCTTCTGCCATCAGGACATCCGCACAATAGTCAATCTTCCCATTTCCTCCAGCGATAAACCTACCTTTGTCGTTTCTCAGAACCGCCCCCATCGTACCCTTCAGCATGTCATGATCAAAAGAAGCATCAACATTAAGTTTCACAAAACCCCTAGGAGGACAAGACCAACCCCCCTCTTTCATGGAAGCCTTGGGAGATGATGCATTTACGAAGTTTGACGTGAGGGCTATAATCCCCATTGAAATCTGAGATGCATTCTGAGTTGATTCCTTGTGCACTAATTTCCGTCTTTCCCACCATAGATACCAAGCTGAAATAGCTATCATTTCACGCACATTTTGGTACCCCATAATACATAAATCTTGTTCTGAAAGAAGTAGAAGATACTCCAACACCGCCTCTCCAGCACGATCAACCTCGCAAGCTTTATCAATAATCTCGTCCATCCCTAGCCTCCTCCAAACCTCCTTTGCTTTACTGCAGAGGAAAAGCATGTGTTTCGTATCTTCTAAACCCTGAGAGCAAGTAGGGCAAATGGGCAAGACCTTCATGTGTCTATTAGCGAGCGTGACCCAACATGGAAGTGTGCCATGTAACGTACGCCATATAAATTTTTTGACTTTTGTCGGGCAAGATAACTTCCATATCTGACTCCAAATAGGGTTAGCTGTGGTTCGCCCCATACCATTAGAGTGTTTTAGTTTACTTCCATACTGATAACTCCACTCCACAGAGTAAGCAGACCGCACCGAGAACATACCATTTTTCGTATAACTCCAAGCAATGAAATCTGGCATATCATGTTGCGAAAGTGGAATTGAAAGAATCCGTTGTGCATCAATGGGCCACATAGTTTGTCTAATCAGGTCTTCATCCCAATTATTCGAAACAGGATCAATCAGGTCAGCCACCTTCGATAACAGTTGTCCCCCCTTAGGCGTCACAATCTTCCTAGTGGCACAATTTGGGATCCAGGCATCTTCCCAAATATTGATGTTATTTCCATTCCCCACTCGCCAAATATAGCCACGTTTCAGAGAATTTATGCATGCCATAATGCTTTGCCAGGTGAAAGAAGCGCCATTCTTTGGCTTGGAATTCAACAAATCGCCATCAGGATAGTACTTAGCCCTTAGAATAGTAGCACACAAGGAATCAGGTTTATCAAGAAGACGCCATGCCTGTTTGGCGAGCAATGCCAGGTTGAAACAGTGGATGTCACGGAATCCCATCCCTCCTTGGTTTTTTGGTACGCACATTTTCCACCAGGCCATCCAATGCATCCTCCTCTGGTTCTCCTCGTCTCCCCACCAGAAATGCGCTATCGCGTCAATGATTCCCTTACAATTTTTTTTAGGAATTTTAAAGACCGACATTGCATAGGTAGGTATGGCTTGGATCACAGCCTTGAGCAGGATCTCCTTCCCCCCGGCAGACAGTAATTTTTCCTTCCAACCATTAATTTTCTTAATAATTCGTTCAATCAGAAATTGAAAGCAATCTGTTTTGTCTACACCCACATTTGCTGGCAAGCCCAAATATTTATCATTCAGTGCCTCCGTCATTATATTCAGCGTTGTACACAATTGTTCTCTAATCTCCACCTTCGTGTTAGGGATAAAGAAAATGCTTGATTTTTCGACACTTACCAATTGTCCCGATGCCGCAGAGTATAAGTCTAGTGCTGATTTAAGAGCTTCCGCACTCTGTTGGTTTGCTTTCATAAGAATCAAAGAGTCATCCGCAAAGAGGAGATTTGTGATTGGCGGGGCATCTCTACAGACTTTAACTCCTGAAATATTTCCATTCTCTTCTGCGTGTGTCAATAGAGCATTCAATCCTTCAGTGCACAACAAGAAAAGATATGGTGACAACGGGTCTCCCTGCCTTAGTCCCCTTGTAGGCTTAAAATTCTCACTTTCCTCCGCATTAATCCTCACTCTATATTCGACGGTTGAGACGCATTGCATAATGAAGTTCACCCAATTTTGACGAAAACCCAATCTCAACATAATCTCCTTCAAAAAAGGCCACTCAACTCTGGCATACGCTTTGTGCATATCAAGTTTTATAGCACACAAGCCCTCTGTACCTTCTCTTTTATTCTTGATTGTGTGGAAACACTCATAGGCTACTAAGATGTTATCTGTTATCAGTATGTTATCTGTTATCAGTCTGCCAGGCACAAAGGCACTCTGAGTTGGGCTAATGATATCTGGTAGGAAAACCTTCAAGCGAGAGCCCACCATTTTTGCGATTATTTTATATACCACATTGCATAAACTGATCGGCCTAAATTGGGTTACCTTTTTTGGTGTATTAACCTTTGGAATCATCACGATCGCAGTATCATTCCAGCCAACTGGGATAGTGCATGTATTGATTGCTTGCAAAACCTCCTCAATAAGGTCATCCCCTAACATGGGACAAAATCTTTTGTAGAAGATGGCATGGAGACCATCTGGCCCTGGAGCTTTTAAGTCCCCAATATCAAACAACGCCTTACGGACATCTTCAGCCGTATAAGGGGCAAGGAGAGCATTGTTCATTTCAGTAGACACTCTCCTACGCACAAGGGACAAGACCTGTTGATTTGGGTACTGAACTTCCGACGTGAAGAGCTTCGAAAAATAATCAGTGATGTGGTCCAATAGCTCCTTATCCTTTCTCCAAATCCCAGAATCATCTAATAATTTTTTAATATTATTTCTCTTTTTTCTGGCCGTGGCTGCGTTATGGAAGAACGACGTATTACGATCCCCGTGCATCAACCAATTTGCACGACCTCTTTGTAGCCAGAAGATTTCCTCTTGGTCCAAAAGATTCTCAATTAGCACAATAATCTTCTTCTGTCGGCATCGGGACTCCGTATTCAGAGGGCCACGCCTCAGCCTCTCTAACTCTTTTTTTAATTTATTAATTCTCCGTTTCGGGCCTTTGAGAGTTTCACGATCCCAGGTGTGCAAATCGGCTTGCACGGCTCGCGTTCGATCCGCAAGTGAAGGGCCAATACCTGCTAACTTTGCTTTTTCCCAAGAAGCCTTAACAATTTCAGTGACGGTCACTTCCTTCAACCACCTGGCTTCAAATTGTTTTACACGCCCCTCTGGTCGTCTGAAGATATTGTCATCCAAATAATCCATATCCAAGACCAATGGACGATGATCCGAATGAACATGTTCTTCGTTGATCACCGCCGCCCGGGGAAATTTATGTGCCCACCCTATATTGCAAACAGCTCGATCGAGGCGCTCTTGAATTTCGCCTCTTCTCCAAGTAAAAGGATTGCCGATATAACCTAAATCCTCCAGCCCACAATCCTTGAGGCATTCACGAAAATCCCTCATCATTCCGTTTGGTCTCGCATTACCACCCTCTTTTTCAGAGGAATATAAAATTTCATTAAAATCACCCAACACCACCCAGGGGTGGTCGCCCTTGCCGTGCAAATTACGAATACCATCCCAAGATAAATTGCGTTCATTCCAGTTCGGATGACCATAAAACCCGGTGAGCCGCCACTGTACAATATCCTCATACATAAATAGAACATCAATAAAATAAGACGATACATAGTTCAACTCAATTTTATTCAACTTATGATAAAACATAACCAGGCCGCCGGCCCGACCATCACTTTCCACTACAAACATAGAATCAAAATTTAAGACACGACGCAGCTCATCAGCTTTACATTTATTCAAATGCGACTCCGAAAGAAAAACTAAATCTGCCCTTATACGCCCCTGTAGATCCAGGAGCTCGCGAACTGCCGTGTGGGAGAGCATACCACGGTAGTTCCATGCTAAGATTTTCATTTGGCACGGCGGACCTCCTCCTCGGAGGCCGCCGATGCGCCATTATCATCCTTCTCTTCTCCAACCGACTCCACCCCTTGCTGTGCATACTCCTCTTCCTTCTCATCTGTCTCCTTTGCAACATGTGTGACCACACCCTCCACGTCTTGCACTGCTTCAACTCTGCCCGTGCATACCCGCTTGGAATATTGCATCCAGTTCCTTTACCAGAGGGAGGTTGAGACGAGGATGGACCTTTTTTTGTAGAAACACCGACGAGTATAGCAAGTAGGTGGTGCCGACGCCCGTGGGTGCTGCTCTCCTCTTAAAGACGTCTTGTGCTTTTTCTCTCCGTGCCAGGGTTCTGGGTGAAGACTCTTGTCTGTTTTGGACTCGGTAGTGACAACGCCTTGCGTCGTTCTTCCTCCCGAGGACGTTGTCGTGGAGCTTAGGTGTCTTAGGGTGTGGCGTGGCATTGTATTCATACTTGCATGTGCTTTTTTTCAGCAACGTAGTCGTGTGGGTTTTATGTTGCCCGGTTATACTGTGATCTGCTTTGTAAGGGGGTTGCCTCACTATCTTGTATTGTTTGGCCGTGTACTTTGGTTTGCGTTTTATCTATAAATAGAGACGAAAGCCTGTTTCGAGAGAGTATATATATAGGTGCACACACAAACTATCACACACTCACACAATACATAATTAAGACCGAAGCCCCGTAATTTCAAGATTGACGAAGTTAATGGTAGAAGGCTAGTTATCGATTGGCAAGATTCATGCACAAATTGTGCTACAATATATTTGCAAAATAAACCTTATGTTTCATCAAAATCAACCTGCACTCCATTTGGTTTGGGATTTTTCTTGTTGTGCAAGAGCCTAGCTATACGCGTGCTCCTAGGCAAAAGTAATAAATAAGATGAAAGAGAAAGAGAGAAGATAAAAAAAAGTACTAGTCTAATAGCCGACCTTGTATGAGTGACTATACATGATGATTTTATATGACATGTCAACTGCATATAGCCAGCAGCTAGCCGCATATTGTCTTTGGAGGCCGAGCTCCATGGAGCTTGGTTTTGAAAAAATCGAATTTCATCAAATTTCATATTTTCCACGTTTCAAAAAATTCTGAAAAAACTCAGATATACATGAAGGCATAACACACATGTGTGTACATTTTCAGGGCAAAATACGTTGAAATGAGGGCTGTGCAAAAAAGACAAATCTGGGGCTTTTTAACACATGATACTATTCATCCTCTGAGGCCATGAATTTGTCTTTTTTTGTACAGGTCGCATTTCAACGTTTTTCATTCTGAAATTTTACACACATACACGTAACATCCTTGTTTACTTGCACAATTTTTTCAGATTTTTTTGAAACCGAAAAGTTTGATTTTTGATTTTTTTTAAAGGCCTCTATGGAGGCCGAGAGCTAAACGTCCGTTCTCGCAGCTAGCTATACTATTAACCATGCTCTTACTAGTAAATGCGTACGTGCAATGCACCTTGATATTTGGTAGAATATTAATTGCACGTTGATATTTGGCAGAATATTAATTGCACATTAATATTAGGTAGGACTGCCTGCTAATTATGTGATTAACATTGGTACTATTAATATTTGGTATTGCTATTAATTGCATGCTAAACATATTAAGCGCTCACCATTGGAGCAATGCAGATCGTTGGATTGACATGGTTTGATGTCCGAGATTAGTTGGATATGCCTCTTTGGGTCTTTTTATATTGTTTTAGACATAGATATAGAGGTATAGATAATTGCACTTATTTTCTCCTGGTTAATTACTTTGCCGTTACATTTTTACAAATAGAAATTTAATTTTTGCGCATACAGATTTTTTACGTGATATCTTCTATATAAAAAGTTGCATGTCTTTGCTCTTAATATGTGCATGTTAGTTGCAAAAAAAGAACACGATGTTTAATTTTAAAAAAGAAATCTCATGGTTATTTATATATGTAAACTTAAAATTTTATCGTGTTCGCAATATGTTTGATTTAATATACACAATAGCTGTTCTTAAAATCGTTACAATTTTATTTTATTTTTTTGCCGTCAACAAGACAGTAAGAAACACATGTAAAAATTTCCTAACTGTGGAGCTAACGACCTAATGTTTTCATGTGTTTCTAAATGGAGTAGTAGCTGAAACACGTGCGCGGTTACTAGTTTCCATAAGCTAGCGTAACGGTAATATCTCCCCGCACCAAGATAAGCAACAAGCTGAATAAGGTAGTATGTTATGTTTGTTTGGAATGCTCCATCTGACTTGCGTGCGGAGCTGACCGGGTTTCCAAGAAAAGAAAAACAAACTAAACGAACTTGCAGTTCGCGGTTCCGCCTAACGCGTTGGTCACATTTTTGTACGACCTCTCGCCGCACAGAGTCACAACATACGTGTCGTCGCCATCTGAATTAGTCAGCACTACCACGTCTCCAGCTCCGACGAGCTGGCCTCTAAACCGCACGCCTAGCTAGCTGATGAATCCAGGTCAGCGCCACATTCAATCCTCGTTTTTAATTGCCTTGATTTCGGCTAGTAAAACGCGGCTCTATCCGCCGCGTCACACTGACCCGGTATAAATACCCCGCCCCGTTCCCCCATTCCGACTCACCCACCAGACATCCGAGCTCGAGCTCTCGTCTCTGTCACGTACCCACAGAGCCAGGAAAACTCGTGCCACCAAGAAAAATGGCGTTCCGCAGAACCATTGCTCGGAGCATATGGGCAGCCAAGAACGCGGCCACCTGTGCCGCGGCCGTGCCCAAGCCCCCGCCTCCCATCCGTCCGGCGAAACGAACGCTGCCGGTGGTGGAGGATTGCCCCACGCTCGCATTCCTGCGACCGCACCCCGCCACCGCCCGCTACTCCACCGTCTCCGTCCCGCTCCCGCACCACTGCTTCCCCGCCTTCCCCGTCGGCGACCAGCTGTTCAACCGCCTCGTCGACGGGCTCACGCCGCCGCCTGCCGCCGTGGCGTGGAGGCCCGGGGAGACGGGCGTCACGCTGCAGGAGGCGATGAAGGTGGCGAGGGCGGCGGAGATGGAGGTGGCGCGCGCCACGCTGAGGGCCAACGCCCAGAGCGTCGTGTCCAGGTCAGAGTACGCCGCGCTCTGCGTCGACATTGCGGGCGGCGCGGAGGGCGGGCGCAGGCTCGCCCGGGCGCTCGACGAGTCCGGCGTCGTCATCGTCCTCGCCGACGCCGTCTTCCTCCGCCCCGACCAGGTCGCGAAGGCGATCGGGAGCATGCTGCCGGCGCCGGCGCGCGCGGCCGCAGGCGACGACCGCGAGGCGCGCAAGCGGGAGCTGCAGGCGCTGGAGCGGCAGAAGGCGGCCATCGACGCCAAGGCGGCGATGCAGGTGCGGCGGGAGCTATGGTGCGGGCTGGGCCTCCTGGCGGCGCAGACGCTGGGCTTCATGCGGCTCACCTTCTGGGAGCTGTCGTGGGACGTCATGGAGCCCGTGTGCTTCTACGTCACGTCCATCTACTTCATGTCCGGCTACACCTTCTTCATGCGGACGGCCACGGAGCCGTCCTTCGAGGGGTTCTACCGGAGCCGCTTCGCGTCGAGGCAGCGCCGCCTCATGCGCGCCCGCCAGTTCGACGTCGCCCGGTACAACGCTCTGAAGCAAGGGGAGCGGTGCGGCGGCTCCGGTTCTGCGGCGCAGAGCGATCATGGCGAGTACGACGCCGACGTGTTTAGGCACGCCACGCACGCACATCAGTAGCGCCGTTCTTCTAGGGAACTTTGGTACAGGCTAACTAGTTTGAGACGTAGTCGGAAAAAAAAAGTAGTTTGAGACGTGTAGATTGTAGAGTCCAGTGCTTATCTGGACTCACCGATTCATGGTCCATGGCACAAAAAATTCACCGATGTTTGAGTTTGTTTATAACTTGTATAGTAATGGTAAAATTCACCATTTTACCGTGAAAACTGGATCAAACTTTTTAATGTTAAAAAAGGTGAACGTGCACGTTTCAAAAGAAAACAAGAACGTACTCCGCGAAAATCTCTGTTTTGATTATTATTATTTTTTAAAAAGAAAGGGGGTTTCCCCCCGCCCCAACTTTATTAAGCCAAGGCAGGAACCACACGTCCCAACAGTTTACAGTTCTCGGCGCAACCAAAATAGCTGCAGCAGACTACAGGCTTACAAGTTTATCATACCAAATACGGATACATGACATAAGGAGAAGCTCAAAATACATATGAACAATCAGGCACACAAAACCGAGAGCCACTCCCAATGTAGATCGCCAGCTACATCCAGGCGATCCTAAGCAACTCCCCTCGCCGATGATCAAGCAGCCTTACACACCGGAGAAGAAGAGCACCCTGCGCGTCCGAGCTCTCTGTTTTGATTCTCCAAAAACAAAAAGAACATCTCTGTTTTGGGCTGTCAGCCTGTCACAATTCGTGTACACGCTGTTGGAATGGACTGAGATGGCCCGTCCCGTTCGTTTTGTTCATGGGCCAACTTCTCTTCCTAGGATTTATACGTGGGAAAAAATCGCTGGAAGCAGTGCGCTAGACCATGAGGAAAAAAATTCATCAAACCATGTCACAAATAAATTCATCTATTTTGTGCAAAGTCCCGATGAATCAAAAGCATACTTCTTTTTTTTTAGAAATGAATGAATCAAAAGCATACATATTGACACCACCAAACCAATAAACATGCGTTGGTAATTCGGACTAACGATATATAGTAGTACTAACCAAAATCGAGACACCATAACGATGAATGAACGACACTACTAACCAAAATCGAACGGCCTGACTACTGCTGCGCCGGGCAAAAGGTGATGAGGTACTGCGCTCCGGCGCCGCAGGTGAAGGTGCTGGTGGGATCGTCATAGGCGTAGCTGTACGCGGCGGGGCACGCTGCCTTGAACAGCCTCGAGTACTTGGTCGGCCCGCAGCTGTCCGGCCCGCCGTGCGCGCCCGTGCAGCAGTACTCGGCCGTCCCGAACGCCTCGCACGCGCTCCGGCACGCCACCGTCTTCCCCTCCTGGTCCCCTTCCTTGCCGGCCACCTGCAGCTCCGCGGGGCACAGCGCGTTCACGTCGCCCACGCACCCGGCGTAGCCGCACGTCGAGGAGTTCACCCTGGCGCCCGTGGCCGCCACGCCGATGCCGACGTTGTACCCGTCCACCAGGCTCACGTCGTAGAAGTCCTTGCCGTCGGCGCCCCCGAGGGTGAACTCGGCGAGCGTGACGGGGGGCGCCCCGCCGAGGGTGCAGCGCACGGCGCCTCCGCAGTCGCCCGTGGCGCAGGCGAGGGACGCGCCGGAGGCGGCGGCGACGCAGCCGGTGCGCGCCCAGAGCCGGCCGGACCAGCCCGTCGGGCCGGGGAACGACACGTTGGCGCCGGGCGCGAGCTCGAAGCCGCCGCCCCCGACGGCGACGGCGCTGTTGCCGGACAATGTGGCCGGCCAGATCGTGGAGGTGCAGTTGTTGCGCAGCGTGAAGACCGTCGTGCCGGCCGCCTCGGTGCCGGGCTGTGCGCGTGACCAAACGACCCCTGCACGCAGACGTTACCATGCAGACACGTAACAACAGCCTGAACTTGTTCTAACCAAGAACTCGCAGACGTACCAAGGAGGAGCAGAAGGGACGCGAGCCGTGCGGCTTCCATGGCAATGGCGGGCCTCGATCGAGCTGGAAAGAGCTTGTTGGACAGGCAGCGGACGATCGACCTCTTGGACGGAACGTGTGGGTGTGGGAGCTGCAGCTGGAGGAGGGATGCAAGATTAGTGAAGTGATTCGGCAGATACTGCTCCTTTTCTGAATAGTGCTTTTATACAGACGTGTACGGTGTGAGGAAGCCATTAGGTGGGAACTCGGGAGGAGATATCGGAGTTCGTTGAGAATTTGGAGGGAGGCACGACTAACGCCCAGTGTCGTGTCCACCTCGTGCCATCGCCCATGTACGCGCGAGTTTAGGTGCCGTGGCGGCACTGGTAGTGGCGCTTTAGTTCAGGCGAGAAATCCGTGACAATTTGTGTACGATAAAAATGCGTGACAGATTTCAATACTCTTCCTTTTGCGAAAGTAACAGATTTCAAAGATTAGTTGCAGGCCTGCAGCACATCTGGGCCCTGCAGGCCGCCATAGACAAAAAAGCCCACAGCTCATCTGCCACGCGCGGGCGGGGCCGCGGGGCACGTGACCTCCTAATCGGCGCTGTTGGCGCTGGTTGCTGATCTGGCGCTCACGCGCCCACGACCTTGCCAGTTTTTTTTTTCTAGGAAAGCGTGAGCTTTATAACTTAACTATGCTGGCCAACGTCAGCCAAAGCACACACAGCCACAGTGGCTGGTACATCAGACTCCCACTGCAAACAGCGGTTCGGAACACACAGACGCCCCATACTAGCTAGTTCATGGGCTGCAGAGTTTGCCGTCCGGCGGCATACAAGTATTACATGATGAGAGAACCACATTTTCACTTGGTACTTTGTATCCTCGATTATTGCCGCATAAGCCGAAGAGTCTGATTTGTGCAGATCCATGGCCTCCAAGAGTAGCTGTGAATCGGTCTCTAAGATCACTCTCACAATCCCCAGATCGGCCGCGAAGGAGACTGCATGGGATAAGGCATATGTTTCCGCTGCAAAGGCATCTCGAACATTCTCCTGGCGTCCTGCCCGGGCTCCCACAATGTTACCATCAGCAGTTCTCACGACCACGCCCCAACCAGCAACGTCTTCGCCAGGCACGAAGGACCCATCTAAGTTTATTTTGATCATGTCTCCGTCCGGTGGCTTCCATTTATCTAGCGGGACCTTCTTGGGCGGGGTCATGAAGATATGTTGATACTCAAGAACACTGCACCTTGTTTTTCGTGCCACATATGTTGCTTCGTGGGGTAATTCGCCCTCCCTCGGCTTGTTTCTGTTGCTCCACCATAGCCACCAAAAGGTCAGCACTAGAAGCCTCTTTCCCTCATCCAGCCCCCATAGGTAATCAAACAATGCATGCACGGACGTGATACCCTCCAACTCCATCCTCTCCTTTTCCAGGGCCAATTCTCTCCAGCCTTCCTTGACACACTTGCATTTGATGAACAGATGTGCACCATCCTCATCAGCCCGCCCACAAAATAGGCACTTTGTGTCATCAATAGGGATCCCTCTATGCTCAATGTTAGTCCGCGGGGCAAGAGACTCATGCTTAATCCTCCAAGCAAACATCTGAATATTCTTCGGACACAGCAATTTCCATATCCTCTTCCATGCATCATCAACAGTGCTATCCAGATTGCCAGCCGCCATTGTGCTCTGCCCTGCACCCCCATTTCGTTGCTGACTTGCAAGCTATACATGTAGTTTGTAAGCACTCCTAACCGAATGCAGTCCCTTCGTATCATATTGCCATGCTATGAAATCTTGGACACCTTCTCTCAGCGGGATTTGCAGGATATGTCGTGCGTCATCCACCCAAAAGGTTTCTCTGACCAGCCTCTCATCACAAGTTCCCGACGCCGGGTCAATCAAATCACTCACTCGTTCCAAGAGATGTGCTCCTCTCAGCGTAATAACACGTCAAGACCAAGGTCGCGGAAATCCAAGGATCAGACCAGATGTTGACGTCTGTGCCATCCCCAATTCTCCAAATGTAGCCCTCCTTGAACAGCTCAAGCCCGTGCAATAGGCTACGCCAAGCGTAGGAGATACCATCCTTTGGTACTGCATCAAGGATATGTGTCTGAGGGAAATATTTTGCTTTCAGCAGCTTGGCGCATGGCGTGTCTGGGTTCTGGACAAGCCTCCAAATTTGGCGTGAGAGCATCGCTACATTGAAGCTATACATATCTCGGAACCCGAGCCCGCCTCTTGCTTTTGATTCCGTGAGCTTTTGCCAACTTATCCAGTGCATTGTGTGCTCCTTCTCCTGCTGACTCCACCAATAGTTGCCAATGAGTGAGCTAAGTTCCTTGCAAAAGGATTTTGTCAAATAGAAGCAGGACATTGCGAAGGTTGGAATAGCTTGGGCCACAGCCGTGACAAGGGTCTCCTTCCCTGACTTCGCAATCAGCTTCTCCTTCCATCCATATACCCTTCCAGCGATGCCACTTTTTACAAAGGAGAACGCCTTCTTTCTGGACCTACCCACATGCACCGGCAAACCAAGGTACTTCTCATTCCATGTCTCACTTTGAATTTGCAAGGCCTCCTTGACATCCTCTTTCACTGTTGTTGGAGTATTCGGACTGAACATGATAGCTGATTTCTCAGTATTGATACATTGGCCCGAGTAGTCCTCGTAAAGGTCAAGTATCTCTTTCAAGGCCGCCCCCTGCTCTTGATTTGCTTTCAGCAGCAACACCGAGTCGTCGGCAAAAAGAAGATGAGAAACCACCGGGGCTGCACTGCACACTTTAACTCCGCTGATCTTCCCGGCCCTCTCTGCATCATGGAGTAGAGATGATAACCCTTCCGCACAAATGACGAATAGATATGGGGACACCGGATCACCCTGTCGGAGTCCTCGCGAAGGGCAGAACTGTTGTGTTAGCTCTCCATTGACCTTGATCTGATATCGAACTGAGGTGATACATTTCATGATCAGCTCAACCTAGGTATTGCTGAATCCCAACTTGGTTAGCATGGCCCGCACAAAGTTCCATTCGACGCGATCATATGCTTTACTCATATCAGCTTTCACCGCTGCCACCCCTTCCTTTCCCTTCTTTTTATTAAGCAGATAATGTGACAGCTCATAGGCTATAAGGACGTTGTCCGTGATCAACCTGCCAGGAACAAACGCACTTTGGTTCTCCGATATAAGAGCAGGTAGTACCATTTTTAGCCGATTAGCAATGACCTTGGACACAAGTAAATAACATTACACAAGCTGATGGGTCGGAGATCCTTTATCCGATTTGGATTCTTGACCTTCGGGATTAGCACAACCACCGTATCATTCCACCCCTCCGGTATGTCACCACCATTGAGAACCGAAAGCACTTCTTCGACCACCTTATCACCCATAAAATGCCAGTGGCGCTTGTACACAAGAGAGGGCATTCCATCAGGCCCTGGAGCTTTGAGGTCATCAATATGATCCAGCGCGGCCTTGATCTCCTCCCGAGTGAATTCATCATCAAGTAACAACCGCATATTTGCTGTGACTCGTGGTTCGACCTTCTCAATAAGTTCATTTATCCTGGTGCCTGTGGTTGAGGTGAAAAGATCCTGAAAAAAGAAGCAAATATAATTAGATAAACCATCTCCCTCCTTCACCACCGAGCCATCCTCCCTCCTCAACTCCTTCACTCTATTAGCCTTCCTTCTATCATTCGCCACCGCCATAAAGTACTGAGTGCTTCTATTTCCATCTCGCAGCCATGAAACATGTGATCGTTGCTTCGCCTTTATGTTCTTCTTCTCCTCTAGTTCTTCAACAACACACCGAAGCCTTGCCTCCTCCCTTATTTTACCTTCCGACATCGGGGCACACATACACTTCTCTAAGTCTCTTTTTGCTTTCTTCAGGCGTTCCTCTAACTCCCCCACTACCTCCTTGTGCCACTTCTTCATCCTTCCTGCTACACAGCGAAGTGCTTGAGCCACATTTGCTGTCTCTCCCAATAGTCCTTCCTCCCAAGCTCCTTGAATTTCAGTGCTGCACCCCTCCTCCTTCAGCCACCACGCTTCAAATCTGAACCCTCTCTCCCCACGGGCAGCCGTTCTACCCTCTCCTCGAGTGCAAATAATTACCGGCCTATGATCCGAGTGACGTGGCGGTCCATTGATCACAGTGTATTCTGGAAACATCATACACCAAGCAGAGTTAGGCGTGGCCCGATCAAGCCTTTCACATATATAGTTATTTATTTCCTTGCTATGATTCCTCCAAGTGTACTTGTCCCCTGTGTAGCCAATGTCACTGATAACCCACAAGTATAGGGGATCAATTGTAGCTTTTTCGATAAATAAGAGTGTCGAACCCAACGAGGAGCTAAAGGTAGAATTAATATTCCCTTCAAGTTCTATCGACCACCGATACAACTCTACGCACGCTTAACGTTCGCTTTACCTGGAACAAGTATAAAACTATTTTGTAGGTGATAGGATAGGTTTGCAAGAATAAAACTAGAAGTACTTTGCGAGAATAAAACTACGAGTAATATGCAAGATAATAAAAGTTAGTTGTTTAGTAGAAAGTTTTTGTAACACAAGAATGATTTGTCCCTAGGCAATCGATAACTAGACCGGTAATCATTGTTGCAATTTTATATGAGGGAGAGGCTTGAGCTAACATACTTTCCGTACTTGGATCATATGCACTTATGATTGAACTCTAGCAAGCATCCGCAACTACCAAAGATCATTAAGGTAAAACCCAACCATAGCATTAAGTATCAAGTCCTCTTTACTCCCATACGCAACAACCCCCTTACTCGGGTGTAAGCTTCTGTCACTCTAGCCGCCCACTATAAGAGAATTATGAACGTATTGCAAACCCTACAGCGGGAATCCCTCACGCTTGCACGACACGGAGGGCACCATAGGACAGCACCAAAATAAAACATACAACTCAAACCAATCACGATCATCAATCAACCCATAGGACAAAAAGAATCTACTCAAACATCATAGGATGGCCACAAATCATTGGATAATAATATGTAGCATTAAGCACCATGTTTAAGTAGAGATTACAGTGGGGAGAAGAGGTGTTACACCGCTGCATAGAGGGGGAGAGAGTTGGTGTTGACGGCGGCGAAGTTGTTGGTGTAGATCGCCGTCACAATGATTGCCCCGGCGGCGTTCCGGCGCCACCGGGAGAGAGGGGGAGAGAGCCCCCCTCCTTCTTCTTCTTCCTTGGCCTCCCCCCTAGATAGGAGGAGAGTTCCCCTTCTGGTCCATGGCCGCCATGGCAGCGGAGGGGTAGGAGCCCCTCCGAGATTGGATCTCTCTCTCTGTTCTCTTCTGTTTCGTGTTCCTGTTTTCTGGCCTTTCACCGTTTCTTAAATTCCCGGAGATCCGTAACTCCGATTGGGCTGAAATTTTAACACGATTTTTTTCCGGATATTAGCTTCCTTGCGGCCGAAGAAGGGCACCGAACGACGTACGAGGGCCTCACGAGGCACCACGGCGCGCCGGGCCCCCCTGGCGCGCCCTGGTGCCTCGTGGGGCCCACGAGCACTGCCTTGCGTTGATTCCACCTCCCAAAAATCACATATATTCCAAAATAATTCTCCATGAAACTTTATTGCATTTGGACTTCATTTGATATGGATATTCTACGAAACAAAAAACATGCAACAAACAGGAACTGGCACTGGGCACTGGATCAATATGTTAGTCCCAAAAAACAATATAAAATGTTGCCAAAAGTATGTGGAAATTATAGGATATTGGCATGAAACAATCAAAAATTATAGATACGATGGAGACGTATCAGCATCCCCAAGCTTAATTCCTGCTCGTCCTCGAGTAGGTAAATGATAAAAAAGATAATTTTTGATGTGGAATGCCACCTAGCATAATCTTGATCATATAATTTAATCATGGCATGAATATTAAGACACGAGTGATTGAAAGCAATAGTCTATAATTTGACATAAATACATAGATACTCAGGCATACTAACAAGCAATCATGTCTTTCAAAATATCAACACTAAAGAAAGTTATCCCTAGCCCATTATGCTCAGTCATTGATCCATTCATGAAACACACTCAACATTAACTACACCCAATGCACAAGTATGATAATAGTGCTCTCCAGTTGGTGCTTTATAAGAGAAGATGGAGACTCAAAATAAAAAATAAAAATTGCATAAAAGTAAATAGATAGGCCATTCGCAGAGGGAATCAGAGATTTGCAAATGTGCCAGAGCTCAAAGCTTAAATTAGAGAGATAAAATTGTTTTGAGAGGCATGCTTTTCCTGTCAACGAAAACGACCGAGAATTCCCAATATATTCCATGCTAGACACATCATAGGCGATTCCCAAACAGAAAGTAAAGTTTATTTCCTTTCCACCATTCTTTCACAATCCATGGCTAACCGTATCCATGGGTGCCCTCCATACCAACACTTTCCAAGGAATTTTGTTGTTATTAATTTTTGATTCATTGTGGGACTGGGCATCCCTATTACCAGCCACTCTCTCGTGCAATGTGTGACACCCTGGTTTTCGCTCCTTGTTTTTTTTCCTTCGCGGGATTTGACTCCCGTCTTTTTTTCGATGTTATTGGATTTTCTCTTGCTCTTGGGTATATGAAGATGGTCATTTAGCCTTGCCTTTCCTATCAAACTAGAGACTCTCTCCAACCCAACCTTGCCACCCAAGATACCTTCTCGGGATTTTGCCGCCGAAACCCTACCTTCCGAGTCACCGGAAGGGAAACCCTAATTCCTCCATTACAAAGGAACCCTAATTTCCTTTGATCTATTGCCTCCCAAACTTTTCCCAGTGATCATCCCACATCTATAAACCCTGGGTATGCAAAAAATATTGCCAAGTCATTTGCAATATTTTTCATTTAAAATTAATTCCTTTTTCTGCTGTTTAAAGGAATTAAATCCAGGAAAATATCTATCCATCTCCAAAGTTCATGAAAACTTGTGGAGATACTCTTGGTGATCATATTGAGCTCTCATAAACATATTGGCAATAATTAAATAGGGGAAATTGCATTTTCCTATTTAAAGCCAATATTGCACTTTGGGCACTTTCCATAGGAACTACCATTTTGGTAGCCAGGAAAAATCCCAAATAATTTTTGGAGCTTCTCCTACCCATATCTTCACCATTTCCATCAAGATCCCAAGTTCCACAGTTCAAGTTTTGAGCACATCATCCAATTCTTATTTCTGGATTTATTTTGAGGTTGTGAAGCAACTATATTTTATATTGCTTCAAAATTCTTGAAATTAATCCAGGACCTCACATTCCCTATATGATGTGAGCATGCAAAAATTCACATCATTTTATCTAGCCAATTTCTCCCAAAAATTCCATCTAGCTTCTGTCCAGCAGAAAGCTTTGTGAAGGAAGTACCACTTTGGCATTTCCAAATGAGTTGCAATTTTTCTAGTATCTCCATATATCCAAATCATCACTCTCCACAAAAATTCATCCCATTTAACTGATCCATTTGAGCACAGCTTCAAAGTCCAGTTTCTGGACCAAAATTTGCATTGCAAAGGAAGTACATGCAAAACTGGTCCAAATGACTTGAAATTTTTCCAGCATCTACTCCTTCCTGCCACATGTCATTATGACAAAGAGCCAGCTCCTCTTCTTCATCCATTTCTTCAGTAGAGTCCACCCAAGTTTGCTGTTAGAATCTTCTTCTGCAAGTTTCTCTCACCTCATGGCCTTCCAGTGGATTCCAGCCACATGTCTCATCTATATGAGCAGTGAGACACCCCGTTGACATGATGTAGCACTCAGGAGAACTCCAGAGCACATGGCACCCGTGGTGACCACGCTTGGGACAGGCCAAAACGGTGGTCAGCGCACTATTCTCGTCGGCAGGCCAGCTCCGACGTGTCCCGGCGTGTCAAATGGCTCCGCGGAGTCCACCTGCCCCTCTCTAGACCCTTCTCCCCTCCGGTTTCCTCCTCCTCACGCCACGGCAAGTGCCGCCATGGCCACTGTCGCCCCGTGATCCGCCGTCGTCTTTCTCTCCGCTGGCTGCTTCCTCCTCGAGCTGTCGCCTCCCTTTGGCGCCGTCAGGTCGGCACCGCGCGTGTCCAACGCCAGCTCACCGCGAGCTCCAGTGCACGGCTAAGGATGCCACGGCGGCCATCCCTATCTCCTCTCCTCGCCGGGCTATAAATAGCCATGCCCTGAGCTCCCCGAGCATCCCAACTTCCTCCTCTCCCTCCCAGCTCTCGCCCAGATCGAAGAACCGAGCCGCGGAGCTCCTTCTTCTCCACCTACTGCTATGGAGCTGCCGCCGCCCCTCTGCTCAAATTAAGGCGAGCCGGAGCTCCCCTCGTCCTCCTCTCCCCTCCCGTGGAACCACCACCACCACCAGAGGCCCTCCCCGCCACCATTCTGCTCCGAGGCAGGCCATGGCCTCGGCCCCGAGCTCTCCATCGCCGCCATTCATTTCCACCCACGTCCGCCTGCACCCGACTACCCCCGCCTCCGTCGTGGGTACCTACGGCCTCGCGGCGGAGCGCCGCTTCTATCCCCACCACTCCCACGAGCCCGCGCCCACCGGAGCAGCCTCAACGGCCGGAGCCGAGCCACTCCCCTGTTTCCCCATTGCGAGGAAGAAGAAGACCCAGGGGAGGGAGGAGAAAGAGAGTGCGGGCCCCGCGTGTCATTGACCTAGCGCCCGGGCCTGCCAGTTTAAGTGGAGGCGCTCCCGGCTGATTGCGCTTTCGGTTGAGAAAACTGTATTCAGCTGTGATTCGCTTTCAACCGGAGAAAGCGTACTCAGGTGGGAATACGTTTTCTCTACTGGAAAACGTATTCGCAGAGAGGGCGCCAGCCGCAGTGCTGTCAGGGACCCAGATGCAATTATTTCGTTTGCAGATCAGTCCCTTACAGTCAAACCTCCCTAACTTTTTACTCGTAAGTCCGATTCAGGTGAATCCAAAGCCCACTTTCTCAGTTCGTCGAGCCCGTTCTGATGACATCACTTCCACCATGTTTACACATTCTGAATATGACCATATTACCCTTGCCTTATATTCAGCCCTTCGAGATGGAATCCTTTCCGGCGAATTTTTCCGCGAGGTGATCGCACGTCTCCCGGAGTATTCCTTCACCCCCAGGCAAGCCGACCATCTGATATATGCCCTAAAGCATTGCTCTGTGTTATTCTTGCGTGTTTAAATTAATGTGCTTATGCTCGTGTGCATAGTGGTGAGCTGCATGTGACGCTGATGAACCCTTGCTTGCCTTTCTTTGATGACGGCACCATGCCTGTGTTCTGAGCTGCTTTCGGCCGTCCGGGGTGGATGCCTACTTTATGTTTCTCTTTTCAACAACTGGCCCGTATTCTGAGCTGCTTTTCGGCCGTCTTGGACAGATGTTGAATTTCTTTCTGTAGCGGTGACCCTATGCTCTGAGCTGTTCTTCGGCCGTCTTAGGGAACCACTACACTCTTTTTATCAACACCGTCTCATGCTCTGAGCTGCTTTTCAGCCGTCTTGAGCCGGGGTTGAGTTATTCCGGTAACGTCCCAGATCTGAGTTGTAAAGACCGTTCTGGTGGCTACTAGTTTAATTGTTGGTTTCATGCAAGGGTTCAGATGGTCGTAACTTACAGCTAGAACTTGTAAAGTGATAACTTGCCATTTAAATATTGTTTCACTAATGACTCGTTGTGACATTGTATGGAGAAAGGTTGTTATGTTTTCATAGTTGTTACAATATGCATTATTACTGTTATTGCAATGATAAAAGAATGTGACTTAATAATGACAACCTCCTCCGTCGGCTGGATCAAGTCATAGTGGCACCGAACCGAGCTCATCGAATGCAACCACACTTGCCTGGATGGGGAGGCCCTAACTTGGTCTATTGTCTTGCCTCTTGTCGGTACCTCCAAAGAGGGAGGGTTATACATGCATGCTACCCTGGCCCGGTAGGCGGCGATAATCCTATGAGCCCAGTTTAGTTATATAGTACCAGGTCCCCGTTTGGGACAGCTTTGTTTGGCCACGACGGTGGGAGGTGTCACGGGGTGACACAGGGGCCACCCAGGACATGACCCTGGGAGGGTATGATTGTCGGTGGGACGTAAGAGTGCCAGGCAATAGACAAGTTTTGTTGGAGCATCACCGGTCCACCCGAATGGGTGCATGAGGCTAGGAGCTCCATGGTGTGGGTAAAGTGCGCAACCTCTGCAGAGTGTAAATCTATTCGAATAGCCGCGTCCTCGGTCATGGGACACAGTTCGTACTAGGTCACACTATTTGGTCTGTGTCGAGTCTGGAGGAGCGAATTATATAATGTTATTGCTAAGACTGAACCTGAGAATGGTAAAGTTGGTTTGACTTGCAGTACAGATGCATGGACATCGGATGTTGTCAGGAATATGAGATGTTAGCCATGGGATGGCTAAGAGAGAAACGGTCATATGCCCGAAAGATTCGGAGTATGGATTAATTACTTGATATGATGTATCTTCGTCATACTACAGTTACTTTGATAGTTATCATGCTAGATAATCTTGTTATGATATAATATTGCTAGATAATCCTGCTAAGACATGATAGTTAATATTGTTAAGATAATGAGTGCATGCTTGAATGCCATGGATTGCATTGCTTGGTGTATATGTTGGTTTGGTTTGCTTGCGAGTACATTCAAAAGTACTCAACGGCCTTCAATGTGGTCAGGTTCACCTAAGGATTCGACGACCCCTAGCGAGGAGCCGGAGTGTTCGCGGGCTAGAAGAGTAACCCAGTCAGATCCATGTGGATTGGAGCCGCACCAAGACCATGCTGCCTTAGATAGAGCTTTTCCGTTGCCATCACCCTTGTAAAAAATATCATGTAAGACTGATATATCCATTTATAGAAATGTCTATGTTCATGATACTTGTTGTAAAAGCGCATGCCGGAGTGATTTCCTGGGCTAGCATGTGCGGTGACCGTCTGACTACAGTGGTATTCAGGCGGGGCGCCACAACGGATGGTATCAGAGCCAGGCTGACTGTAGGTTACCCTAGCCGGATTTCATTGCCTCTTGATCAGTAGAAAGCCCAGATGGATTTTAGCCATCTTTGCCAGACAGGCACGGCTACTATTGATCATAAGGCAACCCCATAGGCTTTTGGCTCCATCAGACCTCAACTCTCGTGGCCCTTGCCTCCGGTGGGAAATGTCCGCACCAGGCAACGACCCGTGAGCCCTTAACCCCTAGGTGAACTAGATATTCCCACCTTGCTTGCTAACCATGGCATTTCTCTCTTCTCAAATCTAGTTTCCTTTGGGAGACGCCTATAAATTCCATCTTTCCCCGACAACCCTAGGATCGTTGACTAAGCCACTTCAGCTATGGTCATGCATCAAGTTTGATGTTCCCTAAGGAAGTAGTAGGAGCTCGACACCAACTGCTACCAGGAGCATTGTGTGGTTTTGCTTCTAAATCCTTAGAGGTACATCGAGTGCGCTATACTAGTTATACTAGTGAATCTTCGGCCACAGGTGTAAGGTCCGCAAAATTTGAGCTTTATTTGCTTTTTGGTTCTTCGTGGTTTTGCTTCTCTTGTCGTTTCCGTTCTTTTGCTCCGACTGGATCCATCCACAAGAGCCGCCTAAGAAGACTAGAGCACAACTCGGATAATACCCAATAATCCAAATTCAGTAAGAGTCAAGCCAAGCCAACTGCCTGATATCCAGAACACCAACACCGGATCTGTCAAGAATGAAGAATGGGTCAGAAGCAGAATCTGAGTGCAACCGACAAGGCCAGACTATACCTAAGGGAGTTTGCCACAGAATAGATTACAGCAAGAGCAAATTATTCGGTCCTCGACACAAGGATTATTTCAGTCAGTGGGGTGAACCTTGAGTCTTTTCTCAATGGACTCAAGAATCATTTATTATCCACAGAAGGCATGTTTTGAGAATGTGAAGGTGCCGAGAACAACAACAAAACTCTGGTATGTTGATACAAATTTCAAAGCATATTTTGGGATTTATCGGTGCACATACAAAATTTTCTGGGCATGATGAACAAGGTCTGCGAGAAATATGGATAAGTCCACGGCTATCCAGAATCAATGAGAATTCCAAATACCCGGGAGCTCAGCCAAATCGAATGGAATTATCCGTCAACTGCTCACTACCGGCAACACTTGGTTTGAATGCAAAGGGTATTCTGAATTAATTAACGACATGAAGGCTGCACCAGTTGTGCAACCTTTACAGCAACAATGAGCAAACCAGCAGCAGGACAAGCGGTGTGCATGACCAACGGAATATCTTCAGACAAGGTATGGCCTATACCAAATTTTGACTCCGCTATGGGTAAAATTTGGATACTTCGGAAGGAAGCCAAAATCGGCCATAGGTCCGACTGCGTATCACCGTGCAAGGCTTTTGGTACAAGGAACCCAGCCTTCCTCCGCAAGCTATCGGGAGGAGCTTACGACGCAAGACTCCCAACCTTCCTCACTACACCACTTGGCAAGAAAATCTTCTGGGATACGGTACTCCCATCTTTCTCACCATGCTACCGCGGAAAACTTCCAGTATAAGACACCTGACCTTCCGCGGTAAGCCACATGAGGGAAAGCTTCCGAGGTACGATACCCAGCCTTCTTCGGCACGCTACCTTGGCAGAAGCTTCGAGCATAAGGTATTCAGACTTCTTCAACACGCCATCGTGCCCACAACCATCTTGTCAGAAGCACGAACTAGTCCAGGCACACGTCTGCCTCGGAACATAATGATTATGAAAGGATTTATCCTACCCCTGCATATGTTGTGAGCATGCAGTTCAGTGGATCAGTTCATGCGAACCACTCGTACACGGGAATGGCTGTGTTTAGAGAAACATTGGCCCCATACTTCAAAGAAGGATATGAACGCAGCAATCCCTATGAGATATGCAAGAGTAAGTTATGATATGACCAAGGAGCCATGTTGGCAGGTCATGACAGGCCCACAAAAGGAACCTCCGAGAACAAACAGGTTTTGGAAAACCAATTTTCGCGACGGTCAATAAAAATAAAGCTTCACAAACAAGGTGATATTGCCAACCCACGTCAGACTCTTGCATATACGGCCACAACAATGCAGCCAGCATGTCATACTCATCATGAATATGGGCCATCAGCCAAGATAAAAGGCTTTGCTCCAAAAGATGCACTGAATGATAGCCACACTATGTTTAGCTCAGAGGCTTTAACAGGGATTACCGAGGATGTATGCATGCAATACCATGCACCAAGGAAGGATGCCTTGCCCATGACAGACAGGATACGGAGTATCAACACAAGATCCGAAGCAACTAGCTCCCAGCCTTGAAAATGAGCTATTCTGTTGATACTACAAGCTACCCACCAAGCCTAGGCAACAAACTACCAGGACAAAAGGGCTTGCCTGACAGGAAAGAGAAGGATTCAAGGTAGTTGTGTGAAAAGACAACACCTGAGCCATCAGAAGAGGCAGTTGAAAGGGGCAATGAACTAATGCAGACAAGACAGCTGATGGATCCAAGTCACACACAGGTAAGTCCCCCTTCACGGGGAGGTAAGCCCGGAAATCTCGAGGACGAGATTTTCTTAAGGGGGGTAGGTTTGTGACACCCTGGTTTTCGCTCCTTGTTTTTTTTCCTTTGCGGGATTTGACTCCCGTCGTTTTTTCGATGTTATTGGATTTTCTCTTGCTCTTGGGTATATGAAGATGGTCATTTATCCTTGCCTTTCCTATCCAACTAGAAACTCTCTCCAACCCAACCTTGCCACCCAAGATACCTTCTCGGGATTTTGCTGCCGAAACCCTACCTTCCGAGTCACCGGAAGGGAAACCCTAATTCCTCCGTTACAAAGGAACCCTAATTTCCTTTGATCTATTGCCTCCCAAACTTTTCCCAGTGATCATCCCACATCTATAAACCCTATGCAAAAATATTGCCAAGTCATTTGCAATATTTTTCATTTAAAATTAATTCCTTTTTCTGCTGTTTAAAGGAATTAAATCCAGGAAAATATCTATCCATCTCCAAAGTTCATGAAAACTTGTGGAGATACTCTTGGTGATCATATTGAGCTCTCATAAACATATTGGCAATAATTAAATAGGGGAAATTGCATTTTCCTATTTAAAGCCAATATTGCACTTTGGGCACTTTCCATAGGAACTACCATTTTGGTAGCCAGGAAAAATCCCAAATAATTTTTGGAGCTTCTCCTACCCATATCTTCACCATTTCCATTAAGATCCCAAGTTCCACAGTTCAAGTTTTGAGCACATCATCCAATTCTTGTTTCTGGATTTATTTTGAGGTTGTGAAGCAACTATATTTTATATTGCTTCAAAATTCTTGAAATTAATCCAGGACCTCACATTCCCTATATGATGTGGGCATGCAAAAATTCACATCATTTTATCTAGCCAATTTCTCCCAAAAATTCCATCTAGCTTCTGTCCAGCAGAAAGCTTTGTGAAGGAAGTACCACTTTGGCATTTCCAAATGAGCTGCAATTTTTCCAGTATCTCCATATATCCAAATCATCACTCTCCACAAAAATTCAGCCCATTTAATTGATCCATTTGAGCACAGCTTCAAAGTCCAATTTCTGGACCAAAATTTGCATTGCAAAGGAAGTACATGCAAAACTGGTCCAAATGACTTGAAAATTTTCCAGCATCTACTCCTTCCTACCACATGTCATTATGACAAAGAGCCAGCTCCTCTTCTTCATCCATTTCTTTAGTAGAGTCCACCCAAGTTTGCTTTTAGAATCTTCTTCTGCAAATTTCTCTCACCTCATGGCCTTCCAGTGGATTCCAGCCACATCTCTCATCTATATGAGCAGTGAGACACCCCGTTGACATGATGTAGCACTCAGGAAAACTCCAAAGCACGTGGCACCCGTGGTGACCACGCTTGGGACAGGCCAAAACGGTGGTCAGCGCACTGTTCTCCACGGCAGGCCAGCTCCGGCGTGTCAAACGGCTCCGCGGAGTCCACCTGCCCCTCTCTAGACCCTTCTCCCCTCCGGTTTCCTTCTCCTCATGCCACGGCGAGTGCTGCCATGGCCACTGTCGCCCCGTGATCCGCCATCGTCTTTCTCTCCGCTGGCTGCTTCCTCCTCGAGTTGTCGCCTCCCTCTGGCGCCGTCAGGTCGGCACCGCGCGCGTCCAACGCCAGCTCACCGCGAGCTCCAGTGCGCGGCTAAGGACGCCACGGCGGCCATCCCTATCTCCTCTCCTCGCCGGGCTATAAATAGCCATGCCCTGAGCTCCCCGAGCATCCCAACTTCCTCCTCTCCCTGCCAGCTCTTGCCCAGATCGAAGAACCAAGCCGCGGAGCTCCTTCTTCTCCACCTACTGCTATGGAGCCACCGCCGCCCCTCTGCTCAAATTCAGGCGAGCCGGAGCTCCCCTCGCCCTCCTCTCCCCTCCCGTGGAACCACCACCACCACCAGAGGCCCTTCCCGCCACCATTCTGCTCCAAGGCAGGCCATGGCCTCGGCCCCGAGCTCTCCATCGCCACCATTCATTTCCACCCACGTCCGCCTGCACCCTACTACCCCCGCCTCCGTCGTGGGTACCTACGGCCTCGCGGCGGAGCGCCGCTTCTATCCCCACCACTCCCACGAGCCCGCGCCCACCGGAGCAGCCTCAACGGCCGGAGCTGAGCCGCTCCCCTGTTTCCCCATCACGAGGAAGAAGAAGACCCAGGGGAGGGAGGAGAGAGAGAGTGCGGGCCCCGCGTGTCATTGACCTAGCGCCCGGGCCCGCCAGTATAAGTGGAGGCGCTCCCGGCCGATTGCGCTTTCGGTTGAGAAAAGCGTATTTGGCTGTGATTCGCTTTCAATCGGAGGAAGCGTACTCAGGTGGGAATACGTTTTCTCTACTGGAAAACGTATTCATAGAGAGGGCGCCAGCCGCAGTGCTGTCAGGGACCCAGATGCAATTATTTCTTTTGCAGATCAGTTCCTTGCAGTCAAACCTCCCTAACTTTTTACTCGTAAGTCCGATTCAGGTGAATCCAAAGCCCACTTTCTCAGTTCGTTGAGCCCATTCTGATGACATCACTTCCACCATGTTTACACATTCTGAATATGACCATATTACCCTTGCCTTATATTCAGCCCTTCGAGATGGAATCCTTTCCGGCGAATTTTTCCGCGAGGTGATCGCACGTCTCCCGGAGTATTCCTTCACCCCCAGGCAAGCCGACCATCTGATATATGCCCTAAAGCATTGCTCTGTGTTATTCTTGTGTGTTTAAATTAATGTGCTTATGCTCGTGTGCATAGTGGTGAGCTGCATGTGACGCTGATGAACCCTTGATTGCCTTTCTTTGATGACGGCACCACGCCTGTGTTCTGAGCTGCTTTCGGCCGTCCGGGGTGGATGTCGACTTTATGTTTCTCTTTTCAACAACTGGCCCGTATTCTGAGCTACTTTTCAGCCGTCTTGGACAGCTGTTGAATTTCTTTCTGTAGCGGTGACCCTATGCTCTGAGCTGTTCTTCGGTCGTCTTAGGGAACCACTACACTCTTTTTATCAACACCGTCTCATGCTCTGAGCTGCTTTTCAGCCGTCTTGAGCCGGGGTTGAGTTATTCTGGTAACGTCCCAGATCTGAGTTGTAAAGACCGTTCTGGTGGCTACTGGTTTAATTGCCGATTTCATGCAAGGGTTCAGATGGTCGTAACTTACAGCTAGAACTTGTAAAGTGATAACTTGCCATTTAAATATTGTTTCACTAATGACTCGTTGTGACATTGTATGGAGAAAGGTTGTTATGTTTTCATAGTTGCTACACTATGCATTATTACTGTTATTGCAATGATAAAAGAATGTGACTTAATAATGACAACCTCCTCCGTCGGCTGGATCGAGTCATAGTGCCACCGAACCGAGCTCATCGAGTGCAACCACACTTGCCTGGATGGGGAGGCCCTAACTTCGTCTATTGTCTTGCCTCTTGTCGGTACCTCCAAAGAGGGAGGGTTATACGTGCGTGCTACCCTAGCCCGGTAGGCGGTGATAATCCTGTGAGCCCAGTTTAGTTATATGGTACCAGGTCCCCGTTTTGGACAGCTTTGTTTGGCCACGACGGTGGCAGGTGTCACGGGGTGACACAGGGGCCACCCAGGACATGACCCTGGGAGGGTATGATTGTCGGTGGGACCGTAACAGTGCCAGGCAATAGACAAGTTTTGTTGGAGCATCACCGGTCCACCCGAATGGGAGCATGAGGCCAGGAGCTCCATGGTGTGGGTAAAGTGCGCAACCTCTGCAGAGTGTAAATCTATTCGAATAGCCGCGTCCTCGGTCATGGGACACAGTTCGTACTAGGTCACAATATTTGGTCTGTGTCGAGTCTGGAGGAGCGAATTATATAATGTTATTGCTAAGACTGAACCAGAGAATGGTAAAGTTGGTCCGACTTGCAGTACAGATGCATGGACATCGGATGTTGTCAGGAATATGAGATGTTAGCCATGGGATGGCTAAGAGAGAAACGGTCATATCCCCGAAAGATTCGGAGTATGGATTAATTACTTGATATGATGTATCTTCGTCATACTACAGTTACTTTGATAGTTATCATGCTAGATAATCCTGTTATGATATAATATTGCTAGATAATCCTGCTAAGACTTGATAGTTAATATTGTTAAGATAATGAGTGCATGCTTGAATGCCATGGATTGCATTGCTTGGTGCATATGTTGGTTTGGTTTGCTTGCGAGTACATTCAAAAGTACTCGGCGGCCTTCAATGTGGCCAGGTTCACCTAAGGATTCGACGACCCCTAGCGAGGAGCCGGAGTGTTCGCAGGCTAGAAGAGTAACCCAGTCAGATCCCTGTGGATTGGAGCCGCACTAAGACCATGCTGCCTTAGATAGAGCTTTTCCGCTGCCATCACCCTTGTAAAAAATATCATGTAAGACTAATATATCCATTAATAGAAATGTTTGTGTTCATGATAGTTGTTGTAAAAGCGCATGCCAGAGTGATTTCCTGGGCTGGTATGTGTGGTGACCATCTGACTACAGTGGTATTCAGGCGGGGCGCCACACAATGACAAGTGAATAAACACTCATCGTGAGAATAACACACCTAGCATGGAAAATATTGGCCACCCCCTCCCGCTTCATGAGCGGTACGGGCACACAAAACGGAAAATTATTTTGAAAATTAGAGTTGGCACATGCAAATTTACTTGGAACGGCATTGAAATACCGCATATAGGTAGATATGGTGGACACATTAGGCACAACTTGGGTTTAAGGAGTTTGGATGCACAAGCAGTATTTCCGCTTAGTACAAATGAAGGCTAGCAAATAGATTGAGAAGCAACCAACCAAAAAATGAAAATAGTCATAAACATGCATTGAACATAACTAACACTGAATAATGCACCATAAGTAGGATATAACTTTGTTGCATAACTATTGACTTTACGTGCATGCATAGGGAATCACAAACCTTAACACCAATATTCTTACTAAACAACAATTACTCACTAGCACAACCCACATATCATCATCTTCATATCACAAAACTATTGCAAGGAATCAAGCTTATCATATTTAGTGATCTACAAGTTTTATGTAGGATTTTCTGACTAACCATGTGAATGACCAATTCCTGTTGACTCTCTAAATAGATATAAGTGAAGCAAGAGAGTTTAATTCTTTCTACAAAAGACTACACTCTAATAAATATAAGTGAAGCAAAAGAGCATTCAACAAATAACGGTTCTCTGTATGAAGAGAAACAGGCATCCAAACTTCAAATGATATAAGCGAAGCACATGAAGCATTCTATAAAGCCATACTCAAAAGATATAAGTGAAGTGCAAAGAGAATTCTATAAATCAACCAAGGACTATCTCGTACCAGCATGGTGCATAAAAGAAAAGCGAAAAATAAACACAAAAGACACTCCAAGAATTTACGCATATCATGTGAACAAAACAAAAGCCGAGACATACCGATAATTGTTGAATAAAGATGGGATGCCTTCCGGGGCATCCCCAAGCTTAGACGCTTGAGTCTCCTTGAATATTTACTTGGGGTGCCTTGGGCATCCCCAAGATTGAGCTCTTGCCTCTTCTCATTCTTCTCATATCAATACCTCCTCGATCTTTGAACACTTCATCCACACAAAACTTAACAAAACCTTCGTGAGACCCGTTAGTATAATAAAGCAAATCACTACTTTAAGTACTGTTGCAAACCCATTCATATTTTATTTTTACATTATACCTACTGTATTCTAACTTCTCTATGGCTTATACCTTCCGATACAATCCATAGTTTCATCAAAACAAGCAAAACAATGCATCAAAAACAGAATCTGACAAAAATAGAATAGTCTGTAGTAATCTGAACATTGACCATACTTATGTAACTCCAAAAATTCTGAAAACTTAGGAAAAAATAAACAATTTGCATATAAGTACTGTGTAAAAAATTCAGAATTTTTTCACGTTCCAGTAAAAAATGTAAATTCACACACTACAGCAAAAGTTTCTGTTTTTGCACCGCACACACCAAACAAGCAATTTAAACATCCTAACGGTAAATCTTGGCACATTATTTTTATAATACAATGGATTTGTACAAGGGGATAATTATTTTTGTTGAAAATTTTCTGTAATTCAAGATTCACAAAGTTTCCATGGGCATGAACAAATTTCAAGAAGCTCCCCCACTTCAACGGTGCTCGTCTTTCTTACTTTCACTTTTCCTTTTGAAAAAGTTTTAGGTTCCCCTCTATATTTTTTTGTTTTTAAACTTTATAAAAGCACTCAACAGAAATAAATGACTCTCTAAAACTTCCGGGTTGTCTCCCTGGCAGCGCTTTCTTTAAAACCATTAAGCTAGGCATAAAGTGCTCAAGTAATGGATCCACCCGGATCCCAAGGTATATCAAAGCCAATTTTAATTAACAATGATTTGTATTTTAGTAGTGAGCACAAAGCAACATATATCATGTAATGACGAAGTCTAACTCTCTTCCTATGCATCGGCATGTCATAAAAGAACAATTCATGCACATCAAGTAAAGGCCAATACATAGCATAAACAGTTTCTTGCAATTTTATCGCATTGGAAACATAGAGAGGTGGAGATGTAGTTCCTCTCTCATAATAATTGCAATTAGGAGCAGCAAGCACATGCATATTATATCCATCAAAATTATCATGTGCAATAGTAAAACGCAACCCATCAATATGATCCTTAATAAGAGCAAACTTCTCCGATATAGTGTAGTTGGGAGAATTCAAAAAGATAATAGGACTATCATGTGTGGGTGCAATAGCAACAATTTATTTTTTAACATAAGGAACTATAGCAAGTTCTTCTCCATGAGCATAATTCAAATTGGCATCATGGCCACAAGCATAGCAAGCATCAATTTCATCAAAAAGGAATATTTCAAACGAATCCAAGGGATCATAGCAATCATCATAGCATTCATCCTTCGGTAAGCACGAAGGGAAATTAAACAATGTATGGAATAAAGAGTTACTCTCATCAAAAGGTGGGCACGGGTGATCAATCCGCTCTTCCTCCTTTTGTTCTTCGCTCTCCTCGTCATCTTTTCCATCTAATGAGCTCACAATGTCATCAATTTCTTCTTCCATAGGAGCCTGCAAAATATTAGTCTCTTCTTGGACAGCGGAGACTTTCTCAATAAATTGATCAATATAGGCATTGTATTCATAATTCTCATAGCAATATTTAAGTATAGCAAAATTTTCAGATCGGTAAATAGCATCATCATAATTTTCATACTTTTCAAACAAAGATTCAATTTCATAAGCACCCTTAAAAGCAACAAATTCTTCTATTTGTTCCACATCATAGTAATCATATATACCATTAGCATAAGAAGCCAAGGTTTCATTATCATTAAATTCACATGAAAAGGGAAGGTGTGGAGCCTTCATCCTAGAGCAGCAAGTATAATCATATCTTAAGCATAAATTCCGATTATACAAATGCAAATAATGAATTTGATCCCATAAGTGTGACGCCCCGAGACCGATGCTCCAGATGTCTTCCATTTATTCGTCGTCGTTGCCATGTCATTCGCTTGCGTGTTGCACTTGGCCATGACATCATGTGCATTTCATTCGCATGTTTTTCAAAACTTGCATCCGTTCGTAGTTGTCGGCCTCTCCCCGTTCCTTCCGTTGTCCGTTTCGAGACCCGACACGCTCGCACGCGCCCGCGGCACCTCCGAAACATTATTTTATAAGTGGGATAAAAATGTTCTCGGAATGGGATGAAAGTTAGCGTGCGGTCTTGTTATGTTGTAGGTAGACCGCGTGCCAAATTTCGTCACATTCGGAGTCCGTTTGATAGCCCAACCGTTAAACTATAGCGGCACTATAGCCGGATAAATGTCGGACGTTTTCGGTATCCGAAAACTATTGCCGGGCCTCTCTCTCTTCTCTCTCCTGCAGCTCTTGGCCCCTCTGCACAGCCCACTAGGCCCAGGCTAAACCCCCTCCATTCCAGAGCCATCCGATTGCGATCGGAGGGTCCGAAAACGGACTAAATCCCCTCCATCTAGCCCTCCTGCCTATAAAAGGAAGCCTACCCCCTGCCTAATCTGGAAAACCCTAGCCTAGCCTCGAAATCCGCGCCGCCGCCAGCTCCCTCCACTCCCTAGCCGCCACCACGCCCCTGTATCCCACCTCCAGCCGCGGCCCGCCAAGCCCATCCGCGGCCCGCCCGAGCCCATCAGGGACCGAACGAGCCCGCGCGCCAGCCCGAGCGCCGTGCCGCCAGGGAGCTCGCCGCCTCCCTCCGCCTGCGTCGCCGCCTCCCGCGTCCCGCCGCCAGCGCGCCGCCGCCTTGCCTCCGCAGCCGAGCGCCGCCGCCTCGCGCCTACGCCACCCAGCCGTTGCCGCCGCCCGCGCGTCGCCGGACCTCGCCAGGTCTCCGCGCCGCCAAGAGATCGCCACCGCCCGGAGCTCGGGTCCGCCCGGATCTAGCCGCCTCGCCGCAGCCTCGACCGGATCCAGCCTCCTCCGTCGCACGACGCCCATCCCCGGCCTCCTCCGTCGCCGGCGCCGCCGTCTCGCCGTCGCCCTCGACCTCCTCCGCGCCGGGACGAGCCCGTCCCGGATCCGCCCCGCGCCATCCAACCAAACGCGCCCTCACCCCGCGCCGTCCCGATCCGCCTCGTCCCTGTATCCCCCCGTCCCGATTTCTGCGAGGTGATAATTTCAACAGCATATAGGCATTTTGTATTGGCTATATCTTTATGCATGTTTGTCCGATGGTGATGATTTATATATGAAAAATGTTCTACTCTTTGTGCTCTACATGATGGTAGTAATTGCATCCATGGTAGAACTCATCTACATGTCATAATCTCTGTTGCAAAAGTGCCTCATGATGTTAACTGCAGAAAACTGTTAATATTTGTCATTTTGTCATTTTTGTGTGAATTAATGCATGCACCATATGAGCAACTTGTCAACATGACTTTGGAGCATTTTCATGTCTTCTTGCTGCTAGTATTTATTTCATGCCATGATATGCCCTAATGTGAGTGCCATGAGCTTGTGAACATGCCTAGTAAATGTTGCTGTTCTGAGTAAAGTTGTCTGTGATAAAACTTGCCAACTTTGCTTGATGATTGCCACTAATCTATAGCTCATATGCATATGATTTCTTCATGTGATTTGGTCTATGCAATGTGTAATTCGATGCCATGCCTTTGGTTGCTATGTAAAGTTCCTGTAGCATGTCTCTTTCTTGCTCTCAAGTTGCCATCATGTTAACTCTGCTCACGTATATGCCCTGTTTAGCAGAACATTGCATTTTACATGGATCATATTGACTTAATCTTGATGCCTATGAACCTGAACCTTAAAGATGATTTGAAGTATGTTATCTCTACTTTAAGTGCATATCAAGTTTGTGCTCATCATGTGCCGGTAGCTTGCTGTTTTGGTGTTTGCAAAGAGCTATGTTGCTGTTTTTGGGCAGATTGTTAATAAAACTTGTGTTGCTCGTAATTGTTGAACCGTTGCTCCGTTTTAATCATAGCCTACATGAAACTTGCTTAGAATTGTGTGTAGTTTCATATTGTCATGTTGCATCCTTGATTTTAGTGTTTGTGGTTGATGTTTGCATGCATGTTGCATTATTGCCATGTTAAACTTGTTTAGCTCATATTTTCTAGACCGTAGCTCCGAATTAAATGATCTACATATGTAACTTGACTAGAATAACGTGTAGATCATTGTGATGCATGTTAACTTGCTGCTTAACAACTTTAACATTGTGTTTAATCCAGATCAGTACCAATTTCGAAATTTGCATATGGGGACCTTCCGGAATTGTTATTTGTGTTTTCGGCCTCATTTAAACTTGCCTAGTTGTATGGATTGCTTATGCTTCATCTCTTGCCATGTTTAACAACATTTAGTCTTGTCATGCATCATATTTGGTTGTGCATCATGCCATGTTTATGCTTGTGTGTTTACCATGTTGTTTGCTTCTTTCCGGTTGTGCTTCTTCTCGATAGTTCAGGTTTCGTTGCGATTGTGAGGATTCGTTCGACTACGTTGGTTCGTCTTCTTCATGGACTCGTTCTTCTTCCGAGCGGGATTTCAGGCAAGATGATCATGACCTTGGATATCTTTACTATCTTTGCTTGCTAGTTGTCTCGTTGCTATCGCTATGTCGCGCTTCCTACCACATATATGTCAGCCTCCCATATGCCATGATACAGCCTCTAACCACCCTTACCCAGCAAACCGTTGTTTGGCTATGTTACCGCTTTGCTCAGCCTCTTTCTTATAGCGTTGCTAGTTGCAGGTGCAGTTGCAGTTTGTTCCATGTTGGGACATGGATATCATGGGATATCACAATATATCTTATTTAATTAATGCATCTATATACTTGGTAATGGGTGGAAGGCTCGGCCTTTTGCCTAGTGTTTTGTTCCACTCATGCCGCCTTAGTTTCCGTAATGCTGGTGTTATGATCCATGTTTAGCGTTCCTAACATGCTCAGGGGAATGGGACCCTCTTGACAGTTCACTTTGAATAAAACTCTTCCAGCAAGGCCCAACATTGGTTTTACCATTTGCCTAATAACAACTAAAACTTGCATAGGGACTTTCCGGACCCCGAGGATTTTTTTTTAGTCAACAAACCGGGCCAGTGCTCCTCATGAGTGTTGGTCCACCTACCTAGCAGCCCGCGGCGCCCCCTTGGAAACTTGGGTATCAGCTAACCGTAGCCTTTGCATAGACGGTTGTGTCCTGAGAACAAGATACGCGGCTCCTATCGGGGTATCGACACACCGGGTGGTCTTGCTGGATTTGTTTTACCATTGTCGAAATGTCTTGTGCACTGGGATTCCGAGGATACTTTGGGCTATCTCGAGGTTGAGGTATTTCCACCGCAGCTTGTGTAGGCTTATCATGGGCCAGGTTGGAACACCCCTGCAGGGTTAAATCTTACGTGAAGCCATGCCCGCGGTTATGTGGCACTTGGATATTTATAACCTCCGGTTGTAGAGAACTTGACACTAAATCCTAATTAAAATACACCAACCGTGTGCGTAACCGTGACTGTCCCTTTTTGAGGAAGTTCGAGAAGGGAACACGGTGGGGTTATGTTTGACTCGTAAGTAGGTGTTCAGGATCACTTAGTGATCATTTGTAGTTTGCGACCGTTTTGCGTAGATGCTCTTCTTATTCTTGTACTCGTAAGTTAGCCACCATATAATGCTTAGTGCTTGCTGCAACCTCACCACTTTACCCCTTCCATACCCATTTAAGCTTTGATAGTCTTGCTACCCATGGTTATGGGATTGCTGAGTCCTCGTGGCTGACAGATTACTACAACAACAGTTGCAGGTACAGGTAATGCGATGATCTGACGTGAGAGCGATGCTTGTTTACTTTTGGAGTTCTTATTCTTCTGCTTCTTCTTCTTCGACGATCTGGGGATAGGTTCCTGGTCGGCATCCTGGGCTAGCAGGGTGGATGTCGTTCTTCTTTTCGTTTGATTTCATCCGTAGTCGGATGCTGCCCTTCTGTATGATGTTTGTTATGTATTGATGTATTCATGTGATGATTGTATGTATTTGTTTGTATCCCCATCTATTATGTATGTGGTACGATGTAATGGTATCCACCTTGCAAGCGTCTCCAATATGCGTTGCTACTCTTGGTGGGGCCTTCGAGTTCCTCGAGAATAGGATCGCATATTGGGTGTGACAAGTTGGTATCAGAGCCTCGACCGACCATAGGAGCCCCCTTGATTGATCGAACCGTTGGCGAGTATAGATTAAAAACTATTTTGAGTCCTAGTTATATATCGGAGAGTAGGAATTCTTTTTACTCCTTATCCCCTTCGTCGCTCTAGTGAGGAATTGTGACGTAGGTGTTTTGATTCTACTATCTCTTCTCACTCAATTTTTTTTAGGATCACGCGGGTATTTTGGAATCATTATGATATTGTTGTGACAGGAATTCTGTCTTGGTGCCTCCTGGCCGTATGGATTGGACCCGAGGAGTTGAGCTCCAAGGTGTTTTTGTCACATTCGCTATCGTTTCAGTTCCTGAATACCAGAGGACGCCGACATCGAAACGCTTCTATACTTTTTGTGGTGGCAAATAGTGCTGTGACTTTTCCCCAGTACTGGTGGAGATAGCGCGGATGATCCACTATGACTAGTATCGCTGTGCTTTCGAAGGTTTGAGGTAGACAGATTTGTGAAGTTTCTTGGTCGTGTGTGAAGGTTGCGGATTGGTTGCAGCTGATTAGGATATTATTGCTGTTGTGTGCTGAGTAGGTTCCCATATCCGCAACCTGATCTTATAACCAAGAAGTTTCGGGAGTTCTTAGGTGGGAATTCAAGTATTACCTAGAATATCTTTTCCAACAGACACATGATACGATATGGGGTCTATCATATGTTTGTTCCGGCTTATTCTTCAAGCCAATCCTTGTGTTGTTTTTGTTGTGGTATTCGAGTTGCTTCGAAGTCAAGTGTGGATTCTAAATCTTTCCTAAGCGGTGTTCCCGTATTTTGATGTGAAGGCCAATCCTTTTGATCATTGAGATTGTCATGACAATTCTTTTCACCCGGTGTGCTTCTCTTCGAGTTGATCCGATCCTTTCAACATTTGCAAGATCAATTCCCAGTTTTCTCAACGGAGTTCATTTCATCCATCCTAAGTTGTCTTTATTTTCCCCACCCTCCCACCCTTTTTCTTCGTGGAGTCAGAGATCTCAAATTAGTTATCCATTTTATTTATGAGAAATCTTTCCAGTCTTTTCCTTCAATGTTCTTAATCGGTGATTTCTCGTGAAGATGCTTAGGAGCTGCAAGTTCATCATTCTTCGTTCTCGGTGGATTCAATTCAAGCTCTCGTGGTTGATCATATCCTTTTCTTTTCCCATGTTGGAAATTCTTACCCAAGCCTCTCTTGTGTATTCACCTCTCTCTATTTCTTCTCCGGAGTGCCGAAGATATATCAGAAGATTCGCGTTTTCACTTTTAATCCGTTCAACCTATTTCAGGTTGTTACCTTATTCGAGCCATCTAATTCAACAGGTGCGATCTCTCTTTCCAGCAGTTGTTCCAACGGTGTTTCGTTTGAGTGGGCCCATAACCCACAGGTCTTTTCCCAGGATCTTACCTGACTCTTCTAATTTTCCCGGAGTTATTCTTAAATTCTTTCTAAGCTTGACATAAGAATGGATTCAATCAGTCATATCCCTCTCCAAGATCTCTTTCAAATTCTTTTCAAATTTGGCTCAACCTTTCTATTCGTCATTATTCCAGAGTATCTCATAAATTCTTCATGGTGGTTCTCGTCGTCATTCTCAGCATTGGAAGACCAAAGAAGAATTTCTTTCATCCGTTCTCTTGAAGATTTGTGGTTCTAGCTTCATGCCATCCTCACAATTGTTTTCGATTGTAAGAAATTCTTTTCATACCCACCCGAAGCATTTCATTAGTTCTTTCCATTTTTGATTCTCCGAAGGCCATCATTTCAGAAGAATTCTTCATTCTCAATGTTCATTGCTTGTTCTCAATTCTGTCGGTGCATCGTTCAAGTATTCTTTAGTCAGCTCGTGATCTCTTCGTTCTCTTGTATCTAAATTCCCTCAAGTATCTTCGTTCATTTTCTAATTCTTCCCCATGATTCGTCCTCTTTTCTTTGTTCGTTTTTAATTATTACGGTGGTTCGTTCAACATTCCTCTTTCGTTGTTATCAGAGCAATTCATTCGTTCTTTCCAAATCCTACCGGTGGTTCGTTGAAGACCTTCCCAAGTTTGCGCTATATTTCTCCTCAATCCTTTTCAAGAAGAATAAGTGGCATGCCAAATCCATTGCTTGTCATCAATTTAAGTTGAGGAAGGGTAAGCATGACATAATTCTTATTCTTGTTTCATCGAGGTGATTTAATTCCTTCTTCAGGAGTTCGTTCATGATATCAATTTCTCGGTTTCAAGTTGTTCATCTTTTCTTTCCGGAGTTCCAAGTTTTCTCGGTTATCCCGTCACGAAGCTCCATCTAAATCATTGCAAGGCTCGTATTATTATTTTGATCATCTTGTTATCCATCCGGAGTTCTTCGAGAGTTTCTTCATGGTGGTTCATTAAAGATTTAATTCATTCTCGAAGTGTTCTTCAAGATTCTTGTTGGAGCTCAAGTATTCTTCGTCTTGCATTTCAAAGTGCAAATTCTCTCTACCTTGCCTTTTGACGTGGTGTTATGTCATTCTTGACAATTTCCCTTCGTGGTTCATGATTCGCAAGTTGTCAGGAATGAGATATGTTAAACCCATCATTTTTCTCTTCGTTCAGGAGATCTTGTCAACCCATCAATATCTTTGTTGGAGTTATCTTGGTATAGATTTCACCTAAAGCCTTTCTGATGGATTGTTGCTATTGTGGTGATTATCAATGATCCAAGTTCCCTCTTAATTCATTTCGGTGAAAGAAGTTTTTCATCTCTATGTTGCTCTCAAGCAATCAATTCTTTCCGTAGAGGCAGAATTTCACCTCAAGTTTTGGAGATGTTTTCCATAAGCCCACGACAAGATTATTCTTTCCGTTGTTGATTTTCCAGCAACTCCGTTCAGTCCTTCTTTGCGAGGATGCTTTTCAAATTCAATTGTGGTGGAAGTTGTCATTTGCTTCTCCGTTCTTTTGTTTCCAACGATTTAGCTTCTACTCTATTGTTTCGGAGGCATTGTGGTGTTGCTCTCTTCGTCCATCATCTCATTTCGCAAGATCAAGCTCTTTTCCTTGCTTATTCATTTTACCGGAGTGTTATGTTCTCTTTTCAAGTTCTTTTCATCTTATCAAGTTTTCCTTCTCTTTTCTACCGGAGTGCTGCCCAAATTCTTTCGTTCTCATTCCTTGCCTATCTCGTTTCAACCCGAGTGGTTTCGAATTCTTGCTTGTTCCTCAAGCCATTCTTCAACTCGTTGCAACCTTCGAGGTTTGTTGGTTTCACTCGTTTGTCCAAGAAGCAACTTTTTTTCCCTCTTCCTCTTCCCCTTATGTTTCCTTCCTAAGATCTCGGGTCGAGATCTTCTGTTAGTGGAGGAGAGTTGTGACGCCCCGAGACCGATGCTCCAGATGTCTTCCATTTATTCGTCGTCGTTGCCATGTCATTCGCTTGCGTGTTGCACTTGGCCATGCCATCATGTGCATTTCATCCGCATGTTTTTCAAAACTTGCATCCGTTCATAGTTGCCGGCCTCTCCCCGTTCCTTCCGTTGTCCGTTTCGAGACCCGACACGCTCGCACGCGCCCGCGGCACCTCCGAAACATTATTTTATAAGTGGGATAAAAAAATTCTCGGAATGGGATGAAAGTTGGCTTGCGGTCTTGTTATGTTGTAGGTAGACCGCGTGCCAAATTTCGTCGCATTCGGAGTCCGTTTGATAGCCCAACCGTTAAACTATAGTGGCACTATAGCCGGATAAATGTCGGACGTTTTCGGTATCCGAAAACTGTTGCCGGGCCTCTCTCTCTTCTCTCTCCTGCAGCTCTTGGCCCCTCTGCACAGCCCACTAGGCCCAGCCTAAACCTCCTCCACTCCGGAGCCGTCCGATTGCGATCGGAGGGTCTGAAAACGGACTAAATCCCCTCCATCTAGCCCTCCTGCCTATAAAAGGAAGCCTACCCCCTGCCTAATCTGGAAAACCCTAGCCTCGCCTCGAAATCCGCGCCGCCGCCAGCTCCCTCCACTCCCCAGCCGCCACCACGCCCCTGTTTCCCACCTGCAGCCGCGGCCCGCCAAGCCCATCCGCGGCCCGCCCGAGCTCATCGGGGCCCGAACGAGCCCGCGCGCCAGCCCGAGCGCCCTGCCGCCAGAGAGCTCGCCGCCTCCCTCCGCCTGCGTCGCCGCCTCCCGCGTCCCGCCGCCAGCGCGCCGCCGCCTTGCCTCCATAGCCGAGCGCCTGCGCCACCCAGCCGTCGCCGCCGCCCGCGCGTCGTCGGACCTCGCCAGGTCTCCGCGCCGCCAGGAGATCGCCGCCGCCCGGAGCTCCTCGTCGCCGCCCTGCCTTCGCCGCTGCTCGGGTCCACCCGGATCCAGCCGCCTCGACCGGATCCGGCCTCCTCCGTCGCCCGACGCCCATCCCTGGCCTCCTCCATCGCCGGCGCCGCCGTCTCGCCGTCGCCCTCGGCCTCCTCCGCGTCGGGACGAGCCCGTCCCGGATCCGCCCCGCGCCATCCAACCAAACGCGCCCTCGCCCCACGCCGTCCCGATCCGCCTCGTCCCAGTATCCCCCCATCCCGATTTCTGCGAGGTGATAATTTCAACAGCATATAGGCATTTTGTATTGGCTATATCTTTGTGCATGTTTGTCCGATGGTGATGATTTATATATGAAAAATGTTCTAATCTTTGTGCTCTACATGATGGTAGTAATTGCATCCATGGTAGAACTCATCTACATGTCATAATCTCTGTTGCAAAAGTGCCTCATGATGTTAACTGCTGAAAACTGTTAATATTTGTCATTTTGTCATTTTTGTGTGAATTAATGCATGCACCATATGAGCAACTTGTCAACATGACTTTGGAGCATTTTCATGTCTTCTTGCTGCTAGTATTTATTTCATGCCATGATATGCCCTGATGTGAGTGCCATGAGCTTGTGAACATGCCTAGTAAATGTTGTTGTTCTGAGTAAAGTTGTCTGTGATAAAACTTGCCAACTTTGCTTGATGATTGCCACTAATCTATAGCTCATATGCATATGATTTCTTCATGTGATTTGGTCTATGCAATGTGTAATTCGATGCCATGCCTTTGGTTGCTATGTAAAGTTCCTGTAGCATGTCTCTTTCTTGCTCTCAAGTTGCCATCATGTTAACTCTGCTCACGTATATGCCCTGTTTAGCAGAACATTGCATTTTACATGGATCATATTGACTTAATCTTGATGCCTATGAACCTGAACCTTAAAGATGATTTGAAGTATGTTATCTCTACTTTAAGTGCATATCAAGTTTGTGCCCATCATGTGCCGGTAGCTTGCTGTTTTGGTGTTTGCAAAGAGCTATGTTGCTGTTTTTGGGCAGATTGTTAATAAAACTTGTGTTGCTCGTAATTGTTGAACCGTTGCTCCGTTCTAATCATAGCCTACATGAAACTTGCTTAGAATTGTGTGTAGTTTCATATTGTCATGTTGCATCCTTGATTTGAGTGTTTGTGGTTGATGTTTGCATGCATGTTGCATTATTGCCATGTTAAACTTGTTTAGCTCATATCTTCCAGACCGTAGCTCCGAATTAAATGATCTACATATGTAACTTGACTAGAATAACGTGTAGATCATCATGATGCATGTTAACTTGATGCTTAACAACTTTAACATTGTGTTTAATCCAGATCAGTACCAATTTCGAAATTTGCATATGGGGACCTTCCGGAATTGTTATTTGTGTTTTCGGCCTCATTTAAACTTGCTTAGTTGTATGGATTGCTTATGCTTCATCTCTTGCCATGTTTAACAACATTTAGTCTTGTCATGCATCATATTTGGTTGTGCATCATGCCATGTTTATGCTTGTGTGTTTACCATGTTGTTTGCTTCTTTCCGGTTGTGCTTCTTCTCGATAGTTCAGGTTTCGTTGCGATTGTGAGGATTCGTTCGACTACGTTGGTTCGTCTTCTTCATGGACTCGTTCTTCTTCCGAGCGGGATTTCAGGCAAGATGATCATGACCTTGGATATCTTTACTATCTTTGCTTGCTAGTTGTCTCGTTGCTATCGTTATGTCGCGCTTCCTACCACATATATGTCAGCCTCCCATATGCCATGATACAGCCTCTAACCACCCTTACCCAGCAAACCGTTGTTTGGCTATGTTACCGCTTTGCTCAGCCTCTTTCTTATAGCGTTGCTAGTTGCAGGTGCAGTTGCAGTTTGTTCCATGTTGGGACATGGATATCATGGGATATCACAATATCTCTTATTTAATTAATGCATCTATATACTTGGTAATGGGTGGAAGGCTCGGCCTTTTGCCTAGTGTTTTGTTCCACTCATGCCGCCTTAGTTTCCGTAATGCTGGTGTTATGATCCATGTTTAGCGTTCCTAACATGCTCAGGGGAATGGGACCCTCTTGACAGTTCGCTTTGAATAAAACTCTTCCAGCAAGGCCCAACATTGGTTTTACCATTTGCCTAATAACAACTAAAACTTGCATAGGGACTTTCCGGACCCCGAGGATTTTTTTTAGTCAACAAACCGGGCCAGTGCTCCTCATGAGTGTTGGTCCACCTACCTAGCAGCCCGCGGCGCCCCCTTGGAAACTTGGGTATCAGCTAACCGTAGCCTTTGCATAGACGGTTGTGTCCTGAGAACAAGATACGCGGCTCCTATCGGGGTATCGACACACCGGGTGGTCTTGCTAGATTTGTTTTACCATTGTCGAAATGTCTTGTGCACCGGGATTCCGAGGATACTTTGGGCTATCTCGAGGTTGAGGTATTTCCACCGCAGCTTGTGTAGGCTTATCATGGGCCAGGTTGGAACACCCCTGCAGGGTTAAATCTTACGCGAAGCCATGCCCGCGGTTATGTGGCACTTGGATATTTATAACCTCCGGTTGTAGAGAACTTGACACTAAATCCTAATTAAAATACACCAACCGTGTGCGTAACCGTGACTGTCTCTTTTTGAGGAAGTTCGAGAAGAGAACACGGTGGGGTTATGTTTGTCTCGTAAGTAGGTGTTCAGGATCACTTAGTGATCATTTGTAGTTTGCGGCCGTTTTGCGTAGATGCTCTTCTTATTCTTGTACTCGTAAGTTAGCCACCATATAATGCTTAGTGCTTGCTGCAACCTCACCACTTTACCCCTTCCATACCCATTTAAGCTTTGATAGTCTTGCTACCCATGGTTATGGGATTGCTGAGTCCTCGTGGCTCACAGATTACTACAACAACAGTTGCAGGTACAGGTAATGCGATGATCTGATGTGAGAGCGATGCTTGTTTACTTTTGGAGTTCTGCTTCTTCTTCTTCGACGGTCTGGGGATAGGTTCCTGGTCGGCATCCTGGGCTAGCAGGGTGGATGTCGTTCTTCTTTTCGTTTGATTTCATCCGTAGTCGGATGCTGCCCTTCTGTATGATGTTTGTTATGTATTGATGTATTCATGTGATGATTGTATGTATTTGTTTGTATCCCCATCTATTATGTATGTGGTACGATGTAATGGTATCCACCTTGCAAGCGTCTCCAATATGCGTTGCTACTCTTGGTGGGGCCTCCGAGTTCCTCGAGATTAGGATCGCATATTGGGCGTAACAATAAGAGTTTCCCTTTTTGAGACAAGCGATAATCTCTAAAGTATTCCCGTTGATCCAAAGTAACTCCCATTATCAAGTTGAATGGAGTTTTATCAGGATTATCAAAGTAGTATTTAATGTTTTCCACATAACGAGCATCGAGGGTTTTAGGAGGTTCCCCATCTCCATGAGTAGCAAGCACAACTAATTTTTTTGGTGTTTCGTGTTCCATATCCATAACTAAAGATATAAAACAACTTAGAACAGAAAATAAAATCTACTTAGTGATAAAGCAAACAAGCACACACGAGAATATCAACCCTACGCTATTGCTCCCCGGCAACGGCGCCAGAAAAAGGTCTTGATAACCCACAAGTATAGGGGATCAATTGTAGTTTTTCGATAAATAAGAGTGTCAAACCCAACGAGGAGCTAAAGGTAGAATTAATATTCCCTTCAAGTTCTATCAACCACCGATATAACTCTACGCACGCTTAACGTTCGCTTTACCTAGAACAAGTATAAAACTATTTTGTAGGTGATAGGATAGGTATGCAAGAATAAAACTAGAAGTACTTTGCGAGAATAAAACTACGAGTAATTTGCAAGATAATAAAAGTTAGTTGTTTAGTAGAAAGTTTTTGTAACACAAGAGAATGATTTGTCCCTAGGCAATCGATAACTAGACCGGTAATCATTGTTGCAATTTTATATGAGGGAGAGGCATGAGCTAACATACTTTACGTACTTGGATCATATGCACTTATGATTGGAACTCTAGCAAGCATCCGCAACTACCAAAGATCATTAAGGTAAGACCCAACCATAGCATTAAGTATCAAGTTCTCTTTACTCCCATACACAACAACCCCCTTACTCGGGTGTAAGCTTCTGTCACTCTAGCTGCCCACTATAAGAGAATTATGAACGTATTGCAAACCCTACAGCAGGAATCCCTCACGCTTGTGCGACACGGAGGGCACCATAGGACAGCACCAAAATAAAACATACAACTCAAACCAATCATGATCATCAATCAACCCATAGGACAAAAAGAATCTACTCAAACATCATAGGATGGCCACAAATCATTGGATAATAATATGTAGCATTAAGCACCATGTTTAAGTAGAGATTACAGCGGGGAGAAGAGGTGTTACACCGCTGCATAGAGGGGGAGAGAGTTGGTGTTGACGGCGGCGAAGTTGTTGGTGTAGATCGTCGTCACGATGATTGCCCCGGCGGCGTTCTAGCGCCACCGGGGGAGAGGGGGAGAGAGCCCCCCTCCTTCTTCTTCTTCCTTGGCCTCCCCCCTAGATGGGAGGAGAGTTCCCCTTCTGGTCCATGGCTGCCATGGCAGCGGAGGGGCAGGAGCCCCTCCGAGATTGGATCTCTCTCTCTCTGTTCTCTTCTGTTTCGTGTTCCTGTTTTCTGGCCTTTCACCGTTTCTTAAATTCCCGGAGATCCGTAACTCCGATTGGGCTGAAATTTTAACACGATTTTTTTCGGATATTAGCTTCCTTGCGGCCGAAGAAGGGCACCAACCGACCTACGAGGGCCTCACGAGGCACCACGATGCGTCGGGCCCCCCTGGCGCACCCTGGTGCCTCGTGGGGCCCACGAGCACCACCTTGCGTTGATTCCACCTCCCAAAAATCACATATATTCCAAAATAATTCTCCGTGAAATTTTATTGCATTTGGACTTCGTTTGATATGGATATTCTGCGAAACAAAAAACATGCAACAAACAGGAACTGGCACTGGGCACTGGATCAATATGTTAGTCCCAAAGAACAATATAAAATGTTGCCAAAAGTATGTGGAAATTATAGGATATTGGCATGAAACAATCAAAAATTATAGATACGACAGAGACGTATCAGTCACTAAGGCCACAAGCTTCCAGCGCTTCCCGAAAATTATCCATCATTATTTGTGGCCGCTTCACCCCTCCAACCTTTTCATCGTCCGACAGAATTTCATTAAAATCTCCTAAGCATAACCACGGCCTTCCATCCTGGTGTTGCTGCCCCAAGATTTTCAGAGTACGCCATGTATCTTTGTTCCGCTCTGTGATTGACTCTCCATACACACCCGTCACCCTCCACACCCTACCATCCTCCTCTTTCACGTCCACATCTATATGTCTCCTGCCATATGATCTCAATGCTACATCAATCCCCCTCCTCCACAACAAAGCCACACCCCTACTTCTTCCCTCCGGATTCCAAGCCGTCATGTGAACCAGGCCAAGCATCCACCTGAATCTCTCAAGTTCTTTCACCGTCAGCTTAGTCTCCGCCAGAAACACTATGTCGGGCTCCTCCACCCTCCCCAAGTCGAGGAGGCTGCGAACTGCCGGGGCATTCCCGAGCCCCCGGCAGTTCCAACCAATCAGTTTCATTGCTCCCGGCGGGGCTGCTCTAGCAGCCCGGCCGATATGCTAGTGTTGTCGTCAATCTCCCCTGTAGCTTCCACTGGCTCACCCTTCTGATCTCCATCCATTCTGCCCTTCTTGTTGTCCCTCACCTTCTCTTCCTCCAACGTACTCCTATTCTGCCCTAACACCCGGTCCCTCTCCTTCTCCTTTTCATTCTATCTCTCCCTTCCTTCCCTGCCAAGCTTCTTGTAACGTTTGCCATCCACATTCTTCCCTCGCCCTCCCATAGATCCCTTTCTATCAGCCTCTTTCCCCACCTCTCCATACCTTTCTCCCCCATGCAAACCCTTGTGACTCTTCGGATCCACCATCATATCATTATCCTGCTTGCCATTCTTGCCCCCCTGAACATCCCTAACAGCTGGCACCACATAAACCTCCTTGTTTTTGCCTTCACTCCCTCCTCCGTCTTCCAACAGTAGCTTTCTGGGGATGCCCGTCCTTTCACGAGTGTAACCAGCTTTAGGTGGGCTGGTCACTTCCTCCCCTCCATCCGCCTTTCCATCTGTATGGCTGCTGGATCGGGAATCACTCTTCCGCCATGAGAAACTGTCACTACCACTCCCGGACCTTTGATTTGATCTACTGTAACCGAGGGTTCTGCTTCCTCCACCCCCACGCCCTGAGCTGCGCCAAAAACCCTCATCTGATCCAGCCCTCCTCTGCCCCATATCTGCTTTCAGCCATCGGCCAAACTACGGTGCTTCCCCTTTCTTCAATTTTATCATGCAATCCTTCTCCCCATGCCCGATCATACCACAGGTGTAGCAAATATCGGGAAGATACTCATATTCAAAGCGGCACCAGCCTCCTTCCTCTTCCTCCTTTCCACTCCCAGATCCTCTCCCCTTCCTCATCTCAGTCCCAAGCCCCTTCTCTACCTCCTCATCATCCAACGTGAAACCTCTCATGAGCGGCTTATTGATGAGCATTCTTTTCTTGATTCTCAGGTACTTCCCAATTGCGTTTCTAGCAGCTCCTGTATCCGCTTCCACAAACTGGCCTATGATGTTCCCGATCTCCTCAGCTGATTCAGCATTCATCATGCCTAGCGGTAGGTTAAAGACCCGGACCCAAATCGGTATGTTATTGAATTCATAGTCTTCCATTCTTTTGCTTGGGATGTAGTCCTCAACCACGACCAATTCTTTGTCAAACATCCAAGGTCCGCTATCTATCGCCTTCCTCTTCCCTGATTCCTAGAAGAACATGAAGAGAAACATATTCTCCCCCACCTCCTTGCAGTCAATCCCCTTGATCGGGCACCACGCTTTACCTAGAGACAGTTTCACCGCATCTGGATGTGCAAGCTTCTCCGAGATCACCTTCCCCACCACCTGCGCCTCAATGATCTTACCCTTCTCCTTGGCTGAGATCTTGATTCTGACTCCCTTCCTCTCCTCCTCCGACAGCTTCAGGCTCTTCATCAATCCTGCAACACCTTCCATCGCTTCTACCCTACACTCCACCCCCGCCTCCACCTAGGGTTAGGGTGTTTTACGACCGCGCACCCCCAGGAAATGCACAGAAGGCTTTTGGTGGAAAGGACAAGGACGGCTGTGTTGAGAGATCACCAGGGCGAGGGCAAACTTCCAGATCGGAGACCAAGAGCTCTGGAAGCAGGAAACCCTAGACCCGGGACGCGATCGCCTCCGCAATCGCCGGACAAAGAATGCTAACCGTCACCTATTGGGACAGACCCCGACTTGATGATCGACCTCGCCAGTTGCCCCCGCCAGCTTTGGTCACTCGTTTGATTTGGAAGGTCGCTGTCTTCTAAAAAAAAGGTAGGTCATGGTTGATCATTTGACTTTAGAAAAAAGAAACTAAAAAATACGCAAAAAATTGTAAAAAAAATCATGAATTCAAAAATGTGCATGGATTTTGAAAAAAGTTCAGAAACTTACAAAAGTTGAAAATTTTGAAAAAAAATTCATCAATCTTGAAAAAAGTTCATTGATTTTGAAAAAAGTTCATCGAAAAATTAAAAAAGTTTAACAAAAAATGAAAAGGTTCATCGATTTTTAAAAAAAGTTCATCGATTATTTTAAAAAAGTTCATCAATTTGAAAATCAAGTTCATAAAAAAAGTTCATTGATTTGAAAAATAAGTTCACAAAATAGAATTCTTTTCATCGAATAAGGAAGAAGGAAAAAAAGAAAATGAAAAAAGGAAAAAAGGGAAAAGGAAAGAAGAAAGAAGACAGAATAAAATACTAAAAAAGCTACATCTTATCAGGTCGGGCTTAGTGGTACAAAACAGAAGGAGAGTTGGGTCGGCCCAACGTGGAGGAACATCAGGCGCCCGTTTGCAAACAGGCGTTGAGGCACCAAATAGGATCCACCGCGGGGCATTGCTTCTCAACCCACAGCGCGAATCAAAAAATGCAGGCCGAGCTCGTCTACAAAGCTCGGTATTAAAATACCATTTTATTCCCCTAAAAAATACCATTTACATGGCGCAAAAAATGCTTTATTTAATACACATACACATGTATATAACGCACGTGGAAAAATTTACAACATTATACTTTCACACGTGACACACAAAAAAAAGACAAATATGTATTTCTGAATAGGCTGGTTTTTGTTGCTGTTGGGACAGATATTTTTTCCTGTGCGTTCTACAAATCAGACTATTTTAAAACAAAATTTTACACATTCTTATTGAACACATATAAGTTTCCACGAAAATGTTTTCAATTTTTTGAAAAAACTTTTAAATATGTTTTCTGAATAAATAAATAAATACCGAGCTCCATGGAGCTTGGTCTCCATACGTCCGCACTCGAAGTCCATAGCTGCTTAGCTAGAATGGAAACATCACTAGCAGTGGGGCGTTATATTTGGTTGGGCGATCCTCCGGATCAGCTCGTTCTCTTCTAGCTCTAAGCATATCAAACATTTTCCTATTGTAATCAATAGAGACTTGGATGGCTTTTAAAGATTCAGGCATTTCATCTTTATTAGATGGCAAAATTTTAATTTTAAAAATATTCACATCATGCACAAGTCTATCCATGTTTCTAGACATATCATCAACTTTACTCATTTTTTCTTTAATCATAGCATTGAAAACCTTTTGAGAACTAATAAATTCTTTAATGGTCTTGTCAAGTTCAGTAGTCATCCTATCATTATTATTATTATTATTATTATTATAAAAATTACCATAATTATTAGAGGGATTACCGGGATACAATCTAGGATTATTGAAATTCCCTCTATAAGCATTGTTGTTGAAATTGTTCCTTGAGATAAAATTCACATCAATAGCATCATTATTTTGTTCAATCAAAGTAGACAAAGGAACATCATTTGAATCAATGGAAGCACTCTTAGAGCATCTCCAGCCGCACCCCCAACAGGCCCCCCAAGGCGCCTTTTTTTCCGCCGGCGCAAAAAAATTCGCCCAGTCGCGCCCCCAGGACTCTGAATTCCGCCGGTTCGGGCCATTTTTTCACCCGGCGATCCCAGGCCGAACCCAGCGCACTGGGGGGCACTTGGGGGCTCCGGCGGAAGGAAAAGTGGCTCGTGGACCACCACTGTCAGGCGAGAAACGCCTTTTCCCCGCCCAGATTCGACCCACGCGCGGCAGAACGCCACTTCCCCTTTCGCCGCCATGCCGATACCGGTGCCACCCCTCTGCCCACAGCCACTGCTCCGCCGCTAGAAAGGCCATTCCCCCGCCGGAAAGAGAGGGTTTCGCTGCAACAACCTCCATCCTGCTCCTGGCCGAGCTTTCCAGGACTCCGACCACACAGGCGAGGATACCGGCGGCTACCCGCCCACCACGCCCGCGAGGTGTTCGGCGATTTGCCTGTTCAGCGATGGACTCCGACGACGAGGAGGCATTCGCGGCTCTGATGGAGGAGGAAGCCGAGGCCGACACCGATGACAAAGAGCACCTCATGATCCTCGTCGCTCTGGCCGGCCTGTTCGCGAAGAATGCAAAGCCGCGGCGAGGTGGCTCGGCGCCGGGCCGCCGCAAGAGCAAGCAGAGGCATCGAATGGAGGGCTATTGCTTGCTCTACGCCGACTACTTCGCCGACGCTCCACTACACGTCAAGAAAGTATTTCGGCGCCGTTATCGGATGAGCCGGAAGCTCTTCCTCAAGATTGTGAATGCCATCCGGGAGTTCGACAGCTATTTCATTTGCAAGAAGGATTGCACCGGCACAATTGGATTCTCCTCACTCCAGAAGTGCATGGTGGCTATGAGGATGCTTGCATACGGAGCTCCCGGTGATATACAGGAAGACTATGGACGCATGGCCGAGTCCACCACCATTGAGTGTTTGTACAAGTTCTGCAGGGCAGTGGTGGAAGTGTTTGGACCACAATACTTGCGATCACCCAATGCTGAAGACACTGCTCGGATCCTAGCACAGAATGAAGCAAGAGGATTTCCTGGGATGCTTGGAAGCATCGACTGCATGCACTGAGCATGGAAAAACTGTCCATTTGCTTGGCAGGGGATGTACAAAGGCGCGAAAGGAGGTTGCAGTGTGGTACTTGAGGCAGTGGCTACACAGGACCTCTGGATTTGGCACTCCTTCTTTGGTATGCCAGGAACTCACAATGACATCAACGTCCTGCAGTGCTCGAATGTCTTTGCCAAGCTAGTTGAAGGTCATGCTCCTCCGGTGAACTTCGAGGTCAATGGGCGCCACTACAACAAGGGATACTACCTAGCAGATGGCATCTATCCAAGATGGTCAACATTTGTGAAGACTATCTCAAACCATGTGCCAGGAGGCAAGAACTCCTACTTTGCTAAGTGTCAGGAGGCTTACAGGAAGGATGTCGAACGGGCATTTGGTGTGCTCCAATCTTGATTTGCTGTTGTCCGGTACTCGGCTCTGACCTGGTCGAAATCTCAGATGTGGGAGGTGATGAATTGCTGTGTCATCTTGCACAACATGATCATTGAGAGCGAGCAGGACGAGCCAGTGTTTGACATTGAACCATATTTCAGGCAGGGTCCTCTTGCAGCTGTTGATCACCAGGTACCGGCTGCCTTCCTCAATATGCGTCAGGAGATCCGAGACCCACAGGTGCATCAAGAACTGCAGCACGATCTGGTGGAGCACCTATGGAGGCTCAAGGGCAACGCCTAGTTCGATGTGTTTTAATTTGTGTTCGAAATATGAGCTTGCTTCGTTGAACTATTTGATTTGTAATGATTTCTGTGATGAACTATGTGATAAAAATTATTTTTTGTTGAATTTGTGCCGGAGTGTTATTACGAATTTGTGCCGAATCTGAGTTGGAACTCGGCGGCTGGGGGGCAAACTTGGGGGCGGCTGGGAACCGGAGCCCCCCCCCCCCCACGCCAAAAATAGCGCCGGCAAGCCCCCAAGAGGCGCTATTTTCTGCCTAAAACGACCTTGGGGGCGAACGGCTGAAGATGCTCTTAGTAGTAAGCATGGACATAATAGCGTCAACCTTTTCATTTAAAGAGGAAATCTCTTCAACAGAGTTTATCTTCTTACCAGTTGGAGCGCCCTCAGTGTGCCATTGGGAATAATCTGCCGTCATATTATCTAGAAGCTTTGTGGCTTCTCCAAGTGTAATATGTTGGGGAACGTTGCATGGAAAACAAAAAAAATTCTACGCACACGCAAGATCTATCCATGGAGATGCATAGCTATGAGAGGGGGAGTGTGTCTACGTACCCTCGTAGACCGTAAGCGGAAGCGTTAGAACAATGCGGTTGATGTCGTCGAACAACTTCACGATCCAACCGACCGAGCACCGAACGTACGGCACCTCCGTGTTCAGCACACGTTCAACTACCCGGGTTGAGAGATATGAAGTCTCCAACAAGTTCTTTAGCTGTAAGATGGAGGAGAACAGTTCTGTCAGTGAACACATACTCAGAATGTCTGGGTACCACAACCACTTGACTCAGCTGGGAATTGATCTTCCGGTTGAGAGTTTTATTGACAGAGTTCTTCAGTCACTGGCACCAAGCTATAAAGGCTTCGTGATGAACTATAATATGCAAGGGATGGAGAAGACAATTCACAACGGGATGCAACGTTCACCAACAGTGGCATCATGAGCCAGGTCTACTGTTGGGGAACGTTGCATGGAAAACAAAAAATTTCTACACACACGCAAGATCTGTCCATGGAGATGCATAGCTACGAGAGGGGGAGTGTGTCTACGTACCCTCGTAGACCGTAAGCGGAAGCGTTAGAACAACGCGGTTGATGTCGTCGAACAACTTCACGATCCAACCGACCGAGCACCGAACGTACGGCACCTCCGCGTTCAGCACACGTTCAGCTCGGTGACGTCCTCGACTTCTTGATCCAGCAAGACGGCGAGGTAGTGGATGAGTTCCGGCAGCACGACGGCGTGGTGACGGTGATGGTGATGCTATCTCCGCAGGGCTTCGCCCAAGCACTGCGAAAATATGACCGAGGGACGGAACTATGGAGGGGGGCGCCGCACACGGCTAAGACAATGTTGTGTTCTCCTTTGGGGCGCCCCCTCTCCTCTATTTATATATGTGTAGGGGCTTGGAGTAGAAGGAATAGTGCCACGTGAACAGTAACCGTGAATAGTACACACGTGGATTTGGACTCCAAAGTCCAATCCTATTCCTACTAGGACTCTCCCTTTTTCCTTCCCTAGCTGCGTGGGCTTTTGAGGACTTGGTGCGCCTGGCCCAATAAGGCCAGGGCGCTTCCCCTTAGCCCATGCCAGCCCTTGGGATGTGGTGGACCCACTTGTGGACTTCCGGACGCCTCCGGAATCGTCCGGAACCTTCTGGAAGCTTCCCGGTACAATACCGAAAAAACTGCACCTTTTTCCGGAACCCAAAATATGACTTCCCATATATAAATATTTACCTCTCGACCATTCCGAGACTCCTCGTGACGTCCGGGATCTCATCCGGGACTCCGAACAATATTCGGTTACAATTCACATAACTCATATAACACTATATCGTCAACGAACGTTAAGCGTGCGGACCCTACGGGTTCGGGAATGATGTAGACATGACTGAGACGCCTCTCCGGTCAATAACCAATAGCGGAACCTGGATGCTCATATTGGTTCCTACATATTCCACGAAGATCTTATCGGTCGAACCGCAATGACAACATACGTAATTCCCTTTGTCCGTCGGTATGTTACTTGCCCGAGATTCGATCGTCGGTATCTCCATACCTAGTTCAATCTCATTACCGGCAAGTCTCTTTACTCGTTCCGTAATACATCATCCCGTAACTAACTCCTTAGTCACTTTGCTTGCAAGCTTCTTATGATGTGCATTACCGAGAGGGCCCAGAGATACCTCTCCGAAACACGTAGTGACAAATCCCAGTCTTGATCCATGCCAACTCAACAGAAACCTTCGGAGATACCTGTAGAGCATCTTTATGATCACCCAGTTACGTTGTGACGTTTGATAGCACACAAGGTATTCCTCCGGTATCCGGGAGTTGCATGATCTCATGGTCGGAGGAACATGTATTTGACATTCAAGAAAGCAGTAGCAATAAACAGAACGATCATATGCTAAGCTAACAGATGGGTCTTGTCCATCACATCATTCTCCTAATGATGTGATCCCGTTATCAAATGACAACTCATGTCTATGGTTAGGAAACCTTAACCATCTTTGATCAACGAGCTAGTCTAGTAGAGGCTCACTAGGGACACGGTATTTGTTTATGTATTCACACATGTATTTAAGTTTCCGGTCAATACAATTCTAGCATGAATAATAAACCTTTATCATGAACAAGGAAATATAAAATAATAACAACTTTATTATTGCCTCTAGGGCATATTTCCATCAGTCTCCCACTTGCACTAGAGTCAATAATCTAGTTCACATTGCCATGTGATTAACACCCACGAGTTCACTAGAGTCAATAATCTAGTTCACATCACCATGTGATTAACACTCAAAGAGTTCTAAGGTGTGATCATGTTTTGCTTGTGAGATAGAATTTTAGTCAATGGGTCTGCAATATTCAGACCCATGTGTGCTTTGCAAATCCTTATGTCATGATGTAGATGCTGCTATCACGCTTTACTTGGAGCTATCCCAAATGACTACTCCATTATACATATCCGGTTTGCTACTCAGAGATATCCAGATTGGTGTCAAAGCTTGCATCGACATAACCCTTTACGATGAGCTCTTTATCACCTCCATAATCGAGAAACATTTCCTTAGTCCTTTAGTTACTAAGGATAATTTTGACCACTGTCCAGTGATCCACTCCTGGATCACTCTTGTACCCCCTTTGCCAGACATGTGGCAAGGCACACATTAGGTGTGGTACACAGCATGGCATACATTATAGAACCTATGGCTGAGGCATAGGGAATGACTTTCATTCTCTCTCTATCTTCTGCCGTGGTCGAGCTTTGAGTCTTACTCAACTTTACACCTTACAATACAGGCAAGAACTCCTTCTTTGACTGATCCATTTTGAACTCCTTCAAAATCTTGTCAAGGTATGTACTCATTGAAAGTCTTATCAAGCGTCTTGATCTATCTCTATAGATCTTGATGCCCAATATATAAGCAGCTTCACCGAGGTCTTTCATTCAAGTATCCTTTTATGCCATCCACAAATTCTATATCATTTCCAATCAACAATATGTCATCCAAATATAATATTAGAAATGCTACAGAGCTCCCACTCACTTTCTTGTAAATACAGGCTTCACCGTAAGTCTGTACAAAACCATATGCTTTGATCACCTCATCAAAGCGTATATTCCAACTCCGAGATGCTTGCACCAGTCCATAGATGGATCGTTGGAGCTTGCACACTTTGTTAGCACCCTTAGGATCGACAAAACCTTCTGGTTGCGTCATATACAACTCTTCTTTAAGAAAACCATTAAGGAATGCAGTTTTGACATCCATTTGCCAGATCATAAAATGCGGCAATTGCTAACATGATTCGGACAGACTTAAGCATCGCTACGGGTGAGAAAGTCTCATCGTAGTCAACCCCTTGAACTTGTCGAAAACCTTTCACGACAAGTCGAGCTTTGTAGACAGTGATATTACCATCAGCATTTGTCTTCCTCTTAAAAATCCATTTATTCTCAATGGCTTGCCGATCATCGGGCAAGTCCACCAAAGTCCATACTTTGTTCTCATACATGGATCCTATCTCAGATTTCATGGCCTCAAGCCATTTGTCGGAATCTGGGCTCATCATAGCTTCTTCCTAGTTCGTAGGTTCGCCGTTGTCTAACAACATGACTTCCAGAACAGGATTACCGTACCACTCTGGTGCGGAACGTACTCTGGTCGACCTACGAGGTTCAGTAGTAACTTGATCTGAAGTTTCATGATCTTCCCCATTATCTTCCTCTCTTATTGGTGTAGGCATCACGGGAACGGTTTTCTCTGATGAGCTACTTTCCAATTCGAGAGAAGGTACAATTACCTCATCAAGTTCTACTTTCCTCCCACTCACTTCTTTCGAGAGAAACTCCTTCTCTAGAAAGGACCCATTCTTGGCAACAAAGACCTTGCCTTCGGATCTGTGGTAGAAGGTGTACCCAATTGTTTCTTTAGGGTATCCTATGAAGACGCACTTCTCCGCTTTGGGTTCGAGCTTATCAGGTTGAAGCTTTTTCACATAAGCATCGCATCTCCAAACTTTAAAAAACGACAGCTTAGGTTTCTTGCCAAACCACAGTTCATACGGTGTCATCTCAACGGATTTAGACGGTGCCCTATTTAACGTGAATGCAGCTGTCTCTAATGCATAACCCCAAAACGATAGTGGCAAATCGGTAAGAGACATCATAGAACGCACCATATCCAATAAAGTACGGTTACGACGTTCAGACACAAAATTACGCTGTGGTGTTCCAGGTGGCGTGAGTTGTGAAACAATTCCACATTTTCTTAAATGAAGGCCAAACTCGTAACTCAAATATTCGCCTCCGCGATCGGATCGTAGAAACTTTATGTTCTTGTTACGATGATTCTCTACTTCACTCTGAAATTCTTTGAACTTTTCAAATGTTTCAGACTTGTGTTTCATCAAGTAGATATACCCATACCTACTCAAATCATCTGTGAAGGTTAGAAAATAACGATACCCACCGCGTGCTTCAACATTCATCGGACCGCATACATCGGTATGTATTATTTCCAACAAATCAGTAGCTCGCTCCATTGTTCCGGAGAACGGAGTTTTAGTCATCTTGCCCATGAGGCATGGTTCGCAAGTATCAAATGATTCATAATCAAGAGATTCTAAAAGTCCATCAGCATGGAGTTTCTTCATGCGCTTTACACCAATATGACCTAAACGGCAGTGCCACAAGTATGTTGCACTATCATTATCAACTTTGCATCTTTTGGCATCAATATTATGAATATGTGTATCACTACGATCGAGATTCAACAAGAATAAACCATTCACAAGGGTGTATGATCACGAGGGATATTATTCATATAAACATAATAACCATTATTCTCTGACTTAAATGAATAACCGTCTTGCAATAAACAATATCCAGATATAATGTTTTATGCTCAACGTAAGCACCAAATAACCATTATTTAGGTTTAATACTAATCCCGAAGGTATTACGAGCGTGTCGATATTGATCATATCAATCTTGGAGACACTTCCAATACATATCGTCACCTCGCCCTCAGCTAGTCTCCGTTACTCTACAGCTCCTGCTTCAAGTTACTAATATTAGCAACTGAATCGGTATCAAATACCCAGACGCTGCTATGAGCACTAGTGAGGTACATATCAATAACATGTATATCAAATATACCTTTGTTCACTTTGCCATCCATCTTATCCGCCAAATACTTGGGGCAGTTCCGCTTCCAGTGACCAGTTCCTTTGCAGTAGAAGCACTCAGTTTCAGGCTTGGGTCCAACTTTGGGTTTCTTCGTGGGAGCGGCAGCTTGCTTGCCATTCTTCTTGAAGTTCCCCTTCTTTCCCTTGCCCTTTTTATTGAAACTAGTGGTCTTGTTAACCATCAACACTTGATGCTCCTTCTTGATTTCTACCTCCGCCGATTTCAGCATCGCGAAGAGCTCGAGAATTGTCTTCTCCATCCCTTGCATATTATAGTTCATCACGAAGCCTTTATAGCTTGGTGGCAGTGACTGAAGAACTTTGTCAATAACACTCTCAACTGGAAGATCAATTCCCAGCCGAGTCAAGTGGTTGTGGTATCCAGACATTCTGAGTATGTGTTCACTGACAGAACTATTCTCCTCCATCTTACAGCTGAAGAACTTGTTGGAGACTTCATATCTCTCAACCCGGGCATTAGCTTGAAATATCAATTTTAGCTCCTGGAACATCTCATATGCTCCATGGTGTTCAAAACGCTTTTGTAGTCCCAGTTCTAAGCCGTAGAGCATGGCACACTGAACTATCGAGCAGTCATCAGATCGAGCCTGCCAAGCGTTCACAACGTCTGCAGCAGCTCCTGCAGCAGGTCCATCACCTAGCGGTGCATCAAGGACATAATCCTTCTATGCAGCAATGAGGATAATCCTCAAGTTACGGACCCAGTCCGTGTAATTGCTACCATCATCTTTCAACTAAGCTTTCTCTAGGAACGTATCAAAAACAGGGGAGCTACAACGCGAGCTATTGATCTACAACATAATTTGCAAAGACTATCAGGACTAAGTTCATGATAAATTAAGTTCAATTAATCAAATTACTAATGAACTCCCACTTAAATTAACATCCCTCAACTTAACTAAGTGATACATGATCCAAATCAACTAGCCCATGTCCGATCATCACGTGAGATGGGATAGTCATCAATGGTGAACATCTCCATGTTGATCATATCTACTATATGACTCATGTTCGACCTTTCGGTCTCCAGTGTTCCGAGACCATGTATGTACATGCTAGGCTCGTCAAGTTTAACCCAAGTATTCTGCTTGTGTAAAACTGGCTTACACCCGTTGTATGTGAACGTAGAATCTATCACACCCGATCATCACGAGGTGCTTCGAAACGACGAACTTTAGCAACGGTGCATACTCGGGGAGAACACTTTTATCTTGAAATTTAGTGAAGGGATCATCTTATAATGCTACCGTCGTTCTAAGCAAAATAAGATGCATAAAGGATAAACATCACATGCAATCAAAATATGTGACATGATATGGCCATCATCATCTTGTGCTTTTGATCTCCATCTCCAAAGCATCGTCATGATCTCCATCGTCACCGGCTCGACACCTTGATCTCCATCGTTGCGTCGTGGTCATCTCGCCAACTATTGCTTCTACAACTATTGCTAACGCATAGCGATAAAGTAAAGCAATTACATGGCGCTTGCATTTCATACAATAAAGAGACAACCATAAGGCTCCTGCCGGTTGCCGATAAATTACAAAACATGATCATCTCATACAATAACGTATATCACATCATGTCTTGACCATATCACATCACAGCATACCCTGCAAAAACAAGTTAGACGTCCTCTACTTTGTTGTTGCAAGTTTTACGTGGCTGCTACGGGCTTCTAGCAAGAACCGTTCTTACCTACGGCACAAAACCACAACGGTGATTTATCAAGTTTGCTGTTTTAACCTTCAACAAGGACCGGACGCAGTCAAATTTGATTCAACTAAAGTAGGAGAAACAGACACCCGCCAGCCACCTTTATGCAAAACAAGTTGCATGTCTGTCGGTGGAACCGGTCTCATGTACATGGACATGTAAGGTTGGTCCGGGCCGCTTCATCTTACAATACCGCCGAATCAAAATAAGACATTGGTGGTAAGCAGTATGACGATCACCGCCCACAACTCTTTGTGTTCTACTCGTGCATATCATCTACGCATAGACCTGGCTCATGATGCCACTATTGGTGAACGTTGCATCCCATTGTGAAAACAAAATTTGACTGCGAAAATATACCACTGTTGGGGAACGTTGCATGGAAAACAAAAAATTTCTACGCACACGCAAGATCTATCCATGGAGATGCATAGCTACGAGAGGGGGAGTGTGTCTACGTACCCTCGTAGACCGTAAGCGGAAGCGTTAGAACAACGCGGTTGATGTCGTCGAACAACTTCACGATCCAACCGACCGAGCACCGAACGTACGGCACCTCCGCGTTCAGCACACGTTCAGCTCGGTGACGTCCTCGACTTCTTGATCCAGCAAGACGGCGAGGTAGTGGATGAGTTCCGGCAGCACGACGGCGTGGTGACGGTGATGGTGATGCTATCTCCGCAGGGCTTCGCCCAAGCACTGCGAAAATATGACCGAGGGACGGAACTGTGGAGGGGGGCGCCGCACACGGCTAAGACAATGGTGTGTACTTTGGGGCGCCCCCTCTCCTCTATTTATATATGTGTAGGAGCTTGGAGTAGAAGGAATAGTGCCACGTGAACAGTAACTGTGAATAGTACACACGTGGACTTGGACTCCAAAGTCCAATCCTATTCCTACTAGGACTCTCTCTTTTTTCCTTCCCTAGCTGCGTGGGCTTTTGAGGACTTGGTGCGCCTGGCCCAATAAGGCCAGGGCGCCTCCCCTTAGCCCATGCCAGCCCTTTGGGACGTGGTGGACCCACTTGTGGACTTCCGGACCCCTCCGGAATCCTCCGGAACCTTCTGGAAGCTTCCCGGTACAATACCGAAAAAACTGCACCTTTTTCCGGAACCCAAAATATGACTTCCCATATATAAATCTTTACCTCTCGACCATTCCGAGAGTCCTCGTGACGTCCGGGATCTCATCCGGGACTCCGAACCACATTCGGTTACCAATTCACATAACTCATATAACACTATATCGTCAACGAACGTTAAGCGTGCTGACCCTACGGGTTCGGGAATGATGTAGACATGACTGAGACGCCTCTCCGGTCAATAACCAATAACGGAACCTGGATGCTCATATTGGTTCCTACATATTCCACGAAGATCTTATCGGTCGAACCCAATGACAACATACGTAATTCCCTTTGTCCATCGGTATGTTACTTGCCCGAGATTCGATCGTCGGTATCTCCATACCTAGTTCAATCTCGTTACCGGCAAGTCTCTTTACTCGTTCCATAATACATCATCCCGTAACTAATTCCTTAGTCACTTTGCTTGCAAGCTTCTTATGATGTGCATTACCGAGAGGGCCCAGAGATACCTCTCCGAAACACAGAGTGACAAATCCCAGTCTCGATCCATGCCAACTCAACGGACACCTTCGGAGATACCTATAGAGCATCTTTATGATCACCCAGTTACGTTGTGATGTTTGATAGCACACAAGGTATTCCTCCGATATCCGGGAGTTGCATGATCTCATGGTCTGAGGAACATGTATTTGACATTCAAGAAAGCAGTAGCAATAAACAGAACGATCATATGCTAAGCTAACGGATGGGTCTTGTCCATCACATCATTCTCCTAATGATGTGATCCCGTTATCAAATGACAACTCATGTCTATGGTTAGGAAAACTTAACCATCTTTGATCAACGAGCTAGTCTAGTAGAGGCTCACTAGAGACACGGTATTTGTTTATGTATTCACACATGTATTTAAGTTTCCGGTCAATACAATTCTAGCATGAATAATAAACCTTTATCATGAACAAGCAAATATAAAATAATAACAACTTTATTATTGCCTCTAGGGCATATTTCCATCAGTATCCCACTTGCACTAGAGTCAATAATCTAGATTACATAGTAATGAATCTAACACCCATGGAGTCTTGGTGCTGATGTTTTGCTCGTGGAAGAGGCTTAGTCAACGGGTCTGCCACATTAAGATCCATGTGTACTTTGCAAATTTCTATGTCTCCATCCTTGACATATTCACGAATGGAGTTGAAGCGTCTCTTGATGTGTTTGGTCTTTTTGTGAAACCTGGGCTCCTTGGCTATGGCAATTGCTCCAGTGTTGTCACAAAAGATTGTCATTAGACCCGATGCACTAGGTATTACACCTACATCGTATATGAACTCCTTCATCCAGACTCCTTCATGTGCTGCTTCCGAAGCAACTATGTATTCCGCTTCACACGTAGATCCCGCCACGACGCTCTGCTTGGAACTGCACCAACTGACAGCTCCACCATTTAATATAAATACGTATCCGGTTTGTGACTTAGAGTCATCCGGATCAGTGTCGAAGCTTGCATCGACGTAACCCTTTACAACGAGCTCTTCGTCACCTCCATAAACGAGAAACATGTCCTTGGTCCTTTTCAGGTACTTCAGGATATTCTTGACCGCTGTCCAATGATCCACTCCTGGATTACTCTGGTACCTCCCTGCCAAACTTATGGCAAGGCACACATCAGGTCTGGTACACAGCATGGCATACATAATAGAGCCTATGGCTGAGGCATAGGGAATGACTTTCATTTTCTCTATATCTTCTGCCGTGGTCGGGCATTGAGTCTGACTCAACTTCACACCTTGCAAGACAGGCAATAACCCTTTCTTTGACTGATCCATTTTGAACTTCTTCAAAACTTTGTCAAGGTATGTGCTTTGTGAAAGTCCTATCAAGCGTCTTGATCTATCCCTATAGATCTTGATGCCCAATATATAAGCACCTTCACCGAGGTCTTTCATTGAAATTTTTTTATTCAAGTATCCCTTTATGCCATCCAGAAATTCTATATCATTTCCAATCAATAATATGTCATCCACATATAATATTAGAAATGCTATAGAGCTCCCACTCACTTTCTTGTAAATGCAGGCTTCACCGTAAGTCTGTACAATACCATATGCTTTGATCACCTCATCAAAGCGTATATTCCAACTCCGAGATGCTTGCACCAGTCCATAGATGGATTGCTGGAGCTTGCACACTTTGTTAACACCCTTAGGATCGACAAAACCTTCTGGTTGCATCATATACAACTCTTCTTTGAGAAAACCATTAAGGAATGCAGTTTTGACATCCATTTGCCAGATTTCATAATCATAAAATGCGGCAATTGCTAACATGATTCGGACAGACTTAAGCATCGCTACGGGTGAGAAAGTCTCATCGTAGTCAACCCCTTGAACTTGTCGAAAACCTTTCGCAACAAGTCGAGCTTTGTAGACAGTGATATTACCATCAGCATCTGTCTTCCTCTTAAAAATCCATTTATTCTCAATGGCTTGCCGATCATCGGGCAAGTCCACCAAAGTCCACACTTTGTTCTCATACATGGATCCTATCTCAGATTTCATGGCCTCAACCCATTTGTCGGAATCCGGGCTTATCATAGCTTCTTCATAGTTCGTAGGTTCGCTGTTGTCTAACAACATAACTTCCAGAACAGGATTACCGTACCACTCTGGTGCGGAACGTACTCTGGTCGACCTACCAAGTTCAGTAGTAACTTGATCTGAAGTTTCATGATCTTTATCATTATCTTCCTCTCTTATTGGTGTAGGCATCACGGGAACGGTTTTCTCTGATGAGCTACTTTCCAATTCGAGAGAAGGTACAATTACCTCATCAAGTTCTACTTTCCTCCCACTCACTTCTTTCGAAAGAAGCTCCTTCTCTAGAAAGGACCCATTCTTGGCAACAAAGACCTTGCCTTCGGATCTATGGTAGAAGGTGTACCCAATTGTTTTTTTAGGGTATCCTATAAAGACGCACTTCTCCGCTTTGGGTTCGAGCTTATCAGGTTGAAGCTTTTTCACATAAGCATCGCATCCCCAAACTTTAAGAAACGACAGCTTAGATTTCTTGCCAAACTATAGTTCATATGGTGTCGTCTCAACGGATTTAGACGGTGCCCTATTTAACGTGAATGCAGCTGTCTCTAATGCATAACCCCAAAACGATAGTGGAAAATCGGTAAGAGACATCATAGAACGCACCATATCCAATAAAGTACGGTTACGACGTTCGGATACACCATTACGCTGTGGTGTTCCAGGTGGCGTGAGTTGTGAAACAATTCCACATTTTCTTAAATGAAGGCCAAACTCGTAACTCAAATATTCGCCTCCGCGATCAGATCGTAGAAACTTTATTTTCTTGTTACGATCATTCTCTACTTCACTCTGAAATTCTTTGTAAGCCAGTTTTACACAAGCAGAATACTTACTGATGGAAATATTCCCTAGAGGCAATAATAAAGTTGTTATTATTTTATATTTCCTTGTTCATGATAAAGGTTTATTATTCATGCTAGAATTGTATTGACCGGAAACTTAAATACATGTGTGAATACATAAACAAATACCGTGTCCCTAGTGAGCCTCTACTAGACTAGCTCGTTGATCAAAGATGGTTAAGGTTTCCTAACCATAGACATGAGTTGTCATTTGATAACGGGATCACATCATTAGGAGAATGATGTGATGGACAAGACCCATCCTTTAGCTTAGCATATGATCGTTCTGTTTTTTGCTACTGCTTTCTTGAATGTCAAATACATGTTCCTCAGACCATGAGATCATGCAACTCCCGGATATCGGAGGAATACCTTGTGTGCTATCAAACATCACAACGTAACTGGGTGATCATAAAGATGCTCTACAGGTATCTCCGAAGGTGTCCGTTGAGTTGGCCTGGATCGAGACTGGGATTTGTCACTCCGTGTTTCGGAGAGGTATCTCTGGGCCCTCTCGGTAATGCACATCATAAGAAGCTTGCAAGCAAAGTGACTAAGGAGTTAGTTACGGGATGATGTATTACGGAACGAGTAAAGAGACTTGCCGGTAACGAGATTGAACTAGGTATGGAGATACCGACGATCGAATCTCGGGCAAGTAACATACCGACGGACAAAGGGAATTACGTATGTTGTCATTGCGGTTCGACCGATAAGATCTTCGTGGAATATGTAGGAACCAATATGAGCATCTAGGTTCCGCCATTGGTTATTGACCGGAGAGGCGTCTCAGTCATGTCTATATCATTCCCGAACCCGTAGGGTCCGCACGCTTAACGTTCGTTGACGATATAGTGTTATATGAGTTATGTGAATTGGTAACCGAATATTGTTCGGAGTCCCGGATGAGATCCCGGACGTCACGGGGAGTCTCGGAATGGTCGAGAGGTAAAGATTTATATATGGGAAGTCATATTTTGGGTTCCGGAAAAAGGTGCGGTTTTTTTGGTATTGTACCGGGAAGCTTCCAGAAGGTTCCGGAGGATTCCGGAGGAGTCCGGAAGTCCACAAGTGGGTCCACCACATCCCAAAGGGCTGGCATGGGCTAAGGGGAGGTGCCCTGGCCTTATTGGGACAGGCGCACCAAGTTCTCAAAAGCCCACGCAGCTAGGGAAGGAAAAAAGGGAGAGTCCTAGTAGGAATAGGATTGGACTTTGGAGTCCAAGTCCACGTGTGTACTATTCACGGTTACTGTTCACGTGGCACTATTCCTTCTACTCCAAGCCCCTACACATATATAAATAGAGGAGAGGGGGAGCCCCAAAGGACACAACATTGTCTTAGCCGTGTGCGGCGCCCCCCTCCACAGTTCCGTCCCTCGGTCATATTTTCGCAGTGCTTGGGCGAAGCCCTACGGAGATAGCATTACCATCACCGTCACCACGCCGTCGTGCTGCCGGAACTCATCCACTACCTCGCCGTCTTGCTGGATCAAGAAGTCGAGGACGTCACCGAGCTGAACGTGTGCTGAACGTGGAGGTGCCGTACGTTCGGTGCTCGGTCGGTTGGATCGTGAAGTTGTTCGACGACATCAACCGCGTTGTTCTAATGCTTCCACTTACGGTCTACGAGGGTACTTAGACACACTCCCCCTCTCGTAGCTATGCATCTCCATGGATAGATCTTGCGTGTGCGTAGAAAAAAAATTGTTTTCCATGCAACGTTCCCCAACAGTGGCATCATGAGCCAGGTCTATGCGTAGATGATATGCACGAGTAGAGCACAAAGAGTTGTGGGCGGTGATCGTCATACTGCTTACCACCAACGTCTTATTTTGATTCGGCGGTATTGTAAGATGAAGCGGCCCGGACCAACCTTACATGTCCACGTAGATGAGACCGGTTCCACCGACAGACATGCAACTTGTTTTGCATAAAGGTGGCTGGCGGGTGTCTGTTTCTCCTACTTTAGTTGAATCGAATTTGACTGCGGCCGGTCCTTGTTGAAGGTTAAAACAGCAAACTTGATAAATCACCGTTGTGGTTTTGTGCCGTAGGTAAGAACGGTTCTTGCTAGAAGCCCGTAGCAGCCACGTAAAACTTGCAACGACAAAGTAGAGGACGTCTAACTTGTTTTTGCGGGGTATGCTGTGATGTGATATGGTCAAGACATGATGTGATACACGTTATTGTATGAGATGATCATGTTTTGTAATTTATCGGCAACCGGCAGGAGCCTTATGGTTGTCTCTTTATTGTATGAAATGCAAGCGCCATGTAATTGCTTTACTTTATCGCTATGCGTTAGCAATAGTTGGCGACACGACCATGACACAACGATGGAGATCAAGGTGTCGAGCCGGTGACGATGGAGATCATGACGATGCTTTGGAGATGGAGATCAAAAGCACAAGATGATGGCCATATCATGTCACATATTTTGATTGCATGTGATGTTTATCCTTTATGCATCTTATTTTGCTTAGAACGACGGTAGCATTATAAGATGATCCCTTCACTAAATTTCAAGATAAAAGTGTTCTCCCCGAGTATGCACCATTGCTAAAGTTCGTCGTTTCGAAGCACCTCGTGATGATCGGGTGTGATAGATTCTACGTTCACATACAACGGGTGTAAGCCAGTTTTACACAAGCAGAATACTTGGGTTAAACTTGACGAGCCTAGCATGTACAGACATGGTCTCGGAACACTGGAGACCGAAAGGTCGAACATGAGTCATATAGTAGATATGATCAACATGGAGATGTTCACCATTGATGACTATCCCATCTCACGTGATGATCGGACATGGGCTAGTTGATTTGGATCATGTATCACTTAGTTAAGTTGAGGGATGTTAATTTAAGTGGGAGTTCATTAGTAATTTGATTAATTGAACTTAATTTATCATGAACTTAGTCTTGATAGTTTCTTTGCATATCTATGTTGTAGATAAATGGCCCGTGCTACTGTTCCGTTGAATTTTAATGCGTTCCTAGAGAAAGCTAAGTTGAAAGATGATGGTAGCAACTACACGGACTGGGTCCGTAACTTGAGGATTATCCTCATTGCTGCACAGAAGAATTATGTCCTTGATGCACCGCTAGGTGATGGACCTGCTGCAGGAGCTGCTGCAGTCGTTGTGAACGCCTGGCAGGCTCGATCTGATGACTACTCGATAGTTCAGTGTGCCATGCTCTACGGCTTAGAACCGGGACCGCAAAAGCGTTTTGAACGCCACGGAGCATATGAGATGTTCCAAGAGCTGAAATTGATATTTCAAGCTAATGCCCGGGTTGAGAGATATGAAGTCTCCAACAAGTTCTTTAGCTGTAAGATGGAGGAGAACAGTTCTGTCAGTGAACACATACTCAGAATGTCTGGGTACCACAACCAGTTGACTCAGCTGGGAATTGATCTTCCGGTTGAGAGTGTTATTGACAGAGTTCTTCAGTCACTGCCACCAAGCTATAAAGGCTTCGTGATGAACTATAATATGCAAGGGATGGAGAAGACAATTCTCGAGCTCTTCGCGATGCTGAAATCAGTGGAGGTAGAAATCAAGAAGGAGCATCAAGTGTTGATGGTTAACAAAACCACTAGTTTCAAGAAAAAGGGCAAGGAAAAGAAGGGGGACTTCAAGAAGAACGGCAAGCAAGTTGCCGCTCCCACGAAGAAACCCAAAGCTGGACCCAGGCCTGAAACAGAGTGCTTCTACTGCAAAGGGACTGGTCACTGGAAGCGGAACTGCCCCAAGTATTTGGCGGATAAGAAGGATGGCAAAGTGAGCAAAGGTATATTTGATATACATGTTATTGATGTGTTCCTCACTAATGCTCGCAGTAGCACCTGGGTATTTGATACTGGTTCGGTTGCTCATATTTGTAACTCGAAATAGGAGCTACGGAATAAGCGAAGATTGGCTAAGGACGAGGTGACGATGTGCGTCGGGAATGGTTCCAAGGTTGATGTGATCGCCGTCGGCACGCTACCTCTACATCTACCTTCAGGATTAGTTTTAGACCTCAATAATTGTTATTTGGTGCCAGCGTTGAGCATGAACATTATATCTGGATCTTGTTTATTGCGAGACGGTTATTCATTTAAGTCAGAGAATAATGGTTGTTCTATTTATATGAGTAACATCTTTTATGGTCACGCACCTTTTGTCAATGGTCTATTCTTGTTGAATCTCGATCGTAGTGATACACATATTCATAATATTGATGCCAAAAGATGCAAAGTTGATAATGATAGTGCAACATACTTGTGGCACTGCCGTTTAGGTCATATTGGTGTAAAGCGCATGAAGAAACTCCATGCGGATGGACTTTTGGAATCTCTTGATTATGAATCATTTGATACTTGCGAAACATGCCTCATGGGCAAGATGACTAAAACTCCATTCTCCAGAACAATGGAGCGAGCTACTGATTTGTTGGAAATAATACATACCGATGTATGCGGTCCGATGAATGTTGAAGCACGCGGCGGGTATCGTTATTTTCTAACCTTCACAGATGATTTGAGTAGATATGGGTATATCTACTTGATGAAACACAAGTCTGAAACATTTGAAAAGTTCAAAGAATTTCAGAGTGAAGTAGAGAATCATCGTAACAAGAAAATAAAGTTTCTACGATCTGATCGCGGAGGCGAATATTTGAGTTACGAATTTGGCCTTCATTTAAGAAAATGTGGAATTGTTTCACAACTCACGCCACCTGGAACACCACAGCGTAATGGTGTGTCCGAACGTCGTAACCGTACTTTATTGGATATGGTGCGTTCTATGATGTCTCTTATCGATTTGCCACTATCATTGTGGGGTTATGCATTAGAGACAGCTGCATTCACGTTAAATAGGGCACCGTCTAAATCCGTTGAGACGACACCATATGAACTATGGTTTGGCAAGAAACCTAAGCTGTCGTTTCTTAAAGTTTGGGGATGCGATGCTTATGTGAAAAAGCTTCAACCTGATAAGCTCGAACCCAAAGCGGAGAAGTGCGTCTTCATAGGATACCCTAAAGAAACAATTAGGTACACCTTCTACCACAGATCCGAAGGCAAGGTCTTTGTTGCCAAGAATGAGTCCTTTCTAGAGAAGGAGTTTCTCTCGAAAGAAGTGAGTGGGAGGAAAGTAGAACTTGATGAGGTAATTGTACCTTCTCTCGAATTGGAAAGTAGCTCATCAGAGAAAACCGTTCCCGTGATGCCTACACCAATAAGAGAGGAAGATAATGATAAAGATCATGAAACTTCAGATCAAGTTACTACTGAACTTCGTAGGTCGACCAGAGTACATTCCGCACCAGAGTGGTACGGTAATCCTGTTCTGGAAGTTATGTTGTTAGACAACAGCGAACCTACGAACTATGAAGAAGCTATGATAAGCCCGGATTCCGACAAATGGCTTGAGGCCATGAAATCTGAGATAGGATCCATGTATGAGAACAAAGTGTGGACTTTAGTGGACTTGCCCGATGATCGGCAAGCCATTGAGAATAAATGGATTTTTAAGAGGAAGACAGACACTTATGGTAATATCACTGTCTACAAAGCTCGACTTGTCGCGAAAGGTTTTCGACAAGTTCAAGGGGTTGACTACGATGAGACTTTCTCACCCGTAGCGATGCTTAAGTCTGTCCGAATCATGTTAGCAATTGCCGCATTTTATGATTATGAAATCTGGCAAATGGATGTCAAAACTACATTCCTTAATGGTTTTCTCAAAGAAGAGTTGTATATGATGCAACCAGAAGGTTTTGTCAATCCTAAGGGTGCTAACAAAGTGTGCAAGCTCCAGCGATCCATCTATGGACTGGTGAAAGCATCTCGGAGTTGGAATATACGCTTTGATGAGGTGATCAAAGCATATGGTTTTGTACAGACTTACGGTGAAGCCTGTATTTACAAGAAAGTGAGTGGGAGCTCTGTAGCATTTCTAATATTATATGTGGATGACATATTGTTGATTGGAAATGATATATAATTTCTGGATGGCATAAATAGATACTTGAATAAGAATTTTTCAATGAAAGACCTCGGTGAAGCTTCTTATATATTGGGCATCAAGATCTATAGGGATACATCAAGACGCTTGATAGGACTTTCACAAAGCACATACCTTGACAAAGTTTTGAAGAAGTTCAAAATGGATCAGTCAAAGAAAGGGTTCTTGCCTGTCTTGCAAGGTGTGAAGTTGAGTCAGACTCAATGCCCGACCACGGCAGAAGATATAGAGAAAATGAAAGTCATTCCCTATGCCTCAGCCATAGGTTCTATTATGTATGCCATGCTGTGTACCAGACCTGATGTGTGCCTTGCCATAAGTTTGGCAGGGAGGTACCAGAGTAATCCAGGAGTGGATCACTAGACATCGGTCAAGAATATCCTGAAGTACCTGAAAAGGACCAAGGACATGTTTCTCGTTTATGGAGGTGACGAAGAGCTCGTCGTAAAGGGTTACATCGATGCAAGCTTCGACACTGATCCGGATGACTCTAAGTCACAAACCGGATACGTATTTATATTAAATGGTGGAGCTGTCAGTTGGTGCAGTTCAAAGCAGAGCGTCGTGGCGGGATCTACGTGTGAAGCGGAATACATAGCTGCTTCGGAAGCAGCACATGAAGGAGTCTGGATGAAGGAGTTCATATCCGATCTAGGTGTAATACCTAGTGCATCGGGTCCAATGACAATCTTTTGTGACAACACTGGAGCAATTGCCATAGCCAAGAAGCCCGGGTTTCACAAGAAGACCAAACACATCAAGAGACGCTTCAACTCCATTCGTGAATATGTCAAGGATGGGGACATAGAAATTTGCAAAGTACACACGGATCTGAATGTGGCAGACCCGTTGACTAAGCCTCTTCCACGAGCAAAACATGATCAGCACCAAGACTCCATGGGTGTTAGATTCATTACTATGTAATCTAGATTATTGACTCTAGTGCAAGTGGGAGACTGATGGAAATATGCCCTAGAGGCAATAATAATGTTGTTATTATTTTATATTTCCTTGTTCATGATAAAGGTTTATTATTCATGCTAGAATTGTATTGACCGGAAACTTAAATACATGTGTGAATACATAAACAAATACCGTGTCCCTAGTGAGCCTCTACTAGACTAGCTCGTTGATCAAAGATGGTTAAGGTTTCCTAACCATAGACATGAGTTGTCATTTGATAACGGGATCACATCATTAGGAGAATGATGTGATGGACAAGACCCATCCGTTAGCTTAGCATATGATCGTTCTGTTTATTGCTACTGCTTTCTTGAATGTCAAATACATGTTCCTCAGACCATGAGATCATGCAACTCCCGGATACCGGAGGAATACCTTGTGTGCTATCAAACGTCACAACGTAACTGGGTGATCATAAAGATGCTCTACAGGTATCTCCGAAGGTGTCCGTTGAGTTGGCATGGATCGAGACTGGGATTTGTCACTCCGTGTTTCGGAGAGGTATCTCTGGGCCCTCTCGGTAATGCACATCATAAGAAGCTTGCAAGCAAAGTGACTAAGGAGTTAGTTACGGGATGATGTATTATGGAACGAGTAAAGAGACTTGCCGGTAACGAGATTGAACTAGGTATGGAGATACCGACGATCGAATCTCGGGCAAGTAACATACCGATGGACAAAGGGAATTACGTATGTTGTCATTGCGGTTCGACCGATAACATCTTCATGGAATATGTAGGAACCAATATGAGCATCCAGGTTCCGCTATTGGTTATTGACCGGAGAGGCGTCTCAGTCATATCTACATCATTCCCGAACCCGTAGGGTCCGCACGCTTAACGTTCGTTGACGATATAGTGTTATATGAGTTATGTGAATTGGTAACCGTATGTTGTTCGGAGTCCCAGATGAGATCCCGGACGTCACGAGGAGTCTCGGAATGGTCGAGAGGTAAAGGTTTATATATGGGAAGTCATATTTTGGGTTCCGGAAAAAGGTGCAGTTTTTTCGGTATTGTACCGGGAAGCTTCCAGAAGGTTCCGGAGGATTCCGGAGGAGTCCGGAAGTCCACAAGTGGGTCCACCACATCCCAAGGGCTGGCATGGGCTAAGGGGAGGCGCCCTGGCCTTATTGGGCCAGGCGCACCAAGTCCTCAAAAGCCCATGCAGCTAGGGAAGGAAAAAGGGAGAGTCCTAGTAGGAATAGGATTGGACTTTGGAGTCCAAGTCCACGTGTGTACTATTCATGGTTACTGTTCACGTGGCACTATTCCTTCTACTCCAAGCCCCTACACATATATAAATAGAGGAGAGGGGGCGCCCCAAAGGAGAACACAACATTGTCTTAGCCGTGTGCGGCGCCCCCTCCACAGTTCCGTCCCTCGGTCATATTTTCGCAGTGCTTGGGCGAAGCCCTGCGAAGATAGCATCACCATCACCGTCACCATGCCGTCGTGCTGCCAGAACTCATCCACTACCTCGCCGTCTTGCTGGATCAAGAAGTCGAGGACGTCACCGAACTGAACGTGTCCTGAACGCGGAGGTGCCGTACGTTCGGTGCTCGGTCGGTAGGGATCATGATCAGCACCATGACCTGGCTCATGATGCCACTGTTGATGCCACATGTGTTAGTCAACGGGTCTGCCTCGGTCCTAATGATGTGATCCCGTTATCAAATGACAACTCATGTCTATGGTTAGGAAACCTTAACCATCTTTGATCAACGAGCTAGTCTAGTAGAGGCTCACTAGGGACACGGTATTTGTTTATGTATTCACACATGTATTTAAGTTTCCGGTCAATACAATTCTAGCATGAATAATAAACCTTTACCATTATCTTTCCCCCCTCCCGACCCCCTCCCGCGTCGCTCCTGCGAGCGCCGGGGGGAAAACCCTAGCCGCCGGCCCAGGGCCTCTCCTTCCCCGCCAGAGTCGGGCGGCGGCGCGGCGCGGGCACGGGGCGTGGCGGCGCGGTGGCAGTAGCTAGCGGCGGAGGCGTGGGCTGCCGGCGGCGGTGTGAAGGGGCCATGGGCGTTGGGGGCGGCGCGCGGGTCCTCGTCAAGTTCTGGCGAATCAGATCTGGTGCGAGGTCTCGCGGCTCTGCTTCCGGCGGCGGCTGGGCTTGGACCTGGCGCGCGTGGAGGCGGGGTCTGGGCCTTCTCTGCTCGGCTCCCCTGGTGGTGGCGCCCCTGCTGTCCTCTGGTCAAGTCCGACCAGGACTGGTCTGGACTTGACGCCGGCAGGGGGCGCGGGCTGTGTTCGGCAGGGGCTGGTGACCGCTACTGCGTGCCTGCGGTGGTGGTTCTCAGCAATGGTGGTTGCTCGGCCTTCGATCCATCTCCTCGTCATCCGGCGCTACTTTCGCCGAAGGGTTGGCCCTCCCCCGGCTGTGGTTCATCGCTCGTCTCGCGCTCGGCAGCAGGACCGCGCTCGTCTCGTGCCTGGCAGCAGGACCGACCTTGTCTCGCGCCCGGCAGCAGGACTGACCTCGTCTCGCGCCCGGCAGCAGGACCGAGCTCATCTCGCACCCGGCAGCAGGACCGAGCCCGTCTCTCGCCCGGTGCCGTAGGACGGGTCGATGGAGGCCAATTTTGGCCGGCCTTTGGGTTTCGGCGATGGGGGCCGCCTAGTATCTTTGGATGGGGTAGCAGTGGATCTCGGGTGAGGTGGTGTGAAGGTCTTGGAAGCCGAGGCGGCGGCCCTGGCGGTGGTTCCGCGGTGCTCATGGGCAGAGCCCGTGGCTCGGTGTTGCCCGGTGGCCATGGCCGTGTGGGCGGCATGGTTGCTGGGGTGTGGCGTTCGGTGGCGGTGAGTGTTGGCCGGGGTGAAAACCTGATCTGTCCTCGGACGGACCGGCGGCGGCGAAGCTCGTTCCCTTCTTGAAGGCGTCGTCGCGGCTCTCATTACCCGTCGTGTTGCTCCAGGGGAAACTCCGATCCTCAGATCGGGCGGTGGCGGCGCTCTGGTGTCGTAACCTTCCTGAAGGCGTCGCCTTGGAGCACACGGTTCGTCGTATGCGGCTTCATCTCTTCGCGGTGGCGTGTTCACGGTCGAGGACTCCGATTGCTCTTGTAGTACTAGGGGTGGTGTTGCTGCGCTCAGCGCCTATGTATCCCGCCTTGGGTGTGTGCGTGTGTTGTGGTGGCGTGCGTTTGTATCTGGACTGTGGATGGTCGTTGCTTTATATATAAAGCGGGGCGAAAGCCTTTTTCGGTAACAAGGAAATATAAAATAATAACAACTTTATTATTGCCTCTAGGGCATATTTCCATCATAATACCCATGAACGTTCCACCTGCAGCTGAGTTTAAAAGGTTTCTTGAAACAAAGTTTAGTCTAGCATAAAAGTTTTGCACTATCATCTATAAGCTCAATCCATGTGTGGGGCAATTTTTAAGCATCAATTTTATTTTTTCCCATGATTGTGCAACACGTTCTTGATCATGTTGTTTAAAATTCATAATTTGGTTTCATAGAGATATTATTTTAGCAAGAGGAACATTTTTAAATTCCTTTTTTTTAATAAAAATATTTTATTAGAAAAGCAGACCAAAATAAAAGGGTGGAAACCCAATTAAAAACATCAAACAATCGGCTGGCGTCACCGTCAATCCAGCTGAGCCGCCTCCCCAGACCCATTCCCTGCCTAACTGTGATTGCCACCGCGTCCCGCATGATTTCACCACCGCCAGTTGACTCAAGGTCTGACTGCCACGAGCCGCAACCATTGTACTGATCGCCACCCCCTCCCTGCCTCCAATTGATCAGCGTGTCAGCATCATCGTCGTCCCCGGCCGTGGACGAGGAGGAGATTGGTGGCAATGACAGTGTTGCTCCCGTTGGGCAGGCGTGCAAGGTAACCTCCATCATGTACTATGGGCGAACCTTGCATTGGGTGGTGCTGCGGATGAGTTGCCAGAATTTGATTTTAGACTCCCAAAATTTGGCTACAACGCCTATTTCCGTGGCACCGATAGGATGCATGACCACTGCAGGCACCGCGCTCAACCCTGCATGTCATGTTTGCAATGACGGAGACGACGCTAAGAGGAGGTTTCTAGATTGCCCTTTGGATGGTTATAAAGCTTGCAAATATGTGAAACGAGTTGTCTAGTGAATTGCAAGACGGTGCAAAAGATGTAATACGAGATCTTGCGATGAAGAACAACAAGCTTGAGAGGAGAACAACGAACCGAGGTTGCAAATCAGAGTGAGCAACAAGATAGGAGAATGAGGGCAAAGATGCACAAAGAGCAGCTGATCAATTCGATGGATAGGAAGTTGGTATATTATTATTATTATTTTAATTGTTTGATATAATTAGGTAAACAATAATAGTTAACTTTTGAGGTCTAATTACAGATGCCCTTTGAACCCATCTAGCCTCTTTTTTGTTGAAAAATTACCAAGAAAGGTCAAAAGCCGATGGCTAAGAGTACAAGATAAAAAGAACAAAACATGCTACAGTAGCAGCTTGTACAAACAAGCGGTGCTAGACAACTCGTGTAATCCTTTGGAATCTACCTACGAATGCTACAGTCAAACTAGCCTAGCCCGAACTCCAACCAAGAAAGGCGAGGAGGCGAGACACAGGACATCTAGGCCGCGTCATGACCAACGTGAGGCACACATGTCACATGGCTACGACTCAAGAACCGACCGAATCAACGTACCCCCCCCCCCCCCAGCATAAGCGTCTAGAAGAGTCGGGAAGTGGGGTGCAGGACACGGCCAGGCTTGAGGAAGGAGCCATGGAGGAATCACCGACGATGATGTACATTGCACCCCGGATGCCCATGCCCTGGGAAGCAGCCCACACCAAGCACGACAACCAACATCTCGAGATCCAACACTAGGGACGCCACGAGCAACTAAAACAACGCCTTTATGAAGGGGACGACGTCATGACTGTCGTGTCTCATGCTAGTATTATCCATTGCAGCTGGAAACTGTAACAAACCGTCATCTTTGAGTAAAGCAAAACATTGCAGTAAATTACAGTGACACACATTCACAAAATGAACCAAATTACTGCATGGCACCACCCAAACTAAGAACCTCCTAGATTAGTCGCTAAATTCAGTTCTGTTCCGATATCATCTGGCTGCCACTTCATTGACAATCCCAATGTTTTCCTCCGAGCTGGGCTGCCATAGCTTCTCGAACGCGTCGCCCACCGGTAAGGGCTGCACCAGCATCGAGAGGCTGAACACGACGTCGGCCATCTTCGGCCGCCGCGCCGCGTCCTCCTCCGTGCAGGCCCTCGCCATGCCGGCCAAGCTGAGTGCCGCATCCAAGTAGTACTCGTCCCCAAGGGCGGGGTCCATCCACTTCCTCAGCTTGGCGTCCCTCTTGTCCCCGGCTTCCAGCACCGCCCGGATGTCCCTCCACAGCATGCCGATCTCCGCGCCGACACGCGCCTCCATGGCCATCCTGCCGGAGAGAAGCTCGAGGACAAGTAGACCGAAGGCGAACACGTCGCTGCTCGTCGCCGCGGCGTCGGCCATCGCCGGCGTGGCCACGGAGAAGTTGGATATCCTGGCCCTGAAGTCCGCTGTGAGGAGGATGTTCCGTGCACGGACGTCGCCGTGCACCATGCTCGGCTGAGTGTGCTCGTGCATGTAAAGCAGGCCGTTGGCGACGTCGAACGCGATGCCCAGCCTCTGGTTCCACGAGAGCGTGTCCACTGATGAGCTCGACGACGGCAGCGAGGACGGAGGCTTCTGGTACAGCCACTTGTCGAGCGAGCCCTTCTCGGCGAACTCGTACACGAGGAAGGTGTAGTCCCCGTCCGCGCCGATGGATATGCCGGCCAGCCTGATCAGGTTGGCATGGTTGACCATCTGCATCATCCTCAACTCCGCCGACACGTCGCCTTTCGCCGGCTTCACCGCGAACACCTCGCCTTCTAGCTTCGCCCGGTAGTAGGAGCTGCCGATCCTGCACCGTTCGTCCAAGTTCATCGTCGCTTCCATGATCTCCGCTGTGCCGAAGATGACAGGCTTGTCGATGAACTGCGACACACTGGTGAGCAGCTTGTCCCCTCCGTTGATCATGCGAGCGATGGAACTGCTGCTCTGAATCCCGTAGGCGTTCTGGTTAAAACAAAACCTCGGGCTCGCGAACCTGGACGCGGAGTGCACCGTGGCCTTCTTCTTGCGGTACCTCTGGTACGCGAAGATCGCCGCGCACAAGGCGGCGACCGCGACGAGAGACCCCGCGATGCTCGCCGCGACGGTGGCACCCGAGAAGCGCTTGCTAGCTCTGGAATCGCCGGTGCTCGCGCTCGCAACATAGCGCAGCGGAGGAAGCACCGGCGGCCGCGCCACCGGGATCAGCATCGGCAGCATCGTCGTGGAGGTGAAGTCGGTGCTGACGTTGTTGGCCGCAGCGATGGCGCTGGCGCTGGAGTTCATCAACTTGCTCACCTCTGACATGGTGTCGACAGGTCGCCACATGTAGGTGACGTGCAGCTGGACCCCGCCGCTCCGCTCCGCCGGCGTGGGGCACCGGCAGAAGAGCGGCACGGTGACCACCTGCGAGACATTGAGCTTGTTGAAAATCGCCTGCGGGTTGAGCTCCTGGATGATGTCGGGGGTGGTGAGGTTCTCGAAGCCGGTGAGCGCGAGCGCGTAGAAGGTGTCGCCGGAGTGGATGGGGTAGGTGACGTTGACGAAGGAGCGGTTGCCGGTGCAGCCGCACCTGACGGGCACGAGCAGCGGCTGGTCGGGCAGCAGCGCCGCGTCCTCGGCGGTGAGGCTGAGGTTGTTGGCGCTGGCGATGATCGCGCGGCTCACGCCGAAGAGGTCCGAGATGGTGCCGAGGTCGAGGGACCCCGGGGACTGCGTGCGGTACAGGACGAACGTGTCGCACGGGGCCGGCACGAGGCAGGCGAAGCGCCCGGGCCCCGTGCCATTGGCGACGCCCTGCGCGTCGCAGCGGCGGAAGGCGAGGACGAGGACGACCAGAAGGTAGCAGAAGAAGCGGCGGGCGTCCATTTGGCGCGCTCCGTGTCACGGGCGGCCAGGGTTCGTGTCGTGTGCCGCGGAATGGGAATGCGGTGGTGGAAGTGGCTAGGGGGAGGGCTCGGTTTAGTACATGGCTCGCGTGCAGGGCGGCGGCTGCGCCCGGTTGCTCGAGTCAAACCGAGGTGGCCTTTTGTCGCGGCTCTGGGGTTTTTGATTCGGCTCTCCAATTCCCGCTGAGCGACTCAGATGCCGCTCCTTCTCCTATCTGCATTAGACCCGATTAGTTTTGCAAGCAAGCATGATTTGATCATGATTATTATAACACCGGGCCTGTTTGATTAACGATGACGAACGATGAGGCAGCAGCTATACTCTGCAGGTAGCTTCCTCAGGTACTCTATGAGGCAGGCTGCTGTATTCTGCAGGCAGCCATGTTTGATTACTACCAGTAGTATACTTTGTTAACTGAAGGTAGCTTTCGTGTGATTGATTGCACTTGCAGTGGGAACGGCGGAACGGGTCCGCCGTCTGCTTGATTGGAGAAAGTGTATGCCAGATGATAATGCTACAACGGTATCGTTTTCAGAGGAAAAATCAGGATTATACTATGCTAAGCAGTAAGGAATACAGTAGGCTACACGCTAACCAACAAGTTATCTTTTACTAGCAGCAAAGTATAGTACCCGCTGATCATATACAGTACAGATACAGCGTGTAGATAGCTGGGTGCCGAGTTGATCAACTTCTCTGGTATCACTGATGCTGCGTTGATAAACTAGTAGTACTTTTTTTTTTTTTTTGAGGAAAGATAAACTAGTACTGGTATCGCCGCCGAAAGACGAATGATCCCATGGGCTCTGTCCAAAGCATAAAACGAGGATCGCGGCAACCGATTCAGGTTACCCTTGTTTTCACTGGAGTCTACAAACATCTATTAAACGGGAAAGAAATCAGCCCTTTCACAAAGAGAAGAAATGGCTCCATCTTCTCTATCTCTCTCTCTCTCTCTCTCCTCCGACTAGACGATACATCGTGTGTTGCTGCGGGAATTTATAGAAGAATATTTTGATTGTATTTGGTTGTACTCCCTCTGTTTTTATTTAGTTCGCATATTAACTTTGACTGAAGTCAAACTTTATAAAGTTTGACCAGGTTTATAGAAAATAATATGAACATTTACAATAAAAATTTATACGAGGTGAAAATATATTCAATGATAAATCTAATGGTATTGATTTGGTATTGTATATGTTAATATTGTTCTCTATAAACTTGGTCAAAGTCTGTAAAGTTTGACTTCAGACAAACCTAATAAGTGGAGTAAAAAAACCGGAGGGAGTATGAATTAGGAATTTTAAATCAATAATATAAATACTAAAATTAAATATACATATTGTTTACTGTATTTAATTATTAAGCCGTAACTTTTCCCGTGCATATTTGCAATTTGGAATGTTGAGGTAGACCTTTTCGATGCATGTTTGCATGCTGAGGTGGCATATGTGCATGTTGAGAGAAATAAAGATTATTGAGTTGAGTTTTTTTTTCCATGCATATTTACATGTTGAGGTGGGCCTCTAACCATTCATGTTTGTATCGTGAGGTGGCATGTGTATATATGTTGAGAGAAATACATTAGTGGTGGCTAGCAATTTAGATATAGAAGATTCAACATAAATCTTACTTGGGATCTCTAAGAAAAGTCTCACAAAACACACACTCTGATTTTGTGGGCATCTTCATAAAAAAAATCATTGTCCTCCATCTCCTTGACTAGGCGAAGCCAAGCATTTTCAAAGCCCCGACATAACAATCTAAAACTTATGCTCGACATGGTTCAAGGCCCCCAAACATTACTTTAGTATTTATAAAATGGTAATTTAATCATTACCATAAAAAAACTAAGGTATGACAGCTAATTATAAAACAAAATACAATATCTATGCATTTTGGAATTTGTTTTGGCTTTTCGGATGGCCATTCGACAAAATACTAGAGCTCGAACCTAGCCAAGCCAAACATCAGGTTTTCGAGTCAGGGTTGCTCATGGCAACGTTTATGACCACCCTTCTCCTCGCCAAGGGTCCTCCTCCTTCGCCCTGGATGAAGAAGGTCGCAAAAGTAACCATATTTTTTGCACACATGGATTTTGTTTTGTTTCATGCCAGTGTTTGAGGTGTTGCAACTTTAACTTGAGTGATGACTTTAGAGCATCCACTTTCCACAAGATTTTTGTTGTTGTGTGTATGCAACATTGTTGTGAACACATTCCTCCGTGGCCCAACAAAACACGTGCAAGAACATATGATGCATAGAGGTGACAGATCCTAGCCACCCGGCCATCCGACCGATGCCTAGTGTCCATGATAAATATCAAATGTGGGATACACAATTCCATCAGGTTTAAATCCCGGATTTGAAGCCCTGATGTTCACCTTTCCGCAAAACTCTTTCGGTTGTAAGTGGCATACTGGTCCACAATGAGCTGCCTATGGTGAAATGTACAATGTTTAGGCTCCATGGGTCCAATAGTTTCGTGAGTATTTTCGTGCATGTGTGCGGTACTATGCATATGTTTGCACCTATCCCGGTGCTCCTAAATGAAACAATAACCTAAAGAAAATAAGAATGAGTTTATCCAGACCACCGCCGCCGCTCGTACCCTAGCACAAGGCTAGGGTTTCTCCTGCCTCCCGTCGGCTGGCCGATCTATCTCGTCTTATGTGGTTTTAGGGCCATGGAGGCGAGGTGGATCCCGGTCTTTGCCGACGGGAGGGTTTCGCTTTCTGATGTTTTTTCAAGTTTTGTTAGGGTTTGTGTCCTACTCAGAGATGCAAGGCGGAGGCGGCTCTCTGCAGATGGAATAAGGTCCTCCCCACCTAGCCCCTGTTCCGATGGTGTTTCTAGCATTGTCGGAGGGTGTGTGGAGGTTTGTCTCCGGCGGATCTCATTGGATTCGGTCGGCGTTTGTCTTCGGTGGATCCATGTGGATCCGGTCTTCGTTCGTCTGTGTTCGTGTGTCTACAGGTTGGATACTTCCGATCTACTCTTCTCTTCATCGGCGGCGGTTGCTGTTCTGGTGCGCTGGTCCTATGGGGCCTTAGCACGACGACTTCCCGACTGTCTACTACAACAAGGTTTGCCCGGCTCCTATGATGGAGGGGCGATGACGGCGGCGCGCCTTCGGCTCGCATCAGTGCTTGTAGTCGTCGCTAGGTGGTCTATGGACCTGGATGTATTTTTTACTTCTGGTGTTCTTTGTACTATCTTGACTGTTGATGAATAGATTGGAAGTTTTCCTCGCAAAAAAAAAAGAAAATAAGAATGAGTTTGACACCACACCATACCATCGCATGCAAGTTTTTGTTCAAATGGAACACAACAATGTTTGGAAAAAATAAACATAGGTATGTCACTCGTGACAACAAGAACGAAACAAAATACCCATGGAATTGATATATGGTTGGCCAAATGAGTATGCCTCGTGATAAGATGGAAAATGGTAACAAAATCTCTGCACGCCAAAGGATGATGAGCTAATTGGCCGCCTCTTCTTGTCTTACTCGTTTCGGCTTGAGCAGAAGCTCACTCTATTGTTAAGAAATATCGTCTGGCACTTTGCGAATGATTTGTTTTGTCTCTTTGATGGATATGATTGATCTCAATCATTTTAATACTCATCTTTGGCTTATCTTTTTTGTACGGTTTCGCTAATCCCATGTCATCTGAGATTATATATATATAAAATCTCAGTCGAAAACATTCTAGGCTTATTTTTCGCCATTCTTTATTTTTGTGAGAAGCTTACCCTTCATACTGTCAGAGTCAACATACGACTGTCCAATAATAATAATAATATTTGAGTTCTTTCTTAGGCCCATAGACAACACACGGGCTAGCAAAGTTCTATCGGGCGTAGGAAATTCATGAGAAAATTGGCACAATGGGCCTATGCCCACGCCAGTTTGCCACAAATGGGCAAATGTCCTCCCATTGAAGGATACAAAAATTAAGAACAAAGTGAAACTCCATGAATTTTAAACATGCGCGGTGGACTGATTGGACGACATATTTTCGAGTCTACAACAAGCACAACGTGGATTAAGATTGATGCGGATGGTGCTTTATCTCAGATGTTGTGAAATGCGATCAGCGCCATCACAAATGAAACTTAGAAGCGTAACCAATGGTATGGATGGGATCTGAAACTTGCAGCAAAATGGGTCCGACAATCAACAATCTTAGAAACAAACATGAGCATTGGTTGTTCATCAATTAGCTAATGCATCTCCAATAGCGTCAGAGTTGTTTATACAAACCATTGCGTGTTTTGTCTTAAGAGAAAATTGCACGGCACATGAATCAGCACTAAGCAAGGTAAACTAAGAATGGAGTTCAATGGAGACAGGGAGTATTCGCCCATGTGCGTAAACTCTCGCTGTCCTTGAGGTCTTACCTTGCCTTCTAAGCCCAGCCTGCTACACAGGCCCAAACTCACAGCTGGGCCGAAGTAGGATGCCTACGGTGGTACCACAGCGTAGGTGTCTGCCAACTGCCAGCTTTTTCCCATTACTAGTAAGCATGCACGTGCAATGCACGTCTCAAACGATATGAGTTTACATGATGTAATACTAAAATATTTTTTACAAAAAAGAAACGGATGGCCACAAAACGTTCTTGTACCTATTCTACTGTCTGTTTTTTCGACTCGGTGTTTAGTAATGTGTGGTTATCCTGATGTCAATTTGCAGCGGCAAGATCCTTCAGCGGTGCAGGAGATTAAGGGTTCCATAATCGATTCCGCGCCTGTTGATGTCCCCAATTTTCAGGTAAACACTGAAGCGAACCTAAAGCCATCTAATATTCTATTGTCTTTCTGAAAAAATAAAGCATGTGAGCTCATGTACTACAGATTCGGGAACGACGTATGTTCATACAGTAGTAATAATGCATCTCAACTTCACTACATTCTGCAAATCTCATAGATTCTTGCAGTTTTCATCACAAATATATGACATAGCTAACATAAGTTAAGTTACTCAACAGCCGGAGACATTTTCAAAAAAACTTTACATGAAAGAAAATGAAAGTGGTTCAAAGACCGCAGAACACTTTGGCGTTCGAGAACATCTTCAACAGAACATAACGCTACAGTATATTTAGATAGCACAGAACACAACATAGACTGTTCCCTAATATGGCTAATCTGGCGCCTGGTTTATTGTATCACTCATCTCCACCGCAAAGTAAAGGAAGCTTCACACTCTGTCCCTAACAAGACCTGAAAATAGAAGGAAAGAAAAGTGTTAGGTCCAGAATTAGTTATATAGATACAAAAGCAAAGATGCAAAGAATACACAAAAGATCGTACCTGCCTCACCCCTCTAAAACATCTCTGTAGACAATGTTTTTGGTGCTCTTCCCAGATTTATCAACCTCCTTGTTAGGCTTGGCTAAAATCCGTGTCGTCTTTCTTGACACACCCCTTGACAATGCAACATATAGCTGGCCATGTGAGAAAACAGGTTCGGGAAGGTAAATACCGACATTCGGGATGGTTTGACCCTGTGCCTTGTTAATGGTCATCGCAAAACTCAGGCGGATGGGGAACTGTTTTCTCTTAAGCTTGAAGGGAAGTGAGGTGTCCTCCGATGGCGACATAGGGATCCTAGGTATGAACACCCTCTTTCCAGCATGCTGGCCACCAACAATCTCCTCATCGATTGCATTATCCTGGAAGGCTCTGATCATAAGCCGTGTTTCATTACACAAGCCATTATGAGGGTCGAGGTTCCGTAGCAAAATGACCGGGCAGTTGATTTTTACTCTCAAGACATGGGGGGGCAAGCCATTTGGTGTGATGGAGTTCAAAAAATCAATCGTGTAATTATTCTGGAAGTCATCCTCGATAGAGTCAAAGCTATGGTATACCTTTTCTTCTCCCGGAAACCTAGAGATCATCTTGTCATTCAGGTCATCCACATGCTCGTTTTTGGTCGAGAGAATTGCACGTTTGCTCATGTACTCCCTCGACCTAGCATTGGTGTGCAGGGATGGGAAGACATCTTCGATGAGCTTGTTAATAGGTTCTTCGTCCTCAGTATAACCAATCACAATGTCTTCAGGGAGACGCACATAGTCGTCACCAATAGTTTCTTCCGTTCCATTGCCAATCCTTAGGAGGTATTCGGAGAACCAAGGGTCCGCCTGTGCCCGCATATTGCGCGTGAGGCGTATCTTGCGGATCTTCTCCCACAGATAGGATCTCAACAGTGTAGCATCCGTGATCTGTGCTCTTGTCCCTCGTGTAACAACGGGGAGGACCTGCCTGAAATCCCCACCAAAGACGACAACCTTTCCACCAAACGGCAGAGGACATTCCATTATATCTTGTAGCGATCTGTCAAGCGTCTCAACTGCTTGACGCTTTGTCATAGCAACTTCATCCCAAATTATCAAGGAGGCCTGTTTAAGCAACTCTGTCGTACCACTCTGCTTTGTGAAACCACACATGCTGTTGTCAGTGAGCTTGATTGGAATTTTGAACATGGAGTGCGCAGTCCGGCCTCCAGGCATTATTGACCCCGCTATACCTGATGTAGCAGTTGCGATCGCTATTAGGCCCATCGAACGGACCTTCGCAAGCAATGCCTTGTACAGGTACGTCTTCCCAGTGCCTCCTGGACCATCAACAAAGAATATCTGGCTTTTTTGGTTCGTCACATGATCCATTATGTCATTGAAACCATCCAGTTGTTCATTGTTCAAACAGCTAAATAGATCTAGATGCTCTTGGTCCACTCTGACTTGTCTCTCCTCTGTTACCTCTCTATACTCGGCGTCAGAAGAACCATCTGTGTCAACCAGATCTGGAAGTCCATACATTTTAATATCCTTACCCATGGATTGCACTAGATCCCTGACATCTCTAAGGACCATCTGCTCAAGTGTTGCCTCGTTCGACTCAGTGCGGCGGTAATCTTCAGCCATCGATGGTAGATGTTTGTCCCACAACTGACGGATTTGTGTTGCCTCACAGAATACCAGTATAGTCGCAAACAACCGTCTAAGAGCAGAAGGCATTTGAAATGTTGCTGCCTCCGTCATGCAATCATCCAGTGTCCTGTCGTGCTCAATGAGGCCTAAGTGCTCACATGCCTCTCTGAAGGAAGTGCATGGCTTGCCATTTACTGTTTTTAAATCATCAAATGAAGTGGCACCTCGGACATGACTTAGGAGCACCCGCAAGTAGTACCTCTCTCCTTCAGCAGGGTGTGCATACACCAGTCTTCCAATCTGTGATCTCTTACTTCTTCTCGTTTGCCACTTTTTATTACCGGCAATCCACCTATAATGTTCTGGGAACTCTCTGTACAGCCATTTTCGTGCCGCTGGATACTTCTTGTTCATCTCAAAGTACTCGGTAAGCATGGATTTGGAAGAAGATGGGCGAGCGACAACATCTTCCAGATTTTCATAACCCTTAAATGCGACCGTGTGCATGTTTGGCAAATGAAGCTGCAGCTGTAACACAGATGGACTAACACCAAACATTTTAAAGCCAAAAATCCTGTAAATAGCTTCTGGAGGAGATATATAGCGTGCATCCCTGTATTGACGAATTTCATTAATGATTCCCCCATCATTGATAATATCCTGCTCGAATGCAAATGATGCCTTATCATGCCCTTTGTAGATGTACTTGAATAAGTACTTGACTGCCTTGATGCTCGAGCATGCTTCGACATTTATGTGACAGTTGTATTTCATAAGCAGAAAGGGGTTGTAAGGGACCACCCATCTATTGTCCAAATCTGCTCCTCTGATCCTTACTCGAACCCCGTCGTCCCTCCTTCTATAGATGGGATATGAGTCTTTCCCTTGTAATGTAGCATCACAGAAATCTCGCGGGTAATGAAATCGACATTGTCCATCTATCATGCAAGGGCAACTTTTCTGGAGTGCACCACATGGGCCGTGCAACATGTGTTTGACTACCAGATCATGGAGGACAGGATATTTCTTTTTGTCGGGTATCTCTGCAGATATCACCCGATCATAGTCATCTGGGGTCCTTAACTTGCTTTTTGCTTTCATGATTAGAAGTATATGCTCATGCGGGAGACCTCGCTTCTGAAACTCTGTGACATGTACATAAGCTGCGACTTCTCCGAAATGCTTACCCTTAGTTAGTAAGTCCATCATATTTCGTTGCTTAGCTCTGTATACTCTTGCCACAAGGTCTGGGCGGTCTTGTGGCAGCTGTCCAGGCAACAATTCCTGCGTTATCTCCTCCCAGTAGGGATTGCATGTCATCGTGACAAAATAATCCGGTTTACCCCAACGTTGAACTATTGCCATCGCATCCAGAAACCTGCGCTGCATGTCACGGTCACCACCAGGAAATGTACGTGGAAGCACGATTCTCTTGCCAATCCGATCACCGCGTGACTCGCCAGCAACGACGGTGTCAACAAGACCCTATAATAAAACAATATTTCACTCCAATTAGTATAAAGGTTCAAGCAAAGAGTGAGGCATCTATAATGTAAATTTTGTGATAAATAGAAGCACGTTACCTGGTAGAGGTCAGCGCGTATAACCTTTTGATTTGCTGGCTTTGAATACCAGTCAAGCCTCATTGTCTCAATCTTGATGTACATGTCAACAGCCCACTGTTGGAAAAGGCGCCCCCCGAACAAGATGATGTTAAAAAGCTTCTTCCGGACACACAGCTTGAAGCAATAGTACTCTCTCGCGCTAACAAATTTCCTTGATTTTGTTGGATTCATCTCATCGTCACCAAAATCCTCATCCGGGTTATCCTCATCGTCACCTAAAAATTGGTTAACAACATACAAATTGTTATGGTAGGTACAATCATAAGTAAGAATAATAAAAGTAGTAATGACGACCTATACCTTCAGGTAAATCAGTGGGTGGGTCTTCATGCTGTGCATTATGACCAACTTGTTCTCTAATCATGTTATCATCTGAAAGATGGATGGCTGTATAAGTTTTAATTTAAAGAATAATAAAAGTAGTAATGACGACCTATACCTTCGGGTAAATCAGTGGGTTGGTCTTCATGCTGTGCGTTATGACCAACTTGTTCTCTAAGCATGTTATCATCTGAAAGATGGATGACTGCATAAGTTTTAATTTAAAGAATAATAAAAGTAGTAATGACGACCTATACCTTCAGGTAAATCAGTGGGTTGCTCTTCATGCTGTGCGTTATGACCAACTTGTTCTCTAATCACGTTATCATCTGAAAGATGGATGACTGCATAAGTTTTAATTTAAATAATATGATATAAATCAATTTTGAACATCATACCTGAAGGAAAATCATAGGCTGGGTTCTGTTGTCGTGCAAATTCATCCACTGAAACTTGGTTTGTGTCATCGACTAACTCAATATATGGCATCCAACGATTCCAACCGATCTCCCCACGTGGGAAGAACAGTGGATATGACAAAGGGTCGTAGCACCCATGGTATGCTCTAATATACTGGGGACGGTCTCCTTTACCAGGGTCTCCTTTACCATATACGACAACACTCCTATCAAAGGTTTTATGTGGGTCGCTTCCTTCAGCCCATATTGCTGCAACCTGAGAAGTAGTTGGCGCATTGTACCTTCGTTGATCGAGGTTGATATCTGTGTTTAGTGAGATCCTATATTCATCCAGATTCGGAACAGCACCAAGGCTCTTCAAAACCTGAGCATAAGGGTTATGTTCTAGTATTGTCAGAATCTTCCGTATGAGATCCAGCCTAAGATTCGGAGACCTCTTAACTCTGTGAAGCAAGTTTTCATCCGTATCATAAATATATAGCTGCAAATGCCGAGGGCCATTATCACCAGACGACAGATCATCAAGAGCGTGGTACAATCCTCCACAGGCACGAAATGTATATACACCTGTTCCTGCCGCAGTGCTGACTCGACGATCAAGGGTGACTCCAAGACTGGTGAATGAGAAGTGGGAGTTGAAATACCGTATATTCTCTCTAAAATATTTTGCATCCTCATCATCCTGACTTGTGAACAATCGTTTCAACTCTTCATCAACCTCTGGAGTAAATACACCAACTTTTCCCTTCCTGCAACAAAATGCAGGCCCCTCGTATTGAAACCGCAAAGCTCCACAGTGGCAGCAGTCGCTAACTTTTTTAAGTACATGGTGATTTTTGGGCAGGTTCATGTAAACTCTGTCATGATGCTCATTAGTGATAGTTCCATCACCATGATGCCGTGCCACTCGGTAGGATTCAAAATCAACATCTGGAAAAGAATGGACAATTGCATTATTTAAAGTTTGTGCACAAACCATATAACTATCGTATGTCGTATTCATAACTCATGATAGCAATAATCTACCTGGTCTAGCAAACATCCTAGCTTCTTCATCAGGCTCAACGTCACCAGTTTCTCCAAGGTTCCGGTCTCCCAAGCAGTCTAGTAAATCACGATTAGGATAGAGTTATGATGCACAAGGTCCCGTAAATTATGCTTATGACACATATTATCGGGGTAGAGGAAACTTAAACTGCCATTTTGCATACCATCAAGTCTTATGGTGTGGACATCGGGCTCCAGTATTCCATACGCATCTTCGCCGTGGTCGTTGCCTGATAACATTGGTTGACCCCAGTGAGTAAGTAGCAGGGATGAACCGAAGATATGAACCAAATGCTAGTTCCATTCGTTGATCAAGTTCTATAGAATATTTCAATCGAATGAAGAAAAGAGCGCTCAATTAAAGGAGAAACAAACTATTGATAATTTAGCAACTTAATTAAATTGATGAACTAACCCTGATCATGAAAAGTTACCCCTGGGGTACGTAGATTGACGACTGTATTGAGTTGGGGGTTGTCAACCCCTGACAGTTGTGTGAGTGTCATTCTTCTTGAACTTCGTTGCATCTGGTACGCATCATTTCTGTGCAGCCAATCGGATTCATCATTGTCAGAAATATTCTCCTTGTCAGTTTGTATGACTCCATTGTACAGTCCTGAAGTTGGTAATGCACCATCTGGGCCTGTGATGTTCTGCAGCTGGGTGACCGCCTCTTGTCCAGTAGCTGGCACATGTGACACGATGTTACTGGCATTGAAAGCAGCAGTAATGTTCTGCAGTTGGGTGACCGCCTCTTGTCCAGTAGCTGGCATATGCGACACAATGTTACTGCCATCGAAAGCAGCAGTAATATTTCTATTTTGCTCACGGGTTTGGCGTTGTCTCTTTAATATTTCCTCTCTATTCTGTGCATAACGCTCCCTTTCCCTCCGATTCTTAGTCACATTAGTGTCTGAACAGATGAAGAAAAAATAATTACATGCCAATTCAATTGGGGCATAGATAATGAAATTTGATCATCATTACCTTGTGATACAGCCAGCTGTGCCGGTGTTCCGTTATGTAGGCCATCTATTTCCTCAGTGGTATTTTTTTTCTTTTGTAGGCTTCACGCCTTCTCTTATTAATCTCATCTTTATTTTTTGCATACCGCTCTCTATCCCTCTGCCTTTTTAGTTCCTTTGGGTCTGCAAATCATGACACAGTTCAGCAGTTGTAATACCGTATCGAACTTGAGTGACTGGGTTATGATCATTACCTGATGTTTGGTTGTTGCTTATATCCTGAAACGGGGTGCGCGTCCTGCTGGGAGTGGGGGTCCTATTGGGAGTGGTAGGGCCCATACGAACTCCTGTAAAAAGATGTGAGATCATTATATTTAATGGAGCGCAAGACCATCATATAGAATATGGAACCAACAACCTCGAAATGTAATGATGTACTTTGTAATAGATTCAATCGCAATTGTCGTTTTCAAGAGGCCTCATGCATAGGGTGTATTTTCTTATGGTCATATGATTTTGAGGGGACATTGGCGGTAAACATGTAGCTCTGTAGTTTGTAATAATATTCATATAGATTAATGTTCGGAACCAAGAGGTCACAGTCAGTGTGACTTTTATATGTACATATTAATTTGACAGAGCATTGTGGCAAACTATAAAGCTTTGTTTCAGTCGTAGGTTAGGTCAGTGGTATCAAATTTTCAGTACCATGGGGATCTGCTGAGGATCCGTGGTATGATTTCACTTGCTCATGCACTTTATGTTTGGTTTTCATAACATATAGTCACGGCATATGGTTCATCTCTTGCATCGATTACATGGAGAATCATAGATCTTAGAATGTGAATTAACCATGGTTTCACTATTTATGCAGAACAGAAACAGGAGCAATGAACGGATGTCATTGTTAACATCTTCACATGTTGGCAAATCAGCCTGCACGAGCGTTGCCGAGGAGTTTGCCGCCGCCGATGCGCAGTCCGGAGACGGTCGCGGCAGTGTGGGCAACGACGTCTGAAAGATTGAAGAGAAAGCATGCACCTGTGTTGGCGAGGAGGTTGTCGTCGCGGATGTCGCGGCCGTCGTCGGCGTCGTCGGTGCTGGCGTCCTCGGCGCGGGCGTCGTCTGGCGTCGTCGGTGCGGGCGTCCTCGGCGCGGGCGTTTCGGTGGAGGGCAACTCTGAAGAGCGACAGGAAAATTGGTCGCCGCAAATTGTGGAGCGGATGTGGCTGTTTCGGTGTGTTTTTTTGTTTTCTTTTTGTTAGCGTTGGCTGAAGGACGACAGAGTTTCGTCCGCCCACCTAAATTGCGTAGCGTACAACGTGAGGGGGTACTTTTCTGTGTTCACGGTTAGATCCCATTGAGTAGGCTGATCTTGACCCTCCAATTGATGTGTTTTCTTCTGTGTACAGTAAGCGGGGTGCGTTTAGGGGAGTTAACGTTTGCTTATTTTATAGTAGTAGAGATTATAGTAGTAGAGAAAAAAATCAAAACGGTGCCTGGCAGTTTTTCACTTAGCCCCTTCACCCGCACCAGCAGCAGCCGAAAGGCACAGCCCTTCCCCAATTCCGGCCACGCCCCAGCGCCTCCGCCTCCCCCTTCACTCCCCCCCAGGTCCTCCGCCTCCCCCCTCCGGCCCGATATCCACCCCCGCACTTCCGCCCTCCCTCCCTTCTCCAGCTCCGCCGCCTCTTCCACCAACTCTATCCGCCAATCTAGAAACCCCTGTTTGTTGCGCTACCAGCGCTTGTTTTGATTCGGCTGATCTGATCGGTCGCTGAGCCGATGGGCAGCGACGCCGAGGAAGTATCTCAGGCGGCGTCGTCGCCGGAGTACGAGCAGGACGACGACGACGAGGACTGCTACCTGAGCGATCAGGAGGACGATGCCCTAGAGGAGTCCGTCCTCCAGGTCCTCGAGGACGGCAACCTCGAGGATTGCCATTGGTCCTCCTCCTCCGTACGCACCTCGCTTACCTGTGTTCCTCATGGCCCTCTCCGTCCATTGGCGCTCCCGATTGCTTCTCTCGCTGACGGATTTTTTCCTTGCTTGTGCTTGCAGGTGATCACCAAGGAATATCTCTTGGCAGCGCAGGTGACTATATGGCCCGAGGCCCCCCCCCCCCCATTCTATTTCCAGGCTGTAAGCAATTTCCGGATGCTGACGCTTTATTTTGTAAATTTATTCTGGCTGATTGGGGTCTGTAGAGGGAGGATCTGAGGAAGGTGATGGAGCTGCTAGGGTTAAAGGAGCACCACGCAAGGACGCTTCTAATCCACTACCGCTGGGATGTGGAGAGGATATTCGAGCTGCTTGATCAGAAGGGGAGAGATAGGCTCTTCTCCGAGGCTGGTATTCCTCTCGGAACCGCCAATAATGCTGGCTCGCCCTCTGCGACGGAGGTCACCTGCAATGTTTGCTATGATGATGTGCCCCTCTCGGCCGCTTCCCATATGGACTGCGGCCACAACTACTGCAATGAATGTGAGTAGTAGTCGTCGAAAACAAAGGGAGTGCTTGTTATGTATATGAAGCTTTGCATATGTGCTAGCTATAGCTTTTATATGCCGGTAGGACGATCGCATGATTGCATTTTCGGATGAATACTTTGCTTTTTGACCACTGTGGTGATCAGCAGTGTGATATTCGTGTATTAGGAATGACAAATCAACAAACATCTTATTATCCTACTTACGAAGAAAATGGCGCAACTAATATCTTCATTTAGCTCTGTATTATCGTGGACCATCTGTACTTGTACTTCATGCACAAAATTAACCTAGGGAAGCAGGGGATCACTTCCTAGTCGCAAGAATAATCATTATGTTACTTCATGTAATCTACTAGTCTATTATTACGAATTTTGGCTCTAAGTACCAGCGAAGAATATATCAACTACGCAAGTTTTTTGTACTCTCTACCTCCACGCCAACCGCACCCTGTGAATTAGCATTGCTATATCATTTATTCCTGAATAGCCACTAATATGTGCGTTTCATCAGGTTGGACAGAATATTTCATTGTGAAAATAAATGAGGGGCAGAGTCGGCGTGTCAAGTGCATGGCTCCAAAGTGCAATGCCATCTGTGATGAAGCATTAGTCCGGAAGTTAGTAAGTGCAAAGCGCCCAGATATTGCTGAGCGCTTTGAAAGATTTTTACTGGAATCTTATATCGAGGACAATGATACAGTCAAGTGGTGCCCCAGCACACCACATTGTGGAAATGCTATACGTGTCAAAGGTGATATTCATTGTGAGGTGGAATGTACATGTGGACGCCAGTTTTGTTTTAATTGCTCCTCAGAAGCACATTCCCCTTGTTCCTGCGTGATGTGGGAGCTCTGGATCAAGAAATGTCGTGATGAATCAGAGACTGTGAATTGGATAACAGTAAATACTAAGCCCTGTCCCAAGTGTCACAAACCTGTGGAGAAGAATGGTGGCTGCAACCTGGTTGCATGTATATGTGGACAAGCATTCTGGTGAGATGTCGTATTCCTCTTGAACATTTATGTTTTACATACCGTTCCATTGTTGGCAGCTAATGATGCACTATTGTTATATTGATGCCTTCTTTTATTTGTTATATTGGTACCTTCTTTTATCTTATTTGATTTGATACTTGTCCATACAAACTGAAAGCACCACATACTTCTTGTCTTCTTCTTACTTTCCTGCTTTATGTAAGCGTGAGCATACTTCCAATGAGTAATGATGTTCAAATGAATCTTAGAACAGAATGCTGTACGATGAGATAGAATGCAGTAGAAATAGAAACAAAGATAGGGAACAGATTACCTACCCCTAAGGGTCAAAGCAAGCCTTCAGTTCAATTCGTTATTCTTACATTAAAGAATTATTAATCAAATCTCCCCAAGTAGTATTGGAACGTACGACCACTCAGTTAACAGTTGACTACTCTACCACTGAGCTACTGAGGAACAAGGGGGGATTCGAACTCCAGAGTTGAACTCCTGCTCTCAACCCATGAACAAACTTGCTGGAATGATTGCCCCGGCCCTTGATCTTCGGGATGCAGAATAAGGGATCACTTGGCACATGTTAGTTAGGACTCAGAACCAGTGAAAACCCACCTTGGGTAAGGCGAAGTTCAGTTTGGAGATCAAACGATTCCTTATATCGTGTATCCTCAATTGATGCAGCCTCAGATGCTTCAAGTGTATTTGTAGAGTATTCAGATAACCGAGTTACTAAATCAGCTCAGTCAGTACTACTAGGATCAATACTATCGTGATATAATTGTATGGTAGGCAGATAGTACTTTGATGCTTGCGAAGTACATACTGTTCTATCTTTGATACCGATTGCTCTTTTGTAAGGACAGGTTTTCTGACATATTTATAGCCCCATAATTTTTCTATAAAGAGACAACCACCTAGATTGTTAATGAAAATTTGTTGGTAGTTGGAAATAATAAGTTTGGTATCATGCTGTTACCAGTAATTCATAGCATATGAAGGAAAGTCTTGTAATGGTATAGGCGTATCATGCTTATCTAACCGTGGTATGGAAATATTCTATCCATCATTCATAGCTCCTGCCCTGATCACGTATGCTAGGTACGACTTATGGTGTGTGGATATAATACTATAATAGCAAAAGCTGTGCTCTGCCAATTGTGTAATGAGAGACAGTATTATTGTTTCCTATGCAAGAATGCTCACTGCTAGAGGTAATGCTGGCAGTCTGGCACGTATCTGATCGGAAATATAGGTATCGTAGCAGGGTAATACAAGGGACACTGCAGACTTCAATTGTACTGTCAAGGGTCATTACAGGCCTTTATTAGCACGTGCCTGACAGGTTATAAAAATATTTTAAGTTTGGTGAGTCATTCACGCTGCGCACAAGTTACATGCTACGCTGACTAAGATGTTCTGCGCTCTTGTTTTTCTTTCTCGGTTTTTTCCTCTTCACCCCACTTGTTCTTAAGTTTGAGTTTTATTTTGCTGATTTTGTGTATTTTGGATGCAGTTGGTTATGTGGTGGTGCTACTGGTAGAGATCACACATGGTCAAGTATTAGCGGCCACAGTTGTGGCCGATTCACAGAAGATCAGTCAACGAGAACAGAGCAAGCAAGGCGAGACCTCTATCGATATATGCACTACCACAACAGATACAAGGCACATACTGATTCTCTTAAGCAGGAAGCAAAGCTTAAGCGCGACATCCAGTGGAAGATATCCATTTCTGAAAATAAGGATTCCAAGATAAAAGATTACTCTTGGGTGATAAATGGACTGAACAGGCTTTTCAGATCAAGGCGTGTTCTTTCATATTCTTATCCTTTTGCATTCTACATGTTTGGTGATGAGATTTTCAAGGATGAGATGACTCCCGAGGAAAGAGAACTCAAGCAGAATCTGTTTGAGGATCAGCAACAACAATTAGAGTTCAATGTTGAAAGGTTATCTGGTTTCCTTGAGAAGGATTTTCAAAATTTTAGTGACGAGGAGGTTATGGATACAATGAAGCATGTTATCAATCTTTCAAATGTGGTAGATAGGCTCTGCAAGCAAATGTAAGAACTCTGCTCAGCAAAGTCCCCGTCAGTTACCTTGAAAAGAAAATGTTTAGCCAGTGTTTTTGCAAAATAAATTGTACTAACTGTATATTGCTTTGCAGGTATCAGTGCATCGAGAATGATTTGTTGTACCCTCTCCGCACGCCTCATAATATTGCCCCATACAAATCCAAGGGTCTTGATAGAGCCTCGGAGCTCCACATTTGTTTGGACTCTGCTGAACAAAGTTCTCCATCTATGAAGTGTAGTCAGGATGAACACAAGAGTCAACCTGGTTTATGTAGCGAATCAGGTATTTAACTGGCAATATTTCCTTCATACCAAGGCTTAAATTCATATGATAAGGATCACCATACTAGAAGTTAGTCATTAGCTGTTTCTGGTTGCTTATTTTTTAATTGAGATTAGCTGTTTCTGATGCATATTTTAATATCCGCCTTAGGCTCATCTCTCACAGGAAAGCGACCTATTCTTCAGCTGCACGGGTCAAGTTCCGACAACAGTGGACGCCCGTCTCACAAGAGAGAAAGAAGAGATGCTCATGGCGGCGGTGCTCTTTTTGATCTCAACGTGCCAGCCGAAGTGGCGGACAAGATCTGAAGCTCCAGTATCTGACGGAACATTCCGCTGCAACTGTACAGCTGACCTGTGTTTCTTCAGCTACATAAAGGAATTTGTGTTCTCTTTTGTTGCCCTAGGGCGCTTGCATGCGCCGCAACCTCGCCCTGGGGCCGTGATCCCGACCAATAGAGCAAACTTTCGACTTGCCCTCTTGTATATCATGACATGACATGATGCCGTTGTGCATAGTTCCTATAATGCCAAATCTACCCCTCGAGCTAGAAGATGTCTTTTTTGGGAAGAGAACTCTAGACATGTTCTACTATGTTTATGCTACAAATTGCAAATTTATTGTAGAAGTAACTGCTTCAAGCTCTTACGGGGATGCTGACTTCCTAAAATTGCAAAATGAATACTACCAGCTGGTTAAAAGATGGGACTCCATCTTGCGGTGGTAGTCAACCAGATGAAGTTTTTTTAGGTCAGCTGTTTGATTCCCATTCAAACTCGCAAAGTTTGAATCCTGGGAATGTGTTCCCCGCCGAGAAATGCAAGATGATGCATGTGGAGGATTGCGGTGCGAGATGCACATGAGCATATCTGTCGTTGAGGCATGTTTCCTCCGAGATTTTGTCAGCTCTGCTAGCTTCGAACATACTGCCTTCGAAGTCAAGCTTTGGATTACGTGTTGAAACGTAGCCCCTAGCTGCCGTATCTTTCTATGACCCATGCAAAGGGACACGCTGCATATGGCGACCCGATGGTACCGAGGATGCGTTTGTACGACGCGCATCACCTGGGAATCTACCGGTGCGTGAAAGAACCCTCCATGTTGTCCTCCTCTCCCGTGTTTTCCTTTGGATTTGTGTTGTCCCTCCTCTCTATTCGCTAGGTAGCTATCTAATGGAAAATGCTCGAGCTCTGCACGCCCATTGACTTCCACATAAGACACCGTTGCCACGGTCGTAGTCGGTAAACTCTAGGCGTTTAGCGCGCTCTCTGACAGCTTGGAAGATCGATGAGAAGAATCTTTCCCGGATCTCGAACTGACGCTTCAGTAATCAAATGGCGCCGGAGCTGGTTTCCTATGCGCGCTTGCACCACATCACACTGCATCGGTGTGGTTCCTTTCCTTGCTTCACCTGCTCTTTCCAGCAGCTATTCTACCACTCAGCACCGGTCCAAGAGCACATGAAGCCTCCGGCATGTCTGTCGCTGGGACGTTTCTTTAATCACTCCACTGAGATTTGAATAGCTTCTCTTAATCGAGGCCCCCTTTTGTCGTTATTACGTACAGGCGCAGCTCCCCTGGTTGTCATTGACAGCATCGTTGTAGATGGGGAGTGCATCTTATCTTACTGGGCATGATGATAATCATTGTGAACCAAGTGGTGAGAAGGAAACAGCAACGACGTATGTCTCCTTTCTTCCTCTGCTTAATCAGAGATGCCTTAACATAGCCACTGGAAAATATTCAGAAGTCCTTCATTTGTCAACACATACCAAAAAACAAAGAGGTCAAAACTTACTACTAGTAGGAATATATACCGAACGTACCTTTTCCGTTAGCCATGAAGTCTCTGTTGTGCGACGCGATAAATACTGCCGGTGCAGAAGCAAGTGCCGTCCCCTACACACATAGCACGATGCGCAAAAGATTGGTCCAGCAGAACGAATAGTCGTGCAAGGAAAAAAATGCCCTGGGCTAATAATGCTCTAGGTACGTGCACCGTGGTGGCGCGTGCGATTGCGACGTGGGGGCGCTGGGCCGGATCAAGCAGCTTGAGGAACAGACGAACAGTTGAGGGAGGCAGGCAGGGGTGCGACCAAAACCACAGCGAAACTGCAGTGGGATTCCGTGACAAGCAGCTACATGACACTTGGGGCCCGGACGCCCGGTTAGGGCTGTACCATGAGGAATGGGGCTGGGCAAGGCATCCACCGAATCCAGACGGTGCACACCTCCCATCCCATCCCATCCCATCCCATGTAGCGTTTGACATGTATGCTGCTTGCCCCAAAGCTAAAGCAACTCCGGGACAATTGGCACGATCCAACCATGTGTATGCATCCATGTAAGCGCTCGCATATGGAGTTAGATCACCATTCGAGTTGAACCAACTTTTTTTTGTGTGTGCACATAGGATTGGTCTAGCGGGACACGGCCCCGGTGGCCAAATTTGCTGTTTTGACCCTTTTGGCATAGTTTAGCCGGATCAAACCCCCATTTCAAAAAAAAAACGGGATCTGACCCTTTTCCTACCGCCAAGGCCTGGCGGTAGGGTTGCACTGCCTACCGCCGAGGACTACGGCGGTAGGGTAACAGCAGGCCGCTGACGGCCGTTTGCATTCGCTGACGTGGAAAAGGACCCTACATCCGGGGAGGCCGGCGGTAGGTAGTACAAGCCTACCGCCAAAGACCCCGGCGGTAGGGAGAGCACGTAAAACCCCTAAAACCCACTAGAACCTTACTGTGCCTGGGGAGGGTCATTTTTTTTGCGGTAGGGTGCACAATCCTGCCGCCAAGGTCTACGGCGGTAGGGTCCTAGCCGTGGGCTGGCTTCTGTAACTGAAATTTGAACAAAAACTACGTTAGGGTGTGCGACCCTGGCGGTAGGCTCCTGTCTAGATGCAAATCAATTTATTTTTTGCAAAATTTGATCATTTCAATTCCAAAAGTTAACACACAGTAATATAGCTTGCAAATCAAAATGTTGTGATCTCACACGGTATAACATGCATCACACATCGATATAAATGATAGTTCAACAAATATCAAATAGTGTAACAAATCGAAAATACGAAGTAGTTCGACTTAGCCAACGAGTTCTCATTCACAGCTCAACACAAATAGCAAATAGTTTAACTAGTTCAACATAAAAGCTAGTAGTTCTAACATGACCATATCACTTGGCCTTCCTCCCCCTCTTGGCGGTACGCTCCTCTTTCCTTTTGGAGCGGGTCTCATACGGCTTTTTCGTGCGACGATGAGGAGGACGCTCTTTCTGAAATGGGGATGGACTCTGCCAATGCTTCTTTGGCTGGTTTCCCCTCTTGTCTTGGGTTGGCTGAGTAGGTGGAGGTCCGTCATCGTTGTCGTACTCCTCCTCGCCACCTCCTTCCTCTTCTCCCTCGGCTTGCTCCTCATCCTCTTCTTCCTCATCATCTTCTCCCTCGACCTCCTCAACAATGCGAGACGACGAGGCGGCATGGCTAGAGGAACCTCCGCCGGCATGGCTCGATGAAGCAAGGGCACGTGTCGACCCTCCAGGAACATGCACATCAACCGAGGTAGCGCACCCAAGCATGCCCACTAGCTTGCGGCAACGGGTCATGATCTTCTGCAATAACAAATAAAGAAGAACATGGCATGGATCAAGTTTAGGGTTACAAATAAACAAGAACATGGCATGGATCGACGTTGTGGTTACTCGAACATAAGGCTAGGAGGCTCAAACTTACCTTCACCGCTTCCCTCAGCTTGCCGTCAGATTCCTCGGTCCCGGGGTCATAACTTAGCGCATTCGAGCCATCGAAAATGTTTCTGTTCAGCTCCGAAGCCTGGAAATGTAAGGATCATGAATAAGTTAGCGACAATGACCATGTCGGCATCATCCAACTGCCGGCTCGAAACAATTGAACACAACTTACCACTCTGTTCATCAGGGGTGCATACTCCCTGAAATTACCTTCCATATCTCTGAGGTTGGCCTTGTAGGCTTCATCCTCGGGGTCATCCTCCTCCTCCAGTGATGCGATATCGGCGGCCGTCCACTGTTGCCTCAGGCGCACACGGTACTTGATGCCATCGTCATACCAATTCATGTGTGCCTTGTACGCATCCCAGTCAACCCTTTTTTTCTCCCCGTCTTTGCGATACCTCCTCTCGTTCCACGCTTTCACGGCCTCCGCGTGCTCTTCGCCCCAATCCAATATCGACTGACAATGCTGCCTACTCTTCCTGCAAGGCATAAGAAACAATAAAACATAGAAAATCATAAGAACGTCAAACAGAACGAAAACACGGTAATAGAGAACAATGCCCTCACCAGTGAAGGTCGAAACCACCGGTGTCGATGGGGCGTGCCGGTGGGGTGTGTTGCAATACACCAAATTGCAAGGCCACGCACTGTGGTAGGTGCCACTCGACGGCGTACACGCATATCATTGGGACAATGCACCGCCAGACAAGATGCTCCCGAGAGCACATCATGTTGAGCTCAAAACCCCAATCTCTATCATGATACGGCCACCAGTTAACCTACAAAAAGCTTGGTAAGCAACCGTGAAAGTGGCTACATTAAAAAACTAGCTCGTTGGTATACCTGGTAAGATGTCAGGTTGTCCAGCTCGTTGGTGAAGGCCTTGTACAACGCACTGCCCTTGTCGGTGAAGACTTTAACCCTATCCCAAGCGTATGCGGCGGTCGGGTATCGAGTACTGTCGCCATCTTCGCCATAATCTGTCCATGGACGCCGTTTCATTTTCTCAGGACGACCCACCGGCAGCCGCTCTCAACTCCAAATCGAGAGGGCCCCGACACATCCACACATACCGGACTTACTTTCGGTCCTCTGGTTTGCGTCATCTAGCTACAAATGCCAATTGATCAGATGACACAATTGAAAGCAGCACACATACGTCCATGAACGGATATTGAGATATTTCTCCTACCGAACGGTATAGGTATGCGAGGCCGGCAGACCCCCGGTTGTACCCTACATCCCAGTCGGCCAGGAAGTCGAGATACATCCATAGGGCAGTGTCCCCCGAGTAGTCTGGAAACACGGCCTCTGTGAGAATTGTTGGAAATATGCCCTAGAGGCAATAATAAGTTAGTTATTATTATATTTCCTTGTTCATGATAATCGTTTATTATCCATGCTATAATTGTATTGATTGGAAACTCAAATACATGTGTGGGTACATAGACAACACTGTGTCCCTAGTAAGCCTCTAGTTGACTAGCTCGTTGATCAAAAGATGGTGAAGGTTTCCTAGCCATGGACATAAGATGTCATTTGATAATGGGATCACATCATTAGGAGAATGATGTGATGGACAAGACCCAAACTACGAACGTAGCATATGATCGTGTCAGTTTATTGCTATTGTTTTCTGCATGTCAAGTATCTGTTCCTATGACCATGAGATCATGCAACTCCCTGACATCGGAGGAGTACCTTGTGTGTATCAAACGTCGCAACGTAACTAGGTGACTATAAAGGTACTCTACAGGTATCTCCGAGGGTGTCTGTTGGGTTGGCATGGATCAAGACTGGGATTTGTTACTCCGTGTAACGGAGAGGTATCTCAGGGCCCACTCGGTAATACAACATCACAATGAGCCTTGCAAGCAATGTGACTAAAGTGTTAGCCACGAGATCTTGTATTACGGAACGAGTAAAGAGACTTGCCGGTAACGAGATTGAACTAGGTATAGAGATACCGACGATCGAATCTCAGGCAAGTAACATACCGAAGAACAAAGGGAACAGCATACGGGATTAACTGAATCCTTGACATAGAGGTTCGACCGATAAAGATCTTCGTAGAATATGAAGGAGCCAATATGGGCATCCAGGTCCCGCTATTGGTTATTGATCGTAGAGGTGTCTCGGTCATGTCTACATAGTTCTCGAACCCGCAGGGTCTACACACTTAACGTTTGGTGACGATTAGTATAGTTGAGTTATTTTGTTGGTGACCGAAGGTTGTTCGGAGTCCCGGATAAGATCCCGGACATGATGAGGGTCTCCGGAAGAGTCCGGAGGTAAAGATTAATATATGTGATAATAGTGTTTTGATCTCCAGAAGGGTTCCGGAATTCGCCGGAAGAGGTTCCGGATGTTTACCGAAGTGTTCGGGTGCAGCAACACTTTATATAGGCCAAAGGGGTAAAGCCCACGAGGTATTGGAAAGTGCAAAAGGAAGTTTTGCTGCTGCCTTAAGCGGTACTACCGCTGGTAAGGCAGTACTACCGCGTAAGCGGTACTACCGCTGTGAAGCGGTACTACCGCTTGTGCGCGATACTGCTGGAATCCGAGTTGGACTCTTTCCCTGCGGGCCAAACCGACCTTGTGCGGGGAAAACCGACCTGGAGGAGGCTTTTACTCCAAGTTTAGACCCCAAGGCTCGACATATAAATAGAGGGGAAGGGCTAGCACACGGGACACATTAAGATTTCCCAAGCCGTGTGCCGGCAACCCTAACCCTCTAGTTCTCCCGTCATAATCTCCGTAGTGCTTGGCGAAGCCCTGCAGAGATTGTTCCTCACCACCATCACCACGCCGTCGTGCTGCCGGAACTCATCTACTACTTCATCATCGCTCGCTGGATCGAGGAGGTGAAGGCGTCATCAAGCCGTACGTGTGTTGAACGCGGAGGTGCCGTCCGTTCGGCACTAGTTCGTGATCGGATCAAGGGACGACTTGCGATTTGGATCGCGGAGACGTTCGACTACATCAACCGCGTTTCTTAACGCTTCCGCTTAGCGATCTACAAGGGTATGTAGATTCACTCTCCCTCTCGTAGATGCTCATCACCATGGATAGATCTTGTGTGTGCGTAGGAAAATTTTTGTTTCCCATGCAACGTTCCCCAACAAGAATATACCACAAGTAGGCCCTCGCGTACTGCTCCACGGTCCGCTGATCGGCATCTTCCGGGCATATGGACCGGTTGTTCTGGATCCACATGAGTGGTATACCCAATGATCGGTTATCCCTCAGGACGGGGCAATCACCGATGAGGGCGATAACCCTGTCCCGCCAGTTGTTCCTCGGCCCTGGAGCGGTAGGGCCGTGATCATGGCGAAGTCCTCGAGGGTCACAGTCATCTCACCACATGGGAGATGGAAAGAGTGTGTCTCGGGCCGCCAACGGTCCACCAAGGCTGTGAGAGCTGAGTGGACGAGCGTCGGCGGCACACGCTTGAACTGGAGCACAAAAGGCAGCAGCCCGGCTCTCTTGAAATACGGCTCGTAGCGGTGGTCGTATTGCATCTGAACGGCCTTCGTGTGACCCTCATACGCAATGGCGGTAGCATCTGTCAAAGTGTACATGAAAATAGTTAGTAACTTGCTTTTGAAAAGCCAAAAAATTTGGTGCAAGACCTTGAACATAGTTATTACCTCTCCATTCTCGATGAAACGGGCGCGATGACCGTTGTCGAACGCCGGGTCAAGCATCGTGTAATTAGTGCCGATCGCTGGACCAAGGGGGGCCCTCCTAAAACAACAACATTTAGTTATGAACATATAATCCACTAATATATAGTACTAACTACAGAAAATAAACTAATCCATTTAGTTATTCAACCAACATGCATCAAATTGTATCATATTCAACCAACATCAACAATATTGGAATATGCAATTGTACAGAAATATATAATAAAAGATATAATCAACAATGGAATATGCAAATGAATCATATTGAATCAAACTAAATACCAAGTTACTACATCAATGCAAATGAATCATATTGAATCAAACTAAGAAAATCATATTGAAACAATCATATTTATCCATCATATCATATTCAACAATTGTATCACATTCAACAATTCAACCAACATCAATCATATCATATTCAACAAATGTAAATAAATCTATAATAAAGGCATAATCAACAATATTGGAATATGCATATGAATCATATTCAACCACATCAATCATATTAATCAAACATCAACGAAACATTCAAAAATAATACATTAAACATGAACTAGGGTTCATCTTCAAACTAGATAGAAACGATAAACTAGTTAATACAAAATGAAGTAGGGTTCATTTTCAACCACATATATCATATTGAACCAAACTAAACAAACCTAGGATCAACAAAAATTAAAAACTACTAGATGAAATAGGGTTCATCTTGTGCCAAATAATGCATCAAATCGAAAACTTTTTGACTAAAACTAATTGGAGGGATTGACAGAGCTTACTTCTCTCGTCGTGGAGCCATATCGATCCACAAAAACGATGGAGATCGGAGGGGGGGAGTGGTGGGGTTGAGAGAGAGGGCGAGAGGAACTCCTCTCTGTTGTGCGGCGCGACAGGGGAGAAGATGGGGGCTGGGTTCGTGGGTGGGCCCCACGAGCCGGCCCCTGTGGGTTTATAACCGCTCAAACCCTACCGCCGGGGTCTTTGGCGGTAGGTTGCACAGCCTACCGCCAGGGTCCTCGGCGGTAGGGTCGACGGCAGGGGCCAAACGGCCGTTGGTAGCGCTGACGTGGCTGAGTTGCCTACCGCCATAGTCCTCGGCGGTAGGCAGTGCAACCTTACCGCCAAGAACCCCGGCGGTAGAAAAAGGGGTCAGATCTTGATTTTTTTCGAAATGAGGTCAGATCCGGAAAAACTATGTCAAAAGGGTCAAAACATCAAATTTGTCGCTGTGGATATATTGTGAGTCTGACCGCGGGGTAGTACTAGTGTCAGCCAGTAGTAAGATACAGTAGTACATGTGGTGAGCGTGTCACATGACCTGCCAAAGTTCTTTCTCACGGAGGTCAAGCAGCGGGCAGCAGCAGCGCATCAGGGCAAAGGAGCGCCTGTTTAGAGGTGAAAAGAGGACAGATTCACCGCAGTCCACAGTGGACGTGTGCCTGCCCATTTTCCCCTTCTCTAGGGTTTTGGACTCGTGGGCTCTTGCTCCCTCTCTCTGCGATCTCCACCGTCCACGCAGCCTTGCTCTCTGCTCGCTCGTGTCTGATGCGTAGACACATAGGACGACTTCCATCAATTGCCTCGGCAGCGTAGCGTAGCGTGGTCTTCACAGGTCAAAGAAGAGCCATGCATGTTACTGTGCCTGCACGCTGACTTGCTGCGCTGTTTTTTTACCTGCCATATCAGCTCATCATTGCCCTTCAGGCACAACCTGCATAATATGCTCGTGAATGCAAACCGATATCATCCTTTTTACTGAGAGCAAAACTCTTGAGTTGTCACTAGATAGCCCAAGCTAAGTGCCACATGATTGAGGTGATAGGATTCAGTTAACTCATCAGCATTTGATCTGAACATTGACGTAACAAGAGAGTAAAAAGGCGAGCAGCTTTGCACGGAGTAACTTAGCATGTGGGGATGAATAAAGAAAGAGTTTCCGGATCTGGATAGAGGAGAGTTGCGAGCGCCGTGGAGCCCGCCGGAGCTCTCACCTCACCTCACCTCAACTAATAAAAACTTGCATAGAAAAGCAGTGAAGTTGGTAAGTTTCAGGGCAGGCATAAATATACATCGCCACCATAAACAAAGCATCGGAATAGCCGGACAGAGCAGAGGACCGATCGGAATAGGCGTACGATTCTCATAGGAGCAGTGGCGGTACCCTCTGGTAGCACTTACCCGCACCTCCCTCAAGTTCATCCGTCGCCCTCATGCTCCACGCACGCACACGGCCACCCAGAGAAGCAGCGGCGGCTCCGGGACAAGAGAAGGGAGACATTCAGAAGGCAGCCCAGTCCAGTGGTTTCGTTGGTTAGGTGATCGACTCCTCGGCAACAACTCCGAGAAATCCCGCCTCCTTGTGCACGATTTTTCTGTAAGGTGAGATTCCTCTCCATTATAGGAGCGCGTCTCTCATTACCCGCCTCTCTTTCCTGTGGGTTTCTGGCCTGTAATGTTGCTACAGATTTCAGCTCTTTTTTGCTTGGCTGGGTTCACCTGTGAAATCAGGCCGGAGGAGCCATTCTTGAGCTCAGCTGCGCTGGAGTAGTGGCTGTTCTGCGGGATAGCTCCTTTCTGAGCAGAGCAGCAATGAATCGCAGCTGCTCCAAGAGGTTCGCACCATGTGGCATTATGTGATTGCAGCATGCTTGTAGTTTCTTTACAGCACCCTGTTTGGATTCTGGACTGGTCTCATGATATGATTCTGCATTTCTTAGGTAGAAGAAGCACCTGTCGGCGAACTCGCATCGGCGGTGCTTTTGTTCTAGCAGGATTAATGCTCAGAATGGAGAGCGTAGATTCGCCCTCCCCGAGGTGCCATGCAGCTCAGCATCAACAGGTAAACTGCCAGTTGCAGAGATAAAATGGCGCCATTGTTTTTTATCTTAATATGCATAAGTAGAGTCAGTTTTCCTGTTAGATTGTTGCAGCAGGCAATCCAGGGATATTTTTTTCTATCAGTTTTCCTTCCTGTAGGAATTCTCCATCTCTGAACCAGTTCGTTCTGTCAAGGATCAAAACCGTCTTGGTTACTGTATTTGCTAGATGCCTTGGGGGTCTATGTGTTCTTACTGCAAATATCTCATAGTTCTCCCTGCCTCACCATTTTCTGTTTTTTTTCCCTTTTCTGCAAGAATGGTGGGGAATCAAAGGATCATAAGAGCACCAGTAAAAGGCAGTCACACAGCACTGAGATTCCATGCTCTTTGGTACAAGAGGTAAAAGATTGTAATCGACAAAAATCCCATCCCATTTTGGCTTACTACTGTATTTCCATGGCATATGGCCCATGTCAGACCTCTTATTAAGTGCTTTCGACTTACTTGATTGTTTTTTAGTTGCTCGTGATGCTGCATTGTCCTTTTTCTCTTAAATGTCATATCCATGGACTAATTGGGCCAATTATACGAATTTCTGTAGGAAAATGCCAGTTATACGAATTTTGAGATTCAGTTAATTTTGTCCATCCTTGGTACAGTACAATATTACATGAAAAAGCTACTCAGTTGCCCTGTGTAAATAAATGCATTCCAAATTTGAGAACTTTAAGGCGTAGGGTAGACATTGTTGCCCACAAGCTCGTTATGCCAGTACAGTATAGGACCAGAGAATCAGTTCAACTGTATGTTTGTTGACATATATGGTTGTACTTCAATTCAGTTATGATACTTATGGTGTTACTTCTGCAGGTCCAACACCTCGAGAAGCGACTAAATGATCAGTTTGCCATGCGGCGCGCTTTAGAGAAAGCATTAGGTCACAAGCCCTGTGCTATCCATTTATCAAAAGACTGCTACATTCCAAAGGTATTTTTTCCCCCTGATATAGTGATGCCGAAAGAATCAGAAAATTCAGAGTTAAAACAAATCATCTTCATGAATGTTGTATGCACATTTTTTTGGAGGGCGGTATGTTTGAATTCTTGATTCAAAAAAACTATCTTTCATCTCATGTCAGCCTACTGAGAAGCTCATAAAGGAGATTGCGGTACTGGAGCTAGAAGTCATATGCTTGGAGCAGCATCTCCTGACACTCTACCGGCAGGCCTTTGACCAACAATTATGCAGCACGATTTCTGCTTGTGACATGGAGAGAAGAAACAGGCAATCAGCAAGGTCGTTTTCAGGCACACTCTCTGAAACTTCGGCTCACAATTTCTCAACCCCAAAGAAGCAACAATTGGTGCAGTCCAGTCGCATGGTTCAGGCACGCAGGTCGACAACGGCAGCGCTTAATAGTGAACCTGGCATTTCACAGCACAATGACAGCAAGACCATTATTGGGCGCAGCCATTCCTCGCTCCTGCCACGTTCCATCTGCTCGGCTAGAGTATCTCCTTCGGCGAACAATCTCGCTAGAGCTCTTAAACCATGTCATACTTCGCCTCTAACGTTCGTTGAGGTACATAACGATGCCTGAAAACTCTCGTCATGTGTAACCAGTTTATATGATCTTGTAGCAATGTTGGTACTAATATCACTTTCATGACCAGGAGGGCAAGTGCATGGATTCCAGTATTGTAAGCTTAGCAGATATCCTGGGTACCAGGATTGCAGATCATGTTCCTCAAACACCTAACAAGATATCCGAGGACATGATCAAATGCATTGCTGGCATATACATTAGGCTCAGAGATGTTAGTGCCGTGCAACGCGCCTTCTTCCCCTCACCGTGCTCATCCTTTTCATCGGCAAGTGGGATCTCTTCCAAATATACTGGTGATATATGGAGCCCTAGATGCAGGAAAGAGAGCTTTATCGAGGCATGGCAGGACAGTTCATTCAGTTCAGGTGATTTGGGTCAGCAATGTGATTCTGTAATTGAGGTGTCTGCTCTCTGCAAGGGGGCTCAGAGGTCTGCCAATGTGAAAGACATGTTGTGTAAATACAAGTGAGTGTTATTTTCATGCCATATCGATGTGTTTCATCCATATATTGAGCAAATTATCCATACATCTGCTTGTATTTGACTGACTGCCATGTTGTCACTCCGCAGATCACTTGTACAGCTGCTAGAAACGGTCGATCTCAGTGGAATGAAGAACGAAGAAAAGCTCGCTTTCTGGATCAATGTGCACAATGCCATGATGATGCATGTAATGCAACTAGTTTCTTACCTGTACTTCTTTATCTGACCATTACAAGTATATTTTTCAAATTGATGGAATGATGGACTTAAACCCTAACATCTTTATTTTCAGGCCCATATTGAATACGGGATCCCGCAGAGTAACAGCAAGAGAATGCTGCTTACTAAGGTCGTACCGACATGAACCTGTTTGGATACAACATCACCTACTCATCCCCTCTCAAATTTTAACCTGGCAATCATTTTTGCACCACAGGTATCCTACATCATCAGTGGCCAGAGGGTAAACGCAGAGTTGATAGAGTACCAGATCTTGTGCTGCCGAGTACACTCTTCAGGACAGGTCCATTCTACCTCCTCTTCTCAATTTCCGAACTCCATTTTCATTTGCTAGTTGGCATTGCAAGCAATTGTCTGACATGCTCTGCTTCCTTTCAAATTCTGCAGTGGTTCAGGCTACTCCTGTACCCGAGATGGAAGCCCAGAGACAAGGATGAGCTGCAGGGCTTCGCCGTCGACCGGCCCGAGCCTCTGGTGCACTTCGCGCTGTCCTCCGGAAGCCACTCAGATCCAGTGGTACGTGCGCACGGAGCACCGACGCAATCCGACATTCGTAGCTCCAATAATTTATGTTCTGCAATAGCGCATGGAACTGACCGATCGTCTCGTCTTCAGGTGCGGCTGTACAGCCCGAAGCGGCTGTTCCAGCAGCTGGAGGCGGCCAAGGAGGAGTTCATCCGCGGCAACGTGGGCGTGCGCGGGTCGGGGCGCAGGGTGATCCTCCCCAAGGTGCTCGAGTCGTACGCGAGGGACGCCGGGCTGGCCGCGCAGGAGCTGCTGCGCGTGGTGGAGTCGTGCCTCCCGGAGGGCCTCCGGGCGGCGGCGGCGGCGGTGCGGCAGCAGGGGAGACCGCGCGGCGGCGTGGAGTGGAGGCCCCACAACATGGCCTTCAGATACGCGCTGGCGCGGGAGCTGGTGGGGTCCCCGGCCGGCGTGCAGCAGGCGGTGACGCCTTCGGTTGCATGATGATGATATGGCGTGGTGCTTGGCTGCTTGCTCCGTGCAAGAGTCCAAGAGATGCAACGGGAGATTCAGATCTGCAGTCATCTTCTGGGCGTGATCCTGTTGGATGTACAGGGAGAAGGGTGGACACGGGGCATACAGCAAGGCACAAGGACTGCGTGCGTGTCGACGTGTATATCTGTTGCGATGTCATTCGTCGATACGCGCTCGCGCTCGCACGGAAATGTACAACATGTTCGGTCGGGTACACGGAGAAAACTCAAGTAGCAGGAGCCTCTTTGCATGACTCCTCCCTGAACTTTTGCGCGCTGCACCCTCCTAAGAGCATCTCTAACAGTTCTCCTATAATTTTCTTTTGAGGGAAGATCCCCTATAGTTTAGATGAGTACTCGGCCGACTATTCTTTAGACGAGTACATTTGCTTCTCTAAAAAAAAAAGGTAACATTTCTTTTTTAGACAAAAAAAAGTACTCCTCTAAAAAAAGTGTCATTTTTAACCAATACCCTAAATTTAACAGAGTAATTTATTTTGCCAAATCTTTCAAAGTTTAGCTTTCTAAATTTAACGGATGTATATATATGTGTTTTAAAATGTAGATTCACTCATTTTGCTCCGTATGTAGTACGCATTGGAATCTCTAAAGGGGCTTATACTTATATTTAGAAATGGAGGGACTACATATTTGCACACATATTAAATCCAACCATAATAATTAAGGTTCACACAATTCACATATATTACAAATTCATAGTTTACAAACCAAATTATTCAAATTCAAACACGAGGAAGGGTTCAGTTAAAGTAAAGAGCATGATAAAAACACAACTATGAAGTGCTATGGAGATGCCACTGATGCTCAACAAGATCATCTTGGAGCTGGGTATGAACTTCTTGGTTCTCGATTCTGTGATGCGCTGCAAGGAATCTCTGTATCCTATTCGCATCGTGCTCCGGCTCAATAGGATCCCCATTGGAGATGTACTGAAAGTTCTCAAGCATGCCTCTCTCATCTTCAATAATCATGTTATGCAAGATGATGCAACAACGTGCCATGATTTGTCATAGGACCTTGGCGTTCCAATACTCGGCAGGGTCACGAGTGATGCCAAAGCGCTTATGAAGCACACCTGAAAGGATCGATACGGTCGACTAGAGGGGGGAGGGGTACTAGGTGAACACAACTTATATGGCAAGCAAACTTAAAGCAGGGTATGCTTGGCAACAATCTAGATAGCAAGCCAACAAGCGCACACAGCAAAATAAAAGTGCGGGAAAGGATTAACCACAAGTGAGTCGATGACGCGGATTTTATCCGAAGTTCACACTTCCTTGGAGAAGTGATAATCTCCGTTGGAGCGGTGTCGGAGCCAAGGCTTTCGAAACCCATGGAAGCCTCACGGTATTCTCTTCGAGTCACCCCCAACAGATGAGCCTCGAATCACTCATAGTTGATCTTGAAGGCGACCACCGCATCTTCACATACGTCTCCGGAGCACACCACAAGTAAGGAAGCTTCCGGAGGAACCTCTAACCGTCTAGGCACCCAAGCTCCAAGAGTAACAAGTTGGTGAAGATGAACGAGTTGGGGAAACACAAATCGGTATGTTAGGAATGTAGATCGGGTGAATCTACTCCAATCCCCAAAGAATCAGAGTGTTTGGGTGGATGTAGAAGGGGATCTCAAGCTTTTAGGGTTTGGAAATGGGGAATGGAAGCTTGAAGAAGATTGCGATTGGAGGTGAAAGAAGAGAGGGTATTTATACCCCCAAGGACGAGATGGCTGTTGCCATGCCGACAAGTCCGGTCACCTGGGGGTCAAAGAACCCGGGCACCATGACAATACCTGGGTTTGGGCACCAGGGAGTACCGGGCACCCGAGGATCGAGTGCCCCGGAACTATCCAGAGGGTCAGGCCCTAGTCCGGGCCCCCGGGGGTCCAAGGACCCCGGGCACCCGAACAACATAGGGGTGGTTGGTTGCTCTCTAGTGCCTCCGGGCACCCAGAGGTCCATGACCCCGAGCACCCAGACCACTTGTGAATTTTGGGAATGCAATTACTCTTATAAAGGATGCTGGAGTGCCCGCCTCCCTGGGCGCCTCGCGGGCTGAGAGCTCCTCCTAGCCGTCCGTCCCGCGCGGCTTGCCGCGAGGAGATCTCGGGGCGGTTCCGGGCCGTCCGATCAGCCCGGACGGCTCGGACCCGAGCGACCTGCCTGGGCAGTCCATGACTAGTGGACCGTCGACTCCCCAGGGGCCACCCGTCATGGGCATGCCGCAGGCACCCTCGCGAGAGACGCCCTGCGTGGTGTTCCGCGCACGAGGGGGTCTCCGGGCCCGCATGGCGGCATCCTCGCCCCGCGTCAGGCTGGTCCGGTGTGGGGTCGAGGAGATAGGTCTAGAGGGAGGGTGAATAGACACTTAACTAACCAAAGGTGCAGCTTTTAGTTTCTCTTGGAACTTAGGCAGATTTTGGCACAAGTTAAGATAACACCAATACTTCCTACACATGCATATCTAGAGATTGAGCAGCGGAAATAGTAAAGCATGCAAGTGTACGGAAAGTAAAGGGGTAGAGAATGGAAGATCAAACGCAATGAAGACACGGTGGTTTTTGGCGTGGTTTCGATAGGTGGTGCTATCGTACGTCCACGTTGATGGAGACTTCAACCCACGGAGGGTAACGGTTGCGCGAGTCCACAGAGGGCTCCACCCACGAAGGGTCCACGAAGAAGCAACCTTGTCTATTCCACCATGGCTTACGTCCACGAAGGACTAGCCTCACTCGGGGTAGATCTTCACGAAGTAAGCGATCTCCTTGCCCTTACAAACTCCTTGGTTCAACTCCACATGATCTTGGAGGCTCCCAAGTGACACCTAACCAATCTAGGAGACACCACTCTCCAAAAGGTAATAGACGGTGTGTTGATGATGAACTCCTTGATCTTGTGCTTCAAGTGATAGTCTTCCCAACACTCAAGAACTTCCTCACAGATTTGGAATGGTGGAAGAAAGATTTGAGTGGAAAGCAACTTGGGGAAGGCTAGAAATCAAGGTTTAAATGGTAGGACTGGATATCTTGATCTGTAACACCCCCTGTAATTAAGCTACAATAAACCCCTGCAAATTATGCCAAGTCATCTAGTCTTGCAATGCCACTTGTCACTTGGCTTCAGAACAAATTCAAATTCAAATTCAAATGGCAAGTGAAAATAAAAGTTGATTAAATTTGAAAACTAAATAGTTCATAATTTTGGAAATATTCCATAGTTAATTGTCTTAAGGAAAACAACATCACTAAAATTCCCAAGATGACCCTAGCATCCAAAACAGGACCAAACAGCACCCTTTTTAGCCGTTTAATTGCAAGCTAAAATTTAAATGAATTAGTGTAAATCCCAAACTTATTGTGGCAGTACAGGATATTGCAGAGTATTTAATTTGGCAACTTTCACATTTTACAAAAGTCAAATGGTGTGAAAATAAAAGGCAAAACAGAAAAGAAAGGACAAAGCAGAAAAGAATAAAGGAAAAAGGCCTAGGGCCACTATGCACTTAAGCCTCTGGGCTACAGTGCGGCCCAGCCCAGCGCCACCACCGTCTCCCACCTCTCGCCTCTCTCTCCTCCCGTGTCAGCGCGCGCGCGCACGCCGCGCACGGCCCCCTCTCGCCTGCTCGACAGCGAGGCGCTACAGGCCCTCGGGGAGGATAAGGGCGTCGCCCTCGAGCCCGTGGCTAACCCTAACGCCCCACTCTCTCCCTCCCTGCGCCGTTTCCTCCTCCCGCACGCACCTCCCGAGCGCCTCCATGGCCCCGTCACCGTAAACGTCGCGGCCACCGACCTCCTCCCGCCGTTCCAAGGAGTCCGGCAGCCTCCCCGTGCTCGTCCTCATCGACCTCGCCCCTGGATCGAACCGCAGGAGCCCCACTGACGTCGCCCTCGACCTCTTCCTCCCCGGCGCCGCCCGCTACTGCCATCATCGTTTCGGTCGTCTCCGACCACCACCGGCCTCCCCGAGCCCTCCTCTGCAACCGCGGTGAGCCCGCCAACAAAACCCCTCCTTCCCCCGTTCAAATCCATCGCCCTAGCTCCGTTTTCCACCAAGGCCGAAGCCCTCTGCCGCAAGAGCTCGCCTCCGGCGATGCTCCGGTGGACCATTGGTCCCGTGCGTGCGTCCAGCCGCTTAGTTAGCTCGCATAGGTGCCGTAGATGCCACGCGCCGATCGATTTGCTCGTTGCCGCACTTTTTCCGTCGTCGTCCGAACTCCGGCGGCCGCCGCGGTCGACGCCGCCGTCAATTCCGGCCATTTCAGCTCCGGCCGAGGGCACCAATGGACGCGGCGCAGCCTCAGCTCTCGAACGCGCCCAGACGCGCTCCTCCCCGTGCCCTGTGGACGAAACCCGACAGGGTCCGAGCGTGCCGCCGCGCGATTTGGTCGCCGGAGCTCTCTCCGGCACTGGCGCTGACGTGGCGGCCACGTGGTACTCCGCTGGTCACTGCCACTGGCCCCACGGGCTCAGTTGACCCAGTCAACTGCTGACTGGGCGACGCCCAGTCACTGCCAGTGGGTCCCCGTGGGCCCCGTTGACTGGTTAGCTGGTCAGTTGACCGCTGATGCAATGATGGCGTCATGATGATGTCATAATCCTTTTTCTGTCGAATTTAGTAATTAAAATAATAACAGAAAATCCATTAAACTTTGAAAATTAATAGAAATTAAACCGTAGCTCGGATGAAAATAATTTATATATGAAAAATGATCAGAAAAATAAGACGAATCCGAATATGTGGTCAAAATGCTTGACCATCACTCCTAACTAGATGAACATGGAACCTTCCCCTCCAGATCCATATACCGATAATCACCTAAAGCCGGGAAAATGTTCCCAGATATTTTCCCGCTCCGTCTGTAACGAGTAGCACTGCGTTAGGTCACCCCCAGCACAGCATATTGCCTTGTCATGCATCTGTGTGCATTGGTTTGCTTTATATTTATTGTTTCTTCCCCCTCTTCTCTCCGGTAGACCCCGAGACCGACGCTGCTCCCGAGTACGACTACGTCACCAACGACCCTTCTTCCTTTTCAGCAGAGCTTCCAGGCAAGCAAACCCCCTTGATCATTACTATATCACCTATTCCTTCTTCCCCGTGCTTGCATTAGAATTTGTTACCGTATTTGATTGCTCCTATTCTGATGCATAGCCTGATTTTGTAACTGTTGTTGATACCTTACCTACTATCCTAAATGCTTAGTATAGGTTGGTTAGCGATCCATCAGTGGCCCCACACCCTTGTCCGTGTTGCCAGGCTTTACTACCGGATGCTTCGATCAACGGGATCGATGTGCAGAGACCGAACACCGCACCACACACCCCTTAGTTGCACGACTCTACAGAGCTACTATCAAGTGCCGAGGGTGATACCTCCTACCTCACTCCTGATGATATCTCTGTAGCGTAGCTAGTCGGTTGTGGGTTAACGAGGGTGATTCCTCTTTCACCACCTCCGATGATGCCTCTGTCGTGCAGCCCCTCAAATGTGAACTTATCGAGGGTGATTCCTCCAAGTTCACCTTGACGGTTACATCGAGAGGGAATCCATCGAGGGTGATTCCTCGGATTCCCCGCGATGTTATGGACACACGGGTACTTTAACCTTCACCTCAGTCCTTTGGGAAGTCGAGTTGGCCATGAGGGCACCCGCGAGAGGTTATTGTAGTGGAACGTCATGGCAGGTGGAGACCACCTAGGATAGAGGTGGGCCTGGTCCCTGGTCGTTGGACCGTGGGTTACCAAGTTGGTGCGGCAGGGTGTGGGAGGTGAGCCTTGAGCCATGTTCGTGTCCGCGAGTTACTAATAACACGCTTAACGGATTTGGGGTATTTGATCTGAGTTGGCCACTGGCCTATACGCACTACCACCACACGGGATAATGGTTTAATGGGGCCCTCGGCACCATATGTATTAGCCGAAAGCTCTGTCAGACGTCCAGTTCAGCATTGTCGCACGGTCGGATCGTGCCATCCAGGAGAGGGGTGGCGCTGGTATCCACCCTACGCACAACGACCCGGAGTGCAAAGGGCGATGGGCCCAAGACCCCTGAGCACTTAGGATGTAGACCGGCGGGGACCTCTCTGCGGAGCCTAGGTAGGACTACGTCGTGTCGATCAGCCGAGGCCGGGCATGACCGAGAAAAGTGTGTCTGGCCAGAGTTAATCGAGCGTGTTGGGTAATAGTAGTGCACCCCTGCAGGGAAGTTATCTATTTGAATAGCCGTGTCCACGGTAACAGGACGCTCAGTGTTGTATCCGATCTACTACAACTTGAACTGGATACTTGTGTTACCTTAATTAATATGTTAGCTCCGGGATCGCTTTCTCACAGGGAGTCGAGGAAGGATCTTTGGGCTTTGCTACTACATGCTTATTGCTTTATTATATGCTACTAATCTGCACTCTTCTAATGCTGCAAGACGCTGCAAGATGCTAGTCTTTGATAGGCTAGGCCTTCCCCTCTATTCTGGCATTTTTGCAGTCTAGTCCACAGATACAGCCCCCTCTTTTGAAACCGATGCATACATAGAATAGTTTTGATGTAAGTCTTGCGAGTACTTTGGATGAGTATTCACGGTTGCTTTGCTTCCTCTTTTTTCCCCATACCCGATTGCTGCAATCAGATGACGGAGCCCCGGAGTCAGCTGATCCCGTCGACGACTACTACTACCCCGATGGAGCCTACTACTACGTGGAGACCGACGAACATGAGTAGTTTAGGAGGCTCCCAGGCAGGAGGCCTGCGCCTTTTCGATCTAGATGTCGTTGTTTTGCTCAGCCTTCTTAAGGCAACCTTGTCTAATTATGTCTGTACTCAGATACTGATGCTTCCGCTGACTTGTGTGTAACCCGAGCTTATGTATTCGAGCCCTCGAGGCCCCTGGCTTGTAATATAAAGCTTGTATGTAACACCCCGAGAATCATGCTACAGTGATCTCTTGCTAATGATGCCATGTCATCATATTTTACTAAGCCAAATTACCACTTGATAAAAACCAAACCCAGTTTCAAATTCAAATTGCAAGACCAAATATTATTTATTCAAACAGTGAAACAAAAATGTTTACACGATCCCATAAAATCCCCAAGTATTTTCCATGTGGAAACCAAACCCATTTGGATTACAAAATTGACTCCAGCAATATTTAAAGTGGATCAGCAACGTCTAAGTTGGCCATTTAAATTCAAACATAAATTTAAATAATTGCAAATGCTCTAAAAGTTTTTGTGCAGCCCTAGAATATTGCATAGCATTTTTGTGCAAAGTTTCATAGTTAACAAAATTCATTTGATCACTAAACTATTTAGAGAACAGTGTCTACTTATTATTTCAGAAAGGGAAAATAGGAAAGGTCCCTGTGCACTTTGGCCCAATAGGAATAGTAGAAGCCCAGCTCACCTAAGTCTTCTCCTTCCTCCTGCTACAGGAGGCAGAGGAAGCCGTGGCGTGCATCCAGCCGCCGATGTCGTCATGTCAGCCATCCGCCGGCAGCCCCGACCTAGATAAGACGGAGCCCGACCCAGTGGACGAACCCTAGCCAGCAAAATTCCCCTCGCTCGCTCTCTGTCTCTCGAAAAAATTGTACGTGCCGAGATGCTCGCCATGGTGGCCGCCGTCGCTCACGTGGCCAACGGCCTCCCGTCGTCGTGCGAAGATGTCCGGGAGCTCCGTCTGTTGGAAATATGCCCTAGAGGCAATAATAAATTGGTTATTATTATATTTCCTTGTTCATGATAATCGTTTATTATCCATGCTATAATTGTATTGATTGGAAACTCAAATACATGTGTGGGTACATAGACAACACTATGTCCCTAGTAAGCCTCTAGTTGACTAGCTCGTTGATCAAAGATGGTTAAGGTTTCCTAGCCATTGACATGAGATGTCATTTGATAACGGGATCACATCATTAGGAGAATGATGTGATGGACAAGACCCAAACTGTAAACGTAGCATTTGATCGTGTCAGTTTATTGCTATTGTTTTCTGCATGTCAAGTATCTGTTCCTTTGACCATGAGATCATGCAACTCACTGACACCGGAGGAATACCTTGTGTGTATCAAACGTCGCAACGTAACTGGGTGACTATAAAGGTGCTCTACAGGTATCTCCGAGGGTGTCTGTTGGGTTGGCATGGATCAAGACTGGGATTTGTTACTCCGTATGACGGAGAGGTATCTCAGGGCCCACTCGGTAATACAACATCACAATGAGCCTTGCAAGCAATGTGACTAAAGTGTTAGCCACGAGATCTTGTATTACGGAACGAGTAAAGAGACTTGCCGGTAACGAGATTGAACTAGGTATAGTGATACTGACGATCGAATCTCGGGCAAGTAACATACCGAAGAACAAAGGGAACAGCATACGGGATTAACTGAATCCTTGACATAGAGGTTCGACCGATAAAGATCTTCGTAGAATATGTAGGAGCCAATATGGGCATCCAGGTCCCGCTATTGGTTATTGGCCGTAGAGGTGTCTCGGTCATGTCTACATAGTTCTCGAACCCGCAGGGTCTACACACTTAACGTTTGGTGACGATTAGTATAATTGAGTTATTATGTTGGTGACCGAAAGTTGTTCGGAGTCCCGGATAAGATCCCGGACATGACGAGGATCTCCGGAATAGTCCGGAGGTAAAGATTGATATATGTGATAATAGTGTTTTGATCTCCGGAAGGGTTCCGGAGTTCACCGGAAGGGGTTCCGGATGTTTACCGAAGTGTTCGGGTGCAGCAACACTTTATATGAGCCAAAGGGATAAAGCCCACAAGGTATTGGAAAGTGCAAAAGTAGTTTTGCTGCCGCGTAAGCGGTACTACCGCTTGGTGAAGCGGTACTACCGCCCGAGCGGTACTACCGCTTGTGTGAAGCGGTACTACCGCCCAAGCGGTACTACCGCTTGTGTGAAGCGGTACTACCGCTTGTGCGCGGCTGTGCACGGTTCGGCAGGGATCCGAGTTGGACTCTTTCCCTGCGGGCCAAACCGACCTTGTGCGGGCAAAACCGACCCGGAGGAGGCTTTTACTCCAAGTTTAGACCCCAAGGCTCAACATATAAATAGAGGGGCAGGGCTAGCACACGGGATACATCAGGATTCCCCAAGCCGTGTGCCGGCAACCCTAGCCCTCTAGTTCCTCCGTCATAATCTCCGTAGCGCTTGGCGAAGCCCTGCAGAGATTGTTCCTCACCACCATCACCACGCCGTCGTGCTGCTGGAACTCAACCACTACTTCACCATCGCTCGCTGGATCGAGGAGGTGAAGGCGTCATCAAGCCGTACGTGTGTTGAACGCGGAGGTGCCGTCCGTTCGGCACTAGATCGGAAGGATCGTGATTGGATCGCGGGACGCTCGGCGATTTGGATCGCGAAGACGTTCGACTACATCAACCGCGTTTATTAACGCTTCCGCTTAGCGATCTACAAGGGTATGTAGATTCACTCTCCCTCTCGTAGATGCTCATCACCATGGATAGATCTTATGTGTGCGTAGGAAAATTTTTGTTTCCCATGCGACGTTCCCCAACAGTGGCATCATGAGCTAGGTCTATGCGTAGATGAGATCTCGAGTAGAACACAAACGAGTTGTGGGCGTGGGTGTATACATATTGCTTGCCGTTACTAGTTGATACTTGATTCAGCGGTATTGTGAGATGAAGCGGCCCGGACCGACATTACGCGTACGCTTACGCGAGACTGGTTTTACCGCTGCGTGCACTTGTTGCATAAAGGTGACTGGCGGGTGTCTGTCTCTCTCACTTTAGTTGAATCGGTTCAATGAAGAGGGTTCTTTTAGAAGATCAAAAAGCAATCACTACACCACGTTGTGGTTTTGCGTAGGTAAGAACGGTTCTTGCAAACCCGTAGCAGCCACGTAAAATTTGCAACAACAATTAGAGGACGTCTAACTTGTTTTTGCAGGGTATGTTGTGATATGATATGGCCAATTACATGATGAGATATATGTGATGTATGAGATGATCATGTGTTGTATAGAATATCACGACTTGCATGTCGATGAGTACGGCAACTGGCAGGAGCCATAGAGTTGTCTTTAATTATTGTATGACCTGCGTGTCAATCATTAAGCGCTATGTAATGCTTTACTTTATCGCTAAACGTTAGCTATAGTCGTGGAAGCAACAGTCGGCGCGACAACCTTATGGCGACACGTTGATGGAGATCAAGATGATGGAGATCATGGTGTCATGCCGGTGACGATGGAGATCATGCCGGTGCTTTGGAGATGGAGATCAAAAGCACAAGTTCATGGCCATATCATGTCACTTATGATTTGCATGTGATGTTAATCCTTTTATGCATCTTATTTTGCTTAGGACGACGGTAGCATTATAAGGTGATCCCTCACTTAAATTTCAAGATAAATTGTGTTCTCCCCAAGTGTGCACCGTTGCGAAAGTTCGTCGTTTCGAGACACGCCGTGACGATCGGGTGTGATAGACTCTACGTTCGCATACAACGGGTGTAAGCCATGTTACACGTGCGGAACACTCGGGTTAAACTTGACGAGCCTAGCATGTACAGACATGGCCTCGGAACACAAGAGACCGAAAGGTCGAACATGAGTCATATAGTAGATATGATCAACATGAAGATGTTCACCATTGAAACCACCTCAACTCACGTGATGATCGGACTTGAGTTGGTGGATTTGGATCATGTTACACTCAAATGACCGGAGGGATGTCAATTTGAGTGGGAGTTTTTAAGTAATATGATTAACTAAACTCATTATCTAGAACAATAGTCTAAGTTGTCTTTGCAATATTTATGTTGTAGATCATGGCTCGCGCAGTAGCACCCCTGAATTTTAATGCGTTCCTAGAGAAAGCTAAGTTGAAAGATGATGGAAGTAACTTTGTGGACTGGGCCCGTAATCTAAGGATTATCCTTACGGCTTCCCAGAAGGCTTATGTCCTTGATGCACCGCTTGGTGATCCACCCGCTCCAGTTGAGTCTCTAGACGTTGTGAACGCCTGGCAGGCTCGTTCTGATGATTACTCAATAGTTCAATGTGCAATGTTGTATGGCTTAGAACCGGGACTTCAAAGACGTTTTGAACGTCATGGAGCATATGAGATGTTCCAAGAGTTGAAGTTTATCTTTCAGAAGAATGCCCGGATCGAGAGATATGAGATCTCCGATAAGTTCTATGCTTGCAAGATGGAGGAGAACGGGTCTATCAGTGATCACGTGCTCAGAATGTCTGGGTACTCCACCCGTCTGGCTGAGTTAGGGATGCCCCTTCCGCCAGAGGCTATCACTGACAGAGTTCTTCAATCATTGCCGCCTAGCTACAAGAGCTTCGTGTTGAACTATAACATGCACGGGATGAACAAGTCAGTCGCCGAGCTGTTTGCGATGCTGAAAGTCGCTGAGTCTGAAATTCAGAAGAAGCATCAAGTGTTGATGGTCAATAAAACCACTAGTTTCAAGAAAAATGGCAAGGGTAAGAAGGGTAACTCTAAGAAGAGTGGCAAAGCAGTTGCTCCTCTCGTGAAGAAACCCAAGGCTGGACCCAAACCAGAAACTGAGTGTTTTCATTGCAAGGGAACTGGACACTGGAAGCGGAACTGCCCCAAGTATTTGGCTGACAAGAAGGCGGCCAACAACAAACAAGGTATATATGATATACATGTTATTGATGTGTACCTTACCAACTCTCGTTGTAGTGCCTGGGTATTTGATACCGGTGCGGTTGCTCATATTTGCAACTCAAAACAGGAACTGCGGAATAGACGGAGGCTGGCAAAGGACGAAGTGACGATGCGCGTGGGAAATGGTTCCAAGGTTGATGTGATCGCCGTCGGCACGCTCGCTCTTCGATTACCGTCGGGATTAGTGATGAACCTAAATAAGTGTTATTTGGTGCCTGCGTTAAGCATGAACATTATATCTGGATCTTGTTTATTGCGAGACGGTTACTCATTTAAATCAGAGAATAATGGTTGTTCTATTTATATGAGTAATATCTTTTATGGTCATGCACCCAATGTGAGGGGTTTATTCTTATTGAATCTCGATAGTAATAATACACATGTTCATAACATTGATGCCAAAAGATGTAGAATTGATAATGATAATACCACTTTCTTGTGGCACTGCCGTTTAGGTCATATTGGCGTAAAACGCATGAGGAAGCTCCATGCTGATGGACTTTTGGAGTCACTTGATTTTGAATCACTTGACACATGTGAGCCATGCCTCATGGGCAAGATGACTAAAACGCCGTTCTCTGGAATAATGGAACGGGCAAGTGACTTATTGGAAATCATACATACTGATGTGTGCGGTCCAATGAGTATTGAGGCGCGCGGTGGTTATCGTTACTTTCTCACCTTCACTGATGACTTAAGTAGATATGGGTATATTTACTTAATGAAACACAAGTCTGAAACATTTGAAAAGTTCAAACAATTTCAGAGTGAAGTTGAGAATCATCGTAACAAGAAGATTAAATTCCTACGATCTGATCGAGGAGGAGAATATCTGAGTTATGAGTTTGGCAGTCACTTAAGACAGTGTGGAATTGTTTCACAATTGACACCGCCTGGAACACCACAGCGTAATGGTGTGTCCGAACGTCGTAATCGAACCTTATTAGATATGGTGCGATCTATGATGTCTCTTGCCGATTTGCCACTATCGTTTTGGGGTTATGCATTAGAGACAGCTGCATTCACTTTAAATAGGGCACCATCGAAATCCGTTGAGACGACGCCATATGAACTTTGGTTTGGCAAGAAGCCAAAGCTGTCGTTTCTTAAAGTTTGGGGATGTGATGCTTATGTCAAAAAGCTTCAGCCTGAAAAGCTGGAACCCAAAGCGGAGAAATGCGTCTTCATAGGATACCCAAAAGAGACAGTTGGGTATACCTTCTATCTCAGATCCGAAGGCAAAGTGTTTGTCGCTAAAAACGGAACATTTCTTGAGAAAGAGTTTCTCTCGAAAGAATTGAGTGGGAGGAAGATAGAACTTGATGAGGTTGTTGAACCTTTACTTCAACCTGAGAGTAGCGCAGCGCAGAAAGTTGTTTCTGTGGAGCCTACATTAGCTGAAGAGGAAGTTAATGATGATGATCATGAAGCTTTGGATCAAGTTGCTATCGAACCTCGTAGGTCGACAAGGACGCGTACTGCTCCTGAGTGGTACGGCAACCCTGTCTTAGAGGTCATGTTGTTAGACAACGATGAACCTACGAGCTATGGAGAAGCGATGATGGGCCCGGATTCCGAGAAGTGGTTAGAGGCCATGAAATCCGAGATGGGATCCATGTATGAAAACAAAGTATGGACTTTGGAAGTATTACCTGAAGGGCGTAAGGCCATTCAGAACAAATGGATCTTTAAGAGGAAGACGGACGCGGACGGTAATGTCACCGTCTATAAAGCTCGACTTGTGGCAAAGGGTTTTTCACAAGTTCAAGGAGTTGACTACGATGAGACCTTCTCACCCGTAGCGATGCTTAAGTCCGTCAGAATCATGTTAGCAATAGCTGCCTTTTTCGATTATGAAATTTGGCAGATGGATGTCAAAACAGCGTTCCTTAACGGTTTCCTTAAGGAAGAGTTGTATATGATGCAACCAGAAGGTTTTGTCGATCCAGAGAATGCTGACAAAGTTTGCAAACTCCAGCGATCCATTTATGGACTGGTGCAAGCATCTCGGAGTTGGAATCTTCGTTTTGATGAGGTGATCAAAGCGTTCGAGTTTATACAAGTTTACGGAGAAGCTTGTATTTACAAGAAAGTGAGTGGGAGCTCTATAGCGTTTCTAATATTATATGTGGATGACATATTGCTGATTGGAAACAATATAGAAATACTGGAAAGCGTAAAGGAATATTTGAACAAGAGTTTTTCAATGAAGGACCTAGGAGAAGCTGCTTTCATATTAGGCATCAAGATCTATAGAGATAGATCGAGACGCTTAATAGGACTTTCACAAAGCACATACCTTGATAAGATTTTGAAGAAGTTCAAAATGGATCAGTCCAAGAAGGGGTTCTTGCCTGTTTTGCAAGGTGTGAAGTTGAGTAAGACTCAATGCCCAGTAACTGCAGAAGATAGAGAAAAGATGAGTGTCATCCCCTATGCTTCAGCCATAGGCTCTATTATGTATGCAATGCTGTGCACAAGACCCGATGTCAGCCTTGCCATAAGTATGGCCGGAAGGTTTCAAAGTGATCCAGGAATGGAACACTGGACGGCGGTCAAGAATATCCTGAAATACCTGAAAAGGACTAAGGACATGTTTCTCGTTTATGGAGGTGATCAAGAGCTCGTCGTAAAGGGTTACGTCGATGCAAGCTTTGACACTGATCCGGATGACTCTAAGTCGCAAACCGGATACGTATTTATTCTTAATGGGGGTGCGGTTAGCTGGTGCAGTTCCAAGCAAAGCGTGGTAGCAGATTCTACATGCGAAGCGGAGTACATCGCTGCCTCGGAGGCGGCGAAGGAAGGTGTCTGGATGAAGGAGTTCATGACAGATCTTGGAGTAGTGCCTAGTGCGCTTAACCCAATGACTCTGTTTTGTGATAATACTGGTGCCATTGCTCTAGCCAAGGAACCAAGATTTCACAAGAGGACCAGACACATAAAACGACGTTTCAATTCCATCCGCGATTACATCAAGGAGGACGACATAAATATTTGCAAAGTACACACGGATCTAAATGTTGCAGATCCGATGACTAAACCTCTTCCAAGGGCTAAACATGAACAACACCAGAACTGCATGGGTGTTCGATTCATTACAATGTAAATCACATAGTGATGTGAACTAGATTATTGACTCTAGTGCAAGTGGGAGACTGTTGGAAATATGCCCTAGAGGCAATAATAAATTGGTTATTATTATATTTCCTTGTTCATGATAATCGTTTATTATCCATGCTATAATTGTATTGATTGGAAACTCAAATACATGTGTGGGTACATAGACAACACTATGTCCCTAGTAAGCCTCTAGTTGACTAGCTCGTTGATCAAAGATGGTTAAGGTTTCCTAGCCATTGACATGAGATGTCATTTGATAACGGGATCACATCATTAGGAGAATGATGTGATGGACAAGACCCAAACTGTAAACGTAGCATTTGATCGTGTCAGTTTATTGCTATTGTTTTCTGCATGTCAAGTATCTGTTCCTTTGACCATGAGATCATGCAACTCACTGACACCGGAGGAATACCTTGTGTGTATCAAACGTCGCAACGTAACTGGGTGACTATAAAGGTGCTCTACAGGTATCTCCGAGGGTGTCTGTTGGGTTGGCATGGATCAAGACTGGGATTTGTTACTCCGTATGACGGAGAGGTATCTCAGGGCCCACTCGGTAATACAACATCACAATGAGCCTTGCAAGCAATGTGACTAAAGTGTTAGCCACGAGATCTTGTATTACGGAACGAGTAAAGAGACTTGCCGGTAACGAGATTGAACTAGGTATAGTGATACTGACGATCGAATCTCGGGCAAGTAACATACCGAAGAACAAAGGGAACAGCATACGGGATTAACTGAATCCTTGACATAGAGGTTCGACCGATAAAGATCTTCGTAGAATATGTAGGAGCCAATATGGGCATCCAGGTCCCGCTATTGGTTATTGGCCGTAGAGGTGTCTCGGTCATGTCTACATAGTTCTCGAACCCGCAGGGTCTACACACTTAACGTTTGGTGACGATTAGTATAATTGAGTTATTATGTTGGTGACCGAAAGTTGTTCGGAGTCCCGGATAAGATCCCGGACATGACGAGGATCTCCGGAATAGTCCGGAGGTAAAGATTGATATATGTGATAATAGTGTTTTGATCTCCGGAAGGGTTCCGGAGTTCACCGGAAGGGGTTCCGGATGTTTACCGAAGTGTTCGGGTGCAGCAACACTTTATATGAGCCAAAGGGATAAAGCCCACAAGGTATTGGAAAGTGCAAAAGTAGTTTTGCTGCCGCGTAAGCGGTACTACCGCTTGGTGAAGCGGTACTACCGCCCGAGCGGTACTACCGCTTGTGTGAAGCGGTACTACCGCCCAAGCGGTACTACCGCTTGTGTGAAGCGGTACTACCGCTTGTGCGCGGCTGTGCACGGTTCGGCAGGGATCCGAGTTGGACTCTTTCCCTGCGGGCCAAACCGACCTTGTGCGGGCAAAACCGACCCGGAGGAGGCTTTTACTCCAAGTTTAGACCCCAAGGCTCAACATATAAATAGAGGGGCAGGGCTAGCACACGGGATACATCAGGATTCCCCAAGCCGTGTGCCGGCAACCCTAGCCCTCTAGTTCCTCCGTCATAATCTCCGTAGCGCTTGGCGAAGCCCTGCAGAGATTGTTCCTCACCACCATCACCACGCCGTCGTGCTGCTGGAACTCAACCACTACTTCACCATCGCTCGCTGGATCGAGGAGGTGAAGGCGTCATCAAGCCGTACGTGTGTTGAACGCGGAGGTGCCGTCCGTTCGGCACTAGATCGGAAGGATCGTGATTGGATCGCGGGACGCTCGGCGATTTGGATCGCGAAGACGTTCGACTACATCAACCGCGTTTATTAACGCTTCCGCTTAGCGATCTACAAGGGTATGTAGATTCACTCTCCCTCTCGTAGATGCTCATCACCATGGATAGATCTTATGTGTGCGTAGGAAAATTTTTGTTTCCCATGCGACGTTCCCCAACACCGTCGTGGTCGGATCCATCACCACACCGAAGGGCTCGAGCTAGGATGCCCCGTAGCCAACGGCGGATCCAGGGGGGACCAGCAGGGGCCACGGCTCCCCCCAACATGCATAATTTTTTTTGGATACCCCTGATTCTATACATCAAGATCTATGCAACGTACATCATTTTGACGCAAAGAAATGCACGCATTGCTCACAGAAGATCCCAGCAAAAAGTGAGATGCCTTTTTGACTTTTGCCCCTCTTCTCACGGGTGTTTCCTCCAGGCTACAGCCACATGCCTCCATCCCCTTTCTTTTATTCTATCTCACCCCACCCGTGCAGCTTGGGAGCTTCCCTTCTCTCTCCCCTGTTCTTCCAAGACCAAGATCCCTTTGTTGGACAAGGCAAAATCCCTAAGGATCATCGATTAATCTTCTTCTCTCCCGCTTGGAGCACAGTAGGAGGCGGCCCACACAGGTACAAGATGAGAAATCTTTCACTAATTTGATCTCCTAATTTGCAGATTCATTTGTGGATCTAATTTTTATAGAAACATCAGTTTTGTAACTTCTGGTGGTTAATCTCTGTAGGATAATCATGGCCAAACACAAACTGAAGACCATTGATTCTTTCTTCAAGAAGAAAATTAGAATTGATGCAGATTCAGTTGTTGTTTGCTCTGATTTGGAAGAGGAAGAGGAAGAGGAAGGGGAAGGGGAAGGGGAAGGGGAAGAAGAAGAAGAAGAAGAAGAAGAAGAAGAGGAAGAAAATGCCACACTCAGAATTCAGAGGCCCCCTGATGGTAGTGGTGTTTTGGTAGTTGAAAGAGACCCAGGGTTGCGTTGCCAACTATGGGATTTTCCTGTCAATGACCAAGAAAAAGAAAGAAAAGCTTATGTGAAGCGTGGAGCATATCACTTTAAAAAGGAACTATACCCTCCTAGTGGTCCAGCAAGCCACCCACGTAGGTTTCAGTATCATTGGTTCAAGGAATTTCCTTGGTTGGAATACTCACCCACAAAAGATGCAGTCTTTTGCTTCCCATGTTTTCTGTTTTCTAAGAAGCCACTTGGGAAAGTTGGATCAGATGTGTTCACTGTGAAAGGGTTCAAGAATTGGAGAAAGGTTAATAATGGACAGAATTGTGCTTTCTTAACTCATATGGGAAAGACTTGTAACTCTGCTCACAACTATGCGGCCAAATGCCATGATAATTTGAAGAATCAACTATGTCATATTGAGAAGCTAATGGAGAGACAAACAACAGAAGACATAAGAGCGAATAGGCTGAGGCTTAGAGCAACAATTGATACCTTACGGTGGTTAGCATTTCAAGCTTGCCCCGAGGACATGATGAAAGTGCAGGCTCAAAGAATCAAGGTAATTTTCTTGAAATGGTGAAACTGATAGCTTCTTATAATGAGGAGGTCGGTGCTGTTGTACTAGGTAATGCTCCAGGAAATGCAAAGTATACTTCACCAAATATCCAAAAAGAAATCCTGCATATTATGGCTTGTGACGTGCAAAGTTCAATCCGTAATGAAATTGGTGATGCCAAGTATTGCTTGCTTGTCGATGAATCAAGAGATGAATCTAAAAGAGAGCAAATGGCACTTGTTCTCCGTTTTGTTGATAAACAAGGTTTCAGTCGAGAACATTTTTTCGATCTTGTTCATGTTAAAGATACATCTTCAGCAACTTTGAAACAAGAAATAGATTTTGTTTTGTCTCAACATGACTTGGATATTCAAAATATTCGGGGACAAGGATTTGATGGCGCTAGTAATATGCGTGGAGAGTGGAATGGTCTACAAGCCAAGTTCATGGAAGAGTGTCCATACGCATACTATGTTCATTGTTTTGCTCATCAGCTCCAATTATCTCTTGTTGGTGCATCTAAAGAAGTAATCGAAGTCCATAATTTTTTTGATCATCTTGCTCTTGTTGTCAATACTGTTGTGTCTTCTAGCAAGAGAAATGATGAGTTGCATGCTAATCAAGTGGCTGAAATGGAGCATCTCATTGAGCTTAGTGAGCTTCAAACAGGAAGTGGAGCAAACCAGATTGGAACTTTGCGGCGGCCTTGTGACACTAGATGGAGTTCTCACTACGGTTCAGTTTGTAGCCTATTGAAGCTTTACGGTCCTACATTTTTGGTACTAAAAATGTTGCTACTACTAGTGGATCTGGTTCTTCACCTTCTGCACGAGCTAAGGCTGCTGGTGCTGTTAAGTTGATGATGTCATTTGACTTCGTATTTATTCTGCATGTCATGAAAGAGCTTATGGGAATAACAGATATGTTATGCAAGAAACTGCAGCAGAAATCTCAAGACATTGTGAATGCCATGGATGATGTTTCTGCTACAAAGAAGTTGGTACAACGGCTAAGAGATGATGGCTGGGCTAAATTGATTAGTGATGTGAATTTATTTTGCCAGAAACATGGAATTACTGCTCCAAATATGACCGACAACTATGTCGATTTCATTCGGTCTCGTGCAAATGATGAAAGTACAACCGAGCATCACTATCGGTATGATATTTTTACAGTTGCAGTTGACCAACAATTACATGAGCTCAATTGCAGGTTTAGCGAACAAGCAACAGAGATTCTCATCCTATGCAATTCTTTGAATCCCAAGGACTCGTTTAGTTCATTAAACATTGATGATGTATGTTCTCTTGCTTCAAAATACTATCCCGCTGACTTTTCAGAACAAGAAAGAAACAATTTGAGATGTCAGCTACAACATTATGAGCTTGATGTACCTACAAACCCAAGATTTCAGAATCTGTCAACTATAGGAGATCTTTGTCAACAACTTGCAAAAACAGAAAAATCAGTTGACTATTATTTGATTGACAGGTTATACAATATTTCCACTCTTATATGAGTTGATTTGACCATTACATCAAGTATTAATCGATTCTATTTGCAGGTTAATTCGACTTGTTCTCACTTTACCGGTCACAACCGCAACAACAGAACTTGCATTTTCGGCAATGAAGCTTGTTAAAACAAGACTCCGAAACAAAATGGAAGACATGTTTCTAAGAGATTGCTTGCTGATCTACATTGAGAAAGAGATTGCAATAGGATTCTCAACAGATGCAATTATTGATGAATTCAATACGGAAAGCCGTCGTGTCGAGTTCGAGTGATAATTGTTAGTTCATCATTTTGCTTCAGTCTTCAGACCTATCTATGTGTAGACATGTGCCTATGTTATCAACACTGAATTGCTTATAATCGTAGATATTTTGCTATCTGGGTGTCAATTTCTATAAATTCCGTACACCTTACTAAATTTTAGAGTTGTGCTCAATGTCCGGCCCCCCTTGTATGTATTTCCTGGCTCCGCCGTTGCCCGTAGCCTCGCCATCGTCCTCGTCTTCGCCCACGGTCGCCGACGTCCGTCGTCGTTTGCCGCTGCTCCGGACCACCCCCGGCCTTCTCGAGGTCGCCATCGGCATCGCGGTGAGGCCCTCCGCCGATTCCCCCTTTTCCCCTGCTCGATCCGTGCCGTTGCCGTCGTCCCCGAGATCGCGCGCGCTCTTGCCCGCGCCCAGCCGCGCCCCTGGCCGCCCCGTGCGTGCCCTGGCCGCGCGCTCGTGCGCCTCGCCCGCGCCCCGCGTCTGCCCCATGCACGCGCGCCCGTGCGCTGTTGCTCCTGCTGCTTGGCCGCTGCTTGCTACCCCGCTGATGCTAGCTGCCGCTGCTGCTCTTAGTCTGCTGCTGCGCTGCTTGCTATTGCTGCTCCTACTGCTTGCCGTTGCTCTGCTGCTACCTGCTGCTGCTACCACTTGCTGCCACTGCTTGCTGCCGCTGATGCTCCGTAGCTGCCGCGCTGTGCCGCCGCCGCTGCTCGCTGCTGCTGCTACGTTGGCCATGGCCGTGGCTGCGTGTGTGTGTGTGCTGTGTGTGTGCTAGTGTTTAGGGCCGGCCCTTGTTAATTAGGAGTAGGATTAGTTAGGTTAATTTAGGGATTGTTTAGTCTAATGAACAACTGACATGTGGGTCCCGTCTAATTAATCAATCTAAATAAACCCCTAATTAAAAGCTACTGTGTATGACATGCGGGACCCACCGCTACTGTTCACCTTTGACCAGTCCTCGATCAACTGTTGAGTCAGCAGTTGACCAGGCCTACCTGTCAGCCTCCCTGGCTGGGTGTACAGTGGGTGCACATAGCAATTTGTATTAAATGAATTTCGAATTAATATAATTCCAGAAAATGTGTAAAACTTTGGAAAATCATAGAAAAATAACCATAACTCAGATGGAAATAATTTATATATGAAAAATGATCAGAAAAATATGACGAGTCCGAATATGCCACCCACATACCTGCCACACCCCTCTAACGTGATGAACATGGAACCTTCCCCTCTTGATCATATGACCGATAACTGCCCGGAGCTGGGAAAATATTCCTAGATATTTTCCCGCTCCGTTTAAAACACCTAGCACTGCATTAGGACACCCCTAGCATAACCTACCGGCATGTCGTGCATCTGTATTGCATCTGTGTGCTTTATATTTATTGTTTCTTCCCCCCTTCTCTCTGGTAGACCCGAGACCGACGCTGCCCCTGAGGACTGCTACATCACCGTCGACCCCTCTTTTACCGCAGAGCTTCCAGGCAAGCAAAACCCCCTTGATCATTCCTATATCACCTATTCTTCTCTCTCCCATGCTTGCATTAGATTTTGCTACTGTAATTGATTGCTCCTATTCTGATGCATAGCTTGATTTTGTAACTGTTGTTGATACTTTACCTGCTAACCTAAATGCTTAGCATAGGTTGGTTAACGATCCATCAGTGGCCCTACACCCTTGTCCGTGTTGCCCTGTTTTGCTACCAGAAGACTCGATCAGTGTGATCGATGTACAGAGACCGAACACAACACCTCACACCCCCCTTAGTTGTACGACTCTGCAGGACTACTATCGAGTGCCGAGGGTGATACCTCGTACTGCACTCCCGATGATATCTCTGTAGTATAGCACATCGGTGGTGATTGCAGAGGGTGATTCCTCGCTCTCCCCTTTCCGATGATGACTCTGTCGTACAACCCCTCAAGTGTGGACCATCGAGGGTGATTCCTCCTGGTTCTCCTTGACGGATTACATCAAGTAGGAATCCAGCGAGGGTGATTCCTCGAATTACTCTTTGATGTTATGAACACACAGTTACCTGGGTTTTATTACAGATACCTAATAAAGACGGGTCGACCCCGTGGGGTACCCGCGAGAGATGTGAAGTCAGGTTGACCCAAAGGTACCCGCGAGCTAATTACGAGGCGCGGCCGGGTAGGCAGAGACCGCCCTAGAGAGGGATGAGCCTGACCCTTGTTGCACTTCCTCGAGACGGGACGACAGGAGTACTGATAGTCACCGCGAGCTCCTAATAATTCGCTAACGGATTTGGGTATTTGATCTGAGTTGGCCGCTGGCCATATACGCACTACCACCACGCGGGATAATGGTTTATGGGGCCCTCGGCGCCATATGTATCAGCCGAAAGCTTTGTCAGATGTCCAGTTCAGCATTGTGGCACGGTCGGATCGTGCCATCCAGGTAGAGTTGGCGCTTTATATAAGTATCCACCCTGCTCACAACGACCCGGAGTGCAAAGGGCGATGGCCCAAGACCCCTGAGCGCTTAGGATGTAGATCGGCGGGGACCTCTCTGTTGAGCCTAGGTAGGGCTGCGGTGTGTTGATTAGCCGAGGCCGGGCATGACCGAGAAAAGTGTGTCCGGCCAGAGTTAATCGAGCGTGTTGGGTAACAGTAGTGCACCCCTGCAGGGAAGTTATCTATTCGAATAGCCGTGTCCACGGTAACAGGACGCTCAGTGTTGTATCCCTATCTACTACAACTTGAACTGGATACATGTTAAATAATATGTAAGCTCCGGGATTGCTTTCTCGCAGGGAGTCGAGGAAGGATCTCTAGGCTTTGCTCCTACATGCTTGTTACTTTATAATATGCTAATCTGCACTCTTCTAATGCTGCAAGACGCTGAAGATGCTAGTCTTCCATAGGCTAGGCTTTTCCCCCTCTGTTTTGGCATTTCTGCAGTTTAGTCCAAAGATATAGCTCCATTCCTTTGATACCGATGCATACTTAGCATAGTTCTGATGTCAGTCTTGCGAGTACTTTGGATGAGTACTCACGGTTGCTTTGCTACTCTTTTCCCCCCCATACCCGATTGCTGCGACCAGATGATGGATCCCAGGAGTCAGCTGCTACCGCCGACGACTGCTACTACACTTCCGGTGGAGCCTACTACTACGTGGAGACCGACGACCAGGAGTAGATTCGGAGTCTCCCAGGCAGGAGGCCTGCGCCTTTTCGATCAGTGTCATTATTATGCTAGCCTTCTTAAGGCAACTTGTTTCCCTTTTATGTCTGTACTCAGATGTTATGTTGTTTCCGCTGACGCTTGATCGCGAGCTTATGTATTCGAGCCCTCGAGGCCCCTGGCTTGTAATATAAAGCTTGTATGCCTTTTATTTGTGTTTAGAGTTGTGTTGTGATATCTTCCCGTGAGTCTCTGATCTCGACCGTGTGCATTTGCGTGTATGATTAGTGCACGGTCGAGCTGGGGCGTCACATTGTATTATTTTATTTTTGTGTCTAGAGTTGTGTTGTGATATCTTCCCGTGAGTCCCTGGGCTTGATCGTGCGCATTTGCGTGTATGACTAGTGCACGGTTGGGCCGGGGGCGTCACATGATCTCAACACATGAGTAGGTGGTTCTCTCTCAGAAAATGTATGGTGGAAATATAGGCACGTTCTGATGGCTCTCTTACTTGTTGGTAAGAGGGTGGTGGAGGGGTATATATAGCCTCCACACGAAATCGAACTGTTACACACTCTTGACCAAACTCGGTGGCATCGATTAGAAATCTCGGTGAAACCAACCTGTGCAAAAGATATGAACGTTTGAAGTTTCGGTGGGACCGACTGGGAACATCTTGGAGCAACCGAAGTGCAATGGTAAAGGCTAGACCCAGTCTCGATGGCACCGATTGCATAATCTCGGTGGGACCGAAATGATGCAACTTGGCAACAGAAACTTGGTCACTCCATCTCGGTGTTACCGAGTGCAATTTCGGTGAGACCGAAATAATTGCAACAAGGCAACAGAAAGATGGTCACCCATCTCGGTGGGACCGGGATCCATATCGGTGGATCCGATTTGTTAGGGTTTAGGCTGTGGCTCTGTGTAGATGAACTCGGTGGATCCGGGAAGGATGTATTCGGTGGGACCGAGTTGGCTTTGGAACTTTGGACAAGTTTGGATAGAGAAAGTGGCTGAGGGTTTTGGAGCAACATGACTAAGCACTTGAGCAAATAGATCATTATCAAAACCTCATCCCCTTTTAATAGTATTGGCTTTCCTATGGACTCAATGTGATCTTGGATCACTAAACCAAAAATGTAGAGTCTTGAGCTTTTGCCAATCCATGTCCTTAGCATTTTGAAGGGTTCCACATCTTCTTGTCCTTGCCACGCCATTGTTGAACTTTTCTGAAATTCACTAGATAGAGGCATTAGTCCAATAACATGTATGTTGGCATAAATTACCAAAACCACCAAGGGAGCAAATGTGCTTTCAATCTCCCCCTTTTTGGTAATTGATGACAACATACATCAAAGCTTCAAATAAAGATTTACAAGAAGTTTGTATGAAAGCTTTGAAGAAAACATGTAACATGTATGAGCTCCCCCTAAAGATGTGCATATAGAATGATGATATTTCATGGAGAACAGGGCACAAATGTAAGGAAATATACATGCAACATGTATCTTGGCTACATGCATCAGAGCAATATATATGACATTTAGATATCCACATGTTCATGATTATCTTCTTGCAAACAATATATACTAGCAAGAGGTCATCATGTACATGAGTGTGATGCATATACTTACCTTGAAGTTCTTGATCAAGTACCTGAAGAAATACACTTGAGAAAACAAGTTTAGATAACACAAGATAAATTCTTCAAGAAAAGACACAAGATCAACAAGAAACCAAGATTAGGATATCATGTAGAAGAGAGTATCACTAGGTGAATACTTCTTTGAAGCAGACATGTCCCCAAAAGAAAGAAATAGTTGTCTCCCCTTAAAGAACTTCCTCTCCCCCTGAATCTGACATAGGATGTTGGGAGTAGGTAGGGTGAGAAAACTAAAACAACCAAGAAAAAACTTGTAACACCCCGATTTTTGGCCCTTTCTTTTTCTTTTGAATTTCTTCGAAGTTTCATTTGGAGTTCTTTTTTTTTCGTGGCTATGTGGTCTTGAAACCTGGGATGATCTTCTCTCCTGCCACTTCCTAGTGGCTTATCATTCTCAAATCTATCCCAAGGCCATGCCATTTCCATCTTAGCCCAATCCCAACTTTTATTTATTGGGAATATTCCTTTTTCTATTAAAGGAATAACCCTGTTTGCCATAGGTTGTGAAGCAACCTACATTTCTGTCTTCCACAAAATTCCCAAAACAATTCTCATAAATTCTTTGGATCATATCTTCCACAAATATGCCAAAACCCATCCTTGCCTAGTTCAAAAATAATTCAGGAATATTCATTTTCCATTCTGTCCAGAATGGCACTTTGTGAAGGAAGTGCCATTTATATTGTCTTGATTGCCCTCAAAATTTTTGTGCATTCTTTCCTATCCAAATAATTGCCACATGCCAAAATTCAACCTCATTTGCCTAGTGAATCTTCCTCAGCAAATTCCCAAAGTTTATGACCAGAGAGAAGCTTTGTGAAGGAAGTACTAGCTAGGCTTATTCAAATGAGTTGAAATTTTGGGAGATCATTCATATGATCAAATAATGACTCTCCACCAAATTTCATCTCCACTCAACAATCTATGTGAGCACACCTTCAAATCTTGGTTTCTGGTCACAATTTCAGTTTGTGAAGCAACTATATTTTATATTGCTTCAAAAATTCTGAAATTAATCCAGGACCTAAATATCCCTAAATAATGTGAGAATACAAAAATTAACATTATTTTGCCAAGCCATTTTCTCTGAAAAATTCCCCCAAGTTTCTGTCCAGTGGGTATCATTGTGAAGGAAGTGCCATTTTGGTTTATCCAAATGGGATGAAATTTTTATGGCACCTTTATATGCCCAAATGATCATCCTACACTAAATCTAAGATCAATCCAACACTCCATGTGAGTGCTACTTCCTGATCTAGTTTCTGGACCAGTTTGTGCAGTTGTGAAGCAACTGTGTCAAATACTGGTCCAAATCCCTTCAAAATTCACAGGATCATAGTCCTTCCTACCCTAAGACTCTGTGACATATTTGTTAGCTCTTATCTCATCTCAGTTGATCATTACTTCCTGCCTAAGTTTGCAACAACAATCTTTCTCTGATCCCTCCCATCAACATACAATGCCTTTCTTTGAGCCATCACCTCAGGTAGGACCCACTTAAGAGAGACAACACACTAGACATCGTTTGATTGGCCAGAGTGCACCGCGTGCGCCTGTGCACGCGGTGACCACGCGGTCTGGCACGCCGAAAGTGTGCTCTGGGCAATCGGGGCCCTCTGCCGCCGTCCAAACCACGTCGTATCGCCACCGCACCGTTTCCTCAGAGTTGCTCGAGCTCTCCTGTGTCTGCGTGTCCTCCCTGGACCCCTCCCCCTCTCCTCTTTCCTCTCCGGCGAGCACGCCATCCCGGGATGCCCGCGGCCGTCGTCGCTTTGCCTTTGTCCTTTCCTTCCCCGCGGCAACTTTGCACCGAATACACCTCCCCTAGACCCCTCTCCCCCTCCGCGCGTGCGCTCGTGCACGCGGTCGTGCCAGAGAGCATCAACCACGAGCTTCCGTCGTCGTCCGCGGACGGCATCAACGCCTTGGCTATTTAAGCCACCCCCGAGTCCTCCTCTCCTCACCAACAGCTCCCCCTCCCTCCTAGCAACCCCCCTGCCCACCCAACCGAGCCCCTTGAGCTCTCTCTCCGCCGCATTGCAGCCATGGCCGCCGCTCGGCCTCACCTAAATTCCGGCGAGCCCGAGCCTTTCTCTCCCTCCTGACCCCACCGTTGAAGTCCCCTAGCCACGGCAGAGCTCGAGCGCCCATCCCCTCGCTCGCCGGAGCACCCCAGCCCCGAGCCCACTCGAACCCGAAGGCCCCTCCCGCCGGCATCGAAGCTGCAGTCAACTTGGCCCTCCCCGGCAGTCGAGACCCAGCCCTCTGGAAGCGGCTCTCCGTCCTGAACACGTCGGTGGCTGGAGCTCCTCGAGAGGTGACCGGTGGCGCCGGGACGGCCGCCGGCACCGAGCCCCTCCTCTGGCTCCACGGGCGCGCGCAAGGTGGAAGAAGGCGACCTGGCCGGGCGGGCCCCACCCCCATGCGGCCCCACCAGTTAGTCAAACCAGGAGTCAACTCCGGGCCCGCGCGGGTTTAAGTGGAAACGTATTTTCTGAAATACGTTTTCCCTTTAGGAAAGCGCATTCTGGTTAGTCTTCGGGCTAGAATACGTTTCCTCTATTTGAAAGCGTAATTTCTGAAAGACGCTTTCTATTTTTCAGCAGCCGCAGGCGAAACCCCTAAGTTGCGGGCGTTTGTCAGTTTAGGGCAGAAACAGACACTTTTCTGTTTGTTTTCTGACTAACGAACAAACGTCCATATCTCCGCAACCGTAACCCCGATTCAGGTGATTCCAAAGCCCACGATCTTAGCTCGTCGAGCCCGTTCCGATGGTATCATTTTCATGAGGTTGTCACACTGTGAAAATGACCATTTTTCCCTTGCCCCTAAAACAGCTCCGCCGAGAGGGAAACTTTTCCGGCGATTCTTTCCGCGAGTTCATCACACTTCTCCCCGGTGTATCCTCCACCCCCAGGCAAGCCACAACAGCCACTTGCATGATGGCATTGCAGTAGCCATGGTTTTCACTTGAATATTTAATAACTGTTTGCTCATTTAATTATTTTGTGAATAATATATGCTTGTGAATCCATGCTCGTTCTTATGCCTTGTTCACTTGCATCTAGTAAGTTAAATGATTATTTGCTAGTATTATTATTATCATGTTAGTTCTCAGATTTATTTTTCGATGCTAGTGATAATGATATGCTCATTTGAATAGTTAGGGTTTGTTATGAAAATACCTGTGATATTCATGATCACCGTTATGCTATGTTCATTTGCATCCCGTAGAATAAATGATTCATCGTTGTTGATGTTACGTTGTTAAATGATTATGTTGCCCATCCATGGTTACACTGGTATCATGTTCATATGCATTGGCATCTCATCATGTTATTTTGTTATGACTCAGCTCATCACCATTCAAGTTAAACCGGACATTAATCAAACTTGAACAAACCTGTTGGCTGAGTCATGGTGCCACCGAATCGAGCTAACCAGTGCAGCCACACTTGCCTTATGGGGGGCCCTAATGCGGTCTATTGTCATGCCTCTCGCCGGTGCCTCCAACTAGGGAAGGTTATGTGCGCGCGCTACCCTGATCAGGTAGGCGGCCATAAGCCTTGTGCCCGAGTTGTTTGCGCGCGGTTGTCCCCGTTTGGGACGAGTTTGTTTGTTGGGCCACGACGGTGGCAGCCACAGAGGTGGCGGATGTCACGAGTTGACATCGGGGCGACCCAGGACATAGCCCAAAGGGGAGTTTGTCGGGAGTGGCCGGGAGAGTGTCATGCAATAGATTGGTTTTGTCGGAATGTCGTTGGTCCACCCGAATGGGAGCACGAGGCCATGAGTTCCGTGGTGTGGGTATAGTGTACTAACCTCTGCAGAGTGTATAATCTATCGATAGCCGTGTCCTTGGTCATGGACACAGTTCTTAGTAGGTCACACTATGGGTCAACAGAAATAATAACCTGAATAATAAACAATCCCGGTTCGATGAGAAAAGAAGTTGGTTGATCTTTATGTGGTCATGCGATGATCACAGGTAGAGATCAAGCTCCGTGTGGTCATGTGATGATCACGATGGTATAGTTGATACCGAGCTTGGTTGATCCTGAGGTGATCGTGTGATGATCACGATGGTAAGTTGGTGGTTACGAGATAACCCCGAGCAGAGTAAGTTGGTCCATGAGACCTTAAATGTCGACCCCCGTGCATGCTAGTGCTAGTATCATCCTGTTCATATCATGAATTATATGTACATGCCATGCTCATGTTGAAGCCATGCTCATGTTGTAGCCATGCTCATGCTGTTGACATGCTCATGTTGTTGCCATGTTCATGTTGTTCTAGTAGTATCATGTTCATCTTTGATGATTAACCTGTAAATGCCATGCTGTTGTATGTCTTGATTGCTTTGGTTGCTGTGAGCTTGCGAGTACATTCAAAGTACTCACCTAGCGTGTCATGCCAGATTGCAGGTGATGCCGTGATTGCTTGTTTGTCGAGGATCCCGAGGTTGCGCTATAGGATACGTCCCAGCCAGAGTCCCTGCGTAGTGGAGTTCATCACCGTCGTCGTTGTTCCGCTGTTAGGATTTATTCCGCTTCGAGATGTCTCGCTGCTAGCATAGAGCTATCTGAGCAGGCGAAGTGTTGCCGTGCCCCCTGTAACCTTCGTGCCTTCAGAACCTTTGTACCCGTGTTATTTGTAATAAAGAGCTGATTGTTCTATGCCAAGCAGTGCCGTATTTCAGAAGACTTGATCTCTGGGCTGGAATACGGGGTGTTCCGGTCTCTCTGAGCCGGGGTGCCACAAGACTTGGTATCAGAGCAGGTCTGGCTGTAGGACGCCCTAGTCAGCGCGAGCGTTAGAAACCGATAGTTCAGAGTCTAAGCTTGCTTGTTGCATTTGGTTGTTGCATTTGTTTGCTACATAGCATGCATATAGACTCATTATATTGTCACTAACGGCTGATCTTGTGAGTGTAGGTGGCATCGGTTTCGATCCACTACCTGCACCCTCCAACTTTGCATACTTGCCCCTTGGTGTTTGGCGTAATCTCTGTCCCAGTGGAGTGATACCGAGGTACCTAGTGGTGTCAATCACTTGCAGGATTGATGCACAGGTATCGCACCAATATTTTGTCTTCAGCCCCACCTATCGTTTCGGCGATAGACATGTTTCTAACCCGAATCTTGCCTTCCAACCTGCCGCTTTGGCAACCCTTACTGGTCTTTGTTATCAAAAAAGGGCAATGCCAGCAGCCCTGCTTTCCACTGCTATCCTACTCTATCGCACATTCCCTGGACGAGTACGGCTCCCTTCCGTACGCTTGATGATGATGTGGTCGTGACATCCGTGTCTCGCTACATGATCACCGAGTCCGTCCTCATTCCTAAGCCGGTCCAGATGCAACTGGTGCTGATCCAGCGCTAGGTGTAGCTATGTTTACACCAACCGCTCCACACACTAATCCACTTTCGTGGACACCGCCACAGCATGTTAGATCGTAGTACCGGAGTTCCCTCGAGAATTGTGTGCTTAAGTAGGCATGCATAGTGAGGTGAATAGCTGTGAAATGTGATGTTGATTGTATGTAATCTTAATGCTGTGTGTGCTTTTTTTTTAGTCGTTTCTTTTGACTTCTTTCTTTGGGCCCTCGGTGTTACCATATTTCCCCTTATGAAAGTTGCTCATCAACCGACACCGGACTCGAAAAATCAATGAGGAATTCAAATATTCTGAAGCTCAGCTAAACATTATGAAATTCTCAGCCGACTGCATTATATTGGAAATATCTGATCTGAATGCAAATGCTATCCTGGATTGACCATCAGCATCAAGTTTACCTCAGTGCGCAACCATCACAATTGTAATGAACCAGCTGGAAGACAATTTGTGTGCAAGACAACAGTACATTTCCAGTCAGAGGAATCTCAAAGGTGTATTTATATGGCATTCAGTTCACATATCACAGAGAGAAGCTTCTGGTATAAGCAACCCAGTCTTCCTCCACATGTTACCATGGAAGCTTACAAAGCAAGGTTCCGCAATATTCTTCAGTACGATATGTGGATGACTTCCAATATAAGATACTCAGTCTTCTTCGATAAGCCACCGTAGAAAACTTCTGAGGTACGATACCCAGTCTTCTTCAACACACTATCCCGGCAAAAGCTTCGAGCACAAGCTATTCAGTCTTCCTCAGCACGATACTCTCAGATGGCTTCCAACACAAGCTATCCAATCTTCGTCAGTACGGCACTACCAACAGTCATCAAGATGTTACACAGTGATTTGGCAGTATATGGCAGTGCCTCTCAAGGATCAGATCCACAACAATTTTATCAGAAGCTAGAATTAGTCAGGACCCAAGTGTCTGCCTCAGGAATCAACTGCTCAGCTACACACCCTTCCATATATATTGTGGGCATGCTGCCAAGGTCATTCAAGTCACTCGAACGATGATACAAGCATAATGAGAATCCGACAACCACATGAATTATGTAAGAGGAAGAATATACACCTCAGTGTGATGCAATGTCCGACAAGCTATGAGGCAAGACAATGATTGGGACAACAATCCTGACAGTGGATATCAAGGCCAGCTTCCTCATGCCCGACAAGGTGATATCGTTAACCCTTGTCACTGTCATGAATGATTGACCACAGCAGTGAGCTCTATACAAATAACTGTGAACCTGGTATATGATCATGATGAACCCTTGCCTACCTTTTTCCTGGTAATGGCACCACGCCTGTGTTCTGAGCTGCGTTCGGCCGTCCAGGGTGGATGCCGATTTTCTATTTCTCTTGTCAACAACTGGCCCGTGTTCTGAGCTGATTTTCGGCTGTCTCGGGCAGCTGTTGAGTTTCTTTTTGTAGCAGCGACCCTATGCTCTGAGCTGTTCTTCGGCCGTCTTAGGGAACTGCTACATTCTTCTTATCAACCCCGCCTCATGCTCTGAGCTGCTTTTCAGCCGTCATGAGCCATGGTTGAGCTATTTCAGTAATGTCCCAGATCTGAGTTGTAAAGACCGTTCTGGTGGCTACTGATTTATTTGTCGATTTCTGGCAAAGGTTCAGATGATCATTGCCCTACAGTTAAAGCTTGAGAGATGATAAACTTGCCAGTTAAACGTTGCTGCACTACCTGAGGATCAGGATAAGGATAAGGATAAGGTATGTTTGCCAGAATATTGCGCCTGACAATACCTATGGTCACACGAAGGATTAAGGGTACACAAGGCCAAGCTCTTTCAACAAAAGATTCAGAAAAAGAAAACAACAATGAAGGAGCAAGACCGGCAATACAGGGGTCTACTCTATTGTAAGGACCTCGTATCAAGGTGACAGTCGAATCATCGGTACGGATTCGAGACAGTGGAGCCAACCAAGGTAATTCAGAACTACCTACAAGCAGTCAGATTCTGCCAAGAGAACGGTTATGATTCTCAGCATTGCTTTGAACCCGGAGGATATGCACCTACTCAAGTAACCGATGCAAGGAATAAATGATTCATGTCCACCAAGGAAATTTGTACACAACTCCATCAGTGCTGGATAGAAGAATGTCACGTCGAATGGAAGTTACTCCCGGACTTATGGGAATCCCGGTCATGATAATATCAGACAAGCCAGCAGACATAAAAGAATTGAAGTCAGAGCAAGGATGAATAGATGAAGGAAGGCCTGTCAGAATGTGGGATACAGTGAAGCAAACCACCCCAGAGCAAAGCAGTCAGATGCAATTCAGTGGGAACAATTTATAAAGGAAAAAGGATACCCGAGTTGGAAACGTTTTCCTTAAGTCAGTATATTTATACTTGTTCCCTAAGCAAACAAATCTCGAGGACGAGATTTATCGTAAGGGGGGTAGGTTTGTAACACCCCGATTTTTGGCCCTTTCTTTTTCTTTTGAATTTCTTCGAAGTTTCATTTGGAGTTCTTTTTTTTCCGTGGCTATGTGGTCTTGAAACCTGGGATGATCTTCTCTCCTGCCACTTCCTAGTGGCTTATCATTCTCAAATCTATCCCAAGGCCATGTCATTTCCATCTTAGCCCAATCCCAACTTTTATTTATTGGGAATATTCCTTTTTCTATTAAAGGAATAACCCTGTTTGCCATAGGTTGTGAAGCAACCTACATTTCTGTCTTCCAAAAAATTCCCAAAAAAATTCTCATAAATTCTTTGGATCATATCTTCCACAAATATGCCAAAACCCATCCTTTCCTAGTTCAAAAATAATTCAAGAATATTCATTTTCCATTCTGTCTAGAATGACACTTTGTGAAGGAAGTGCCATTTATATTGTCTTGATTGCCCTCAAAATTTTTGTGCATTCTTTCCTATCCAAATAATTGCCACATGCCAAAATTCAACCTCATTTGCCTAGTGAATCTTCCTCAGCAAATTCCCAAAGTTTATGACCAGAGAGAAGCTTTGTGAAGGAAGTACTAGCTAGGCTTATACAAATGAGTTGAAATTTTGGGAGATCATTCATATGATCAAATAATGACTCTCCACCAAATTTCATCTCCACCCAACAATCTATGTGAGCACACCTTCAAATCTTGGTTTCTGGTCACAATTTCAGTTTGTGAAGCAACTATATTTTATATTGCTTCAAATTTTTTGAAATTAATCCAGGACCTAAATATACCTAAATAATGTGAGAATGAAAAAATTCACATTATTTTTCCAAGCCATTTTCTCTGCAAAATTCCCCCAAGTTTCTGTCCAGTGGGTATCATTGTGAAGGAAGTGCCATTTTGGTTTATCCAAATGGGATGAAATTTTTATGGCACCTTCATATGCCCAAATGATCATCCTACACTAAATATAAGCTCAATCCAACACTCCATGTGAGTGCTACTTCCTGATCTAGTTTCTGGACCAGTTTGTGCAGTTGTGAAGCAACTATGTCAAATACTGGTCCAAATCCCTTCAAAATTCACAGGATCATAGTCCTTCCTACCCTAAGACTCTGTGACATATTTTTTAGCTCTTATCTCATCTCAGTTGATCATTACTTCCTGCCTAAGTTTGCAACAACAATCTTTCTCTGATCCCTCCCATCAACATACAATGCCTTTCTTTGAGCCATCACCTCAGGTAGGACCCACTTAAGAGAGACAACACACTAGACATCGTTTGATTGGCCAGAGTGCACCGCGTGCGCCTGTGCACGCGGTGACCACGCGGTCTGGCACGCCGAAAGTGTGCTCTGGGCAATCGGGGCCCTCTGCCGCCGTCCAAACCACGTCGTATCGCCACCGCACCGTGTCCTCAGAGTTGCTCGAGCTCTCCTGTGTCTGCGTGTCCTCCCTGGACCCCTCCCCCTCTCCTCTTTCCTCTCTGGCGAGCACGCCGTCCCGGGATGCCCGCGGCCGTCGTCGCTTTGCCTTTGTCCTTTCCTTCCCCGCGGCAACTTTGCACCGAATACACCTCCCCTAGACCCCTCTCCCCCTCCGCGCGTGCGCTCGTGCACGCGGTCGTGCCAGAGAGCATCAACCACGAGCTTCCGTCGTCGTCCGCGGACGGCATCAACGCCTTGGCTATTTAAGCCACCCCCGAGTCCTCCTCTCCTCACCAACAGCTCCCCCTCCCTCCTAGCAACCCCCCTGCCCACCCAACCGAGCCCCTTGAGCTCTCTCTCCGCCGCATTGCAGCCATGGCCGCCGCTCGGCCTCACCTAAATTCCGGCGAGCCCGAGCCTTTCTCTCCCTCCTAACCCCACCGTCGAAGTCCCCTAGCCACGGCAGAGCTCGAGCGCCCATCCCCTCGCTCGCCGGAGCACCCCAGCCCCGAGCCCACTCGAACCCGAAGACCCCTCCCGCCGGCGTCGAAGCTGCAGTCACCTTGGCCCTCCCCGGCAGTCGAGACCCAGCCCTCTGGAAGCGGCTCTCCGTCCTGAACACGTCGGTGGCTAGAGCTCCTCGAGAGGTGACCGGTGGCGCCGGGACGGCCGCCGGCGCCGAGCCCCTCCTCTGGCTCCACGGGCGCGCGTGAGGTGGAAGAAGGCGACCTGGCCGGGCGGGCCCCACCCCCATGCGGCCCCACCAATCAGTCAAACCAGGAGTCAACTCCGGGCCCGTGCGGGTTTAAGTGGAAACGTATTTTCTGAAATACGTTTTCCCTTTAGGAAAGCGCATTCTGGTTAGTCTTCGGGCTAGAATACGTTTCCTCTATTTGAAAGCGTAATTTCTGAAAGACGCTTTCTATTTTTCAGCAGCCGCAGCCGAAACCCCTAAGTTGCAGGCGTTTGTCAGTTTAGGGCAGAAACGGACACTTTTCTGTTTGTTTTCTACCTAACGAACAAACGTCCGTATCTCCGCAACCGTAACCCCGATTCAGGTAATTGCAAAGCCCACGATCTCAGCTCGTCGAGCCCGTTCCGATGGTATCATTTTCATGAGGTTGTCACACTGTGAAAATGACCATTTTGCCCTTGCCCCTAAAACAGCTCCGCCGAGAGGGAAACTTTTCCGGCGATTCTTTCCGCGAGTTCATCACACTTCTCCCCGGTGTATCATCCACCCCCAGGCAAGCCACAACAGCCACTTGCATGATGGCATTGCAGTAGCCATGGTTTTCACTTGAATATTTAATAACTGTTTGCTCATTTAATTATTTTGTGAATAATATATGCTTGTGAATCCATGCTCGTTCTTATGCCTTGTTCACTTGCATCTAGTAAGTTAAATGATTATTTGCTAGTATTATTATTATCATGTTAGTTCTCAGATTTATTTTTCGATGCTAGTGATAATGATATGCTCATTTGAATAGTTAGGATTTGTTATGAAAATACCTGTGATATTCATGATCACCGTTATGCTATGTTTATTTGCATCCCGTAGAATAAATGATTCATCGTTGTTGTTGTTACGTTGTTAAATGATTATGTTGCCCATCCATGGTTACACTGGTATCATGTTCATATGCATTGGCATCTCATCATGTTATTTTGTTATGACTCAGCTCATCACCATTCAAGTGAAACCGGACATTAATCAAACTTGAACAAACCTGTTGGCTGAGTCATGGTGCCACCGAATCGAGCTAACCAGTGCAGCCACACTTGCCTTATGGGGGCGGGGGCCCTAATGCGGTCTATTGTCATGCCTCTCGCCGGTGCCTCCAACTAGGGAAGGTTATGTGCGCGCGCTACCCTGATCAGGTAGGCGGCCATAAGCCTTGTGCCCGAGTTGTTTGCGCGCGGTTGTCCCCGTTTGGGACGAGTTTGTTTGTTGGGCCACGACGGTGGCAGCCACAGAGGTGGCGGATGTCACGAGTTGACATCGGGGCGACCCAGGACATAGCCCAAAGGGGAGTTTGTCGGGAGTGGCCGGGAGAGTGTCATGCAATAGATTGGTTTTGTCGGAATGTCGTTGGTCCACCCGAATGGGAGCACGAGGCCATGAGTTCCGTGGTGTGGGTACAGTGTACTAACCTCTGCAGAGTGTATAATCTATCGATAGCCGCGTCCTCGGTCATGGACACAGTTCGTAGTAGGTCACACTATGGGTCAACAGAAATAATAACCTGAATAATAAACAACCCCGGTTCGATGAGAAAAGAAGTTGGTTGATCTTTATGTGGTCATGCGATGATCACATGTAGAGATCAAGCTCCGTGTGGTCATGTGATGATCACGATGGTATAGTTGATACCGAGCTTGGTTGATCCTGAGGTGATCGTGTGATGATCACGATGGTAAGTTGGTGGTTACGAGATAACCCCGAGCAGAGTAAGTTGGTCCATGAGACCTTAAATGTCGACCCTCGTGCATGCTAGTGCTAGTATCATCCTGTTCATATCATGAATTATATGTACATGCCATGCTCATGTTGAAGCCATGCTCATGTTGTAGCCACGCTCATGTTGTAGCCATGCTCATGCTGTTGACATGCTCATGTTGTTGCCATGTTCATGTTGTTCTAGTAGTATCATGTTCATCTTTGATGATTAACCTGTAAATGCCATGCTGTTGTATGTCTTGATTGCTTTGGTTGCTGTGAGCTTGCGAGTACATTCAAAGTACTCACTTGGCGTGTCGTGCCAGATTGCAGGTGATGCCGTGATTGCTTGTTTGCCGAGGATCCCGAGGTTGCGCTATAGGATACGTCCCAGCCAGAGTCCCTACGTAGTGGAGTTCATCACCGTCGTCGTTGTTCCGCTGTTAGGATTTATTCCGCTTCAAGATGTCTCACTGCTAGCATAGAGCTATCTGAGCAGGCGAAGTGTCGCCGTGCCCCCTGTAACTTTCGTGCCTTCAGAACCTTTGTACCCGTGTTATTTGTAATAAAGAGCTGATTTGTTCTATGCCAAGCAGTGCCGTATTCCAGAAGACTTGATCTCTGGGCTGGAATACGGGGTGTTCCGGTCTCTCTGAGCCGGGGTGCCACAAGACTGATCATGTTTCTCCCCTCTTAGAAACATGTAACATTCTCTCCTCTTGTAAGGTGCATCTCTCTCTTCCCTTTTTACAAAGAAGAGCTTGTAATGATAAGCTTTGATGTATTCCTCTCTCCCCCTTTGACATCAATTTCCAAGAAGGGACTTCAAGGTTAATGGTCAGGTGGGTGTGGTCCTTGAGAAACACATCTAGCCAGAAAGTAGTTCCAGATGCAAGTAGATGATAAGAATCATTGAGTGGAGCTGGAGCAGAAAATCACAGAAAATATGTGAGAGAAAAATTCCTTAGAGCAGCAAGGTCGGTGACTCCGAGTTGGTTCACTTCGGTGTGACCGAGTCTTTCGCAAAAGGAAGATTTTGTCCACTCAGCTCACTAGGCAAGTGAAATCTCACAAAGATTTGCAATGAATTAACTACGAAGCACAGAAAAGAAAAGAAAGAAACAAAGAAATATCTAGATGAAGTTTTTTTTTGAAATAGAAACACTCTAGCAAGAAGAGAAACAAAAAGAAACACTAGAGAACTTCATCTAGAGGGGTCGGCGACTAGGTCACCTATGTTAGAGTATATTGACTTAGGAGTCAAGTGAAAACACTTGATCATAGGTCATATTCATCGTTAAGATCAAAATGGGGTTACCATTTTTCCTTTAAGCATTTCAATGTATTCACATCTTGTTGAGTTGCTTTAGCTCATGTCTTTGAGTAAAGCTTCTCTAAGGTGTGAGAACTTACATTGGGATTTGGTGGTGATGTCCATCACGTAGTTGAACTTGAAGTGGATGCTCATGAGTTGAAGTTGGGAGCGATCCTATCATTTGTAGTTCATCTTCCTACATGGGTTAGATTTGCAAGGAACAACATGTATATCCAAAATGACAAGAATGAAGCATAACTCAAAAGTTGTCAAAGGATATGTTTAGGTTGTCTCATTCCTTGTCCCACCAACAATTGTTGATACTTGGGTTATACAAGATTGCTTATGATAAGAGTGAGATGCAATCTTGTGACATGAAGCTTGTCCAAGTACCTACAAAAGGTTAGATACAATACAAGGGAGCAAAATGTCCAAGATATAAAATGATCATGGAAGTATCATGGATTAGTCAAGAATGCTCATGCCCTTGTATGCATCCACATGAACCTCTAGTTCACGTTTGAAGCATCAATGATGTTCAACTCACTTCTCAAGTGACAAAACACCTTCTCATCAAGAGGTTTGGTGAAGATATCTGCCAATTGCTTGTCGGTACGAACATGTTTAAGGTCAATGTCACCTTTCTCAACATGATCTCGAATGAAGTGGTGACGAACCTCAATATGCTTAGTTCGAGAATGTTGCACGGGATTGTGTGCAATCTTAATAGCACTCTCATTGTCACATAGTAATGGTACATGTCTCACATGCACACCATAGTCTTTAAGAGTTTGAGTCATCCATAGTAATTGAGCACAACATGATCCCGCGGCAATGTATTCCGCTTCGGCAGTAGATAGAGATACCGAGTTTTGTTTCTTGGAGGACCAAGACACAAGAGATCTACCAAGAAATTGACATGCACCCGAAGTGGATTTTCTATCAACCTTGTCTCCGGCATAGTCCGAATTGGAATAGCCAACAAGATTAAAAGAGGATCCTTTGGGATACCATGTGCCAAAGTTTGGTGTATGTAACAAGTATCTCACGATTCTTTTGACCGCCTTAAGGTGACACTCTTTTGGTGCCGCTTGGTATCGTGGACACATGCACACACTTAGCATAATGTCGGGATGGGAGGCACATAGATATAGCAATGAACCAATCATAGATCGATAAACCTTTTGATCAACCGGTTTGCCATCCTTGGTCAAGTCAAGATGTCCACTCGTGGGCATTGGAGTTTTCATACCTTTACTTTCTTGCATGTTGAACTTCTTGAATAAGTCCTTGGTATACATTGTTTGAGAAACAAAGGTACCTTCCTTAGTTTGCTTAATTTGCAAGCCAAGAAAGAACTTGAGTTCACACATCATAGACATCTCATACTTTTCCGACATCAACCTTCCAAACTTTTCACTAAAAGAGGGGTTAGTAGATCCAAAGATAATATCAACAACATAAATTAGGCATACAAATAATTCTCCATTAACCCTCTTAGTTAACAAAGTTGAATCAATTTTCCCAATTTCAAAACCTTTTTCAAGAAGAAACTTTGTCAAGCATTTGTACCAAGCTCTAGGGGCTTGTTTAAGACCATAAAGAGCTTTACGAAGTTTGTAGACATGATTAGGTTTCTTGGGATTTACAAAGCCGGGAGGTTGTTTAACATAGACTTCCTCCTCAATTTCACCATTTAAGAAAGCACTTTTAATATCCATTTGGTAAAGAGTGATATCATGGTGATTGGCATAAGCAAGTAAAATGCGAATTGACTCAAGTCTAGCAACGGGGGCGTAGGTCTCACCATAGTCCATACCTTCGACTTCTGTGTAACCTTGTGCTACGAGATGAGCCTTGTTGAGTACAACTTGTCCATCTTCATCTTGATTATTCCGAAACACCCATTTGGTTCCAATAATGTTTTGCTCATCTTTAGGCTTCTCAACCAATGTCCAAACTTGGTTCCTCTCGAAGTTGTGTAGCTCCTCGTGCATTGCATTTACCCAATCAGGGCCCTTGAGAGCTTCTTCTACCTTCAAGGGTTCAACACTAGAAATGAATGAGTAATGCTCACAAAAGTTAGCTAAACGAGATTTAGAGCGAGTGATTCTCCCGGATTGGATATCTCCAAGTATTTGTTCGACGAGATGATTCTTGCTCTAACTCGAGGTACCTTTTGCTTGGGTTGTGGTGAGGCTTCCTCATCATCATCTTCTTCTTCTTCGTTGATGTTGTCGTTTGCTTGAGGTGGCGGAGAAGGAGGTTGAGGTGGATCATCTTGTTGCACTTCCTCATTCCCTTCGTCTTGACGTGTTCCACTTATGGATGCCTCCATATCAACTTGTTGTTCACCTTGATGTGAAGTTGGGGCTTCCACTTGAATAGACGAGGTACTCTCCTTTACTTCCACGGGGAGAATCTTGCCAATGGATAAGTCTCGGATTGCTTCCGATGGTTCTTGATCTCCTACATCAATTGGCAATTGCTCAACTTGCAAGCCGTTAGTCTCATCAAACTTCACATCTGTCGTCTCTTCAACTTTTCGAGTGAAGTTGTTGTAGACACGGTAAGTGTGAGAGTTCGATCCATAACCAAGTAGAAAACCTTCATGAGATTTAGGAGCAAACTTTGAACGACGATGCTTATCAAGAATGTAATATTTTGAGCCAAATACTCGAAAGTATCCAACTTGTGGTTTGTTACTGGTGAGCAGTTCATACGCCGTTTTACCAAGAAGCTTGTGAAGATAGAGCCGATTTGTAGCATGACAAGCTGTTTCAATCACTTCCGCCCAAAAGTGTTTTGGCATCTTGTATTCATCAAGCATTGTCCTTGCCATCTCAATAAGAGTACGGTTCTTCCTCTCAACAACTCCATTTTGTTGAGGTGTGTACGTAGCCGAGAACTCATGTGAAATGCCCTCATCAAGAAAGGTATCCACATTGGCGTTCTTGAACTCCGTTCCGTTGTCACTCCGAACCTTCTTGATCTTCATTTCAAATTGATTTTGGGCCTTTCTTGCGAAGTTCTTGAAGATCTTTTGTACCTGCGATTTGTCATCGAGAAAGAACACCCACGTAAATCTGGAAAAATCATCAACAATGACCAAACCGAAAGACTTACCACCAAGACTCTTATAGGAGTTGGGATCAAAAAGATCCATATGAAGTAGCTCGAGTGGTCTCCTTGTGGTCATAATGTTCATCACGGGATGGCTTCCTCCAACTTATTTTCCTGCTTGACAAGCACTACAAAGTCGATCCTTGTCAAATATAACATCTTTCACACCAAGAATGTGATCTCCTTTAACAAGTTTATCAAGGTTACGCATGCCAACATGTCCAAGTCTTCTATGCCATAACCAACCTTTTGAAGATTTAGCAATTAAACATGTACGAGGTTGGGCTCTCTTAGTGAAATCAACAATGTATAGATCACCTCTACGAATGCCGGTAAAGACCATATTATGATTATCTCGACGAAACACTTGGCAATCTACTTCGGTAAATAGAACATTGAAACCAAAATCGGCTAGTCTAGAGACGGAAAGAAGATTGTAGCCAAGAGATTCAACAAGCATAACATTTTGTATGGAGTTATCATTGGATATGGCCACCTTACCAAGGCCAAGTACCTTACCCTTGGAGTTGTCTCCAAAAGTCACATACTTGCGTGGACCATCATTTTTAGCAAGCTCACGAAACATGTCTCTATCTCCGGTCATGTGATCGGTACATCCACTATTCAGAATCCATTCTTTTCCTCCGGCCATGTAATCTCGAAGATTTGCCATAAGACTAAGATTCCTCATGGTCTTCTCAAATTCAATATCAAATTCTTCGTCCTCATCATAATAGCCATGCTCAACATCATCATCATCAACATGTATATGATCATCACCTAGGGCAATGAATTCATTAGTTTCATGATCATGACAATGTTCAAGTTTATGAAATCTAATGGCTTCCGTGATAATGTTACTAATAGTTCCAACATCTCCTTTAGCACGCATAAGATCACGAAGCTCAAACAAGCAATCATCAAAGTTAGGATCACTAGGACTCATCTTGTGAAAAGCAATAGTTTTATGAAGAATCTCATCAAGATTCTTTAAGGAGTAATCGGGATATCACTTTTCCAAGTCATGCCATAGGGTATAAGCACACCCAAAGTTTTGCATACAACGAAGCACAATTTTAGGTAATCCTCTAATGACAAGATTGTCGGTTCTAAGATTACGAAGCATGTCAATTTCCTCTTCATGAGTAGGATGCAAGGGATCAATAGGAGGCACATAAGGATTATGAATATACTTGCTCAAGTTAAATTCATCAAAGATATCAAGCATCTCATCCTTCCAAAAGTTGTAATACTCCCCATTGAGAATAGGCACTCTACGTCTAAGACTCCCCAAAGCAGACACATCCATCTCCCTCCAATGGTGATTAAACCAAAGCTATGGAGACCAAAGCTCTGATACCAATTGTGGGGTCGAGGAGATAGGTCTAGAGGGGGGGGGGGGGGCGAATAGACACTTAACTAACCAAAGGTGCAGTTTTTAGTTTCTCTTGGAACTTAGGCAGATTTTGGCACAAGTTAAGATAACACCAATACTTCCTACACATGCATATCTAGAGATTGAGCAGCGGAAATAGTAAAGCATGAAAGTGTACGGAAAGTAAAGGGGTAGAGAATGGAAGATCAAACGCAATGAAGACACGGTGGTTTTTGGCGTGGTTCCGATAGGTGGTGCTATCGTACGTCCACGTTGATGGAGACTTCAACCCACAGAGGGTAACGGTTGCGCGAGTCCATGGAGGGCTTCACCCACGAAGGGTTCACGAAGAAGCAACCTTGTCTATTCCACCATGGCTTACGTCCACGAAGGACTAGCCTCACTCGGGGTAGATCTTCACGAAGTAGGCGATCTCCTTGCCCTTACAAACTCCTTGGTTCAATTCCACATGATCTTGGAGGCTCCCAAGTGACACCTAACCAATCTAGGAGACACCACTCTCCAAAAGGTAATAGACGGTGTGTTGATGATGAATTCCTTGCTCTTGTGCTTCAAGTGATAGTCTCCCCAACACTCAAGAACTTCCTCACAGATTTGGAATGGTGGAAGAAAGATTTGAGTGGAAAGCAACTTGGGGAAGGCTAGAAATCAAGGTTCAAATGGTAGGATTGGAATATCTTGATCTCAACACATGAGTAGGTGGTTCTCTCTCAGAAAATGTATGGTGGAAATGTAGGCATGTTCTGATGGCTCTCTTACTTCGTAAGAGGGTGGTGGAGGGGTATATATAGCCTCCACATGAAATCCAACCGTTACACACTCTTGACCAAACTCGGTGGCACCGATTAGAAATCTCGGTGACACCGACCTGTGCAAAAGATATGAACGTTTGAAGTTTCGGTGGGACCGACTGGGAACATCTCGGAGCAACCAAAGTGCAATGGTAAGGGCTAGACCCAGTCTCGGTGGCACCGATTGCATAATCTCGGTGGGACTGAAATGATGCAACTTGGCAACAGAAACTTGGTCACTCCATCTCGGTGTTACCGAGTGCAATTTTGGTGAGACCGAAATAATTGCAACAAGGCAACAGAAAGATGGTCACCCATCTCGGTGGGACCGAGATCCATATCGGTGGATCCGATTTGTTAGGGTTTAGGCTGTGGCTCTGTCTAGATGAACTCGGTGGATCCAGGAAGGATGTATTCGGTGGGACCGAGTTGGCTTTGGAACTTTGGACAAGTTTGGATAGAGAAAGTGGCTGAGGGTTTTGGAGCAACATCACTAAGCACTTGAGCAAATAGATCATTATCAAAACCTCATCCCCTTTTAATAGTATTGGCTTTCCTATGGACTCAATGTGATCTTGGATCACTAAACCAAAAATGTAGAGTCTTGAGCTTTTGCCAACCCATGTCCTTAGCATTTTGAAGGGTTCCACATCTTCTTGTCCTTGCCACACCATTGTTGAACTTGTCTGAAATTCACTAGATAGAGGCATTAGTCCAACAACATGTATGTTGGCATAAATTACCAAAACCACCAAGGGAGCAAATGTGCTTTCATCCGGTCGCGACAGGCGGGTGCACACCGCCTCACGCGTGGGGCCGGCATGGCATCACATCTCTCCTTGTGCTAGGCTGCTTCACTCACTCCAGCCGACTTTTCTGTGGCGCCCGTGATGCTGGCTCGCGTGTGTGGCAGACGGTGAGGGGCGTTCACCCCTTGCCAGTCTGTTTCGATCTGTTTCACTAGCGAGCTGGGTCCGGCTGTCAGCATCGCATGGCACTGGGTATGCACGGGTGAAGCGCGTTTGCTTCACGACGGCTGACTCATTCGCGCGAGTTGGCTCGGCCGTGGCCGCTACCTCGTGAGGTGCCCAGCCTGTTTAAGTCGGTCTGAGGCCAGTCGGGGTGTTTCGGTCTTTATATTAGATCAGTTGAGTTTTCCTATAAATTTGTTGTTTTATGTTGTTTGTTGCACACGGTATGCATTGTCTTTCCCTTCCGTTCAATTTGCAGCCTGTTTCTTCGAGCTTATATGGTGCCGCTGTCTTTGAGCTGACACTGTCGGGTTCCATCTTACCTGGTGCCGCCGGCTTCCATCTTACCCGGTGTCGCCAGCTTTGAGCTGACCCGGTACCACCGGCTTCCATCTTACCCGACGCCGCCTACTTCAAGCTAACCCGATGGCATTGGTTTCGGGCTTAGGTTTGTGTTCGTTCTCCATTTGTCATCGGTGTTGGCGTCGCCCTTTTGTACTGCAGCCTTTTTTTTCCTATATGCACATGTGCTGGGCCCGATGCTCATTGGCCTTTCTGCGTTTCTTCATCTTGCTGAATTTGACGTTGTGTCTGCAGCAGGATTCACACGTGTTTGTTGGAGCATTGTGGAATTAGATGGACGTGTGATGGTGGAGAAAAATGGGTGTGGTTAGTTCCTGTGGACTAGATGTGCATTGAAAAGATGAATTTGGTGGGAAAGCACGTCGGTTTGATGTTGTCAGTGGTTTTGGAATGGTGTGTGATACCTTTGTTTCATGAAATGTTTTGTTGGGTATTGCCTTTTTTGTGTATTCTTGATCGTTTGGGTTTATTTAGGCTAATTCCGTAACATGACACTGTATTGAATGAAATGTAAAGTTGTCCTTGGAGAACATGAACATTGGTGCGTGCCTCTAGAGGTGCTACATCCGTGGCGGTTAGTCATTGTGTTTTCTGGTTGGTGGACGCAACGAGGGAGGCGCGTCGCTGGGGTATACTGGTTGGTGCAGATGCGGCATGGAGAGCCATGCTGATTGTCACGTCCTGTCAGGCGATGTACACGTACGGTTCAGACCGATGGGTTGTACCATTGGTTGTTTGATACGTCTCCAACCTATCTACAATTTTTGATTGTTTCATGCTATTATATTATCAATCTTGGATGCTTTATATGCTATTTTATATCATTTTTTTGGGACTAACCTATTAACTTAGTGCCCAGTGCCAGTTCCTATTTTCTGCTTGTTTTTGGCTTTAAAGAAAATCAATACCAAACGAAGTCCAAATAAGAAAAAATAATTAAAATGATTTTTTCTGGACCATAAGGGACCCTCGAATCTTCGGGAGGAGACCAGACGAGATACGAGAGATCCACAAGCTCGAGGGGAGTGCCCCAGGGGGGTAGGTGCGCCCCCTGAGCTTGTGGGTCCCACGCAGCTCCGTTTGACCTAATTCCAAGCCTATAAATTCACGTATATTCCCAAACCAACAAAGAGCCACCCAAAATAACTTTTCCGCCACCGCAAGCTTCTGTTCTTCCGCGATCCCATCTGGAGGCCTTTTCCGGTACTCTGCCGGAGGGGGAATCGATCACGGAGGGCCTCTACATCAACCTTGCTGCCCTACCGATGATGTGTGAGTAGTTCACCACAGACCTACGGGTCCATAGCTAGTAGCTAGATGGCTTCTTCTCTCTCTTTGATCTTCAATACAATGTTCACCTCGATCTTCTTGGAGTTCTATTCGATGTAATCTTCTTTTGCGGTGTGTTTGTTGGGATCCGATGAATTGTGGGTTTATGATCAGATTATTCATTGAAAGTAATTGAGTCTTTTATGAACTTTATTATGTATGATTATTATAGCTTTGTATTTCTCTCTGATCTATCCGTTTGGTTTGGCCAACTAGATTGATTTATCTTCAGTGAGAGAGGTGCTTTGTTGTGGGTTCAATCTTGCGGTGTCTCCACCTAGTAATAGAAGGGGACGGGGTACGTATTGTATTGTTGCTCCTAAAGATAAAACGATGGGGTTTATTCATATTGATTGAGTTTACTTTGTCTACATCATGTCATCTTGCTTAAAGCGTTACTCTGTTTGTCATGAACTTAATACCATAGATGCATGCTGGATAGCGGTCGATTGGTGGAGTAATAGTAGTAGATGCAGGCAGGAGTCGGTCTACTTGTCACGGACGTGATGCCTATATATGTGATCATTGCCATGAATATGTCATAACTATGCACTTTTCTATCAATTGCCCAACAGTAATTTGTTTACCCACCGTATGCTATGTGTTCGAGAGAGAAGCCTCTAGTGAAAACTATGGCCCCCGGGTCTTTTTAAACATATTAAGAAAACTAAAAATACCTTGCTGCAATTTATTTCCTTTTCTTTTGTTTTTTTTTGCAATTTACCTATCTACCTATACAAGATTTAATCCTTGCAATTAACGAGTTCAAGGGGATTGACAACCCTCTTGCCCGCGTTGGATGCAAGTATTTGCTTTTGTGTGTGTAGGTGCTGTTCACGAGGGTTTACGCGATTCTCCTATTGGTTCGATAAACCTTGGTTCTCACTAAGGGAAATACTTATCTCTACTATACTGCTTCTCCCCTCTTCTTCGGGAAAAATCCCAACGCAGCTCACACGTAGTTGGAAGAATTTCTAGCGCCGTTGCCGGGGAGACATCTGATGGGGAACGTTGCATGAAAATCAAAAACTTTCCTACGAAATACCCAAGATCTAATCTAGGAGATGCAAAGCAATGAGAGGGGAGTGTGTCTACATACCCTTGTAGACCGAAAGCGTTAGCGTCGTAACGCGGTTGATGTAGTCGTACTCTTCACGATCCAATCGCGATCGAATCCGCTCTAGTGCCGAACGGACGGCACCTCCGAGATTAGCACACGTTCAGCTCGATGGCGCCCTCTCCTTCTTGATCCAGCAAGAGAGGGGAAGGAGGTAGATGAGATCGGAACCAACACGACGGCGTGGTGGTGGTGGTGGCAGCGGAATTCCGGCGGCTTCGCCAAGCGTTGACGGAACGTGGAACAAGAGTAACAGGAGGGAGACTGGGCAAGCGTGGAAGGGTTGGCTGCTCCCTGCGCCTCCCCACTATATATAGGGGTGAGGGAGGGGCATGCTATCCCTAGTCCCCCTCCCAAGGCAAGGGGGGCGGCGGCCAAGGGGGGAGGAGTGCCCTCCAAGCCAAGTGGAGGGCCCTCCCCCTTAGGGTTTCCTTCCCCAAGGCGCATGGGCCAAGTAGGGGCTGGTGCGTCTGGCCCAATAAGGCCAGGGCGCCCCCTACAGACCATGCTACTCCTTGGGACGTGGTGGAACCCTCCGAGGACTTCCGGACCCCTCCAGAACCCTCTGGAACCTTCCGGTGACTTCCCGGTACAATACCGAAAAAACCGAACTTTTTCCGTAACCCCGAAAACAACTTTCCATATATAAATCTTTACCTCCGGACTATTCCGGAGCTCCTCGTGATGTCCCGGATCCCATCCGGGACTCCGAACAACCTTCAGACTTTCCACTATTAATATCTCAATACTACCCTAGCGCCATCGAACGTTAAGCGTGCGACCCTACAGGTTCGGGAACATGTAGACATGACCGAGACACTTCTCCGGTCAATAATCAATAGCGGGATCTGGATACCCATATTGATTCCCACATGTCCAACAAAGATCTTTATTGGTTGAACCACGATGTCGAGAATTCAGTTAATCCCGTATGCAATTCCCTTTGTCCGGCGATATGTTACTTGCCCGAGATTCGATCGTCGGTATCTCCATACCAAGTTCAATCTCGTTACCGGCAAGTCTCTTTACTCGTTCCGTAATACAAGATCCTGTGACTAACTCATTAGCCACATTGCTTGCAAGCTCTTTACGATGTTGTATTACCGAGAGGGCCCAGAGATATCTCTCCGTCATAAGGAGCGACAAATCCCAGTCTCGATCCATGCAACCCAATAGACACCTTCGGAGATACCTGTAGAGCACCTTTATGATCACCCAGTTACAAAGTGATGTTTGATTGCACACAAAGTATTCCTCTGGTATCCGGGAGTGACATAATCTCATGGTCTAAGGAACAGATACTTGACATGAAGAAAGCTGTAGCAAATAACTAAATGATCTGATGCTAAGCTTATGGTTGGGTCTTGTCCATCACATCATTCTCCTAATGATGTGATCCCGTTATCAAATGACAACTCATGTCTATGGTCAGGAAACCATAACCATCTTTGATCAACGAGCTAGTCTAGTAGAGGCTTACTAGGGACACGGTGTAGTTTATGTATTCACACATGTATTTAAGTTTCCGGTCAATACAATTCTAGCATGAATAATAAACATTTATCATGAACAGGAAATATGATAATAACCATTTTATTATTGCCTCTAGGGCATATTTCCAACAGTTTCTCACTTGCACTAGAGTCAATAATCTAGTTTACATTGTATTGAATCTAACACCCATGGAGTCCTGGTGCTAATCATGTTTTGCTCGCGGAAGATGTTTAGTCTACGGGTCTGCCACATTCAGATCCGTATGTACTTTTGCAAATCTTTATGTCTACAACGCTCTGCTTTGAGCTACTCCAGCTAACTGCTCCACTATTCAATACATATCCGGATTGAGACTTTTAGTCATCCGGATTAGTGTCTGATGTCTACTACACAACTTATTCTTGTAGACTCGTGTTGGGCCTCCAAGCGTAGAGTTTTGTAGGACAGTAGCAATTTTCCCTCAAGTGGATGACCTAAGGTTTATCGATCCGTGGGAGGCATGGGATGAAGATGGCCTCTCTCAAACAACCCTGCAATCAAATACAAGAAATCTCTTGTATCCCCAACACACCCAATACAATGGCAAATTGTATAGGTGCACTAGTTCGGCGAAGAGATGGTGATACAAGTGTAGTATGGATAGTAGATATAGGTTTTTGTAATCTGAAAATATAAAAACAGCAAGGTAGCAAGTGATAAAACAGAGCACAAACGGTATTGCAATGCTTAGAAACAAGGCCTAGGGTTCATACTTTCACTAGTGCAATCTCTCAACAGTGCTAACATAATTGGATCATATAACAATCCCTCAACGTGCGATAAAGAATCACTCCAAAGTTCCTATTAGCAGAGAACATAAGATATAAATTGTTGTAGGGTACGAAACCACCTCAAAGTTATTCTTTCCGATCGATCTATTGAGCCATCCCTATAAGTGTCACAAACAGCCCTAGAGTTTGTACTAAAATAACACCATATGATACACATCAACCAACTCTAATGTCACCTAGATACTCCAATGTCACCACAAGTATCCATGAGTTGATTATACGATATGCATCAAACAACTTCATAATCATAATATTCAATCCACACAAAGAACTTCAAGGAGCACCCCAAAGTTTCTATCGGAGAAAAGATAATGAAAATGTGCATCAACCCCTATGCATAGATTACCCCAATGTCACCTCGGGAATCCGCGAGTTGAGTACCAAAACATACATCAAGTGAATCAATATAATACCGAATTGTCACCACGGGTATTCATATGCAAGACATACATCAAGTGTTCTCAAATCTGAAATATTCAATCCGACAATAACGAAACCTCAAAGGAAAAAGATTCGATTCATCACAACAAGGATAGAGAGGGAAGAAACACCATATGATCCAACTATATTAACAAAGCTCGCGATACATCAAGATCGTGCCAAATCAAGAATATGAGAGAGAGAGAGATAAAACACATAGCTACTGGTACAAACCCTTAGCCCCGAGGGTGAACTACTCCCTCCTCGTCATGGAGACCACCGGGATGATGAAGATGGCCTCCGGTGATGATTCCCCCCTCCTACAGGGTGCCGAAAAAGGGCTGTAGATGATATCGTGGAGGTACAGAGGCTTGCGGCGGCGTAAAAACTCATCTAGGTTAACTTTCGGGGGTTTCTGAATATATATGATTTTTCAGCATTGGAATCACGCGAAGAGGAGCCACAGGGGGCCCACGAGGCACCAGGGCACGCCTGGGGGGGCAGGCGCGCCCAGGTGGCTCGTGGGGCCCCTGTGGCTCTTTTGCTGCTCCTCCGAATCTTCCTGGGTTCGTTTCCTTCCAGAAAAAATCGTCAAAAAGTTTCGCTGCATTTGGACTTCATTTGATATGGATTTTCTGGAAAACCAAAAACAAGCAGAAAATAGCAACTGGCACTGGGCACTAGGTCAATATGTTAGTCCATAAAAATCATATAAAAGCCATATACAAGTGCACCAAAAGCATACAAAAATATAATAAACATGGCATGAATACTTCATAAATTATAGATACGTTGGAGACGTAACAGCATCCCCAAGCTTAATTCCTGCTCGTCCTCGAGTAGGTAAATGATAAAAGAAATAATTTATGAAGTGTGAATGCTAGCATAGTGCATAAGTTTGATCAATGATAATTTCAATCACTTTTTCTAGCATCAAAACAGCAACTTTTTCTCATAAAACTCATCATGATAAAGTAGCAATCAATTCACATGTTATGGTTCAAACAATGCAATCTCTTGAAACTTAACAACCTATGTTCTTAGTCACCAAACAATTGCAATTCAACTTAATTTCAATAAAGTCTAAGTAAGAGCTCCACATACTCAATTATCATATAGTCTTCTATGATTGCTAGTACTCAAAGCATATTTTTAGAACAAATGGCATCCATCTAACACAGAGAAAGATAGGGGCTTAGTGTTTCACCTCCCAACTTATTTATCATAGAGATAATTGTCAACAATAATAATTCATGATCAAATATATTTGACTGGCCATATGTGCCTGGATCTTTCCCCACCACATGATGCTTGCCAACTAGAGAATAGTTAAGGTTGAAATGAGAATGAATACTTATTGACTCTTGCATAAAGGTAAATACATAAAAGTAAATACATAAAAGTAAAAGATAGGCCCTTCGCAGAGGGAAGCAGAGGTTGTCATGCCCTTTTTATTTTTGGATGCACAAGCCCTTAATGCAAAGGAACGTCACGTTATATTGCCCCTTGTGATAGCAACCTTTATTATGCAGTCTGTCGCTTTTATTTATTTACCATCACAAGTTCGTACAACGCTTATTTTCCCTTGCACTAAAAGATCATACATATTTTAGGAGCAATTTTTATTGCTTTTTGCACCGATGACAACTTACTTGAAGGATCTTATTCAATCCATAGGTAGGTATGGTGGACAGTCATGGCAAGAAACTGGGTTTAAGGGTTTTTGGATGCACAAGTAGTATCTCTACTTAGTATGAATTTTTGGCTAGCAAAAGATCCTAAGCAAGCACCACATGTTGGAGGATCCGTAACAATATAACTTCTATGCAAATATACCCAAACATAACTCATTACATTGTCTTCCTTGTCCAACTTCAACTAATTTGCTCAAGTTTGAAAATAATTAATGGGTATTCACAATCATAAAAGATGTCCAAGATAATATATTTATATGTGAAAGTTCTCTTCCTTATACTAATCATTCATGAATTGCTTGTATGACCAATATTGTGATTGTCAAGCTTCAATAGATTTCACTTTCTAACCCAAATGTGAAACTACTACTAGACATGATACAAGCATATGAAGCACATATAATTTCAACTTTATGATATTCAATTCTTTCACAATTTACTCATAGGATATAAGTGAAGCACAAGAGTAAATGATAAACTACTCCAAAAAAATATAAGTGAAGATCAAATGAGTAGTTAAGTAAATAGGTAGCTATGTGAGGACTCTCTCTCATTTAAAAATTTCAGATCTTATTATTTTATTCAATCAGCAAGAAAAACAAAATAAAATGACATTCCAAGAATAGCACATATCATGTGAAGAAGCAAAAACTTAGGCTCAACCAAAACTGACCGATAATTGTTGATGAAGAAAGGTGGGATGCCTACCGGGGCATCCCCAAGCTTAGTTGCTTGAGAATTCTTGGAATGTTATCTTGGGATGCCTTGGGCATCCCCAAGCTTGAGCTTTTGTGTCTCCTTAATTCCTCTCATATCACGGTTTCCCTAAATCTTAAGTACTTCATCCACACAAAACTCAACAAGAACTAGTGAGATAAGTTACTATAAATCAACTCAAAACCTTAACATTCTCTACTGTAGAAAATCACTAAAATTTTAATGAAACATTTCATACTAAATTCCTATGCATATTTAATACACCTATCCACAAATAGAAACATTAAACAAGCAACATATGCAAACAATGCAACTATAACCGAAATCTGCCAAAACAGAACAGTCTGTAAAGGGTGAATAAGACTTCATACTTCCCTAACTCCAAAAATTCTTAAAAAATTACCACGTGACAGAGAACTCATGCATTCTTACTGTGTAAAAATTTCAGATTTTTATCATGTTTTGACTATTCAAGAATATTCTGAACATAACAGAAAACTTTCTGTTTTCAAAAAGCAACACATGAACTTGCAAACTGAGCATGGTAAAGGCTATAATTGGAATTTTATTGAACTAAAAGATACAAAACATGATTATTGATAACAGCAAGAAAATCTCAACAAAATAAAATGATGCTCCAAGCAAAGCACATATTATGTGACGAATAAAAATATAGCTCCAAGTGAGGTTACCGATAATGTTGAAGACGAAAGAGGGGATGCCTTCCGGGGCATCCCCAAGCTTAGACGGTTGAGTCTTCCTTGAATATTACCTTGGGGTGCCTTGGGAATCCCCAAGCTTAGGGTCTTGCCACTCCTTATTCTCCTCATATCGATATCTCACCCAAAACTTGAAAACTTCAATCACGCAAAACTTAACGGAACTTGTGAGATAGGTTAGTATAATAAAAATAAATCATCCACTTAGGTACTGTCAAGACAAGATTCATAATTGTTCTCACATAATGCCTACTTTAGTCTATCATTTACACAATTTATATCTCATAATATAAGCTATGGAAACACTAAAACAAGCAAACTATGTAATAAAAACAGAATCTGTCAAAAACAGAACAACATGTAGTGAGTGATTTAAAAACCATACTTCTGTACCTCCAAAAATTCTGAAAAATTAGGAAAACGTAAAAAATTTGTAACCCAATACTCTGTAAAAATTTCAAAAAAAATTCACGCTCCAGTACAGAATAGAAATTCCAGCACTGGATGCAAAAGTTTCTGTTTTTGCACAGAATCAAATCAACAAGTATCCACACTATCCCAAAGGCTTTACTTGGCACATTATTGAAACAAAACATATAAAACATGATTACTACAGTAGCTTAATCATGTGAACACAATAAAAACAGTAGGTATAAATATTGGGTTGTCTCCCAACAAGCACTTTTCTTTAATGCCTTTTTAGCTAGGCATGATGATTTCAATGATGCTCACATAAAAGTAAAGAATTGAAACATAATGAGAGCATCATGAAGCATATGACAAGCACATTTAAGCCTAACCCACTTCCTATGCATAGGTATTTTGTGAGCAAATAGTTTATGGGAGCAAGAATCAACTAGCATAGGAAGGCAAAACAAGCATAACTTCAAAACTTTCAACACATAGAGAGGAAACTTGATATTATTGCAATACCTAAAAGCATATGATCCTCTCTCATAATAATTTTCAGTAGAATCATGAATGAATTCAACAATATAACTATCACATGAAGCATTCTTTTCATGACCTACGAGCATAGGATTCTTATTACTCTCCACACAAGCAATTTTCTTCTCATTCATAAAAGTGGGAGTATCATATGAAACTCGAATACTATAAATTGTTTCCACATTAAAAGAGTAATGTTCAGAAAAAGGGTAATCATAATTATGACAAGTTTTATAAATATAATCATCACTACTTTTTATAACATAAGTATCATCACAATAATCATCATAAGTAGGAGGCATGCAATCATCATAACAAATTTGATCATTCAAAGTAGGGGACTAAAAAGATCATCTTCATTAAGCATAGCATCCCCAAGCTTAGGGCAAACGTTATTTGCAGCAAATAAATTCTCAAACATATCATTCCAATCAAACATAGCATCCCCAAGCTTGTTGGTTTGCATATCATTGGCATTATCACTATTATCATCAATAGTATGAATAGCACCAATAGTATAACAATTATTATCATATTCCTCCAAGTTGGTGCCATAAAGATTTTCAAGATCATAAGAAGTATCATTATCTTCCCAATCATAATCATCACAACAAGCAATAGGCATAACAAAATCATCATCAAGTGTATCATCTTCCACAATTATTTTTGATTCATTCTCATGAGGTACAACAATAGTAGGAGCAACATTATTTGGGAGAGACACCTCTTTACCTCTACTTTTCCTTCTTTTCTTTTTCTTTACCACATTATGTGTGGGTTTATTTAATTCTTCCGATCTTCTTATTGAAGATATCGGTTGGATAGGAAGCTCCTCCTCGTTACCTGTTTCATCATGAGAGAAAATAGAAGGGAAAGGGGGAATCTTTACCCTTCCATTAGTATCTCTTCTATATTATATTTGTTTTCCCGTTTTTCTATAGTTGGCAATATAAGCATTCTCCTTGCAATTTACCATACAAAACATATAGATTTCCTTTATATTAGTTTGAATGTCATCCGTGAGAATGAATACTTCAAACCAACTATTTTTATGTGACAATTCCTCACACCCCAAAAATAGATAAAGCTCATTATATATTTCGAGGGCGGTCAAGTCATTACAATATTTAGCCATGATTCGATCATGAAAAAGTATGCATTGAAAATTAAGGTGACCAACTTTATTGCAAAGTTCACAAGTAATAGGATAAAGAGAACATAATTTTGTAGTAAATTCATCTATCACTTTGAGCAAAAAATTGGTTCTATCATGTTTATGCTTCTTACAAAATCTATCATCCCTATAAGGCATGTCTTCACAAACTTTATGCACTCCACAAAAATTGACATGCTTATAAGAAACATTTTTGTCATGACTAGTGCAATCATCATTAGTATTTTGGATATTCATAGAATTCATACTAACAACATTGCAATCATGCTCATCATTCAAAGATTTTATGCCAAACATTTTATTGAATTCTTCTTCTATCAATTGAGCACAATTTTCCGATCCATCATTTTCAAGAAAAACATTATAAAGACGAATAATATGAGGCAACCTCAATTCCATATTTTTTGTAGTTTTATTTTATAAACCAAACTAGTGATAAAACAAGAAACTAAAAGATTTGATTGCAAGATCTAAAGATATACCTTCAAGCACTCACCTCCCCGGCAACGGCGCCAGAAAAGAGCTTGATGTCTATTACACAAATTATTCTTGTAGACTCGTGTTGGGCCTCCAAGCGCAGATTTTTGTAGGACAGTAGCAATTTTCCCTCAAGTGGATGACCTAAGGTTTATCAATCCATGGGAGGCGTAGGATGAAGATGGTCTCTCTCAAACAACCCTGCAATCAAATACAAGAAATCTCTTGTGTCCCCAACACACCCAATACAATGGCAAATTGTATAGGTGCACTAGTTCGGCGAAGAGATGGTGATACAAGTGTAGTATGGATAGTAGATATAGGTTTTTGTAATCTGAAAATATAAAAACAGCAAGGTAGCAAGTGATAAAACGGAGCACAAATGGTATTGCAATGCTTAGAAACAAGGCCTAGGGTTCATACTTTCACTAGTGCAATCTCTCAACAGTGCTAACATAATTGGATCATATAACAATCCCTCAACGTGCGATAAAGAATCACTCCAAAGTTCCTATTAGTAGAGAACATAAGATATAAATTGTTGTAGGGTACGAAACCACCTCAAAGTTATTCTTTCCGATCGATCTATTGAGCCATCCCTATAAGTGTCACAAACAGCCCTAGAGTTCGTACTAAAATAACACCATATGATACACATCAACCAACTCTAATGTCACCTAGATACTCCAATGTCACCACAAGCATCCGTGAGTTGATTATACGATATGCATCAAACAATTTCATATTCATAATATTCAATCCACACAAAGAACTTCAAGGAGCACCCCAAAGTTTCTATCGGAGAAAAGATAATCAAAACGTGCATCAACCCCTATGCATAGATTACCCCAATGTCACCTCGGGAATCCGCGAGTTGATTACCAAAACATACATCAAGTGAATCAATATAATACCCCATTGTCACCACGGGTATTCATATGCAAGACATACATCAAGTGTTCTCAAATCTGAAATATTCAATCCGACAATAACGAAACCTCAAAGGGAAAAGATTCGATTCATCACAACAAGGATAGAGAGGGAAGAAACACCATATGATCCAACTATATTAACAAAGCTCGCGATACATCAAGATCGTGCCAAATCAAGAACACGAGAGAGAGAGATAAAACACATAGCTACTGGTACAAACCCTCAGCCCCGAGGGTGAACTACTCCTTCCTCGTCATGGAGACCGCCGGGATGATGAAGATGGTCTCCGGTGATGATTCCCCCCTCCGGCAGGGTGCCGGAAAAGGGCTGTAGATGAGATCGTGGAGGTACAGAGGCTTGCGGCGGCGTAAAAACTCATCTAGGTTAACTTTCAGGGGTTTCTGAATATATATGATTTTTTAGCGTTGGAATCACGCGAAGAGGGGCCACAGGGGGCCCACGAGGCACTAGGGCGCGCCTGGGGGGGGGGGGCAGGCGTGCCCAGATGGCTCATGGGGCCCCTGTGGCTCTTCTGCTGCTCCTCCGAAGCTTCCGGGGTCCGTTTCCTTCCAGAAAAAATCGTCAAAAAGTTTCGCTGCATTTGGACTTCATTTGATATGGATTTTCTGGAAAACCAAAAACAAGCAGAAAACAACAACTGGCACTAGGCACTAGGTCAATATGTTAGTCCATAAAAATCATATAAAAGCCATATAAAAGTGCACCAAAAGCATACAAAACTATAATAAACATGGCATGAATACTTCATAAATTATAGATATGTTGGAGACGTATCAGTGTCAAAGCTATCATCGATGTAACCCTTTACGACGAGCTTATCTTCACCTTCATAAATGAGAAACATGTCCTTAGTCCTCTTTAGGTACTTAAGTATATTTTTGACCGCTGTCCAGTGATCTACTCCTGGATCACTTTGGTACCTCCCTGCCAGACTCATGGAAGGCACACATCAGGTCTGGTACACAGCATGGCATACATTATAGAGCCTATGGCCGTGGCATAGGGGACGACTTTCATCCTTTCTCTTTCTTCTGCCGTGGTCGGGCTTTGAGTCTTACTCAACTTTAAACCTTGCAACACAGGCAAGAAACCTTCTTTGACAGGTCCATTTTGAACTTCTTCAAAATCTTGTCAAGGTATGTGCTCTGTGAAAGTCCTATCAGGCGTCTTGATCTATCTCTATAGATCTTGATGCCCAATATGTAAGCAGCTTCACCCAGGTCTTTCATTGAAAAACTCTTGTTCAAATAACCTTTTATGCTTTCCAGAAATTCTATATCATTTCCAATCAACAATATGTCATCCACATATAATATTAGAAATGCTACAGAGCTCCCACTCACTTTCTTGTAAATACAAGCTTGTCCATAAGTTTGTATAAAACCAAAAGCTTGATCACCTCATCAAAGCGTATATTCCAACTCCAAGATGCTTGCACCAGTCCATAGATGGATCGCTGGAGCTTGCATACCTTGTTAGCATCCTTAGGATCGACAAAACCTTCCGGTTGCATCATATACAACTCTTCCTTACGCTGTTTTGACGTCCATCTGCCAGATTTCATAATCATAAAATGCGGCAATTGCTAACATAATTCTAACAGACTTAAGCATCGCTACAGGTGAGAATGTCTCATCATAGTCAACTCCTTGAATTTGCCGGAAACCCTTTGCGACAAGTCGAGCTTTATAGACGGTGACATTACCATCAGCGTCTGTCTTCTTCTTAAAGATCCATTTATTCTTAATGGCCTACCGGTCATCGGGCTAGTCCACCAAAGTCCATACTTTGTTCTCATACATGGATCCTATCTCGGATTTCATGGGCTCAAGCCATTTGTCGGAATCCGGGCTCATCATTGCTTCTTCATAGTTCGTAGGTTCGCCATTGTCTAACAACATGACTTCTAGGACAGGATTACCGTACCACTCTGGTGCGGAACGTACCCTGGTCGACCTACGAAGTTCAGTAGTAACTTGATCCGAAGTTTCATGATCATCATCATTAGCTTCCTCTCCGGCTGGTATATACATCACGGGAACTTCTTTCTGTGATGTGCTACTTTCCAATTCGAGAGAAGGTACAATTACCTCATCAAGTTCTACTTTCCTCCCACTCACTTCTTTTGAGAGAAACTCCTTCTCTAGAAAGGACCCATTCTTAGCAACAAAGATTTTGCCCTCGGATCTGTGGTAGAAGGTATACCCAATGGTCTCTTTAGGGTATCCTATGAAGATGCACTTCTCCGCTTTGGGTTCGAGCTTATCAGGCTGGAGCCTCGTGACATAAGCATCGCATCCCCAAACTTTAAGAAACGATAGCTTAGGTTTCTTGCCAAACCATAATTCTTACGGTGTCATCTCAACGGATTTAGATGGTGCCCTGTTTAAAGTGAATGCGACTGTCTCTAATGCATAACCCCAAAACGATAGTGGAAAATCGGTAAGAGACATCACAGAACGCACCATATCCAATAGAGTACGATTACGACGTTTGGACACACCATTACGCTATGGTGTTCCAGGTGGCGTGAGCTGTGAAACAATTCCACATTGTCTTAAATGCATACCAAACTCGTAACTCAAATATTCACCTCCACGATCAGATCGTAGGAATTTAATTTTCTTATTACGATGATTCTCCACTTCACTCTGAAACTCCTTGAACTTTTCAAATGTTTCAGACTTGTGTTTCATTAAGTAAATATACCCATATCTACTCAAATCATATGTGAAGGTAAGAAAATAACGATATCCACTGCATGCTTCAACACTCATCGGACCGCATACATCGGTATGTATTATTTCCAATAAGTCACTTGCCCGCTCCATTGTTCCGGAAAATGGGGTTTTAGTCATCTTGCCCATGAGGCATGGTTCACATGTCTCAAATGATTCATAATCAAGAGATTCCAAAAGTCCATCAGCATGGAGTTTCTTCATGCGCTTTACATCAATATGACCTAAGCGGCAGTGCTACAAGTATGTGGTACTAACATTATTAACTTTGCATCTTTTGGCATCAATATTATGAACATGTGTATCACAACAATCGAGATTCAACAGAAATAAACCATTCACAATGGGTGCATGACCATAAAAGATATTATCCATATAAATAGAACAACCATTATTCTCTGACTTAAATGAATAACCGTCTCGCAATAAACAAGATCCAGATATAATGTTCATGCTTAACGCAGGCACCAAATAACAATTATTCAGGTTCAAAACTAATCCCGAAGGTAAATGTAGAGGGAGCGTGCCGACGGTGATCACATCAACCTTGGAACCATTTCTGACGCGCATCGTCACCTCATCCTTAGCTAGTCTCCGTTTATTCCACATCTCCTGTTTCGAGTTACAAATATTAGCAACCGAACCAGTATCAAATACCCAGGCGCTACTACGAGCACTAGTAAGGTACACATCAATAACATGTATATCAAATAAACCTTTGTTGATGTTGCCAGCCTTCTTATCTGCCAAGTACTTGGGGCAGTTCCGCTTCCAGTGACCATTCCCCTTGCAATAGAAGCACCCAGTCTCAGGTTTGGGTCCAGCCTTGGGTTTCTTCACGGGAGCGGGAACTGGCTTGCCGTTCTTCTTGAAGTTCCCTTTCTTTCCCTTGCCGTTCTTCTTGAAGTTCCCTTTCTTTCACTTGATGTTCTTTCTTGATTTCTACCTCCGCGGCCTTAAGCATCGCGAAGAGCTCAGGGATCGTTTTCTCCATCCCTTGCATATTATAGTTCATCACGAAGCCTTTGTAGCTCGGTGCCAGTGACTGGAGAACTCTGTCAATCGCTACCTCATCCGGAAGATTAACTCCCAACTGATTCAAGCGATTATAGTACCCAGACATTTTGAGTACGTGCTCACTAACGGAGCTGTTCTCCTCCATCTTACATGTAAATAACTTGTCAGAGGTGTCATACCTCTTAACCTGGGCATGAGCCTGAAATACCAATTTTAGCTCTTGGAACATCTCATATGCTCCATGGTGCTCAAAACGTCTTTGGAGCCCCGGTTCTAAGCCGTAAAGCATGGCGCACTAAACTATCGAGTAGTCATCAGAACGTGCTTGCCAGACGTTCATAACATTTGCAGGTGAATCTTGAGGGGGTGCATCACCAAGCAGTGCATCAAGGACATATACTCTCTGTGCAGCAGTGAGGATAATCCTCAAATTACGGACCCAGTCTGCATAGTTGCTTCCATCATCTTTCCACTTAGCTTTCTCTAGGAACGCATTAAAATTCAGGGGAGCTACAGCGTGAGCCATTGATCTACAACATTAATTTGTAAAGACAATTAGACTAAGTTCATGATAATTGGTTATGTTAATCAAATTACTAAAGAACTCCCACTTAAATCAACATCCCTCAAGTTGTCTAAGTGTTACATGATCCACATCAACTGACCCATGTCCGATCAGCACGTGAGATGGGGCAGTCATCAATGGTGAACATCTCCATGTTGATCATATCTACTATATGACTCATGTTCGACCTTTCGGTCTCTCGTGCTCCGAGGCCATGTCTGTACATGCTAGGCTCGTCAAGTTTAACCCAAGTATTCTGCATGTGTAAAACTGGCTTACACCCGTTGTATGTGAACGTAGAGTCTATCACACCCGATCATCACGTGGTGCTTCGAAACGACGAACTTTCGCAACAGTGCATACTTAGGGAGAACACTTTTATCTTGAAATTAAGTGAAGGGATCATCTTATAATGCTACCGTCGTCCTAAGCAAAATAAGATGCATAAAAAGATAAACATCACATGCAATCAATATGTGACATGATATGTCCATCATCATCTTTGTGCTTTTGATCTCCATCTCCAAAACACCGGCATGATCTCCATCGTCACCGACATGACACCATGATCTCCATCATCGTGCCGTCATGTAGTTGTCTCCGCCAACTATTGCTTCTACAACTATTGCTAACGCATAGCGATAAAGTAAAGCAATTACATGGCGGTTAATAGTTGACACGCAGGTCATACAATAAATCAAAGACAACCCTATGGCTCCTGCCAGTTGCCGTACTCATCGACATGCAAGTCGTGAACCTATTACAAAACATGATCATCTCATACATCAACATATATCACATCATGTTTTGGCCATACCACATCACATCATGCCCTGCAAAAACAAGTTAGATGTCCTCTACTTTGTTGCTGCAAATTTTACGTGGCTGCTATGGGCAACTAGCAAGAACCGTTCTTACCTACGCAAAGCCACAACGGTGATATACAAGTTGCTTTTTAACCTTCTACAAGGACCGCCCTTATGAAATCAGATTCAACTAAAGTGGGAGAGACAGACACCCACAAAGCCACTTTTATGCAATACAAGTTGCATGTCAGTCAGTGGAACCGGTCTCTTGTGCGTGGACAAGTAAGGTTGGTCCGAGACGCTTCATCCCACAATACCGCCGAATCCAAATAAGACAAAGGAAGTAAGCAATTTGAACATCAACGCCCACAACTTCTTTGTGTTCTACTCGTGCAAATACATCTACGCATAGACCAAGCTCATGATGCCACTGATGGGGAACGTTGCATGAAAATCAAAAAATTTCCTACGAAACACCCAAAATCTAATCTAGGAGATGCAAAGCAATGAGAGGGGAGTGCGTCTACATACCCTTGTATACCGAAAGCGTTAGCGTCGTAACGCAGTTGATGTAGTCGTACTCTTCACGATCTAATCACGATCGAATCCGATCTAGTGCCGAACGGACGGCACCTCCGAGATTAGCACACGTTCAGCTCGATGGCGTCCTCTCCTTCTTGATCCAGCAAGAGAGGGGAATGAGGTAGATGAGATCGGAACTAGCACGACGGCGTGGTGGTGGTGGTGGCAGTGGAATTCCGGCAGGGCTTCGCCAAGCGCTGACGGAACATGGAACAGGAGTAACGGGAGGGAGACGGGGCAAACGTGGAAGGGTTCGCTGCCCCCTGCGCCTCCCCACTATATATAGGGGTGAGGGAGGGGCGTGCCAGCCCTAGCCCCCCTCCCAAGGCAAGGGGGGCGGCGGCCAAGGGGGGAGGAGTGCCTTCCAAGCCAAGTGGAGGGCCCTCCCCCTTAGGGTTTCCTTCCCCTAGGCGCATGGGCCAAGTAGGGGCTGGTGCGTCTGGCCCAATAAGGCCAGGGCGCCCCCTACAGACCATGCTACTCCTTGGGACGTGGTGGAACCCTCCGAGGACTTCCGGACCCCTCCGGAACCCTCTGGAACCTTCCGATGACTTCCCGGTACAATACCGAAAAAACCAAACTTTTTTCGTAACCCCAAAAACAACTTTCCATATATAAATCTTTACCTATGGACTATTCCGAAGCTCCTCGTGATGTCCCGGATCCCATCCAGAACTCCAAACAACCTTCAGACTTTCCACTATTAATATCTCAATACTACCCTAGCGCCATCGAACGTTAAGCATGCGACCCTACGGGTTCGGGAACATGTAGACATGACCGAGACACTTCTCCGGTCAATAATCAATAGCGGGATCTGGATACCCATATTGATTCCCACATGTCCAACGAAGATCTTTATCGGTTGAACCATGATGTCGAGGATTCAGTTAATCCCGTATGCAATTCCCTTTGTCCGGCGATATGTTACTTGCCCGAGATTCGATCGTCGGTATCTCGATACCTAGTTCAATCTCATTACCGGCAAGTCTCTTTACTCATTCCGTAATACAAGATCCCGTGACTAACTCATTAGCCACATTGCTTGCAAGCTCTTTACGATGTTGTATTACCGAGAGGGCCCAGAGATATCTCTCCATCATACGGAGCGACAAATCCCAGTCTCGATCCATGCAACCAAACAGACACCTTTGGAGATACCTGTAGAGCACCTTTATGATCACCCAGTTACGAAGTGATGTTTGATAGCACACAAAGTATTCCTCCGGTATCCAGGAGCGATATGATCTCATGGTCTAAGGAACAGATACTTGACATGAAGAAAGCTGTAGCAAATAACTAAACGATCTGATGCTAAGCTTACGGTTGGGTCTTGTCCATCACATCATTCTCCTAATGATTTGATCCCGTTATCAAATGACAACTCATGTCTATGGTCAGGAAACCATAACCATCTTTGATCAACGAGCTAGTCTAGTAGAGGCTTACTAGGGACACGGTGTAGTTTATGTATTCACACATGTATTTAAGTTTCCGGTCAATACAATTCTAGCATGAATAATAAACATTTATCATGAACGGGAAATATGATAATAACCATTTTATTATTGCCTCTAGGGCATATTTCCAACAACATCATCAAATCCTATCAAGTACCTTCACTCAAACTATCATCTACTTGCTCTACTTTTTATTTGCCTCTCTTTTTCATCTCCCCCACTTCTCTAAAAATCAAAAAACACAAAAATATTTCTGTTTGCTCGTTTGCTTGTTTTGCCTCTATGGCTAGTTCTTTGCTTGTTGCTTGTACTGCCGAGAATGAAGTATAAAACAAAGGGGAGGAGAAAGTTTAAAAGATGCTTGGTATAGGATTTGCGATGCTCAAAATAGATCAACTCGCAAGCAATCCACTACCGTTCTTCTTTGCAATTTTTATGTTGGTATTACTACTTGGTATAGATTTGTGCTTGACACTATCACCGGAGGGAATTTCTTGAGTAGTCACCCTAATGATGCTTTCAATGCTATGCGAAATTTGGTAGGATCACCACCTATTATTATTAATGAAACGACATTGACTTTGGAACATGTTATCCGAAGGTTAGAAGTTATTGAAAATAAAATGCCCGCCGTAGAACATTTTATGAATCTAGACAAAAAGGTCCATAATCAAGTTACTCAATTTGGGTCTAAGGTAGGAACTACATTAAAGATGTTAAGGGAGAAGGAACCAATAATTAATGAAAGGGTAGAACAAAGTCCCGCTAGAATTGATAAGTTGGAGGAAATTATTAATAATTTGGGTTCTGCTTTTTCTTCTGTTAAAACTATTGAGAGTACTCCTCCTCATAAGAATTCCAAGTTTATGTATGTTCCTAACAATAAGGGTGCCACATCTAGTAAAGGAAACGAGGATCTTAAAATGATTAGTTTGCACCCCGACTTCATTGATATAATAAAGGAACCTATTTATGAAAACAAATTCCTCAACTTTGTCCCTAGGAGTGTGATTATTAAAAATTCATATGCTAAACCTCCCAGGAAGCATCGATGTATAATTGAGGAGTTGGATGTGAAGGATGATAATACTTGAAACAATGCATTATGCCTAGCTAGGGGCATAAAACAATAGCGCTTGTTGGGAGGCAACCCAATATGTATCTTAATTTTTTGCTTTTTTCTGTTTTGTGTGTTTGCAAAATTATAACTACTTTTATGATTGTATTTTTATATTTTAATTAGTGTTTGTGCCAAGTAATGCCTTTGGGATGATACTATAATTGATGTTGTTTGAAAAACAGAAAGTTTTGCACCCAGTTCTGGAATTTTCATTTTGTACTGGAGCGTGATAAAATCATGAATGTTTTACATAGTATTGGAATACAAATTTTTTATGTTGTCCAAAATTTTCAGAATTTTTGGATTTAGAGAAGTATGATTTTAATTCAGATCTTTACAGACTGTTCTGTTTTAGACAGATTCTGTTTTCTATTGCATAGTTTGCTTGTTTTAATGATGCTATGGATTATATCGGGGGGGGGGGTATAAGTCATGGAGAAGTTAGAATACAATAGGTATTATGCAAGATTAAAATATGAATCAATTTATAACAGTACCTAAGGTTTAAGATTTGTTTGTTATACTAACGGATCTCACGAGGTTTCTGTTGAGTTTTGTGTGCTGAAGTTTTCAAGTTTTGGGTGAGATTATGATGGATGAAGGAATAAGGAGTGGCAAGACCCTAAGCTTGGGGATACCCAAGGCACCCCAAGGTAATATTCAAGGAAGACCCAAGCGTCTAAGCTTGGGGATGCCCCGGATGGAATCCCCTCTTTCGTCTACAATCTATCGGTAACTTACTTGGAGCAACATTTTTATTCATCACATGATATGAGTTTTACTTGGAGCTTCTTTTCTTTTCTTTGTTTGCTTTTTTACTTTGCCACAATCACTGTTTGCTGGACACACCTTTTAAGAGGGACACACATTTATCGTCATTTGTTAGAATACTCTATGTGCTTCACTTATATCTTTTGAGCTAGGCAGTTGCTCTAGTGCTTCACTTATATCTTTTAGAGCATGGTGGTGGTTATATTTTATAGAAATAATTGCACTCTCATGCTTCACTTAAATATTTTTGAGAGTCTAATAAATAGTAATGGCAATTTGCACGTGTTATAAGACTAGTCCAAAAAGGATAGGTATTCAAGGGGGATATAATAAAAACTTTCATGTAGATCACTAAATATGAAACGTATGGTTTAATGATATTGATGTTGTAATATGAAAGGATATTGGTTCATGATCATTGGTTAGTAGAAATATCGGTATTAAAGCTTATTATTAACTTCTCATCTAAGTGTTGGTCATGGCATGGTGGGGAGGTTTGAGCATTTTTATGTCTGAAATGAAATCCTTGAGTGCTGTTATAATCGGATGCGCGTGATGGTTAACTCCTACCAACCAATTCCCTAGGGGCATGCGAGTAGTACTTTGCTTCGAGGGCCAATAGGCTTTATGATACGTCCATTTTGCATCATGTTTTACTACTGTTATTTATAGTGTTTTTAATCAATATAACACTTTGTGGAGAAATTCTAATGCCTTTTCTCTCTTAATATGCAAGATTTACACAAGGAGGGAGATTGCCGGCAGCTGGAATTCTGGACCTGAAAAAGCTATGTCGGAGATACATATTCTGCACATCTCCAAATGAGCTGAAATTTCACGGAGATTTATTTTGGAATAAATAAAAAATATTGGAAGAAAGAAGTACCAGAGGGGGCCACCCAGGTGCCCACGAGGCACCAGGGCGTGCCACCCCCCCAGGCGCGCCCTGGTGGCTCGTGGGGCCCCTGGCCAGCTTCCGGTGCCCATTTTCTGGTATATAAGCCCATTTTCCCTAGAAAAAATAAGGAGAAGACTTTGGGACGGTGCGCCACCGTCTCGAGGCGGAACTTGGGCAGGAGCACTTTTGCTCTCCGGCGGAGCGATTCCACCGAGGATACTTCCCTCCGGGAGGGGGAAATCGGAGCCATCGTCATCACCAACGATCCTCTCATCGTGGGAGGACCAATCTTCATCAACATCTTCACCAGCACCATCTCATCTCAAACCCTAGTTCATCTCTTGTATTCAATCTTTGTCTCAAAACCTCAGATTGGTACCTGTGGGTTGCTAGTAGTGTTGATTACATCTTGTAGTTGATGCTAGTTGGTTTATTTGGTGGAAGATTATATGTTCAGATCCAATATGCTATTTAATACCCCTCTGATCTTGGACATGAATATGATTTGTGAGTAGTTACTTTTGTTCTTGAGGACATGGGAGAAGTCTTGTCATAAGTAATCATGTGAACTTGGTATTCGTTCGATATTTTGATGATATGTATGTTCTTGATTCTCTTAGAGGTGTCATGTGAACGTCGACTACATGACACTTCACCATATTTGGGCCTAAGGGAATGCATTGTGGAGTAGTAATTAGATGATGGGTTGCTAGAGTGACAGAAGCTTAAACCCTAGTTTATGCGCTATTCCGTAAGGGGCTGATTTGGATCCATATGTTTAATGCTATGGTTAGAGTTATCTAAATTCTTCTTTCGTAGTTGCGGATGCTTGTGAGAGGGGGTAATCATAAGTGGGAGGCTTGTTCAAGTAAGAACATCACCCAAGCACCGGTCCACCCACATATCAAATTATCAAAGTAGCGAACGCAAATCAAACGAACATGATGAAAGTGACTAGATGAAATTCCCATGTGTCCTCAAGAACGCCTAGGTTATTATAAGAGATCTTTCCGGCCTGGCCTTTGCTACAAAAAGGATTGGGCTACCTTGCTGCACCTTAGTTATTATTGCTACTTGTCACTTGTTACAAATTACCTTGCTATCAAACTACTTGCTACCGATAATTTCAGTGCTTGCAGAAAATACCTTGTTGAAAACCGCTTGTCATTTCCTTCTGCTCCTCGTTGGGTTTGACACTCTTACTTATCGAAAGGACTACGATCGATCCCCTATACTTGTGGGTCATCACTTTACAATAAGTATGTGAGTTATTTATGACTAATGTGAGTCCATGGATTATACGCACTCTTATCTTTTTGCAATTTGCTAGCCTCTTCGGTACCGTGCATTGCCCTTTCTCACCTCGAGAGTTGGTGCAAACTTCGCCGGTGCATCCAAACCCTATTATCATACATGTTACGCTACCGTTCATCATTATCATACATATAGAGCTGACATGATATTTGTGGCACAACCACCGTTCATCATTATCATACATGTTACGCTAGATCATTGCACTTCCTGGTACACTCCTAGAGGCATTCATATAGAGTCATATTGTTTTATCGAGTTGTAAGTAAATAAAATTGTGATGATCATCATCATTAGAGCATTGTCCCAGTGAGGAAAGGATGATGGAGACTATGATTCCCCCACAAGTCGGGATGACACTCCGGACGAAAAATTAAAAAAAGGGAAAAAAGAAAGGCCAAAAAGAGCCCAACCAAAAAAAAGAAAAAAAAGAGATAAAGAGAGAAGGGGCAATGTTACTATCCTTTTTCCACACTTGTGCTTTAGAGTAGCACCATGTTCTTCATATAGAGAGTCTCCTATGTTGTCACTTTCATATACCAGTGGGAATTTTGTATATTTTGATGATGGGCTTCCTCAAATGCCCGAGGTCTTCATGAGCAAGCAAGTTGGATGCACACCCACTTAGTTTCAGTTGAGCTTTCATACACTTATAGCTCTTAGTGCATTCGTTGCATGGCAATCCCTACTCCTTGCATTGATATCGATTGATGGACATCTCCATAGTCCATTGATCCACCGAGTTGATGCGAGACTTTCTTCCTTTTTGACTTCCCTTATTGATCTCTACCACCGCATTCTATTCCACCTATAGTGCTATATCCATGGCTCACGCTCATGTATTGCGTGAAGTTGAAAATGCTGAAGTGCGTTAGAAGTATGATCCAATTGCCTGGTTTAACACCGGGGTGCTCATGATTTATATTAATGCGGTGAAGGCGGAGTCATGCCATGCTAACATGATAAAATGAGTGGGGATAACATTCGTTAAGGATCATATATTTTGAATTTAATGATTATGCTTCTTATATTCATAGATATTATTATGTTGATGTTGTTACTTCATCGTTTCTCAATATTTATACCGTAAAGAGATTACATGATACACGTGCTAGGTAACATTCAACAAAAAAAATTCTGTTTTTATCATTTACCTACTCGAGGACGAGCAGGAATTAAGCTTGGGGATGCTGATACGTCTCCAACGTATCTATAATTTTTGATTGTTTAATGCTATTATATTATCAATCTTGGATGCTTTATATGCAATTATATGCTATTTTACATCATTTTTTGGGACTAACCTATTAACTCAGTGCCCAGTGCCAGTTCATGTTTTCTGCTTGTTTTTGGCTTTTCAGAAAATCAATACCAAACGAAGTCCAAATAAGAAAAAAAACTTTAAAATGATTTTTCTGGACCAGAAGGGACCCTCGAAGCTTCAGGAGGAGACCAGACGAGATACGAGAGAGCCACAAGCTCGAGGGGCGCGCCCCAGGGGGGTAAGTGCGCCCTCTGAGCTTGTGGGCCCCATGCAACTCTGTTTGACCTAATTCCAAGCCTATAAATTCATGTATATTCCCAAACCAACATAGAGCCACCCGACATAACTTTTTCGCCGCCGCAAGCTTCTGTTCTTGTGCGATCCCATCTGGAGGCCTTTTCCGGTACTCTGCCGGAGGGGGAATCGATCACGGAGGGCTTCTACATCAACCTTGCTGCCCTACCGATGATGTATGAGTAGTTCACCACAGACCTACGGGTCCATAGCTAGTAGCTAGATGGCTTTTTCTCCCTCTTTGATCTTCAATACAATGTTCTCCTCGATCTTCTTGGAGTTCTATTCGATGTAATCTTCTTTTGTAGTGTATTTGTTGGGATCCGATGAATTGTGGGTTTATGATCAAATTATTCATTGAAAGTAATTGAGTCTTTTCTGAACTTTATTATGCATGATTATTATAGCTTTGTATTTCTCTCCGATCTATCTGTTTGGTTTGGCCAACTTGATTGATTTATCTTCAGTGAGATAGGTGCTTTGTAGTGGGTTCAATCTTGCAGTTTCTCCACCCAGTGACAGAAGGGGACGGGGTACGTATTGTATTGTTGCTACTAAGGATACAACGATGGGGTTTATTCATATTGATTGAGTTTACTTTGTCTACATCATGTCATCTTGCTTAAAGTGTTATTCTGTTTGTCATGAACTTAATACCATAGATGCATGCTGGATAGCGGTCGATTGGTGGAGTAATAGTAGTAGATGCAGGCAGGAGTCGGTCTACTTGTCACGGACGTGATGCCTATATAAGTGATCATTGCCCTGAATACGTCATTACTATGCGCTTTTCTATCAATTGCCCAACAGTAATTTGTTTACCCACCGTATGCTATGTGTTTGAGAGAGAAGCCTCTAGGGAAAACTATGGCCCCCGGGTCTACTTTAAACATATTAAGAAAACTAAAAATACCTTGCTGCAATTTATTTCCTTTTCTTTTGTTTTCCATTTACCTATCTACCTATACAAGATTTAATCCTTGCAATTAACGAGTTCAAGGGGATTGACAACCCTCTTGCCCGCGTTGGGTGCAAGTATTTGCTTTTGTGTGTGCAGGTGTTGTTCACGAGGGTTTGCGTGATTCTCCTATTGGTTCGATAAATCTTGGTTCTCACTGAGGGAAATACTTATCTCTACTGTACTGCTTCTCCCCTCCTCTTCGGGGAAAATCCCAACGCAGCTCACAAGTAGCATTTTTCCCACCCACGATCGTTGCTTGATGCGCACTCTAGGGTGGGCAGGTGGTTTTGTGCCGCTGGGTCAAGAGAAGTGAGCAGCAAAAAGGATAAAGCTGGCCTGAGTGAATAGAGAACTGTACTCGGCCTACTCGTAGGTCCTGATTAGTCATCGAGAAGACATCCAAAGTGGCCGGCAAGTTCGCCCCAGAAGCAATGAAATCACATCGTATGTGTAAGCCGACCAGAACGACCCAAGTGTGTCTGGCTGGTGGACCCGGTGTGCAACGAAGTTCCGTCTACCGGGTAGCATCGTCGAAAGGGCATCCAGCGCAATTCGCCCCGACGCAGGTAGAAGTGTAACCAAGGCACGACGGTGGCTGGTCCAACCACCGTGGGTAACATACCCGGAAAATCATGCATACATCCTAGTGGTATCGGTCGTTGTCGTGTTCACCAAATCTATTCGGGTTGCCGTTGGTGAGAGCGGTGTCCTGCGGCGGTATTCTGTTGCATTTAATGTGGTTTTTGTTTTAGTGGCCTTTCGTGCCTTATGCAAGGCCCCTACACTATGGGGGTTTTATGGCCGCGGGCATGCCTTTCCCATTGTTGTGTGCTTGGGTCTCGACTGTTTGATTCGCATGTGCTGGGTATCCGAAATTGGCTTTTTAGGTGCCTTGCATAAAGACAGAGCCACCCAATAGACCGGCTGGAGCAAGTAGCCCCGTGAGCTGAAAAATGTGAGATGATGTTGATGAAGGAGGGCCCGACGATACGAAAACACTCCACATGCGGAACTGGCATTAAACACACGCTGACACCCGGGACCAACACGTACAATCAGTGGGCTCATCCACCCGGAGACCAAAAACGGCCCGACCGGTTAACGCAACGACGCGCAACAGCAGAGCGTACCAAAACACGCCAGCCACGTGTAACACCCCCATGTATTAGCTACAGTAATCACCTTTTGATAATGCCAAGTCATCATGCTAATAGTGTTTGATCATCATTTGCATCATATCTCATTTCAAATTCCAAAACAAATTGAAATTCAGATTTAAGAAAATAAAAGTTGTTCCAAATTGAAAACTAAAATGTTCATTAATTAGCAAATATTCCATAACTAATTATGTTAAGAAAAACAACATCACCTAAAATACCAAGAGGACTCTATCATCCTAAAATAGTAACAAATAGCAACTTATATTACCTTTTTATTTAATTAAAATTCAAATGAAATCCTTTTTAGCCCAAACCAATTTCTGGCAGTGTTAAATATTGTCTAGTATTTAAATGGGCAACACTCATATTTTACAAAACTAAAATTATGGCTAAACTATTTACTAAACAGAAACAAAAAGAGAAAACACAGAAAGAAAAGAAAGAAAAGAAAAAGGCCCACCGCGGCTGGGCCTAAGTCAAACCGCGCAGCCCAGCCCACCCGCACGGTCGCCTCCCTCCTCCCGCACTGCTCACCGTGCGGTCGACCGCGCCCGTCGCCGGTCGCTGTTCCCGCCGCGCCCGGCCAGCCCGCGTCGCTACAGGAGATGGGGGTGGATAAGAAGCCCCCCTGGAAACCCTAGCCGCTTCCTCGAGATATTTTCCCCTTCCCCTCACGCTGCTCTCTTCCTCTCCGCCATGGCCGTCTCTGTCGCCGCCGCTGCGAGCTTCCCCGCGTAGCCACAGCCACCATTTCGCTGCCTCCCCGTGCTAGATCGAACCGCCGCCCTCGACTACGTCCTCCGCACCGACCAGAACGAGCCGGGAGCCTCCACGTCGAGCTGCATGCTGTCGTCTTCAACCTACGTCCGTCGTCGCTTCCGCCGTCGATTCGCCGCCTCGAGCCCTCCCCGAGCCCGCATTTGCACGTCTACGGGATCCAGTGAGCCTCGCCGCGAATCCCCTCCGTCTCCTCTCCGTTTTGCCGTGCCTAGCGCCGCTCGCCGTCGATGCCCGAACCCAGCTCCATCGCGATGCTCGCTGCCGACGTGGTAGGCAATGTCGTGCTCGTCCGAGCACACGAGCGTGCTCAGCGCAGCTCGCTGAGGCCACCCATGCCGTTAGCTCTCCTCCTCGTAGCCTCTAGCGCCGAGCCCGTGCTTGCCCGAACTCCGGCGTCCGCCTCGCCGCTCGCCGGCGTCGCTACGCTGCCTCCCCGGCCACGGCACCGCCTTAGATCGACGCGGCATCGAACGCACGATCGAATGGAGCAAACCGCGCGCGAAACGGTCGCCGGACGGCGAATTCCGAGCCTCTCCGGCGAAGATCCGTCGCGGGAGCGCTCGCCGGTGCGATTCCGGCGAGTCGCCGGTCGTCGTCCGACGTGGCACGGCCAGGTCCACCCCCTGAGACGCTGACTGGTGGGACCGCGGGCCCAGTTGACCGAGTCAACTCGGCTGACTGGGCACCTGTGTCACTGACACGCGGGTCCAACCCTGTTTAAATGATTTTAATTAAATAAAAATAATAATTAATCTGCTAATTAATTAACTAACTAATATAATCACTAATCAGTCGCTGACAGTAGGCCCCACTAACTAATTAACCTAATTTAGTTAAAATTAATCCCTAATTAAGTACTGTGACACTGACCAGTGGGACCCATTGGTCAGGTTTGACTCTGGTCAGCCAGAGTTGACTGCTGATGTCACATTGACGTCATGTTGACGTCATCATTTACTGTTTCGGATAATTCGGAATTAAATAATTTAAATAATTCCAGAAATTCAGTAAAACTTTGAAAAAATCATATAAAATAAACCGTAACTCGGATGAAAATGATTTATATATGAAAAACGATCAGAAAAATATGAAGAATCCGAATATGTGGTCAAAATGCTTGACCATCACTCCTATCTAGATGAACATGGGACTTTTTGCCCATATTCGATAGATGCATAGTGCATAACCCTGATAAAATAAATCCAGATAAATTCCTAAATTATCTAAAGCAGTTAGATAGGCAATATATCACCTCTGCATATCATTTAGGCATGTCATACATCATTGTTGCATTATTTCCGTGTATTTATTGTTTCTTTCCCCTCCTTCTCTCCCGATAGCCCCCGAGACTACCGACGACACCGCAGTGTACGACGACGCCGCCGACGACCAGACCCCTTCAGCTGAGCTTCCAGGCAAGCAAAACCCCCTTGATCATAAGATATCGCCGATTCCTTCTCCCTTATGCTTGCATTAGAATTTCCCCTGCTGCTGTTTCGATAGCTCCTATTCTGATGCATAGCCTAATTTTGTCGCCTGCTAATGATACTCTACCTGCTGTCCTATGATGCTTAGTTAGCTTTGCTATTAGTCCATCTGTGGCCCATCACCCTTGTCCGTTGCCATGCTTGTTAACGGGTCGTGATCACTCTGGGTGATGATCACGAAAATGTTTACTTATTGCAAATACTTAAACTGTTAAAGTCGGGCTGGCCCCAAGGGTGCCCGCGAGAGAATCATATTAAAGTCGGGTCGGCTCCAAGAGCACCCGCACGACATGTTTTACCAAGTCGGAGCGACAAGAACCCTGTTCGTCTCTGCGAGTTACTAAACATGCTTAACGGATTTGGGTATTTGATCTGAGTAGGCCGCTGGCCTTATACGCACTACCACCACGTGGGATAATGGTTTAATGGGGCCCTCTACGTCGTAGTATCAGCCGAAAGTTCTTCAGACGTCACAGCTCAGAGATGCGGGCTGATTGTTGGGGTGAGCTGGTTACGTCTGTGGTGTTTCCACAGTCGCGCTTGGGCCCCGGCCAGTCACGCAACGTGCAGGAGTGCGAAGGGCGATGGCCCAAGACCCCTTCGTGCTTAGGATTTAGACCGGCTTGCTGACCTCTCTGCTGAGCCTAGGTAGGACTGCGTCGTGTCGATCTCCCGAGGCCGGGCATTACCCAGCAAGTGTGTCCGGCCAGATGTGATCGAGCATGTTGGGTAACAGTAGTGCACCCCTGCAGGGAAGTTATCTATTCGAATAGCCGTGTCCACGGTAACAGGACGCTCGGAGTTGTATCTTGATCCGCTACAACTACAAATGGATACTGTTACAATATTAAACTGCTACTACTGCTCTCGGGATCACTTTCTCGCAGGGTAGACGAGGAAGGATCTCAGGGTTTAGTAAACTATGATTGATATATATTATCTTGCTCTATTCTCTTCTGATGCTGCAAGAACTGCTTCAAGATGCTAGTCTGCGATAGGCTAGGCCTCTCCCCCTCTGTTCTAGCATTTTGCAGTTTAGTCCAAGATATGGCCCCATTCCTTTGAAACCAATGCATAATTAGTATAGTTCTGATGTCAGTCTTGCGAGTACTTTGGATGAGTACTCATGGTTGCTTTGCTACTTCTTTTCCCCATACCCACTTGATGAAATCAGGCGATGGAGTCCAGGAGCCAGACGCCACCACAGGAGACTACTACCAGGAGAGCCCCGGAGGCACGTACTACTGGGTTGAGCCAGCCGACCAGGAGTAGTTCGGAGGCTCTAGGCAGGAGGCCTTCGCCTTTTCGATCAGTACCGCTGTTTGTGGTAGCCTTCTTAAGGCAAAACTTGACTAATTATGGCTGTACCCAGATATTATTTGTGTGTATGACTTATGTATTCGGGTCCTCGTGACCCCTGGTTTGTAATATGAAGATTTATGTTTAAATTTGAGTTTAGAGTTGTGTTGTGATATCTTCCCGTGAGTCTCTGATCTCGAGCGTGCACGTTTGCGTGTATGATTAGTGCACGGTCGAGCAGGGGCGTCACACCACGGGAAGTCTGAAACAGGACAAGAGGCCGAGCACACAAAGCACTATATAGTTGTATAGATGTGCACCTTCGAAAGGCTGGACGAGCTACATACGAGATCGCCATGCATCGGCGGAGGGGGGGGGGCATTTTTTTCTTTTACTTGTATTATGTACAATAAACAATAAATGTCACTCTAGTCGTCAAAACAATAAAAGATGTGCATATAAGTTTAACAATTCAATTTCTGAACACAAACCAAATGAAGCTACAAAGGTATGAAGCTCACGAGAAAGAGAGAAGAGGCGTTACTCTGGATCCACATATCTGAATACCCACGAGCTCCCCTCGACACTTGAGGGTCGTCAACCATTGGCTTCGATAAGCCAAAATCTGTAATTCTCGCTCTCGTGTTGTTGTCAAGCAGGATGTTACTGGTTGTCAGATCTCGATAATAATGGGTGGGGAAATCCTGTATGGAGATACTCTGTACCTGAAATTCAACACGTCCAACGGAAAGAAACAATTTTTTAAGACATTTGATTACATGTAGTATAACAATTGGACAAACAAAATGAGAGGGAGGTTACCTCTTGCAACTTCTGTTGCTATCCAGAGACGCTAGGCCAAGCTGGTTATGTGCAAATAAACACCTCCTCCCATGAACAACAATTAGGTTTTTAAGTACACTTGCAACATTATTTGGGAGTAAATTAATCTAATAGTTCATTTTCTACAACAATCTAATAAATATAATAGTGCATGATCCTAAGATTTAACACAATAAACATTAACCTAGAGATAATTAAGAGCCTTAGTATTGAAAATTTTAGGTATAGAGGTCTTATCTAGTTCTATCGACCTAGTTACTGGCATAGTCCAAATTGAAGTTGTCAATGTCATTGGAACACAAAATTTTCACATGAATTTTGCCAGAAACATAGTAATAAACTAGCAAAATTTCACAAGCATGTTGGTCTTTTCCTACAAAGCGGGACGGAAGTCTGTTTCAAAAGAGGTTAATCCTATCTGATCTGGTTGTGCTGGATCCGTTTTGACGTCAAAAGCTGTGGCATTTCTAGCCTCATAACTTAGTTAACCGGGCCCAAACAGGCTGGACCTGTCTGGCTTCTACCCATGGAATTTCCATCGACGGCCACTCAGCCTTCTGGTGGACATAAAGGATAGCTCCTTGTCAGCGCATAGAGCACGTGATGGCAAGCAAACGCGCGTGCCTCCAGGCGGCCCTTGCTTTGACCACTCGCCAGTCGGTCTATTTGGGCCTTGGTCCATACGAAGAAGAGAAGGAAAAAACACAGAAAGGGAAATTGGAAAAAGTAAATTATAAATATTTCGCAAAAATAGAAAAATATTAGCACTTTTTGAGGAAAAAAAGTTTGCGTATTCCATAAAATGTTCCTGAATTTTAAAAATGCTCCAGAGTTTAAAAATTCCCATGGTTTCAGAAAACATCCATAAAATATTGGTGAATTAAAAATGCTTTGAATTAAAAAAAGTTTTTGAATTTAAGAAAATGGCCATAAATTGACAAAATTTGGAAACTTAAAATATGTTCACGAATTTTGGAAATTATTTATGAATTTTAGAATATTTGGTAACTTCAAAAAATATTCTATAATTTATAAAAATGATCATGAATTAAAAAAATACTCCCTCCGTCCCATAATATAAGAGCGTTTTTGACACTACACTAGTGTAAAAAATGCGCTTATATTATGGGACGGAGGGAGTAACTGTGAATTTAAAGATTTTGCTCGAAATTTAAAATATTTGAACTTTAAAAAATATTTCGAAATTTTTAAAAATATTTATAAATTCTATAAATATTAGAAGTTTAAAAAAATATTTTTACTTTTAATAATATTAAATAATTAAAAAACTAAAATAGAAAATCAGAAAAGAAAAACCAACAGAAACCCAGTAGAAAAACAAACAAACTGGAACCTTCGGGGAAAAAAATGCTATTTGGTGCTTGTTGCTACACAGTGCACACTCCTCCAGCTGTCATATCCTTAGTGGGCCAGCCCATGTTGTTCCTTTCAACCGGTTTTGCGGAGCTTCTAGAAGTATTCGGCCTTTCTTTGATTTTTTAATTTTTTTCCTCCGGTTTGTCCGTTTTTTATTTTACTTTTGTTTTGTTTATTTTTAATTTCAATTTATTAAATATCTTTAAATGAATTTTTAATCAATGTTTGAACGTTTTTATTTTTTAAACATTTGTGAACATTTTCAAAATTAGTGAATATTTTTTAAAAAATCGTGAACAATGTTTAAACTAAGGAATGTTTTTAAAATTTCGTGTATTTTTCCAATTTTCTTAACAATTTTCAAGTCGCAATATTTTTTCAATTTCCTGAGCATTTTCTAAAATCAGCAAACGTTTTTCTGTGTGTAGGAGTTTTTTTGCAGGAAAAAAAACTTTCATTAATCAACCCGAATCAAAGTGATCCAGTGCGCACGTGCTTACAATTGCTTCCGGGCCTGATCACAGCCAAACCGCTATTTTAATACAAGCACGGCCAATTCTAGCTAGCTCATGACTTACATGATTACTTTCACGTTACTAAAAAAAAACATGATTACTTTCACGTCTAACATCTCTAACCTTAATCTCCCAGTCACTGTGAATGATGGCTTTTATCTCCGGCACCAAGCCTGCAACTGACGGCCGGTTAGTAGAGGTTTACATGATCATGGTCACGACCTCCAAACTATCTGTCTCGAGGATGATGAACGGTAGCGAGCTCAATTCCATGGCGAGGGCAGCCCCTTCCTCAACCTTCCTAAAACCAGAAGGGAAAATAGCCGTGAGCGGGCCATGTAAGCGTGGGGGTGCGCGTTTGCTCGGCACCCCGTGTTTTTGCCAGTTGTGGCACTTTTTATCTTTAATGCATTTCAGCTCCTCTTGTGAGCTTGTACCGAACTGCGGTACATGCTGACTGTTTGCTTAATAATATGGCTGCATACATCATACTGATGCAGAGGCCCGATGCAATCATCCTTTAAAAAAAAACCGCGTTACTGCCGTGAAAAGGATCGCGGACACAAACGGCGATGACTATTTTTTGTTTGTCTCTTGGCGTCCAAGAAAGAAGCGAGCTTTGTTTGGTTTGACTTGGAACCGTTCTTTAAACCCCACCGCTGTTTTGCGCGCGCCGAGCCGCCCACGTTATCGACCCACTTGAGACCTCTGAGCTAAGGCGTCGTCGTCGAAACCACCCGCTTCCCTTTTGCTGCCGCGGCACATAGTTTTGGCCTTGAATTCTATCCAACCATCATCGGCCACCTCCACCTCCATGCCTGTTCAGTGCTCCGTATGTTAGATCATCGATGAGCTAAGCGGACCAACACAACATGGCCACGCCGTCCGTTTCTGGCTCATCAGGAGCTCCAAAGGTCGCGCAAGTCGACCTATATAAGCGCCTCCGCTCCAGTTTGGGATCAAATCACGACCAACACGTACCGGATCTTGACTGACCAAACCGTTCAGTGCTCGTGCCCACTTACGCATCATAGCCAAATTAAGCGGGAAGGAAGGAAGGAAGGAAGGAAGGAAGCCATGTCTGCTGCGGAGGGAGCCGTCGTCTTCAGCGAGGAGAAGGAGGCGCTGGTGCTCAAGTCATGGGCCATCATGAAGAAGGATTCCGCCAACCTTGGGCTCCGCTTCTTCCTCAAGTACGTACCCTACCATTTCTTACATGTAGAAGCACAATGAAGCCCCGATGCATCTCCTTGACATGCATGCTGCGTGCCGGTGCCTCCAGGATCTTTGAGATCGCGCCGTCCGCGAGGCAGATGTTCCCGTTCCTGCGCGACTCCGACGTGCCGCTAGAAACCAACCCCAAGCTCAAGACTCATGCCGTGTCCGTCTTCGTCATGGTAATACACCATGCATCTCCCAACGATCTACTATATATTAGTACTTCATATGCTTCCATGGCTGACCAATGTGTATGTGTATCCATGTATTGCGATGAATGGCGCAGACGTGTGAGGCGGCTGCGCAGCTGCGGAAAGCCGGCAAGATCACCGTCAGGGAGACCACCCTGAAGAGGCTGGGCGGCACGCACTTGAAATACGGCGTGGCAGACGGCCACTTTGAGGTCCGTTCACTTGCCCCATTAGCCTCGTGAATTGTTATAACATGACATGGGGTCCGTGTTTGATTTTGCATTGCATTCCAAGTTTTACGCTCACACGCTTCTTCTTCTTCTTCTTCTTGTCACAGGTGACGCGGTTCGCTCTGCTCGAGACGATCAAGGAGGCGATTCCGGCGGACATGTGGGGGCCGGAGATGAGGAACGCGTGGGGCGAAGCCTATGACCAACTGGTCGCGGCCATCAAGCAAGAGATGAAGCCCTCTGAGTAGCTCCACTGCACCCATGCCACACCATTTCCGTCCATTGTCCGTCCAACCATCGTTGCTCCGCCGATTCACTCATGTCACCATTGTGTTTTTATTGTGTGTTTGTGTGTACTGATGCCTATTGTAAAACTCAATAAAAGAGCAAATTGTGCATGAGATTCACCCCGCTCTTCTTTAGAGGTTTTTTTTGTTTTTGTTTGACGAACTCTACTTTAGAGGGTTTTTTTTTAAGGTGAACTTTAGAGGTTTTTTTTTTTAGAGGTTCTTTAGAACTTTTGAGGTGAACTTTAGAGGTTAGTCTAACTCAACACGCCAAGTCAAAATTTTGGAATGCAGGCCCTTTCACGGCCCGCGGATTAGCACATCTACGACCCATTTCCCACAAACCCTATATCTCGCTTATAGCGAGTTCACTGTTCGCTTCGCTTGAAGCCTTTCCCCGCTGTGTAGCTACTGGGCCGGCCCATTATCTTCTCCGCGTCGAGCGAGGCTACTTCTTCTCCTTTTCCATAGATACGCGGTGGCCGACGACGTATTGGTTTCTTCCGGGTTTTCTTTTTCGTTTTTCTTTTCTTTTTCAATTCGGTTTTTTCTGTTTCTTCCCTGGTTTTCTTTAGTTTTCTGTTTTTCTTTGCTTTTTCCTGGATTTTCTTCGTTTCTTTTCACTGTTTTCACCGGTTTTTCTTCATTTCTTTCTCAATTTTTACTTTTTTTTACCTTCCTTACATTCTTTTTCGTTTTCTTGGTTTTCATCGGTTTTCTTTATTTTTATTTTTTCCTTGGTTTTTGCTCTTTATTTTCTTTGTTTCTTTTTTCCTTCATTTTCATGGTATCCATTATTTTGAATTGGTTTTCTTTGTTTTTATTTTTATTTTTCTCATTTCTTTGTTTTCTTTCCTGGTTTCATCTGTTTTCTACATTTTTTCTTAAACTCACGATGTACATTTTTTCCTAGAATAAGAGTTTTTAATACGTGGTCAATATTTTTGAAATATCACAGCCAACATTTTTTAATGGAAATAAACATTTTTTCACACACAATGTACATTTTTTGTATACATCGGGACATTTTTATATACACTTTTATCATTTTTTAATACGCAATTAACTTTTTTTAAAAATGTATGTTTTATATTGTCTACTTTTATTCATTGTACGTTGCATGTTTTTCGTATACATCAGGAACATTTTTTATACACATAACATTTTTTAAATACAGGGTCATCATTTTTTCATACACATTGTATAGTTTTTGTTTAAATTTTTCGTATACATGAGAAACATTTTTTCTATACACTTTCACCATTTGTAAAACACTTGATTATTATTTTTCAAATACTTGATTAACATTTTGTAATACATGATCAACTTTTTCATACACATTATATTTTTTTTGTATACCTGAGAAACATTTTTTTATACACATTTTACATTTTCAATTGCTTAGTTAACATTTTTCTCATGTTTTATGCAAATTATTTTTTGTAATATATATATTAGAATATTTGAAAGTATAAGATAAAGTAAAAAAGACAAAAAAAAACGAGGCAAATTTTTGAAAAAAAAGGAAAAAAGCTGAAGGCATGTGGTCCCCACTGGGCCGGCCCATTTTGGGCGCTCCTTGTCGCGAGGCTGCACTGTGTCTCGCTATCAACGGGACATAGTCTTGCCCCCCATTTTTCTGATGTCAAAAAACAAAGTCGTGCCCCCCATTTCCTCCTTAGAAAATTACAAATGTAGCCATACAGAAAGGGGCTGCATTTCCTCCTCGTCTCGTCTGGGCTCATACAGCCCACCTGTGCCACTGGAAATGGGCTGCATTTACTCTGTCAAAACAATTCAAATAATCTGGAATTATTTGACATCAACGATGCTCGAGTGCGCTTGGTGCATGCAAAGTTTCATGATGAATGGACATTCGAGGAGCTCTCGGAATTATTTTTTGGCTCTCAACAGTGTGCCTTTTCAAAGTTTCTTACAAACCTGTTTTTTTTTTGTTGGGAGCTGCTTGAATGTCTTTTCACCACCAAATTTTGCATGCACCGTGCACTAGAGCATCTATGATGCCAATGTTTTTTTAGATTTTTTGTCTATTTTTTTGTGTTTATTGTTCATGGACGGGAGGAGATGAGCCCCAGCTCCGAAACGCTGCACTCCTCCGCTGGTCCGTAACATTTTCCAGATGTAACACATGTGAACCGTACTAAAAAGAAAACGAAAACAGCGATCCAAATGTGTTTTGCGACTCTTGAAGAAAAAAGCAGGGGCCTATATTACGCTGGTTTTGGGACTTAAAACGATGAACGAAGCAGACCCTTAGGTATATTTTATGGACTCAATGTATTGTACACATATTTTATTTTTGTTGGCCCTTAAAACTAACTTCTCCTAAAAATTGCCCTGTAAACTTAGGAAACTGTTATAAAACTGATGCTCCCTAGGAGTGATTTTCTCAAGGGAATGTGCTCTGGTGCGTCACATTCCGCTCGCGGATCTTAATACGATGGCACGGGGTATTACCCATGGGGCACATTGTTCGCTTCCATGCACCCTCATAGGGAACGACGCAATCATTTGATCCCATATACCCTCCCGAGGGAGCGATCCCACTGTGTAACGTGACAACCCCTAGATGTAGCATGGTATTTACTTGAAGCATGTACTACAACTACTTTGCCTATCATGGTAATTCGGCCTGTTGTGGCACGACATATCTTGAACATGTGGGCTACCCCCCCCCCCCCCCCCCCCCCCCCTCTCTCTCTCTTAGTTTGGCAATTCTCTCTGTTGCAGCATAGCAAATCTCTGGAATGCATGTCAATTCTGGAAAAAAAAATGTTGTCGCATGACAAATCTCTCTGTTATAGCACAACAAATCTGTTTGCTATATTATGATAATTCCTGAACGTTCCCTGGCAATGTTTTTTCGAGAGAACGCTCTGCGGTGGCGCCATTCGGTTGAATGAGCCTTTCTGATGGAATGTTTGTTCGTGTCAGGGTACTCCCGTAGAGAACATCAACCCCGTATTAGTCCTAATTTTAATTGGTGCTCCATTGTGCCGTAGTTTCAACCCAGAACAAATCCTCTGTAGATGTATTTCGCTCTGCCCATGAAAGCGATTCCATGGAAGGGTGGAACATATGTTTTAGATGAACAAAAATGTGGTTTTGCTAATCCTCAACCAACTGGAAAGAAAATGTGTGCTTCAGTCCATTTCCAAAATGTGTAGAGAGACATGGACGACGTACGAGCGGTAGCGAGGTGCGGGGACGTAGGCGAGGCCTCGTCCAGAAGTAACTCGGAGCCGGTGAGGATGTGGTTGTGGCGTCGTAGGTGAAGGAAAGTTTGAGAGTTGACTGGTTTGGATGGAGGGTACGGGGTCACCGGAGAAAATTTGGTGCCCCAAGAGATTTAGAGGGATGACACACGGTGTCGGTACGAAGTGGTGATGGAAGTGTGAGGCGATGATGCACGCATGGATGTGCCACCGAACTTTGGGGGGGGGGGGGGGAGCGGGCGGTCTGAAGAAGAAAGAGATAGTCCTTGGAGTTCTCTGTCCAACGGTTCAAATTAGTCTGACTGAACTGATCAATGCAAAGGAAAAATAAATCTGACTGAACTGGAAAAAAAATCATTTAACTGACGCATAGTTGCTCCCACAAAACTGATGATAAAAAAAAAAAAAATTTGCTCCCACAAAACTGATGGTCCCGAGAAGATTGCATACATCCATTATTGTAGGCAATTGTGGACAGATCATCCCGTCAAAAGCATCTATAATTGGAGAGTGGCGTTTTGGCTCCTAGGTGTATATACACCTATTATGAAATATGTATAAAAAACACATCTTAAAATGTTAAAAAATTTCGAAAAAAAAAATCCCGCGTGTACATCCGGATATCCTATGTTCGCACACAAAATTTCGGTGAAAAGGGACATGTTTTGTGGCATGTATAAAAAATATAAAAAAAATGCCTCGTGAATAGTTGTAATCAAGCATCGAAAATTGTCTTTTTTACACAAGCCATAAAAAATGTCCCTTTTCACCGAAACTTTGTGCACGCACATATAATGTCCGGATTTACACGCGGGCTTTTTTCTTGAAATTTTTTAACATTTTGAAATATGTATTTAGACAATGGGTGCATATACACCTATGAGCCAAAGTGAATTTCCGCTATAATTGGCCTTGCGTGCGACGCCGCGGCCCCTGGCCGTGCTTCATCCGTCCTCTCCCGTCGTGGAACACGACGGCGCGCGCTACCGCCGGCGTCCGGTCTAGATAGCTGTATCGATGCAGCTAAAAAGGTTGGCTTCAGTCCTGGACTCCTGGTGTCGTGGTTCGGCCACGAAAGCGATGCACCCTTGTCAAGATTCAGGACTCGGACAGATTCACGAGTTCGTGCACGTTTTCGTTAACACGTCGAAAGCAAAAGATCAAAGTAAACGTGTATAGCACCTGTAGTTTTTTCATGCTTTGTGATTTGTGAAGTCCACTGTCCACATCAAGCAGTACATCAATTCTGCGTTGGCAGCGCAACACATAGCCCACGTGCCCCTCATAGCTAGGATTTGATCCGGGGTGCGGATAGACACGAGATATACGTGGGTCAGGGTGAACTGTTCCGATACGACGGACGTGCTTGGGCGTGTCAGGCCACCCTAAATCCGACCCAGATAGGGTTGGGTTTGAGGGGTGCCGGACAATTCGGATGCTTTTTTATATATAAAGGTGACTTTTATTAGCTCAAAATGAAGCATCAAGAGGATACAAACACAGTGAGTACACCCCGATATCTGCATAGCTATGCTGCAGGCAACTAACACCATTGCACGTAAACAACAAACGCGTCAATAACTAGCAAAGTAATATACGATCAAATCCAATGTTCAAGAAATCGTTAACCGGTAGCTGCTCGGTCGGTTTAGGAGTAGTGATTAATCGGTGAATCGGCATATTAACTGGATTAATCGGTCGACCATTAATCGGTAGATTGAATAGGAACCTGTCAACATATATCTAGTTTTTTTTATGTATTATACCATAATCTCATGCTCCTAGCTATGTAATATACCAAAACATGTTGCCCTACACATATAAAAAGCATAGAGAGGAGATAAAATTATTAATCCTAGCTATTAAGGAGCGGGATGGGGCTGGAAGGGGTTAACGGGCCAAAATTTTGGTCTTTGTTTGCCCACTCATTAATGGACCAGCAGGGATTAATCGGCCTGATAACTGATTAATCGGTCTAACAGGCCAATTAATCGGCCTGACAAGTTAACGCGATGAATAGGTGTTATTCGATTCGTCCACGCTATGAGTAGCGATTAACTGGCCCATTAGCTGATTAGTCGGGTGAATTCTTGAACAGTGATCAAATCTATGTGTAGGCAAGGAAATAAAAAAACCAAAGCGATCGGATCTGCGATCGACAAACTACATAATGACCATATCCGCATCGATCATTATGTAGTTTGTCAGGTATAACCACATCGGGTCAGACCTAGGCTTTCACTCCGGATCTCGAGACCGGGTGCTCGAGTAGCACCACCATTGAAGTCACTCATGTGTTGTCACCACCACTTTTCCGCGATACAGTAGCTCATGCGATGTGATTGCCGTTGCGGCACAACTATCCCTCTGCGTCAAGCTGTCGTCCATAGTTTGCATCTCACCGCCGAAATCAATCAATGATTCTCAAGGAACACTCATGGAGAACTTTCGGTGGCCAGCGCACCACAGCGAGGCCGCCGCCGACCCGACCTGGATCAGCACAAGGTGAGCGATGGAAGACGGCCTGTAGCCTGAGGCAGGACGGCTGCAACTCATTTGCCACGCAACCGTCGTACGCCACCGTCCAACAAGGGACAAGCTGAGCGTCATGCCTTCGATTTCTCGAGATGCGATACAAGGGAGAACCGAAGCTTGGGTTCCATTTGCTATGTGCCGTCGGCCAGCAGCAGGCGCAATACGACATTGCTCTGTCAGCAGGAACGCGCGGCGTAGCAACCCGTCGTCGGGCTCCGGGCCCGGTAGTCGCATGACGAGAGAGGGAGGTTAGGGGAAGAGCGGGACACAACCTAGAGACCCGTCGCCACCGGTCAGCCGACAGGAGGTCGCCGCAAGGCAATGTCGAGGAGAGAATCGGCCAAAGGATGTGGAGAATGTGGTTTGAGCTAGCTTTGAGGGTTCGGTTGGATGACATTTTTTATCTGGACGTTTGTGAAGTATTTGAGGGGTGTACACCCCGAACGTTTGAGAAGGGTTTATGAGATCCGGTTGTATTTCGGGAGGCACAACAAATGCGGGTGATACCGTCTTGATAAGGGCATCTCCAGCGCGGACCCTCAAATCCCCCGCAAACGTCCGGACCGAGCTATCTGAACGCTGCAAGTCATCCATAATTGTCCCGCATTTGTCTGCGGACCAGTCTGGGTGTTCATTTTCCTGCAAACTGGAAACAAACCAGGGGACTTTGCGGGAGTCTGGACACACACCACGAAGGACTCTGAAACCCCCGGCCCACCCAAAACTGAGGCGGAGCCCACGCATTTGGAGTGGTCGCACTGTTTTCGCAGCAAAACCCCCTTTCTCCACCCTCTCCGATACGATCCGGCCCCTCTCAATCCTCCCCAATACGATCCCACCGCTCTCCACCCCTATTCCTGCCCTTTTTGCCGCCACCGCTGACACATGGACCCGTACAAAAAGCTGCCAGAGACGACGGAGGTGGAGGATCCTAAGAAGGTGCCCGCCCAAAGCATCAACTCGGTGACACGGCAAGTCCGCCACCTCAAGCGAAGGCAAAGAACGTGGCGGCCGGCAAAAAGAAGGGTGGCGGGCGAGGCGGGCGTGGCCTAGGACGTGGGACACCGCCACCATTGTCGTCCATGCACACGCCGTCCTAGCCGGAGCAATATTAGCCTCTAGCAGCTCGGCGCTCAGTCCCCAACCTTTGCCTCTGGGCACGTGTCGTATTACGTTAACGTCAATGTGGCGACATTCCATTTCGTCGAGTCGGCATCGCGACAACTTGTTCGGTCGCAGACGTCGGGCGTGGATCAGCTCGGTGGCCGCTCTCTTTTTGCCGCTATGTCTCAATTGGGCGATCCGACGTATGAAGACATAGATAGGCAGATGTTTGAGATGATCCATGATGGAGGCGGAGGCTGCTTCGAGGACGGGCAAGTGGATGACTCGGAGCCGGAGGTGCATGCCTAGCAGCCGGGCACCTACACCTAGCTGGACACGTACACCCAACAACCGGATTCGTACATGATGAGTCAAAATTATGTGATGTTTTTTACCTTTATTTTGTGCCTACACAGTAGGCTTTGTTGGTTTTTATCGCATTCGCGCACTTCTTTTTGTCTATTTTCCCCAGGATGTAGTTTTTGGACGGATTTGGAGTTTTATGAAAAGAATGGCAATAAAGGGTGATGAAATCACATCAATCAACGTGATAAATTATTACCATAAAAGAATAAAAGTGTTTAGGAGAAGTTGGGGGCTTCGCAGGGCAGCTGGAACGCTTGACGGCTGTTACTTGTGAGCTGCGTTGGTAATTCTCTGAAGAGGAAGGGAGATGTAGTACAGTAGAGATAAGTATTTCTCTCAGTTAAGAAACAAGGTTATCAATCCAGTAGGAGAACCAAGCAAAATTCCGTTAAAGCGCACCTGCACACACAAGAGCAAACACTTGCACCCAACGCGAATAAGAGGGTTGTCAATCCTCATAGCGGTTATTTGCAAAGATTAAATCTTATCGAGGTAAATAGATAAACTAAACTACTAATTAAAATAAAAGTAAATAAATTGCAGCAAGGTATTTTTAGGTTTTTTATATGATAAAGATAGACCCAGGGACCATAGTTTTCACTAGAGGCTTCTCTCTTGAGTACATAAACACACGGTGGGTAAACAAATTACTGTTGGGCAATTGATAGAAAAGCAAATAATTATGACAGATTCATGGCAATGATCATGTATATAGGCATCACGTCTGAGACAAGTAGACCGACTCCTGCCTGCATCTACTACTATTACTCCATCCATCGACCGCTATCCAACATGCATTTAGGGTATTAAGTATGAAACAGAGTAACGCCTTAAGCAAGATGACATGATGTAGACAAGCAAATTTAAGCAATATGAATAAACACCATCTTTTTATCCTTAATGGCAACAATACAAATACGTGTCATGTCCCTTTCTGTCACTGGGATTGAGCACCGCAAGATTGAACCCATCACAAAGCACCTCTCCCATTGCAAGATAAATCAATCTAGTAGGCCAAACTAAACCGATAGATCGAAGAGAAATACAAAGCTATACAAATCATGCATAAAAGAGTTTAGAGAAGACTCAAATATTTCTCATGAATAATCTGATCATAAACTCACAATTCATTGGATCCCAACAAACACACCGCAAAAGAAGATTACATCGGATAGAACTGCAAGAACATCGAGGAGAACATTGTATTGAAGATCAAAGAAAGAAGCCATCTAGCTACTAGCTATGGACCTGTAGGTCTGTGGTAAACTACTCACACATCATCAGAAGGGTAGCAAGGTTGATGTAGAAGCCCTCCGTGATCGATTCCCCCTCCGGCAGAGTACCGGAAAAGGCCTCCAGATGGGGACCGTGGAAGAACAGAGGCTTGCGGCGGCGGAAAGGTTTTCTCTTCTGGCTCCCTGGGGGTTTCCCAATATTTGTGAATTTATAGAAGTGGAATTAGGTCAAAAGGAGTCACATGGCCCCCACAAGGTGCTACGGCGCGCCCCCCCGGGGCGCGCCCTAGTGCCTAGTGAAGCCCCTGTGGGGCTTCTGGCCTCCTCCCGAAGCTTCCCAGGTTTCTTTTGTCCAGAAAAAAATCTCCAAAAAGTTTCGTGGCATTTGGACTTCATTTGTTACTGTTTCTCTGAAAAGCCAAAAACAAGCAGAAAACAACAACTGGCACTAGGCACTGGGTTAATAGGTTAGTCCCAGAAAATGATATATAATTGCATACAATTGCATATAAAAACATCCAAAATTGATACTATAATAGCATGGAACAATAAAAAATTATAGATACGTTGGAGACATATCAAGCATCCCCAAGCTTAATTACTGCTCGTCCTCGAGTAGGTAAGTGATAAAAAACAGAATTTTTGATGTGGAATGCTACCTATCATGTTTCATCATGTAGTCTCTCTCTTACGGTATGAATAATAAGATCCAAATGATTCAAAACAATAGTTTATAATTTGATATAAAGACATCAATACTCAGGCATACTAGCAAACAATCATGTTTTTCAAAATAAAAATGCTAAAGAGCGTTATCCCTACAAAATCATATAATCCTGTCATGCTCCATCTTCTTCACACAAAGTATTTATCATGAACAACCCCGGTTTTAGCCAAGCAATTGGTTCATACTTTTTAACGCGCTTCAGCTTTTTCAACTCTCACGCAATACATGAGCGCAAGCCATGGATATAGCACTATGGGTGGAATAGAGTATGGTGATAAAGATAAATAAGAGAAGTCAAAAATGTAGAAAGTCTCACATCAACGAGGCTAATCAACGGGCTATGGAGATGCCCATCAATTGATGTCAATGCGAGGAGTAGGGATTGCCATGCAACGGATGCACTAAGAGCTATAAGTGTATGAAAGCTCAACATGAAAACTAAGTGGGTGTGCATCCAACTTGCTTGCTCATGAAGACCTCGGGCATTTGAGGAAGCCCATCATCGGAATATACAAGCCAAGTTCTATAATGAAAAATTCCCACTAGTATATGGAAGTGACAAAATAGGAGACTCTCTATATGAAAAACATGGTGCTACTCTGAAGCACAAGTGTAGAAAAAGATAGTAACATTGCCCCTTCTCTCTTTTTCTCTCATTTATTTTTTCCTTTTTTTTCTTTATTTTTTTATTTTTTTTATTTATATTTTTTTTCTTTCTTTCCTTTTTTTTCATGGCTCTTTTTCGCCTCCTTTTTTTCGTCCGGAGTCTCATCCCGACTTGTGGGGGAATCATAGCCACAATCATCCTTTTCTCACTGGGACAATGCTCTAATAATGATGCTAGCGTAACATGTATAAAAATGATGAACGGTGGCTGAGCCACAAATACTAGGTCAGCTATATGATCATGCAAAGCAATATGACAATGATGATGTGTGTCATAAAAAACGGAACGGTGGAAGTTGCATGGCAATATATCTCGGAATGGCTATGGAAATGCCATGATAGGTAGGTATGGTGGCTGTTTTGAGAAAGATATAAAGAGGCTTATGTGTGATAAAGCGTATCATATCACGGGGTTTGGATGCACCGGCGAAGTTTGCACCAACTCTCGATGTGAGAAAGGGCAATGCATGGTACCGAAGAGGCTAGCAAATTGCGGAAGGGTGAGAGTGCGTATAATCCATGGACTCACATTAGTCATAAAGAACTCACATACTTATTACGAAAGTTTATTAGCCCTCGAAGCAAAGTACTACTACGCATGCCCCTAGGGGGAGGTTGGTAGGAGTTAACCATCGCGCGCCCCCGACCGCCATACAAAGGAAGTCCATCAGTAATAATTCATGCTCCAACTTCTTAGCATAACGACAGACCATGCGTGCATGCTTCGGGAATCACAAACCTTAACACAATTATTCTTACTAAACCACAATTATCTACTAATACCTCCCACATATTACCATCTTAATATCGCAAAACTATTGCAAGAAATCAAATTTATCATATTCAGTGATCTACATGAAAGTTTTTATTATATCCCTCTTGAATACCTATCATATCAGGACCAAATTCATAACCCGTGCATATTATCATTGCTATCATGAGACTCTCAAAAAGATATAAGTGAAGCATGAGAGTGCAACTATTTCTTTAAAATATCATCACCGCCGTGCTCTAAAAGATATAAGTGAAGCACTAGAGCAACTGCCTAGCTCAAAAGATATAAGTGAAGCACATAGAGTATTCTAACAAATTACGAATAATGTGTGTCTCTCTCAAAAAGGTGTGTTCAGCAAAGATGATTGTGACAAACTAAAAAGCAAACAAAAGAAAACAAACTATTTCACAAGACGCTCCAAGTAAAACACATATCATGTGATGAATAAAAATGTAGCTCCAAGTGAGTTACCGATAGATTGTAGACGAAAGAGGGGATGCCTTCCGGGGCATCCCCAAGCTTAGACGCTTGAGTCTTCCTTGAATATTACCTTGGGGTGCCTTGGGCATCCCCAAGCTTAGGCTCTTGTCACTCCTTATTCCTTTGTCCATCGTAGTCTCACCCAAAACTTGAAAACTTCAGCACACAAAACTCAACAGAAACCTCGTGAGATCCGTTAGTATAACAAACAAATCTTAAACTTTAGGTACTGTTGTAAATTGATTCATATTTAATATTGGCATAATGCTACTATACTCCAACTTCTCCATGACTCATACCCCCCGATATGATCCATAGATTCATCAAAATAAGCAAACTATGCAACAAAAACAGAATCTGTCTAAAACAGAACAGTCTCTAAAATCTATTTAAAAGTCATACTTCTGTAACTCCAAATATTCTGAAAAATTAGGAAAATGTGGGCAATTCATATACCAATACTGTGTAAAAATTTCAGATTTTTCTGACGCTCCAGTACAGAATTAAAATTCCAGCACTTGACGCAAAACTTTCTGTTTTCCAAACAGCATCAATTACACTATCTTCCAAATCATCCCAAAGGCATTACTTGGCACAAACACTAATTAAAACATAAAAACATAATCATAACAGAAGCTATAATCATGCAAACACTTAAAAACAGTAGTTAAAAAGTTTATTGGGTTGTCTCCCAACAAGCTCTTTCTTTATAGCCATTAAGATAGGCTCGAGATTTTAATGATGCTCACATGAAAGATAGTAATTGAAACACGAAGAGAGCAACATGAAACATGTGAAAAACACATTTAAGTCTAACATACTTCCTATGCATAGGTATTTTGTAGGAATACAAATTATCAAGACAAGCAATATCTAGCATATGCAAATAGGAAGAATGAAGCATTAAAAATTTCAACACAAAAAGAGGTAATTTAGTGACATGAAAATTTTTATAACCATATTTTACTCTCTCATAATAATTACATGTAGGATCATAATCAAATTCAACAATATAGCTATCATATACAATTTTATCTTCATGATCCACATGCATAAAAGTTTTATAATCTTCCAAGATAGTGGGATTAACATCAACTAAAGTCATGGCCTCTCCAAACTCACTTTTATCAAAAATTTCATAAGATTGATAATTCTCCATAGTAGTGGGATCATTATTACCTAAAGTTGACGCTCTTCCAAACCCACTTTTAATAGTATTGCAAATATTATTATCAATAACATATTCATCATGAGGCTTAAATAAATTTTTAAGATCATAAGAAGCATCACTCCAATCATGGTCATTACAATGAGTAGTGGACATAACAAAATCATCATCCCCAGGCTCGTAGTTTTGCATATCATTAACACAATTGACATTAATAGAATTTATAATAAAATCATTGCAATCATGCTTTTCATTCAAAGAGCTATCATGAATCACTTTATAAATTTCTTCTTTTAACACTTCATCACAATTTTCAGATTCATGATTTTCAAGCAAAACTTCATAGAGATAATCAAGTGCACTCAACTTACTAGTAATTGGTTCATTATAATTGGATCTTTTAAAAAGATTAGCAAGCAAGCAAGCACAAATATTTTTGTGTTTTTGTAAAAAAAAATTAGAAGGGGGGAGATGAAAACGAGAGGCAAATGCAAATAATAGGTAAATAAAGTAAATGCAAGTGAATGATAGTTTGTGCGAAGGTACTTGGTAATTTTGAAATTCTTCCTGCTACTTGTGAGCTGCGTTGTTAATTCCCTGAAGAGGAAGGGAGATGCAGTACAGTAGAGATAAGTATTTCCCTCAGTTAAGAACCAAGGTTATCAATCTAGTAGGAGAACCAAGCAAAATTCCGTTAAAGCGCACCTGCACACACAAGAGCAAACACTTGCACCCAACGCGAATAAGAGGGTTGTCAATCCTCTTAGCGGTTATTTGCAAGGATTAAATCTTATCGAGGTAAATAGATAAACTAAACTACTAATTAAAATAAAAGTAAATAAATTGCAGCAAGGTATTTTTAGGTTTTTTATATGATAAAGATAGACCCAGGGACCATAGTTTTCACTAGAGGCTTCTCTCTTGAGTACATAAACACACGGTGGGTAAACACATTACTGTTGGGCAATTGATAGAAAAGCAAATAATTATGATGGATTCATGGCAATGATCATGTATATAGGCATCACGTCCGAGACAAGTAGACTGACTCCTGCCTGCATCTACTACTATTACTCCACCCATCGACCGCTATCCAGCATGTATCTAGGGTATTAAGTATGAAACAGAGTACCACCTTAAGCAAGATGACATGATGTAGAGAAGCAAATTCAAGTAATATGAATAAACCCCATCTTTTTATCCTTAATGGCAACAATACAAATACGTGTCATGTCCCTTTCTGTCACTGGGATTGAGCACCGCAAGATTGAACCCATCACAAAACACCTCTCCCATTGCAAGATAAATCAATCTAGTAGGCCAAAGTAAACCGATAGATCAGAGAGAAATACAAAGCTATAACAATCATGCATAAAAGAGTTCAGAGAATACTCAAATATTTCTCATGAATAATCTGATCATAACTCACAATTCATCGGATCCCAACAAACACACCGCAAAAGAAGATTACATCAGATAAAACTCCAAGAACATCGAGGAGAACATTGTATTGAAGATCAAAGAAAGAGAAGAAGCCATCTAGCTACTAGCTATGGACCCGTAGGTCTGTGGTAAACTAGTCACACATCATCGGAAGGGCAGCAAGGTTGATGTAGAAGCCCTCCGTGATCGATTCCCCCTCCGGCAGAGTACCGAAAAAGGCCTCCAGATGGGATCGTGGAAGAACAGAGGCTTGCGGCGGCAGAAAGGTTTTCTCTTCTGGCTCCCTGGGGGTTTCCCAATATTTGTGAATTTATAGAAGTGGAATTAGGTCAAAAGGAGTCACGTGGGCCCCACAAGGTACTACGCCCCCCCCGGGGCGCGCCCTAGTGCCTTGTGAAGCCCCTGTGGGGCTTCTGGCCTCCTCCCAAAGCTTCCCAGGTTTATTTTGTCCAGAAAAAAATCTCCAAAAAGTTTCGTGGCATTTGGACTTCATTTGGTATTGTTTCTCTGAAAAGCCAAAAACAGCAACTGACACTAGGCACTGGGTTAATAGGTTAGTCCCAAAAAATTATATATAATTGCATACAATTGCACATAAAAACATCCAAAATTGATACTATAATAGCATGGAACAATCAAAAATTATAGATGCGTTGGAGACGTATCAACGGCCTTTGGTGCGAGCGCAAGCACTCATACCACTGGTCGTACCACCTGCTGCCGCCTCCTGGTCGACTACTTCCCCCTCGTGCAATCGGATCTGAGATCAGACGCACACAGACTCCAGAAACTCATCTCGAACATAAAACCCTAGCCTCCTGAAGGCATCAGCAGAGGGAATTGGTAGGGAGGAGATTGTCATCTCCACCACCTGCCGCCGCCTCCTGGTCGACTACTTCCCCCTCGTGCAATCGGATCTGAGATCAACGCACACAGACTCCAGAAACTCATCCAGAACACAGAACCCTAGCCTCCTGAAGGCATCGGGAGAGGGAACTGGTAGGGAAGAAATTGTCATCTCCACCACCTCGTGCAAGGGGACGTCGGCATCAGTCATCTTCACCATCATATTTACCGTCATCTATCTCCATCTCATTGTAATACTGAACCCCGCGTGGGTCATTACGTGTATTACTTGCTTGTTATGTTCATGTTTACCACCGCTATTCATATGATGTTTGTTGTCTCCATGTGCGAGTAGACCCCCTAGTTCTCGGGGACATGGATGAACCTTGGTATGTATAGTAGCTGAAACGTTAATAAGGATATGAGATCCTCTGTTGAATATTTGGTTTAATAACCTTCGTGAATGTTATGAAGGGGCCCCACTCAGCATTTTTGCCGCAAGGCCACGAAGCATGTTACTGTCGTTGTAAAGGTTAAGACATCGAGGTAATTCGAGGTGACGGGAAAACCCTTAATTACCGTAGTGAGAACCGGAGTGGCGAAACTATGGTAGTGGCGTGAGTGGTATGAAATCTACCTCGAGTAGAACGTATTTTGTACCCGGATTTACCCAATCACAAACATCAAAAGTGACTCAAGTATACAACTTAGAACTATGCTACGGCATATGTCGCGTTAGACTCATACCAATGGGAATTCTGGGCCCCTTGAGAACGCTTTTATCCGCTGTCAGTTTCAACGCTTTACTCATTCCGTTGCGCTCATTTAATTCTTTTGCACCTTTTACTTTTGTTCACGCTCAATCCAATTTACATCACAACTTATCGCCCTCATTTTGCTCCGTGCCTACAACTAAGTTGCAGATACAATTTCATAAGTCTATAACGGACAAAGTCCAATTCATGTGTTCCCTGTTGGATCCATACTCTTACTTCGAAAAGGCTACAACTAAATCCTGTGCACTTGCAGGCCATCGGTGCACCGGCCGGCCAGAGCAGGACGGCGACGACGACCTTGATCCGGAGGAATGGCCGGCTGATCCAAAGAAGAAGGGTAGAGGGGAAAGTTTCAACATGAAGGAGGACGAAATGTCATGCGATGCGTGGTTGGCCACTAGCATTGATCCGATCCATGGCACGGAGCAAAAGGGCGCAACATTTGTCCAACATTCGTACTTGGTTCCATGAGCGCAAGAATTTTGAGCCCTACTGCAACAAACTCGCCCGCAATCATGGGACAACGTCACTCCACCATCGATGGTACACCATCCAAGAGGTCGCGAGCAAGTATTACGACCATTTGAAACAACTAATCGGTCAGTGACCAAGTGGTGTGCTAAGCACCGAGCAAGTAAATTGTTATATGTGTTGGTCATTTGGCCGGATATGCAACTTGTTGACAATGTTTTTCTCTCTAGCCTCCCGTGCGTGCAACTTGTTCTTGAAGGTGGAGAAGTGGAGATTCACCCTCATGCATTGTTGGTTGAAGTTGAATGGAGCACCCAAGTGGCAACTATCCATTGCCAACTCCATCAAGACGCCCACAACGGCACCGAGGAAGAAGCAGGTGGTCCAACCGACCCAACAAAAGAGGCGTCCAAAAAGGTTAGAAGAGGATTCCGAGAAAATAAGTGGGAGGAGAAGAAGGAGAAACGAGAAGGGACTAGAACCAAGATGACGGAGAGGTTCTAGGACAGGCAAAGAAGAAGGAGGCATGTGTCAAGCGCTCTGACGTGAAGGAGGAAAAGAAGGCCGAGAGGTTTAACATCTTGATAGCGGCAATCGGGAAGAAGCTCGAGCTCGAAGAGAGGAGGGTTGAGCTCGCGACCACTTTGGAAGATACAAAGATGTTGACCATGAAGATGGACGAATTGGATGACGATGATGCGATGATCGTGCGCCCCATCCGTGTCAAGATGTTGAGGCGCTTGGAGGCTAACGAGAAGGAGCCGGATGGTGAGAAGGAGGCAACAACAGAGTGATCGCGGAGGCTCGGATAGCCAGTCTGGGCAAAAATTCTTTTTGTTTTACACCGACTGCCAGACGGGTACTTTTATGATCTGGCACATGTAAAAAATATGAACATCCGTCTTTTTTTGTTTGTGATCCGACGCTATAAAAATCACACTTTAACTTGCTCTTATATTAATTCGCAAAAAAAAATACTTGCACTTATATTGCTATGCATTTGAAATGGAATTGGACGGACTTGGGCGGACGTTTAAGTGTGATGCGGTCGGATGGTCGGCTCCCGGCATCCGCGGATTGGAAAACAAATAGTGCGTCCGTTTTAAAGGGTCTGTGTTCGAATGCCGGTGCAAAAGGCTATTGATCTCGTCGCTCCGTCCAAATACATCCCTGTCCAAAAATACTTGTCGCTTGGCCCACCCTACACGATAGCGCGCGTATGCGGTCCTGCTTTCGTTGCCACTGCCAGCCATGCATGGATTCTGCATGGCTGCATGGTCTCCAGGGGCTATTTGTACGCCTAGCAGCGAGTAGACGGAGCTGCATTCGCAACACACAGCGAGAGTGTAAGCAGATCCAAAGCAACGTTAGCTGCTCGTGATCGATCGATTTGAAGCAAGTGTAGGATGAACCAGAGCGCCATGGGTTCCCAGGTGCCGCGGCAGGCGCCGGGCAGCTACGGCCTGCCGTTCGTCTCGGCCATCCGCGACCGCCTCGACTTCTACTACTTCCAGGGCGAGGCCAAGTACTTCGAGTCCCGCGTCGAGAAGCACGGCTCCACCGTCCTCCGCATCAACGTCCCGCCGGGCCCTTTCATGGCGCGCGACCCCCGCGTGGTCGCCGTGCTCGACGCCAAGAGCTTCCCCGTGCTCTTCGACGTCGACAAGGTCGAGAAGAAGAACCTCTTCACCGGCACCTACATGCCCTCCACCTCCCTCACCGGCGGCTTCCGCGTCTGCTCCTACCTCGACCCCTCCGAGCCCACCCACACCAAGGTCAAGCAGCTGCTCTTTTCCCTCCTCACCTCTCGCAAGGACGCCGTCATCCCGGCCTTCCGCTCCCACATCTCCTCGCTCCTCGCCACCGTGGAGTCGCAGCTCGTTCTCGGCGGCAAGTCCAACTTCAACACGCTCAACGACTTCACCTCCTTCGAGTTCATCGCCGACGCCTACTTCGGCGTGCTCCCCTCCGCCTCAGACCTCGGCACCACCGGCCCCACCAAGGCCGCCAAGTGGCTCATATTCCAGCTCCACCCACTCGTCACGTTCGGCCTCCCCATGATCCTCGAGGAGCCGCTCCTCCACACCATGCTTCTCCCGCCCATCTTCGTCAGCGGAGACTACAAGGCGCTGTACAAGTACTTCTACGCCGCCGCGACCAAGGCGCTCGACATGGCCGAGAGCCTCGGGCTGAAGCGGGACGAGGCATGTCACAACCTGCTGTTCGCCACCGTGTTCAACAGCTACGGCGGCCTCAAGGTGATGCTCCCGGGTATCCTCGGGCGCATCGCCGAGGCCGGAGAGAAGTTCCACCAGATGCTGGCCGCGGAGGTACGCACCGCCGTTGCTGACGCCGGCGGCAAGGTGACGATAGATGCGCTGGAGAAGATGGAGCTGACCAAGTCGGCGGTGTGGGAGGCGCTGCGTCTGGAGCCGCCCGTCAAGTTCCAGTATGGCCGCGCCAAGGCCGACATGAACATCGAGAGCCACGACGCGGTGTTCGCCGTGAAGAAGGGAGAGATGCTGTTCGGGTACCAGCCATGCGCCACCAAGGACCCCCGGGTGTTCGGCTCCACGGCGAGGGAGTTCGTCGGCGACCGGTTTGTCGGGGAGGGAAGCAAGCTGCTGCAGTACGTGTACTGGTCCAACGGGAGAGAGACCGAGAGCCCCAGCGTGGACAACAAGCAGTGCCCCGGAAAGAACCTGGTCGTGCTCGTCGGCAGGCTCCTGGTCGTCGAGATGTTCCTCCGGTACGACACCTTTACCGCCGACGTCGGCGTCGACCTGCTCGGCCCCAAGGTTGAATTCACCGGTGTCACCAAGGCCACGTCCGGTCAGGGCCGGTCCTGAGATTTTGGGGCCCGGGGCGAAACAAAAACTCGGGGTCCTTAGTATAAACTACAAATAATAATAATAAATATATGTATATATAAAATATTAGCAATAAGCACTTAAATGCATGCAAAACAATATACGTATCAAGTAATTATACATATTACCTTTAAAAAAATTATCATTGCCCGATGCAAATTCACTTATGATGAGGTTGATTTTAATCTCTTCCAATAATTTCTTCTCGACACATATTGTTGCCAAACCATTTAAATTCATGAGTCTTTGTTGACCTCTCAATAATTGTAACATTGAAAATCTAGTTTCAGCCGATGCGACAGTCACAAGCACTGTAAATAAGATGTGATAAACAATAGAAACATTAGAATAACACTCAAATTTTGTGACATGGTCGAAAATATTCATAGAATTACACCATCCGGCAAAGTGAATTTCATAATTTTAACTCAGAAAAAGGTAAAACCGAATATTCATCAACACTAGCAGATTGTGCATGTGCCCCTGATGAAAAAACTGTACTCTTAGAACCACTTACATTATTTTCACTTATATTGATGCCAACATTTATCTCTTGCTTAGATTCAGAATTTCCAACTCATTATTTGGGAACGTCGAAGCACTAGTACTGCTCTTGAAAAAGTATTAATAGCTTCTCTTTGTGATTGCTTCGGGTAATCCACACATTTTATTCACTTCTCGCCGTAGTGAAATATATGCGAGGGATAAATTACTTAATCAGTAATGTACGTATATATAGTAGGGATTAGGGAACGGTAACATACCTTGGATTGACGCTATGTGTGCTCGTTCGCGTCTGGATCTACTCGACGAAACAGCGTTGTGTGTGTGCTTGTCCAGCGCCTGAAGGCGGGAGAGCAGAGCACTGTCGCGTCACGTACCAGGTACCGGCTAGAGTCTCGTGATCCAGGGCCCCGGGAATAGAAATTGACGAGAGGACGAACTGGCGATCAGAATTTAGGAGAAAACAAGCAGGACGACGGCGTACTAAAAAAACGAACGACGCAGAATTAGAGGGCTGGTACGAGATGGAATAGGAAGGAATCGATTCAGTGAAAGAAAAGGAATACCAAATGAATCGCTAATCTGCCGGCGTCCATGCCTGGTTGCCTTCCTAGCCACGGCCCATGATCCTTAGTTTTTTTAGCACTAGCCCATAGCCTACCTGCATCATGGGGAGGGGCCCCTGGATTTGGGGGGCCCGGGGCGGCCGCCCCCCCTGCCCCCCCCTACCCTCAGGGCCGGGCCTGCGTCTGGTCCTGGGGCTGTTTAAATGTTTAAAACCTGCACCGGCCATCTGTGATAAACGGATGAACGTAAGAACGTCAGTCATAGCATGCATCTTGTTCGGGGACAAAAGGAGTGCATGTTTGGTCATGCATGCATGTCTTGTTCGGTTGCTTCGCGTGTATGTTATACTTTTCTAAGTCTATCCGTGAGATTATACATTAAGATCCGTGCAAATTTTTCTTTTCAATTTTTCTTTTTTCTCTCTTGCATGTTATATCAGTTGACTGAGACTTAATTAAATCTCAGTTGACTGAGACCTAACCACACCTTGTACTTTTCGCACTCTTGCCCAGCGTAATAAAATGGACTTTCATGTCATAAGATAGGGAGCACCTATTCATTAAAAAAAGTGTCTCGTTAAATCTCAGTCGGCTGAGTCGGTTCTATATCACTTTTCCTAAATTTCAGTCGTCTGTTTTGTAATTGGCTTCACGTCGTTTTTGTGGCCGTCAGATCGTTTACGAATCTCAGGGTTGCTCGTCTCTTCCTTCTCTTTGTTTCTCTTTTTTTTTAGGGGCCTTCTCTCTGTTTCTCATGCGTGCGTGTTGGCCTGTTGGGCTTCAGGTGTTTTGGGTTATGGGCTTTAATTGGGTTGCGGAGGCGTGCCGGTGGAGGAAGTCGTCGGCGGCGGCGTTCAGCGGCAAGGGCTGGCGGCAGGTCATGGAGGGCGGCCAGCTGCCGGCGAGCAGCTCTTAGAAGAGGGAGGTAAGCTGCGGGGGATCACCGGGAGGAAGGAGAGAGTAGTAGGGAAAGGAGGACGGCGAAGCTTTTCCGTCGGGTCCGCCACCAGCAATTGCTCGTCGGAGAGGCCGGAATCAGTCGTCAACGTCGGTAGGGTGGAAGGTACGACGAGTTATTCCCCTCTCCCCCATGAGTTTTCTCGTTCAGCTTCACTTCATTTTCCTGCATCTGTCATCGCGCGCGTATCAGATGATTTTTGTATGGTGTCTGTTCTTAGCTCCCACATCAAATTCATGTGATAGCACAACGACCTTCCGATTGTTAGGTTACAGTGATTGCGGTGCTCGTGCCCTGGGCTGTGTGTTCAGCTTTTCTTAATTTTTCTTCAGATTTGTTGTAGATTGGGGGAACTCAAACTCAATAAGTTTATCAGTCATTCTTGTATTTTCATTTCTCAGTCCCGTGTTTCAGTTCATCCAAGTGTACTTCTGTGTTTAGTTCATACAAGTGTAGTGTGTTTAGTTCATACTGCAGGGAATCAATCCATTCAAACCATGCATTGTTGTGGTTCAATAAAAAATTGTTGAGCTAGCTAGCTTAAAGAGCAAGTAATGAAAGGAACTAAGTACTGTTGTTCCCTAGCTATCTTCAGATAGCAGCGAGCTTAATAGTTGCATAGACGTATATATGTAGTTTTGAGTCTGGATGTGGCGTGTGAAAACAACACATGCATCATTGTTAGCACTATGATTTCGAATGCAAGAACTTAGTAGTACATGCAGGAGGTATTAACTTTTTTGTCCTAAACCTTTAACCCCTTGGATAGTGCAGTCTGTAGTTCCAGCCCGTGGACAATTGACAACAGAAAAACGTTTCAGTGAGAACTAGTAAGTAACCAAGTTTGTGTGTGAATTGGTAAGTAACCAAGAAGTAGCTTTACTTTTTTGTTGTTGTTTGTGGAAGTTCAGGGTGGTTGGGGACTGTATGAAGTTTTTATCAGCTAATTGTTTTTAGCAGTTTTCGTGTGCAGTGAAAAGAATTTGAGTGTGTTTTTACTGCTTGGTACTTCTTTTTATTTCAGTTAGTGTGTCAGTTTTCAGTTCCTTTTTGCTTTTTTGTAGTTTGTATTATTTATTCTTCAGTACCTCAGAATCAGCACCTTAGTACTTGTTTCAGTCTTTCAGTTATTAGTCTCAGCTTTTAGTAGGTTCAGTTTTAGTTGTTTGAGTAGATCATTTTCTCAGCTTTAACGTTGATTCACTTTTAGTTCTTTTAGTAGATCATTTTCTCAGTTTTAATGTATTTGTTTCAATCATTCATTCAGTTTTCAGTTTTTAGGCATCAATATCCCTAAGGATCAGTACCCTAAGTGTTTCACTTGAGTTCTCTTCAATTATTTGTTAAGTCTTCAGTAATTTGGTCAATGTTTGTTCTTTTTCAGTAGTAACCTTCAATATTTGAATTTATTTCAGTCTCAGTCCTCACTATTAGTCATCGGTAATTAGTCTTTCAAATCAGTTAACATTCCTCGCTATCATTTTAACAATAGTCTTTCATGTGATCTGTTTTCAGATAAGTCATCAGCCATTTTTTGTGTTAAGATCAGTCTCAGTCATTTATATTTTCATTAGTTGCTCATATTTCTTCGTTTCTCATCCTTTTATTCAGTCCTTCTTTCTTAGTCTCTTAGGTTCTTAACTCCTTTAGTTTTTTCAGTTTCTCTAATTCCCCAAGTTTCTCATTCATTTTTCTGTCTTCTCTAGTTCTCTGTTTCATCAGTTGCTCTTATTTCTCTTTCTTTTTCATCTTTTATCCAGTCTCTCTTTCAGTCTCTTAGATTCTTAATTCCTTCAGTTTTTTTAGTTTCTCTACCCCAAGTTTCTCATTCATTTTTCGGTCTTCTCTGGTTCTCATTATCATCGGTTGCTCTTATTTCTTCATTTTCTCATCATTTTTTTCAGTCTCACTTTCTTGGTCTCTTAGATTCTTAATTTCAATCTTTCTTCGTTTGTTCATATCCAGTCTCTTTTTAGTTTTCTCAGTCTTATTCAGCCTGTCTTCAACTTCTTTTGCTAGTCTCTTATTTTGATCTTGCAGTCAGTACCCAAAGGCATAAATTATGTTCAGTAAGCCCCTCCCCATTCGCTTTGTTTTTGTTATTTTTCACTCTCTTCTTGCTTCGTCTTAGGCACATAGTATTTTCTCTATCATGTGCAGCAGCAAGTGACTCTTCATCTGTTTTATTTCTAAAAGATGGCTAGAAATTTAATTAAGCTTCAAGTATATTCACTTGAGTTCTCTTCGGTTATTTGTTAAGTCTTCAGTTATTTGGTCAGTGTTTGTTCTTGTCCATCAGTTTAAAGTTAAGTCGTTAGTTTTTATTTTACAGGGATCTGATGCTTATTTATTTATTTATATTTCTGCCATACGCGTAATACGGATGGTGTGCCCAAAGTGCAAGTGTGACCGCACTCTCCTTAAGGCACGCGATTTAAAATTTTGGGTTTTGGTTGTCCGAGGACTTCGAAAGATCAGTGGTAATATACTTTTAGTGAACCACACTTGTGCTTTTTTACAATCACAATGCCCTGTCTGTTTCTCAGTCAATGAGCTTTTTTTTTTACTAAATCATTAGTGTTTTTATTGTCATGTGGGACCAGACTTATAGGCGCAAGGGCCCTGCGCCACCCTAGTTCTGTCCCAGTTTAATTATAGAGTCCTTCTAGATTTAATGACCCAATTAGAGTTGGAGTCTGTCACGTCATTTGTAATCGGCTACTTATAGCCACCCCTATGCGATCAATGAGAACAAGCAGAAAATAATCTATCTTCTCACCTCGTGCACCTGCGCCTCGGCGCCCCTCCTCTCCTCTTTCCCTAACCATAGGCCAACGAGAGTTTCGCCCTCGTCCTCCAACCTCCCACGACTACAACCTCCGGTCCAATCCAACCCCAGCCCGTGACAACTTGGTATCAGATTCACCTTCGATCCCGGTGGCTGCCATGGCCCCTCCGCCGCCCCTTCCGCAAACCCTAGAAGAACTTGCCGCCAAACAACAGGCAGACCATGAAGCTGTTGTCGCGACTCTCACCAGTCTCTCCGATGAAAATAACACCGCGAGGGCTGACCGCGCCGAGGACCGCGCCACCCTCAAGTCCATCGCCGAGACGCTCCAAAAGCTCCAGGGCCAGCTCAACGATACGTCGCAGCAACAGCGCGCGCAGAATCTGGCCCTCCTCCGGCTTGAAGGGAAGGGCACGCCTCAACTTGGTGGCCTCGGGCTCATGCAGCCACCTGCGGCTACGCACAACGCCGGGGACAGGGCCGCCTTGTCGGATCCGTCCGATCGTGCTCCGCGACTCTACAAAATCGACTTCCCCCTCTTTGACGGGGCGAGCGACCCACGGCCGTGGTTGACACGCTGCATCCTGTTCTTCCTCGGCCAGCGGACGCAGGATTCCGATAAGATGTGGCTCGCCTCCTACCACCTCACCGACTGTAACACCCCCAGTGTCAAGCTACAGTGACCTCACACTAATCATGCCAAGTCACCAGGCTTAACAATGCTTGATCACATTTGCATCATATCTCATTTCAAATTCCAACTCAAATTGAAATTCAAATATAAATTGAAAATAAAAGTTGTTCCAATTTGGAAACTAAAATGTTCATAATATTACAAATATTTCCAAAGCAATTATAAAAATAAATTCAACATTAATTGAATTATTTAAATGACCCTAACATCATCAAAACAGAACCAAAACAGCAATATTTAATACTTTTTCAATTATACAAAATTAAAATGAATTCAATTGGGACCCAAAACTTTTGTGGCAGAAGTATATAACGCAAGATAATTATTGAGATTAGTTTCACATTTTACAGAATATAATTGCTAGTTAAAAGAAAATGCAATGGAAAAAAGAATAAAGAAAACAGAAAGCAGAAAAGTAAAAGAAAAGGAAAAGAGCACTGTGGACTGGGTTCTAGTCCACAGTACTAGGCCCAGCCCAACCGGCGCCTCCTTCCACCTCCCGCCCCCTCTCACCTCGCTGTCGCCTCCACGCGCGCGCGCGCACACCCGCAACCAGCCCCCCCTCCGCTCTCGACAGCGCGTCGCCACGCCGCGCCTGGTGGATATGGGCGACGCCTCGTAACCCCCTGGCTCCTCCCTCGCCTCGCTCTCTCCCTCTCTGCGACCACCACCCGAGGGCGCCGTCGTCGTTCACCGCACTCACCGAGCTCCCCACGCCGCTCCGACGTGCCCAGGAGGACCGCCGTCCTCCGCTACGACCTCTGCATCACCGGATCGAAGCCGGGGACCCCCACCGTCATCGCCCGCGTCTTCTTCCTCCGCCACGGCCACCGTGCCACCGCCGCGTCGATCTACGCGCCTCGTCCTCCCCGGGCCTCCACGACCTCGCCATCGGCTCCCCTGTGAGCCCACGGTCCTCCCCGACCTCCTCGCTCTCTTCCCCGTCCCCCGTAGCCTCTAGTTCGAGTGCGCCGCCCGTCGCCGTCGCTCGGTCGTCGTCGTCGCCATCGTTTCCGGCCGCCCCTGCTTGTGCCACTTGCACCAGTGGATGCGGCGCTCCGCGCTGAGGCGATCCCTGCCCTCCGCCGCTCGATTGGTCGCCAGAGCGCGTCTCCGGTGGACCGCCGCCGTGCCTGTAGCCGCCAGCGGGCACGCGCGCGCGCGCGCATTTAAACCAGTGGGGTGACCCACTGACGTGTGGGCCCGCCCGTTTAATTAACCGCTAACCTAATTAACCTAACCCACTAACCCACTGACAGTGGCCCCCACCCCACTAACTAACCCAGTTAGTCTAACCCTAGACACTGACATGTGGGTCCACTGCCACTAATTAGGATTAGTTTAAAATAATTAACTCTGATTAACTAAATATTCCACTGACATGTGGGACCCACTAGCTAATTAACTTAGTTAGTTAAATTAAATCTCTGTTTAATTAAATCAGTCAATGACAGGTGGGACCCACTGGTCAGTTTGACCAGTCAAAGTCCACCGTTGACTGCTGACGTCATCCTGACGTCATCTAACACTATTTCGGATAATTCAAATTTAAATAATTAAAAAATTCCAGAAAATGATTAAAACTTTGAAAAATCATATAAAATAAACCGTAACTCGGATGAAAATAATTTATATATGAAAAATGATCAGAAAAATATGAAGAATCCGAATATCCTACCCACATACCTGCCACACCCCTCTAACATACTGAACATGGAACCGTCCCCTCCGGTTCAGTGTACCGATAATCACCCGGAGCTGGGAGAACACTCCCGGATAATTTCCCGCTCCGCCTAACTTGCGTAGTGCTGCATTAGAACACCCCTAGCACTGCATGTTGACATGTCAAGCATCCCTGTTGCATTGTTTGCCGTGTATTTATTGTTTCTCCCCCCTCCTTCTCTCCCGATAGACCCTGAGACTGCCGACGATACTGCAGAATACGACTACGTCGTCGACGACCAGACCCCTTCAGCTGAGCTTCCAGGCAAGCAAACCCCCTTGATCATTCCTATATCGCCCATTCCTTCTCCCCCATGCTTGCATTAGATTTTGTTATTGTAATTGATTGCTCCTATTCTGATGCATAGCCTGATTGTTGTAACCTACTGTTGATACTGTACCTGTTGTCCTAACTGCTTAGAATAGGTTGGTTAGTGATCCATCAGTGACCCCTCACCCTTATCCCTGTTGCCCCGCTTTAGTACCAGTGTCTCGATCATAGTGATCGATGTACAGAGACCGAACACAGCACCGCACACCCCCTTAGTTGTACGACTCTGTAGAGGTACTATCGAGTGCCGAGGGTGATACCTCCTACCTCGCTCCTGATGATATCTCTGTAGCGTAGCTAGTCGGTTGTGGGTCACCGAGGGTGATTCCTCTTTCACCACCTCCGATGATGACTCTGTCGAGCAACACCTCAAGTGTGAACCCATCGAGGGTGATTCCTCCAAGTTCACCTTGACGGTAGCATCAAGTGGGAATCCGTCGAGGGTGATTCCTCGGATTTCCCCCTTGATGTTACAAGAACACACTGTTACCTTTAACTGTTGCCCCTTTTTAACTGTTACTGTGGGACTGAAGGGACAGGCGGTACCACCCCGGTAGAGGTGGACCTGAGTTCCCGACAGTCTCCTGGGAAGTCGGGTTGACCTAGAGGGTACCCGCGAGATAACTACGAGGCGCGGCCAGGCAGGCAGAGACCGCCCTAGAGAGGGATGGGCCTGGCCCTTGTTGCACTTCCTCGAGACGGGACGACAGGAGTACTGATCGTCACCGCGAGCTCCTAATAATTCGCTAACGGATTTGGGTATTTGATCTGAGTTGGCCACTGGCCATATACGCAATACCACCACGTGGGATAATGGTTATGGGACCCTCGGCGCCGTATGTATCAGCCGAAAGCTCTGTCAGATGTCCAGTTCAGCATTGTGAGCCCGTCGGGACAAGTGTCATCCAGGACTGAGGTGGTGCTTGGACTCCGATACGCAACACAACGACCCGGAGTGCAAAGGGCGATGGGCCCAAGACCCCTGAGCACTTAGGATGTAGACCGGCGGGGACCTCTCTGTTGAGCCTAGGTAGGGCTACGGTGTGTCGATCAGCCGAGGCCGGGCATGACCGAGAAAGTGTGTCCGGCCAGAGTTAATCGAGCGTGTTGGGTAACAGTAGTGCACCCCTGCAGGGAAGTTATCTATTCGAATAGCCGTGTCCACTGTAACAGGACGCTCAGTGTTGTATCCCGATCTATTACAATTTGAACTGGATACATGTTAAATTAATTGTAAGCTCCGGGATCGCTTTCTCGCAGGGAGTCGAGGAAGGATCTCTGGGCTTTGCTATTACATGCTTGTTACATTATAATATGCTAACCTGCACTCTTCTAGTGCTGCAAGACGCTGGAGATGCTAGTCTTCGATAGGCTATGCTTTCTCCCTCTGATCTGGCATTTCTGCAGTTTAGTCCAAAGATATAGCCCCATTCCTTTGATACCGATGCATAATTAGTATAGATTTGATGTCAGTCTTGCGAGTACTTTGGATGAGTACTCACGGTTGCTTTGCTACTCTTTTCCCCCCATACCCAATTGCTGCGACCAGATGACGGATCCCAGGAGTCAGCTGCTACCGACGACAACTGCTACTACACTTCCGGTGGAGCCTACTACTTCGTGGAGGCCGATGACCAGGAGTAGATTCGGAGGCTCCCAGGCAGGAGGCCTGCGCCTTTTCGATCAGTGTCGTTGCTATGCTAGCCTTCTTAAGGCAGACTTGTTTAACTTTGTGTCTGTACTCAGATACTGTTGTTTCCGCTGATGCTTGTATGACTCGAGCTTATGTATTCGAGCCCTCGAGGCCCCTGGCTTGTAATATAAAGCTTGTATACCTTTTATTTTGTGTTTAGAGTTGTGTTGTGATATCTTCCCGTGAGTCTCTGATCTCGATCGTGTGCATTTGCGTGTATGGTTAGTGCACGGTCGAGCAGGAGCGTCACGAGTTGGTATCAGAGCCGACTGCCTGTAGGAAGCCCCTTTCCAACTCCTTGGCCGAAGTTGAGTCTAGTCTTTGAAAAACTATTTTACAAACATGGCTGTGTGGCTTACGGGCCCACGTCGCCAATGGGTGGTATTAGGATCTTTTATTCCTGTTCCTTACTCTGGGATTCTACTCTCTCTTCTATTCGGGTTAAAACTTTGCTAACTCTAACATTAGGATCTCGTAATCACGTTCACCCGGAGAGCTGGATTGTCTGCAACTATTCCTTTCCATTGGTCTGTTGAATCAGATCATCACATTTTCTTTTCCATTGGTCTGCTTAACCTTTCTTGTAATCTGACTATATCTGAGCAGTGATAATTCCCTGCTTAAGTCCACACCCCCAAATAAAACCTTGTCACTAATTATTGATGACATTTCGGTAACCACCGATGGACGAGAACCTTGCCTATTGGTCCACCTCGTTTTAACGAGTAGGAAAATGGTTCTCTTCGTTCCCGCCTATGGTACCGACGTGTTGCGAACATAGCTGATAGAATTTCCTCTGACGTGCCTTACTATCATGGTCGTGCAAGATGCCACCGTCCTTCCTACTTTTAACCCACACTAACCATCGTTCCACAGGATCGAAACCTGACTGTCCTATACATCCTGGATCCCGAAAATACCCATTACTCCACCTCTTAAATCTCGGGACGAGATTTCTTGTAGTGGGGGAGATTTGTAACACCCCCAGTGTCATGCTACAGTGACCTCACACCGATCATGCCAAGTCACCAGTCTTAACAATGCTTGATCACATTTGCATCATCTCTCATTTCAAATTCCAACTCAAATTGAAATTCAAATATAAATTGAAAATAAAAGTTGTTCCAATTTGGAAACTAAAATGTTCATAATATTGCAAATATTTCCAAAGCAATTATAAAAATAAATTCAACATTAATTGAATTACTTAAATGACCCTAACATCATCAAATAGAACCAAAACAGCAATATTTAATACTTTTTCAATTATACAAAATTAAAATGAATTCAATTGGGACCCAAAACTTTTGTGGCACAAGTATATAACGCAAGATAACTATTGAGATTAGTTTCACATTTTACAGAATATAATTGCTAGTTAAAAGAAAATGCAATGGAAAAAGAATAAAGAAAATAGAAAGCAGAAAAGTAAAAGAAAAGGAAAAGAGCACTGTGGACTGGGCTCTAGTCCACAGTACTAGGCCCAGCCCAACCGGCGCCTCCTTCCACCTCCCGCCCCCTCTTACCTCGCTGTCGCCTCCATGCGCGCGCACACACACCCGCAACCCGCCCCCCCCTCCGCTCTCGACAGCGCGTCGCCACGCCGCGCCTGGTGGATATGGGCGACGCCTCGTAACTCCCTGGCTCCTCCCTCGCCTCGCTCTCTCCCTCTCCCCCTCTCTGCGACCACCACCCGAGGGCGCCGTCGCCGTTCACCGCACTCACCGAGCTCCCCACGCCGCTCCGACGTGCCCAGGAGGACCGCCGTCCTCCGCTATGACCTCTGCGTCACCGATCGAAGCCGGGGACCCCCACCGTCGTCGCTCGCGTCTCCTTCCTCCGCCACGGCCATCGTGACGCCGCCGCATCGATCTACGTGCCTCGTCCTCCCCGGGCCTCCACGACCTCGCCATCGGCTCCCCTGTGAGCCTACGGTCCTCCCCGACCTCCTCGCTCTCTTCCCCGTCCCCCGTAGCCTCTGGTTCGAGTGCGCCGCCCGTTGCCGTCGCTCGGTCGTCGCCGTCGCCATCGTTTCCGGCCGCCCCTGCTTGTGCCACTTGCACCAGTGGATGCGGCGCTCCGCGCTAAGGCGATCCCTGCCCTCCGCCGCTCGATTGGTCGCCGGAGCGCGTCTCCGGTGGACCGCCGCCGTGCCTGTAGCCGCCAGCGGGCACGCGCCCGCGCGCGCGCGTTTAAACCAGTGGGGTGACCCATTGACCTGTGGGCCCGCCCGTTTAATTAACCGCTAACCTAATTAACCTAACCTACTAACCCACTGACAGTGGCCCCCACCCCACTAACTAACCCAGTTAGTCTAACCCTAGACACTGACATGTGGGTCCACTGCCACTAATTAGGATTAGTTTAAAATAATTAACTTTGATTAACTAAATATTCCACTAACATGTGGGACCCGCTAGCTAATTAACTTAGTTAGTTAAATTAAATCTATGTTTAATTAAATCAGTCAATGACAGGTGGGACCCACTGGTCAATTTGACTAGTCAAAGTCCACCGTTGACTACTGATGTCATCCAGACGTCATGCTGACGTCATCTAACACTGTTTCCGATAATTCGAATTTAAATAATTAAATAATTCCAGAAAATGATTAAAACTTTGAAAAATCATATAAAATAAACCGTAACTCGGATGGAAATAATTTATATATGAAAAATGATCAGAAAAATATGAAGAAGCCGAATATCCTACCCACATACCTGCCACACCCCTCTAACATACAGAACATGGAACCGTCCCCTCCGGTTTAGTGTACCGATAATCACCCGGAGCTGGGAGAACACTCCCGGATAATTTCCCGCTCCGCCTAACTTGCGTAGTGCTGCATTAGAACACCCCTAGCACTGCATGTTGACATGTCATGCATCCCTATTGCATTGTTTGCCATGTATTTATTATTTCTCCCCCCTCCTTCTCTCCCGATAGACCCTGAGACTGCCGACGACACTGCAGAGTACGACTACATCGTCGACGACCAAACCCCTTCAGTTGAGCTTCCAGGCAAGCAAACCCCCTTGATCATTCCTATATCGCCCATTCCTTCTCCCCCATGCTTGCATTAGATTTTGTTACTGTAATTGATTGCTCCTATTCTGATGCATAGCCTGATTGTTGTAACCTACTGTTGATACTGTACCTGTTGTCCTAACTGCTTAGAATAGGTTGGTTAGTGATCCATCAGTGACCCCTCAACCTTGTCCCTGTTGCCCTGCTTTAGTACCAGTGTCTCGATCATCATAGTGATCGATGTACAGAGACCGAACACAACACCGCACACCCCCTTAGTTATACGACTCTATAGAGGTACTATCGAGTGCCGAGGGTGATACCTCCTACCTCACTCCTGATGATATCTCTGTAGCGTAGCTAGTCGGTTGTGGGTCACCGAGGGTGATTCCTCTTTCACCACCTCCGATGATGACTCTGTCGAGCAACACCTCAAGTGTGAACCCATCGAGGGTGATTCCTCCAAGTTCACCTTGACGGTAGCATCAAGTGGGAATCCGTCGAGGGTGATTCCTCGGATTTCCCCCTTGATGTTACAAGAACACACTGTTACCTTTAACTGTTGCCCCTTTTTAACTATTATTGTGGGACTGAAAGGACAGGCGGTACCACCCCGGTAGAGGTGGACCTGAGTTCCCAACAGTCTCCTGGGAAGTCGGGTTGACCTGGAGGGTACCCGCGAGATAACTACGAGGCGCTGCCGGGCAGGCAGAGACCGCCCTAGAGAGGGATGGGCCTGGCCCTTGTTGCACTTCCTCGAGATGGGACGACAGGAGTACTGATCGTCACCGCGAGCTCCTAATAATTCACTAACGGATTTGGGTATTTGATCTGAGTTGGCCGCTGGCCATATACGCACTATCACCACGTGGGATAATGGTTATGGGACCCTCGGCGCCGTATGTATCAGCCGAAAGCTCTGTCAGATGTCCAGTTCAGCATTGTGAGCCCATCGGGACAAGTGCTATCCAGGACTGAGGTGGTGCTTGGACTCCGATACGCGACACAACGACCCGGAGTGCAAAGGGCGATGGGCCCAAGACCCCTGAGCACTTAGGATGTAGACCGGCGGGGACCTCTCTGTTGAGCCTAGGTAGGGCTGCGGTGTGTCGATCAGCCGAGGCCGGGCATGACCGAGAAAGTGTGTCCGGCAGAGTTAATCGAGCGTGTTGGGTAACAGTAGTGCACCCCTGCAGGGAAGGTATCTATTCGAATAGCCGTGTCCACGGTAACAGGACGCTCAGTGTTGTATCCCGATCTACTACAATTTGAACTGGATACATGTTAAATTAATTGTAAGCTCCGGGATCGCTTTCTCGCAGGGAGTCGAGGAAGGATCTCTGGGCTTTGCTATTACATGCTTGTTACATTATAATATGCTAATCTGCACTCAACTAATGCTGCAAGACGCTGAAGATGCTAGTCTTCGATAGGCTAGGCTTTCTCCCTCTGATCTGGCATTTCTGCTGTTTAGTCCAAAGATATAGCCCCATTCCTTTGATACCGATGCATAATTAGTATAGATCTGATGTCAATCTTGCGAGTACTTTGGATGAGTACTCACGGTTGCTTTGCTACTCTTTTCCCCCCATACCCGATTGCTGCGACCAGATGACGGATCCCAGGAGTCAGCTGCTACCGACGACAACTGCTACTACACTTCCGGTGGAGCCTACTACTTCGTGGAGGCAATGACCAGGAGTAGATTCAGAGGCTCCCAGGCAGGAGGCCTGCGCCTTTTCGATCAGTGTCGTTGTTTTGCTAGCCTTCTTAAGGCAGACTTGTTTAACTTTGTGTCTGTACTCAGATACTGTTGCTTCTGCTGATGCTTGTATGACTCGAGCTTATGTATTCGAGCCCCCGAGGCCCCTGGCTTGTAATATAAAGCTTGTATACCTTTTATTTTGTGTTTAGAGTTGTGTTGTGATATCTTCCCGTGATTCTCTGATCTCGATCGTGTTTATTTGCGTGTATGATTAGTGCACGGTCGAGCAGGGGCGTCACACCGACGTCGCCGCCTTATGGTACGGCCATCTCGAGGCAAAGTTGGGCCAGCGGCCGTCCTGGGAAAGTTTCAAACACTCATCTCTAACCACTTCGGACCGCCGACACGCGCCAACCCCTTTGGCGAGCTGATCTCAACTCGCCGCTCCGGCACCGTGGCGGAGTACTCCAAGTGTTTCCTCGAGAATCTCTCTTGTGTGCACCCAATTGCCGACGCCGAGGAGCGTGATATCTTCACCAACAATTTGGGCGAGCCCATGAAAACTCAGGCCGAAATGCTTAAACCTGCGACTCTAGACGCGACTATGGACTTGGCAATTTCGTTCGAGCACCTCAACACTGTCATGGGAGCCACGGCCGCCGCCGCTTGGCCGAGCCGCCAAATTCGCCCCATGGCCAACTCCGGTGCGGTATTGTCTGAATCCTCCAGCTCCACGCCGCCGCTCGTATTCAAAAAGCTCACCCCGGCCGAGATGGATGACCGGCGCGCCAAAGGCCTTTGCTTCAACTGCGACGAGAAGTTTGTTCGGGGCCATCGCTGCAAACGTCTTTTCTACATCCAGTCAGCAGACGACGAAGGAGAGCCATTAACGGATTTCCAGGAGGCCACAATCTCGCTTCTGGCTGTCACAGGGATTCCCACCAGCGACACCATGCAGGTCGCTCTTTGCATCGGGGATCGTGACCTCGTCGCCTTGCTTGATTCCAGTAGCACTCATAACTTCATCCACGAGGAGCTGGCCACCGTCCTAGGGCTGCCCTTCTCCTCCGACCGCCGCCTCGGGGTCACGGTCTCTAATGGTGATAAGGTTACCTGCCGTGGACTCCTCAAGCATGCTGCTATCACGATTGACAAGGAGCGCTTCATTGTCGACCTGCACGCCATACCGTTGGGCGGATTTGACGTCGTCCTCGGCACGCGCTTCCTCAAAACCCTGGGGCCAATTCTGTGGGATTTCAATACCCAGTGGATATCGTTTTGGCACACGGATCACCGCGTGGAGTGGTCAGGACTGGGCTCACCAGGACGGCCTGCCCAATTACATGTGTGCGACAGCAAGGACCTCCTCGACAGCCTCCTGGCCGCATTCACAGACGTCTTCGCCGAGCCCCAGGGACTGCCGCCGCCGCGCGCCCATGACCATCATATTCACCTTATTCCCGGGACGCAGCCTGTTGCCGTACGGCCTTACCGCTACCCGGCTATTCAAAAGGATGAACTGGAGAGACAATGTGCTGAGATGCTGGCTTGTGGCCTTATCCGCCGTAGTTCATCGGCGTTTTCGTCACCCGTCCTACTCGTCAAAAAGCATGATGGTACTTGGCGTTTCTGTATCGACTATCGTGGACTCAACCTTGTCACCATCAAGGACAAGTTTCCTATTCCAGTCGTCGATGAGCTGCTGGATGAGTTGAAAGGCGCCCGCTTTTTCACAAAACTGGACCTCCGATCCGGCTACCACCAAGTTCGGATGTTCCCTGAAGATATCCACAAGACGGCGTTCCGCACCCATGAGGGTCTCTTGAAGTTTGTGGTGATGGCATTTGGTCTGACAAATGCTCCAGCGACATTCCAAGCACTAATGAACGAAGTACTCCGTCCCTTCCTTCGTCGCTTTGTGCTTGTTTTCTTTGACGATATTTTGATATACAGCTCCTCCTGGTCGGATCACCTTCGTCATGTCAAGCTCGTCTTGGAGGCTCTGCACACATCAGCTTTTCCTCAAGCGCTCTAAGTGCTCATTTGGGGAGGAATCCATGGCTTACCTTGGGCACGTCATCTCTGCAGCAGGAGTTGTCATGGACAGCAATAAGGTCCTCGCCGTGGTTGACTGGCCAGTTCCGCGCACTGTTCGTGCTGTGCGTGGTTTCTTGGGTCTTGCAGGCTACTACCGCAAATTCATCCGGGGTTTCAGCACCATTGCAGCACCCCTCACGGCGCTACTCAAGAAAGATGGGTTTCTCTGGACCTCTGAGGCGGCCACCGCATTCGACACTCTCAAGACTGCACTCACCACCGCACCGGTGCTCCAGCTACCTGACTTTGCAGTTCCGTTTATTGTGGAGTGTGATGCATCTGGGTCACCACCGCATCTGGTTTCGGTGCGGTACTGCATCAAGGTGGCAGGCCAATTGCCTATTTCAGCAAAACCATAGCTCCTCGACATGCCTCTCTAGCCGCTTACGAGCGGGAGCTCATTGGTCTGGTTCAAGCCGTGCGCCACTGGCGGCCATACCTCTGGGGGCGCGCCTTCGTCGTCAAAACTGACCACTACAGCCTCAAGTTTCTGCTGGACCAACGCCTTGCCACAATACCGCAGCATCATTGGGTGGGCAAGCTCTTGGGCTTTGACTTCACCGTGGAATACAAACCAGGCCGCCACAACATCGTCGCCGACGCGCTCTCTCGCCGTGATGTTCCTACAGGCCACGCATGCGCCATCCAGGGGACTTCTTTTGATCTATTTGAAGCCCTCCGTCAGGCCGCACACACAGACCCGGTGCTTGTCACATTCAGGGAACAGCTGGAGTCTGGCGAGTTGGGGCAGCCTTGGGCTCTAGTCGATGGCATTGTTACCTTTCAGCAGCAGGCTTATGTGCCGCCCTCGTCACAGCTGGTAGCGGAGGTCCTGGCTGTGGCCCACGATGGCGGACATGAAGGCATACAAAAGTCTTTGCATCGTCTCCGCAGGGATTTTCATCTGTCTCAAGCACGGTCAGCACTTCAGCAGTATATCCGTGCTTGTACGGTTTGTCAACGCAACAAGACGGATCAGCTTCATCCGGCTGGCCTGTTACAGCCTTTGACAGTACCATCTCGTGTATGGGAAGACATCTCCATGGATTTCATTGAGGCATTACCAAAGGTGGGTGGTAAAAGTGTTATCTTTACCGTGGTGGATCGTTTCTCCAAGTATGCACATTTTATTCCTTTAGCGCACCCGTACACTGCTGAGTCTGTTGCTAAGGCTTTCTTCTCCAACATCGTCCGTCTTCATGGTTTTCCAACATCCATCGTTTCGGACAGAGATGTGGTGTTCACTTCGGGATTTTGGAAGGCTTTGTTTGCAGCCGCGGGCACACGCTTGCACATGAGTTCTGCCTTCCACCCACAGTCAGATGGCCAATCGGAGGCAGTGAATCGCGTCATCACTATGTACCTTCGTTGCATCACTGGGGATCGTCCACGCCAGTGGCTCCAATGGTTGTCGTGGGCAGAGTTCTGCTACAACACTTCATATCATTCAGCGTTGAAGGACACTCCTTTCAGGGTGGTTTATGGACGGGATCCCCCGTCTCTCCGGGACTATACTCCGGGCGAAATTCGCAATCATGCGGTGGAACGACAGATCATCGACCACGACCAGTTCTTAATAGATGTCCGCGAGCGTCTCCTTCAAGCAGCACAGCAGTACAAGCATTACTATGATGACAAGCATCGGGCCCTTTCCTTTGATGTTGGGGAGTGGGCTTGGCTCTGTCTGCAGCACCGCCCAGCGGCATTCCTCGGAACAGGCGCAAAAGGCAAATTGGCACCCAAATACTATGGGCCTTTCAAGGTCCTCGCTAAAATTGATACGGTTGCTTACCGTCTGGAGTTACCCCCTCGCGCCCGCATTCGTAATGTCTTCCATGTCGGGGTACTGAAGAAATACCATGGTCCGCCTCCTGCAGGTCCGCCGATGCTCCCTCCGCTGTTTCAGGGTCGAGTACATCCAACTCCCGTCCAGGCATTGCGTGCTCGTATTGCTCGCGGTATACAGCAGGTGCTCATTCAATGGGAGGGACAGCCCGCGTCTGCTGCTTCTTGGGAGGATGTCACAGCCTTCCGCGACCGTTATCCAAGTTTCCAGCTCGAGGACGAGCTGTTTCAGAATGGAGGGGGAGATGTCATGTGGGGCCAGACTTATAGGCGCAAGGGCCCTGCGCCACCCTAGTTTTGTCCCAGTTTAATTATTGAGTCCTTCTAGATTTAATGACCCAATTAGAGTTGGAGTCTGTCACGTCATTTGTAATCGGCTACTTATAGCCACCCCTATGCGATCAATGAGAACAAGCAGAAAATAATCTATCTTCTCACCTCGTGCACCTGTGCCTCGGCGCCCCTCCTCTCCTCTTTCCCCAACCATAGGCCGACGAGAGTTTCGCCCTCGTCCTCCAACCTCACATGACTACAACCTCCGGTCCAATCCAACCCCAGCCCGTGACATTTATCCTGTAAGTCTTTTTGATGACACTGTGTGTGTTAGGAAAGATTTTTTTTGAATTGTTTATTTGCTTGGAGATGCTCAGTTTGTTATTATTTTCTTAAGTTTTGTATGATCTAGGTAATGTGTAGTCCTGTTCAGTCCAACATTCATTTCTTTTGTTCAGTTTGTATATGAATTCAGTTATATCTTTCAGATATACACTTGGTTATCTAGCTGATAGCATGATAGCAACTTAGCTATCTTTTTTTGGTAGTCTGACTTAGTTATCTAGGTGATGGCATTGGAAAGAAACAACAAGTATATTAGCCTGATTTATTAGTTAGAGCGTTTGCGCTAACGTTTGTTGGTAATGCATATCTACTATCATAGTGTCAAAAACGTTCTTATATTATGAGACGGAGGGAGTACTTGCTAGGCTACTAGGTCAGTATTTTTTTTATTGAAACAACGTATACCCCTGTATGATGATGCCGATGGTTACTTTTGTGGGGAGGTTATGCTAAATCTTCTTTAGTTTACCACTCATGTGGATGTGGGACTGTTTTTGTGAGCTTCCTCTTATTTTTTTTATTTTATGTTTTGGTGCTCATTTTGTCCCATGCAACACAAGGAATGAGTTCAATCGTGCAACCGACAACTATTTGCTCTTCGAGTCTTATGAGGGACATATATTCCACACTGACAGTTAGGAAAGGATGAAGCAGGATCTGCATATGCGGTCCTAGATGGGAGGACTTCATCGAGCACCGACAATCTAAGGGGTGTGGGAGAATTGGCCCGTTTTGAATTGACCGAGCCAGTGCCCAAGTTACAGATTTGCCGTGTGGCCCAGGGCCTAGTGTTGCTGAGCTAGCAATCGGGTCTGCAGCATTCACCCAAGACATCAATCTGAATGTTGTGGAGTGTGTCAATCTCTATGAAGCACTAACGGTCACCAATGGCTACAGGGAGGTGCCCTTTGTGCATCGTTTGACAAAGACAAACATCATCAAACATGTGATGGTACACCCTGTGCTTTTCAGTATTTTTATGTTTTAAGTTCATCTTTTTTTGTCTTTTCTTTTTTGTAAACTGTGTGGGTGGCAAGACATCAGTGTTTGCTATTGTTTTTTGTTCATGGTTGGTGTATCCTAGAAATTACCTCTAAAGGTAACTTCTAGACCGCGCATCCCTGGAGAAGGCATGACTGGACTATGCCTCAGAGAAGGGATTGTAACCAACACCCTGTACGAGACATCAACGGATGGCTACATCTACTTCAACCAGGGCTGGAAGGAGTTCCTCATTGGGACTGGTCTTGGGGTTGGCACAAATGTGCTAATCACCATGAAGACCAATGTGCTCAATGAACTGAACAAGATGGTCGCCCTTGACACCATCTAAGTACCAGTTGAGGCAATAAAGGGAGTCATAGCAGTAATTGGGGTACTCAGCCTCTAAGTAGGTATCAACCATATGTAATCGGCCCCGAGTCCTGAACTAGTTTGAACGTGTGTTGTCGATGTGTCGCAACTTTTATCATTCCCGCAAGTGAACCATATATATGTATGTGCGTGTGGAGAGAGGCGTTTTGGAGGCCGAGCTCCATGGAGGCCTTTATTTTTGAAAATTTCAAATTCAAACTTTTATGGTTCAAAAAATTCTGAAAAAAAATATGCGTGTATGTAAGGATGTAACCCACATGTGTGTAAAAATTCATGATGAAATACCTTGAGTTGCGACCTGTACAAAAAAGACAAATTCATGGCCTGGGAGGCGTTTTGGAGGCCGAGCTCCAATGAGACTGAAAATTTTCAGTTCAAAAAAGACAAATTATCAGCCCCAGATTTGTCTTTTTTGCACAGCCCTCATTTCAATGTATTTTGAACTGAAAATTTACACACATGTGTGTTATGCCTTCATGTATATCTGTATTTTTTTCAGAATTTTTTGAAATGTAAAAATATGAATTTCGATGAAATTTCAAATTTGAATTTGGAGGCCTCACTGAGGCCGAGCTCCAAAAGGGATTTCCGTGTGCGTGTGCATAGTTTGTGGTTTTGTAGACCTACATAGTTTTTATTTTTTTATTTTTTATTTATTGTTTTTGTTTTCTGAGGAAACAGCGGGACTGCTGCATATTGTTATTGGTTTTTAGAATAATAATACAAAGAGTATTTGTACAAAAAGAGGAAAAAAGCAAGCAGGTGAAACTAAAATACAACAATCTTCGTTTTCGTTAGTAACTTCTCACATATTTTTCTCCCTTTTTGCTACATGTTTGATATGTCAATCTTTTTCTTTTTAGGTCAGTGTAGCAAGGAAGTGGATCTTTTGTTCATTTTGATTCTTTTATTAACACATTTTTTCGTTCCAATCTAAAGATATACATGCATGTAGGTAGTATTATGCAGCTTATATCGGTGTTCATTTCTTTAGATTTATGTTTTCATTCTGCAAACAATGGAGGTAACATGTATCTTCATTTTTGCATTTTCCCTTCCTTTTCTAATTAAGTGTGTACTATTGTATGTTGCTTCCGGTTTTTTTTTTTTGAGGGTACGCTGCTTCAGTTTTTACATGCAACTGTGCAGCATGAACATGTTCTATTTGGTTGGGTGTGGGGACAGCTAAGCCGATGAGAAGTAACGAACTGGGGGTGGTGAACTTTTGTGTTGGTGGCTCGGGGAGGTGGGTAATTGTTTTCATTTCGGGCCATACAGGACGGGCTGACTAGTCTGCATCGAACCCAAGTGGGAATCCGACCTGAACAAGAACTGAAATCAGACGAATTTTCTCTCCATCATCTGAACGAATTGAAAACAAACAGGTACACGTGTTAACCATAGATTGGAAGAAAATGTGACCTGAGCTAAAATGAAAATCAGACGTCTGATGATTAGGCACACCCTTCATGAGATCTTACGTTAAGATCCGTGTAATTTTCTTCTTTTGTTTTTTTTTTCTTACATGTTATGTTGCTTGACTGAGACCTGGTTAAATCTCAGTCTACAGAGATCTAGCCACATTCTTAAAAAAAAATCGGTCAATTTTTTGAGCCGTTCGACTGAAATCTAACAGTTGAAAAACAAACCCTGGCGTCGCTTCGAGGGCGGCTCCGGCGGAAACCTACCCGCCGCCGCCCCCACTCTTTCCTCAGGGGCGACCTACAGACATATGGGGCCTTGGGGCAAGACAACAAGGGGCCCTTGTTGACTAAAAGCTTAAACTCTTTCTTATTCCGAAAGATAAGTAATTATCTAGTACATATCATAAACGACGATCTTAGAACTTCAAAACTGACACTACAATTTATTTATCGATCAAGTGAACTACACCATCATAGTAATGAAACAATGTAGTTCTGCAAAAGCTCGCTTTCCTAAATTTTCACAATGGAGACTTCATTTTGTTCTGCAAAAAAATAGCCCAGTCAAAATTGGTTGCTACTTTGTGTTACCATATAAAAAGTTAGCACACGTGCATACATTTGTTTGTGGACCCTTTTTGGGATTGTACTAGTTCATTCCCACCACCCCCACCCCCCCCCCCCCCCCCCCCGCGCCCCATTTTAACAAGGCAAGCAAAACATGGGTTACTGTTCACATCACTCGGGTTGAACCAAAGTAGCTGAGCCAGAAGGTTTTTAAAATTCCAACATGGTGAGTAAAGAAAAACAACCAACAGGACTAACTATTACATATCATCAGCTTTTTCAGCTGGAATGTGCCCTCAGGAAGAAGCTTTGCTGGTCGATTCCATTGCACACCCCACCCTTTACTTCCAGGCGATCCTCAGAAGCTCTCCTCTTCAACGATCTTGAAGTAGCAAGCACCCCCTTAGCAAGACTGAATGCGCACCCGCGCATAGGATCTTCCATTGATGAAGCATTGTGCTTACTTTTCCCAGAAGAACTCGAGTATCTTTCCACACTACACCCTGGAAACAAAGATCATTTCGCAATGTCCATAAGCTCCAAATGGAAGCAATAGAAGACATACCAACCACAGATTTTTAAGTATTCATACACCACAAGGCAGACAAATTAGACATGTTGCAGGGGGAATTAAATTGAAAAACTTCTGCATCAGTTTTCCAAACCTCTTTCGCAACAAGGCAACCAAAAAACAAGTGTTGAACAGATTTAGCTTCGCCACAAAAAAGGCAGGTCAATCATCTAGATGTTGCCTCTTAACCAAATTGTCCTTTGTTAGAATCTTATTATCGAAAGCAAGCGAAACAAAAACCAAGTATCGTGGGGGAACCTTAATCTTCCAAAACTTTTCCCAAATAGGAGCAGAAACCCCTCCCAATTAATTATGTTGTAAAAAGAGTGTACCGAATAGACACCAGACTGTTCAAGGGTCCAAATAGGTTTATTAGGAGTTTTATTAGGAATGAATTTTGATAAGACAACCAAAAGATTAATACAGGGAACAAAAGCACATGGATAAGAAATCATGTGGATGTAGGTGGCCAGATCCGCAGGTTGAAGTACACAGCACGAATGAGAAGACGGCACCATGAAGTGAATAATTCCCCTCTTCTCCAGTTCTTTTAATCTCCTGACTCCAAAGCACTCTCTCACACTTTGATTCAGTGAAGAGCAGAAGACCTATGTAGGTACATGTCGACTTGTGAGAGCCGGAGGGCAGCGCTATTTAACTGAGGAGGAACGGGATTATGGGAAGGAAGAAAAGAAGAACACAACCGTCTCGAAGTCTCGAATGTCTGGTTGATAGGGAACAAGCAGAAAGTTGAGAAAGTAAGGAGAGCCGATTGGGGAACGAATTTTTGCCTTTAGTCTACATTAATGGTCAGAGGTGATCTTAGAATCGGAGACGCATGGGAGTGACGGCGCTGTCATGCGAGTTTAGGATTTGGGAAAGTGGAGGAGTCGAGGAGCAGAACAGAGGAGAACGATTCAAGATGGGTCTAGTGCGAACACAACTAGTGATCAATCCCTCTGTGACATTTGCGTGGTGGGCTTTGCCTTCATGGCTGAATGGGCCCTCTCTCCTAGCTGTATTTACTGGGTCCCATAAAAAATACTACCTGCATTTGGGCCCCTGCCTTCCAAGGGGCTAGGGTGGGCGCCCCGTTTGCCCGGCCTATGGGTCGTGCGTTCCTTCCTCCCCCTTCCATAGTTGGCAAGTGTCACTAGGAAAAATGTCTGCTGGCGGGCGGTGGAAGCGGGCCATGGTCCACGCGTGCGCGGGTGCTCTCGGGCTCAGTCTCGCGGTGGTGCGTGCGCAGCTGCCCTGACACGTTGCGACACTCTCGAGAAGCTCCTGGGAGATGCTGCGTCTTCGGCGAGTTGTGCTTCGGCTGCTGGCATCCCGATAGTCCTTTGGGACGTGTTTGGTTGCTTGCATAGACCCCAACCAGGCCCATGCGGGAAGAAAATGGCCTGTTTGGTTGCCTGCGTTCACTGTTCGGCCTGCATAGCACGAAACGTAAAGCATCTTGGGGCCAGGCCCGCTTGAAACTGCCGAATCGGCAGTTTTTCCATAGCCAAGCCCACGGGATGCACGTGGGCGGCGGCGGCTGCACGCGAGGAGCCACGCTCGAGACGAGGTGTAGTTTCCCGAAGCGCCGACATAATTACCCTCACCTTCCCTCAACGCTCTCTCTGCTCTCTCTTGACTCTCCCACTCTCACACCGGCGGCGGCGATCGGCGGATCGGAGAACAGCAAGTCGACCACCGGCGTCCATCACCGGCAGCACTTTGGCAATGGCGGTAAGCCCTATTTTCACCTCCTCGCTAGAGATTTCCGTATTCGATCCGTGTTTTAGATTCGGTTTGCGTATTCGATCCACGTGCTAGGGGAATGGGGAATTGGGGTAAATAGCGATAGGATTGATCAACACATTTTGATGAGTAGCATGTAGCGATGGATTTTAAGATTTCGATCGGGATTGAGTACAACGGGAATGGGGAATCGGGGTAATCTTACACAGTATCGCTAAATCCTAGTCGTGGCAACCCTGGAGACACTTGGAGCGGCGGGGGCCCTTGGCCTTGTAGTTGTCCTTCGGCTCGACCATAGCATGCACCATCTCCTTATCCTCGCCGTCGTCCAGAACTTATTGGCATCATATAGTGGCATGGCTCCGGCACCCTGACCACCACCTCCACCGCTTCTTCTTCCTCCTCCGGCTCCAGAACGATGACGGCCGGCGACACCGAAGCGGCCGGCTGGTCATGGCGAGCCCTGTACCCCTTGTACTTTGCCTATCTTTCTCTCTGATCGACATTGTTTCAGTTGGCCTGATCCATGGCCCAACACAGTATGTCCACTGACATAGCGCCTTTAACTGGGTCAGGGATCAGCGTCTTCAACTACTCTGTCGTCGCCTTCTTTACCACAGTGTTTGTGTCCTTGTGCATGTCGTCGATGCTGGTGAAGTTAGAACACACTTCCATGATGTTCTCGAACTTGGTGCGATCACCGAGCGAGCACCCAAGGAAGAAAGCCCTCCAACCAATGCCCCATGGGAAGGGCTTGGGGATGGGGTTCATGGCGATGGAGATGTGGAAGAGGAGTGACAGTGAGAGACGGAGAGGGTTAATTGAGTGCGGTGGTGGCTAAGTATTAGAGCCTGGGTGGGTAAATATAGGGGCTTTGGCCGATAGGATTGAATGCTTATCAACCTTTGAACTTTGTGATGTTCATAATGCAAATCGAGACCGACAACAAGGGCAAGGAGGTGGTGGTGCCCGGTGAGAAGGGAAAGGAGGTGGTGCCACCCTTGGAGAAGGGTAAGGAGATGGTGCCGCCCTTGGACGACGACGTGGTGCTGGAGGAGCCCCCCAGTGGCAAGCGGAGGAACTACGGCCACTACCATGAGGAGGCAGACCCAACTCACTTCTGCTGGGTGATCCTTGCCCCGAAGCTGGAGTGTCTGCCTATGCCTCTAGACTTCACGAAGCACTTCCCAGCCATGCCTCGGGAGTTCAAGCTGAAGACGAACACCGGCTGCGCATGGAGGGTGATGGTCCGGCTGATGAACGGCAGGGTCACCCTCGATCAAGGTTGGGCCCCCTTCGTCGTTGTCCACCAGATCAGGATTGGCTACATGGTCACCTTCAAGCTGCTGACTCCCGACACCCTGAAGGTGTTCGTCTTCAACGATGACGGCATTGAAGTGGTGACCAAGTGCAAGAAGCATGACGATGCCTTCGCCGTGAACGTTTAGGGAGCTCCCTGTTGCGTGTGTTGGTTTGGTTTGGTTTAAGACTTTGTCATACTGGTTTGGTTGGAAACTGCTTGTTTTAAATATCAAAGTATGTTTAACTTGTTCCTATATGCTATCTATTTTGTATGTCTTTCATTTGTTCTGCCAGCTAGTGTGCTGGTAACCTCACCACCTGTCGTGGGAACGATTCCGACAGTAGAAAGGGGTGGGGTAAAGGAGAATGAACTATCGAGATGTAGACGGGTGACACGGTGTTTTTTAATGAGTTCGGGACTCTCACGGTGGAGATAACAGCCCTACGTCTCGTGCTCCGGAGAAGCTTTCTATGATCTGGCATGAACACGGAGTTACATGGTGTGTTTGAGAGAGATGGGAGAATGCATATCCATGCCTCAGCTAGGTGGTGAGAAAGAGGTGGAAGAAAGAGCCCGGGCAGCTAGGTGGTGAGAAAGAGGTGGAAGAAAGAGCCCGGGCCAAGCTATGTGGTGGGGGTGGCTTATATAGAGTGCACCACCCCCTCACCTCTTATGTTACAAAGTGGAGCATTAATGTCATAATATCAGCCCTCCACTATGAAGATGATGCTTCAACTGCCATGTTGACTGTTGGTCTTCGCATATCCGAGTGGATTCGTCAAAGCTGAGTGGATTTGTCGCAGCCGAGTGAACGAAACCTGTGCGAGTGAATGAACCGCGGCAGGTACCCGACTGGAATGACGACCCTGGGGTCTTGTTATGTTGGGGTCGTGGGCCCCCATCTGGACTGGAATGTACCTCTTATGACCCTACCCGTGGTAGGTAACCACAACATTAGCCCCTGAATCAGTTAAGGTTTTGTAGGACGAGCCCATTGAGAACTTGATTTGGCCCGAGCACTGCGGAAGCACTCGGCGCCTGTCGTCAAGCTTAATGAACTGCGACTTGAACAAAACTTCAACGGATTCTGGACTGAGTGTTTCCCGATTGATCGGGGATAAGCGACCGCGAGGAGAAACTTGGTAATAGTCGTTCATCTCTCGGAAGAGGCTAACTCGTGATCTGAGTATGGAAGAGTCATTAAATCTGGGCAACAAGATTGACGCATGGACTGCTCTCTCGGAGAGATGCCATTCTTATCACGGAGGAACGCCAGTACAAGTCGGCTCTAGATCCAAACTTATGAGTTTCACGCTTTGAGTCCTAGAAGAAGGCTCAAACGGGTCCGCAGAGGAGCGTTAAACTCACCTTATAGCAATTTTTTTGAGTGATTTGGAGCCGGTCTTGTATCGAGCAACTGATTACTCGGAATTTCTTCGCGCCTGGGCACAGAACGTTTGCTTGAGTGAAGATACTCGGAATTTTGTTCTACTCGAGACTCTGACTGATTGTTGGTAGTCGGTTGGAGTCTGTAAGATTTGTTGTACTCGAATGTTGTTGCTGGACTTGACCGAGCAGAATGTTTCTTTTTGGTTTCTCTTCCAGTGGGGGCACGCTGAGTGCACCCACTGGGTGTAGTCCCCGAGCCTCTGTCGGACTAGATGAGTCTGGCAGAGGGTTTAAGTCTTCTGGTCTGGAACTGAATTAAACAGGTGAACCGTTGTGCACTCGGCACGGTAAATGACTTCAGCCTAGAACTGTAGCAGGTCTTCATGCATTCGGAATGGATCTTCGTGGACTCGGCACGGTAAATAACTGCAATCTGGAGCTGAGTCAATCTGATGGATCTTCCTGCGCTTGGCACAGTAAATAAGTTCAGCCTGGAACTGGGTCAATCAGGTGAATCTTTGTGCACTCGGCACGGTAAATAACTTTTAGTCTGAAATTGAGTCGATCAGATGGATCTTCATGCACTCGGCATAGTAAATAAATTTAGCCTGGAACTGGGTCAGTCAAGCAAATCTCCATGCACTTGGCACGGTAAATAAATTCATCCTGGAACTGGGTCAAGCAGGTGAATCTTCGTGCACTCGGCACGGTAAATAACTTCGGTCTTGAAACTGCCGACTGGAGAGAAAAGTTGGACACTGCAAGGAGTACTTCTTATATTGACTGTTTGCTTTTGCTCTTGCCAACCAGACGATCGGGTTCGGACCGGGTTGGAGACGAAGAGTGAGCGTTAGGTATTGAGCATATTTTGTGAAAAAGTAGAAAGCTGAGTGAGGAACGTGCCGACTCACAGCGCTCTTATAGGTTTAGCCCCCTGAATCGGTTGAGGTTTTGTAGAACGAGTTTACTAAAAACTTGATTTTGCCCGAGCACTACGGGGGCACTCGGCGCCTATTGTCACGCTTTAGTCAACTACGATTTGAACAAAACTTCAATGGATTCTGGACTAGGTGCTTCCGGACTGGTCGGGGTATGTTGACTGCGAGGACAAACTTGGTGGCACTCGTATGTCTCCCAGAGGAGATAGACTAGTGGTCCAATGTGGATGTGCCATGAAAACCCAAGTGGCGAGGCTAGCGCGTGGATTGGCTCTCCGGAGAGAAGCCACTCATCATCCCGGGGGAACACCAGCACAGGCCATCTCCGAGTCCAAGTTTGTGAAACTGACGCCTTGGAGCCTAGAAGAAGGGCCAAGTGTATCCGTAGAGGAGCGCCGGTTTCACCCTTTTGCAGTCCTGAAGATGACTCTAGGTAATGATTCAGGCGTTTGTCCGAGTGGACTAGGTGCTTCCCGACTGATCGGGGTATGTTGACTGCGAGGAAAAACTTGGTGGCACTCGTATGTCTCCCGGAGGAGATAGACTAGTGGTCCGATGTGGACGTGCCATGAAAACCCGAGTGGCGAGGCTAGCGTGTGGACTGACTCTCTGGAGAGAAGCCACTCATCATCCCGGGGGAACACCAGCACAGGCCATCTCCGAGTCTAAGTTTGTGAAACTGACGCCTTGGAGCCTAGAAGAAGGGCCAAGTGTATCCGTAGAGGAGCGCCGGTTTCACCCTTTTGCAGTCCTGAAGATGACTCCAGGTAATGATTTGGGCAATCGTCTGAGTGGACGCTGGTACCCTTATAGATCTTTGGCGGACCGAGCAAGTATGTTCAAAAAAATATTCCTGACATGATCAACAGGTTGATCAAATGGGGCATAACCTCCGAGGTGGCATAGCCCTCGACTGTGGCGTAGCCCCCGAGTGATGCTCGAAAGAGGTAAGCTCGCTATAGAGTGCGATATGAGGTTTGATCATATGAGTAACTTAGCCGTTTCCGCTTGGGGATGTGGTCGAAGTCGTTGAAGCCATGACACGGCGAAAAAGAGTCCTCGGAGGAGTCAGTCAGATGCTTTCGAAGCTGATGTAGCGATGAGGTCGGTGTAGCGCGGTTGCGGTGCAACAATACCGGCACGGCGACTGAGCCTGAGTAGCGACGAAGATGGCGCGCAGAGCGTCTGAGTGATCATGTAACTTGTCGAAGTGGCGGATCCGACTGCACTCGTTGAAGTGAAGGATCCAACTGGTGATGAAGTACTAGACCACTCAGGAGAGTGCAATTCTGAATGAGCTGCAGCCCCCGAGTGCGGTGTAGCCCACGAGCGCACTACAGGCTTCGACGGCGGACCTGTCTCACAGCACGCGAGCGACCGAGTGGTGAAGACATGCCCAACCGAGTGGCGGCGCGTAGGGTGGCCGAGTGGGCAAGTTGATGTAGACGTGCCCAACCGAGCGGCGACGTACGGGGCGGCTGAGTGGTGAAGACGCGTCCAACCGAGTGGCGACGTGCGGGGCGGCCGAGTCGGTCAGGTTGATGAAGATGTGCCCAACCGAGTGGCGACGCGCGGGGCAGCCGAGTGATGAAGAGGCGTCCAGCTGAGGGACGACGCGCGGGCGGCCGAGTGATGAAGACGCGTCCAGCTGAGGGACGACGCGCGGGCGGCCGAGTGATGAAGATGAGTCCAGCTGAGCGACGACGTGCGGGCGGCCGAGTGATGAAGGCGTGTCCAACTGAGCGACGGCGCGCGGGCGGCCGAGGGATGAAGACGCGTCCAGCTGAGTGACGGCGCGAGGGCGGCCGAGTGATGAAGTTGATGAAGACGTGCCCAGCTGAATGGCGACGTGCGGGGCGGCCGAGTGGTGAGGACGTGTCCAACCGATGGTGACGCGCGGGGCGGCCAAGTGGTGAAGACATGTCCAACCGAGTGGCGATGTGCGGGGCAGCCGTGTGGTGAAGTTGATGAAGACGTGCCCAGCCGAATGGCGACGCGCAGGGTGGCCAAGTGGTGAAGACATGTCCAACCGAGTGGCGATGCGCGGGGCAGCCGTGTGGTGAAGACATGTCCAACCGAGTGGCGACGCACGGGGCGGCCGAATGATGAAGACATGTCCAGCCGAATGGCGACGTGCGGGGCGGCCGAGTGGTGAGGACGTGTCCAATCGATGGCGATGCGCGGTGCGGCCAAGTCGTGAAGACATGTCCAACCGAGTGGCGATGCGTGGGGCAGCCGTGTGATGAAGTTGATGAAGATGTGCCTAGCCGAATGGCGACGCGCAGGGCGGCCAAGTGGTGAAGACATGTCCAACTGAGTGGCGATGCGCGGGGCAGCCGTGTGGTGAAGACATGTCCAACCGAGTGGCGACGCACGGGGCGGCCGAATGATGAGGACATGTCCAGCCGAGTGGCGACGCGCGGGGCGGCCGAGTGATGAAGATATGTCTGAGTGATGAAGACATGTCCAGCCAAGTGGCGACGCACGGGGAAGCCAAGTGGTGGAGATGTGTCTCACCGAGTGGCGACGCGCGGGGCGGCCGAATGCCCGGATGTTTAGTTGTCCGAGAAAACCTGCACATTGCTTGTCCGAGTGCAGTATTCATCCGAATGATGCTGGACGTTTAGTTGTCCGTATGTAAAATGTATGCGGATGAAATATGAAAAAATACTTAGCTTGTCGGGCAAGCCGATGAAGACGTGTCCTCCGAATGGCGACGCACGGGGGCAGCCGAGTGGTGAGGACGTGTCCAACTGATGGCGACGCGCAGGGCGGCCGAATGATGAAGACATGTCCAGCCGAGTGGCGATGCGCAGGGCGGCCGAGTGATGAAGATATGTCCAGCCAAGTGGCGGCGCACGGAGTGGCCGAGTGGTGGAGATGTGTCTCACCGAGTGGCGACGCGCGGGGCGGCCGAATACCCGGACGTTTAGTTGTCCGAGAAAACCTGCACATTGCTTGTCCGAGTGCAGTATTCATCTGAATGATGCTGGACGTTTAGTTGTCCGTATGTAAAATGTATGCAGATGAAATATGAAAAAAATACTTAGCTTGTCGGGCAAGCTGATGAAGACGTGTCCTCCGAATGGCGACGCACAGGGGTGGCCGAGTAGTGAGGACGTGTCCAACTGATGGCGACGCGCAGGGCGGCCGAGTGGTGAGGACGTGCCCAACCGAGTGGCAACGCGCAGGGCGACCGAGTGGTGAAGATGTGTCTCACCGAGTGGTGAGGCGCAGGGCGGCCGAGTGGTGAGGATGTGTCTCACCGAGTGGCGACGCGCAGGGTGACCGAGTGGTGAGGATGTGTCTCACCGAGTGGCGACGCGCAGGGCGGCCGAGTGGTGAGGATGTGTCTCACCGAGTGGCGACGCGCAGGGCGGCCGAGTGGTGAGGATGTGTCTCACCGAGTGGCGACGCGCAGGGCGGCCGAGTGGTGAGGATGTGTCTCACCGAGTGGCGACGCGCGGGGCGGCCGAGTGGTGAAGATGTGTCTCACCGAGTGGTGACGTGCAGGGCGGCCGAGTGGTGAGGATGTGTCCAGCTGAGTGGCGACACACGGGGCGGCCGAGTGATGAAGACGCGTCCAGCTGAGAGATGGTGCGTGGGCGGCTGCGTGATGAAGACGTGTACAGCTGAGCGATGGCGCGCGGGGCGGCCGAGTGATGAAGACGCGCACAGCTGAGCAACGGCGCGCGGGGCGGCTGAGTGATGAAGACGCATACTGTAGGAGATATGCCCTAGAGGCAGTAATAACAGTTATTTTGTATCTCCGAGTTTGTAATGAATGTTTATGTTCCATGCTATAACTGCAATGATTCTCATGTCTACAATATCCAAGAGGCTCGGAGGGAAAATCATGTGCACGTGTGGTTTAATAAACGGTAAAAAGTATTCCTAGTCATGCCTCTAAGACTAGCTCAAGTATTGCATGATGATCCTGTTTTCCTGATCATGGGCATGACTATGCCGGCAATTTTGAGGGCACAAGTAGAACACTTGTGTTGAATCGACCCAAATTGATGTTATGCTATGAGATACATTCGTCACAAGTTAATGGTTAATAACACAGAGATGGTTAATGTTTGCATAATTCCTTAGACCGTGAGAGTATCGAGTTCCTTCGTGCTTGCTTCATGAACTTTGGGGTTTGTTAAACGTCATCCGTAACTGGGTGGCTATTACGGCAGCTTACGGGTTCACGGAAAGGTATGACAAGGAACGAGATAGCTCAAGATTGGGATTTGCTCCTCCGACGATGGAGAGATATTCTCGGGCCCTCTCGGTGTTACGGTATCCATCATCGTCTGGCCAGACACATTGTGATTTGATCACTGGGATGCCGGAATGCGGAAACGAGAAAAGAGAACAAAACCGGTAACGAGGTAACTGGCATAGTGGACAAGTGTTGATCCACGGGGATGCCGATAAATCTCATCTCGGGTGTTTGTAATATATCGTGAAGCAACAGGAATAGCACACGGCAACTGGAGGTTCACTCGAATATTCATTCATGTGGGTATAGGGATCAATACGGGTGTCCACGGTTCCGCTATTGATCATTGATCGGAAGGTGTTCCGGGTCATGTCTATAGTTCACCGAACCTATAGGGTCACACACTTAAGGGTCATCTATCTGCTGAATACTAGACAGGGAGTCTGAGAGAAAGTCACCGGAAAAGTTTCGTAGACAACGGAAACGTTCTGGAGAGAACACCGGAATAGTTTCGGTAAAACTGAAAAGTTGTTTCAGAGTATACCATTAAGTCAAATTGGTTTCGGCACACGCCTGGAAATTCTTGGAGGGTGCCAGAATTGTTCTGGAAACTTCTGGGATTTTTCCGGGATAAAAACCGGAAATATTCCGGAGCTGCCGGAACCGGTTTGGTTGCTTTTCGCAGATGAAAATCACTAATCCGGATTTTTTTCAGAATGCGTCCAAAATCATTTTTGTGGGTACTGAAATTATTCTAAGACCCACAGAAATATTTTCGGATTTAACGGTCGCGGAAAAATGTTTTCGTGAATAGTGAAAATCACTTTATGGTTACTATTTTGGATAGCCACGTTTTAGGACTTTAGTCAAAGTTCTAGAAGGAAGAGGCTTGCAAGGGAAGGAACCCCTTTTGGGGGGCCCCCATGGGATGGCCGGCCAAGGGTGGTGCTCCTCCTTGGAGCTCCACATGGCCTCCCATTATGCCCTTAATACCCATCATATGTGACCTAATGCATGGGTGTTTTGCTATTTTTTGGAGGCACCCTTCCCCTTGGCTTTCCTATAAATAGAGGTGGAGAGGAGCTCTCCACACTCATCCCTTGCTCTCATACACATGCCATGCATTATCTGGCTTTCTCTCTCCCTCCCACGAAATAGTTTCGTAGAGCCGAAAGGCTGTCTGGGTTCCGGCAGGAACTAGTTCTGGACGGCGAAGCCCTGCCGGATAGCTGACACCGTATGTGTGCAACCCCGTAGAGAGGTTGTAGTTTCGATCTTTTGCCCGAGGGGCTGTTCGAGGGTCCTCCCGAAGGGCTGTCCGAGTTACCGTTCGAGCTTCGAGGGTCCTCCCGAAGGGCTGTCCATGACATCGTCCGAGGGACTGTCCGACCGCCTCCCGAAGGGCTGTCCGACGAGGGAGTACATCCTCACGGTTGGGAGGTTATAAATCCTAGCTACGGGGATCTGCACAGACGATCTACATCGACTCTACTTCCGATGCGCTATGAGTCGGTAATGATCAGATCAAACCCTGTACGCAGTCTCCATAGTGGTCCTGGGCGTGCTCGATGTACCGATTTTTTTTTCTGTCGCGTTCCCCTACAGTGGCATCAAGAGCCTTGCTATGCATAGATGTAGGTTATGATCTAGAATACATAGAGATGTATGGGTATTGCATAATATAATTTTGGAGTAGATGAGATCTATTGCTGAAAATTATTTATGCGGGTGGCAGATGAAATCTGTTACCCGATGTTATTGCTGCTTCCCTAGAATTTGCGTATTTCTGATCTTGAAACGGCATGGTGGAATTTCACAAAGTTCTGGTAATCCGCGATCCTGATTGATCAACGAAGTGCTATCAGTTCTTTGGGTTCCACCATAGTTGAGAGAAAGATGAAATTTCGCAGACGAAAGGGCAATGCAGATATGATCTGCACGGGGGTCATGCGTATGATGAAGTTTAGTATGGGGCTCGAGATTTTATTATCTCGTGTTTCATACACCCCGCAATGTTAATCTAGCGACTTGAATAATCATACTTGATGATAAACGTTGGTAGCTACGGTTTAAGTCAAAACCTTAGAAGCCACATAAAATAAAATTTTGCATAAACCGATTAGAGGCGTCTAACTTGGTTTTGCAGGATGTGCATGTGATGTGGTATAGCAGCTCTCATATTAATTCGATTATGTATGAGATGACTATATGATGTAAATTTATTAACATGACCTGCGTGTCATGATTCGGCATGATGGCTGGAGCCATATGATTGTCACTTTAATGACCTGCGTGTCAACCTTAAGTAATGCACTTATTTTATTAGCTATAGAGATAGCAATATTATCTGGTGCATTGACAAGGTGGTGGCAATCTTCGCAAAGGTGAACACCGACGCAAATGCCGAAGACGAAGAAATTAAAGACTTCTCCGTCAGAAAGGGCTATACCATATCATGCTATTATGAATTGCCTGAGATGTTTATCCCTCTTGATGCACCCTTCTTGATTGCGCGGTAGTCGCTTTTTATTAGGGTGATCTCTCACTTAAAAATATCAAAGTAGTTAGTGTTCACCCAAGTGTAGCACCGTCTGAAATTCGTATCTTTTCGGGGTGCGCCATGTCCACATGGGTACGAACGAATCGAGATGAATGAGGCGGGTGAGGTCAGACCTCGCAGCAAGATCACTTGGTTGTCTTTGACGTTCAGGCAGGATAGTCCTGAGCTCGGAACACACCCATCGAAAGATGAACAAGAGTCACATAGAGATGTGATCGGCAAGTTTGCCTACCGATTGAAATTCTCGTCATCAGTGATGTCCACATCAATGGCGTTGAATTGAAATGTGGATCTTGAATCACTCATAAATCAATTTTGAGAGATATTGATTTGAGTGGGAGTGCACTTTAGAATAAAATTGTTTATTCACTAGTGCAAATTAATTATGAACAAAGTCTAAGTGAAACTTGTGTTTACCGTTGTAGATCAAATGGCTCGCAACACCACGTTCAACTTAGGCCCGATGTTAGAGAAAGAGAAGTTAGCTGCGACTGGAAACAACTATGCGGACTAGGTCCGTAACCTGAGGATTGTCCTCAGGAGCGCTAAGAGGATGTATGTGCTTCAATCTCCTCTTCCAGCTAAACCGACGGCAACTGCCCCAGAAGATGAACAAAATGTCTGGGCCACTAAGGATGATGATTACAACTTAGTGCAGTGCCTTATGCTAGCTTGCATGAGTCCAGAGCTTCAAAAACGTTTTGAATTCCATAATGCCCGCAATATGATCCGAGAATTGGATGCTCTGTACAAGGAAACCGCACGGTCTGAATGGTTTGATATCATGAAGGCCGTGATGGATTGCAAGATGGCTGAGGGCAGTTCAGTTGGCGAACACGTGGTCAAAATGATTGGCTACGCTGAAAGGCTTAAAACCCTGGAATGTCCAATTCCACCAGCCCATATGATGGACATGTTGCTTTCTTCACTCCCCCCCGTCTTACGACAGTTTTGTCATGAACTACAACATGAGTGGGATGGAGAAGACACCAAATGAGGTGCTCGCCATGCGGTAGGAGGACTGCGGAAAAATCGCAAGCAAGTGTTGCTTGTGAATAAAACCGCTAGTTTCAAAAAGAAAGGCAAGTCCAAGAAGGGCAAGGGCGTCGGTAAGACCAGCTCCCAAAGCAACTCTAAGGGCGGAGCCAAGAATGAAACTGAGTGCTTCTACTGCAAGGGCACAGGACACTAGAAGAGAAACTGCAAGAAGTATCTGGAAGATAAGAAGTCCGGGAAAACCAGAAAAGATATAATTGTTATACAGGTTAATGTCATTGTCGTTTTGCTTGCTAGCGAAAATTCTAAGTCTTGGGTATTTGATACCGGATCGGTTGCTCACATTTGCAACTCGATACAGGGGCTTCAGAAAGTGCGTAAGCTGGCAAAGAATGAAGTCGTGATGCGTGTCGGGAACGGCACTGGGATCGCCGCTCAAGCCGTCGGCATTATGCCTCTACGTCTCCCTTCAGGATTTACCCTAGAACTAAGTAACTGTTATTTTGTTCCAGCATTGTGTAGAAACATTATCTCTGGATCATGTTTAGTACATGATGGGTATTCCTACAAGTTTGAGAACAATGGTTGTTCACTTTATTGTAAGGATATGGTTTATGGATTTGCACCCATTGTTGGGGGTCTTTTCATACTGAATCTTGAATGTGGAAATGATGTCTTTAATGTGAATGCTAAACGCCTTAAGAAGGCTGATACCAACACCACTTTCATGTGGCACTGTCGGCTTGGCCACATCGGAAAGAAACGCATGCAAAGGCTCCATAAAGATGGAGTTTTACCGTCCTTTGATTTTGAATCATTTGACACATGTGAAGCTTGCTTGATGGGGAAAATGACCAAGACGCCGTTCACGGGTCATCCTGAATGGGCGGGTGAATTGTTGGAAATAATACATAGTGATGTATGTGGTCCGATGAGCACGGCTGCACGGAGTGGTTATTTCTACTTCGTGACTTTTACTGATGATTTAAGTAGGTATGGATATATCTATTTGATGAAGCATAAGTCGGAAACCTTTGAAAAGTTCAAAGAATTTCAGAATGAGGTAGAAATCATCATAACAAAAGGATTAAGTTTCTGCGATCAGATCGCGGGGGCGAATATCTTAGTCATGAGTTTAGCCAACATCTAAGTGATCGTGGAATCGTTTCACAGCTTACGCCTCCCGGAACTCCACAGCGAAACGGAGTGTCGGAATGACGTAACCGAACCTTGTTAGACATGGTAAGGTCGATGATGTCTCTTACAAATCTGCCGATATCTTTTTGGGGTCACGCACTACTCACTGCCGCTAATACATTAAACATAGCACCGTCTAAGTCTGTTGAGACGACACCATACGAGTTATGGCATGGGAAGAAACCCAATTTGTCACATCTCAAAATCTGGGGCTGTGAAACTTATGTAAAACGTTTACAACCAAGCAAACTCGATCCCAGATCAGACAAATGTTACTTTGTAGGATATCCCAATGAAACAGTTGGGTATTCTTTCTACCAACCCTCCGAGTGCAAAGTGTTTGTCACTAAAAACGGAGTCTTTCTCGAGAAAGAGTTTCTCGCTAAAGAATTAAGTGGGAGGACAGTGCAGCTTGATGAGATTAGTGAATCTTCGGCAACCGTTGATATGGCTAAGGAACCGGAAGAAATTCCGCTAATTATCCCTACAACCGAGCAGGAAGTTGTCGCATGTGATGCGGAAACTTCAGACAAGTTTGTATTTGAACCGCGCAGATCAGGTAGGGCTGTCGAGCCACCTGAGTGGTTTCATAACGAAATCTTCATTCTTGAAGACGATGAACCTGCGCACTACAAGGAAGCGATGGTGGGGCCCAGCTCAAGGGAATGGCACAAAGCCATGAGATCCGAAATGGAATCCATGTATGAAAATCAAGTTTGGAACTTGGTAGAACTTCCAGAAGACGTAAAGCCCATTGGTTGTAAATGAATTTTCAAAAGAAAGACGGACGCGGATGGTAACATTACTATCCATAAAGCTAGACTTGTCGCGAAAGGGTTCACGCAAGTTCCTGGAGTGGACTACGACGAGACTTTCTCGCATGTAGCTATGCTTAAGTCTGTACGGATATTACTAGCAATAGCTGCTTATTTCGATTATGAAATATGGCAGATGGATGTCAAAACGGCTTTCCTAAATGGAAATCTCAAAGAAGATGTATACATGATACAGCCTGAAGGTTTTGTCATTCATGAGAATGCTGGAAAGGTATGCAAGCTTCTGAAAGCCATTTATGGTCTGAAGCAAGCATCAAGGAGCTGGAACATTCGTTTTGATGAAGTAGTCAAAGAGTTTGGCTTCATCAGGAATGACGAAGAATCTTGTGTTTACATGAAGTTTAGTGGGAGCGCAAAAGCATTTCTAATCTTGTATGTGGATGACATATTGTTGATTGGAAATGACGTGAATTTTCTTAGCGAAATAAAAGACTCATTGAAGAAGAGTTTTTCAATGAAAGACTTAGGCGAAGCGGCATATGTATTGGGCATCAAAATCTATAGAGATAGATCAAAACGCCTGATAGCGCTTAGCCAAAGCATGTACATTGACAAGGTGTTGAAAAGGTTCAACATGGAGAACTCCAAGAAAGGCCTACTCCCTATCACCTGGCATAGTGCTTTGCAAGAATCAGTGTCCTCGGACTCTCGATGAGCGAGTACAAATGAATGATGTTCCATATGCCTCGACAGTTGGTTCTATTATGTATGCCATGCTATGTACAAGACTGGACGTTTCCTATGCGCTAAGTGTTAGCAGCCGGTACCAAAGTGATCCAGGACTGGAACACTGGGCCGCAGTCAAAACTATTCTTAAGTACCTCAGAAGGACCAAGGATTTACTCCTTGTGTACGGAGGTGATGAAGAGCTCATTGTAAAGTGGTTACACTAATGCAGGCTTCATGACTGACCCGGATGACTTCAAATCTCAATTAGGCTATGTTTTCATATTGAACGGCGGCGCAGTTGATTGGAAAAGTTCCAAACAAAAGACTGTGGCGGATTCTACGACAGAGGCGGAATATGTTGCAGCTTCAGAAGCCTCCAAGGAGGCGGTATGGATCAAGCAATTTCTTGAAGACCTTGGTGTGGTTCCAAGTGCTCTGGACCCGGTGGAGATCTATTGTGATAATAGTGGCGCCGTGGCTCAGGCAAGGGAGCCAAGTTCGCACCATAAGACAAGACATATTGAACGCAAATATAAACTCATTCGACATCATGTCGAAGCGGGTTTAGTGAAAGTACGCAAAGTTCACACGGATCTGAACGTGTCAGACCTGATGACAAAGCCTCTACCACGAGCAAAGCATGAGCAGCACCGGATAGCCATTGGTGTTAGGGAAGCCATGTAACTGGATTATGACTCCAGTGCAAGTGGGAGTCTGTAGGAGATATGCCCTAGAGGCAGTAATAACAGTTATTTTGTATCTCCGAGTTTGTAATGAATGTTTATGTTCCATGCTATAACTGCAATGATTCTCGTGTCTACAATATCCACGAGGCTCGGAGGGAAACTCATGTGCACGTGTGGTTTAATAAACGGTAAAAAGTATTCCTAGTCATGCCTCTAAGACTAGCTCAAGTATTGCATGATGATCCTGTTTTCCTGATCATGGGCATGACTATGCCGGCAATTTTGAGGGCACAATGTTAGTAGAACAATTGTGTTGAATCGACCCAAATTGATGTTATGCTATGAGATACATTCGCCACAAGTTAATGGTTAATAACACAGAGATGGTTAATGTTTGCATAATTCCTTAGACCATGAGAGTATCGAGTTCCTTCGTGCTTGCTTCGTGAACTTTGGGGTTTGTTAAACGTCATCCGTAACTGGGTGGCTATTACGGCAGCTTACAGGTTCACGGAAAGGTATGCCAAGGAACAAGATAGCTCAAGATTGGGATTTGCTCCTCCGACGATGGAGAGATATTCTCGGGCCCTCTCGGTGTTACGGTATCCATCATCGTCTGGCCAGACACATAGTGATTTGATCACTGGGATGCCGGAACGCGGAAACGAGAAAAGAGAACAAAACTGGTAACGAGGTAACTGGCATAGTGGACAAGTGTTGATCCATGGGGATGCCGATAAATCTCACCTCGGGTGTTTGTAATATATCGTGAAGCAACATGAATAGCACACGGCAACTGGAGGTTCACTCGAATATTCATTCGTGTGGGTATAGGGATCAATATGTGTGTCCACGGTTCCGCTATTGATCATTGATCGGAAGGTGTTCCGGGTCATGTCTATACTTCACCGAACCTATAGGGTCACACACTTAAGGGTCATCTATCTGTTGAATACTAGACAGGGAGTCTGAGAGAAAGTCACCGGAAAAGTTTCGGAGACAACGGAAACGTTCCGGAGAGAACACCGGAATAGTTTCGGTAAAATTGAAAAGTTATTTTAGAGTATACCATTAAGTCAAATTGGTTTCGGCACACGCCTGGAAATTCTTGGAGGGTGCCAGAATTGTTCTGGAAACTTCTGAGATTTTTCTGGGATAAAAACCGGAAATGTTCCGGAGCTGCCGGAACCGGTTTGGTTGCTTTTCGCAGATGAAAATCACTAATCCGGAATTGTTTCAGAATGCGTCCAAAATCATTTTTGTGGGTACTGGAATTATTCTAAGACCCGCAGAAATATTTTCGGATTTAACGGTCGCGGAAAAATGTTTCCGTGAATAGTGAAAATCACTTTATGGTTACTATTTTGGATAGCCACCTTTTAGGACTTTAGTCAAAGTTCTAGAAGGAAGAGGCTTGCAAGGGAAGGAACCCCTTTTGGGGGGCCCCCATGGGGTGGCTGGCCAAGGGTGGTGCTCCTCCTTGGAGCTCCACATGGCCTCCCATTATGCCCTTAATACCCATCATATGTGACCTAATGCATGGGTGTTTTGGTATTTTTTGGAGGCACCCTTCCCCTTGGCTTTCCTATAAATAGAGGTGGAGAGGAGCTCTCCACACTCATCCCTTGCTCTCATACACATGCCATGCATTATCTGGCTTTCTCTCTCCCTCCCACGAAATAGTTTCGTAGAGCCGAAAGGCTGTCTGGGTTCTGGCAGGAACTAGTTCTGGACGGCGAAGCCCTGCCGGATAGCTGACATCGTATGTGTGCAACCCCGTAGAGAGGTCGTAGTATCGATCTTTTGCCCGAGGGGCTATTCGAGGGTCCTCCCGAAGGGCTGTCCGAGTTACCGTTCGAGCTTCGAGGGTCCTCCCGAAGGGCTGTCCGTGACATCGTCCGAGGGACTGTCCGACCGCCTCCCGAAGGGCTGTCCGACGAGGGAGTACATCCTCGCGGTAGGGAGGTTGTAAATCCTAGCTGCAGGGATCTGCACCGACGATCTACATCGACTCTACTTCCGCTGCGCTACGAGTCGGTAATGATCAGATCAAACCCTGTATGCAGTCTCCATAGTGGTCCTGGCTGTGCTCGCTGTACCAATTTTTTTTGTTTTCTGTCGCGTTCCCCTACACATACAGCTGAGCGACGGTGCGTGGGGCGGCCGAGTGATGAAAACGCATCCAGCTGAGCGACGGCGCGTGGGGCGGCCGAGTGATGAAGACGCGTCCAACTGAGCGACGGCGCGCGGGGCGGCCGAGTGATGAAGACGCGTCCAGCTGAGTGGCGACGCACGGGGTGGCCGAGTGATGAAGACGTGTCCAGCTGAGCGATGGTGTGCGGGCGGCTGCGTGATGAAGACGCGTACAGCTGAGCGATGGCGCGCGGGGCGGCTGTGTGATGAAGACGCGTACAGCTGAGCGACATTGCGTGGAGCGGCCGAGTGATGAAGACGCGTCCAGCTGAGCGACGGTGCGCGGGGCGGCCGAGTGATGAAGACGCGTACAGCTGAGCGATGGCACGCGGGGCAGCCGAGTGATGAAGACGCGTCCAGCTGAGCGACGGCGCGCGGGGCGGCCGAGTTATGAAGACGCGTCCAGCTGAGTGGCGACGCACGGGGCGACCGAGTGATGAAGACGCGTCCAGCTGAGCGATGGTGCGCGGGCGGCTGCGTGATGAAGACGCGTACAGCTGAGCGATGGCGCACGGGGCGGCCGAGTGGTGAGGATGTGTCCAGGAGAGTGGCAACGTGCGGGACGGCCGAGAGGTGAGGACGTGTCCAGCCAAGTGGCGACGCACGGGCGTGTAACACCCCCAGATCTCAACCCTGGCATTAAGCTAATTAATTAGAAATAATTCAACTTCAATTCAAAATTCAAAATGCAAGGCAATTAATTATTTCTTCAAACAGCAAAACAAAAATGTTCATAATATTGCAAAAATTCCCAAAGCAATTATAAAAATAAAACCAACTTTATCTGAAATTCCAAAATTTACCCTAGCAACCAAAACAGTAGACCACAGTAATTTAAATGACCCTTTTCAATTTCTAAAAATAGTTAAACAATTCCAAATGCTCTGGAACTTTTTGTGCACCCTCAAAATATTCCAATGTGTTTATGTGACAAGTTTTACATTAAACAAAAATCATTTGCTATTGAAACAAAATGCAAAACAGTGGCAGAAAATACAAAATAGAAAATAATAAAAGAAAAATCCTAGCGCTACTGTGCCACTGGGCCTAAGTGGGCTACAGTGTGGCCCGGCCCATTTGCGCTGGCCTTTCCCCAACCTCTCGCCAGGCAGAGGCCATGGCGCTGGCCGAGCGTGCGCACGCCGTCCACACGACGGATGTCGTCGTGTCGGTCATCCCGCGACTCCTCTTGATGGATATGGACGCCACGACACCCCAGGAGGAACCCTAACCCCCCTCATTCTTCTCCCTCGTCTCTCTCTCTCTCGATCTGAACCACGCCCGAGCTCCGCCGTCGACATGTTATCATCGTCGTCGCGGCCACTGTTCTCCCCGGCACCTGAGTTGCTGTCCAGGAGAACCTCCGTGCTCGCCTGCTTCGTCTACGCCGTCGAGCTCAAGCAGGGACTCCCTCACCCGTCGGCATCAAGCTCTGCTCCGCCGCTGCATCTCGACGGCCGCCGACGTCGATTCGGTCGACCCCGACCTCCCCGACCACGTCCACGACATCCGCTGTGAGCCATCGCGCTGTTTGCCCCACTTTCCCCGTCGAACCCTTCGTCTGCCGCTGTGTTTCACCGGATCCCAAGCACCGCGGTCGCCGCGGCCGCCATGGCCAGGCCCTGTCCGCTTCGCCCGCACGTTCCACTGGCCGCGGCCTCGCCTTGTGCGTGTGTTGCGCGCCCGCACGCACTCCCCTGTGTCTCCCCGTGGTTGGCCGTGCCGCGGCCGTGCGCGGGCACGCCGCGCGCGCGCGCTGTGCCGTGCTCTGGCCAGCCGGCTACTGTAGATGGGCCCCACCCGTCAGATTATTAGGTCAGTGCCTAATTAGGTGTTTAAAACACTAACCTAAATGCTAACACTCGCTGACTGGTGGGACCCGCCTGTCTAACTAACCATTTAACTCTCTGATTAAACCCTAGACACTTACGTGTGGGACCCCTTGGCACTGTTCATTTGGATAAGGCTGCTGACTCAGCAGCTGACTCAGCACTGGCCCCACCTGTCTGTCACACGTGCAAAAGCTGGGTACACCTCTCTGTGTACCCGTAGCAATTTAATCATTTATTTTCGAATTAAAAATAAATACAATAATTCCAGAAATTCAATAAAACTTTGAAAAATCATATAAAATAAACCGTAGCTCGGATGAAAATAATTTATATATGAAAAATGATCAGAAAAATATGACGAATCCGAATATGTGATCAAAATGCTTGACCATCACTCCTAACTAGATGCACATGGAACCTTCCCCTCCGGTTCAGTATACCGATAAGCACCTGGAGCTGGGAAAATATTCCCCGATATTTTCCCGCTCCGTTTAAAATACCTAGCTCTGCGTTAGAGCACCCCTAGCACAGCTTGTTGCCATGCCAAGCATCTGTGTGCATTTGTTTGCTTTATATTTATTGTTTCTTCCCCCTCTTCTCTCCGATAGACTCCGAGACCGACGCTGCTCCCGAGTACGACTACGTCGCCGACGACCCTTCTTCCTTTTCAGCAGAGCTTCCAGGCAAGCGAACCCCCTTGATCATTTCTATATCACCTATTCCTTCTCCCCCGTGCTTGCATTAGAATTTGCTACCGTATTTGCTTGCTCCTATCCTGATGCATAGCCTGATTTTGTAATTGCTGTTGATACCTTACATGTTGTCCTAAATACTTAGTATAGACTGGTTAGTGATCCATAAGAGGCCCTACACCCTTGTCCGTGTTGCCAGGCTTTACTACCGGATGCTTCGATCAATGTGATCGATATGTACAGTGACCGAACACAGCACCGCACACCCCCTTAGTTGTACGACTCTGCAGGGCTACTATCGAGTGCCGAGGGTGATACCTCCTACCTCACTCCTGATGATCTCCCTGCAGCGTAGCTAGCCGGTTGTGGGTTACCGAAGGTGATTCCTTTTCCACCACCTCCGATGATGCCTCTGTCGTGCAGCCCCTCAAGTGTGAACCCCTCGAGGGTGATTCCTCCAAATTCACCTTGATGGATACATCGAGTGGGAGTCCATCGAGGGTGATTCCTCGGACTTCCCCCCCTTGATGACAAAACACACTGTTACCTTTAACTGTTGTCCCTGTTAACTGTTACTGCGGGACTGAAGGGACAGGCGGTACCACCCCGGTAGAGGTGGACCTGAGTTCCCGACAGTCTCTTGAGAGTCGGGTTGACCTGGAGGGTACCCGCGAGATAATTACGAGGCGCGGCCGGGCAGGCAGAGACCGCCCTAGAGAGGGATGGGCCTGACCCTTGTTGCACTTCCTCGAGACGGGGCGACAGGAGTACTGATCGTCACCGCGAGCTCCTAATAATTCACTAACGGATTTGGGTATTTGATCTGAGTTGGCCACTAGCCTATACACACTACCACCACGTGGGATAATGGTTTAATGGGGCCCTCGGCGCCGTATGTATCAGCCGAAAGCTCTGTCAGATGTCCAGTTCAGCATTGTGGCACAGTCGGATCATGCCATCCAGGAGAGGGATGGCGCTGGTATCCACCCTGCACACAACGACCCGGAGTGCGAAGGGCGATGGGTCCAAGACCCCTGAGCGCTTAGGATGTAGACCGGTGGGGACCTCTCTGCGGAGCCTAGGTAGGACTACGTCGTGTCGATCAGCCGAGGCCGGGCATGACCGAGAAAAGTGTGTCCGGCCAGAGTTAATCGAGCGTGTTGGGTAACAGTAGTGCACCCCTGCAGGGAAGTTTATCTATTCGAATAGCCGTGTCCACGGTAACAGGACGCTCAGTGTTGTATCCCGATCTACTACAACTTGAACTGAATACATGTTACTTTAATTGTAAGCTCCGGGATCGCTTTCTCGCAGGGAGTCGAGGAAGGATCTCTGGGCTTTGCTACTACATGCTTGCTACTTTATTTATGTACTAATCTACACTCTTCTAATGCTGCAAGATGCTGCGAGATGCTAGTCTTCGATAGGCTAGGCCTTCCCCCTCTATTCTGGCAATTCTGCAGTCTAGCCCACAGATACAGCCCCTTCATTTGATACCGATGCATAAATAGAATAGATCTGATTTAAGTCTTGCGAGTACTTTGGATGAGTACTCATGGTTGCTTTTCTACTTCTTTTTCCCCATACCCGATTACTGCGAGCAGATGACGGAGCCTCGGAGCCAGCTGATCCCGCCGACTACTACTACCCCTCCGGTGGCGCCTACTACTACGTGGAGACCGACGACCAGGAGTAGTTTAGGAGGCTCCCAGGCAGAAGGCCTGCGCCTTTTCGATCAGATGTCGTTGTTTTGCTCAGCCTTCTTAAGGCAGCCTTGTTTAACTTTGTGTCTGTACTCAGACATTGTTGCTTCCGCCGACTCTTGTGTAACTCGAGCTTATGTATTCGAGCCCTCGAGGCCCCTGGCTTGTAATATAAAGCTTGTATTATTTTATTTTATGTCTAGAGTTGTGTTGTGATATCTTCCCATGAGTCCCTGGGCTTGATCGTGTGCAATTGCGTGTATGATTAGTGCACGGTCGGGCCGGGGGCATCACAGGGCGGCCGAGTTGTGTGGACGTGTCCGAACGAGTGGCGACGCGCGGGGCGGCCGAGTGGTGACGACATGTCCAACAAAGTGGCGACGCACGGGGCGGCCGAGTGGTGAGGACGTGTCCAACAAAGTGGCGATGCGCGGGGTGGCCGAGTGGTGAGGACGTGTCCAGCAGAGTGGCGACACACGGGATGGCCGAGTGATGAAAACGCGTACAGCTGAGTGTCGACGCGCGGGCGGCCGAGTGATGAAGACGCGTACAGCTGAGTGTCGACGCGCAGGCGGCCGACTGGTGAAGACGCGTATAGCTGAGTGACGACGCGCGGGCAGCCGAGAGGTGAGGACGTGTCCGGCCAAGTGGCGACGCACGGGGCGGCCGAGTTGTGTGGACGTGTCCAAACGAGTGGCGACGCGCGGGGCGGCCGAGTGGTGACGACATGTCCAACAGAGTGGCGACGCGCGGGGCGGCCGAGTGGTGTGGACGTGTCCAACCAAGTGGCGACACGCGGGACGGCCGAGTGGTGAGGACGTGTCCAACCGAGTGGCGACGCGTGGGGCGGCCGAGTGGTGAGGACGTGTCCAACCGAGTGGCGACGCGCGGGGCGGCCGAGTTGCTGCACGTTAGTCGTCTGGATGCAAATTTCATCTGAGTTAACCTGCATATTAGTAGTTCGAGTGCGAACTTTATCCGAATAAATATGGATGTTTAGTTATACGAATATAAAAAACTTATCTGCATGTCATCGCGTTAGTTGCTCGAACGAAACGTCCGTCCGAGTGAACTGCTGTCCGGGGACCATGACGGGACGAGTGACCCTGCAGGTTAGTAGCAAGTATAGCCACGAATATTTTTTGCTGGACTAAAGTGTCCCTGCACGGATGCTATTTTGCAAGGATTAAAGACCAGGGATGGTTATGCATGCATGCACAATTAACTAGCGTAGGAACAGCGGAAGTTTTGGCTACAGTAATTAATTGCTTAATGAGCTGCAGTAATTAACCGCTTAATGAGCTGCGGTAATTAACCGCTTAATTAGGCGATTAAATAAACGAAGGATTATGAGGCGCTCGTTATACGCTCAGGATAGTGGGCTACGTACCCTTCAATGTAGAAGACGGAGATGAAGGAGACGCGGGTGGCCGGGAAGCGTGTGCTGTCGGCGATGTAAGTGAGGGCCGGCGAGCGCGTCACGGGGCGGCAAGCATGGCACGGGGCCAGCGAGCGCAGCGCTGGGCCGGTGAATGTAGCGCTGGGCCAGCGAGTGTGTTGCGGGGCGGGCGAGCGCAGAGCTGGGACGGCGAGCACGTCGCGGGGCGGCAAGCGTGCACGGCGCTGGGCCGGCGAGTGCGGCAGAGCATTTCACCGCTCGGACGGGGCTGATCTCTTCGCCCCTTCGTCCGCACATGCGGTGACCATGCGTGGAAGAGCGGCGACGATGTTCGCATACGTGGCCGAAGACGACCCTGTTCTTGGCAATGGCGAGAGGCATCACAAGTAAAATAGGGAATAGATGTAAGAATTGATACAAACCGTCTGCATCATGGTTCGATAGACGCCATGCCCCACGGTGGGCGCCAACTGTCGTGGGAATGATTCCGACAGTAGAAAGGGGTAGGGTAAAGGAGCATGAACTATCGAGATGCAGACGGGTGACACGGTGTTTTATAACGAGTTCGGGCCTCTCGCGGTGGAGATAACAGCCCTACGTCTCGTGCTCCGGAGAGGCTTTCTATGATCTGGCATGAACACGGAGTTACATGGTGTGTTTGAGAGAGAGGGGAGAATGCATCTCCATGCCTCAGCTAGGTGGTGAGAAAGAGGTGGAAGAAAGAGCCCGGGTAGCTAGGTGGTGAGAAAGAGGTGGAAGAAAGAGCCCGGGCCAAGCTATGTGGTGGGGGTGGCTTATATAGAGTGCGCCACCCCCTCACCTCTTATGTTACAAAGTGGAGCATTAATGCCATAATATCAGCCCTCCACTATGAAGATGATGCTTTAACTGCCATGCTGACTGTTGGTCTTCGCATATCCGAGTGGATTCGTCATAGCCGAGTGGATTTGTCGCAGCCGAGTGAACGAAACATGTCCGAGTGAATGAACCGCGGCAGGTACCTGACTGGAATGACGACCCTGGGGTCTTGTTATGTTGGGGTCATGGGCCCCCATCTGGACTGGAATGTACCTCTTATGACCCTACCCGTGGTAGGTAACCCCAAAACCACCTCCACGACAACATGAGTTGCATGTAACCAAACACCATGGCTTGTGTTTCTGCCTAAACAAGCCGGCAACCAAACAGCCTGCCTTCCATTTCGCAGCAGCCATGCTAGAGGGTATGCAGGCAACCAAATGAAGTGCGGATGTTGAGTTTTAGCCTATTTTTCCTAAACAAGGCCCAACTGAAACACACATGCAATACAGGCAAAATTGCTGCGAGCAATCAAACACGCCCTTGGCTGTGAGGCCTGCCTGCTCGGGAGGGGGCGTTGGGCGAGGCCATCCTTCCTCGTGGTCACGGGAAGGGGTTGCAGCGGGCTGGCCTTCGCGCTGCGAGGGGGGTGGCTCCATGAGATAACAAGATGGGGCTGGCCCTGGTCTGGCGGCGTCCTGCCTTTGTGCAAACTCTCAAAAACAGAAGGTAAAAGCAAAAATTTATTTTATTCATTGGGTTGTCTCCCAACAAGCTCTATTGTTTTATGCTCCTAGCTAGGCATAATTTTATTGATGCTCACATGAAAGACAAGAATTGAAGCACAAAGAGAGCATCATAAAACATGTGACAAACAAATTTAAGTCTAACATACTTCCTATGCATAGGCATTTTATAGGAAAACAAATTATCAAGACAACCAATATCTAGCATATGCAAATAGGAAGAATGAAGCATTAATAATTTCAACACAAAAAGAGGTACTTTAGTGACATGAAGATTTCTATAACCATATTTTCCTCTCTCATAATAATTACATGTAGGATCATAATCAAATTCAACAATATAACTATCACATAACATATTCTCTACATGATCCACATGCATAAAAGATTTATAATCTTCCAAAATAGTGGGATTAACATCAACTAAAGTCATGACCTCTCCAAACCCACTTTCATCAAAAAATTCATAAGATTGAACACTCTCCGAATATGTGGGAATCTTTTTACTTAAAGTTGACACTCTTCCAAACCCACTTTCAATATTATTGCAAACATTATTATCATGAGGCTTAAATAAATTTTCAAGATCATACGAAGCATCACCCCAATCATGATCATTACAATGAGTAGTCCATATCACAAAATCATCATCCCCAATCTTGTAGTTTTGCATATTATTAGCACAATTGACATTAATGGAATTTATAATAACATCATTGCAATCATGCTTTTCATTCAAAGGGCTATCATGAATCATTTCATAAATTTCTTCTTTCAACACTTCATCACAATTTTCAGATTCATGATTTTCAAGCAAAACTTCATAGAGATAATCAAGTGCACTCAACTCATTAGCAATTTGTTCATCATAATTGGATCTTTTAAAAAGATTAGCTAGTGGATGAGGATCCATATCAATAGATTTTTTTTAGCAAGCGAGGATGCAAGAAAATAGAAGATACATGGCAGCACAAGCAAGCAAACGGGTAAATAAAAATATTTTTGTGTTTTTGAAAAAAAAATTAGAAGTGGGGGAGATGAAAATGAGAGGCAAATGCAAATAAAAAGGCAAATAAAATAAATGCAAGTGATTGATAGTTTGTGCGAAGGTACTTGATAGATTTTGATGATGTCTCCCCGGCAACGGCGCCAGAAATTCTTCCTTCTACTTGTAGTCTGCGTTGGTATTTCCCCGAAGAGGAGAGGATGATGCAGTACAGTAGAGATAAGTATTTCCCTCAGTTAAGAACCAAGGTTATCAATCCAGTAGGAGAACCAAGAAAAATTCCGTTAAGCGCACTTGCACACACAAGAGCAAACACTTGCACCCAACGCAAATAAGAGGGTTGTCAATCCTCTTAGCGGTTATTTGCAAGGATTAAATCTTATCGAGGTAAATAAATAAACTAAAATACTAATTAAAATAAAAGTAAATATATTGCAGCAAGGTATTTTTAGGTTTTTAATATGATAAAGGTAGACCCGGGGGCCATAGTTTTCACTAGAGACTTCTCTCTCGAGCGCAGAAACATACGATGGGTAAACAAATTACTGTTGGTCAATTGATAGAAAAGCAAATAATTATGACGGATTCATGGCAATGATCATGTATATAGGCATCAGGTCCGAGACAAGTAGACCGACTCCTGCCTGCATCTACTACTATTACTCCACTCATCGACCGCTATCCAGCATGCATCTAGAGTTTTAAGTTAATAAAAACAGAGTAACGCCTTAAGCAAGATGACATGATGTCGAGAAGCAAATTCAAGCAATATGAATAAACCCCATCTTTTTATCCTTAATGTCAACAATACAAATACGTGTCATGTCCCCTTCTGTCACTGGGATTGAGCACCGCAAGATTGAACCCATCACAAAGCACCTCTCCCATTGCAAGATAAACCAATCTAGTAGGCCAAACCAAATCGATAGATCGGAGAGAAATACAAAGCTATATTTAATCATGCATAAAAGAGTTTAGAGAAGACTCAAATATTTCTCATGAATAATCTGATCATAAACTCGCAATTCATCGGATCCCAACAAACACACCGCAAAAGAAGATTACATCGGATAGAACTCCAAGAACATCGAGGAGAACATGGTATTGAAGATCAAAGAGAGAGAAGAAGTCATCTAGCTACTAGCTATGGACCCGTAGGTCTGTGGTAAACTACTCACACATCATCGGAAGGGCAGCAAGGTCGATGTAGAAGCCCTCCGTGATCGATTCCCCTCCGGCAGAGTACCGGAAAAGGCCTCTAGATGGGATCGCGGAAGAACAAAGGCTTGCGGCGGCAGAAAGGTTTTCTCTTCTGGCTCCCTGATGGTTTCCGAATATTTGTGAATTTATAGGAGTGGAATTAGGTCAAACGGAGCCACGTGGGCCCCACAAGGCATCAGGGCGCCCCCCCCCCCGGGGTCGCGCCCTGTTGCCTTGTGGAGGCTTCGCGGACCTTTTGGCCTTCTCTCCAAGTCTCCAGGGTCTCTTTTGTCCCAAAAAAAATCTCCAAAAAGTTTCGTGGCATTTGGACTTCGTTTGGTACTGATTCTCTAAAAAACCAAAAACAAGCAGAAAACAGCAACTGGCACTGGGCACTAGGTTAATGTAGGGGAACGCAGCAGAAAACAAAAAATTTCTGACCTACGCACCAGCCCAGGACCACTATGAAGACTGCATACAAGGTTTGATCTTTTCGTTACCGACTCGTAGCGCAGCGGAAGTAGAGTCGATGACGATCGGCGGTGCAGATCCCCGCAGCTAGGATTTTACAACCTCCCAACCGCGAGGATGTACTCCCTCGTCAGCTCACCGGACGGATCTCCGGGCAGCCCTTCGGGAGGACTCGGGACAGTCCCTCGGATAGTCCCACCGGACGGATCCTCGGACAGCCCTTCGGGAGGCCTCTAGATAGTCCCTCGGATAGTCCCACCGGACGGATCCTCGGACAGCCCTCCGGGAGGCCTCACGGACAGCCCTTCGGGCAGATCACTCGGACAGCCCTTCGGGAGGACCCCCGAAACACGGACAGTAACTCGGACAGCACTTCGGGAGGACCCTCGAACAGCCCCTCGGGCAAAAGATCGAACCTACGACCTCTCTACGGGGTTGCACACATACGGTGTCATCTATCCGGCAAGGCTTCGCCGTCCAGAACTAGTTCGCACCAGAACCCAGACAACCTTTCGGCTCTACGAAACTATTTCGCTGGGAGGGAGAGAAGAAGGCCAGATCATGCATGGCTTGTGTATGTTGAGAAAGAGTGTGTCTTTAGGCAGCCCCCTCCACCACTATTTATAGGCCAAGCCCAAGGGTAGCTTCTCCAAGAAGCTAAGCGGAAAAGTACCAAAAGGCCCTCAAGGTTGCTTCTCCAAGAAGACACCCAAAAAGCACTTTCACTATTCACGGAACCATTTTTCCTCGACCGTTAAATCCGAAAATATTTCTGTGGGTCTTAGAATAATTCCAGTACCCACACAAATGATTTTGGACGCGTTCTGAAACAATTTCGGATTAGTGATTTTCATCTGCAAAAAGCAAACAAAGCGGTTCCGGCAGCTCCGGAACATTTCTGGTTTTTTTCTCCGAAAAATCCCAGAAGTTCCCAGACCAATTCTGGCACCCTCCAAGAATTTCCAGGCGTGTGCCGAAACCATTTTGACTTAATGGTATACTCCGAAACAACTTTTCGGTTTTACCGAAACTATTCCGGTGCTCTCTCTCCGGAACTTTTCCGCTGTCTCCGAAACTTTTCCGGTGACTTTCTCTCAGACTCCCTGTCTAGTATTCAGCAGATAGATGGCCCTTAAGCGTGTGACCCTATAGGTTCGGTGAAGTATAGACATGACCGGAACTCTTTCCGATCAATGACCAACATCGGAGCCGTGGACACCCATATTGACCCCTATACCCACACGAATGAATATTCGAGTGAACCTCCAGTTGCCGTGTGCTATTCCTGTTGCTTCGCGATATGTTACAAACACCCGAGGTGAGATTTATTGGCATCCCCGTGGATCAACAACTTGTCCACTATGCCAGTTACCTCGTTACCGGTTTTGTTCTCTTTTCTCGTTCCCGTGTTCCGGCATCCCTGTGATCTAATCACATTGTGTCTGGCCAGACGATGATGGATACCGTAACACCGAGAGGGCCCAGAGATATCTCTCCATCGTCGGAGGAGCAAATCCCAATCTCGAGCTATCAAGTTACTTGACATACTGTCCCATGAACCCGTAAGCCGCCGTAATAGCCACCCATTTACGGATGACGTTTAACAAACCCCAAAGTTCATGAAGCAAGCATGAAGAAACTCGATACTCTCATGGTCTAAGGAATTATGCAAACATTAACTTTCTCTGTGTTATTAACCATTAACTTGTGACGAATGTATCTCATAGCATAACATCAATCGGGTCGATTCAACACAAGTGTTCTCCTAACATTGTGCCCTCAAAGTTGCCGGCATAGTCATGCCTATGATCAGGAAAACAGAACCATCATGCAACACTTGAGCTAGTCTTAGAGGCCAGACTAGGAATACATTTTACTGTTTATTATTCCACACGTGCATATGAGTCTTCCTCCGAGCCTCGTGGTTATTGTAGACTCGAGAACCATAGCAGTTATAGCATGGAACATAAACATAATTATGAACATGGAGATAAACAATAACATTTATTATTGCCTCTAGGGCATATCTCCTACAGTTAATAGGTTAGTCCCAAAAAATGATATATAATTGCATATAAAAACATCCAAGATTGATACTATAATAGCATGGAACAATCAAAAATTATAGATACGTTGGAGACGTATCACGTGGGTCTGCAGTTCCTCAGCCAGTACATGGTGGCGATGGACTGACTCCGGCGAGTACATGGCCACCTCGCCCTCTTCCAGGGTCGACCACCGAACCTTTCTAGCTTCTTACTTGGAAGACATGGGTGCCTATATGCATCGAGTTTTTCACTTGGCTCGCTATGCAGAGCAGATGCTAGACAGCGGACCGCCTCGGCCGTCACTGCCAACCCCACGACGAACATTCCGCTATCTACGAATAGGTTCTCGAGGACCGACATCACTTGCTAGCCGGTTGTTCCTTCTCACGGCAAGTGTGCCATGAGGTGCTCTCTTGGTGCCGATATAAGGCGGCATTGCCTTCCCCATCGACATCTTTTGCCGATTGGTGGGCTGCCTCCAATTTTTCCTCCCCCTTCAGGCTTCGCAACGGTCTATCCTCCATCATCATGCTCACCACTTGGGGGTTCTGGAGACACTGGAACGGATGCATCTTTGTCGGGGAACGACTCTCAGCCTCGCGTCTAGTGCGGTCCATCTAAGAGGAGGCCCGTCTCTGGGCCAGCGCCGGCTATAGGGGAATGCAGCAGAAAACAAAAAAAATTCGGTACTGCGAGCACGCCCAGGATCACTATGGAGATGCATACAAGGTTTGATCTGATCATTATCGACTTGTAGCGCAGCGGAAGTAGAGTCGATGTAGATCATTGGTGCAGATCCCCGCAGCTAGGATTTACAATCTCCCAACCGCGAGGATGTACTCCCTCGTCAGCCCCTCGGACAGTCCCTCGGACAGCCCTTCGGGACGCGGTCGGACAGTCCCCCGGACGGTGTCACGGACAGCCCTTCGGGAGGCACTCACAGAAACACGGACGGTCACTCGGACAGCCCTTCGGGAGGCACTCTCGAACAGCCCCTCGGGCAAAAAAGATCGAACCTACGACCTCTCTACGGGGTTGCACACATACGGTGTCATCTATCCGGTAGGGCTTCGCCGTCCAGAACTAGTTCCCACCGGAACCCAGACAGCCTTTCGGCTCTACGAAACTATTTCGCGGGGAGGGAGAGAGAAGGCCAGATCATGCATGGCATTTGTATGTGAGAAAGAGTGCCTCTCCACCTCTATTTATAGGAAAAACCAAGGGGTAGGGTGGCACATGAAAAACCCAAAATGCCCATGCTTTATGTCACACATAAAGGGCATAATGGGGAGGTAAGAGGAGCCCCCTTGGCTGCCCACCCCATGTGGGTCCCCCCAAAAAGGGGTTCCCATCCATCCATGTCATCCCCTAGATCTTTTGGGACAAAGCCCAAAAAGGTGGCTTTCCAAAAAGCAACCATAAAGTGCTTTTCACTATTCATGAAAACAATTTTCCGCGACCGTTAAATTCAAAAATAGTTATGTGGGCCTAGAACATTTCCAGTACCCCCTAAAATAATTTTGGGCGCATTCCGAAACAATTCCGGATCAGTGATTTTCATCAGCGAAAGCAACCAAAGTCCAGGGATGTGCCGAAACCATTTTGACTTAATGGTATACTCTGAAACAACTTTTCGGTTTTACCGAAACTATTTCGGTGTTCTCTCTCCGGAACTCTTCCGTTGTCTCTGAAAAAATTTCGGTGACTTTCTCTCAGGCTCCCTGTCTAGTATTCAGTAGATAGATGACCCTTAAGCGTGTGACCCTACAGGTTCGGTGAAGTATAGACATGACCGGAACACTTTCCGATCAATGATCAACATCGGAGCCGTGGACACCCATATTGACCCCTATACCCACACGAATAAATATTCGAGTGAACCTCCAGTTGCCGTGTGCTATTCCTGTTGCTTCGCGATATGTTACAAACACTCGAGGTGAGATTTATCGGCATCCCCGTGGATCAACAACTTTGTCCACTATGCCAGTTACCTCGTTACCGGTTTTGTTCTCTTTTCTCGTTTCCGCGTTCCGGCATCCCCGTGATCATATCACGTTGTGTCTGGCCAGACGATGATGGATACCGTATCACCGAGAGGGCCCAAAGAATATCTCTCCATCATCGGAGGAGCAAATCCCAATCTTGAGCTATCAAGTTACTTGTCATACCTTTCCATGAACCCGTAAGCCGCCGTAATAGCCACCCATTTATGGATGACGTTTAACAAACCCCAAAGTTCATGAAGCAAGTGCGAAGGAACTCGATACTCTCATGGTCTAAGGAATTATGCAAACATTAACTTTCTCTGTGTTATTAACCATTAACTTGTGACGAATGTATCTCATAGCATAACATCAAATTGGGTCGATTCAACACAAGTGTTCTTCTAACAATGTGCCCTCAGAGTTGCCGGCATAGTCATGCCCATGATCAGTAAAACAGAACCATCATGCAACACTTGAGCTAGTCTTAGAGACCAGACTAGGAATACATTTTACCGTTTATTATTCCACACGTGCATATGAGTCTTCCTTCGAGCCTCGTGGTTATTGCAGACTCGAGAACCATAGCAGTTATAGCACGGAATATAAACTTAATTTCAAACATGGAGATAAATAATAACATTTATTATTGCCTCTAGGGCATATCTCCTACAGACTCCCACTTGCACTAGAGTCAATAATCTAGTCAATGTTAATGCACTTTACACCTATGGCATACCGGTGTAAAATATGCATCGCTTGTGGTATAGTCTTTGTCCAACGGAACTGAGAACTTCAGGTCCGTGTGTATCTTTGCATGTCCTCGCATTTTGTGCTTTCACAAAATCCATATTTTGTGTGGACTTTGGCTTTGTATATAGGTGAATCACAGGTCGAACCTTGATTCCTCAGACTAAGCTATGGAGCAACTATCTACAATAGTGTTTCCATTGACCAAAGCCTTCTTGGAACCATACTAAGTTCATGAATGAACTATATGATTCGTCATCTTTTTTGTCGCTTCTAAAGCGGCAACATACTTAGCCTTCGTTATAGAATTCGCCACAGTAACCTGTTTGGAATAATTCGAACTCCCTGTGCCACCATATCATGTATTACACAAAACCCTTAACTAAATCAAAAATCACATGGAGTATTGGTGAAGACTGTATCGATGCAACCTTTTACAATGAACTCTTCATAATCTCCACTTGCGAGAAAACATGTCATCAGTGCTACTTTAGTACTCAATGACATTTTTCACTGTTGTCCTATGATCAATACTTTGATCACTTTGGTATCATACTCGCAACTAACTTGGAGTACCGGACATATCTGGTTGTTTTACATACCATGGAATACATGATTAATCCAAACACAAAGGTGTGTGGAATTCCCATCATGTATTTTGCTCATCAGTGTTTTAAGACACCGAGTCTTGCAAAAACTCTTTCCATGTGACTTCGGCAAGAATCACTCATTGGCGTTCTTATGCTAAATTGTTTTAGCATCTTGTCAATTTATTTTTTTTGCTTAGCCCTATTAGGCAAATCTATCTCCATAGATCATTATGCCTAATACTGAGCCATCTAGCCCAAGTGCTTCATTGAAAAACTATTTTCAAAGAAGTCCTAATACATGTCAAGAAATTTATATTATTTCCAATCAACAATGTTTCAAGCACACAAAGTTTTTAGAAATATTATCGTGCTCCCAATTACTTTCTTGTAACCACAAGCAACTTCGTTATCCATTGATGAAATCAAACTCTTTTGACTATTTCATCAAAAACGAAGATTCCAACTCCATTTTGCTCTCTTCTGTCCATCGGTGGAACTCTGAAGTTTGCATACTCACAAGCATCCTCTGGATCGACAATAATTTGATTCTTTTTCTGAAATTCCTAATTTTTCATCTGGTTTATTTTAGTATTTATTTGAAAAAAATTCAAATAACTTTTTAATACTGTTTTAGCTCTATGTGGTAATTGCAATATTTTTGAAAATAGGAATAATGGAGGGAAGAGAATTTTCAAAACTTTTCGAGTGCACCCAATATTTCTACATGATCAAGGCAAGCATCTTGAACACTTGATATGGTGATTGCTTGGTTAAATGTTTGCAAGAATAATTGAATCTCCACCACCCCTGCCTCTCCCTCTGTGAGTTTCCCCTGAGCCGCAGAACGACCTAAAACGGTCGTCTACTCCATCTCCGGCAGCTACGGCCGCCGCCAGCTCATCGATGATTTCGACAAAACACTTTGGACTGTATCACATGCAAGTCCTAGGTTGCATTTCCATCACATGGAAATCCTTTTGGCATCCAAGTATCATATCTCATCACTGAAATATGTATTAATTGCTAGTTTAACCCGAACCGAGTTTAAGCATCGTTACGGAGAGACAATCTCATCGTAGTTAATTCCTTGAATTTGTTATAAGCAACAAGTCGAGCTTTATGGATAAAACATTTTTATCCGTATCAGTTTATAGTTCCATTAATATTCGTTAGACTTTAAGTCTTTCGAAGGGTTTATCAAGATCTAATCTTGAATCATTTATATGGAAACTATCTTGGATTATATTGGCATTTAGCCAATTCCGGAGTCAGGGCCCATCAACACTTCCTTGTGTATCGTATGTATATTGTTGTCTAACAACAATATCTCGTTTGCGCACCTGAGAGGTTTGCACGAGTTTTGCCTACGTGGTTCAGCTGCAAGTTCGACCGAAGTCCATACATCTCATGTAGAGGCTTCCGTATCAGTCGCAGTAAGAAACTCTGGAATCACTTCCAAGGTCTCTTTCCTTTGACCCGATGACGAAGATAATGTTATCTCATCGAGTTGCACTATCCTCCCACTCACCTTTTTGCAAGAATCATTTTCTTCGAAATCATACCATTCTTTGTGGCAAAACCTTTTGCCTCGGTATAGTGGTGGGGAAATACCCAATAAATTGGGATAACCTACAAAGTAGCACTTGTTTGATTTGGAATAGATTTGTAAATATTTTACACAAGCCCATATTCCAAATGTTAAGAAAAGATATAACATGGTTGGGCGTACCATACCATGACGTCATTTCAACAGATTTGATGGCGCTCTTTTCAGTGTAAAAGCCGCAGTCTCTAAAGCATTACTTTTAAAAAGGATAATGGCAAATTGATTTATGTCATCTTTGATCTTACCATGTCATAAATGGTTTGATTGCATCTTCACGGGCATTCCACTCACAGTGGTGTTCCGGGAGGTGTAAGTTATGAAACTCTTTTCACAACTCATCAAACATTCGCTAAACTTGCAACTCAAATATTCCTTTCCGCAATCTAATTGCAGAAACATAATTTTCTTGTTACAATAATTCCTACTTCATTTTGAAAACCTTTTGAATGACTTCAAAAGATCCAGACTTATGTCTCATCAAGTAAATATCCATATATCTACTTGAGTCATTTCTGAAGATAGACAAATCCACTACTAGCAACAACATTTATCGGAATATACACATCATAATGTATGATCACCAATAAGTTCGTTGCTCGTTCCTCATGGCCTGTGAACGGTATTTCAGTCACTTCACTTTTCGGACGAAAGTTGCAAGTGTCAGATGATTCATAATCAAATGACTTAAAAAATCCATCATTATGGAATTTCTCCATGCGGGTTTCTCCAATGTGACCAAATGCAGTGCCACACATATGTGGTATTCTTTTAGTCTTGCGACATTTAGCGTCAGTGTCACGGATGTATTATATTATTATCAATATTCAAAACATACATCTCATTCATAATGAAAGTATGGCCCTTATGTTATTCATAAAACCGAACATCAAAAGTTCTCTTATGAACAACCTTCTTGCAAGATACTTTATGCAATGGGCTAGAGTGTATAAAACTCTAAAATGAATTATGAAAATAAATACAGAGGTAATACACCGATGGAAGGTGTAGTAAATTTTACTATGTTCCCAACGTGTATCTCAACCTCATTTTCAGTTAGTCTTTTAGGCCATAGTAGTTCTTGCATCGAGTCGCAACTGAATGCAATCGAGCGGGTATCTCTGTGATCAACTTTTAATCACAATACCCAAGAATCAATGATTAACATGTTTAATCATAATTCCCAAGAATTAAATCTTTGACTAGCCTTCTATACATCTATAACTTGTATGACATTCATACATGAGCTGGACATTCCAGTCTTCACTCTTTTCGCCTTTATACTTCTAACAGTTTAAACTTTCAGTAATTTTCCTACTCTCAGAAAAAGCACCCAACTTTTAAGAGTGGCGTTAGCCCCGGACTTCCTGGGCGTGTTAGTCACACCAACACCCTTTGGACATTTCCTTTCTCTTTAAGTTGTTGTCTTATTCACCTTCATCATATGACAGGCGTTCTTCTGGATCCCTCTCTTATCAGTCAAATGCATAGTAAACACTTTACTAATACTTTGCAAACAAACATTGCTTTGGATATCTCATATCTTTTAGCCTTTGTCTGCATCTGAAAACAATTTTCAGTTCCATGAATATAACTATCCCAAACTTTTAAAGTTTAGGTTTTATGGAAGCAAACATATTGCACTTGACCGTAACAGAATTCTAGCTTTTGGATCGAAGGACGAGAGTCACATTATCCATAGCATTAGCGGGAGAATACCGAAAGCATGCGATAGGACAAAGTCCTTCTTGGCACTCTTGAGAACAATCCTCACATTACGTTACCAACCGTAAAGTTTTAACAAGATATTTAACAGCTATTCAATTTTAATAGGGAAGGTGGAAACGCAAGCCATTATTCTACAACTATTATGCAAATCACACTTAGACAATGTTCATAATTAATTGCACTGAGAATTAAACAAGTTAGTTCTACAGCGTGCTCCCACTCAAATCAATATCTCTCATAATTGATTTTGAGTGATACAAGATCCATATTTCAATTCATCGCCATAGAATCATCATCTCATGACGGGAATTTCAACCGGTAGGCCAACTTGCCGATCACATCTCTATGTGACTCTTGTTCATCTTTCGATGCGTGTGTTCTGAGCTCAGGACGATCCTGCCATGAACGTCAAGACAACCAAGTGATCTCGCTGCGAGGTCTGACCTCACCCACCTTACACCCATACAATCTTTCGTACCCATGCATCCATGGCGCACCCCGAAAGGAAAGATGCTGTGACGGTGCTACACTTGGGAGAACACTAACTACTTGATATTTTAAGTGAGAGATCACCCTAATAAAAAGCGACTACCGCGCAATCAAAAAGGGTGCATCAAGAGCGATAAACATCTCAGGCAATTCATAATAGCATGATATGGTATAGCCCTTTCTGACGGAGAAGTTTTTAATTTCTTCGTCTTCGGCATTTGCGTCGGTGTTCACCTTCGCGAAGTTTGCCACCACCTTGTCGATGCACCCGATAATATTGCTATCTCTATAGCAAATAAAATAAGTGCATTACATAAGGTTGACACGCAGGTCATTAAAGTGATAATCATATGGCTCCAGCCATCATGCCGAATCATGACACACAGGTCATGTTAATTTACATTATATAGTCATCTCATACATAATCAAATTAATATGAGAACTGCTATACCACATCACATGCACATCTCAAGTCATCCTTGAAAACCAAGTTAGACGCCTCTAATCGGTTTATGCAAAATTTTATTTTACATGGCTTCTAAGGTTTCGAAACAAACCGAAGCTACCAACATTCATCATCAAGTATGATTATTCAAGTTGCTAGATTAACTTTGCGGGGCGTATGAAACACGAGATAATAAAATCTCGAGCCCCATACTGAACTTCGTCATACGCAAGAACCCCGTGCAGATCATATCTGCATTTCCCTTTAGTCTGCGAAACATCCATCTTTCTTTAACTATGGTGGAACCCAAAGACACTGAAGCACTTCGTTGATCTGTCAATCAGCATGCTCAGGAGCAGCATGAAAGGATCGCGGATTGCCAGAACTTTGTCAGATTCCACCATGCTGTCAAGATCAGGACTATGCAAATTCAAGGGAAGCAACAGGAACATCGGGTAACAGATTTCATCTGCTACCCGCACAAATAATTTTCAGTAATAGAACTCATCTACTACAAATTATATTGTGTAACACCCATATATCTCTATGTATTCTAGATCGTAACCTGCATCTACGCATAGCACGGCTGATGATGCCACTGTAGGGGAACGCAGCAGAAAACAAAAAAAATCGGTACTGCGAGCACGCCCAGGATCACTATGGAGATGCATACAAGGTTTGATCTGATCATTACCGACTCGTAGCACAGCGGAAGTAGAGTCGATGTAGATCGTCGGTGCAGATCCCCGTATCTAGGATTTACAACCTCCCAACCACGAGGATGTACTCCCTCGTGAGCCCCTCAGACAGTCCCTCGGACAGCCCTTCGGGACACGGTCGGACAGTCCCCCGGACGGTGTCACGGACAGCCCTTCGGGAGGCACTCACAGAAACTCGGACGGTCACTCGGACAGCCCTTCGGGAGGCACTCTCGAACAGCCCCTCGGGCAAAAAAGATCGAACCTACGACCTCTCTACGGGGTTGCACACATACGGTTTCATCTATCCGGTAGGGCTTCGCCGTCCAGAACTAGTTCCCACCAGAACCCAGACAACCTTTCGGCTCTACGAAACTATTTTGCGGGGAGGGAGAGAGAAGGCCAGATCATGCATGGCATTTGTATGTGAGAAAGAGTGAGTGTGGAGAGTGCCTCTCCACCTCTATTTATAGGAAAAACCAAGGGGTAGGGTGGCACATAAAAAACCCAAAATGCCCATGCTTTATGTCACACATAAAGGGCATAATGGGGAGGTAAGAGGAGCCCCCTTGGCTGCCCACCCCAAGTGGGTCCCACCCAAAAAGGGGTTCACATCCATCCATGTCATCCCCTAGATCTTTTGGGACAAAGCCCAAAAAGGTGGCTTTCCAAAAAGCAACCATAAAGTGCTTTTCACTATTCACGAAAACAATTTTCCGCAACCGTTAAATCCGAAAATATTTATGTGGGCCTAGAACATTTCCAGTACCCCCTAAAATAATTTTGGACGCGTTCCGAAACAATTCCGGATCAGTGATTTTCATCAGCGAAAAGCAACCAAAACGGTTCCGGCAGCTCCGGAACATTTTCGGTTTTTTTCTCCGGAAAAATCCCAGAAGTTCCCAGAACAATTCTGGCACCCTCCAAGAATTTGCAGGCATGTGCCGAAACCATTTTGACTTAATGGTATACTCCGAAACAACTTTTCGGTTTTACCGAAACTATTCCGGTGTTCTCTCTCCGGAACTCTTCCGTTGTCTCTGAAATTTTTTCGGTGACTTTCTCTCAGACTCCTTGTCTAGTATTTAGCAGATAGATGACCCTTAAGCGTGTGACCCTATAGGTTCGGTGAAGTATAGACATGACCGGAACACTTTCCGATCAATGATCAACATCGGAGCCGTGGGCACCCATATTGACCCCTATACCCACACGAATAAATATTCGAGTGAACCTCCAGTTGTCGTGTGCTATTCCTGTTGCTTCGCGATATGTTACAAACACCCGAGGTGAGATTTATCGGCATCCCCGTGGATCAACAACTTTGTCCACTATGCCAGTTACCTCGTTACCAGTTTTATTCTCTTTTCTCGTTTCCGCGTTCCGGCATCCCCGTGATCATATCACGCTGTGTCTGGCCAGACGATGATGGATACCGTATCACCGAGAGGGCCCAAAGAATATCTCTCCATTGTCGGAGGAGCAAATCCCAATCTTGAGCTATCAAGTTACTTGTCATACCTTTCCATGAACCCGTAAGCCGCCGTAATAGCCACCCATTTACGGATGACGTTTAACAAACCTCAAAGTTCATGAAGCAAGTGCGAAGGAACTCGATACTCTCATGGTCTAAGGAATTATGCAAACATTAACTTTCTCTATGTTATTAACCATTAACTTGTGACGAATGTATCTCATAGCATAACATCAAATTGGGTCGATTCAACACAAGTGTTCTTCTAACAATGTGCCCTCAGAGTTGCCGGCATAGTCATGCTCATGATTAGGAAAACAGAACCATCATGCAACACTTGAGCTAGTCTTAGAGGCCAGACTAGGAATACATTTTACCGTTTATTATTCCACACGTGCATATGAGTCTTCCTTCGAGCCTCGTGGTTATTGCAGACTCGAGAACCATAGCAGTTATAGCACGGAATATAAACTTAATTTCGAACATGGAGATAAATAATAACATTTATTATTGCCTCTAGGGCATATCTCCTACACCGGCACCAACGTATTAGCCATTTTGTTACCAGAAAGATAGGTTTCTTGATTGATGTTTGGGCTGAACAATCCTTGTCCCTCTACTTTAGTCTTTGAGCACATGCCGACTCGTGTACGTATTGCTCTTGTGACCGCATCTTATATTCTTTCTTTTCTCTTATTAATGCAATGATACTCAATCTTTGCGTATCCATGATATATAAAAAGTTGTCATCGAATCCGCCGCCACCAGGTGTCGTCCACCATGGACAGTAAGCAAGTGGTGTGGACGACTACCACGGGTCACGGCTCACAACCAAGCCTGGTCAGCTCCCACACGGAATCTTGCCAGTCACCCCCAACAGGAGATCTAAACCTACATTTTCAGGGGAGTCTAAACTTATTGCTAATATATACTCCCTCCGCAACAAAATGTAGGATGTCTTTTTATGCCCTATCCTAAACGAAAATATGTCTTACATTTTTTTTGAAACAAAACGTCTTACATTTTGGCACAGAGGTTGTGCATTGCAGCACTACTACCTCTCCCCTCACTCCGACTTGAAGGAGCGAGCGTGAAGAACAATCGGCTCGATAACTCGGCCTGGCCCATGTGAGTGATCCATCTGTAATTGCCCGGCAATCTGGGGTGCGTCCTTGTCTCCCCTCGCACGAGATGCGATCTCCAATTCCGCGCGTCGGTCACCAGGAAGCGGCCCATTTTTTTATTTCATCTCCATTAGTTTAGGGAACATTCCCTGAACAGGTGTTTTTGTTTTCCTTTCGGTTTTTTCTTTCTTTTTCTTTTTTTTCCTTTTTGGTTTTTTTTTTGCTTTCCTTTTTCTTTTTCGTTTTTTATTCTTTTTACATTTTTCATTTTTATTTCTTTTTTCTTTTCTTTTTAAATTTGCGAATATCTTTCAAATTAATGAATATTTTTTAAAACTGCGAACTTTTTTGAAATTCATGAATTTTTTTTTTGAAATCATGAACAATTTTTAAAGTCATGAAAAAATTTGACCAATTCGTGAAGATTTTTTAAACCATGAACATTTTTTTTCGAAGCTTGCGTACATTTTCTGGAACTCATGAAGAAATTATTGAACCAGCAAACATTTTTTGGAATTTAGGAACAATTTTCGAAATTCAGGAACATTTTTTTAGTTCATGAGTATTTTTTGAAACAACAAACATTTTTGAACTTTGTGAACCTTTTTAAAAATTTGGGAATAATTTTTGACATTCATGAACATTAAATATTTTGACCATTTTCTAAAAATTCATGAACATGTTTTAAAAATTCATGATCATTTTTTAAAATTGCGAACATCTTTTTTTGTAATGACCAACATTTTTTAATCTGTGAGCATTTATTATTTCCCGAGCATTTTTCAAATCATGAACATTTTTGAATTCATGAACAATTTTTGTCACAATTCGCAACTTTTTGAAATCCCAAATTATTTATAAAACAGAAAAAACTGTAAACTGAAAAAGAAAAGAAAAAAAAGGGGCTTTCCACCTCGCACCTGGGCCAGCCCATGAGGGCGCGCGGGGGAGCGGGGGTTTGCGCGATCCACTGGAATCCTGGCGCGTAGGTCGCCATATAGATAGCTGCCGCCGTCGCTGCCAAAGAATATTTGGTCCCCTCGCTTCCGGCTACCCATCTTGGTGCTGAGAGGGGGGAGGCACCCGCATCTTCAAGAGGTCTACGTTCTTCGTCATCACGTAGTGATCACTGTTTTTTGTGAGAATAAATTTACTCTCGTTCTTTTGGCGGTGCCATGATGTTTGAGAGTTTTCTGTCCTCGCATATCCGATTATTCGAATCTGAAGAGTTTATGTTGGTGTGTCAAACTATTTTTGTTGGTTTGATTCTTTGTGGAGTTGAAATCTTTCATCGACACCATGGTGAAGATATTGTGATCCGGCGGCCTGCACTTCTAGGGGATTATCCCGGTCCAAGTACGTTCATCGATCAAGGCTTCCCATCTTTTTGGATGGGCGACTCAAGGCGCTTTCAAAACCCATTATTGGTAATGTTCGTGCGAGTGAAACAGTGACAATATCGCTAATCCAGTCCAATTGCAAGCTCTTTACCAAAGTCTTTGGAGTATTTCTTTTAGCAGAGATTGATACCGTGAAGGTGTTTTCAAAAGGCTTCATTGTAATTCTTAGTCATAAGAGTTGCTTTATATTTTTTAGATTTTAGATGTAAATCAGTATACCTGTAATTGTTACAAGAATGAATAAAACTATAGATGTTTCTTAAAAAAAATCGCCATATAGATATTTTTTTAAGCTAAAGTGGCCATATAGATTATTTTTTTAGCTAAAGTCGCCATATAGATAGTCCCGCACGAGACAGAACGACCGCTGACCTCCAGGGACGCTGTAGTGGGCCAACCCAGTTGAGAGTTGTTGTTCGTTTCTTTCATTTGTTGATTTTCGTTCATTTTCATTTTCTATTTTTGTTTATATTTCAAATATTCTAAAATATAAATTTAGGAAAATATTTTACATAAAATTTTAAAAGAATCACTATGCATTAAAAATTGTTCATGTAATGCGAAACATTGTACGTGTAATATGTAAAAAAATGTTTAAATCATTAGAAAAAATAGTTCATCCCATTTTAAAAAAATGTTGATGCATTGTAAAAAAATTGTACACACTACTAAAAAACTTTTACATGTATTCTAAGAAATGTATTTGTAAAAAATAAATATTCATCATTTATTTGAAAAATGTTCAATGTGTGTCAAAAAATGCTCAGAGTGAATACAAAAAATGTACAACATGTATTAAAAAATGTTCTACGTGTATTTGAAAAAATATTTATCATGTATTTAAACAAGGTGAATTTGAAAAAAAAAATCACGTGCTTAAAAAAAATATTCAACATGTATTCATAAAATGTTCAACATGTATTTAAAATATATATGTAACAATTATTCTAGAAAGTATTCACCATATGTTTAAAAAATGTTCAATGTGTATGAAAGAAATTTCAGTGTGTATACAAAAAATATACAAGGTGTATTAAAAATTCCACATATATTTAATAAAAATGAAAGTAAAAAAAATGAACATAAAAAATGGAATACCAAAAATAAAAAAAGGAAAGAAAAAACAAAAAAAGAAAAGAAAAATACCACGTGAACCTTCCAATCAGTGGAAGGTTCCACGAACCGGTGCAAAACCACTTGCTAAACACATTATATTTGGCCGGCTCATCCAAGTGATCGTCTACTGCGATAAGGTACTCAATCTTGCAGTAGAGGAGACATAGCTCTCGCGGACAATTCATCACAACGATCGGCGAATAGGATATGCTCCAACCTGTAGCCAAGGCAATATTTGGTCCAGTTGGCTATCGGGCCAAATTTGCACGAAGCGGGTAGTGGGCATCAAACCCCTCCTGCCAACTTTAAGGCCAATAATCCTACACCTACGTAATGAGGTTACGTGATCTTACTTAAACTTCATAATCTCACCTAAAAAAAACATTAAACTTCATAATCTAATTTTCTCTCCCCCGATTTTTGCGGGGTGGGGCCCGGGCCGCTTTTTCTTCCAATCCATTCACGCCAAATCAGCTTTCACGTAAGAGCATCTCCAACAGGTGCGCTAGATAAGGAGCGCGCTGGAAAAACCGGCTTTTTGGCGCGCGCGCGGCTGTTTGCCGTGCTCCAGCAGGCGCGCGGAAAAAAGCGGCGTGCGGGGGGAAAAAAGCGGCAGTTTTGGCGCGCGGTGTCCAGCGCGCTGCGCGGGGCGCCCGCCAACCGCCACCCTTTCCCTCCCCCGCGCCTTCTTCCTCGCCGCTTCCGGTGCCCCGCCGCCGCTGCGCCTTCTCCCCCGCCGCCCCGCCATGCCGCTGATACGTCTCCAATGTATCTATAACTTTTGATTGTTCCATGCTATTATAGTATCAATCTTGGATGTTTTTATATGCAATTGTATGCAATTATATATCATTTTTTGGGACTAACCTATTAACGCAGTGCCTAGTACCAGTTGTTGTTTTCTGCTTGTTTTTGGCTTTTCAGAGAAACAGTACCAAATGAAGTCCAAATGCCACGAAACTTTTTGGAGATTTTTTTTGGACAAAAGAAACCTGGGAAGCTTCGGGAAGAGGCCAGAAGCCCCACAGGGGCTTCACAAGGCACTAGGGCGCGCCGGGGCGCGCTGTCGTGGTTTTGGCACGGCAGATGCCCTTGTGAAAGGACTTAGAGATGAGGCCATCGCACAAGTGTGGAAGCTTAGCGGGGTTGAAAACGACGGGTTACCCAGGTTCGGCCCCTCACGGTGGAGGTAAAAGCCTACGTCCTGCTTGATTATATTGTTGTGGCTCTCGATTACAAGGATGCGGATTCGCTAACCTAACTTTCGATGAGATTGCAACTTAGTCTTTTTCATATAGGTGCTCCCTTTTATATATACAGGTGGAACCCTAGATTACATGAGAGTCCGGGTCGTTCTTTGACCCGTCTCCTACTCTGCCCTACTTGACCTCCAAGACGGCCTTCGCGCCACTCCCCTTTTCGTGAGCCGGCCCATTGCCTAAGCCGGCCTATCCTCATTAGGCCTCGTCAGAGCCGGCCCATCAAGAGTCCTTCAGCCCCGCAGTGAGCTGGCCCGCTGAGCCTGCTCTATGGCCGGGTTAACACCCTACCGGGTCTATATGCTGGTAAACATCCCCAACATTAGCCCTCAGTTTGACTTGAATTTATTCACGTTAAACTTCATCCTGAAAAAGCAAAGCATTAGTAAAACTCTCCAAGTGCTTCCCAAGCCGGTCCTTTAGAACGTTGTCCTTGACCGGCTCAATTTGCCGGGTTAAGTAGATCGACCGGTCATTCCTTCAGGTTCAGACTTAGCATTTTGTATTTCCTTTTCCTGATGACGTCGCAATCCACTTCCGCAAAATCCGGGATGACATCATGCCGTATCTCTGAGTGGGTTCGTATGGTCTTGTCAGGTGCGAAAATCAAGGAGCCCGCAGCCGAAAATTACTGCGGCGCCTAGGGTTCCTCCCCTGCCGTTTTAATTTTTATTGTGCCTATAAAGAGGCCAGCTCACCCCCACCATCATTTTTTACCTCTTGCTCGTCTTCTTCCTCGCGTCTGCCTCCTCTTGAAAGCGAAGCGCCGCCGCCTTCGAGCTCTTCGACCACCTCGACCGCGTCTCCTCCGTCGCCCCAGTCGCCGTCGGAGCTCATCCAAAGCACTCCGGCCCCCTCCGCCGTGCACAGGTACGCCGAAAACCTTCTTTCTCCAGATCTACAACGCCCCACTCTTCTGTGTAGCTCGCCGCGGTTCAACCATGTTCTTCTCCTTTCATCAGTAGATCTAGAACCAGTTGAATGATCCGCGTAGGCATTTTAGTTATTGCGGCAATGCTATTTTTTCCATCTAGACCCCTGCACTGCCTTCAACAAACCCCCACTTGATAAGCGGGCTCTTGCCTTCATCCAAGTCTAGGCTTTTTAAAATTTCTTTTTCGAAGTATTTTTAGATCCGTAAAAATAGTTGCTCCGTCGGATTCTTGTTTGTAGCTAGCTCAACACTTAGCAAATGCCCAATCACCACTGAAATGCTGGCGCCGGCTCATGAACTTGACCGGCTTATCATTGCTGTCCCTAGCTTGCATAAATCCGGGTCATGAGTTTAACTTTCATAGTCGTCTTATCATTTTGCCGGGTTATACCTCATGAGCTTAACACGCCGGCTTATCATTATTGCCTTTGCAGCTGGAATCTAAAATCGTCATGGCCCCCAAGACTGACAAGTCCTGCAACTGGGTCAGATCCCATGTCTCCACCCTCATGTTAACCGAGCTCGTGGGGCAAGGCCTCCTGCCGGCTCAAGAGACAATTAGCTGGCTGGCGCCTGATGAAGAGAGCACCCCCCAGCCTAAGCAAGACGAAGTGGTGGTCTTCGCAGATCATCTTCATAAGGGTTTTCGTCCGCCCGGGTCAAAATTCTTCTGTGACGTTCTCCACTTTTTTGACCTCCGACCGCAGGATCTTGGTCCCAACTCCATCACCAATCTCTGCCAGTTTCAAGTTTTTTGCGAAGTGTATCTCCAAACAGAGCCAACTGTCCTTCTCTTTAGAGAATTCTTCTACATCAACCATCAGACCGAGTTCACCGATGGCCCTAGCATAGAACTTGGTGGCGTCTCTATTCAAAGGCGAAGGAACACTCCTTTTCCTGAGGTCAAGCTGGCGAGTCATCCCAAGGGTTGGAACAAGACTTGGTTTTACTGCAAAAGCACTGCTCCTCAAGATGAAAACCCCCTGCCGGGTTACAGACTGGACCGGCTCAACGCCACGGCTGCCTTTCCAGGTTGGCCATCAACAGAGGAACGTAAGCAAATTGCCTCTTTTTATTCCAAGATAAGGGCCCTGGTTGCTAACGGCCTTACCAGGATCGACTTGACCCGGTGCTGGATAAGCTGGCGAATCCAGACCCTTAGCCAGAGGGGCGACTTGATGTGTAATTATACTGGCGAGCCGGCTGACGTTCAACGCTTCAGCCAAGTCAATTTATCTGTGAGTGACATCAACAAGGCCACCAAGAGATTATTGGGAGAGCCTCAAGAGAAATGCAACAAAACCGGGTTAGCACCCTTCTGCTTGACCAACCCGGTGCCTTCAATAAGTACTTGTACCCTCTTATTCTGTTCTTGACTTGCTTTTCTCCTCTCAACCTTAATTACCGACTCATAACTAATGCAGGCAGACGACAAGTTTTGGAAAAGGAAGAAGCCGCGACAACCCGCTCCCGCTCCAGTGGAGCCACAGGATGAGCCGGCCGATGCTGATGAGCCGGCTGTAGAAAATGAGGCTGAGGTAGAACTTGACTCGCTTGATCATCTTTTTATTCAACTCGCTGACACCCCTTCTCTTCAGGATGAAGCCGAAATTAGCCACACCAACGAGCCAGAGGTAACGTTGATCTCCTCATACTCTGACTCTCCAATACCTATTCGGAAGAAAACCCGGGCTGTAATCCGCAAAGTTCGAAGGAAGCCCCGGGTTGCCGTCCGTAAGGTCCCTTTTTCACACCAGGACGCTCATTTGGATCCCAAATTTGTTTTGAAGAAAACTCGTCAAGCCGGGACCTCCAAAAGGAAGACCCGGAGCAGTGAAGCGAGTTAAGTGGCGGGCTTCCATACGAGCCGCCATCCCGTAAAGCGCGAGCCGAGGTGCTTCTTAGTCCAACTTTCTCTTTTCCTCTAGCTGGCCGTTTTAAGGAGCCCTTACATTTAAATGACTCGGCATATCAGACGTCCCACTCCTCGGGCGAGTCAAGCGCTATGCAGGCGCCGGCTTTCAACATCAACCTTGGGTAAGCAATCACTCCTGTGACATAGCGGTTCCTTATTCTTCACCCTTTAAAATGAATAACTCCTTTGTTTCTTATACAGTGCCAAGGCTATCAAGAAGAGAGCACATGCCGGGTCATCTGACCCGGTCATTCAACCAGGCCCTCAAGGGGAGAGAGAGACCACCTTGGTCAGCCAGGACGAGCCGGTAGTCCAGAATAGCCCGCCACCTCAAGACACCGCCAGCCCGGCTCGTGCTCCGTCGCCTGTTATCCAAGAACAAGAAAGTCCAACTAAGGAGCAGACCGAAGATCCGCCCGTGGCCCCGGCTCAGGATGACGTGGTGGTGACCGGAGAACAGCAAGCGACTCCGGAGGCTTCTACCGCTCTTACCAAAATCCCTGCCAAGCCTGAGCCGTCCTCGAAGGACAAGGGAAAGATGGCTCTTAACTTTTCTTCGTTCGAAGACCAAGATGCCAGTACTCTGCACCACGCTGTGCTGACCCGGCTGTCTGAAAGCCGGGACACAGAGATCGCCATGATAACTTCATTGAAGTGGAAGTATGAGGTAATTTGCACCCTTCGTTCTGTACCATATATATATATATATGTAGCCCCCAAGGGCCGGGTCATTATGGAATGATGACCCGGGACTTCAAAATTGAACTCGTAAGTAGAATTGTAACCGGCGACCCCAAAGGCCGGCTCGCCATTAATGACGGGCGGGTCTTCATAACTTAGCAAGATAGATCAATTTATGCATTAGCCCCCAAGTGCCATGTAGAGTGCCCGCAGCTGCATGGGACTTGCCTTGCTGTTTGTTTTAAGCTCGAAAGCATGTAGCCCCATGTGTCGGGTTGTCCTTTAGGGCGGCCCGGGTCATACACATATTTTGTATAACAGTCTGCCCTGCAGGAAATGCTAGATCAAGTGGAGACCCAGGCTTCCTTCTTCCGAAAGGAAGCAAGGAAGGAGAAGAAATTGCGCAAAGAGGCTGAAGAATCTGCTGCTGAGGCCAATAAATCTTTGGTCATTGTGAGGAACACCTTGCAAGAGACTGAAGCTGCAAGAGTCGCCCAAGCCGCGCGAGCTGAAGAGGCCGAAGCCAAACTTGAGCCGGTCACTCAAGAACTGGCGACTCTGAAAGGCCAAATCACCGCCATGTGCCGGGCCATCTTCGGTAAGCCAGCAGACCACCATGCACCAAGAGGTCCGACTTAAATATGCTACGCCGGCTTTGACTGATCATGTATACTTACTTGTTCAGGTCGGAAGAATCAAACTCTTGTGCAGCAACCAGTGGTGAAATTGAAGGCGGTGTACACCCTTGTAGAACAACTATACATAGGCGGCCGTTGTTGCATAATGGCCGCCAAGAACACCAAGGCACCGCCGCAGTTGATTGCAGACACGTTGAAAGAGCTGTCAGTCGTGCCCAGGTGGTTTGAGGACTAGAAGAAGGCGTGTTGCCGCACTGGGGCTCTAACAGCGCTTGCGCGAGCCAAGGCCTATGTGCCAGAACTCGACCCGGCTCAGATCGTGGGCGGGTACCCAGAGTTCAATGTCGATGACTCGCCGTTCACAAAGAAGGACTTCCAACGCTGCATCAAAGAAACCCGGGTTGCAGCCACCGCAATCGCAGAGGAGGCCGACCTGACCCGGTACTAGGCGCCCTACTCAAAGGAGAATGAGCGGATAGAGCCACCAGACCATGAGCCGGTGGCCCTAACCTGTACGCGTAAGCCATCCTTTGCTCCTGAAGTCGACCCTTCCTCCCTGATATCCGCCGATGCCCTATTTGAAGCGTTGCGCTCAATTCAGTGGTCGATCGGCGACTCAAGCCAAGAAGTGGAGGATGACGACGGCCGCGAAGAGCCAGCACATGGTGGTTCATCGGGCACTGGCGCCAGCTCTGACCCGGCAATATAGAACGCCGGCTTATCCTTTTGTAGGCAGAACTTGTAAAAAAAATTGTCGTGGCCGCAGTTGATGGGCGACTTGTAATAGCGTAGCTTGAAACACTTGTTACTGATGCCAGTGCCATCGCGTACTGTGCTTGCTTACTGCCTGTCCAAATAATTTGTGCTTCTGTGAATCCTCTTTTGGGCGTTGAGAGCCGGTTTTTGCAATAGAGTGATTCTGCTGAAACAATAACAATTGCATGTAATGGTGACTGATGAAATCACATAAACAACGAGTAATCTTTGTTACTGTTTGCAATGAATCAAGAATATCAAAATGTACTAAAATTAATGCTATGCATGGATGTATGCATGTATGCAGAGATGGGATGAGTGCAACAAAAAGAACATAATCATAAGACGGAATATGCTTGCAACGGCTCGCTCATAAAGCGCAAGCCAGCTGCTAAACATAACTTGAAACGACCGGCTCATAAAGCGCAAGCCGGAATATGCTTTCATGAAGCTAGCACTTTGGCCTGTTGGTTTGTCCTCGCTCTCTGAAAGCCGGCTCTCACACAACCAATCGGACGTTTTAACTCTGACAAGTTCAGGGTCAGCTATGTGATTGACTCATCAGACGTACGCCGGGTCGTTTTTGAGGGAGTAGCATCTTGCTAACAGGCAGGTTTAACCAACTTTGTGGCATCTCGCCGGGTTAAAGGGTTTTGTAAGCTAAACTCAATTGAGTTGGAAGCCCCCAAGTAACCCAGATCAACAAATAAAGATCCAGCACACAAGTTTTGAGGCAAAACAACACCTTTACACAGTGATGTTGGTCGCTATTTTATTTGATCGAGAACAGGTATATACACGATGAAAGGTATGTAAAAAAATATGACCCAGTCGATGACTTAGGTGTAGTATGGCCGGAGCTGGCAATGTTCCAGGGCCGGCTTGTTTCCTCCTCGGAGGTACGTGATTTATCTGCCTCACGTATATCAATCAGGTAATATGACCCATTGTTGAGATTGTTGCTGACCACAAAGGGCCCTTCCCAAGGTGGTGAAAGCTTATGCATGCCTGTCTGGTCTTGTATCAGACGGAGCACTAAGTCACCCTCCTGAAAAGTGCGGATTCGAACTCTACGGCTGTGATAGCGGCGTAGGTCTTGCTGATAAATTGCTGATCTGGATGCGGCAAGGTCGCGCTCTTCCTCCAGAGCATCAAGAGCGTCTTGGCGAGCCTGCTCATTATCTGATTCCACATAGGCCACCACTCGAGGGGAGTCATGATGAATATCGCTTGGAAGTACAGCTTCTGCACCATATACTAGAAAAACGGCGTATAGCCTGTTGAACTGTTGGGAGTAGTATGTATGCTCCAAAGCACCGAAGGTAATTCTTCTTCCCAGCAACCCGGCGTGCGCTGTAAAGGCACCATGAGCCGGGGTTTGATACCACGCAGCAATTCCTGATTGGCCCTTTCTGCCTGTCCGTTAGACTGAGGATGCGCAGCCGATGCTAGATCAAGCTGGATGTGCTCCTGTTGACAGAACTGTTCCATGACTCCCTTGGACAGATTGGTTCCATTGTTTGTAATGATACTGTGCGGGTAGCCAAATCGGAATATCAGCTTTTTTAGAAATTTGACAGTTGTGGCCGCGTCGCAGTTGCTGACCGGCTCTGCTTCCACCCACTTAGTAAACTTGTCCACAGCCACCAGTAGGTGCATATGCTTGTTCTTAGAACGTTTGAAGGGTCCCACCATGTCAAGCCCCCAGACCGCGAACGGCCAAGTAATCGGGATCATCCTCAACTCTTGAGCCGGCACATGGGCCTGGCGAGCATATTTCTGGCAACCATCACACTTACGGACAATGTCCTCTGCGTCAGCATGAGCCGTGAGCCACTAAAAACCGTGCTGGAAAGCCTTCGCGACCAGCGATCTTGAGCCGGCATGGTGTCCACAATCGCTAGAGTGAATCTCATTGAGAATTGCACGGCCTTCTTCAGGTGAAACACAACGCTGAAAAACACCAGTGACGCTTCGTCGGTGCAACTCGCCATTGACAATAGTCATAGACTTGGATCGTCTGATGATCTGCCGAGCGAGGATTTCCTCTGTTGGCAGTTCTCTCCGGCTTAGGTAAGCCAAATAGGGGACCGTCCAATCAGGGATAGCATGGACAGCAGCCACTAGAGCCGCCTCTGGGTCAGGGATAGCCAAGTCCTCCTCTGTTGGTAACTTGACAAACGGATTGTGCAAAACGTCCAGGAACACAATGGGTGGCACTGGCTTGTGCTGAGAACCCAAGCGAGAGAGTGCGTCTGCCGCCTCGTTCTGCCGGCGATCAATATGGTTAACTTGATAACCTTTGAAGTGTCCAGCAATATTTGTGATTGCCTGCCGATAAGCCGCCATAAGGGGATCCTTGGAATCCCATGTACCTGAAACTTGCTGGGCCACTAAGTCCGAGTCGCCCAAACACGTGACCCGGCTCAGGTTCATCACCTTGGCCATCCGAAGCCCATGAAGCAAAGCCTCATATTCTGCCGCATTGTTAGTACAAGGGAACATGAGTCTCAAAACATAACATAACTTATCTCCTCGTGGGGAAGTAATCACAACTCCAGCCCCCGAGCCTTCAAGCTGCCTTGAGCCGTCAAAGTGTATGGACCAGTATGTTGTGTCGGGCTTCTCTTCGGGAGCCTGCAACTCTGTCCAATCATTGATGAAATCCACCAACGCCTGAGATTTGATTGCTGTGCGAGGCACATATTTGAGATGATGCGGACCGAGCTCGATGGCCCACTTAGCCACCCGGCCTGTCGCCTCCCAGTTCTGGATTATATCCCCAAGAGGTGCTAAGCTGACCACAGTGATTGGATGTTCATGGAAGTAATGCTTCAGCTTGCGGCTAGCCATAAACACTCCGTAGACCAGTTTCTGCCAATGTGGATACCGCTGCTTGGACTCGGTTAACACCTCACTGATATAATACACAGGGTGCTGGACTGAATATTCTTTGCCATCTTCCTTGCGCTCTACCACAACTGCCACGCTTACCGCTTTGTTATTGGCAGCAATATATACCAACATTGGTTCCTTCTCACGAGGGGCAGCAAGGACTGGTGGCTCGGACAACTTCTTCTTTAGGGCCTCAAAAGCCTGATCTGCAGCGTCACTCCAGACGAAGTTATCTGATTTCTTAAGCAACTAGTACAACGGAATTGCCTTCTCTCCAAGCCGGCTTATGAACCGGCTCAATGCCGCAACCCGCCCAGCCAGCTTCTGCACGGCATTCAGATTGGCCGGCTTAGCTAGGGTTGTGATTGCTTTGATTTTTTCCGGGTTAGCTTCAACGCCACACTCGGAAACAAGAAATCCCAGAAGTTTTCCTGCAGGGACACCAAAAACACACTTCTCCGGGTTAAGCTTCATCTGGTAGACACGGAGATTGTCAAATGTTTCCTTGAGATCCTCCAACAGAGTTTCTTTCTTCCGGGACTTAACCACAATGTCATCGACATAAGCATGAACGTTCCGCCCGATCTGTTTATGAAAGCAGCTCTGGATACAACGCTGGTAAGTCGCCTGTGCACACTTCAGACCAAACGGCATGGTTGTATAACAAAAGGCCCCAAAGGGTGTGATGAAAGCCGTCTTTTCCTGGTCTTCCAACTTCATTTTGATCTGATGATAGCCAGAGTAAGCATCCAGGAAGCATAAACTCTCACAACCAGCCGTAGCATCGATGATCTGGTCAATACGGGGCAAGGCAAAGGGGTCACTAGGGCAAGCCTTATTCAGGTCTGTGTAATCAACACACATCCGCCAAGTCCTGTTTTTCTTCAGAACAAGCACTGGGTTAGCTAGCCATTCAGGATGGAAGACTTCTACGATGAACCCGGCAGCTAGGAGCCGGGCCACTTCTTCACCAATAGCTTTCCGCCTTTCCTCATTAAAGTGACGGAGATACTGGCGAACCGTCTTGAACTTGGGATCCACATTAAGGGAGTGCTCAGCGAGTTCCCTCGGTACACCTGGCATGTCAGAAGGCTTCCATGCAAAGATGTCCCGGTTCTCACGGATGAACTCGATGAGCGTGCTTTCCTATTTGGGATCCATATTTGCCCCAATGGTGAACTGCTCAGAAGAATTGCCTGGGGTGAAATCAACTTGCTTTGTGTCTCTGGCTGACTTAAACTTGAGCAGAGGGTCTGACTCCGTTGTGGGCTTCTTCAGGGACGTCCTGTCTGACGGGTCAACATTGTCCTTATAGTATCGCAATTCCTCCGCAGCACAAGCCGTCTCGGCGTATGCTACATCTCCTTCCTCGCACTCGAGTGCAATCTTCCGGTTGCCTTCCACTGTGATGGTTCCCCTTGGTCCTGGCATCTTCATCTTCAAGTAAACATAGCACGGTCGTGCCATGAACCGCGCATAAGCCGGCCGGCCAAATAAGGCGTGGTATGGGCTCTTAAGCATAACCACCTCAAAGGACAGGAACTCAGAACGCCAGTTATCCTCTGAGCCAAAGGCCACCTCAAGGGAAATTCTTCCTGTTGGGGAACGTTGCATGGGAAACAAAAAATTTCCTACGCACACACAAGATCTATCCATGGTGATGAGCATCTACGAGAGGGAGAGTGAATCTACATACCCTTGTAGATCGCTAAGCGGAAGCGTTAAGAAACGCGGTTGATGTAGTCGAACGTCTCCGCGATCCAAATCGCAAGTCGTCCCTCGATCCGATCACGAACTAGTGCCGAACGGACGGCACCTCCGCGTTCAACACACGTACGGCTTGATGACGCCTTCACCTCCTCGATCCAGCGAGCGATGGTGAAGTAGTAGATGAGTTCCGGCAGCACGACGGCGTGGTGATGGTGGTGAGGAACAATCTCTGCAGGGCTTCGCCAAGCACTACGGAGATTATGACGGGAGAACTAGAGGGTTAGGGTTGCCGACACACGGCTTGGGAAATCTTAATGTGTCCCGTGTGCTAGCCCTGCCCCTCTATTTATATGTTGAGCCTTGGGGTCTAAACTTGGAGTAAAAGCCTCCTCCAGGTCGGTTTTGCCCGCACAAGGTCGGTTTGGCCCGCAGGGAAAGAGTCCAACTCGGATCCCTGCAGTACCGCTTGAGCGGTAGTACCGCTTCACACAAGCGGTAGTACCGCTTATGCGGTAGTACCGCTTCACACAAGCGGTAGTACCGCTTACGCGGTAGTACTGCCCTTACCAGCGGTAGTACCGCTTAAGGCAGTAGCAAAACTTCCTTTTGCACTTTCCAATACCTCGTGGGTTTTACCCCTTTGGCCCGTATAGAGTGTTGTTGCACCCGAACACTTCGGTAAACATCCGGAACCTCTTCCGGTGAATTCCGGAACCCTTCCGGAGATCAAAACACTATTATCACATATATCAATCTTTACCTCCGGACTCTTCCGGAGACCCTCGTCATGTCCGGGATCTTATCCGGGACTCCGAACAACCTTCGGTCACCAACACAATAACTCAACTATACTAATCGTCACCAAACGTTAAGTGTGTAGACCCTGCGGGTTCGAGAACTATGTAGACATGACCGAGACACCTCTACGATCAATAACCAATAGCGGGACCTGGATGCCCATATTGGCTCCTACATATTCTACGAAGATCTTTATCGGTCGAACCTCTATGTCAAGGATTCAGTTAATCCCGTATGCTGTTCCCTTTGTTCTTCGGTATGTTACTTGCCCGCGATTCGATCGTCGGTATCTCTATACCTAGTTCAATCTCGTTACTGGCAAGTCTCTTTACTCGTTCCGTAATACAAGATCTCGTGGCTAACACTTTAGTCACATTGCTTGCAAGGCTCATTGTGATGTTGTATTACCGAGTGGGCCCTGAGATACCTCTCCGTCACACGGAGTAACAAATCCCAGTCTTGATCCATGCCAACCCAACAGACACCCTCGGAGATACCTGTAGAGCACCTTTATAGTCACCCAGTTACGTTGCGACGTTTGATACACACAAGGTACTCCTCCGATGTCAGGGAGTTGCATGATCTCATGGTCATAGGAACAGATACTTTGACATGCAGAAAACAATAGCAATAAACTGACACGATCATATGCTACGTTCGTAGTTTGGGTCTTGTCCATCACATCATTCTCCTAATGATGTGATCCCGTTATCAAATGACATCTCATGTCCATGGCTAGAAAACCTTCACCATCTTTTGATCAACGAGCTAGTCAACTAGAGGCTTACTAGGGACACAGTGTTGTCTATGTACCCACACATGTATTTGAGTTTCCAATCAATACAATTATAGCATGGATAATAAACGATTATCATGAACAAGGAAATATAATAATAACCAATTTATTATTGCCTCTAGGGCATATTTCCAACAGTCTTCCACTTGCACTAGAGTCAATAATCTAGTTCACATCACTATGTGATTTACATTGTAATGAATCGAACACCCATGCAGTTCTGGTGTTGTTCATGTTTAGCCCTTGGAAGAGGTTTAGTCATCGGATCTGCAACATTCAGATCCGTGTGTACTTTGCAAATATTTATGTCGTCCTCCTTGATGTAATCGCGGATGGAATTGAAACGTCGCTTTATGTGTCTGGTCCTCTTGTGAAATCTTGGTTCCTTGGCTAGAGCAATGGCACCAGTATTATCACAAAACAGAGTCATTGGGTTAAGCGCACTAGGCACTACTCCAAGATCTGTCATGAACTCCTTCATCCAGACACCTTCCTTCGCCGCCTCCGAGGCAGCGATGTACTGCGCTTCGCATGTAGAATCAGCTACCACGCTTTGCTTGGAACTGCACCAGCTAACCGCACCCCCATTAAGAATAAATACGTATCCGGTTTGCGACTTAGAGTCATCCGGATCAGTGTCAAAGCTTGCATCGACGTAACCCTTTACGACGAGCTCTTGATCACCTCCATAAACGAGAAACATGTCCTTAGTCCTTTTCAGGTACTTCAGGATATTCTTGACCGCCGTCCAGTGTTCCATTCCTGGATCACTTTGAAACCTTCCGACTATACTTATGGCAAGGCTGACATCGGGTCTTGTGCACAGCATTGCATACATGATAGAGCCTATGGCTGAAGCATAGGGGATGACACTCATCTTTTCTCTATCTTCTGCAGTCACCGGGCATTGAGTCTTACTCAACTTCACACCTTGCAATACAGGCAAGAACCCCTTCTTGGACTGATCCATTTTGAACTTCTTCAAAACTTTGTCAAGGTATGTGCTTTGTGAAAGTCCTATTAAGCGTCTCGATCTATCTCTATAGATCTTGATGCCTAATATGAAAGCAGCTTCTCCTAGGTCCTTCATTGAAAAACTCTTGTTCAAATATTCCTTCACGCTTTCCAACATTTCTATATTCTTTCCAATCAGTAATATGTCATCCACATATAATATTAGAAACGCTATAGAGCTCCCACTCACTTTCTTGTAAATACAAGCTTCTCCATAAACTTGTATAAACTCGAACGCTTTGATCACCTCATCAAAGCGAATATTCCAACTCCGAGATGCTTGCACCAGTCCATAAATGGATCGCTGGAGTTTGCAAACTTTGTCAGCATTTTCTGGATCGACAAAACCTTCTGGTTGCATCATATACAACTCTTCCTTAAGGAAACCGTTAAGGAATGCTGTTTTGACATCCATCTGCCAAATTTCATAATCGAAAAAGGCAGCTATTGCTAACATGATTCTGACGGACTTAAGCATCGCTACTGGTGAGAAGGTCTCATCGTAGTCAACTCCTTGAACTTGTGAAAAACCCTTTGCCACAAGTCGACCTTTATAGACGGTGACATTACCGTCCGCGTCCGTCTTCCTCTTAAAGATCCATTTGTTCTGAATGGCCTTACGCCCTTCAGGTAATACTTCCAAAGTCCACACTTTGTTTTCATACATGGATCCCATCTCGGATTTCATGGCCTCTAACCACTTCTCGGAATCCGGGCCTATCATCGCTTCTCCATAGCTCGTAGGTTCATCGTTGTCCAACAACATGACCTCTAAGACAGGGTTGCCGTACCACTCAGGAGCAGTACGCGTCCTTGTCGACCTACGAGGTTCGATAGCAACTTGATCCAAAGCTTCATGATCATCATCATTAACTTCCTCTTCAGCTGATGTAGGCTCTACAGAAACATCTTTCTGCGCTGCGCTACTCTCAGGTTGAAGTAAAGGTTCAACAACCTCATCAAGTTCTATCTTCCTCCCACTCAATTCTTTCGAGAGAAACTCTTTCTCAAGAAATGTTCCGTTTTTAGCGACAAACACTTTGCCTTCGGATCTGAGGTAGAAGGTATACCCAACTGTCTCTTTTGGGTATCCTATGAAGACGCATTTTTTCGCTTTGGGTTCCAGCTTTTCAGGCTGAAGCTTTTTGACATAAGCATCACATCCCCAAACTTTAAGAAACGACAGCTTTGGCTTCTTGCCAAACCAAAGTTCATATGGCGTCGTCTCAACGGATTTCGATGGTGCCCTATTTAAAGTGAATGCAGTTGTCTCTAATGCATAACCCCAAAACGATAGTGGCAAATCGGCAAGAGACATCATAGATCGCACCATACCCAATAAGGTTCGATTACGACGTTCGGACACACCATTACGCTGTGGTGTTCCAGGCGGTGTCAGTTGTGAAACAATTCCACATTGTCTTAAGTGACTGCCAAACTAATAACTCAGATATTCTCCTCCTCGATCAGATCGTAGGAATTTAATCTTCTTGTTACGATGATTCTCAACTTCACTCTGAAATTGTTTGAACTTTTCAAATGTTTCAGACTTGCGTTTCATTAAGTAAATATACCCATATCTACTTAAGTCATCAGTGAAGGTGAGAAAGTAACGATAACCACCGCGTGCCTCAATGCTCATCGGACTGCACACATCAGTATGTATGATTTCCAATAAGTCACTTGCCCGTTCCATTGTTCCAGAGAACGGCGTTTTAGTCATCTTGCTCATGAGGCATGGCTCACATGTGTCAAGTGATTCAAAATCAAGTGACTCCAAAAGTCCATCAGCATGGAGCTTCCTCATGCGTTTTACGCCAATATGACCTAAACGGCAGTGCCACAAGAAAGTGGTATTATCATTATCAATTCTATATCTTTTGGCATCAATGTTATGAACATGTGTATCATTACTATCGAGATTCAATAAGAATAAACCCCTCACATCGGGTGCATGACCATAAAAGATATTACTCATATAAATAGAACAACCATTATTCTCTGATTTAAATGAGTAACCGTCTCGCAATAAACAAGATCCAGATATAATGTTCATGCTTAACGCAGGCACTAAATAACAATTATTCAGGTTCATCACTAATCCCGATGGTAATCGAAGAGCGAGCGTGCCGACGGCGATCACATCAACCTTGGAACCATTTCCCACGCGCATCGTCACTTCATCCTTTGCCAGCCTCCGTCTATTCCGCAGTTCCTGTTTTGAGTTGCAAATATGAGCAACCGCACCGGTATCAAATACCCAGGCACTACAACGAGAGTTGGTAAGGTACACATCAATAACATGTATATCATATATACCTTGTTTGTTGTTGGCCGCCTTCTTGTCAGCCAAATACTTGGGGCAGTTCCGCTTCCAGTGTCCAGTTCCCTTGCAATGAAAGCACACAGTTTCTGGTTTGGGTCCAGCCTTGGGTTTCTTCACGAGAGGAGCAACTGCTTTGCCACTCTTCTTGAAGTTACCCTTCTTACCCTTGCCATTTTTCTTGAAACTAGTGGTTTTATTGACCATCAACACTTGATGCTCCTTCTGAATTTCAGACTCAGCGGCTTTCAGCATCGCAAACAGCTCGGCGACTGACTTGTTCATCCCGTGCATGTTATAGTTCAACACGAAGCTCTTGTAGCTAGGTGGCAATGATTGAAGAACTCTGTCAGTGATAGCCTCTGGCGGAAGGGGCATCCCCAATTCAGCCAGACGGGTGGAGTACCCAGACATTCTGAGTACGTGATCACTGATAGACTCGTTCTCCTCCATCTTGCAAGCATAGAACTTATCGGAGATCTCATATCTCTCGATCCGGGCATTCTTCTGAAAGATAAACTTCAACTCCTGGAACATCTCATATGCTCCATGATGTTCAAAACGTCTTTGAAGTCCCGGTTCTAAGCCATACAATATTGCACATTGAACTATTGAGTAATCTTCAGAACGAGCCTGCCAGGCGTTCACAACGTTTAGAGACTCAACTGGAGCGGGTGGATCACCAAGCGGTGCATCAAGGACATAAGCCTTCTGGGAAGCCGTAAGGATAATCCTTAGATTACGGGCCCAGTCCACAAAGTTACTTCCATCATCTTTCAACTTAGCTTTCTCTAGGAACGCATTAAAATTCAGGGGTGCTACTGCGCGAGCCATGATCTACAACATAAATATAGCAAAGACAACTTAGACTATTGTTCTAGATAATGAGTTTAGTTAATCATATTACTTAAAAACTCCCACTCAAATTGACATCCCTCCGGTCATTCGAGTGTAACATGATCCAAATCCACCAACTCAAGTCCGATCATCACGTGAGTTGAGGTGGTTTCAATGGTGAACATCTTCATGTTGATCATATCGACTATATGACTCATGTTCGACCTTTCGGTCTCTTGTGTTCCGAGGCCATGTCTGTACATGCTAGGCTCGTCAAGTTTAACCCGAGTGTTCCGCACGTGCAACATGGCTTACACCCGTTGTATGTGAACGTAGAGTCTATCACACCCGATCATCACGGCGTGTCTCGAAACGACGAACTTTCGCAACGGTGCACACTCGGGGAGAACACAATTTATCTTGAAATTTAAGTGAGGGATCACCTTATAATGCTACCGTCGTCCTAAGCAAAATAAGATGCATAAAAGGATTAACATCACATGCAAATCATAAGTGACATGATATGGCCATGAACTTGTGCTTTTGATCTCCATCTCCAAAGCACCGGCATGATCTCCATCGTTACCGGCATGACACCATGATCTCCATCATCTTGATCTCCATCAACGTGTCGCCATGAGGTTGTCGCGCCGACTGTTGCTTCCACGACTATTGCTAACTCATAGCGATAAAGTAAAGCAAAACGGCGAAAATAATTAAAGACAACTCTATGGCTCCTGCCAGTTGCCGTACTCATCGACATGCAAGTCGTGATATTCTATACAACACATGATCATCTCATACATCACATATATCTCATCATGTAATTGGCCATATCACATCACAACATACCCTGCAAAAACAAGTTAGACGTCCTCTAATTGTTGTTGCAAATTTTACGTGGCTGCTACGGGTTTGCAAGAACCGTTCTTACCTACGCAAAACCACAACGTGGTGTAGTGATTGCTTTTTGATCTTGTAAAAGAACCCTCTTCATTGAAATCGATTCAACTAAAGTGAGAGAGACAGACACCCGCTAGCCATCTTTATGCAACGAAGTTACATGTCAGTTGAAGGAACCGGTCTCTCGTAAGCGTACGAGTAATGTTGGTCCGGGCCGCTTCATCTCACAATACCGCCGAATCAAGTATCAACTAGTAACGGCAAGCAATATGTATACACCCACGCCCACAACTCGTTTGTGTTCTACTCGAGATCTCATCTACGCATAGACCTAGCTCTGATACCACTGTTGGGGAACGTTGCATGGGAAACAAAAAAATTCCTACGCACACACAAGATCTATCCATGGTGATGAGCATCTACGAGAGGGAGAGTGAATCTACATACCCTTGTAGATCGCTAAGCGGAAGCGTTAAGAAACGCGGTTGATGTAGTCGAACGTCTCCGCGATCCAAATCGCAAGTCGTCCCTCGATCCGATCATGAACTAGTGCCGAACGGATGGCACCTCCGCGTTCAACACACGTACGGCTTGATGACGCCTTCACCTCCTCGATCCAGCGAGCGATGGTGAAGTAGTAGATGAGTTCCGGCAGCACGACGGCGTGGTGATGGTGGTGAGGAACAATCTCTGCAGGGCTTCGCCAAGCACTACGGAGATTATGACGGGAGAACTAGAGGGTTAGGGTTGCCGACACACGGCTTGGGAAATCTTAATGTGTCCCGTGTGCTAGCCCTGCCCCTCTATTTATATGTTGAGCCTTGGGGTCTAAACTTGGAGTAAAAGCCTCCTCCAGGTCGGTTTTGCCCGCACAAGGTCGGTTTGGCCCGCAGGGAAAGAGTCCAACTCGGATCCCTGCAGTACCGCTTGAGCGGTAGTACCGCTTCACACAAGCGGTAGTACCGCTTATGCGGTAGTACCGCTTCACACAAGCGGTAGTACCGCTTACGCGGTAGTACTGCCCTTACCAGCGGTAGTACCGCTTAAGGCAGTAGCAAAACTTCCTTTTGCACTTTCCAATACCTCGTGGGTTTTACCCCTTTGGCCCGTATAGAGTGTTGTTGCACCCGAACACTTCGGTAAACATCCGGAACCTCTTCCGGTGAATTCCGGAACCCTTCCGGAGATCAAAACACTATTATCACATATATCAATCTTTACCTCCGGACTCTTCCGGAGACCCTCGTCATGTCCGGGATCTTATCCGGGACTCCGAACAACCTTCGGTCACCAACACAATAACTCAACTATACTAATCGTCACCAAACGTTAAGTGTGTAGACCCTGCGGGTTCGAGAACTATGTAGACATGACCGAGACACCTCTACGATCAATAACCAATAGCGGGACCTGGATGCCCATATTGGCTCCTACATATTCTACGAAGATCTTTATCGGTCGAATCTCTATGTCAAGGATTCAGTTAATCCCGTATGCTGTTCCCTTTGTTCTTCGGTATGTTACTTGCTCGCGATTCGATCGTCGGTATCTCTATACCTAGTTCAATCTCGTTACTGGCAAGTCTCTTTACTCGTTCCGTAATACAAGATCTCATGGCTAACACTTTAGTCACATTGCTTGCAAGGCTCATTGTGATGTTGTATTACCGAGTGGGCCCTGAGATACCTCTCCGTCACACGGAGTAACAAATCCCAGTCTTGATCCATGCCAACCCAACAGACACCCTCGGAGATACCTGTAGAGCACCTTTATAGTCACCCAGTTACGTTGCGACGTTTGATACACACAAGGTACTCCTCCGATGTCAGGGAGTTGCATGATCTCATGGTCATAGGAACAGATACTTTGACATGCAGAAAACAATAGCAATAAACTGACACGATCATATGCTACGTTCGTAGTTTGGGTCTTGTCCATCACATCATTCTCCTAATGATGTGATCCCGTTATCAAATGACATCTCATGTCCATGGCTAGGAAACCTTCACCATCTTTTGATCAACGAGCTAGTCAACTAGAGGCTTACTAGGGACACAGTGTTGTCTATGTACCCACACATGTATTTGAGTTTCCAATCAATACAATTATAGCATGGATAATAAACGATTATCATGAACAAGGAAATATAATAATAACCAATTTATTATTGCCTCTAGGGCATATTTCCAACAGTTCCCATGGGATAGGTTGACTTGCCAGGAACAATGCCGTGAAAGACTATAGAGGACGGAGTTAACTGCTTATCGGACAAATTCATCCGCCTGAACGTGTCATAATACAGAATGTTGATGCTGCTGCCTCCGTCCATGAGCACCTTAGTCAGGGTGTAACCGCCGACTTGTGGCGCAACCACCAGAGCCAGTGGCCAGGGTGATCGAGGAGGACTGGATGATCTGCCCTGCTCCAGGTAACCGGCTGCTCGGACCAGTTGAGATAATAGGGAACCGCCGGCTCAACTGTGTGGGCGGCTCGTCGTCTCACCTTCCGATCCCGTTTGCAGGTGCCGGTGGTGAAAACATGATACTGCACACTATTCAACTGTTTTGGCTTACTCTGAAACCCTGTCGCACCGGCTTGGTGCTGATTCCCCTGGTTGTTCCGCTGATTGCCGCCTCCAGTGTTACCAGCCCCCTGGAACCCGCTGCCTTGACCACTGTTCCCTTGGAAGCCGGGTCCTGCGAAGGGCCCTTGCAAGCCGGCTCCTGAGAAGCCGGGTCCCTGGTTGGCGGGTTGTCCACCGTTGCCGCCCCCGTTGTGATGATTCTGGAAGACCCGCTTGGCAAACTCTTGCATCACATAGCAATTTTCCCAGGAGTGACTGGATGGCTTACCATTGTAACTGTGCTTCGGACAAGGAGCCTTGAGAGCTTCCTCGTAAGTGAGAGGGCGATTACCAGTGGACTGCCTCCTAGAACCGTCATTCTGCCACTGACCTTTGTTCTCTGTGTTTGTGTTCGCCACCAGATCGGAATTACCGTCATAACCCTTGCGTTTACCACCATTGTTGTTCTGCCCGTTACTGCTACTCTGCTGGTGGCCCTTGCCACCGCCTTTCTTGTCCTTACCGGCTTTCTCCCCATCAGACGGTGGGTCTTTAGTATTATCAGACTCCGCGTACCGGGTCAAGACATCCATCAGATCACCCATATCTTGGGTTTTTCTCTTGAGTCGCCCTAGCTTCTGGACCAGTGGCTGAAACTTGCATGTTCGCTCTAGAACAAGCACTGCCTGAGCCGCCGAGATGCTGTCAGAACTGTGTATAACCTTTGCAACCCGGCGAGCCCAATGGTGCGCCGACTCATCCTCGCGCTGAACACATCGTTCCAGATCAACAATGGTGGTCGGCCTTTTACAGGTTCCCTGGAAGTTTTTGATGAAGCGTTCCTTCAGCTCCTGCCACGTGTTAATGGAATTCACCGGTAGGTTTTTCATCCAGGTGCGAACGGGGCCCTCCAACATAAGAGGTAAGTAACGCGCACACACTGACTCACTTGTGCCCAACAAGTCCATTGCCAGCTCATAACTCTCGATCCACTCGGTGGGCTCCAGATTCGCTGTATAGTTAGGAACCTTGCGAGAACCTTTGAAATCGGGGGGTATGCGCGCCTCTCGCAGCGCTGGTATTAAACACGGAGTTCCGATCATGTGGCTTGAAGAGCCCCCAAGTCGGCCATCTGTTCGGGTTGCGTCGGGCTGGCGATGCACTTCCAGCGGGTTAACGTTCGGCGGCGGGTCGACTCGCGCTGGCATGTTGATGTGTGCCGGCGGGTTGTGCCCTGCTCGCGCATTTTCTTCCTCCCATGCTCGCAGAACACGAGCGGCGTCTATAACGTCTTGCGGGATCCTGGGCTGGTGCTGCTCCGCCAGTGGTTGGGCGGCTCTCCTACGGTGCGCGCTGCTGGAGACCGCTGGCGACTCAGGGCGCTGACTCCTGGTGCGGCTCTGATGAGGGGTCGAGTGAAGCCGATGCTGGCTATGCGAGTAGTTGGCTTGCTGCACTACTGCTGTCTTGAGCATTGCGATGGCGTTCTTGGCCTCGGTCTGAATCGGGCCATCCCCCTCGATCGGAATAGCCACCAAGTTGTGGGTTGCAGCTAGCACATTATCGACCTAGTTGGAGTAGTGTCCAATTGGGGTCTAGAACCGGTGAGACGGTGGTTGCTGTTGCTGATCTGGCGTGCGATGCTGGGCCGGCTCCCGCTGCTGAGCCGGCGGCTGCAAAGGCGGCTCTCCCGTGGGGATGACTCCAGCCCCCGGGTTCGTCGGAGCCGGCGGTGTGGTGAACAGCTGAGTCAGCTCGAGATTAGCCGAAAGCCGGCTCTGATGACGCCTCCTGTGAACGAGCTCCGACTCGGCCTGTCAACGGTTCAGGTAATGTGCCTCCTCATCCAGACGCTGCCTCTCCGCGGTGATCCGGGCCTACTCCTACACCATGCGGGCGTTCTCCGCATTGATGTCCTCTTGGATCTTGGCCATCTGCTCGTGACACCTCGTGATCTCCGTGTTGCGTGCCGCTACGTTCTCCGCAGTGACCGGCTCGGTCAACAGGGCCGCCAGCGTGGTCATCAAGTCCGCGAGTGCTTGAACCCCGGTTTTCTGAGAGCCGGTGGCCGATGCGCCGGCTCCTTCTGAGCCGGCAAGGAGGTTGTTCTGCCCCGCCGTTGGACTGGCCGGGTCACGCACCGGATCTTGCCTACCCGCCATGTATACCGTCGCAAAGCGAGGCGGCTCTGGGCTCTCTAGGAAGACGTCGTCCGTGTGCCCGAGCCCTCCAGCATGCGGAGGAAGGATTGACTCGGTTTCTCCCGTCGAGGACTCGCCGTTAGATTGGACGAGCGTATCATCTTCAGACAGGGAGTTCTCCGACAAGGCCACCCCTTGGGTGAAACCTACGAAGACATGGTTCCGGGTGGCTTGACGCGGGTCGGGTCTCGCCTGACTCGGTCCAGCGCGGCGTGCCGACTCAACGCCGGCGATGCTCTCCAACCCGGCCGCCGACTCGCCGACCACGCCGATGAAGGTATGGATTTTGCCGAAGGGGACCCGGTACCCGTACTCAATCGAGTCGGCATCGGGGCCCCAGTATGAATCGTCGATGTAGAACTTCCCGCGGCGGCTCTTGGTCATCATGCCAACCACGTACTTCCCGAACCCTGGAAGAGATCCCGCTAAGAACTCAACTCCACCGTGCGTAGGCCCCACGGTGGGCGCCAACTGTCGTGGTTTTGGCACGGCAGATGCCCTTGTGAAAGGACTTAGAGATGAGGCCATCGCACAAGTGTGGAAGCTTAGCGGGGTTGATCGGGAACTAGAAAACGCCGGGTTACCCAGGTTCGGCCCCTCACGGTGGAGGTAAAAGCCTACGTCCTGCTTGATTATATTGTTGTGGCTCTCGATTACAAGGATGCGGATTCGCTAACCGAGCTTTCGATGAGATTGCAACTTAGTCTTTTTCGTATAGGTGCTCCCCTTTATATATACAGGTGGAACCCTAGATTACATGAGAGTCCGGGTCGTTCTTTGACTCGTCTCCTACTCTGCCCTACTTGACCTCCAAGACGGCCTTCACGCCACTCCCCTTTTCGTGAGCCGGCCCATTGCCTAAGCCGGCCTATCCTCATTAGGCCTCGTCAGAGCCGGCCCATCAAGAGTCCTTCAGCCCCGCAGTGAGCTGACCCGCTGAGCCTGCTCAATGGCCGGGTTAACACCCTGCCGGGTCTATATGCTGGTAAACATCCCCAACACACGCCGTAGTACCTTGTGGGGCCCACGTGACTCCTTTTGACCTAATTCCACTTCTATAAATTCACAAATATTGGGAAACCCCCAGAGAGTCAGAAGAGAAAACCTTTCCGCCGCCGCAAGCCTCTGTTCTTCCATGATCCCATCTGGAGGCCTTTTCCGGTACTCTATCAGAGGGGGAATCGATCACGGAGGGCTTCTACATCAACCTTGCTGCCCATCCGATGATGTGTGAGTAGTTTACCACAGACCTACGGGTCCATAGCTAGTAGCTAGATGGCTTCTTCTCTCTCTTTGATCTTCAATACAATGTTCTCATCGATGTTCTTGATGTAATGTTCTTTTGTGGTGTGTTTGTTGGGATCCGATGAATTGTGAGTTTATGATCAGATTATTCATGAGAAATATTTGAGTCTTCTCTGAACTCTTTTATGCATGATTGTTATAGCTTTGTATTTCTCTCCGATCTATCGGTTTAGTTTGGCCTACTAGATTGATTTATCTTGCAATGGGAGAGGTGCTTTGTGATGGGTTCAATCTTGCGGTGCTCAATCCCAGTGACAGAAAGAGACATGACACGTATTTGTATTGTTTCCATTAAGGATAAAAAGATGGGGTTTATTCATATTGCTTGAATTTGCTTCTCTACATCATGTCATCTTGCTTAAGGCGTTACTCTGTTTCATACTTAATACCCTAGATGCATGCTGGATAGCGGTCGATGGGTGGAGTAATAGTAGTAGATGCAGGCAGGAGTCGGTCTACTTGTCTCGGACGTGATGCCTATATACATGATCATTGCCATGAATCCGTCATAATTATTTGTTTTTCTATCAATTGACCAACAGTAATTTGTTTACCCACCGTGTGTTTATGTGCTCAAGAGAGAACCCTCTAGTGAAAACTATGGTCCCTGGGTCTATCTTTATCATATAAAAAACCTAAAAATACCTTGCTGCAATTTATTTACTTTTATTTTAATTAGTAGTTTAGTTTATCTATTTACCTCGATAAGATTTAATCCTTGCAAATAACCGCTAAGAGGATTGACAATCCTCTTATTTGCGTTGGGTGCAAGTGTTTGCTCTTGTGTGTGCAGGTGCGTTTTAACGGAATTTTGCTTGGTTCTCCTACTCGATTGATAACCTTGGTTCTTAACTGAGGGAAATACTTATCTCTACTGTACTGCATCTCCCTTCCTCTTCAGGGAATTACCAACGCAACTCACAAGTAGCAGGAAGAATTTCTGGCGCCGTTGCCGGGGAGACATCATCAAAATTACCAAGTACCTTCGCACAAATTATCATTCACTTGCATTTACTTTATTTACCTTTTATTTGCATTTGCCTCTCATTTTCATCTCCCCCACTTCTAATTTTTTTTACAAAAACACAAAAATATTTTCCGTTTGCCTTTTTCTTTTTTGCTAGTTTGCTTGCTTTTATTACCTTCATGTCAAACACACAAGAACAGAAAATAAAACAAAAAATTAAGATACTATGGATCCACTTAAAGTTTTCTACTTGGATCATCTTCGATCCATTTGTGCTCGTGCTGAAACCCCAACTAGTTTAGTTGAGGGAAAATCATTAGATAAGCATGCTCATTTTGTGCGTCACCGTTTGTCTGAAAAAGGGAGACTCCTATGGCATCAAATAAATAGTTTGCTATGCTATGCTTGGAATCTATGTGAAATTTATGATTTTACTTGTTGCTCTAAGAACCCTAAAAAACACCTTCCCTACCTATGTGAGTTCAATGATAATAAAATCTTATCTTCTTATGAAAAGGGTGTTTATAGTTACTATGATATCGAACAAATTGAAGAATTTGTTGCTTTTAAGGGTGCTTATGAAGTTGCTTCTTTGATTGAAAAGTATGATGTTACTCTCTACAAATCTGAAAATTTTGCCATACTTAAATATTGCTATGAAAACTATGCTCATAATGCCTATGTTAACGAATTTATTGAGAGAATGTCTGCTGCTTTGGAAGAGAATAATGATATGCATGAATCTATAGATAATTATGATTCCGATGATTCGATTGAAATTTCCCCTCTTAATGAACATGATGCTTGCTATTCTTATGGCCATGATGCTAATATTAATGATGCTTATGGAGATGAACTTGCTGTAGTTCCTTATGTTAAAAATGAAATTATTTATATTGCACCCACACTTGACAGCTCCTTGAATGAAAAGCATGATTGCGATGATGTTATTATAAATTCTATGAATGTCAATTATGCTAATAATATGCAAAACTATGAGCTTGGGGATGAAAATTTTGTTATGTCCACTACTTATTGCAATGATCATGATTGGGGTGACAATGCTTCTTATGATCTTGAAAATTTATTTAAGCCTCATGATGAATATGTTATTGATAATAGTGTTTGCAATAATATTGAAAGTGGGTTTGGAAGAGTGTCAACTTTAGGTAATAATGATCCCACCACTTTGGAGAATTATCAATCTTGTGAATTTTTTGATAAAAGTGGGTTTGGAGAGGTCATGACTTTAGTTGATGTTAATCCCACTGTCTTGGAAGATTATAAGACTTTTAAGCATGTGGATCATGAAGAGAAAATTTTATATGATAGCTATATTGTTGAATTTGAATATGATCCTACATGTAATTATTATGAGAGGAAAATATGGTTGTAGAAATTTTCATGTTACTAAATTACCTCTCTTCATGTTGAGATTGCTATTGTTTCTTTCTCCTTCCTTGCATATGCTAGGTTATTCTTGTCTTGATAATTTGTTCTCTTATAAAATTCCAATGCATAGGAAGTATGTAAGACTTAAATGTGTTTATCACATGAATCATGATGCTCTCTTTGTGTTTCAACTTTTATCTTTCATGTGAGCATCATTTAAATCTCAAGCCTATCTTAATGGCTATAAAGAAAGAGCTTGTTGGGAGACAACCCAATAGTTACTTTTTTATTTTATTTATTTTTTCTTGTGTGTTTACACAATTATTCTTCTGTTAGTATTATGTTTTTATGTTTTAATTAGTTTTTGTGCCAAGTAATGCCTTTGGGATGATTTGGAAGATAGTATAATTGATGCTGTTTGGAAAAACAGAAAGTTTTGCGTCCAGTGCTAGAATTTTAATTCTGTACTGGAGCGTCAGAAAAATCTGAAATTTTTACACAGTATTGGTATATGAATTTCCCACATTATCCTAATTTTTCAGAATTTTTTGAGTTACAGAATTATGGCTTTCAAATAGATCTTTACAGACTGTTCTGTTTTAGACAGATTCTGTTTTTTTTTTTTTGCATAGTTTGCTTATTTTGATGAATCTATGGATCGTATCGGGGGATATGAGTCAAGGATAAGTTGGAGTACAGTAGAATTATTCCAATATTAAATATGAATCAATTTACAACAGTACCTAAAGTTTAAGATTTATTTGTTATACTAACGGATCTCACGAGGTTTCTGTTGAGTTTTGTGTGCTGAAGTTTTCAAGTTTTGGGTGAGACGACGATGGACAAAGGAATAAGGAGTGGCAAGAGCCTAAGCTTGGGGATGCCCAAGGCACTCCAAGGTAATATTCAAGGAAGACTCAAGCGTCTAAGCTTGGGGATGCCCCGAAAGGCATCCCCTCTGTCGTCTACAATCTATCGGTAACTCACTTGGAGTTATATTTTTATTAATCACATGATATGTGTTTTACTTGGAGCGTCTTGTGAAATAGTTTGTTTGCTTTTGTTTGCTTTTTAGTTTGTCACAATCATCTTTGCTGAACACACCATTTTGAGAGGGACACACATTATTCGTAATTTGTTGGAATACTCTATGTGCTTCACTTATATTTTTTGAGCTAGGCAGTTACTCTAGTGCTTCACTTATATCTTTTAGAGCACGGTGGTGATGATATTTTAAAGAAATAGTTGCACTGTCATACTTCACTTATATCTTTTTGAGAGTCTCATGATAGCAATGGTAATATGCACGAATTATGAATTTGGTCCTGATATGATAGGTATTCAAGAGGGATATAATAAAAACTTTCATGTAGATCACTGAATATGATAAATTTGATTCCTTGAAATAGTTTTGCGATATTAAGATGGTAATATGTCGGAGATATTAGTAGATAATTGTGGTTTAGTAAGAATAATTGTGTTAAGGTCTGTGATTCCCGAAGCATGCACGTATGGTCTGTCGTTATGCTAAGAAGTTGGAGCATGAATTATTATTGATTGACATCCTTTGTGTGGCGGTCGGGGGCGCGCGATGGTTAACTCCTACCAACCTCCCCCCTAGGGGCATGCGTAGTAGTACTTTGCTTCAAGGGCTAATAAACTTTCGCAATAAGTATGTGAGTTCTTTATGACTAATGTGAGTCCATGGATTATACGCACTCTCACCTTTCCGCAATTTGCTAGCCTCTTCGGTACTGTGCATTGCCCTTTCTCACATCGAGAGTTGGTGCAAACTTCGCCGGTACATCCAAACCCCGTGATATGATACGCTCTATCACACATAAGCCTCTTTATATCTTCCTCAAAACAGCCACCATACCTACTTACCATGGCATTTACATAGCCATTCCGAGATATATTGCCATGCAACTTCCACCGTTCCGTTTTTTATGACACACATCACCATTGTCATATTGCTTTGCATGATCATATAGCTGACATAGTATTTGTGGCTCAGCCACCGTTCATCATTTTTATACATGTTACGCTAGCATCATTGCACATCCTGGTACACTGCCAGAGGCATTCATATAGAGTCATATTTTTGTTCTAGTATCGAGTTGTAATTTTGAGTTGTAAGTAAATAGAAGTGTGATGATCATCATTATTAGAGCATTGTCCCAGTGAGGAAAGGATGACGGTGGCTATGATTCCCCCACAAGTCGGGATGAGACTCCGGACGAAAAAAAAGAGGCGAAAAAGAGCCATGAAAAAAAAAGAAAAAAAATGAGAGAAAAAGAGAGAAGGGGCAATGTTACTATCTTTTTCCACATTTGTGCTTCAGAGTAGCACCATGTTTTTCATATAGAGAGTCTCCTATTCTGTCACTTTCATATATTAGTGGGAATTTTTCAATATAGAACTTGGCTTGTATATTCCGATGATGGGCTTCCTCAAATGCCCGAGGTCTTCATGAGCAAGCAAGTTGGATGCACACCCACTTGGTTTTCATGTTGAGCTTTCATACACTTATAGCTCTTAGTGCATCCGTTGCATGGCAATCCCTACTCCTCGCATTGACATCAATTGATGGGCATCTCCATAGTCCGTTGATTAGCCTCATTGATGTGAGACTTTCTCCATTTTTGACTTCTCCTATTTATCTCTATCACCATACTCTATTCCACCCATAGTGCTATATCCATGGCTTGCGCTCATGTATTACGTGGGAGTTGCTGAAGCGCGTTAAAAAGTATGAACCAATTGCTTGGCTAAAACCGGGGTTGTTCATGATAAATACTTTGTGTGAAGAAGATGGAGCATGACAGGATTATATGACTTTGTAGGGATAATGTTCTTTAGTATTTTTATTTTGAAAGACATGATTGTTTGCTAGTATGCCTGAGTATTGATGTATTTATATCAAATTATAGACTATTGCTTTGAATCATTTGGATCTTATTATTCATACCGTAAGAGAGAGATTACACGATGAAACATGATAGGTAGCATTCCACATCAAAAATTCTGTTTTTATCATTTACCTACTCGAGGACGAGCGGGAATTAAGCTTGGGGATGCTTGATACGTCTCCAACGTATCTATAATTTTTGATTGTTCCATGCTATTATAGTATCAATCTTGGATGTTTTTATATGCAATTGTATGCAATTATATATCATTTTTTGGGACTAACCTATTAACCCAGTGCCTAGTGCCAGTTGCTGTTTTCTGCTTGTTTTTTGGCTTTTCAGAGAAACAGTACCAAATGAAGTCCAAATGCCACGAAACTTTTTGGAGATTTTCTTCTGGACAAAAGAAACCTGGGAAGCTTCGGGAGGAGGTCAGAAGCCCCACAGGGGCTTCACAAGGCACTAGGGCGCGCCCCGGGGGGGCGCGCCGTAGTACCTAATGGGGCCCACGTAACTCCTTTTGACCTAATTCCACTTCTATAAATTCATAAATATTGGGAAACCCCCAGAGAACCAGAAGAGAAAACCTTTCCGCCGCCGCAAGTCTCTGTTCTTCCACGATCCCATCTGGAGGCATTTTCCGGTACTCTGCCGGAGGGGGAATCGATCACGGAGGGCTTCTACATCAACATTGTTGCCCTTCCGATGATGTGTGAGTAGTTTACCACAGACCTACGGGTCCATAGCTAGTAGCTAGATGGCTTCTTCTCTCTCTTTGATCTTCAATACAATGTTCTCCTCGATGTTCTTGGAGTTCTATCCGATGTAATCTTCTTTTGCGGTGTGTTTGTTGGGATCCGATAAATTGTGAGTTTATGATCAGATTATTCATGAGAAATATTTGAGTCTTCTCTGAACTCTTTTATGCATGATTGTTATAGCTTTGTATTTCTCTCCGATCTATCGGTTTAGTTTGGCCTACTAGATTGATTTATCTTGCAATGGGAGACGTGCTTTGTGATGGGTTCAATCTTGCGGTGCTCAATCCCAGTGACAGAAAGGGACATGACACGTATTTGTATTGTTGTCATTAAGGATAAAAAGATGGGGTTTATTCATATTGCTTGAATTTGCTTCTCTACATCATGTCATCTTGCTTAAGGCATTACTCTATTTCATACTTAATACCCTAGATGCATGCTGGATAGCGGTCGATGGGTGGAGTAATAGTAGTAGATGCAGACAGGAGTCGGTCTACTTGTCTCATACGTGATGCCTATATACATGATCATTGCCATGAATCCGTCATAATTATTTGCTTTTCTATCAATTGTCCAACACTAATTTGTCTACCCACCGTGTGTTTATATGCTCAAGAGAGAAGCCTCTAGTGAAAACTATGGTCCCCGGGTCTATCTTTATCATATAAAAACCTAAAAATACCTTGCTGCAATTTATTTATTTTTATTTTAATTAGTAGTTTAGTTTATCTATTTACCTTGATAAGATTTAATCCTTGCAAATAACCGCTAAGAGGATTGACAACCCTCTTATTTGCGTTGGGTGCAAGTGTTTGCTCTTGTGTGTGCAGGTGCGCTTTAACGGAATTTTGCTTGGTTCTCCTACTGGATTGATAACCTTGGTTCTTAACTGAGGGAAATACTTATCTCTACTGTACTGCATCTCCCTTCCTCTTCAGGGAATTACCAACGCAGCTCACAAGTAGCAGCCGCCGCGCCCCCGGAGCAGCTCCGGCTTCCGCGGCGTCCGCCTCCGTCACTCCGGCGTGTATTACGTGGAGATCCGCTCCGGTGATATACGTCTTGGGCTCGGCACGTTCGACACCGCTCACGAGGCCGCCCGCGCGTACGACGCGGCGGAGTGGCGCCTCGGGAGGCCACGGGCGCAGATGAACTTCTCCGACGCGCGGACGCCCGAGCAGGCGCAGGAACTCGCGCCTCCCCCGCGGCTAGTCACCGAGGAGGATCGCCGGATCCAGCGGAGGCGGGAGCGCCGCCTCCTCATCGCCGAGGCGAATAAGCACGCCATGGCGGTGTGGCGCGAGCGCTTCCCGCAGGATGTCGACGCCGAGAACGAGTTCTGGGCGCAGAGAAGGGCGGAGCGAGCCGCGCGTCGGGCGGACAAGCGTGAGCGGAAGGCACTGGCGGAAGCCCAGTGCGAGCTGAGACCTGCGTCGACCTGGGACGAGGATAATCCTCGGTGGATCGACGCGTTTACGTCGTCGGACTACACCACCGAGGAGGAAGAGTAGTTTTGTCGACGCGTTTATCTAGTTTATTTGCATTGTAACATCGTTTTTATCTAGTTTTATTTGCATCGTATGGACTAGCTTGTGGTGTGGGGTTTGAATTATGCTATGAATTTCAACTAGGTGTTGTTTCATATATTTTTAGTATGTGTTGTTTCCATTTTTATTCCAAGCACCGGCTGCTCGTGCACGCTGGATTTTGCAGCGCCTGCTGACGCTAAAACGACACGCTAAAATTTGCAGCGCCTTGTAAAGCAAACACCCTCCTGCGCGCAAAAAAAAGCTATTTTGACGTTGTAAAAGTTTTTTAGCGCGTCGCGTAAGCGCGCGTCTGTTGGAGATGCTCTAAGTATACATAGAATATGTACGTAGGTGTAGCAAAGCCCCTTTAAGGCTAGTTTCCGGCGATAGATTACAAGATAAAGTGCGACCACATAGTACCAAAGATGCACGGAACAAGCAAAATTAAGCTAAGCACTAACACAAATGATGTTCACTTAATCATCTAGGAATACACATGTCTTTGCTGACTGTGCGCCTGCAAGCTACAAATACTGGAGAGCAACAGGACGACGAAGAAACTGCAAGACAAGTAGAAGGCCGCCTGGTTGAAGGCTTGAAGCCCTCGTGGAAGTATTGTGATACAATGATCCTTTAAGGAGACCAAGTACAATACAGACATATTCACATACATACATACCTACACACAAGACACAACACTGGACATACATACTCACGTAGCGCCTACTGAAGATTGAAAACTTTTTAAGCACACACATGGGGTCAAACCAGCCACGTTTGGTTCAGCTAAGGCCATCAACAGCGTATACGATGCCAAATTTGCCAGGAAAGTACTATGTATATATTTGGCATGAGTGTACAATTTGCCAGTACTCTCTAGCGTATGTGATTTCAAATTCTTTTACCTGCGGGTTCCACTGCCGAATAAAGTGACACATATAGAAGACATGTTCTCTCTCCTCACCTTGACATGCGATGCGAATGCAGTAGTTTACTGTGGGCAGTTGGACAAAGAATATGTTTCTTGCAGAAAGATGTTCCGATTCCCTCTCTGCCCTGATGTAGCAACACCTTCACAGTATGTGTGGGAACTGATGCCGAACGTCATTTCTGTATTTGGCACCTCTACGTGGCAACACTCTGTGGTTGCCCGCCCTAAGACAGCCAGTACTGCACATATATATAGACAATACGTGATGCAGAGTGATACACTGCAGTTGCACTTGCAGTCTCGTGGCCTCGTGGGTAAGCGTCTATGATGGACGTGCACGCGGCGACCCGGTAAGTGTGCGCGAATTCATTATTCTAATACGGCGCAATACTGAGAGATAGAAGTTCTTTTTTGTTCACAGTATTATTGAAGGATGGAGTTGATTGCCGGGCGTGTAGCTCGACCGAGACGGAGAGATGGGCGTCCCGTGAGTGATCAATATCGATCTGCCGGACAGCCGGTCACCCGTCCCGTGACGCGCTGCATCTGGACCAGGACCAGTGGGCAGATCGATATCGGCGTGTGGGTGGCATGGCAGGCAGCTAGCGAGCGAGCGATGCCGCGCCAACCCGGGCGGCCCCTCGAGAGTCGTGTGGATCGTACACGTTTTCCGCACGGGAAGCGGCAGGCAGGCGCTGATGACTGATCGATGATCGATCGTACGTACGTGCACGCATGCATGCATGGCACCGACGCTGGTTTGAAAAACTCGAAGAAAATGGTGTAGGAGCGTGGTCGCCATCGGCGCAACGCAACAGATATACATGTTTATTATCGCACGGGTTCGCGACAAGGAACGTGCCATGCATTCATGTGTTTATGTATGGACAGGGGACGAATATGTGCTACCTACAGCCCTTTTTTTAACACAACAGACACAGGCACAGACACTACTGGAAATACCACCGTCCTCCTAACCAATTAATTACAAATTAGTTCGCTACATCTCGCGAAAGAAAAGAAAATTTGGTTTGCTACAGTATTCTAAATATGTGTTTCCGCTTTGGCATTGCAGTATTTGCGCACATTTTCCTGTGGTGCGGTTGTATTTCTTTTTCCTTCGTAGCCTGCGTTCACCACACCTCTGTAACATTGTACCAGTACCTCTGTTCATAAATGTATTTAAACTGTAAAAGCGTCTTATATTTAGAAACAGAGGGTGTAACTCTTAACTATTTCTCCTTAATATAAATGAAAGCAGCGCTTTGCTGCTCTTCGTCAAAAAAAGAAAAGAAATAGATGAGGTTTGGTAGTAGAGTAGATGTGCGACAAACTGTACGCATGACCTCTCCTTTTTTTTCTCTAGCGGACTGTACTATTGTTCTACCTTTACTTCAGCGCAGAAGAAAAGTTAGAAGAAAAGAAGAACAAGGATAAATTTTATCATAGGAGATTCTTGTACTACTCTACCTTCACCATGAAAATTTTCAGTTTTTTTTGTTTTTGCAAAATTCTTGTTCTTTCCGTACATACAACAGCTCCAATCTTCTTCTTTTCTTCTTCTTCTTCTTCTCCACTTCTTCTTTTAGGGCGACTCCAACATAAATCATCAAAACAGACCTCACCAAATGTTTGTGGACACGTCCACACGTGTCCACAGACAGTTTTAGGGACGGAGGTCATCCGACCATAGTCATCAAATGTTCACCCTTTCTTCTCGAATAAAATAAATTAAAACTAAATTAAATGTCCGCCTCTCGTCCAGGCTAACTTTGACAGATGTATTTAGATCCGAAAGCACCAGATGTTCAACAAGGTTTTAAAATTCATTGACCTCGAAGACCTCAAATTTTTCACTCTTCGAAAGCGGCCTTCGTCTCAAGCTTCCTCTCCTCGAGCTTTTGACTTCTTCATAGGCACATTCAGTTGCTATGCTCATTGAGCTTTATCAAATAATGCATCAATGTGAAGGCCTTGTCCTCCGTCGTTTGGTACAACGCGCACGCTCATCCGGACTAGACAATGACGTGATCAACAAGTTGCAACATTAGCAAGTCAAGAATGGCTAACCCGTAGAGCAACAAGAAGCAACACTTACGAGCTCTACGAGTAACGTGCCCATTGGCCACCTTCTTTGCACTTGTGCATACGCACCACAATACTTGTTGACGGCCTTTTGAATTACGTACCATCGATGGAGTACTGACTTCACACCACAATCCTGGATCACTTCCATGTTTTAGGGCACGTAGTGCTTGTGTTCGTTGAATCAAACATGCACCCTTTGCCAAAATGTCGTATTATGCTTCATGCCTTGAAACTCCACACTTGTGACCAACCACGCATCACACAACAATTCATCCTCATTCACCGAATACACAATCATCATGTTTCCTTCAAATTCAACAACGACAAACGTTTGGCCGAACATTTGCCGGGCGTGGCGCCCGCCATGGATGGCACGGCAGGGGCGGATGGTACCTCGGCGCCGGCGGGATCTGGGGTGGAACGGTGGCGTAGGCCAAGGCGGGCAAGCGTCTGGTTGGAGCGGCGGAGGTCCGACAAGGCCTGGCGGCGGCCGAGATATGGTACAACGGCGGTTGTCTTCGTGAGTGCGGATACAAAGCACATGGAGGAGGGACAAAGTGAGGGGGAAAAGGCTTCGTGTGGGTATTTTGGTGGATCGGCGACGTCGGAGTGTCCGACGTAGCGGACGTCTGGACTCCCCCAAACCTTTCCTAAGTTTGGTTCCGGATTACGAGATTTCGGACATCCGAACCGATCCGGACAATTTTGCTGACCCTCGTTGATGGCAAAAAAAACCAGAACCGAACGGATATTTTGGGGGATTTAGTGTTCCGCGTTGGAGTTGCCCTTAGAGAGAGACGAAGGGACATTTACATGCATGCTCTGCATGCACAGCTCCATATAATTATTGCTCTTGCTGGGCATCTATTGGTTGCATGAATTGGATATGGGCATGGATGGTGTTGTACAGAGATTTGATTGCTCCTGCTGGGCATCTATTGGTTGCATGCATTGGTAGGGGCCGGTAGCTGATATGGGCATGGATGGTGTTGTACAGAGATCAATAGGCTAATGCGGTGGCTAAAGCCAGATAAGTGGAAGACCATCCCGATGGAAAGAGGGAATTGGACTGTTGTATGAGTCCATGGTGTAGCGCCACCTGTGGCACCATAAAAAAAATGTCCGCCTCCCTACAATGATTTGTTCATCTAGTGTCTCTCAGTTGACCTTTTTTATTGATTTCACAAAAATCTTCATGCGAGTCTAAAAAAAAGCCCGTCTTGTAATTAGTGTTCACTTAGAACTAAAAAATACCGTATTGCCGAAATTCAAAAATCTAGAATCATATACCTATCTCAATGTCAAATCGACGGTGGTCAACGTCCATTGAGCGCTTAAAAGTTTTCATCATACGATTCAGAATTAGCAAAACCACATAAGATAGCGGTCAAAGTCATTATTTTGGGGAGGGGGGCAATGTTTAAAACAACAACATTTTATTCTCGACCTTGGTGACTCAACAATGCTAACAAGACTAAATCGCCGGTAATGCTAACTGGCGAACGTTCGCTGGGGGAGGTCCCAGCGAACGCCCACACAGCAGTTCGTTTGATTGATGACAGTTTTTCTAATAAGACGGCAGCTAGATACGTATATATGTGGCATGACAACGCAGATCCACATGAGCGCAGGCGTCACTTTTACGTTTTCTTCCACGTAGACATGAGAAAAGCTACACCAACATGCAGCCTTCTATCATAAACAAAAGACATCCAGCTGATAGGAGGATGCATGCAACAAGTTCCCCTCCTCTTCTCTCCATCGCGGCCCCGGTGATCTGTCAAGTCTTGCCTAGATGCGAGGAACCGTGCGCTGATTTTTTTTTTCTCATCGCTCATGCTACTCTAGGTTTCTATGGTGAGTGGCTGTGAACGCAAGCCCGCGTTGCGTATGTGTACAAAAGAGAGGTCTCTAACTATTTACGTCGAGTGAGAATCTTATGGTCTCAGAAAAAAAAAAGTGACAATCTTATTACAGAAAAGTCTGTCTTATTACACTGGGCAAGATTGCGAAAAGTAAAAAACGCGCGCGCGCACACACACAAGGGCACCATGCAGCGAAGCAACCGAACAAGATGCATACATGAGGTGACTGACTCGTACTACATAGATATAGAGCGAGGCACGTACGTACGTGCTGACGGTAACGATCGTTGCTGCCGTACGTTGATCCGTTTGTCACCGATGGCCGGTGCAGGTTTTACACAGCGTCCGGACCGGAGGTGGCCTTGGTGACGCCGGTGAACTCGACCTTGGTGCCGAGCAGGTCGACCCCGACGTCGGCGGTGAAGGTGTCGTACCGGAGGAACAGCTCGACCACCAGGAGCCTGCCGACGAGCACGACCAGGTTCTTGCCGGGGCACTGCTTGTTGTCCACGCTGGGGCTCTCGGTCTCCCGCCCGTTGGACCAGTACACGTACTGCAGCAGCTTCCTTCCCTCCTTCCCGACGAACCGGTCGCCGACGAACTCCCTCGCCGTCGGGCCGAACACGCGGGGGTCCTTGGTAGCGCACGGCTGGTACCCGAACAGCATCTCCCCCTTCTTCACGGCGAACACCGCGTCGTGGCTCTCGATGTTCAGGTCCGCCTTGGCGCGGCCGTACTGGAACTTGACGGGCGGGTCCAGCCGCAGCGCCTCCCACACCGCCGACTTGGTCAGCTCCATCTTCTCCAGCGCCTCTACCGTTACCTTGCCGCCGGCGTCCGCCACGGCGGTGCGTATCTCCGTGACCAGCTTCTGGTGGAACTTCTCTCCGGCCCCCGCGATGCGCGCGAGGATCCCCGGGAGCAGCACCTTGAGGCCACCGTAGCTGTTGAACACGGTGGCGAACAGCAGGTTGTGGCATGCCTCGTCCCGCTTCAGGCCGAGGCCCTCGGCGGTGTCGAGCGCCTTGGTCGCGGCGGCGTAGAAGTACTTGTACAGCGCCTTGTAGTCGCCGCTGACGAGGATGGGCGGGAGGTGCACCGTGTGGAGGAGCGGCTCCTCGAGGATCATAGGGAGGCCGAGCGTGACGAGCGGGTGGAGCTGGAATATGAGCCACTTGGCGGCCTTGGTCGGGCCGGTGGTACCTAGGTCTGACGCGGAGGGGAGCACGCCGAAGTAGGCGTCGCCGATGAACTCGAAGGAGGTGGCGTCGTTGAGCGTGTTGAAGTTGGACTTGCCGCCGAGAAGGAGCTGCGACTCGACGGTGGCAAGGAGCGAGGAGAAGTGGGAGCGGAAGGCCGGGATGAAGGCGTCCTTGCGGGAGGCGAGGAGGGAGAAGAGCAGCTGCTTGACCTTGGCGTGGGTGGGCTCGGAGGGGTCGAGGTAGGAGCAGACGCGGAAGCCGCCAGTGAGGGAGGTGGAGGGCATGTAGGTGCCGGTGAAGAGGTTCTTCTTCTCGACCTTGTCGACGTCGAAGAGCACGGGGAAGCTCTTGGCGTCGAGCACGGCGACCACCCGCGGGTCGCGCGCCATGAAGGGGCCCGGCGGCACGTTCATGCGGACGACGGTGGAGCCGTACTTCTCGACCCGGGACTCGAAGTACTTGTCCTGGCCCTGGAAGTAGTAGAAGTCGAGGCGGTCGCGGATGGCCGAGACGAACGGCATGCCGTAGCTGCCCGGAATCTGCCGCGGCACCAGGGAGCCCTCGTCACCGCTCGCCATGCCGCTCTGGTTCATCTAGCTCTGCTGCTAGCTAGATTTGGTTTGGTTTGGAACTTTGGATCTCGCGCTCTGGATGCAGACAAGATTGGAGCGAGGAGGCTTTGTCTGTGCGTTGCGACTAATGCCGCTTGGGGTTGGGCGTGTACAAATAGCCCGCGGAGGGAGAAGAGATCGAGCGAGCATGCAGCGTGCATGGCTGGCAGGACCGCATGCGCGTGTTGCGCGTGCCGTGCAGGGTGGGCCAGGCGACAAGTCCCGGGCGGTGAAATATGGACGGGATCAATAGTTGTTGCACCGTTCACCTACTCACTCGATCTAGGCGCGCGGTGCACCCGGCCCGGCCGCATTTTCTTCGGAAATGATATGGTTAGGTAGGTGATACAACGAGCAGGTGTTGTACAATGAGACTGTTATGAATATGATTAATTAGGATTAAGGGACGCATCACATGCCAGTTGCCTGAAATTTTCACCCTTTTTAGCCGTGGGACACATGCGTCTACTAGTTGCGGTAGTACCGATTCCAAGGCTACTCATCGATGATGATGGGTAGTACTACATATCAACTTAGTTTCCACGTGCGTCATCGGTTGCAATTAGGAACCTCAGATTAATTAAGTATAGTATTGCGCAATGGCAACATCAAAGTGCCACCGCATACGGCGGTGGCTCTTTGAAGATGGAATAAGATTCTCCCCGCCTATTCCCGTTCCGGTGGTGTTTCTAGCATCGTCGGAGGGCGTGTGAAAGTTTGTCTTCAGCGGATCTCGCGGGATTCGGTCGGCGTTTGTCTTCGGTGGATCCACCTAGATCCAATCTTTGTTCGCCTGTCTTCGTGTGTCTACGGGTTGGATCCTTCTGGTCCTGGTCTACTATTCTCTTCATCGCCGGCGGTTGCTATTCTGGTGCGCTCGTCCTATGGGGCCTTAGTACGACGACTTCCCGACTGTCTACTACAACAAGGTTTGTCCAGCTCCGATGAGGGAGAGGCGATGACTGCGGTGCGCTTTCGGCTCGCTCCAGTGCTTATAGTCGTCGCTAGATGGTCTACGGACCTGGATGAAGAAAAAAATACTTCTCGTGTTCTTTGTACTACATTCACAGTTAATGAATAGATCGAAAAATTTCCCCGCAAAAAAAAACTGCCATCGCATACACAAATTTAAAAGAAAATACATCATAGAAAAATTGACTAAGCATCGATAAATAAAGACATATACTAAAATAAAATAAAAACATAAGCCTACCAGATAATTCGGCCTGGTCAAAACATAACAGAAACAAACCCGATAGCTAGTAAGACACAAGACAAAATGAAAATAAATAAACAAAAATAAAAATATAGAAAAACTAAAAGAAAGTTTGTCAAGTAAGAATAAATTAGTGGCATTGGTATTACCTTTTAAGAAGAAAGGAAATGTGAACCAACCTATGGTTGGATGGTTAGGTGGACAGTGGTATCCCCAGCCCACCAGGGTTTATGTCCTGGTACTCGCATTTATTCTGGATTTATTTCAGGATCTCCGGTGACGCGCGTTCAGTGGGAGGAGACGTTACCGTCGACTACGAGGTGCCTACGGTTACTTCGTAAAATCTGAAGATGATATGCCGGCTCAGTCCCTCGGAGGTGCTCATAGGGGTAGGGTGTGCGTGTGTGCGTTCATAGGGGTGAGTGTATGCGCGTAATATGAGTGCTTGCGTCTGTACTGTGTTAAAAAAAGGAAATAAAAACAATTAAAAGAAATAATGATAAAAATTGCACACATTTTACACATAAATTGCACTTTTTTGGACAAAAGGGCAAGATGATACCAATTACATCAGCCTCTGCAACGATACAATACTAAAAACTGGTCGAGACCTCAAGGATGCACATAGTCAAAAACATATAGAATAAGAAGGAAAACAAAGAAAGCCGACACAACCAACGACTTGCAACAGCCAGCAGCAACGCCCAACCACACATAAGCTACGAGAAAGGTTCTCCAAACACAACGCCTCGAAGAAGGTAACGAACCTTAAACACCATCGAACAGTGGTCCAATTCCAGTGCAACACCACCATTTCACCCTGAAGAGCACGTCTGAGCAGACTCCAAAGCAATACCTTCAACAATGACATGCGTAAAACACCACCATTTCCGGTGCAACTATTGAAGGTTGGACCTATGGTTTTCACCTCCGGATCGAGACTTGGTGCTCCAAGAGCACCACCAAGCTGAATACACCATATGTTGTCGCCACCCTTTATCGAAGAAGATGAAGCTGCATGACAGAGCACCCACATACCATGGTCACGGGGAATTGAAATTGAAACCGTTCCATGGCATTCATGCCCAGTGACAGCCACTCGCGTTACCCTTGGTGTGGATATCAGCACGCAGTCAAATCTATGTGTGCAAGCACATAACTGCTACAGAATTGCAGAGAACCGAACGTCGTTGGTGCTATCTGGAGCGCACGTGCTCCAGAAACCATGCGAGGAGGCCGACATCGACAACGGCGGAAGACATGCAAGAACTCCATGGGTGCGCACAAGCTGTAGTTGCACCACCCTTGCACGTGTTCGCGTCACCGTCGTCGCTTCACCGCTACCACCATCGACCAGCCCCCGAGCCACCATTTTCAAGTCTGCGCGCCAGAGACCCATTATTACTTCACGCGGCCACCCGAGCCATCCCCTGCCGCCCACGCAGCACAGCAGCACGGCCATCACCTAAGGCACTCAGGACCGCCGCCCCGGCGTCCAAGCTCCATCGTATGGGGCGCGTCGTGCGACAGGCGGGCTCCCCCATCCAACCCGCCGCCGTCCTCTCGTAGCAGCGGGGGAGAGCAAGAGAGGAGGTGGCAGCTAGGGTTTGTGCTTCCGGGTGTAAACATCCTAATCATCTATCCTTATGATCAGACGAAGCCAGACCCGAGGCAACAGGGGCCTTGACCTGGGGCGTGGCTGCTAATTACTTCGTTTAATGTTTAATGTTTATAATGTAGCCATTGTAGCTCGGAAGGTGGCCTGGGGCGTATCTCTGTCCTGGCTCCGCTACTCCTTAAAATCACCAGTTCTTTCTCAATTTGTACACCTCATTTACATTAGACAATTGTTGTATTTTTTAACACAATTGTTGTACTCCCTCCGTAATAAAGAAATACAAGAACGTTTAGCTCACTAAGACGCTCTTATATTCTTTACGGAGGGAGTATTTGTTAGTAAGCACCGGTATGCAAAGAGTGGCACGTGGCCCCGGAAAAAAATTGACAAGTGGGTTATGGTCTGTTTTGCCAACGCAGCATGCATGCATGTACGGCGGCTGATGCGGACTTAAGCGCCGCGCCCATGCACGGGTCCACGCTCGTTGCTACCACGAGGCATGTAAAACCAAAAAAAAAAAGATCCATGGACACTAGTATCCAGGACAATTGTTGTATTTTTTAACACAATTGTTGTACTCCCTCTATAATAAAGAAATATAAGAACGTTTAGCTCATTAAGACGCTCTTATATTTTTTTACGGAGGGAGTATTTGTTAGTAAGCACCGGTATGCAAAGAGTGGCACGTGGCCCTGGAAAAAAAATTGACAAGTGGGTTGTGGTCTGTTTCGCCAACGCAGCATGCATGCATGTACCGCGGCTGATGCGGACTTAAGCGCCGCGCCCATGCATGGGTCCACGCTCGTTGCTACCACGAGGCATGTAAAACCAAAAAAAAAAAAGATACATAGGCAATAGCACGCAGAACATATTTTTATAGAAAAAGCCCACCCGGGGTGAGGCACCAGAAATTCGCTCCCGACGGGATTTAAACTCTGGGCACATGCTACACCACTGTGTACCCTTGCCACTAGGCTACTGCCTAGTTCTCAGCATGTAAAACCACATAGGCACGAAATCGACTTACACAAATTATATTTTCAGACAAGTTACCAGTACGGTACCAGACGCGCAAAATAATTTAGCTTATCTCCATCTATCTATTGAGCCTGCCAAAATAATACAAGTGGGAGGGGGCTGCTATATATGGTGACTGTATTGATTTGTAACGTGTGAGAATCTTTTTCTTGTTTTGGTGACGATACAGAATAGTACAGACTAGATTAGGTACGCCCAGCTGTTCTGAAATTTCTAGTAAAGGGGCGGTCTCAATCATGATTGCAAAAAGAAATATGGAGAACAATAACGCATGCGGTCTATGTAAATGCCACTCGAATTCTAGCGATTCCGAGAAACGCCACTGCAATTTCTAAACTTTAAAAATGTCATTTTCAGTGCCATTTTTCAAAGTCTGCAGTGGCGTTTTTCAAAGTTTACAAAATTTGTGATGGTATTTTTCAAAGTTTGGAAATTATAGTGGCGTTTCTCGGAATCGCTAGAATTCGTAGTAGGGTACAAACGTCTTTGCATGTACTGCTAGCTAGCTTATGTGGGCTCGAGCCTTGAGCGGGGCACCCTCACGCATGGCATGGCGCTTGATCGTTGCAGCGTACCCTGACCGATACGGACTTGAGCGTGACAGTGCTGGATCTTATAAACGTTCCAATAGATAACTAGGGGCCATGTAATGCGCAACAATAATGTTCGCAAAGACACGGAGGCTACCGTAACATGCACGTTTATGTTTTCCATCTCGCTTGGGCGACGTGTGTCGACCAGCGGCCGGGCTAAGCAAAACGTGCACCAACTTGTAAATCTGCCCGCCCGTGGCGCATCGATCGATCGATCGCTTTCGCGCCTCAACCACGGGACCGCGACTGAAGCCAACCTTGTTTGTTAGCCGCATCGTTCGGTATATAGGCGTGGCGATAGCGCGCGCCATATCGTGTGCCGGTGCCACAACGACGGGGAGAGGGATGGCGCCGGACAGATGAAGGCCGGCCAGCGGCCGCGTCGTCGCATGCAAGGCCAATTATAGATGCCCTCCTTTTTGGCCGGATCGATATGTGCTGCCATGGTCCACGATTGGCTACAGTAAAGAGATTGCAACCATGTTGCCTGGCCACCTAGCTAGCTAGGGTGCACGTCAGCGCGTACGACTGTTCTCGGGACCGTCAGTTTTTGTTTGTTTCACCAGAGAGCATATTTTCCACACTTGCACGGGACGGGACAGGCTAGCATGGGCCGGCCGGGAAAACAATTTCGATTGTACGGGCACATTTTTAGAGTTTCTGTGGCGTAGATGGGTCGTCGTACACTTCCGGCTCCGGCGGCGAACATTACGAGGCGAGGCGCGTACGTACGTGCTGCATCTGCGCGGAAATATCACAGTGTGTATGCGTGGCCGGCACGTGCTTTCCTTTCTCCCGGCCGAGTAAGGAATTGACCCCGTCGTAACTTTTATCTGGACCGCGAAAAGTAAGCCAAGCGACCAAATGTTACCGGGAGACCGGGTTTCCCCCCGGCTAGCTCCACCGTTCGTGGAAGAATTGGTCTGTGAGTTCCAGACAATCATCTCTCCGTCTGCACGTCAACTTGATCGAATCAGTGGCTCGTCAACATGACGTCTGAGTAGACTAATAAGTTCCATTTACAGATTGCTTGGAACCAACGGAAAAGGAAACTAGAAGAGACCAAGAAATCGTACGTTTTCTTTTCTTTGGTAGCTAGAAGAAATCGTACATCTCTAAATTTTACAGCTATAAACTACCAGCGATGGAATGGATGTCAGGAGGAGCATGTCATGCCATGTGTAATGGCGGAGTGTTTCAGTTCAGTGAAGCGAGCTGCTGTTCCCGAGCAGGCTATTGGAGGAAGGGGAGCTCCTGTCGCTGAACCACCTCTCCTGCACGGACACAGGGGAGGACCCCGCCGCACCCTTCTCCGTTTCCCAAGCTGCCGCTGCCATCGCCGGGGCAGACGTCGACAATGCCTCGCCCCTGCTTTTGTCCGGCCCCAGCGACTTGTCCGTGCCGCGCGACGGCGCCGACGAGCAGAGCGACGACGTGGTCGACATGAACGCGGCGTCGTCCGTCGACGGCGCCCACCCGCTGACCTGTATCTGCTCCAGCTCGTCGGCGACCTCGGCCATGGACGGCCTGATCTCGCTGTGGAACGCCAGGCACCTGAACGCCAGCTCCGCGACCTTGTGGATGGACGTGAGGGTCCACGCGTCCCTGTGCGGGTCCAGGAAGGGGTCGACGATGTCGTCCACGCACCCCCTGCCGATCTTCTCCACGGCGAGCTGCGCCAGGTTGATCTCGCTGGGGCCCCGGCTGAAGTCCACGACCTTCATGGCCGTGATGATCTCCACCAGCACCACGCCGAAGCTGTACACGTCGCTCTTGTCGGAGAGGTGGAAGTTCTGGTGGTACTGCGGGTCCACGTAGCCCGGGGTGCCCTGCGGCGCGGTGGAGATGTGCGACGAGTCGACGGACGTCATGCCCATCCGCGACAGCCCGAAGTCGGCCACCTTGGAGTTGTACTCGTGGTCCAGCAGGATGTTGCTGGACTTGATGTCGCGGTGGTAGATGGGCGGGTGCACCTCCGAGTGCAGGTACGCGATGGCCTTGGCGGTCTCGGCGGCCATGCGGAGGCGCACCGTCCACGGCACGGCGGGGCGGCCGCGCTCCCGCTGCAGGTGCTGCGCCAGCGTGCCGTTGGGCATGAACTCGTAGACGAGGATCTGCTGGCCCTGCTCGATGCAGCAGCCCAGGAGGCGGACCAGGTTGCGGTGGCTCACCAAGGAGACCAGCTTCACCTCGTTCATGACGCAGTCCAGGCCGCCGTCGGCGTTGTCGCGGTGCTTGATCCGCTTCACGGCCACCAGGCGGTTGTCGCTGAGGCGCCCCGCGTACACCGTGCCGTAGGCGCCCGTGCCGAGCCGGTGGTCCTCGGAGAAGCCGCTGGTGGCGCGCTCGATCTCGCGGTACGAGTAGAGTGGCACCGTGCAGTCCGCCTCGGACAGGAACCGCTTCGTGCTCTGCTGCGACCGGATGGACGCGGAACGGCGCTTCAGCAGGTGGCACACCACGCAGCTGATGCCCATCACCATGGCTCCAAAAATTATTCCTGCAGTACGTGCAGAAATGTCAGAAAAACCGATAAACTGGACAGAATTAATACAAGTACAGTACTCCCTCCATAGAGAAATATAAGACCGTTAGATCACTTTTCTTACAGAGGGGGTACAAAATAGAGGGCTGCAGTTTTATAGAAAAGATTGTATGAATAAAAAATCCGAAAAATGCAAATGATGTTAGGGAGAATGTTGGAATTATTATAAAAATGCATAAGAACGAATTCTAAGGAATTTAAGAACGTTCCAATGATCAGAATGCTTTTGTACTAAATTTTCTTCGGATTTGCTATTTCTCAAGTGCCTGAAATTCCTTTTCACGTCAGTCACTTTTTTCCTTCTTCCTTCCCTCTTGGTCAGACCTCACCGGAAAAGAACTAGCCCCACCATCTATCTTAGGGTGAAGTCATGGCCCCATTATCTATCTTAGGGGGTGGGGGTGCAGGGGATCGCCGGAGGTTTTCATGGGTGGTACCGGGCTTAGAGGGATGGTCTGGATGGTGGCCCGCCGGCCGCGGGTGTTGGAGGCCGGCGGTTAGGGCGGGTTAGGCTGGGGGCGTTCGGGAGAAGGGAGAAGGAAGGGAGGATGAAGATAAACAGTAGCACGATCTATTTTGGGCGATTGGATGAGATCTGACGGTCCATATAAAAAGTGACTGATCCAATTGTTTATTTCAGGCACCTGGCAAATAGAGGCTCCCATTTTTCTTTTCTTTAGAGATGTCTGTACGGATTTGTTTATTTTACATAATTTCTACTCCCTCCGTAGTGTCAAAAAACGTCTTACATTATGGGACGGGGGAAGTACAATCCAGAGAGGACTTATTTTAGGTAGGTCTTATTTGACGCTTACTGGACCTATCGCGTAGGCAGCGACCGACTGGGCCAGTCCATCAACGATGCACAGGGAGTGGTAGTTTTTTCTTTTTCTTTACTTTTTTGGGTTTTTCCCTATTTTTTTTCTTTTTCAAATTTGTTCCCTTTTTCATAAAGTTTCAAATTTCAGAAAAATATTCATAATTTCTCAAATTGTTCAAAATCATAAAATTTTCGTGTTTTCAAATTTTGTCTGGAATTTCAAATAATGTTCACAGATTCAAAAAAATGTTCAGAATTTAAAAAAACTGTTTATCCGGATATTTTTATAAAACATGGACAAACTTTCAAACTATGAACAATTTTTTGAAATCCCAAACTACTTTTGGAAAAAGCGAAGAATTTTCGAAATTGTGAACATTTGTCTGAAAATGTAAATAGTTTTTGAAACTTTCGAACATTTTTAAAATTTCTTGAACATTTTTTGAAAACACAAACCTTTTTTCAAAATTGCAATTTTTTTGGAAACACAAACAACTTTTCAAAATTGCGAACATTTTATGAATTTATTTTTATTTTCTATGGAAACTTCGAAATTCCGAACTTTTTTGAAAAATAAACAATTTTTTAAAAGATATTGAACATTTTAAATTTTCTGGAAATAAAAACAGGAAAATGAAAATAAAATAAAAAACAATAAATAAATAAACAGAAAAACAAAAACGGAAAAATAAAGGAAAATGAAAAAAAAACTTTGCGTTTTGGCAAAATGTTCCAGCACAGTCGGCACGACCCTGTGCTTTTTTGCAACTATTTGATGCAGTGAGTGGCAAATATGATTTCCATTTATTTCTAGAAAAAAAGATTTTAATTTATTTTAAACTTTTAAATCACTAAGGAGAGTATTGGTTATGTTAAAAGCCCATAAATGAACGAACAGCCTAACCTTACTAAAATGAAGTACGGCCCAGCTTCAGAAATTATATTAAACAGTACGCATGCATGATGGGGGTGAAACAGTACGCATGCATGTTGGGGGTGGCCCAAAATAGTGTTTACGGGCCGGGCAGACTAATAAGCCCACATAAATAGAAAGACGGTCCTTTACTCGGCCTAACATGTACACGCGGCCGCGGACAAAAAAAAACAGCGGGTTGGACACATGCACAAAATATGTGAGTGGGTGCCATTGAGTAATGCTAGACCCACGAAAACTTACGTGAGCATTTTACGTAAAGGCTGATGTGGAGGTAATTAATTGGGTCAGGATTAGTGGTTGGGGCCCATCCCGGTTGAATTCAGGGGGAGCCTTTAGTAGGACGTACGTAGGTATAGCATTTTTGGGTGACATTTGTTTTGTCCGATGGTAGCCACCGGTACAACTCTTACTGTAGTCTTGATCAGTGCTAACTGCTAAGGTTTCAACCGGTGAGACATCTCTGAGGATGGTGTGGCGGTGCAAAAAAACAATGCCATGAGAAATAAGTATGTCACATCTATTTCTCATCTAGATACTTATTTAGATGTGATGCAGTTTTCGGACAAGCATATAGAGTAGCTTTTGTATCAGCTTCTGAGATGCATGAGCAAATTACCTGCCATGAGAAGACCAACAAGGACGCTCTTGCCACAATCTCCTGATAGATATTTCTTGGGATTGCACTTGGACTTGGAAACTGTAACATTGGACACACAAGTGTAAGATTGACGAAAAGAGGGGAAAGGGAGAGTAGCAATAATATCAAGAGTTTGACTTCACATATATTTGAACTAAAACAACGTCACTTATTTCCGAACGGAAGGAAGTAGTACTTAGCAATTTCAACAAAATTTAAGCACCAATTTGAAGAACTCTTCTTTCACAACATTATATTTGACATGCATGTAAATAGAATTCCAAGGCCAAGCGCCTACCAACGAGCTAGTAAGCTACTCATTTACTCTCACCGGCAAATCTCAAATATCAGACGACGTTACACTCATGCAATTTTATCCAGCAATCAATACTTATCTCGACTATCAATAGACAATTGCTGGTCAACAAAGATTATTATTTTGCAAAGTTTTTTTTTGACCAATTTCAATGTCTGTATTGCACGTGAGAATCTCCTGAGAAAATTTAGTGATGCATCATTTTTACAGTATGAAATGCAAGATGATTCTTTTCATTAAAATGAAAAAAAGAATGGCCTACGCCAGGCATCGGACGGGTGATATTTCACCAAATCGGTCTCCTCCACCACCATCCTAGTTTAAATGGCAAATCTAGGAATACAGATCATACACATACGTAACATCATTGCAACATTTACCACCACACTCCCATAAAAATTCATTCGAGAATATTGCAGCATTTCAAACACGCCCACACAACAAAAAATCCATGTAAGCAACAATCTCCATTCGTTGATACAAAAACGCTGAAAATGTGCTACCATACTCGCAATATAACAACAAACATAAGCAACATATGTGAACAACACAGACAACAATAAAGGAACACATTTGTAACATCAGAAAAATATGTTCCTTTGTCAAGATGAAGTGTGTACGTAACAAACAACATATGTGTTTGCAGCGTGTCGAGACAATCTAGGAAACATAATAGATCTCACATTTACGAACCTCTCACCATCAACAATGGAGACACCACCCTTCGCAAATCAAAGATCGTCGCCCGGTACTCACTCCCCATACTCACAATGTCTCCTCGAGGTTGGTGGTGCAAAGTCGTGGCATGGTCATCCATGAAGTGTTGGAGGCACTTGAGTGGAGGAAAACCTAGAAGGAGATGCGTAGTCGGTGATAGAGGCGCTCAGAGGAGATAACGACGCCAGACCGGCAGAGAAGAAAAGGATATCTAGATTCTGGATTGAGAAAGAAAGAGGAGCACGCGATGGGAGAGAAGGAACTGAAAGGGGAGTACCTCTCGAGAGAGTACACTCCGGGAAAAAAGACCCTATACCCGGGTAGAGCCGACCGATGGCCAATTTGATCAATCATTTCCCCCAAAAAGAACATTTAGGGCTCCTTTGATTCAAAGGAATTCTATAGGATTTATAGAGGATTGAAATCCTTAGGAATTTTTCCTATGTTGGCCCTTTGATTCATAGGATTGGATTCCATAGGAATTTTTCCTATGGAATCTTTTGTACTACATGTTATAGGAAATCTAACATCCACTCCAATCTCTTTTTACAATTTCTTTGTTTTTCATGTGGCATCAAACACTCCTTACTAATCATATATGATTCAAGTTGGCATGCCACTCCAATCCTATATTTTTTCTATTCCTACATTTTCAAAATCCTGTGAATCAAAGAGACCCTTAACATGGGAGGTCGGCCAAGAAACGAGCGCAATCCTCGCAAAAAAAAAAAAAAAAAAAAGAGACACACCATCTAAACACGCAAAAATGATGATTCCCGCTGCCGCCAAGAACCGCTCTGCCCTCCATGAGGTCCTCCTTTTGAACCAGCACACCACGAGGTCCCCGTGCCATTTGTGATACCCAATAACACGTCGCCGGCTAACGGGCAGGGAGTGACGTGAGAGAATTCAGCAATGTGCGTTTTAATCGACAGGGTGAAACGTAATGGCTACCAAGAAAGGGGGCGGAGCCACCTTACCCGTGAGATTTCTTGTCAGAGAAGTCGGTGGGCAGAGCCTTTCGTGGTTCCATTGAACATGTGGGTGACACAACCAAGGGATATGATCAACTCTTGCCCGTCTTCAAGGTGCCAATGGTCCACAATTCTAGGTGCGCAGCCGACGCCGCGGATTAGATGCGTGGTCAACGAGAGGGAAGGGGTAGAGTAATGGCTAGTCTGTCTAGCTCGCACAACTTGACTCGCTAAATGGAGAAGAAAAATAAAGAAATACTCCCTCCGTAAACTAATATAAGAGCGTTTAGATCACTATTTTAGTGATCTAAACGCTTTTATAAATAGTGATATAAATGCTTTTATATTAGTTTACGAAGAGATCTTATAAATAGTGATCTAAATGCTCTTATATTAGTTTACGGAGGGAGTACGTACTACCATCCAGCCATTGTGCTGCGAAGTACTGACCTTCGCGGCAACCGGTGCCGTCTTCGAAGCCGTCGCCCTGGAGGCCCTCCGGGCACTCGCACCGGAACGCCTCCGGCCGCGTCGTTGTCGCCGGGAACTGGGTGCAGTTGGCTCTGGGAGCGCAGCGGCACCGCCCTGGTACCCACCAGTCCAGCTCCAGCGCGCCGAGCAGCAGCGACGGCCCCTGCGCGTCCGAATAGCTCACCGCCGACACCAGCCCGGTGCAGTTCGACCTGAGCACCTCGCTCTTGTTCAGAAAATGGTGGCCGCTGGTGATGTTGCTACGAGGAGGCAGGATGCAGCGGATGGACTCGTTGGCGGTGCAGTGGGACGAGGTTCTGTTGATGTACTCGCTGCTGCAGTTTTTGATGCGGGCAGCATCAGAGCTGCATGAGCTAAGGACGAGCGTGTTCCAGGAGGCGGGCGCGTAGTTGTCCGAGAAGAGCGCCTCGACGGACACATTGAACCGGCGAGCGCAGTCGGGCTGCAGGTTGAGGATGAGCGCGCGCCGCGTCACGTTGCGCACGAGCAGGCCCAGCTGAAGCGCGCCGCCGAGGAACGCGACGCCGGTGCTGGCGTCGCAGCCGAGCCGTATCGTGCAGCCGCTGGAGAAGCCGAACGGGTACGGCAGTTCCATGGCCCCGCACCTCCGCTCGCAGCTCCCGTTGCCTCCGCCGGCCGCGGCCATCGCGTGCAGCAACACGGCGGCCAGCAGCCGCAGCAGCGCCGCGCCCCGCATCTCCGTTGCTAGCTTCCTTAGCTTATCTTACTTCCTTGCTCCGAGCGCGCCGTCCCTCTCATCTTCGATTTGTTCCTACCTAGTCAAGCAAGAGAAGCAAGCTTGCTGCTGCTGCTAGCTGCGGCGCAGGAAGGAAAGGAAGGCGCGCGCGGGTGGAGTTGGGCGAAGGAGGTGGTGATGGTGTCTGTGGTGGTGTGCGCGCTTGCGTCCCCGCCGCGTCGGCTGTCATTTTTGTTCGTTCATTGCAGTGGAATTTCCGCATTAAAAGCCGAGACCAACGACCAACCAACTCCTACTGCTCCTCCTGCCCCATCCCGCACTGCACACACAAACACACTGGCACGCAGCTCATCACTACTATCCGTCTAGTCTATCTAGGCCCAGAGAAGAGAATCCAAGTAATCACTCCAACAGTTCATCCTCTCGTCTCCTCTCGCCGTCATGGGAATGCGGGGCCGTACGTCGTCGTCGTCCGCCCGCAGCTCACGGGCACCCGTTCCCACCACAGGCACAGCCGCGTCGCGCTCACGGTCACGGCTAGCTTAGAGCATTCTCCTCCACCGTGGCCGTGCAGGCGTGGACCGGAGACCTCGACCTCGGCCTAGGCCTCGGGTAGCCGCCAGCTAGAGCCCGCCCGTCCCACCCTCTCCACACGCTGCGCCCACTTGCCGTGCGCCGCATGCCAACGCACGTTATTAGACTAGAAAAATCCCGGGCCAAACGACGACCCGGGGTCCGACGACGCAAGGCAACTGGTCATTTTCTTTTCCGGGAAAAGAGTTAATGGAAGTACGCACGTATGCTCGTAGCCTTTAGATTAAGAGGGGACATGACCTGACAGGGTTTTCAGGATTAGAAGAAGCTACTAGTTTAGTAGCGCCACTAGAGGCGGCTAGAGGCACCCTAATCACGTAAGATGGTGGCGACACCTAACCATGCAACTATCTGCTTAATAATGCAGTTTAATTTGTTCGATAGGGAACTAATTAATTAAGGTCAACCTACTCTACGGTGCTGATGAGCAGCTAATGGATGGGCTGTGCAGTATTCAACCAAGTTGATGCTGCTATTACAAGCCACCCTGCTCCATAATTTTAATTAGTTGACTTGACTATACATATACCATGTTTTCAGCTGCCGAAGAGGAGAAAAATTGATCACAAAGTAAGAGGAAAACTCTGTTGCCAAAGAAAAGTAAGAGGAAAACTCTGTTGCCAACGAAAAGTAAGAGGAAAACAAACAAATGTACACTGCCGACAAGCTTGAATACCTTTTCAACCATACCTGGATAACCTGTCCCTGATAGTATTAGTTATCCCCCCAGAAACAGCCTTGGATCCTGATTAGCGGCTGCTTCCACTTTCCACACCCGCCAAAGCTCCGAGTTCCGCTCGTCGCCGCAGTCAGCCGCTACAGCTTGCATCCGCCAAATCAGCACGAAAAAGGAGATCAGATAGGGGGGCCACAAACAAAGTTCCATCAAAATCAGCTGCTAGTGTGTAGTAATATTGAAAGTAACAGAGAAGGATGCAATTAATTCCGACGTTTTGCGGAAGGTTACAGCGGAAAGAAAAATAGTGACATCTTCTACCAATTTGCTGATGAGAGCCTCTGGTCCACTAGCAGTTGCTTGACTCTAGTTGGCAAGTTGGATGCAGTTATTCGTCATCGCTTTCAACCCTACACAAGCAAGAATAGGAAATCCTGGAATCTGGTTTCTTTGAATATAGTACAATTCAATACCGGAATGATTCTCTAATATCATTAATCCGACAATGATTCATGTGGTTTTATAAACAAGCAAAACTGTAATACAGGACCATCGAGATATGATATAACAGTTCACTAAAAGGTGTAACCACTTCAGTATTTCTTCAAGAAGAAATTGCAACCTTGGATTTTAGCAGGAAATATACATCACAGTGATTCTGAACATGAATCTCCTCTCATTACATGTATCAAAAGGTATGGTCTGTGGACCTCAGATTTCCAGTATCGTTCTTATCTGCTCCGGCGAATGCTTGACCAACGATCTTGGGTCAGGATAACAGTTCTTTGGATCCATCACCGCCTTGTAAATGAGCTCGTAAGCTTCTGCTAGAGCTCTCGCCAAACCGTAGCACGCGTCTGAGCGTAACCTTGGAACCTGCAGCTGCTCGAATTCCGGCAAAGAGCCTTCTGTTCCAGTCACAAGACCATAGAATGCCTTCAAGCACTCCAGAAGCATTTGTGGTGATGTCTCCACGACATCTGCCAGAGGTCTTGCATCGTCCTTGCCGTCAGTAGAGCTGTAGTTCTTTATGTATGGCATCTTACTTAACAATCCGCATTTACTAAGAATGCTATCAGCTTCTTTATCTACTAAGGCACGCGTGTGTGTTTCGATCATAGAGCGTAGGTTTTTAACATAGCTTGTAGCAACCTCCTGATCCATCAATGGTTCCTCAATAGCTGATAAGCAGTTGATGAGGTAAACTTTGGACGAAGATTCACCACCCTGTACATTGCATGGCATCATGTAAGGAAAAATATTGAAATTACTTGGATGTAAGCAAATGTTTACAAGTTGATTTGCACAGCTAAAGCGAGCTAGGTCTGCCCAGTCAAAGGCTTAAAGCAAAAAGGTTTCTGATCCGAGCATAAAAAATCACAGTTTCTTTAATCTGATCAGTGCCCAAAAGGTTATGAAATAAAATTGAACGCAAAGGCAATCATGAAATCCACAACACCGGCTGTTTCTCATAAAGCCAGTTATATTTTTATTCTGGGACCATAAGGCGAGTATTAAGTGATGCAAATTGGAATTGCATGACTATCAGTATATGTAGGATCAGTTCGTCAATTACTAAATCATAACTGTTTCCCATCTCGAATAGTGCTAGCCGCAAAATGATTGGAAGTGTTTGATCTTATCCATCTCTGCCCCGCTAGCTGTCTCCCCTTTTTCTCTACAGTTTGCACTAACAAAGGTGCCAGTTTCACTGTTGCAGCTACAGGGAACTTTTTGAAACTTCTTGACTTGTACCATCTGTATTTTACTAGTCTATATAATAACTGCATGGTGTGTGGTGGTGACTGGCAACAGAAAGAAAAAAGGCTGTCTATTTTAATAGTTCAGTTCATGACCAGAACATAAGTACAAAGGTTGCTCCACAATAGTCACAGGTCCAAGGGATTCACATTACGATGCACATGGTAAACAAAAAGAATTATGCTACTAACCAGGACCGATGTAGATGATTTCTTTGATAGAATAGCATCAACTGAGATTGAATCTCTCTTACTTCCGATAGGTTCAGAATTAGTTCTACCACGCCGTGCAAGTGCACCTTTTGACTTTTGTGCCTCTGCGGCTTGCTCACACATCTGAAGAGTAGGTCAGGAAGTCAGGATTAGCACTAACAGTACCACATGTAAATGAGGACTCCCTATAAACCACAATGCAGATAACATCACATTCTGTGGTAGGTATAACAGAACTACTTGTAAAAGAGAAGAACAGAAAATATGGAACGCCTTTTGCACCGATAGCGCATGTCATCTCTCATCTGTAGTAACTGGCTCCACTAGAACATACTAATATATTAGTTTCTACAAATCACAGGTACTGATGCAAAATGAGTAAAACGTACACACTTGTTACTTCATATTAGGTGCAGAAAAACATCCACATGGAACAGTACCAAAAACTTCTAGAATGAAATGAAATATTTTGGAAGTGACACTAAAACACATAATTACTTTGGAGATATTGAGCAATTGTGTAATACTGATAGCTTGCTTGAACTGAAGATAACTTGATGGTGAATACAGACACTGAAATACTGCTAGTTTCCAGAATTGTCCCATAACAACACAGTAGACACAGAGGATAGGAAGATAAATCCTATTATTACAAAAATAATAATACAGAGTGCTCAGTGGATACTGGATAGGATAACAATTCAAAATGGCACCAAGGGTAAAAATTAGTCAGATCGAGCAATAAATTTTCAGCTTGCCGGACATGCTTTTTAGACATCTGTACAAACTAAAGTACATCGAATGCAGAAAGCTCACCTGAATTATAGGATCCAGTATTGCAGAAATGACTGGATCAAAGTTTAACCCTTTTCCAGAGGCAGAAACCATCATGCTATTGTAGGTACTTATGAGCTCAAGCAACAGAGAAACTCCCTCCCTCACTGCTGGTGGGGGAGAGAGGTCAACCGCAACCAGTGGAGGATATCGCAATAACTTTTCTCCACGGCTCTTCAGGATGTTGAAGAATGTCCGCTGTGTTGCATCTCGAAGTGACCATATTGTATTGCACAGTGCTGTGTCTACACCCAGCAGTTCTGATATCTAGAATAGAAAAGGACCATGTGTGAACTGAATAAATCTTAGCTTTACTGAATAGCCAGAACTAGAATTTCAGACTCACCGTGTAACCATAAAACTCCAGGGTATTAGTAAGTTTGTAAGAAACTATCAGACTTGGTTGTGATTGCAGAACTTGCTCAACTCGAACTTTAAACGGTCGGCATGCCCCTTCAAATATTCTATCGAGAACAAAAGTGAAATCAGATTCTCCTTTGGATGAATCACCTTCTCTTACAGAATGACGATGATTAGCTGGACCACTGTCACTTATTGCATCCGGATCAAGCAGTGCAGCTATAAGCTCTCTTTCAGATGCAAGTGCCTTCAAACATAAAAGCCAGTTTAGAAAGGCTAAAGGAATATCTTTAAGTTGCAGATGAATGATGCATATGTATGCATGTTATTTCGAAGGGATTTTATTTAACAAACATTAATTAGCTCATTGCATACTGACTATTAACAAGGATAGACCAAGGAAATCACCTGATGTAGCCATCCCAGCATATCGCCTACATAACGAAGAGGATCATGAGCATGCACTTCTATTGGTCTTGGGAGCCCTCCGGGTCCACCTCTAGTAAGAGCACTTATAAACCGCCTGAATAAGGCATGATGCCTCATATTGGCAACCTATGGATGTGGATAACTAAACTATCAGGCACTATTTGAATTAACTGCAACTTTAGTATGTATAGAAGGTAAACTCAGGTATCATAACTATTTACAAGGCATGGCATACCTCTTCTGCGCAGTACTTGAACAGAACAGGCCTTTCCTTCAGGCACCGAACAGCCTTCTTCAAAAGTTCACTTACTTCAGGATTATCAGTATCACCTAGTTTTTTACACTCAACTTGAACCCACCTGATGACAGGGAAATTTGAATTATGACACTTGAACATCAAATGTCAATTGATCATGTTATATAGAACACACACAGCACAATAGCAAATTTGAGCAAGGCATTCGGCCACAGTTCATTCAACAGTACTTATCATGAGAACTTATTTTTCAGTAGTGCCTAGTGAACGAAGTCAAGTATAGATGAACGTTGAACACTAGCTTTGGAACAGCAGGTAAGGTCAAATTAGAGCATAAAATAAGAACTACAAAGTTAAAAAAAGAACAGCCAAAGGAAATGTTAGGGTACCATATTGTCAGTAGCAGTAAAAGCAATCAAAAGCAGATGAGCGGAAATATATCTCAATTATGGAGTAAATAACAAAGACATCCAGTGTAAGGAAAAGGAACAGCAATAGATTAGATGACTATAGAATGATGGCCAGTACCTGCATAATCTTTCATAAGCTCCTTCTTGGTATACGGACATCATATCCATAAGTTCCAAACCAGCACGCTGAATAAACAAAAAATAGGGCATTAACACAAATATTCTACGGAATCAGCTATTAGGAGTAGGCTCCCAGAGTCAAATTGTCTAGTTCTTGGTGGAGTGTAGGGTCATATCCTTACGGGCTCATTTCGGTTTGCAGGTTTTCTTAGGATTTTTTTCCTATATATGGCATTCGTTTCATAGGAATGGAGGAACTAGGATTCCTTAGGATTGTGTCCATATTGGCCTACTTCCTGAGGATTCTTAGCATTGTGTGAGACCTTATGGAAAATTCCAAAGATTGGAGTGGACAGGGCATCCTAATCCTTTACTTTTCCTATTCCTTTGATCTGGAAATCCTGTAAACCAAATGAGCCCTACATAATTTGAGCAGACCATGTACATGCCAGTAAATGGATTATAGAACTCCATACTTCTGAAAATACAAAGCTAAAAAATCAAATTAAGATATCCTATTAAATGCTTTCATTCTAAGAATGTAGTCCTTTTTTGCTTCCCGGGGAAGAGCCTATTTATGACAGACAGCTGAAAAACCCTTCTTCTAATTGGGTTGAAAGACTGGCAAGAGAAAATGTTGATGTGTGATCTAGAAAATTAAGGCAAGAAAAAAATCTCAAGGACAAAGTGAAAGTACCTGGTGGTGTGTTCGCAGCAGAACCTTGCAGTTCGAATGGATTTCTTGGACATGCAATAGTGCCTTAAAGAATTTCTCATCTATATCTTCTTCCCGGAGTGCATGTATCTATTAAACATAAGGTTCTGTGAATAAACACACTCCAGATTGTCGTGCCAGTAAATGGGCAAGACATCACACCATAGCAACCAAAGAATCATTGGAACAACTAGTTTCGTTTAAGTAGAGAGTAGTACCTCTTCATTTGAAAGTTGGTAATCCCGCAGGAAACATGATACGATTTCCTGGTGCTGAGTGATAACCTCAAGTTCTTGTTGCAACCTCTCCGTTGTACTGATGATATCCCCTGTACTTGCACTACAACTGCTCAATGCTTCCTCAATCCTAACACAATGGCAGCAAATAGCATTCAAGTTAAACCGGCTGCTCCTGGTAGAAACCTTTTGCATCTACAGCTTAACATTATCTATATTTTTACTCAAATGTCTTAGTTAGGACTAATAATAAAATACTAACTGCAGGTTCCACATCCAAACTCAATAAGACTGAGCGAAAACGTGTGTTCATACAATGTGAGAATTCCACTAAATTTACAGGTTTTAGCTCAACCTAGTGCAAAAAATATCAGAAAATAAACTAAAGTTCCATTTCCAGGCAGGCGGAGCAGAAGAACAAAATGCCGGAATGGGCAACACACTCACTTTTTCCACGAATCGTCCAGCGCGTGCACTTCCCCCTCGACGCGATCCAACGCCTGCGCGCGAACAGAAAAAAAAAAAACCGAATCAATCACGCACCAAACGACTACGATGTGAGGAGGAGAGGTCAGAGGTGGGCAACAATGCGGCAACAGCGCGCACCTTCTGAGCGGGGAGGGAGGCGTCGAGGAAGTGGCGGTTGATGGCGAGCGCGCGCTGCTCGACGGAGGACTTGAGGTTGCGGCGCGCCTGCGGTGTGTTGTGCTCGTAGAAGGTGGAGAGCGCGCCCAGCGAGGCCAGCAGATCTGGGCTATCAGTCCGCGTCTCGAGCACCTTCTTCAGCTTCCGGGACACCCCCGGCGCCAACGCCGCCGCCATCCTGCCCCGCTTGGCCGCCGCCCCGCCGCTGCACGCAACGCCACCGAGTTCGCGATCTCAATCCGGAGGTGATCTTCCCCTTCGCTTCGCCCGAGGAGTTTGGTGATGACCGTCTGGGATCTGGGGGAGGTGGGGCTTCCGCCGTGCCGCCGTGCCACCGTGTGTCTGTCAGTGTTGGGTTCAAAGGCAAGCTCACTTAAAGCCCACAAGAAGCCGGGCAAGTAAATGGGCTTGCACCACCCACAGATGGGCCACAATTCTCGGTTCCCACATTTCCTACCACTGTCACTGGCAAGAGTGTTCTTTTTGTTCTTCTCAAAAAAAAAGGGAAGAATGTTTTTGCTTTTTCCAACTCCGCGCATCAATATTTTAAGCAACAAAACGCCAGCTAGTTGTAGTATCAGAATTTCTCAAAAAAAAAAATTGTAGCACCAGAAAAAAGATTGACGCATGTTTCAATTTTCAAAACGCAGCTCGAGCTAAAAGAAAAAGGCAAGAGCTGACGATGTTGCAGTCTCTACAAAGGTTTACAGCTGACAATGGACATCAGTACATCAGAATAAAAATTACTATTGCATGGCCATCACAGAGTAAAAAATACTATTCCAGTCAACCAAATAACTCCGATTGAATGGCCATCACAAAGTAGAAGCACTGATGATGATTTGGAACTCCAGCCAGCCTACATACGCGCCTCCCTCTCCGACATTATCACGAGTCCATGTCCACAGGTTCATCTGCCGGGCCAGCATAGGATAGCTCCTTGCCCATGACCACCGCCGTCATCATCAGCTTACCGGCGTCCGGAAAAGCGTCGTGCTGCATCAGCACCTCCTCCACCGAGAAGCACTTGGCCTCCAGGCCTCTCGCGTGCACGTCCTCTTTCCTCACGGGGAGCACCTCCTCAAACGTGCCGTCGAACACCACCGCGTCCGGGCTGTAACACAGCCTCGAAGCGGTGAAGAGGACCGTTCCTTGAAGAGATTCTTGGATGACTTCGTCACTCCAGCCTTCTGAAACTGATGCCTGTGAGAGCTCGACCCAATCATCCTGGTCGGCTGCGTTCATCCAGCAAGCCTCTAAAAGGCCTTTGTTGGAGCTTCGGAACGAGGAGCCTGTCCAAGCAAATACTTCGAAAGCTTTGAGAGAAAGCTCGCGGCCTCTCTTCATGCACATCTCGATCAGTTCTGATGGCGGAAGAAGCTTGCTTGTATGTTTGCCCTGTGCATATTCTGGATCATGCTGAACAATCTCTTCCTGTAAAGAAAAGGTAAAAATTATTTCGTCAGCTATGCGTGACCTCCCTCAGAAATGATAAGGCATCCACCTACATGCCATCAAGCAAGTTATCCTCTTTTGTATAGCTTGAATATATTTTCATCAAAGATAAATAAAACAACATTGTAAAACTTTGTAGGAGTTCAAACTTGGTAGTACTGTCATGCCTCTAAACATGGAATACTTCAATACATGGCCGGTTAACACTGAAGTCTGGAGGCAGATAATTAATTATAGAGAACAGAAGTACAACATCATCTTTTTCTGTTTAAGACACTTCACCTGAAGATTTAGAATCTGGATATCAGCATCTATCTGTGCAACCTTCACTTCATAATCAACATCCTTACCTACTTGTTAAAAACTGCAATATGTCAGGAGTCCATTTACCACGAAAAGAACAAAACATATCATCGAAGAAACGGGAATTAATACAAAAAAATGATGCAACATTCTGTTCCTTAACAAAAATTATCTTCTAGAAAATCAGGCATTTCCTGTGCTGCAGAAAGTTCAGCAGAATCATGAAATAAACTCTTACCATATAATAAAAGGTTAAGCAGCACGCCACATAAGAATATGCAACAGCTACAAGTCCTAAGCATGTGAAAATTTCAACAACGGAGAGAATCATAGAATTCATCGCATTTACTTAGCACTTGATAAACTACTGCTGTCCATCTTAAAAATGATACTGGAAGCCAACCTATATAATATGCGGTTACAACAATCATGACATAGCTGGAGGTATAGAAGGAAAGTATAACAGAAGAAATAGTTAACCTGCTGTTGCAGCAATTTTAGAGAGATAGAGAAGACGTCTTCTTTCAACAAAGGACAGCGACTTTCTGGTGTTTGTTAGGTCAGCATCTTCTCCAGGACTTGAAAGCAGAGCACAGGTATGAAGAGTCTCTGAAGCAGTTGAGAACTGATTTAAGCATATCTCGTGAAGCCACAAAAGATCGCTACGGTCTTTCAGAAAATTAGCTAGCTCTTCCTGGAATTCTTCTCCCAGCCTTAACAGCTTAGCGTAATGCCGGCTGTTGATTAGCTGTTTAAAAACGTAGAAACTGAATCCCCCATGAGGTCCTATACTATCATGCTGCAACACAAGATCAACATAAGAGCCGTGTTCCATAACAATTTTTTGGTCAAAAGTGGATAATTATATGCTAGGTCACTGAAAAAATATACAACAAGGCATAAAAATGATCCAAGACAGATTGGGGATATGATCATGTGATTTTACCATAAGATTGCGGAGGAGAACCGTATCACTGATATCATAGCAAATCTGCCACAACGTTTGGTACCCTTCATGCCGTTTAGCTGTTGCCAAAATAGGAGAAGTGACCTCTCTAAATATAGATTCTTTCAGATCAGGATTGTCATTGCCTTCACTTGACTCCTGGCAGATACGGGCATGTATTAGGTAGTACCATATTAAAATCAAGTAAAATCATAGAGCCAAATTGACAGTGTTCATAAAATGATACATGTTAAGTATGAATGCATCATGTCAAGAAACTGTCAACAGCAGATGGGCAATCCAGAAATATGTTCAGTTAATTAAATTACTAATTGTCCAAATAGGCCTTTGCCATGGTTCTTTTTTATTTGGAATGTCATTCTAGCTGAAACTGCCCTTTGTTACTTGATGTCAAGCTATCATCCACTATGTTAATGCATACAAACTTACATTCATGTCAGATGAACAAAACATACACGGTGTTATGATCAGAGATTACTAGTCAATGCATGTATACTTGTATAGTCCATATTCACTTCAATGGAAATGACACTAGGGGGAATCAATCAAAGAGCCAACCAAGCAGCAAACTACTAAAATCTCATCTGAATGTCGATGTCGCAGATTGCACTGAAAGGGTGAGTTGCTACGTAAATAACAAAATGCTCCAGAGCTACCATTGCATACATACAAGTATAACACAAGTTTGAACCTTAATCATATAAAATAAGCTATGGACCTAACCACACCATTTTCTGAGGGAATAAAGGATAGACTGAATTCTAAGATAGAACAATAAGATAAGAGTACAAGGAAATAAAGAGACATCATGAACTTGCAAAATATAAACGCGCAAGAAAAACATTAAGGAAATAGTGGCGTAGAATTAGACCAAACCTGATATTTTGCTTCTATAATTTGCTTTGCAAGGTCATAAAGGGATCCAAGAAGCTCATCTCTCCGTTCACAGTATTCTTGGGCTAGCACACCATGGTCCTCCCCACGTTCAAATTTGGCAGTTAATAGACCAATATATCCCTCCAGTAGCATATCTGTGAGTCCTTCCAGCTGAGACCATAGATTAGATTTCATTGGCATGCCTGCAGATCCTGGTTCTCTCAAAAGCTCCATCACAGATGATGCCAGATTCCAGATTCCAGACCGCACTACAGGCTGACTGTTCCATGTTATCAGTCCTTCAGGAGAAGGATACCAGTCCTTGTACTCCGCTCTGTAGTGCAATGCTGCCTGAACTAAGGTCACACAAGCATTTGATAACTCAAGTGCACGTTGCATCTGAACAGATGGGTGTTCTTCTCCGGTTATAATATACCGAAGTTGATGCGACAAACAATAAAATAGATCCTCTATATCAGAAACTCTACTGTAGAAAACTTCAGCATTATCACGATCCATTAATAGAACAGTGTTCCGTCGAGCTTTCTCACCGACCAGCTGAATGAGATTCCACAGTGCACCAGCAGTTGGGGTTTTGGACTGAGGTGATAAACGTGTGCTTGAACTCTGCTGGCTAAGCGCATTTTGTAATTCTCTCAGATGGATCATTCCAGAGAGCTTTTCTCCATGTTCCATGACACTTAGCATTGCAGCTCCTATGAGCATAATGAAAATTATTCGGTCAGAAAATGAACTCATAGAACAGTATCAGTTCCCCTTATGTCTATAAATCGATATTGTAGTCTCTAGGTCCTATCACATTGTTACAATTACAAATTTAACGATTTCAAGAGAAGGGGGAGGGGTGTTCTAAGACAAATGCCTAATGATGAACAGATACTATAGCATACACAAGATACCATAATAGAAAGATCACATCAGTTTTGACAACAATGTGTAATATAGATAGCAGAAGGCAAGAACAGTTAGTAACATAACCAATGGGTCCGTTTGATTATTTGTAACAGGGATAATACGAGTCCAAAATAATAATAAAAAGATAATAATGGCAAGAGAAGATCCATACTTTGTTTTGAAGAGAGTTCTTCATGGCACTTGGACAAGACAAGAAATTGAAGGAATTTCTCATGTTTTTGACGTTTCTCAGCAAGGGATGAAACAATTGTTGAAGCAAGAAATTCAGCTTCTCTAGTTGTTGTCCAGTGCTTAGATAATGTGTTTACAATAGATTTGCTTACTCGAACAAACACGTTCATCTCACCCTCTTTCTCAAATGCCCCTGCTACTCTAAGCTTTTGAAGTGCCTCATGAACAGCACCAGACAAAATAAAATCATGAAACAACCGATTAAGTAACATCTCAGCCTCTTCATCAACCACAGCCTGCTGGGCTACGCCAGTTAATGCTGGTCTTTGCCTGTCTCCAGCACTCCAAGCCTCAGAGCTAACTCTTCTGGGAACAATACTGGCACTGAATGCTTGACTTCTCCTTTTCTCTTCAGCGACCGCTTCATTACAGCTACCTTTTCGTGATAAGCTGCGCTCTGGAGGCTCAACCCCACCAACTAATACAGCCTTTTCAGGTATTGCCCAGATTCCTGCCTTTTCTGTCAGAACAACCCAAGCTCCTTCATCCCTGTCCTCAGCAGATTTGATAATGGAAGCATCAAAAACCTTTCCAGCATCCCAAGGCAGATCAAATTGATAGAGTCGGGTAGAGCCCCTCCAATAGATGGCCACCGTTGCTTTTCCATCACCTGATAAGATGATCACTGAGCCAGAAGGCTTGCCGCCAGTTTTTAGCCTCATGGAGAACAAAAATTCTTCATCCTCCACTCGAGCTTTAGGGATTATCACCTGAGCAGGAGCTTTTTTCTCCAAAAACCTTTCGCATTTAACCACATTGTTTTCGGATGGAAATTTTTGGTTAGATTTGTACAGCATTGTCAGAAGTGAATACTGAGTGTAGTTTGACCCACTCACCCGGTCTTTGCAGAAGGTAGCAACAAGAATATTAAATTCCTTCCCACGCTCATCTATCTGCATGTCCAAAAGCCAAATGTTCTTTTGACCAGCTATGTCCTTTTTTATGCCCAACTCCCCATCACTACCAACAATTTCCTGAGACCCTAATATTTTTACATTGATTCCATGCAAGAGTGAGATGCCCCAACATTGTATCCCCTGGCTAGTCAACAAAAAGAACTTCCGTTCAGCAGCCTCGGATGATTCATTGCTTGGTAGCCAAACCAAGGATCTTCCACCATTATTTTTCTGAGAATGATCAGTACCATTATCTCCTAATGTATCACGATGGACTACTCTTCGGTGAATTCCCAGTGGTGAACACTGAAACAACCATAAAGCACCTGTTGGCTCAGAAGCAATCGCAATGCATTCATGAGCCGCTCCTGGAACGGAAGCTGCAATTAGTGAGTTAAACCTGTAACATCCAGATATACCATCACTTGCAGATGTGTCACTGTGGCCAAATAAACTAAGAACTGGACTCTTGCTACTTTCACCATAGATATCAGGCCAATATGCAATAGCTTGTGTTCTTCTGTTGCAGAGGATAACACCAGTCGAACTTCTTCGGTGCAACATATCTCCACTGTTCCTTGTTGATGGACCACTACTATGCCATCTCATGATGCAAACCGTCCACTGGTTGCCACAGAGGGGTTTCCCATCTTTGTTTCCCACAAGCGAAGACGGGATCTCAAGTACAAGACAATCTTTTGCAACAGCAGCCAAGTAGCTCCAGACAAAAAGCTCATTTCCACATATCATCCATGCAAGGGATGTTTCTTTGTCAATGCCACCTACAAGCATGCTCTTGCCTACAAGGGATACATAAACGGCATCTACAGTTCAGGATGGTAGAAGCAAACTACAAAAGAAAAATCACGCAGGCACCCAAGAGAAACCAGTTACCTGCAAAATTCTTCTGCAGAAGGTTGGCTTGTGCATTCCTCACGACTTGGGGAAACTCTGCTACGCGCACTGGTTGGATCTGGTCAGAATCACCAGCCCTGTCTGTTTGCTTTGATGTCGAAATCCTGAAAATTCGCACAGAGAAACATAATTAGAAACATCACAGCACGGCGAACTGTGTCAAACTGTAAGCGCGCTAGCCTACTAGGATGGCAAAAGGGGTTCCTGCGCATCGCTTGCTTCCGGTGCCTCAACTAGATACAAGCATACGGTGAAATGCGGCGATTCTGGTGAAATCGAAGACAGTAGAGAAGAAAGGGTCACCTGGCGAGGAGGGAGGAGGTGGTCCATGGGGCCGGGGTGCCAGTGGTGGGGCGGTCGGAGAGGGCGAATCCACCAGGCGAAGGGGAGTGGGCGGGAGCAGGAGGAGGAGGTGAAGGGGTCGCCTCCTCCTTCTCCCTGCGGTGGAGGTGGGGTTTCCGGATCGCCGGCGAGAACATCTTTGGCGGCGGACGAGTTGTGCTGCAGCCACCTCAAGCTCTCCGACTAGCCGGCCTTTTTCGGCGCTCTCTCCGGTAGGCTAGGGTTTTACTAGTGTTTTGAGTTTCTTTTTTATCTCTCTTCTTTGCGTTTTGCCCCTCCTTAGAGATAGAAATACGGAGACGTTAGTTGGAGCTAAGGGCCGGCCTCTATGTAATACATGGTTTTAAAAATAGAGAAATGGAAAAGGTTACTTCCTGCGATATGCTCACGGCTCTTCCTGCGATCCAAATGCATTATTTAGATTTTCATTTTTTTTTCCAAAAAGGGCTCGCTGTCATAAAGGTTTGGCAGAAGTACAAAGCACTCCAAACATAATGCAAATTACATCAAGGCCCTTGGACCACTGAATGACCACCGTCGCCGCCAGAACAAGTCGTCAACGCGTTGTTGTCGCCGCTCTCATATCGAAGCCGGTCTGCCCTTGTCGATGACAACCAGGAAATATTCAGGCACGTGCCCCCTAAGGACCAGCGCCATGGAGCTGCAATCGTCGCAGTTAAACCATTGAATTGATCTAAAGAACCTCACACCAAATCTCGCCATCGCGTACGCACGACGAGAAACCCTAACTCGTTGGCCCAAGGAGCTGGCGCGAATCTATGTCGGAGCTTCGTCTAATCCATCCTAACAAACAAACTTGAGGAGGATCGGAGCCCGGAAGACTGGCTCGAAGAAGAAGCGTCACCATTCGTTCAAGCATCGCCCTTGTGAAGACTAAAAACACCTATCAACTAGTCAGAGCCGAGGCAATAGCATGCACCTCCCCGCCACCGTCCATCGAAGTGGCCAACGGATAGGAAGGCGAATACATGGGCTCGCCGGTGGAGATCGAGAGGAGGAAGGCTTTGCTCTGGTCGCCTTGCGAAAGGAGAAAAAAAGACAGGTTGAATTTTATTTAAAGTTTCATTAATCCAAAGTTATCCTAGGTTTTGACTAGCTCTCCTTTGTAAGGAAAAATCAAGTCCCCGTCTTCGAACAAGCCAAAAGGTTGCATTGTTCATTTTTTAAAACTGTATTTACGCAACGACGGTTTACCAATCAACAAATTGACACATCGTCCACGGACTGTTTAAAGGGAAAATTAGAGAGATCATCATTCCATTTGCAAGAAACTTTATATCAAAATAAAATCTAGCTACTCCATGTGCCATCTCGTTAACTTCTCGTGAACAATGCTTGAAATCAACCTTCCCAGTCTCATGTTGCAAGTTTATGCATTGTGCAAAGATAGTCACTACACCATTCCGTCACATATCCTATCTCGTTTACTTCATACGAGTCCGACTCCACTCGAATGGCATGACACCCAACCCGGTTGCCAAAACCGTGGCTATCCTGTAGTGCTATTTCGATCAATAGTTAATTCAACGTCAAATGTCCTTTTTTGACTTTTTTCGTGCTTACATAGAGTGTGTTTGGTTCAAATAATAGGCTTGAATGATTGCGAGTATTCTGACCAATTGGCTAGGGGTAGCCATTTTTATGCTTGGGTGTGTGGGTGGGAGAAATCAATATTTTGTTTGGGTTAGGAGGATGAAAGGTGATTGGGGATATCCATTTGAGAATTTAGTTTAAGGGGTGAATGGTGGATAGGGATCATGAGTTCATGACGACATGTTTGATTCAAGTGGAGAGACTAGCTCTGTAATTTGTAACTTTTACAGAAAAGTACCAATTATCATAATACATTGTTGTTGTTATAGAAACAATTTTTGTCCAGGGTATCCTTAGTAGCGTGGTTGAAGAAATGTAAGTATATGTGTGTACGACAACCTTATACCAAAGGTGAAAAATGACATGTCGATGTTTTTAAATAGGTCCAACCATCTCCTGACGTTCGAAAATGTCTTATGTGAGGATAGACATCGAGAGAAGTGCTCGACGCACAGAACATTGTGTTTCTGAAGTCCCACAACTCTCGATGATGCTGCTCGAATCTCCTCCTTGCCCCAGGTTTCAATGTGCGATGGAAGATCGTGAGCATATGTTCTTTCGGTGCTCAACGTCTCTGGCGCACTATTAGCATCCGCCCGTATTTCTCTCCAATCGCAAGTGTGTGGTCTACTCCAACACCTAATGGGCCACCGGCCTCGATTCTCCCTTCATTATCCTCCTCGTGCTACAGAAGGTTTGGGATGCTAGAAACTCAAAATTCCATCGAACTACTCATCATGATGTTAATGCAGTCATTGCAAGCATTGTCAGTGATCTAACTCTTTGGTCTCACCCGCCCAGGAAATGTGAGTTTTGAGCGTTATGTAGCATGATTTCTTTTTTTTCACAGTAGTTGTGACCTTGTACTAAAAAACAAACAAATATATTCATGTGCCTGATGGGGAACGTTGCATGAAAATCAAAAAAAATCCTACGAACACCCAAGATCTAATCTAGGAGAAGCATAGCAACGAGAGGGGAGTGCATCTACATACCCTTGTAGACCGAAAGCGGAAGCGTATTTAGCGCGGTTGATGTAGTCGTACTCTTCGCGATCCAATCACGATCCAACCGATCTAGTGCCGAACGGACGGCACCTCTGAGTTTAGCACACGTGTGCCTCGGTGACGTCTCCTCTTCCTTGATCCAGCAAGAGAAGGCAGAGAAGTGGATGGGATCACAACCAGCACGACGGCGTGGTGGTGATGGTGGTGGTGGAGTCGGAATACCAGCAGGGCTTCGCTAAGCGCTACGCGGGCGTGTAGTTTGTCCGGAGGTAGAGAGAGGGCAGCGGGGCTGTGGTGTGCCTTGGTGCGCCCCCTCCCCTCAATATATATGTGTGGAGGGGCTAGGAGTCTAGCCCTTCTCCTCCTAGGGTTGGCGCCAAGGGGGAGGAATCCTACTCCTAGTAGGAGTTGGACTCCTAGTCCCTTTCCACATGTCTTAGCCACATGGGACTCTTAGGGGTTGGTGCGCCTGACCCATGAAGGCCAGGGCGCCCCCCTTCAGCCCATGCTGGTCTATGGGATGTGGTGGAACCCTTTGTGGACTTTCGGACTCCTCCGGAACCTTCTGGAAGCTTCCCGGTACAATACCGAAAAAAACCGAACTTTTTCCGGAACCCTGAAAACAACTTCCCATATATAAATCTTTACCTCTCGACCATTCTGAAACTCCTCGTGACGTCTGAGATCTCATCCGGGACTCCGAACAATATTCGGTTACCAACATCAAATATCCCAATACTACTCTAGCGGCATCGAACGTTAAGCGTGCTACCCTACGGGTTCGGGAATCATGTAGTCATGACCGAGACACCTCTCCGGTCAATAACCAATAGCGGAACCTGGATGCCCATATTGGTTCCCACATATTCCACGAAGATCTTTTATCGGTTGAACCACGATGTCGAGGATTCAGTTAATCCCGTATGCAATTCCCTTTGTCCAGCGATATGTTACTTGCCCGAGATTCGATCGTCGGTATCTCCATACCTAGTTCAATCTCGTTACTGGCAAGTCTCTTTACTCGTTCCATAATACAAGATCCCGTGACTAACTCATTAGCCACATTTCTTGCAAGCTCTTTATGATGTTGTATTACCGAGAGGGCCCAAAGATATCTCTCCGTCATACGGAGTGACAAATTCCAGTCTCGATCCATGCCAACCCAACAGACACCTTCGGAGATACCTGTAGAGCACCTTTATGATCACCCAGTTACGAAGTGACGTTTGATAGCACACAAGGTATTCCTCCGGTATCCGGGAGTTGCATGATCTCATGGTCTTAGGAATAGATACTTGACATGAAGAAAGTTGTAGCAATAAACTTAAGTGATACGATCTGTTGATAAGCTTATGGTTGGGTCTGTCCATCACATCATTCTCCTAATGATGTGATCCCGTTATCAAATGACAACTCATGTCTATGGTTAGGAAACCTTAGCCATCTTTGATCAACGAGCTAGTCTAGTAGAGGCTCACTAGGGACACGGTGTTATTTATGTATCCACACATGTATTTAAGTTTCTGGTCAATACAATTCTAGCATGAATAATAAACATTTATCATGAATAAGGAAATATGATAAATAACCAATTTATTATTGCCTTTAGGGTATATTTCCAACAGTCTCCCACTTGCACTAGAGTCAATAATCTAGTTTACATCGTAATGAATCTAACACCCATGAAGTCCTGGTGCTGATCATGTTTTGCTCGTGGAAGAGGTTTAGTCAACGGGTCTGCCACATTCAGATCCGTATGTACTTTGCAAAGTTGTATGTCTCCTTCCTTGATATAAGCACAGATGGAGTTGAAGCGGCGTTTGATGTGCTTGGTCTTCTTGTGAAACCTGGGCTCCTTTGCAATGGCAATAGCTCCAATGTTGTCACAAAAGATAGTCATTGGATCTGATGCACTAGGTATTACTCCTAGATCGGATATGAATGTTGGGGAACGTTGCATGGAAAACAAAAAAAATTCTACGCACACGTAAGATCTATCCATGGAGATGCATAGCTACGAGAGGGGGAGTGTGTCTACGTACCCTCGTAGACCGTAAGCGGAAGCGTTAGAACAACGCGGTTGATGTCGTCGAACAACTTCACGATTCAACCGATCGAGCACCGAACGTATGGCACCTCCGCGTTCAGCACACGTTCAGCTCGGTGACGTCCTCGACTTCTTGATCCAGCAAGACGGCGAGGTAGTGGATGAGTTCCGGCAGCACGACGGCGTGGTGACGGTGATGGTGATGCTATCTCCGCAGGGCTTCGCCCAAGCACTGCAAAAATATGACCGAGGGACGGAACTGTGGAGGGGGGCGTCGCACACGGCTAAGACAATGTTGTGTCCTTTAGGGCGCCCCCTCTCCTCTATTTATATATGTGTAGGGGCTTGGAGTAGAAGGAATAGTGCCACGTGAACAGTAACCGTGAATAGTACGCACGTGGACTTGGACTCCAAAGTCCAATCCTATTCCTACTAGGACTCTCCCTTTTTTCCTTCCCTAGCTGCGTGGGCTTTTGAGGACTTGGTGCGCCTGGCCCAATAAGGCCAGGGCGCCTCCCCTTAGCCCATGCCAGCCCTTTGGGACGTGGTGGACCCACTTGTGGACTTCCGGACCCCTCCGGAATCCTCCGGAGCCTTCTGGAAGCTTCCCGGTACAATACCGAAACAACTGCACCTTTTTCCGGAACCCAAAATATGACTTCCCATATATAAATCTTTACCTCTCGACCATTCCGAGACTCCTCGTGACGTCCGAGATCTCATCCGGGACTCCGAACAATATTCGGTTACCAATTCACATAACTCATATAACACTATATCGTCAACGAACGTTAAGCGTGCGGACCCTACGGGTTCGGGAATGATGTAGACATGACTTAGACGCCTCTCCGGTCAATAACCAATAGTGGAACCTGGATGCTCATATTGGTTCCTACATATTCCACGAAGATCTTATCGGTCGAACCGCAATGACAACATACGTAATTCCCTTTGTCCGTCGGTATGTTACTTGCCCGAGATTCGATCGTCAGTATCTCCATACCTAGTTCAATCTCGTTACCGGCAAGTCTCTTTACTCGTTCCGTAATACATCATCCCGTAACTAACTCCTTAGTCACTTTGCTTGCAAGCTTCTTATGATGTGCATTACCGAGAGGGCCCAGAGATACCTCTCCGAAACACGGAGTGACAAATCCCAGTCTCGATCCATGCCAACTCAACGGACACCTTCGGAGATACCTGTAAAGCATCTTTATGATCACCCAATTACGTTGTGACGTTTGATAGCACACAAGGTATTCCTCCGATATACGGGAGTTGCATGATCTCATGGTCTGAGGAACATGTATTTGACATTCAAGAAAGCAGTAGCAATAAACAGAACGATCGTATGCTAAGCTAACGGATGGGTCTTGTCCATCACATCATTCTCCTAATGATGTGATCCCGTTATCAAATGACAACTCATGCCTATGGTTAGGAAACCTTAACCATCTTTGATCAACGAGCTAGTCTAGTAGAGGCTCACTAGGGACACGGTATTTGTTTATGTATTCATACATGTATTTAAGTTTCCGGTCAATACAATTCTAGCATGAATAATAAACCTTTATCATGAACAAGGAAATATAAAATAATAACAACTTTATTATTGCCTCTAGGGCATATTTCCATCAGTCTCCCACTTGCACTAGAGTCAATAATCTAGATTACATAGTAATGAATCTAACACCCATGGAGTCTTGGTGTTGATCATGTTTTGCTCGTGGAAGAGGCTTAGTCAACGGGTCTGCCACATTCAGATCCGTGTGTACTTTGCAAATTTCTATGTCTCCATCCTTGACATATTCACGAATGGAGTTGAAGCGTCTCTTGATGTGTTTGGTCTTCTTGTGAAACCTGGGCTCCTTGGCTATGGCAATTGCTCCAGTGTTATCACAAAAGATTGTCATTGGACCCGATGCACTAGGTATTACACCTAGATCGGATATGAACTCCTTCATCCAGACTCCTTCATGTGATGCTTCCGAAGCAGCTATGTATTCCGCTTCACACGTAGATCCCGCCACGACGCTCTGCTTGGAACTGCACCAACTGACAGCTCCACCATTTAATATAAATACGTATCCGGTTTGTGACTTAGAGTCATCGGGATCAGTGTCGAAGCTTGCATCGACGTAACCCTTTACGACGAGCTCTTCGTCACCTCCATAAACGAGAAACATGTCCTTGGTCCTTTTCAGGTACTTCAGGATATTCTTGACCGCTGTCCAGTGATCCACTCCTGGATTACTCTGGTACCTCCCTGCCAAACTTATGGCAAGGCACACATCAGGTCTGGCACACAGCATGGCATACATAATAGAACCTATGGCTGAGGCATAGGGAATGACTTTCATTTTCTCTATATCTTCTGCCGTGGTCGGGCATTGAGTCTGACTCAACTTCACACCTTGCAAGATAGGCAAGAACCCTTTCTTTGACTGATCCATTTTGAACTTCTTCAAAACTTTGTCAAGGTATGTGCTTTGTGAAAGTCCTATCAAGTGTCTTGATCTATCCCTATAGATCTTGATGCCCAATATATAAGCAGCTTCACCGAGGTCTTTCATTGAAAAATTCTTATTCAAGTATCCCTTTATGCCATCCAGAAATTCTATATCATTTCCAATCAACAATATGTCATCTACATATAATATTAGAAATGCTACAGAGCTCCCACTCACTTTCTTGTAAATACAGGCTTCACCGTAAGTCTGTACAAAACCATATGCTTTGATCACCTCATCAAAGCATATATTCCAACTCCAAGATGCTTGCACCAGTCCATAGATGGATCGCTGGAGCTTGCACACTTTGTTAGCACCCTTAGGATCGACAAAACCTTCTGGTTGCATCATATACAACTCTTCTTTGAGAAAACCATTAAGGAATGCAGTTTTGACATCCATTTGCCAGATTTCATAATCATAAAATGCGGCAATTGCTAACATGATTCGGACAGACTTAAGCATCGCTACGGGTGAGAAAGTCTCATCGTAGTCAACCCCTTGAACTTGTCGAAAACCTCTCGCGACAAGTCGAGCTTTGTAGAGAGTGATATTACCATCAGCATCTGTCTTCCTCTTAAAAATCCATTTATTCTCAATGGCTTGCCGATCATCGGGCAAGTCCACCAAAGTCCACACTTTGTTCTCATACATGGATCCTATCTCAGATTTCATGGCCTCAAGCCATTTGTCGGAATCCGGGCTTATCATAGCTTCTTCATAGTTCGTAGGTTCGCTGTTGTCTAACAACATAACTTCCAGAACAGGATTACCGTACCACTCTGGTGCGGAACGTACTCTGGTCGACCTACGAAGTTCAGTAGTAGCTGGATCTGAAGTTTCATGATCTTTATCATTATCTTCCTCTCTTATTGGTGTAGGCATCACGGGAACGGTTTTCTCTGATGAGGTACTTTCCAATTCGAGAGAAGGTACAATTACCTCATCAAGTTCTACTTTCCTCCCACTCACTTCTTTCGAGAGAAACTCCTTCTCTAGAAAGGACCCATTCTTGGCAACAAAGACCTTGCCTTCGGATCTGTGGTAGAAGGTATACCCAATTGTTTCTTTAGGGTATCCTATGAAGACGCACTTCTCCGCTTTGGGTTCGAGCTTATCAGGTTGAAGCTTTTTCACATAAGCATCGCATCCCCAAACTTTAAGAAACGACAGCTTAGGTTTCTTGCCAAACCATAGTTCATATGGTGTCGTCTCAACGGATTTAGACGGTGCCCTATTTAACGTGAATGCAGCTGTCTCTAATGCATAACCCCAAAACGATAGTGGCAAATCGGTAAGAGACATCATAGAACGCACCATATCCAATAAAGTACGGTTACGACGTTCGGACACACCATTGCGCTGTGGTGTTCCAGGTGGCGTGAGTTGTGAAACAATTCCACATTTTCTTAAATGAAGGCCAAACTCGTAACTCAAATATTCGCCTCCGCGATCAGATCGTAGAAACTTTATTTTCTTGTTACGATGATTCTCTACTTCACTCTGAAATTCTTTGAACTTTTCAAATGTTTCAGACTTGTGTTTCATCAAGTAGATATACCCATATCTACTCAAATCATCTGTGAAGGTTAGAAAAGAACGATACCCGCCGCGTGCTTCAACATTCATCGGACCGCATACATCGGTATGTATTATGTCCAACAAATCAGTAGCTCGCTCCATTGTTCCGGAGAACGGAGTTTTAGTCATCTTGCCCATGAGGCATGGTTCGCAAGTATCAAATGATTCATAATCAAGAGATTCCAAAAGTCCATCCGCATGGAGTTTCTTCATGCGCTTTACACCAATTTGACCTAAACGGCAGTGCCACAAGTATGTTGCACTATCATTATCAACTTTGCATCTTTTGGCATCAATATTATGAATATGTGTATCACTATGATCGAGATTCAACAAGAATAGACCATTCACAAAAGGTGCGTGACCATAAAAGATGTTACTCATATAAATAGAACAACCATTATTCTCTGACTTAAATGAATAACCGTCTCGCAATAAACAAGATCCAGATATAATGTTCATGCTTAACGCTGGCACCAAATAACAATTATTGAGGTCTAAAACTAATCCCGAAGGTAGATGTAGAGGTAGCGTGCCGACGGCGATCACATCAACCTTGGAACCATTCCCGACGTGCATCGTCACCTCGTCCTTAGCCAATCTTCGCTTATTCCGTAGCTCCTGTTTCGAGTTACAAATATGAGCAACCGAACCAGTATCAAATACCCAGGCGCTACTGCGAGCATTAGCGAGGAACACATCAATAACATGTATATCAAATATACCTTTGCTCACTTTGCCATCCTTCTTATCCGCCAAATACTTGGGGCAGTTCCGCTTCCAGTGACCAGTCCCTTTGCAGTAGAAGCACTCTGTTTCAGGCCTGGGTCCAGCTTTGGGTTTCTTTGTGGGAGCGGCAACTTGCTTGCCGTTCTTCTTGAAGTTCCCCTTCTTTCCCTTGCCCTTTTTCTTGAAACTAGTGGTTTTGTTAACCATCAATACTTGATGCTCCTTCTTGATTTCTACCTCCGCTGATTTCAGCATCGCGAAGAGCTCGGGAATTGTCTTCTCCATCCCTTGCATATTATAGTTCATCACGAAGCCTTTATAGCTTGGTGGCAGTGACTGAAGAACTCTGTCAATAACACTCTCAACCGGAAGATCAATTCCCAGCTGAGTCAAGTGGTTGTGGTACCCAGACATTCTGAGTATGTGTTCACTGACAGAACTGTTCTCCTCCATCTTACAGCTAAAGAACTTGTTGGAGACTTCATATCTCTCAACCCGGGCATTAGCTTGAAATATCAATTTCAGCTCCTGGAACATCTCATATGCTCCGTGGCGTTCAAAACGCTTTTGCAGTCCCGGTTCTAAGCCGTAGAGCATGGCACACTGAACTATCGAGTAGTCATCAGATCGAGCCTGCCAGGCGTTCACAACGTCTGCAGCAGCTCCTGCAGCAGGTCCATCACCTAGCGGTGCATCAAGGACATAATTCTTCTGTGCAGCAATGAGGATAATCCTCAAGTTACGGACCCAGTCCGTGTAGTTGCTACCATCATCTTTCAACTTAGCTTTCTCTAGGAACGCATTAAAATTCAACGGAACAGTAGCACGGGCCATTTATCTACAACATAGATATGCAAAGAAACTATCAAGACTAAGTTCATGATAAATTAAGTTCAATTAATCAAATTACTAATGAACTCCCACTTAAATTAACATCCCTCAAGTTAACTAAGTGTTACATGATCCAAATCAACTAGCCCATGTCCGATCATCACGTGAGATGGGATAGTCATCAATGGTGAACATCTCCATGTTGATCATATCTACTATATGACTCATGTTCGACCTTTCGGTCTCCAGTGTTCCGAGACCATGTCTGTACATGCTAGGCTCGTCAAGTTTAACCCAAGTATTCTGCTTGTGTAAAACTGGCTTACACCCGTTGTATGTGAACGTAGAATCTATCACACCCGATCATCACGAGGTGCTTCGAAATGACGAACTTTAGCAACGGTGCATACTCGGGGAGAACACTTTTATCTTGAAATTTAGTGAAGGGATCATCTTATAATGCTACCGTCATTCTAAACAAAATAAGATGCATAAAGGATAAACATCACATGCAATCAAAATATGTGACATGATATGGCCATCATCTTGTGCTTTTGATCTCCATCTCCAAAGCATCGTCATGATCTCCATCGTCACCGGCTCGACACCTTGATCTCCATCGTTGTGTCGTGGTCGTCTCGCCAACTATTGCTTCTACAACTATTGCTAACGCATAGCGATAAAGTAAAGCAATTACATGGCGCTTGCATTTCATACAATAAAGAGACAACCATAAGGCTCCTGCTGGTTGCTGATAAATTACAAAACATGATCATCTCATACAATAACGTATATCACATCACAGCATACCCTGCAAAAACAAGTTAGACGTCCTCTACTTTGTTGTTGCAAGTTTTACGTGGCTGCTACGGGCTTCTAGCAAGAACCGTTCTTACCTACGGCACAAAACCACAATGGTTATTTATCAAGTTTGCTATTTTAACCTTCAACAAGGACCGGCCGCAGTCAAATTCGATTCAACTAAAGTAGGAGAAACAGACACCCGCCAGCCCCCTTTATGCAAAACAAGTTGCATGTCTGTCGGTGGAACCGGTCTCATGTACGTGGACATGTAAGGTTGGTCCGGGCTGCTTCATCTTACAATACCGCCGAATCAAAATAAGACATTGGTGGTAAGCAGTATGACGATCACCGCCCACAACTCTTTGTGTTCTACTCGTGCATATCATCTACGCATAGACCTGGCTCTGATACAACTGTTCGGGAACGTTGCATGGAAAACAAAAAAAATTCTACGCACACGCAAGATCTATCCATGGAGATGCATAGCTACGAGAGGGGGAGTGTGTCTACGTACCCTCGTAGACCGTAAGCAGAAGCGTTAGAACAACGCGGTTGATGTCGTCGAACAACTTCACGATTCAACCGATCGAGCACCGAACGTACGGCACCTCCGCGTTCAGCACACGTTCAGCTCGGCGACGTCCTCGACTTCTTGATCCAGCAAGACGGCGAGGTAGTGGATGAGTTCCGGCAGCACGACAGCGTGGTGATGGTGATGGTGATGCTATCTCCGCAGGGCTTCGCCCAAGCACTGCGAAAATATGACCGAGGGACGGAACTGTGGAGGGGGGCGCCGCACACGGCTAAGACAATGTTGTGTCCTTTGGGGCGCCCCCTCTCCTCTATTTATATATGTGTAGGGGCTTGGAGTAGAAGGAATAGTGCCACGTGAACAGTAACCATGAATAGTACGCACGTGGACTTGGACTCCAAAGTCCAATCCTATTCCTACTAGGACTCTCCCTTTTTTCCTTCCCTAGCTGCGTGGGCTTTTGAGGACTTGGTGCGCCTGGCCGAATAAGGCCAGGGCGCCTCCCCTTAGCCCATGCCAGCCCTTTGGGATGTGGTGGGCCCACTTGTGGACTTCCGGACCCCTCCGGAATCCTCCGGAGCCTTCTGGAAGCTTCCCGGTACAATACCGAAAAAACTGCACCTTTTTCCGGAACCCAAAATATGACTTCCCATGTATAAATCTTTACCTCTCGACCATTCCGAGACTCCTCGTGACGTCCGAGATCTCATCCGGGACTCCGAACAATATTCGGTTACCAATTCACATAACTCATATAACACTATATCGTCAACGAACGTTAAGCGTGCGGACCCTACGAGTTCGGGAATGATGTAGACATGACTGAGACGCCTCTCCGGTCAATAACCAATAGCGGGACCTGGATGCTCATATTGGTTCCTACATATTCCACGAAGATCTTATCGGTCGAACCGCAATGACAACATACGTAATTCCCTTTGTCCGTCGGTATGTTACTTGCCCGAGATTCGATCGTCGGTATCTCCATACCTAGTTCAATCTCGTTACCGGCAAGTCTCTTTACTCGTTCCGTAATACATCATCCTGTAACTAACTCCTTAGTCACTTTGCTTGCAAGCTTCTTATGATGTGCATTACCGAGAGGGCCCAGAGATACCTCTCCGAAACACGGAGTGACAAATCCCAGTCTCGATCCATGCCAACTCAACGGACACCTTCGGAGATACCTGTAGAGCATCTTTATGATCACCCAGTTACGTTGTGATGTTTGATAGCACACAAGGTATTCCTCCAATATCCGGGAGTTGCATGATCTCATGGTCTGAGGAACATGTATTTGACATTCAAGAAAGCAGTAGCAATAAACAGAACGATCATATGCTAAGCTAACGGATGGGTCTTGTCCATCACATCATTCTCCTAATGATGTGATCCCGTTATCAAATGACAACTCATGCCTATGGTTAGGAAACCTTAACCATCTTTGATCAACGAGCTAGTCTAGTAGAGGCTCACTAGGGACACGGTATTTGTTTATGTATTCACACATGTATTTAAGTTTCCGGTCAATACAATTCTAGCATGAATAATAAACCTTTATCATGAACAAGGAAATATAAAATAATAACAACTTTATTATTGCCTCTAGGGTATATTTCCATCAATGAACTCCTTCATCCAGACTCCTTCTTGCGCTGCTTCCGAAGCAGCTATATACTCCGCTTCACATGTTGATCCCGCTACGACGCTTTGCTTGGAACTGCACCAACTGACTGCTCCACCATTCAATATAAATATGTATCCGGTTTGAGACTTAGAGTTATCCGGATCTGTGTCGAAGCTAGCATCGACGTAACCCTTTACGACGAGCTCTTCGTCACCTCCATAAACGAGAAACATGTCCTTAGTCCTCTTCAGGTACTTAAGGATATTTTTGACCGCTGTCCAGTGATCTACTCCTGGATCACTTTGGTACCTCCCTGCCAGATTTATGGCAAGGCACACATCAGGTCTGGTACACAGCATGGCATACATTATTGAGCCTATGGCTGAGGCATAGGGGATGACTTTCATCCTTTCTCTTTCTTCTGCCGTGGTCGAGCTTTGAGTCTTACTCAACTTCACACCTTGCAACACATGCAAGAACCCTTTCTTCGACTGATCCATTTTGAACTTCTTCAAAAACTTGTCAAGGTATGTGCTTTGTGAAAGTCCTATTAGGCGTCTTGATCTATTTCTATAGATTTTAATGCCCAATATGTAAGCAGCTTCACCCAGGTCTTTCATTGAAAAACTCTTGTTCAAATAACCTTTTATGCTTTCCAGAAATTCTATATCATTTCCAATCAACAATATGTCATGCACATATAATATTAGAAATGCTACAGAGCTCCCACTCACTTTCTTGTAAATACAAGCTTCTCCGTAAGTTTGTATAAAACCAAAAGCTTTGATCACCTCATCAAAACGTATATTCCAACTCCGAGATGCTTGCACCAGTCCATAGATGGACCGCCGGAGCTTGCATACCTTGTTAGCATCCTTAGGATCGACAAAACCTTCCAGTTGCATCACATACAACTCTTCCTTGAGGAACCCATTAAGGAACGCTGTTTTGATGTCCATCTGCCAGATTTCATAATCATAAAATGCGGCAATTGCTAACATAATTCTAACAGACTTAAGCATCACTACAGGTGAGAAGGTCTCATTGTAGTCAACCCCATGAACTTGTCGGAAACCCTTTGCGACAACTCAAGCTTTATAGACGGTGACATCACCATCATCGTCTATCTTCTTCTTAAAGATTCATTTATTTTCAATGGCCTGCCGGTCATCGGGCAAGTCCACCAAAGTCCATACTTTGTTCTCATACATGGATCCTATCTCGGATTTCATGGCCTCAAGCCATTTGTCAGAATCCGGGCTCATCATTGCTTCTTCATAGTTCGTAGGTTCGTCGTTGTCTAACAACATGACTTCCAGGACGGGATTACCGTACCACTCTAGTGCGGAACATACCCTGGTCGACCTATGAAGTTCAGTAGTAACTTGATCCGAAGTTTCATGATCATCATCATTAGCTTCCTCTTCGAATGGTGTAGACATCACGGGAACTTCTTTCTGTGATGTGCTACTTTCCAATTCAAGAGAAGGTACAATTACCTCATCAAGTTCTACTTTCCTCCCACTCACTTCTTTCGAGAGAAACTCCTTCTCTAGAAAGGACCCATTCTTGGCAACAAAGATCTTGCCCTCGGATCTGTGATAGAAGGTATACCCAATGGTCTCTTTAGGGTATCCTATGAAGACGCATTTCTCCGCTTTGGGTTCGAGCTTATCAGGCTGAAGCCTCTTGACATAAGCGTCACATCCCCAAACTTTAAGAAATGATAGCTTAGGTTTCTTGCCAAACCATAATTCATATGGTGTCGTCTCAATGGATTTAGACGGTGCCCTGTTTAAAGTGAATGCGGCTGTCTCTAATGCATAACCCCAAAATGATAGTGGCAAATCAGTAAGAGACATCATAGAACGCACCATATCCAATAGAGTACGATTATGATGTTCGAACACACCATTACGCTGTGGTGTTCCAGGTGGCGTGAGCTGTGAAACAATTCCACATTGTCTTAAATGCATACCAAACTCGTAACTCAAATATTCTCCTCCACGATCAGATCGTAAGAATGTTATCTTCTTGTTACGATGATTCTCACCTCACTCTGGAACTGTTTGAACTTTTCAAAAGTTTCAGACTTGTGCTTCATTAAGTAAATATACCCATATCTACTTAAATCATATGTGAAGGTCAGGAAATAACGATATCCACCGCGCGCCTCAACACTCATCGGACCGCATACATCGGTATGTATTATTTCCAACAAGTCACTTGCCCGCTCCATTGTTCCGGAAAACAGGGTTTTAGTCATCTTGCCCATGAGGAATGGTTCACATGTCTCAAATGATTCATAATCAAGAGATTCCAAAAGTCCATCAGCATGGAGTTTCTTCATTCGTTTTATACCAATATGACCTAAGTGGCAGTGCCACAAGTATGTGGTACTATCATCATTAACTTTGCATCTTTTGACGTCAATATTATGAACATGTGTATCACTACGATTGAGATTCAACAAGAATAAACCATTCAACAAGGGTGCATGACCATAAAATATATTATTCATATAAATAGAACAACCATTATTCTCTGACTTAAATGAATAACCGCCTCACAATAAACAAGATCCAAATATAATGTTCATGCTTAACGTAGGCACCACATAACAATTATTCAGGTTTAAAACTAATCCCGAAGGTAAACGTAGAGGGAGCATGCCGACGGCGATCACATCAACCTTGAAACCATTTCCGATGCGCATCGTCACCTCGTCCTTAGCTAGTCTTCGTTTATTCCGTAGCTCCTGTTTCGAGTTACAAATATTAGCAACCAAACCAGTATCAAATACCCAGGCGCTACTACGAGCACTAGTAAGGTACACATCAATAACATGTATATCAAATATACCTTCGTTGACATTGCTAGCCTTCTTATCTGCCAAGTACTTGGGGCAGTTCCGCTTCCAGTGACCATACCCCTTGCAATAGAAGCACTCAGTCTCAGGTTTGGGTCCAGCCTTGGGTTTCTTCACGGGTGCGGCAACTGACTTGCCATTCTTTTTGAAGTTCCCCTTCTTTCCCTTGCCTTTCTTCTTGAAACTGGTGGTCTTGTTGACCATCAACACTTGATTCTCTTTCTTGATTTCTACCTCCGCGACTTTAAGCATCGCGAAAAGCTCAGGGATCGTCTTTTCCATCCCTTGCATATTATAGTTCATCACAAAGCTCTTGTAGCTCGGTGGCAGTGACTAGAGAACTCTGTCAATCGCTACCTCATCCAGAAGATTAACTCCCAACTGATTCAAGCGGTTGAAGTACCCAGACATCTTGAGTACGTGCTCACTAACGGAGTTGTTCTCCTCCATCTTGCAGCTAAAGAACTTGTCGGAGGCTTCATACCTCTCAACCCGGGCGTGAGCCTGAAATACCAATTTCAGTTCCTGGAACATCTCATATGCTCTGTGGTGCTCAAAACGTCTTTGGAGCCCCGGTTCTAAGCCGTAAAGCATGGCGCACTGAACTATCGAGTAGTCATCAGAACATGCCTGCCAGACGTTCACAACATCTACAGACGACGCTGGAGGGGGTGCATCACCAAGCGGTGCATCAAGGACATAAACTTTCTGTGCAGCAGTGAGGATAATCCTCAAATTATGGACCCAGTCCGCATAGTTGCTTCCATCATCTTTCAACTTAGCTTTCTCTAGGAACGCATTAAAATTCAGGGGAGCTACAGCACGAGCCATTGATCTACAACATTAATTTGCAAAGACAATTAGACTAAGTTCATGATAATTGGTTCTGCTAATCAAATTACTAAAGAACTCCCACTTAAATCAACATCCCTCAAGTTGTCTAAGTGTTACATTATCCAAATCAACTAACCCATGTCCGATCATCACGTGAGATGGGGCAGTCATCAATGGTGAACATCTCCATGTTGATCATATCTACTATATGACTCATGTTTGACCTTTTGGTCCTCCGTGCTCCGAGGCCATGTCTGTACATGCTAGGCTCGTCAAGTTTAACCCAAGTATTCTGCATGTGTAAAACTGGCTTACACTCGTTGTATGCGAACGTAGAGTCTATCACACCCGATCATCATGAGGTGCTTCGAAACAACGAACTTTCGCAACGGTGCATACTTAGGGAGAACACATTTTATCTTGAAATTATGTGAAGGGATCATCTTATAATGCTACCGTCGACCTAAGCAAAATAATATGCATAAAAAAGATAAACATCACATGCAATCAATATGTGACATGATATGGCCATTATCATCTCGTGCTTTTGATCTTCATCTCCAAAGCACCGGCATGATCTCCATCGTCACCGGCATGACACCATGATCTCCATCATCGTGCCGTCATGTGGTTGTCTCCGCCAACTATTGCTTCTACGACTATTGCTAACACATAGCGATAAAGTAAAGCAATTACATGGCGGTTAATAGTTGACACGCGGGTCATACAATAAATTAAAGACAACCCTATGGCTCATGCCGGTTGTCGTACTCATCGACATAAAAGTCGTGAACCTATTACAAAACATGATCATCTCATACATCAACATATATGGTACGTCTCCAATGTATCTATAATTTTTTATTGTTCCATGCTATTATAGTATCAATCTTGGATATTTTATATGCCATTATATATCATTTTTTGGGACTAACCTATTAACCCAGTGCCCAGTGCCAGTTGCTGTTTTTTGCTTGTTTTTGTCTTTTCAGAAAATCATTATCAGAAAGAGTCTAAACGAAAAAAAAACTTTGGATTATTTTTTCTGGACCAGAAGAGACCCATGAAGCTTCGGGAAAAGACCAGAGGAGCCCTGGGGGGTAGGGCGCGCCTCCCAGGCTTGTGGGCCCCTCGTAGCCCCTCCTGACCTAATTCCAGCGCTATAAATTCCCAAATATTCCCAATATACCAGAGAGACAAGAGAAAACCTTTCTGCTGCCGCAAGCCTCTGTTCTTCCGTGATCCCATCTGGAGGCCTTTTCCGGTACTCTGCCGGAGGGGGAATCGATCACGGAGGGCTTCTTCATCAACCTTGCTGCCCTTCCGATGATGTGTGAGTAGTTTACCAGAGACCTATGGGTCCATAGCTAGTAGCTAGATTGCTTCTTCTCTCTCTTTGATCTTCAATACCATGTTCTCCTCGATGTTCTTGGAGTTCTATCCGATGTAATCTTCTTTTGCGGTGTGTTTGTTGGGATCCGATGAATTGTGAGTTTATGATCAGATTATTCATGAGAAATATTTGAGTCTTCTCTGAACTCTTTTATGCATGATTGTTATAGCTTTGTATTTCTCTCCGATCTATCGATTTGGTTTGGCCAACTAGATTGGTTTATCTTGCAATGGGAGAGGTGCTTTGTGATGGGTTCAATCTTGCGGTGCTCAATCCCAGTGACAGAAAGGGACATGACACGTATTTGTATTGTTGCCATTAAGGATAAAAAGATGGGGTTTAATCATATTGCTTGAGTTTACTTTGTCTACATCATGTCATCTTGCTTATGGCGTTACTCTATTTCATACTTAATACCCTAGATGCATGCTGGATAGCGGTCGATGGGTGGAGTAATAGTAGTAGATGCAGGCAGGAGTCGGTCTACTTGTCTCGGACGTGATGCCTATATACATGATCATTGCCATGAATCCGTCATAATTATTTGCTTTTCTATCAATTGCCCAACAGTAATTTGTTTACCCACCGTATGCTATGTGTTCGAGAGAGAAGCCTCTAGTGAAAACTATGGCCCCCGGGTCTACTTTTATCATATATTTAAAACCAAAAATACCTTGCTACAATTTATTTACTTTTGTTTTATTTAGTATTTTAGTTTATCTATCTATCACTATCAGAATTAATCCTTGCAAATAACCGCTAAGGGGATTGACAACCCTCTTATTTGCGTTGGGTGCAAGTGTTTGCTTTTGTGTGTGCAGGTGCTGCTAAAGGGATTTTGCGTGGTTCTCCTATTGGATTGATAACCTTGGTTCTTAACTGAGGGAAATACTTATCTCTACTATACTGCATCATCCTCTCCTCTTCGGGGAAATACCAACGCAATCTACAAGTAGCAGAAAGAATTTCTGGCGCCGTTGTCGGGGAGACATCACCAAAATTTATCAAGTACCTTCGCACAAACTATCATCCACTTGCATTTATTTTATTTGCCTTTTATTTGCATTTGCCTCTCATTTTCATCTCCCCCACTTCTAAAACAATTTTACAAAAACACAAAAATATTTGTATTTGCTTGTTTGCTATTTTGCCCGCTTTGTCATCATGGCTAGTATCACCATCCCTCCTTTGTCTCTGGACTTTGAAGTTCTTTACTTCAAACAGAAACAAGGAGAAAATTTAAAAGATGCTTGGTATAGGATAATGGATTCTTATCGTGTTTGCACCATAAAAGGGTGTCGGAGTCTAGGACCTGCGTCCAAGAAACTTCTCCAAGAACTGAGGATTCGAACTCCGGGGGACTTTGCTTGGCGACCTACGACACGACGGCAACTATGGCAGGATCACGACGGGCTCACTGGCTCTCACCGGACACGAAGGGACGCGCGAGCTACCCAGGTTCGGGCCACCGTGCGGTGTAATACCCTACTCCTGCCTGTGTTGGATTGCTGTGTGATGGAGAGCTTGTGGCTCGAGGTACACGAGGTGTGGGGGAGAATGAATCGATCCTCCTACATGGAAGCGGCCCTGCCCCTTTTGTAGTGCCTTGGTCCTCTTCCCCGAAAATATGAGCGGGAAAGGGTGGCCACAGGGCGGCAATTCAAAGGAGGACAGGCGCGCAGGTCTATCCTGACTAAAGGCGGTCTTCGCCTGATAAAGTAGTCTTTGTGATGCGATGGTGGGCTTGGCGATGACCTCCATCCTGGCGCGCCGATCTGTCCTGATCTTTTATCACCAAAGAGGAAAACCTTTGGGGCTTGCTTTGGGGGAGGCAGATGCCACTGCTCCCTTATCACCAGGATGGAAGCTGGGCTCGGTCACGCCCCGCTGTCCTTATCCTGACAGCGGGACGTCACCCATGTGCTGGGCGCGGAGCCCCGCAGCTGATGCCGTACGGTCTGCTCCACGAGAAGGCCTCATGAGGGGAGCCTCGCGAGGCAACCTGGTGCTTGGCGGCCTCGGCAGGGCCTAACCTGGCGGCGAGGGGCCTCGCGAGGCGGCTTCCTCTAGAGCGGCCGAGGCAGGGCCATCCTCGTGGGCCGGCCCAAGCGTCGTCCTCCGGGCCAGAGGCAGACGGGCCGTGGTACACTGGTTCCCACTGGGCCGACAAAGGGGATATGAAAATTTTGGTGCGGAACTTTTATGTAGGGCTAACTATGCCAAATAGACAACTCTTGGATTTTGCTACTAAAGGAAATTTCATTGATAGTGATCCTAATACTGCTTATGAATTAATAGAGGGAATAGTGGGAAATCCACCCTTGCAAAAAGGATCTAATTATACCCAAGAAGGGATTCAAATTCTAGAAAATCTAGGAGACATACACATTTTTTTGGTTGAGTTACAAAAGTCTAATGAGCCTCTTAAAAATGTTAGTGGCAATCTCAATCGCATGAATAATCTTCTTACTATTTGCAACAAGAGGCTAGACACTTTAGATAATAGAATTGCCTTATTCTCTGAAAGCAATGGGAAGCGCAAAGATCCCCCCGGGTTCGAGAACAACCCATCTAAATTAGCAAAAACGAAGGATGACAACACTTGAAACTATGCATTATGCCTAGCTAGGGGCATAAAACGATAGCGCTTGGGAGGCAACCCAATGAATAAAATATTTTTTTTGTTTTACCTTCTATTTTTGTGTGTTTACACAATTATAGCCTCTGTTATGATTGTGTTTTTATCTTTTAATTAGTGTTTGTGCCAAGTAATGCCTTTGGGATGATTTGGATGATAGTATAATTGATGTTGTTTGGAAAACAAAAAGTTTTGCGTCCAGTATTTGATTTTTGATTCTGTACTAGAGTATCAGAAAAATCTGAAATTGTTACAATGTATTGGTATATGAATTGTTTATGTTTTCCTATTTTTTCAGAATTTTTGGAGTTACATAAGTATAGCTTCTAAATAGATCTTTACAAACTGTTCTGTTTTAGACATATTCTGTTTTTGTTGCATAGTTTGCTTATTTTGATGAATATATGGATCGTATCGGGGGGTATGAGTCATGGAGAAGTTGGAGTATAGTAGCATTATGCCAATATTAAATATGAATCAATTTACAACAGTACCTAAATTTTAAGATTTATTTGTTATACTAACGGATCTCACGAGGTTTCTGTTGAGTTTTGTGTGCTGAAGTTTTCAAGTTTTGGGTGAGACTACGATGGATAAAGGAATAAGGAGTGGCAAGAGCCTAAGATTGGGGATGCCCAAGGCACCCCAAGGTAATATTCAAGGAAGACTCAAGCGTCTAAGCTTGGGGATGCCCCGGATGGCATCCCCTCTTTCGTCTACAATCTATCGGTAACTCACTTGGAGCTATATTTTTATTCATCACATGATATGTGTTTTACTTGGAGCGTCTTGTGATATAGTTTGTTTGCTTTTGTTTGCTTTTTAGTTTGTCATAATCATCTTTACTGAACACACCTTTTTGAGAGGGACACACATTATTCATGATTTGTTAGAATACTCTATGTGCTTCACTTATATCTTTTGAGCTAGGCAGTTGCTCTAGTGCTTCACTTATATCTTTTAGAGCACGCCGGTGGTTATATTTTAAAGAAATAGTTGCACTCCCATGCTTCACTTATATCTTTTTGAGAGTCCAATGAATAGCAATGGTAATATGCATGGGTTATGAATTTGGTCCTAATATGATAGGTATTCAAGAGGGATATAATAAAAACTTTCATGTAGATCACTGAATATGATAAGTTTGATTCCTTGCAATAGTTTTGTGATATTAAGATGGTAATATGTGGGAGGTGCTAGTAGATAATTGTGGTTTAGTAAGAATATTGGTGTTAAGGTTTGTGATTCCTGAAGCATGCACGTATGATCTGTCGTTATGCTAAGAAATTGGAGCATGATTTATTCTTGATTGTCTACCTTATGAGTAGCGGTCGGGACGAGCGATGGTCTTTTCCTACCAATCTATCCCCCTAGGGGCATGCGTAGTAGTACTTTGCTTCGAGGGCTAAAAAACTTTCGCAATAAGTATGTGAGTTCTTTATGACTAATGTGAGTCCATGGATTATACGCACTCTCACCTTTCCGCAATTTGCTAGCCTCTTCGGTACCGTGCATTGCCCTTTCTCACATCGAGAGTTGGTGCAAACTTCGCCGGTGCATCCAAACCCAGTGATATGATACGTTCTATCACACATAAGCCTCCTTATATCTTCCTCAAAACAGACACCATACCTACCTACCATGGCATTTCCATAGCCATTCCGAGATATATTGCCATGCAACTTCCACCGTTCCGTTTTTTTATGACACACATCGTCATTGTCATATTGCTTTGCATGATCATATAGCTGACATAGTATTTGTGGCTCAGCCACCGTTCATCATTTTTATACATGTTACGCTAGTATCATTGCACATCCTGGTACACCGCCAGAGGAATTCATATAGAGTCATATTTTGTTCTAGTTTCGAGTTGTAATTTTCTTTTGAGTTGTAAGTAAATAGAAGTATGATGATCATCATTATTAGAGCATTGTCCCAGTGGGGAAATAAAAAAAAGGCCAAAAAGAGACCATAAAAAAATGAGAGAAAAAGAGAGAAGGGGCAGTGTTACTATCCTTTGCCATACTTGTGCTTCAAAGTAGCACCATGTTTTTCATATAGAGAGTCTCCTATTTACTCACTTTCATATACTAGTGGGAATTTTTCATTATAGAACTTGACTTGTATATTCCGATGATGGGCTTCCTCAAATGCCCGAGGTCTTCATGAGCAAGCAAGTTGGATGCACACCCACTTAGTTTTCATATTGAGCTTTCATACACTTATAGCTCTTAGTGCATCCGTTGCATGGCAATCCCTACTCCTCGCATTGACATCAATTGATGGGCATCTCCATAGCCCGTTGATTAGCCTCGTCGATGTGAGACTATCTTCTTATTTTTGACTTCCCCTTATTAATCCCTACCACCACACTATTCCACCATAGTGCTATATCCATGGCTTGCGCTCATGTATTGCGTGGAGGTTGAAAAAGCTGAAGCGCATTAAAATGTAGGGGAACGCAGCAGAAAACAAAAAATTCCGACCTACGCACCAGCCCAGGATCACTATGGACACTGCATACAAGGTTTGATCTGTTTCGTTACCGACTCGTAGCGCAGCGGAAGTAGAGTCGATGACGATCGGCGGTGCAGATCCCCGCAGCTAGGATTTACAACCTCCCAACCGCGAGGATGTACTCCCACATCTGCCCCTCGGACAGCCCTCCGGGAGGCGGTCGGACAGTCCCTCGGACGGTGTCGCGGACAGCCCTTCGGGAGGACCTTCGAAACTCGAACGATCACTCGGACAGCCCTTCGGGAGGACCCTCGAAACTAAGACGATCACTTGGACAGCCCTTCGGGAGGCACTCTCGAACTAAGACCGAAACTACGATCTCTCTACAGAGTTGCACACATACGGTGTCATCTATCCGGCAGGGCTTCGCCGTCCAGAACTAGTTCCCACCAGAACCCAGACAGCCTTTCGGCTCTACGAAACTATTTCGCTGGGAGGGAGAGAGAAGCCAGACAAGTCAATGGCATGTGTATGAGAGCAAGCATGAGCTGATTTTGGAGAGCTCTCTCCACCTCTATTTATAGGAGGAGCAAGGGGTAGAGGAAAGACCAAAAGGACCTTCCTTGGATCTTTCCACCACATGCCACATAAGGGTGTGTAGAAGATATCCACCATGAGGTGGAAGGACACCTCAAGGAGGGCCCCCCCATGCCATGGCCGAAATTTGCAGCCCCCTTGGGGAGCTCCACCTCCCTTTCACAAACCAAAAGTGGTTTTCTTCTAGAAGAAAAACCCCATTTGCAAATCAGCCCAAAAAGTGCTTTTCACTATTCACGAAGACATTTTTCTGCGTCCGTTAAAACCCAAATTATTTCTGTGTGCCTAAAATAATTCTAGCACCCACCAAAACAATTTTGAACGCATTCCGAAACAATTTCGGAACAATGTTTCTTCAGCGAAAAGCAACCAAAACGGTTCCGGCTGCTCCGGAACATTTCCGGTTTTTGTCCCGGAAAATTCCCAGAAGTTTCCAGAACACTTCTGGCATCCTCCAAGAATTTCCAGGCGTGTGCCAGAACCAATTTGACTTAATGGAATACCCTAAAACAACTTTTCAGTTTCACCGGAACTATTCCGGTGTTCTCTCCGGAACGTTTCCGTTTCGTCCGAAACTTTTTCGGTGATATTCTCTCAGACTCCCCGTCTAGTATTCAGCAGATAGATGACCCTTAAGCGTGTGACCCTATAGGTTCGGTGAAGTATAGACATGACCGGAACTCTTTCCGATCAATTATCAACATCGGAGCCGTGGACACCCATATTGACCCCTATACCCACACGAACGAATATTCGAGTGAACCTCCAGTTGCCGTGTGCTATTCCTGTTGCTTCGCGATATGTTACAAATACCCGAGGTGAGAAACATCGGCATCCTCGTGGATCAACACTTGTCCACAATGCCAGTTACCTCGTTGCCGGTTTTTGTTCTCTTTTCTCGTTTCTGTGTTCCGGTATCCCTGTGATCAAATCACACTTGTGTCTGGCCAGACGATGATGGATACCGTAACACTGAGAGGGCCCAGAGATATCTCTCCATCGTCGGAGGAGCAAATCCCAATCTTGAGCTATCAAGTTACTTAACATACTTTTCCATGAACCCGTAAGCCGCCGTAATAGCCACCCATTTACGGATGACGTTTAACAAACCCCAAAGTTCATGAAGCAAGCATGAAGAAACTCGACACTCTCATGGTCTAAGGAATTATGCAAACATTAACTTCTCTGTGTTATTAACCATTAACTTATGACGAATGAATCTCATAGCATAACATCAATCGGGTCGATTCAACACAAGTGTTCTACTAACATTGTGCCCTCAAAGTTGCCGGCATAGACATGCCCATGATCAGGAAAACAGAACCATCATGCAACACTTGGGCTAGTCTTAGAGGCCAGACTAGGAATACATTTTACCGTTTATTATTCCACACGTGCATATGAGTCTTCCTCCGAGCCTCGTGGTTATTGCAGACTCAAGAACCATAGCAGTTATAGCATGGAACATAAATCTAATTATGAACAGGGAGATAATCAATAACATTTATTATTGCCTCTAGGGCATATCTCCTACAGACTCCCACTTGCACTAGAGTCAATAATCTAGTCAATGCTAATGCACTTTACACCTATGACATACTGGTGTAAAAAATGCTTCGCATGTGGTATAGCCTGATGTCCAACGGATCTGACGACTTCAGCTCCGTGTGTAACTTTGCATATCCTCGCGTTTTCACGCTTTCACAAAATTCATATTTTGTGTGGACTTGGCTTTGCATATGTGTGAATCATTGGTCGAAACCTGATTCCTCAGACTGAGCTATGGAGCAACTATCTGCAATAGTGTCCCATAGACCAAAGCCATCTTGGAACCATACTAAGTTCATGAATGAACTATATGATTCAACAACTTCTTTGTCGCTTCTTAAGCGTCAACATGCTTAGCCTTTGTTATAGAATTCGCCACAGTATCTTGTTTGGAACAATTTCCAACTACCGTGCCATCATATTGTGTATTACACAAAACCCTTAACTTAAATCGAAAATCGCATGGAGCATTGATGAAGAATGTATCGATGTAATTACTTACAACGAGCACTTCATAATCTCTGCTTGCGAGAAAACATGTCATCACTACTACTCTAGTACTCAATGACATCTTTCACTGTTGTCCTATGATCAGTACTTTGATCACTTTGGTATCCATACTCGCAACAACTTTTGGAGTATCGGACATATCTGGTTGTTTTACATACCATGGAATACATGATTAATCCAAACACAAGAGTGTGTGGAATCTCCATCATGTATTTTACTCATCAGTGTTTTGGGACACCGAGTCTTGCAAAAACTCTTTCCATGTGACTTCGGCAAGAATCACTCCTTGGCGTTTTAAATGCTAAAAAGTTTTAGCATCTTGTCAATATGTATTCATTGCTTAGCCCCATTTGGTAAATCTATCTCCATAGATCATCATGCCTAATATTGAGGCTATTTAGCCCAAGCACTTCATCGGAAAAACTATTTTCAAATGAAGTCCTAATTCGTGTCAAGAAATTTATTTCCAATTAACAATGTGTCAAGTACACAAGGTTTTTAGAAATATTATTATGCTCCCACTTACTTTCTTGAATCACAAGCATCTTTGATACCCATTTGATGAAGTCAAAACCCTTTTGACCATTCCATCAAAAATGAAGATTCCAACTCCACTTTGCTCTCTTCTGTCCATCGCTGGAACTCTGAAGTTTGCATACTTACTAGCATCCTCTGGATCGACAAATTACTTTGGACTGTATCACATACAAGTCCTAGGTTTCATTTCCATCACATGGAAATCCTTTTGTCATCCATGTTTCATATCTCATGATTGAAATATGTATTAATTGCTAGTTCAACCCGAACCGACTTTAAGCATCGCTACGGTGAGACAATCTCATCGTAGTCAACTCCTTGAACTTGTTATTGCAACAAGTCGAGCTTTATGGATAAAACATTTTATCCGTATCAGTTTTTAGTTCCATAAATATTCGTTAGACTCTAAGTCTTCCGAAAGGTGTATCAAGATCTTAATCTTGAATCACTTATATGGAAACTATCTCGGATTGTATTGGCATTTAGCCAATTCCGGAGTCAGGGCCCATCAACGCTTCCTTGTGAATCGTAGGTATACTGTTGTCTAACAACAATATCTCGTTTGCGCACCTGATAGGTTTGCATGAGCTTTGCCTACGTGGTTCAGCTGCAAGTTCGACCGAAGCCCATACATTTTATTGTAGAGACTTCCGTATCAGTCGCAGTAAGAAACTCCGGAATTACTTCCAAGGTCTCTTTCCTTTGATCTGATGACGATGATACTGTTTATCTCGTCGAGTTGCACTGTTCTCCCACTCACCTTTTTGAAAGAACCATTTTCTTCAAAAAAGCATACCGTTCTTTGTGGCAAACCTATTTGCCTCGGTATTGTGGTGGGGAAATACCCAATGACTTGGGATAACCTACAAAGTAGCACTTGTCTGATTTGGAATAGGTTTGTAACCTTTTACACAAGCCCCATATTCCAAATGTTAAGAAAAGATATAATATGGTTGGGCGTACCATACCATGGCGTCATTTCAACAGACCCGATGGAGCTCTTTTCAGTGTAAAAGCCGCAGTCTCTAAAGCATCACTTTAAAAGGGATAATGGCAAATTTATTTATGTCATCTTTGATCTTACCATGTCATGAATGGTTCGATTACATCTACACGGACTCTCCACTTGCAGTGGTGCTCCGGGAGGTGCAAGTTATGAAACCCCTTTCACAACTCATCAGACATTCGCTAAACTTGTAACTCAAATATTCCTTTCTGCAATCGAATTGTAGAAACATAATTTTCTTGTTACAACAACATCTACTTCATTTTTGAAAACCTTATGAATGAATTCAAAAGATCCAGACTTACGTCTCATCAAGTAAATATCAATATATCTACTTGAGTCATTTCTGAAGATAGATAAATCCACTACTTGCAACAACATTTATTGAACTACACACATCAAAATGTATGATCACCAATAAGTTTGTTGCTCGTTCCTTATGGCCCGTGAACGGTATTTCAGTCACTTCACTTTTTGGAGGTAAGTTGCAAGTGTCAGATGATTCAAAATCAAATGACTTTAAAATCCATCATAATGGAATTTTCCATGCGGGTTTCTCCAATGTGACCAAATGCAGTGGCACACATATGTGGTATTCTTTTAGTCTTGCGACATTTAGCGTCAGTGTTATGGATGTATCATATTACCATCAATATTCATAACATACATCCCATCCTGGATGGAGCATGGCCCTTCATGTTATTCATAACACCGAATATCAAAAGTTCTCTTATGAATAACCTCCTTGCAAGATACCTTATGCAAAGGGCTAGAGTGTATGAAACTCTAAATGAATTATGAAAGTAAATACAGAGGTAATGTATTATTATCAATATTCATAACATACTTCTCATTCATAATGAAAGTATGGCCCTTTTGTTATTCATAACTCCGAACATTAAAAGTTCTCTTATGAACAACCTTCTTGCAAGATACTTTATGCAATGGGCTAGAGTGTGTAAAACTCTAAAATGATTTATGAAAGTAAATACATAGGGAATACACCTATGGAAGGCATAGTAACATTTTACTATGTTCCCTGCGTGTATCTAAACCTCATTCCTGGCTAGTCTTTCAGGCCATAGTAGTTCTTACATCGAGTTGCAACAGAATGCAATCGAGCGGGTATCTTTGTGATTAACTCACAATACCCAAGAATTAGTGATTAACATGTTTAACCATAATTCCCAAGAACTATATCTTTGACCAGCCTTCTATACATCAAAAACCTGTATGACATTCATACATGAGCTGGATATTCCAGTCTTCTTTCCTTTTGCCTTTATACTTCTAACAGTTTAACTTTCAGTATTTCTCCTACTCTCAGAAGAAGCACCCAACTTAAGAGTGGCGATAGCCCCGGACTTCCTAGGCGTGAAAGTTTCACTAACACCCTTCGGACACTTCCTTTCTCTTTAAGTTGTCTGTTTTATTCACCATCATCATATGACAGGCGTTCTTCTGGATCCCTCTCTTATCAGTCTAATGCATAGTAAACTCCTTTACTAATAGTTTGCAAACAAACATTGCTTTGGATATCTCATATCTTTTAGCCTTTGTCTGTCTCTGAAAATGATTTTCAGATTCCATGAATATCACATAACTATCCAAACTTTCGAAGTTCGGGTCTCATGGAAGCAAACATATTGCACTTGACTGAAACGGAATTCTAGCTTTTGGATCGATGGACGAGAGTCACATGATCCATAGCATTAGCGGGAGAATACCGAAAGCATGCGATAGGACAAGTCCTTCTCGGCACTCTAAAGGACAATCCTCTCATTACGTTACTAACCGTAAAGTTTTAACCAGATATTTAACAGCTATTCAATTTTAATTGGGAAGGTGGAAACGCGAGCCATTATTCTACAACTATTATGCAAATAACACTTAGACAGTGTTCATAATTAATTGCACTCAGAATTAAAAGAATTAATTCTACAATGCGCTCCCACTCAAATCAATATCTCTCATAATTGATTGTGAGTGATACAAGACCCCCATTTCAATTGTTCGCCATTGGTGTAACACCACTGATGACGAAAATCTCAACCGGTAGGCCAACTTGCCAATCACATCTCTATGTGATTCTTGTTCATCTTTCGATGCGCGTGTTCCGAGCTCATGACGGTCATGCCTGAACGTCAAGACAACCAAGTGATCTTGCTGCGAGGTCTCAACTCACCCGCCTCACACTTCCCTAATCGTTTGTACCCGTGTGACACGGCGCACTCCGAGAAGTTAGGTGCCGTGACGGTGCTACACTTGGGAGAACACTAACCACTTGATATTTTTGTGAGAGATCACCCTAATAAAAAGCGACTACCGCACAATCAAGAAGGGTGCATCATAAGGGATAAACATCTCAGGCAATATCTGAGTTGCAAGTTTAGCGAATGTCTGATGAGTTGTGAAAGGAGTTTCATAACTTACACCTCCCGGAACACCACTGTGTGTGGAATGTCTGTGAAGATGTAATCAAACCATTTTCGACATGGTAAGATCAAAGATGACATAAATCAATTTGCCATTATCCCCTTTTAAAGTAATGCTTTAGAGACTGCGGCTTTTACACTGAAAAGAGCACCATCAGGTCTGTTGAAATGATGCCATGGTATGGTACGCCCAACCATGCTTGGTCTTTCCTTAACATTTGGAATATGGGGCTTGTGTAAAAGGTTACAAACCTATTCCAAATCAGACAAGAGCTACTTTGTAGGTTATCCCAAGTAATTGGAAATTCCTCCACCACTATACCGAGGCAAAAGGTTTGCCACCGAGAACGGTATGCTTTTAAAGAGAATAGTTCTTTCAAAAGGGTGAGTGGGAGAACAGTGCAACTCGACGAGATAAGCAGTATCTTTGTCATCAGATCAAAGGAAAGGAACCTTGGAAGTGATTCCAGAGTTTCCTACTGCGACTGATACGGAAGTATCTACAATAAAATGTATGGACTTCAGTCGAACTTGCAGCTGAACCACGTAGGCAAAACTCGTGCAAACCTCTCAGGTGCGCAAGCGAGATATTGTTGTTAGACAACAGTATACCTACGATACACAAGGAAGCGTTGATGGGCCCTGACTCCGGAATTGGCTAAATGCCAATACAATCTGAGATAGTTTCCATATAAGTGATTCAAGATTAAAATCTTATTACACCTTTTCGGAAGACTTAGAGTCTAACGAATATTTATGGAACTATAAACTGATGTGGATAAAAGGTTTTATCCATAAAGCTCGACTTGTTGCAATAACAAGTTCAAGGAGTTGACTACGATGAGATTGTCTCACCGTAGCGATGCTAAAGGTCGGTTCGGATTGAACTAGCAATTAATACATATTTCAACATGAGATATGAAACATGGATGCCAAAAGGATTTCCATATGATGGAAATGCAACCTAGGACTTGTATGAGATACAATCCAAAGTATTTTGTCGATCCAGAGGATGCTAGTAAGTATGCAAACTTCAGAGTTCCAGCGATGGACAGAAGAGAGCAAAATGGAGTTGGAATCTTCGTTTTTGATGAAATAGTTTGATTTCATCAATGGATAACGAAGATGCTTGTGGTTTCAAGAAAGTAAGTGGGAGCATAATAATATTTCTAAAAACTTTGTGTGCTTGACACATTGTTGATTGGAAATTTCTTGACACGAATTAGTACTTCATTAAAAATAGTTTTTCGATGAAGTGCTTGGGCTAAATAGCCTTGACATTAGGCATATTTATCTACGAGATAGAATTGCCTAATAGGCTAAAGCCAAAAAATACATATTGACAAGATGCTAAAACCTTTTAGCATTAAAACGCCAAGGAGTGATTCTTGCCGAAGTCACATGGAAAGAGTTTTTGCAAGACTCGGTGTCCCAAAACACTGATGAGCGAAATACATGATGGAGATTCCACACACTTTCGTGTTTGGATTAATCATGTATTCCATGGTATGTAAAACAACCAGATATGTCCAATACTCTAAGCTGTTGCGAGTATAGATACCAAAGTGATCAAAGTACTGATCATGGGACAACAGTGAAAATGTCATTAAGTACTAAAGTAGCACTGATGACATGTTTTCTCACAAGCAGAGATTATGAAGTGCTCGTTGTAAGTGATTACATCGATACAGTCTTCATCAATGCTCCATGCAATTTTCGATTTAAATTAAGGGTTTTGTGTAACACACAATATGGTGGCACAGTGTTTGGAAATCGTTTCCAAACAGGTTACTGTGGCGAATTCTATAACTAAGGCTAAGTATGTTGCCGCTTTCGAAGCGACATAGAAGATGTTGAATCATACAGTTCGTTCATGAACTTAGTATGATTCCAAGATGGCTTTGGTCAATGGAACACTATTGAAGATAGTTGCTCCATAGCTCAGTCTGAGGAATCAAGGTTTGACCAATGATTCACATATATACGAAGCCAAGTCCACACAAAATATGAATTTTGCGAAATGTGAAAACGCGAGGACATGCAAAGATACACACGGAACTGAAGTTGTCAGATCCGTTGGACATCAGGCTATACCACATGCGAAGCATTTTTACACCGGTGTGCCACAGGTGTAATGTGCATTAGCATTGACTAGATTATTGACTCTAGTGCAAGTGGGAGTCTATAGGAGATATGCCCTAGAGGCAATAACAAATGTTATTATTTATCTCCATGATCATAATTATGTTTATGTTCCATGCTATAACTGCTATGGTTCTCGAGTCTGCAATAACCACGAGGCTTGAAGGAAGACTCATATGCACGTGTGGAATAATAAACGGTAAAATGTATTCCTAGTCTGGCCTCTAAGACTAGCTCAAGTGTTGCATGATGGTTCTGTTTTCCTGATCATGGGCATGACTATGCCGGCAACTTTGAGGGCACAATGTTAGTAGAACACTTGTGTTGAATCGACCCGATTGATGTTATGCTATGAGATTCATTCGTCATAAGTTAATGGTTAATAACACAGAGAAGTTAATGTTTGCATAATTCCTTAGACCATGAGAGTGTTGAGTTTCTTCATACTTGCTTCATGAACTTTGGGGTTTGTTAAACGTCATCCGTAAATGGGTGGCTATTACGGCGGCTTACGGGTTCATGGAAAAGTGTGTTAAGTAACTTGATAGCTCAAGATTGGGATTTGCTCCTCCGACGATGGAGAGATATTCTCGGGCCCTCTCGGTGTTACGGTATCCATCATCGTCTGGCCAGACACAAGTGTGATTTGATCACAGGGATGCCGGAACACGGAAACGAGAAAAGAGAACAAAAACCGGCAACAAGGTAACTGGCATTGTGGACAAGTGTTGATCCATGAGGATGCCGATGTTTCTCACCTCGGGTATTTGTAACATATCGCGAAGCAACAGGAATAGCACACGGCAACTGGAGGTTCACTCGAATATTCATTCGTGTGGGTATAGGGGTCAATATGGGTGTCCACGGCTCCGATGTTGATCACTGATCGGAAAGAGTTCCGGTCATGTCTATACTTCACCGAACCTATAGGGTCACACGCTTAAGGGTCATCTATCTGCTGAATACTAGACGGGGAGTTTGAGAGAAAATCACCGAAAAAGTTTCGGACGAAACGGAAACGTTCCGGAGAGAACACCGGAATAGTTCCGGTGAAACTGAAAAGTTGTTTGAGGGTATTCCGTTAAGTCAAATTGGTTCTGGCACACACCTGGAAATTCTTGGAGGATGCCAGAAGTGTTCTGGAAACTTCTGGGAATTTTCCGGGACAAAAACCGGAAATGTTCCGGAGCAGCCGGAACCACTTTGGTTGCTTTTCGCTGAAGAAACATTGTTCCGAAATTGTTTCGGAATGCGTTCAAAATTGTTTTGGTGGGTGCTAGAATTATTCTAGGCACACAGAAATAATTTGGGTTTTAACGGACGCAGAAAAATGTGTTCGTGAATAGTGAAAAGCACTTTTTGGGATGATTTGCAATGGGGTTTTTCTTCTAGAAGAAAACCACTTTTGGTGTGTGAAAGGGAGGTGGAGCTCCCCAAGGGGGCTGCAAATTTCGGCCATGGCATGGGGGGGGGCCCTCTTTGAGGTGTCCTTCCACCTCATGGTGGATATCTTCTACACACCCTTATGTGGCATGTGGTGGAAAGATCCTAGGAAGGTCCTTTTGGTCTTTCCTCTACCCCTTGCTCCTCCTATAAATAGAGGTGGAGAGAGCTCTCCAAAATCAGCTCATGCTTGCTCTCATACACATGCCATTGACTTGTCTGGCTTCTCTCTCCCTCCCAGCGAAATAGTTTCGTAGAGCCGAAAGGCTGTCTGGGTTTCGGTGGGAACTAGTTCTGGACGGCGAAGCCCTGCCGGATAGATGACACCGTATGTGTGCAACTCTGTAGAGAGATCGTAGTTTCGGTCTTAGTTCGAGAGTGCCTCCCGAAGGGCTGTCCAAGTGATCATCTTAGTTTCGAGGGTCCTCCCGAAGGGCTGTCCGAGTGATCGTTCGAGTTTCGAAGGTCCTCCCGAAGGGCTGTCCGCGACACCGTCCGAGGGACTGTCCGACCGCCTCCCGGAGGGCTGTCCGAGGGGCAGATGTGGGAGTACATCCTCGCGGTTGGGAGGTTGTAAATCCTAGCTGCGGGGATCTGCACCGCCGATCGTCATCGACTCTACTTCCGCTGCGCTACGAGTCGGTAACGAAACAGATCAAACCTTGTATGCAGTCTCCATAGTGATCCTGGGCTGGTGCGTAGGTCGGAAATTTTTGTTTTCTGCTGCGTTCCCCTACAGTGGTATCGGTGAAACTGAAAAGTTGTTTCAGGGTATTCCATTAAGTCAAATTGGTTCTGGCACACGCCTGGAAATTCTTGGAGGATGCCAGAAGTGTTCTGGAAACTTCTGGGAATTTTCCGGGACAAAAACCGGAAATGTTCCGGAGCAGCCGGAACCGTTTTGGTTGCTTTTCGCTGAAGAAACATTGTTCCGAAATTGTTTCGGAATGCGTTCAAAATTGTTTTGGTGGGTGCTAGAATTATTCTAGGCACACAGAAATAATTTGGGTTTTAACGGACGCAGAAAAATGTCTTCGTGAATAGTGAAAAGCACTTTTTGGGCTGATTTGCAAATGGGGTTTTTCTTCTAGAAGAAAACCACTTTTGGTGTGTGAAAGGGAGGTGGAGCTCCCCAAGGGGGCTGCAAATTTCGGCCATGGCATGGGGGGGCCCTCCTTGAGGTGTCCTTCCACCTCATGGTGGATATCTTCTACACACCCTTATGTGGCATGTGGTGGAAAGATCCTAGGAAGGTCCTTTTGGTCTTTCCTCTACCCCTTGCTCCTCCTATAAATAGAGGTGGAGAGAGCTCTCCAAAATCAGCTCATGCTTGCTCTCATACACATGCCATTGACTTGTCTGGCTTCTCTCTCCCTCCCAGCGAAATAGTTTCGTAGAGCCGAAAGGCTGTCTGGGTTCCGGTGGGAACTAGTTCTGGACGGCGAAGCCCTGCCGGATAGATGACACCGTATGTGTGCAACTCTGTAGAGAGATCGTAGTTTCGGTCTTAGTTCGAGAGTGCCTCCCGAAGGGCTGTCCAAGTGATCGTCTTAGTTTCGAGGGTCCTCCCGAAGGGGTGTCCGAGTGATCGTTCGAGTTTCGAAGGTCCTCCCAAAGGGCTGTCCGCGACACCGTCCGAGGGACTGTCCGACCGCCTCCCGGAGGGCTGTCCGAGGGGCAGATGTGGGAGTACATCCTCGCGGTTGGGAGGTTGTAAATCCTAGCTGCGGGGATCTGCACCGCCGATCGTCATCGACTCTACTTCCGCTGCGCTACGAGTCGGTAACGAAACAGATCAAACCTTGTATGTAGTCTCCATAGTGATCCTGGGCTGGTGCGTAGGTCGGAAATTTTTGTTTTCTGCTGCGTTCCCCTACAGTGGTATCAGAGCTATCTCTCCATCGTCGGAGGAGCAAATCCCAATCTTGAGCTATCAAGTTACTTAACATACTTTTCCATGAACCCGTAAGCCGCCGTAATAGCCACCCATTTACGGATGACGTTTAACAAACCCCAAAGTTCATGAAGCAAGCATGAAGAAACTCGACACTCTCATGGTCTAAGGAATTATGCAAACATTAACTTCTCTGTGTTATTAACCATTAACTTATGACGAATGAATCTCATAGCATAACATCAATCGGGTCGATTCAACACAAGTGTTCTACTAACATTGTGCCCTCAAAGTTGTCGGCATAGACATGCCCATGATCAGGAAAACAGAACCATCATGCAACACTTGGGCTAGTCTTAGAGGCCAGACTAGGAATACATTTTACCGTTTATTATTCCACACGTGCATATGAGTCTTCCTCCGAGCCTCGTGGTTATTGCAGACTCGAGAACCATAGCAGTTATAGCATGGAACATAAACCTAATTATGAACAGGGAGATAATCAATAACATTTATTATTGCCTCTAGGGCATATCTCCTACATAAAAAGTATGAACCAATTGCTCGGCTTGTCATCGGGGTAGTGCATGATAAATATTTTGTGTTAAGAAGATGGAGCATGACAGGATTATATGATTTTGTAGGGATAACTTTCTTTAGCATTTTTATTTTGAAAGACATGATTGTTTATTAGTATGCCTGAGTATTGATGTCTTTGTGTCAAATTATAGACTATTGCTTTGAATCACTCGGATCTTATTATTCATACCATAAGAGAGATTACATGATGAAACATGTTAGGTAGCATTCCACATCAAAAATTCTATTTTTATCATTTACCTACTTGAGGACGAGCAGGAATTAAGCTTGGGGATGCTTGATACCTCTCCAACGTATCTATAACTTTTGATTGTTCCATGCTATTATAGTATCAATCTTGGATGTTTTATATGCAATTATATGCCATTATATATCATTTTTTGGGACTAACCTATTAAGCTAGTGCCCAGTGCCAGTTGCTGTTTTTTTTGCTTGTTTTTGTCTTTTCAGAAAATCATTATCAAAAAGAGTCCAAACGAGAAAAAAACTTTGGATTAATTTTTTCTGGACCAGAAGAGACCGACGAAGCTTCGGGAGAAGACCAGAGGAGCCATGCTACTTGTGAGCTGCGTTGGGATTTCCCCGAAGAGGAGGGGATGATGCATTACAGTAGAGATAAGTATTTCCCTCAGTTATGAAACCAAGGTTATCAATCCAGTAGGGGAATCACGCAACAACTCGTTAGTAGCACCTGCACACAAAATAACAAATCCTCGCACCCAACGCGAATAAGGGGTTGTCAATCCCTTGGCGGTTAATTGCAAGATTAAATTGTATGGTGATAGATAGATAGACCGAACAAAAATACAAAATAAAATAAATAAAGTAAAATTGCAGCAAAGTATTTTTGGTATTTTCAATATATGATAAAGGTAGACCCGGGGGCCATAGTTTTCACTAGAGGCTTCTCTCTTGAAAATAGCATACGGTGGGTAGACAAATTACTGTTGGGCAATTGATAGAAAAGCAAATAATTATGACGATATCCAAGGCAATGATCATGTATATAGGCATCACGTCTTAGACAAGTAGACCGAAACAATTCTGCAGCTACTACTATTACTCCACACATCAACCGCTATCCAGCATGCATCTAGAGTATTAAGTTCATAAAGAACGAAGTAACGCCTTAAGCAAGATGACATGATGTAGACAAAGTAAACTCACGCATGAATAAACCCCATCTTTTTACCCTTAATAGCAACGATACATACATGTCATGTCCCCTACTGTCACTGGGATTGAGCACCGCAAGATCGAACCCATTACAAAGCACCTCTCCCATTGCAAGATAAATCAATCTAGTTGGCCAAATCAAATCAATAGATCGGAGAGAAATGCGAAGCTATAACAATCATGCATAAAAGAGTTCAGAGAAAACTCAAATAATATTCATGGATAATCTGATCATAAACTCACAATTCATCGGATCCCAACAAACACACCGCAAAAAGTGATTACATCAGATAGAACTCCAAGAACATCGAGGAGAACATTGTATTGAAGATCAAAAAGAGAGAAGAAGCCATCTAGCTACTAACTATGGACCCGAAGGTCTGTGGTAAACTACTCACGCATCATCGGAAGGGCAGCAAGGTTGATGTAGAGCCCCTCCGTGATCGAATTCCCCTCCGGCAGAGTGCCGGAAAAGGCCTCCAGATGGGATCTCTCGAGAACAGAAAGTTGCAGCGGCGGAAAAAGTATTTCGTGGACTCTTATGTTGGTTTCCTGATTTTAGAGTATTTATAGAGGTGGAATTAGGTCAAACGGAGCAGAGGTGGGCCCACGAGGCACCAGGGTGCGCCACCCCCCTGGGGCGTGCCCTGGTGGCTCGTGGCCACCTCCTCTGTCTTCTGGCCCTCTCCCGAAGCTTCTAGTGTCTCTTATGTCCAGAAAAAAATCTCCAAAAAGTTTCGTGGCATTTGGACTTCATTTGGTACCGATATTCTGAAAAACCAAAAACAGGCAAAAAACAGCAACTAGCACTGGGCACTAAGTTAATAGGTTAGTCCCAAAAAATGATATATAATTGCTTGTAAGTGTTTATAAAACATCCAAGATTGATACTATAATAGCATGGAACAATAAAAATTTATAAATACGTTGGAGATGTATCAAGCATCCCCAAGCTTAATTCCTGCCTGTCCTCGAGTAGGTAAATGATAAAAACAGAAGTTTTGATGTGGAATGCTACCTATCATATTCATCATATACTCTTTTCTTTTGTAGCATGGACATTTGGACTTGAATGATTCACAGCAATAGTCTATAGTTTGACATGAAGACATAAATACTCAAGCATACTAACAAGCAACCATGTCTTTCAAAATATCAACGCTAAAGAAAGCTATCCCTAGCCCATTATGCTCAATCATTGATCCATTCATGAAACACACTCGATATTAGCTACACACAATGCACAAGTATGACAATAGTGCTCTCTAGTTGGTGCTTTGTAAGAGAAGATGGAGACTCGAAATAAAAAATAAAAAATTGCATAAAAGTAAATAGATAGGCTCTTCGCAGAGGGAACCAGAGATTTGCAGAGGTGCCAGAGCTCAAAGCTTAAATTAGAGAGATAAAATTATTTTGAGAGGCATGCTTTTCCTGTCAACGAAAACGACCAAGAATTCCCAATATCTTCCATTCTTGACACATTATAGGCGGTTCCCAAACAGAAAATAAAGTTTATTTCCTTTCCACCATTCTTTCATAATCCATGGCTAGCCGTATCCACGGGTGCCTTCCATACCAACACTTTCCAAGGAATTTATTATTATCATCATATTAAAAAAAATTCATTTCGGGACTAGGCATCCCTATTACCTGCCACTCTCTCGTGCAATGACAAGTGAATAAACACTCATCGTGAGAATAACACACCTAACATGGAAAATATTGGCCACCCCCTGCCGCTTCATGAGCAGTATGGGCACACAAAACGGAAAATTATTTTGAAAAATTAGAGTTGGCACATGCAAATTTACTTGGAACGGCAAGGAAATACCGCATATAGGTAGGTATGGTGGACTCATTTGGCACAACCTTAGGTTTAAGGAGTTGGATGCACAAGCAGTATTCCCGCTTAGTACAAATGAAGGCTAGCAAATAGATTGAGAAGCGACCAACCAAAAAGCGAAAACGGTCATAAACATGCATTGAACATAACTAACACCGAATAATGCACCATAAGTAGGTTATAATTTCGTTGCATAACTGTTGACTTTATGTGCATGCATAGGGAATCACAAACCTTAACATCAATATTCTTACTAAATCACAATTACTCACTAACATGACTCACATATTATCATCTCCATATCGCAAAACTATTGCAAGGAATCAAACTTATCATATCCAATGATCTTTCATGAAAGTTTTTATTATATCCCTCTTGAATATTCATCACTTTGGGACCAAATTCATATCTTGTGCAAATTACCATTACTATTATCAACTCTCAAAAAGATACAAGTGAAGCATGAGAGTGCAAATATTTCTTCAAAATTTAATCTTATCAACTCTCAAAATAATATAAGTGAAGCATGAGAGTTCAAATATTTCTTCAAAATATAGCCACCGCCGTGCTCAAAAAGATTTAAGTGAAGCACTAGAGCAACTGCCTAGCTCAAAAGATATAAGTGAAGCACATAGAGTATTCTAACAAATCATGATAAACGTGTGGCTCTCTCAAATAGGTGTGTCCAGCAAAGATGATTGTGACAAACTAAAAAGCAAACAAAGCAAAGACTCATATAATACAAGACGCTCCAAGCAAAACTCATGATATGTGACGAATAAAAATATAGCTCCAAGTAAAATTACCGATAGTTGGTAGAAGAAAGAGGGGATGCCTTCCGGGGCATCCCCAAGCTTAGTTGCTTGAGTCTTCCTTGAATATTGCCTTGGGGTGCCTTGGTCATCCCCAAGCTTAGGCTCTTGCCACTCCTTATTCCTTCATCCATCGTGATCTTACCCAAAACTTGAAAACTTCAATCACACAAAACTCAACAAAACCTTCGTGAGATCTGTTAGTATAACAAATAAATCTTTAACTTTAAGTACTGTAGTAAATTGATTCATATTTAATATTGGCATAATGCTACTGTACTCCAACTTCTCCATGACTCATACCCCCCGATACGATCCATAGATTCATCAAAATAAGCAAACTATGCAACAAAAACAGAATCTGTCTAAAACAGAAAGTCTGTAAAGATCTATTTAAAAGCTATACTTGTGAGCTGCGTTGGGATTTCCCCGAAGAGGAGGGGATGATGCAGTACAGTAGAGATAAGTATTTCCCTCAGTTATGAAACCAAGGTTATCAATCCAGTAGGAGAATCACGCAACAACTCGTTAGCAACACCTACACACAAAATAACAAATCCTCGCACCCAACGCGAACAAGGGGTTGTCAATCCCTTGGCGGTTAATTGCAAGATTAAATTGTATGGTGATAGATAGATAGATCGAACAAAAATACAAAATAAAATAAATAAAGTAAATTGCAGCAAAGTATTTTTGGGATTTTCAATATATGATAAAGGTAGACCCGGGGGCCATAGTTTTCACTAGAGGCTTCTCTCTTGAAAATAGCATACGGTGGGTAGACAAATTACTGTTGGGCAATTGATAGAAAAGTAAATAATCATGACGATATCCAAGGCAATGATCATGTATATAGGCATCACGTCCGAGACAAGTAGACCGAAACAATTCTGCATCTACTACTATTACTCCACACATCGACCGCTATCTAGCATGCATCTAGAGTATTAAGTTCAGAAAAACGGAGTAACGCCTTAAGCAAGATGACATGATGTAGACAAAGTAAACTCACGCATGAATAAACCCCATCTTTTTACCCTTAATAGCAACGATGCATACATGTCATGTCCCCTACTGTCACTGGGATTGAGCACCGCAAGATCGAACCCATTACAAAGCACCTCTCCCATTGCAAGATAAATCAATCTAGTTGGCCAAACCAAATCAATAGATCGAAGAGAAATACGAAGCTATAACAATCATGCATAAAAGAGTATAGAGAAAACTCAAATAATATTCATGGATAATCTGATCATAAACTCACAATTCATCGGATCCCAACAACCACACCGCAAAAAGTGATTACATCGGATAGAACTCCAAGAACATCGAGGAGAACATTGTATTGAAGATCAAAAAGAGAGAAGAAGCCATCTAGCTACTAACTATTGACCTGAAGGTCTGTGGTAAACTACTCATGCATCATCGAAAGGGCAGCAAGGTTGATGTAGAGCCCCTACATGATCGAATCCCCCTCCGGCAGGGTGCCAGAAAAGGCCTCCAGATGGGATCTCTCGAGAACAGAAACTTGCGGTGGCAGAAAAAGCATTTCGTGGACTCTTCTGCTAGTTTCCCGATTTTAGAGTATTTATAGAGGTGGAAGTAGGTCAAACGGAGCAGAGGTGGGCCCACGAGGCACCAGGGCGCGCCACCCCCCGGGGCACGCCCTGGTGGCCCGTGGCCACCTCCTCTGTCTTCTGGCCCTCTCCCAAAGCTTCTAGTGTCTATTATGTCCAGAAAAAAATCTCCAAAAAGTTTCGTGGCATTTGGACTTCGTTTGGTACTGATATTCTGAAAAACCAAAAACAGGCAAAAAACAGCAACTGGCACTGGGCACTAAGTTAATAGGTTAGTCCCAAAAAATGATATATAATTGCTTGTAACTGTATATAAAACATCCAAGATTGATACTATAATAGCATGGAACAATAAAAAATTATAGATACATTGGAGACGTATCAAGCCACGAGGGAGCGACAAGCTCGGGAGGCGCGCCCTGGGGGTAGGGCGCGCCCCCCAGGCTTGTGGGCCCCTCGTAGCCCCTCCTGACCTAATTCCAGTGCTATAAATTCCCAAATATTCCCAATATACCAGAGAGACAGAAAAGAAAACCTTTCTGCCACCGCAAGCCACTGTTCTTTCGCGATCCCATCTGGAGGCCTTTTCCGGTACTCTGCCGGAGGGGGAATCGATCATGGAGGGCTTCTTCATCAACCTTGCTGCCCTTCCGATGATGTGTGAGTAGTTTACCACAGACCTACGGGTCCATAGCTAGTAGCTAGATGGTTTCTTCTCTCTCTTTGATCTTTAATACCATGTTCTCCTCGATGTTCTTGGAGTTCTATCCGATGTAATCTTCTTTTGCGGTGTGTTTGTTGGGATCCGATGAATTGTGAGTTTATGATCAGATTATTCATGAGAAATATCTGAGTCTTCTCTGAACTCTTTTATGCATGATTGTTATAGCTTTGTATTTCTCTCCGATCTATCGATTTGGTTTGGCCAACTTGATTGGTTTATCTTGCAATGGGAGAGGTGCTTTGTGATGGGTTCAATTTTGCGGTGTTCAATCCCAGTGACAGAAAGGGACATGACACATATTTGTATTGTTGCCATTAAGGATAAAAAGATGGGGTTTAATCATATTGCTTGAGTTTACTTTGTCTACATCATGTCATCTTGCTTAAGGCGTTACTCTATTTCATACTTAATACCCTAGATGCATGCTGGATAGCGGTCGATGGGTGGAGTAATAGTAGTAGATGCAGGCAGGAGTCGGTCTACTTGTCTCGGACGTGATGCCTATATACATGATCATTGCCATGAATCCGTCATAATTATTTGCTTTTCTATCGATTGCCCAACAGTAATTTGTTTACCCACCGTATGCTATGTGTTCGAGAGAGAAGCCTCTAGTGAAAACTATGGCCCCCGGGTCTACTTTTATCATATATTTAAAACCAAAAATACCTTGCTGCAATTTATTTACTTTTATTTTATTTAGTATTTTAGTTTATCTATCTATCACTATCAGAATTAATCCTTGCAAATAACCGCTAAAGGGATTGACAACCCTCTTATTTGCGTTGGGTGCAAGTGTTTGCTTTTGTGTGTGCAGGTGCTGCTAAAGGGATTTTGCGTGGTTCTCATACTGGATTGATAACCTTGGTTCTTAACTGAGGGAAAATACTTATCTCTCCTATACTGCATCATCCTCTCATCTTCGGGGAAATACCAACACAGTCTACAAGTAGCAATATATCACGTCACATTTTGGCCATACCACATCACAACATGCCTTGCAAAAACAAGTTAGACGTCCTCTACTTTGGTGCAAATTTTATGTGGCTGCTATGGGCAACTAGCAAGAACCGTTCTTACCTACACAAAGCCACAACGGTGATATACAAGTTGCCTTTTAACCTTCTACAAGGACCGCCCTTGTCAAATTGGATTCAACTAAAGTGGGAGAGACAGACACCCGCAAAGCCACTTTTATGCAATACAAGTTGCATATCAGTTAGTGGAACCGGTCTCTTGTGCGAGGACAAGTGAAAGAACATATGATGCCCCCATGTTTGGTTTTGGTAATTGATGACAATCTCTATGGACTAATGGTTGCCATGAGTTATATTGAAGGGTTTGTCCATAGGCATTTCTTGAAGTCCATTTGTTGGTTTCAAGGAGATTATGTGATGATCAAGGTGCTATTCAAGGATTTATCCAAAGATTGGTCATGTGAGAGTTGAGCCTATTGCAAGCATGTCTTGAAGAAGAAGATTGTGTGAACATTCATGTTTACCTTCAAGACATCATCTTTATGATGAGAAGACATGACACAAGGTTGATCAGGACCAAGTCAAAGAGTGAATCAAGTTGATCAACACACAAAGCGTAGGAGATGTACCGAGAGGGATCAAGTGATCTCATGGTATGGTAAGAATTGTCCATTGCGCTTTGTGTACTAACCCATTGTCTATGTAAGTGTTCGTTGTGGGGTTAGGTTTGTTTCCATGGGTGTGCATCAAAAGGAAGGTCTCATATGTCCCATGGAGGATGACGTCAAGTGGTGATCGCCATCAAGGTTGCGGTGTGCAAGTTCAAGTGGAGCATCACGAAGAGATCACATGCTTGAAGCTTGCCGTCCATTGTGGTGACAATGGACTTGTGAAGATGTGCCGAAGAGTGGTTCACCCAAAGTGGAGTATGGGGGTGCAATCTACTTCATCGAGCCGGCGCAATCAAGAAAGGTGGTCCAACTTGAGGAGGTCAATATCGTCATCATCTAGCTCAAGTGGACTATGCGCAAGGCAAAGGTTCGCCCTTGATAGGTTTTCCATTTTACCGGTCTCATCATGGTAGTTGGGAGATCGGGTTATAGGATCGATAGCCGTACTATCAAGGGGGGCTCTCGGATGAGTAGCTTGATCGTATCATTCGTAGAGAGCTCAAACCATTGCATCCTTGCATCATCTTTCTTGGTTCTTGTTTGGTGTTTCTCTTTTTGAGTCTTTGAGCTTTTGGTCACCTTCATGACAAGCTCAAGTTCATCGAGAACGGTTTTCGTTTGCTTCTTCTAGTATGTTCTCGTTGTTGGGGTTTATGCCGGATCATCACTAATAGAGGTTTCACATCTCTATATCATAGGCATATCTCTACTGCCACTTCTTATTGGATAGTACTCGTCATCCTCTATCCAACAAGCTTGAGTTTGCTCTTTTCGGAGCTCATTTGCAGAAGTTATGGCAGTTCTGGTTTTCTTGTAGCCATCTGTTGCTGTGCTTGTGAGCTGGAGGCCACAAGCGGTAGTACTGCTCTGGTAAGCGGTAGTACCGCTTATAGGCGGTAGTACCGATGTCCAGTTCCGTGATTACTACCGCTGTTTCTGGGAACTCGACTTTCGTGTCAGGTTTGCGTGAAAGTGCAACGGTAGTGCGAAGCGGTAGTACCGCCTATAAGCGGTAGTACCGCCCACTACTACCGCTGCACTACCGCTCCCTCCAGGTCTCGATACACTCTCAGCGGAAGTGAAGCGGCAGTGGAGAGCAGCACTACTGCCTATAAGCGGTAGTACCGCTCAGGTGGGCGGTAGTACCACTATAGCAGTTCTACTGCTTCTCCCCTATTCCTGCTCTGCTTCTGAGTAACCCCGAGCTGCAACCCTAGCGGTTCTACCGTTGGGACGAGCGGTAGTACCGCTCCGGCTGCACTTCCGCCTCGTGGCTTCGTGCCATTGCACTGCTTTTGGGTTACTACTGCCCGAGCGGTAGTACCGCTCTGTGAAGCGGTAGTACCGCTCTGTGCGGGCTGGGAGCAAGGTAACAGTTGGATTTTCCCCCTCCTATAAAAGGGGGTCTTCTTCCCCCTTGAACCTTATCCTTTAAGCTCGAGTTCTTCCCCTATTGTTGACCTTCTTCGAGCTTGCTACCTCTCAATCCCTCCAATGATTCTTGCTAGTTCTTGAGGGAAAAGAAAGAGAAGATCTAGATCTATGTTTCCACCAATCACTTTCTCCTCTATGTGAGGGGAACCCCTTGGATCTAGATCTTGGAGTTCTTGGTGTTCTCCTTCTTGTTCTTCCTCTCATATTCCTCCATAGCTTTCGTTGCTTTGGTGGGATTTGAGAGTGAGGGACTTGGGCACTCCGTGTGCCCTTGCCATTGCATTTGGTGCATCGGTTTGAGTTCTCCACTGTGATACGTGGAAGTGAAGTTTGAGAAGCTTTTTACTCTTGGGTGCTTGGTACCCTAGAGCTTGTTCCTCTTGGGTGCTTGGGCGCCCTAGACGGTTGGTGGTGCCTCGGAGCTCAATCATTGTGGTCTAAAGCTCCGGGCAAGCATCGGGGTCTCCAATTAGGTTGTGGAGATCGCCCCGAGCAATTTGACGGGTACCGGTGACCGCCCCCAAGGGTTGCCAAAGTGTACGGGTTCGGTGACCGCCCCCAAGGGTTGCCATTTGTATGGGTTCGGTGACCGCCCTCAAGGGTCCCTTAGTGGAATCACGGCATCTTGCATTGTGCGAGGGCGTGAGGAGATTACGGTGGCCCTAGTGGCTTCTTGTAGAGCATTGTGCCTCCACACCGCTCCAAACGGAGATTAGCATCCGCAAGGGTGTGAACTTCGGGATACATCGTCGTCTCCGCGTGCCTCGGTTATCTCTTACCTGAGCCCTTTACTTATGCACTTTACTTTGTGATAGCCATAGTGTTTCATGTTATATATCTTGCTATCACTTAGTTGTTTATCTTGCTTAGCATAAGTTGTTGGCGCACTTAGATGAGCCTAGTTGTTGTAGGTTTTGCGCTTGACAAATTAACCGCTAGGTTTATTCCGCATTTGTTCAAGCCTAAACCGTAATTATTTTAAAGCGCCTATTCACCCCCCCTCTAGGCGACATCCACGATCTTTCAACAAGTAAGGTTGGTCCGAGCCGTTTCATCCCAGAATACCGCCGAATCCAAATAAGACAAAGGAAGTAAGCAATTTGAACATCAACGCCCACAACTTCTTTGTGTTCTACTCGTGCAAATACATCTACGCATAGACCTAGCTCATGATGCCACTGATGGGGAATGTTGCATGAAAATCAAAAAATTTCCTACGAACACCCAAGATCTAATATAGGAGAAGCATAGCAACGAGAGGGGAGTGCGTCTACATACCCTTGTATTCCGAAAGCGGAAGCGTATTTAACGCGGTTGATGTACTCGTACTCTTCGCGATCCAATCACGGTCCAACTGATCTAGTGCCAAATGGACGGCACCTCCGAGTTTAGCACACGTGCGGCTCGGTGACGTCTCCTCCTCCTTGATCCAGCAAGAGAAGGCGGAGAAGTAGATGGGATCACAACCAGCACGATGGCGTGGTGGTGATGGTGGTGGTGGAGTCGGAATACCGGCAGGGCTTCGCTAAGCGCTACGCGGGCGTGTAGTTTGTCCGGAGGTAGAGAGGGGGTAGCGGGGCTGTGGTGTGCCTTTGGTGCGACCCCTCCCCTCAATATATATGTGTGGAGGGGCTAGGAGTCCAGCCCTTCTCCTCCTAGGGCTGGCGCCAAGGGGGAGGAATCCTACTCCTAGTAGGAGTTGGACTCCTAGTCCCTTTCCACATGTCTTAGCCACATGGGACTCTTAGGGGCTGGTGCACCTGGCCCATGAAGGCCAGGGCGCCCTCCTTCAGCCCATGCTGGCCTATGGGATGTGGTGGAACCCTTTGTGGACTTTGGGACTCCTCCGGAATCCTCCGGAACCATCTGGAAGCTTCCCGGTACAATACCGAAAAAACCAAACTTTTTCCGGAACCCTGAAAACAACTTCCCATATAAAAATCTTTACCTCTCGACCATTCCGAAACTCCTCGTGACGTCCGAGATCTCATCCGGGACTTCAAACAATATTCAGTTACCAACATCAAATATCCCAATACTACTCTAGCGTCATCGAACGTTAAGCGTGCGACCCTGCGGGTTCGGGAATCATGTAGTCATGACCGAGACACCTCTCCGGTCAAATAACCAATAGCAGAACCTGGACGCCCATATTGGTTCCCACATATTCCACGAAAATCTTTTATCGGTTGAACCACGATGTCGAGGATTCAGTTAATCCCGTATGCAATTCCCTTTGTCCGGCGATATGTTACTTGCCCGAGATTCGATCGTCGGTATCTCCATACCTAGTTCAATCTCGTTACTAGCAAGTCTCTTTACTCGTTCCGCAAAACAAGATCCCGTGACTAACTCATTAGCCACATTGCTTGCAAGCTCTTTACGATGTTGTATTACCGAGAGGGCCCAGAGATATCTCTCCGTCATACGGAGTGACAAATCCCAGTCTTGATCCATGCCAACCCAACAGACACCTTCGGAGATACCTGTAGAGCACCTTTATGATCACCTAGTTACGAAGTGACGTTTGATATCACACAAGGTATTCCTCCGGTATCTGGGAGTTTCCTGATCTCATGGTCTTAGGAATAGATACTTGACATGAAGAAAGCTGTAGCAATAAACTTAAGTGATACGATGTGTTGCTAAGCTTACGGTTGGGTCTATCCATCACATCATTCTCCTAATGATGTGATCCCGTTATCAAATGACAACTCATATCCATGGTTAGGAAACCTTAGCCATCTTTGATCAACGAGCTAGTCTAGTAGAGGCTCACTAGGGACACGGTGTTGTTTATGTATCCACACATGTATTTAAGTTTCCGGTCAATACAATTCTAGCATGAATAATAAACATTTATCATGAACAAGGAAATATGATAATAACCAATTTATTATTGCCTTTAGGGCATATTTCCAACATCGCCCCCCTCGTCAGTTAAAAAAACTTTTGACAATCCGAGCTTTACAATGCTCTTCAGATTCCAACACCTAACCTCCTTCCCTTCCTCTTGAGTTTATTCGAGGGATTCTTGTCCATGGAAGGCTATTTATAGCCTAGAGGTCTTTGACAAATGACAATGGCTACCCTCGAGGGTGATAATTTGGAAGGACACGTGAGTAAAAGATGGCTCATTGGTATACGAAGACTAGTCAAAGGTTGACGTATTCATGACTCATGGCAAACATTCATTATCCTCCATATGAAGACCTCTTATAGACTTGGGCTTCTTTGCTCCTTATCTTCGTCTTTGATGTTGCCTGTTGTTTCATCTTATTTTTCTACTCGTTGACTATATATGATGGTTTGTTTTGAATTTTGTTGATCATTTCATATTTGTGCCAACCCTGGTAATTTAGTTGGACTTTCGTTAACCGTCCTTGTCTTGAATGATCATCTTTGATTTGTGCCGCCGTCTAAATTGATGTTATGCAAGACTAAGCGGGACCTGTCCATGTAATGCGGCATGAACATTTACAATAATAGATATATACGATGTAAAAGTATTTTAAAGATGAATCTAATAATATAGATTTGGTGTTGTGGATAATAATATATTTTTATAAACATGCAGACTAAATGAAAACACTGCGAGTACTATATTTTAGGCCTCCTTTGGTTTACAGTTTTTTGTAGGAATTCTAAGGCCTCCTTTGATTTACATGAATTTTGTAGAAATTCTAAAGGATAGAAATTTTAGAGGAAGAATTCCTTTGGAGCAAAGGGCTTCGTAGGAATGGATTTTCTATTCCTCTGTTGGATAAGAATCAATCCCTCACACTTCAAAGGGGAAAACATTAGCCTTGACTCCATGAAAAAATTCAGATCCTATGCATCAAATGGTATATCATCCCCTATAGCAATTGAGATACATGTCATCCCACTTCCTATGATTTTCCTATTCCCATGATATTCCTATCCCATTAACCAAAGAAGGCCTAACAGTTAGGAATTTTGTAGGAAAAAATTCTTTGGGACCTTTTGCTTTATAGGAATGGATTCATATCTTATATACCTAAGAGATTCATCCCACTATCTAACATGCAGCCTATCCATATCATCAAGTAGGTCCACCATGTAAAAACCCTTTCCCACTAATTTTTCATGTGCATACAGCTTGCCAGAAATAACCATTAACTATTTTTTTCGTGAACCCACAAGCAGCCACGTCATCCTTGATTTTTTTCCTATCTATATATGTCTTGACATCATCATCGAGTCCAAATGTCCAGCACGAGTCCATGTCTAACCATTTGGTTAGACTTCACATGTTGTCAGTGCGATTGTCTGATTCCGAACGCCCAACTGACCGCCGCTTCTCATTCTCATTTTCTTGCGCACCTTCTCCATGTCTCTTTTGCTCCCCACAAGCCACAAAATTGCGCTAGATGCCTTCGTTCCCTCGAACATTCGGTGTTCCGAGCAACCTTTTAATCCCAAATTGATTTCATTGCATATTGAGAGGTAGCTCATCAACTTTTTCTTTTTCTTTTTTAGGAATCCACTATTCCCATGCAACCTTTTAATCCCAATTTCATTCCATTGCATACACCCAGGTAGCTAATCAGGCTTTTTAATGATGCAACTAAGCTTTACCTAATGGGGAAGCATGCATGGTTGCGAACCACACCAAGAATTAGAGCTAGCCGAGTACATTGTGGTAAATGGTTGCAGTACACTACACATGGTTGATCGGTGAGAAGAATGATTTACTCAACATTTTTGGGCCAGATGAATTCATCCCCACTATCTTATTTATGTAGACATGCAACCTATCCACATCATAAGTAGGTCCACCATGTAAACACATGTTCCCACTAATTTTTCATGCGCATAATTCCACTAAGTCTTCATGCACATGTAGCTTGCTATGAATAACCATTAACTATTTTTTCCATGCACTCTCTATGTATGTCTTGACGTCGTCCATCGATTCCAAACATCTATTACGAGTCCCCGTCCAACCACTTGGTTAGACTTCACGTGTTGTTAGTGCGATTGTCTGATTCTAAGCGCCCAAATGACCGTCTTTTCTCATTCTCATTCTATTGCGCGTCCTCTCCATGTCTCCTTTTCTCCCCACAAGCCACAAAACTGCGCTAGATGCCTTCGTTCCCTCGAACCTCCAGTGTTCCAAGTAACCTTTTAATCCCAATTTGATTTCATTGCGTACAGAGAGGTAGCTCATCAAGTTTTTTTTTCTTTTTTAAGAATCCACTATTCCCGTGCAACCTTTTAATCCCAATTTCGTTCCATTGCATACACCCAGGTAGCTAATCAGGCTTTTTAATGACGGACTAAGCTTTATCTAATGGGGAAGTATGCATGGTTGCGCACCAAACCAAGAATTAGAGCTACCCGAGTATATTATGGTAAATGGCTACAGTACACTGCACATGGTTGATCGGTGAGAAGAATGATTTACTCAACATTGGGTCAGGTGATTTATAAGCGACCTTCTTGTTTATATAGAAAAACAAATTATGAGTGAACATCTATAGTTGCTATAGTTGTTTTTAGGTTTAGCCGAGGTTTGAGATGTATTTACTGTCTCTAATCAACGATGTTTCGTCTCATATCGCCTCACTGATATACTGTCGATGTAACAAATTCACAGAACAAAGATCACACTCATTTTCGGCTTTTTCATCAATTTTTCTGTAGATGCTTACTCTAAGCAATATTTCTTTCAAACAAAATTCTTTCTCATCAACTTATAATATGTTTCATATTTTTAAACATCAAATTATTTGTTAACACTTCCCGCAACAACACGCTGGGTATCATCTAGTTCGTATATTGGATATGAATCAATCTTTCACATTTGAAAGAAAAAACATTAGTACCTGGTTCATAGGATAGGAATCATATGAATAGAAAACAAAATAGAAAGTGAGATGACATGTATCTTAATTCCTTCGGTGAAAGAATGTTATTGATGCATATGATAAGAATTTTTCCATTGAGTCTACGCTAAGGCGTCTCTTGGTTTAGAGGAATTTTGTAGGAATTCTAAAGGATAGTAATTTGTAGAATTTTTTTTCCTTCGAAGCCTTTGGTTTGTAGGAATGGATTCCTATTTCTGTGTACTCCACGACAGTTATTATGAAACGGGGAGTAGGATATAAACCAATCCTTCACATTTCAAAGAAAAAAACATTAGCCTAGACTCAATGAAAAATATTATATCCTATGAATAAAATGACATTTATTTGCTAATAGGAAATAAGATGCATGTCATCTCACCTTTTTTTTTTGAGGGGTATGTCATCTCACTTTTTTTTTGAGGGGTAAAACCAAGCTTTATTCATCAAAAACCACATATTGTGGGATACAATTTAGGTCGTGGGGTTGGGCAAACCAGACATGCCGCCCTGGGCCTAACGAAAGCGAATGCTTGGCTAAACTATGTGCTTCCAAATTGGTAGCACGACCTTCAAAGACAAAATTACAATGTAAAGAAACTGATTGCTGTCTAATTTCATTGATGATAGCACCGTAGCTACCCAAGCTACCCTTGTTGATGTCTCCTATCACCTGCTTTGCATCTGAAGCTACAACAAAATGCTGAAGTTGAAGGTCCGCTGCTAGTGCCATCCCTTTTTGAGGGGTATGTCATCTCACTTCTAATAGTTCTCCATCGTCGTATGAAAACAAAGGAGGCCTAAATTCCCTAAAGAAAACAAAGAAACAAAGGAGGCCTAAAAATATCGACGGCGAGAGGATAGCCCAAGCCCATCTGACACCCTGACTTTCTCCCCTAATCCCCGCGAAGGAAAGCGAAATGTGAAAAATCGCGGAGCACACCCTCGTCCCCGTCGTCCGCCAGTGCCAGTGGCAACCAATTCGACCCCCCCGTCCCTAAATCTCGCTCCACAGTCCGGCTCCGGGCTCCACACGGCGCGCCGACGGCCAACCTTGGCGCCTTGTCTCGCGTTCGCGGCAGCTCGGCGCAACGGTGGGCGCCTCCGCCGGCTGTCTCCGCCGGACAAGCAGTAGCGTTCCAGTAGCAAGGTGACCCCGTTATCAGGCACTCTCTCGACTGGCTCGGAGCAATTTGCCACACTGCCTGCTGATTGCGCCCGATTGTTAGGTTGGGCCATGTCGAGCGCGGTGGTGAACGGGCTGGCCGGCGCCGGCGGCGGTATCATCGCCCAGATCATCACATACCCCCTCCAGACCGTACCAACCCCTCCCCTCCCGTTCTCTATAACTAATTCCACTACTCCCTGCTAATCAGCTCACTCCCCTCGCTTCCTGGTGATGTCTCGAGCAGGTGAACACCCGGCAGCAGACAGAGAGGTCAGCGAAGAAGAAAAAGGCCGGTGGTGGTGGCTCCGACGCTTCCACCCTCTTCCAGATGCTCCAGGTGATTCCTCTTAGGTTTATCATCATTTATTTACAGTTGCCAATGCCAATGTCCTAGTGGTTAATTGTGGAATGAGTTAACTGCAGCTGGTCCAAACGGAAGGCTGGGGTGGGTTGTACAGCGGCCTCAAACCCTCCCTTATTGGCACCGCTGCCTCGCAGGTAAACTACAATATTTTTGTACTTTTTGATCTGTTTTTCTGTCTGTGCAACATTATTCTCGAACAATCATGGATCTACAGTGTTCTTTCCCAGTACGTGACACTTTGATAATTCCATCTAGTCTGATTGACTTCTTTATCATATTTGTGGGTTTTCATTTGCAGGGAATCTATTACTACTTCTACCAGCTTCTCAAGAACAAGGTGGAAGATGTGGCAGCTGCTCGTGGGAAAAAGGGCCTAGGGGATGGCACTGTTGGGATGTTTTCTTGGCTTGTTATTGCAGCTGTTGCTGGGTAAGTCAACCTACTTGCATTCAGTCACTTATTTTTCTTGAAATGATAATGAAAGAAATCCTGGATGGGGTTGTTCAGTTATCTATTGGTGTTTGTGTAAGAGGGCTTTCCAGCAGCATGCATGCAATCAAACGAAGGCTTTTGCAGAAGAGTTATGCACTTGCGCCTGTGGAGGCTTTGACTTTGACTTTGACATGAGCATGTAAATGTTCACCGACTGTTGAAACTTGAAATCATTTTGAACTAGATAGCAGATGATAATATGCAATTAATGCTAATGTATGGGCAGCTATGAGCCTATAACTGTTTCCCTGATCCTGCCTGTGACTGACCGAAGCAATGGTTCACATTAAGCTGTAAGCTTGTAATTCTGTCCAGCCAAGGCTGTTTCTGTTCTGATGAATTATAATTTTATATCATATCCCAAACTCAATCACCTTGCACTCCTTCATAGTTGTTTAGTGGATCATATCCCCTTCACAATGAAAGATCAGGGACAACTTCTAGATGAAATTTATCTTTAGTGAGTACACTTAGGTGACATGTGTTGGTTGGTTGCAGGGGCAAATATAACGGGGATAACCAACCAGGGATGAACATAACGCGTAAACTGCTAAATAGTAGGAATAGTCCATAAGGATATCAGGGTTCTATTTCCCCTCAGCCATCTAGTTTCGTTACCTCTGTTGTAGCGCTGCAGTCCTTTCATCCAGGTTGTATCTGTTTGGATTATGCATCTTTAAGTTATTCATGAATATCATTCCGCGTGTTTCAGTTCTTGGCAGTTATCTTGGTTTATTTTTTGGTAAAAACTGAAGCATCTCTATGAAAAAAAAAAACCCGAGTTGCATGAGATATTGAGATTGATCCTTAGGCATGCTCATGGAATCCTTTCTCTGCTTCAGGTCAATCAATGTTCTTCTTACAATTCCAATATGGGTTCTTGTCACACGTATGCAGGTAAACTTTATTAAACGGACTTCCTTTAAAAATTTGGCATGAGAACCACTGAATTTCGTTGAACAAAAGAGTTACCAGAAGACTACAAGATTCGAAATAGGCTTAATGAGAACCTATTGTAGTGAAGCAGTGCGACGATTTCCGCTACATCCTAATACGTGTGCACTGTGTTTGCTTTGTCTTTGATGATGACAATGAGTCCACGAACGGGTCCCATTCCATTACCAAAGCACAATGGTTACTACTTATTAGGCCACGTCATCCTTTTGTGAAAGTTGGAAGTCCATACGGTTGTTACCAGGCCTGTACTAGTAATGCAACCACTATTACAAAACTGTGCAAAGGTTTTGCAAACTCCAAGAATAATAATTATAACGCAACCACTAATAGTTTGCAATGTGTCTCTGTGTCTATATGCTATTCCATAGAAAGCAATGCTTTACTTATATCTGATCAGTAGATGATTCCCCCCACCACCACTTTTCAGACACATACGCAGGCAGAAAGGAAGGTGATAGAGTCGAAGAGGGAGCTTTTGCTAAAGGAAATATCCAGGGCCAATTCAATGGATGCTCTTATTCTTAAGGATAGGTTAGCTAAACTTGATTCTGAAAAACCTCGCCCATATGGCACACTTCAAGCGGTGAGCACTCTTTTTCTCAAGTTGTCGAATGTTCTTGCTATTCGGATTCCTTAAATAGAAAATACTAAACATAGAAATTAAAATACCGTTTCTGAGGGGCCCCAGCCATATATCTTTTTAAAATGTAATTACTGATGATATTTCTGCTGGAATTGTTGAGTTTAAACTTCAAGTTACATTAAGCTTGCCTGTAGAGCCTACAAGCACCAGATAGGCCGAGCATTCATCAAGATCCACTCCACCATCTATTTAGTCTCGAATTACATTGTTTGATCACCTTATTTCTGTAGGCTTGATTACTGCACCCTATATGACAAATATCATCTGCTAAAACTTTCATCCATATATTTGAACAGTAACGATGACTGGCATTAGAACACCATAGTGTCCAGTTTTGCTAATTAACTTTCTACTTCTCAACTGAAGTTACGAGACATAATTATACTTACTACTATCAGTGTTAAACAGATCCGGGAGGTCTATCATGAATCAGGCATAAGTGGATTCTGGAAAGGACTTATTCCGACACTAATTATGGTTAGTTATCTGTTTCAAGAACATCAGAACCAAAATTTAGTGGACATATATGTAATTCCATTGGTTGAACCATGTGAACCTTCAGGTATGCAATCCATCAATTCAGTTTATGATATATGAAACACTGTCAAAGCGTCTCCAGTCAAAGCGGTCTGGAAAGCGATTCCCCAAGAAGAACATCACTGCTATGGAGGTAAGGGATGTTTATCTATAGCTCATGTCTCTATGTTCACGAATATATGCTATTTTGGACTGTTTAATCACTGACTGTTGACTGTTAGCATAATGTCTTCCTAGAAGCTTTATTTTTCTGTTTCTAAAATTTGCATGTGCCTGTGACTGTCTTCCTAGAAACTTTGTTTTCTATGTACTATTTATACCAAGTGCAGGTTTATATCTCTTATACTACCTCCATGCCAAAATATATGACGTTTTGGTAGGATAGTTTAGCCTACCAAAACGTCATATATTTTGGCACGGAGGTAGTATATATGAATAGTAGTACTTGCTTGATGCTTCATATAATAAATATTCTTCATTGGCGATGCAGTTATCTCAGATCACTTCTCTATAATTCTAGCACATTCCGTTACATGATTGTATTTCAACATACACACAGTCACACACTGATTATTTGAGAAAGCTAGATCATTTAGTGGCACAAAGGGCCAGGACATTATATATACTGTTTTAGGCATGCTTGCATGTTGTACAATGTCCAGCTTGTGAGGTGACTTCAGGGAGGAGGATCCTTGACTCCTTGTTATTTCTTGCTCCATTTTGGTACAAATGCAATGTATATCTGTTATTGCAGTTAGACAATTAGTTATTTCTCTTTGTCTCGTTCCACATCCCAGATCTATATTTGTTTATTTGTACTTCACATCCAAAGCTCAACAACAGTACAAGCTTTTGGAAATATTCTCACATATATTTCTATGTTTCATTCTCAGTATTTTCCCTTGAACAGGTATTCTTAATAGGTGCAATAGCAAAGCTGGGAGCTACTCTTGTGACCTACCCATTGTTAGTGGTCAAGGTAAATATATATTTGGCAGACCAGTTTCAGTTTTCACTTCATCACCTGCAAAGTTTATCACTAATGTGCTGCCCTACCCTTACTTATCTGAAGCACATCTTTGAAAAATAATTTATGGTAGAAAGATGCCCCTAGTTAGAAAATTTGGAAAAATCTGAAACATATGGTATTTGTGAACTTATCCAAATGAGTCAATTGGATTATACCAAGTTGAACTGCAAAGCAGACTGATAAAAGGGGTTTCTTTCCATTTTGTTACTTTGTTTCTCAGTTCTAGCAAATTAACTACTACTTGATCTCCCGCAGTGCAGTATTGAGAAAAATAGCCCCATCAGTAGGCCACACAACAGCATCATGAAATAGCCCCATCTAGTACCTGACACATAGCATCATGAATGTCTGGTTCTGTCATCTATGTGACCACACAACAGCATGAAAATTTCACTCAAAAAGAGTTTAATCTAGATCTGCTGTGGAATGTGAATGCAACTAGTTGCACCTTTAAAGTCAATCAGGCATGCATGCAACTACACAGCCTATTCCGGGTGGTTTGAAATGGGGTTTACTTTAACAGCAAAGAAGTTATGTTATGTTCAATCTGTTTTGATCATGTATTTTATCCCTTGCAGTCTAGGTTGCAGGCAAAACAAGAAATTGGCAGGAATGCGGCGTCCAGATATACAGGTATCTTTTACCATTATTTAACCAAAACTAGTAAAAAGTGGCGGAGTTTTAATGGTTTTCTGTACCAGTGTGCTCTGATTGTGCAAGATCTGCTGTATCCTCGTTTTATGTCTTTGTGCATCTACTCCTGTCACCTCTGTTCAAAAGTGGCGTGAGATTGACCACTTGTATTTACCAGGTACATTAGATGCAATGTTGAAGATGATTCGCTACGAGGGATTGCACGGATTTTACAAAGGAATGGGTACAAAGATTGTACAGAGTGTTTTTGCCGCCTCGGTCCTTTTTATGGTGAAGGAGGAGCTGGTTAAGTTTGTAGTTCTTTTAGTTGCCAGGAGTAGGACTCTGCTTCTTACGAGATCTAACAAACGATAGATCTTGTTTTGTGATCAGATTATTTTATTGTCTCCACATGTAGTATTCCTTTTGAAAATGCACTTTCAGTTCTTTATTAGTCAGAAAATCTTGAGTATCTCTAATTGCTAAAGATGTTCTTCTTTGTGGTGCCCTTTCATTTTACTGCCTCACGAAATCCATAGTCTAAGTCCCAGACATTGATTTATTTTTGGTTTATTGAACCGGGGGGCATGAGCCGTATGGCGGTGTGCGACGTTGGTTGTCACTGTCTCAATGACGCTGTCGCTTGGTGCAATGGCAATTGACCACTGGCATCAAGAGCTGTCTGGCCAGTTATTTCATCGACAGCAGCTAGCTGAACCGAGTTTGTTCACTGGTAATCGCTACTCCCTCCGGTCCATAATAAGTGTGTGGTTTTAGTTCAAAGTGCGAACTAAAACTACGAACACTTATGGATCGGAGGGAGTAATTCTTTTGGTTTATAATTGATCCGCTTTGTTGCACCGGATCTTATTCATGTGCTAAGCGCTTGGAGATGCATTCCTATCCTCCTCCCTCTTCATTGTCTTTGCGAAGAAAATCCCCCCCCCCCCCACCCCCCCAAAAAAGAATCCTGGCTCGTAGCGGTCTGTCGTGTTCGCTAGCTGCCCCTCTCGTAGCATCACCGGTCACCGCTCACAACACCACCGTGTCATCCTGCTCGCAACAGTACGCCATCACACTCGCAACACTGGCAACTTCATGGCAGTGCAGCTTGGCTCGCATCATCGTGTCCATTGGCAGCACCGTCACATGACCCTCGCAACATCGCTTGTAGCAGTCCACATGGCCTATCACGGCATGACGTCTCTCCGATCGTCGCCTTGGTCATCACCGCTTGCAACATCACCCCGCGTCGCCACCTAGCAGCAACGGCCGTCGCCGCGTGTGGAATCATCGGACAGCCGCAGTTGTCGTGGTTCCAGATCCGACAATAAAAGGGGTGTATGAACGGAGCTTGATCTACCGAGATGCAAATGGGTGACACAAGATCGTATACAGGTTCAGGCCTCTCGTGATGGAGGTAAAAACCCTAGTCTTGTCTCTATGGCAGTTGTTCTTGTGTGTGAGTATAAGATTACAATGGTTGCGAACCCTCGGCTCAAAACCTCGGACAAGCTTATATAGAGCCTGACGTGCACCAGGGTCCATTGGCTGGTCATAAGTGCTACTAAATGGCATATTGAATACCGGCAGTTTCATGTCCATTATGAGTGAAAACGGACGCCTTAAACAACTATTGAAGCGGCTGATAATGCTTGACTGCTCCTGTCCGTTGGACTGCTATGAAATCCGACTGGTTACACCCCGACTGATAAAGCTCCCCACCAAAGAGGATCCCCCGACTGGTGTCTACTTCGACTGGGCCGCCACCACTTGCTGCTGGTGTTTATCTGGTCCTTTACGTTCATGGGCCCGGGCATGCATTGACCTCTTAGCCGGGCCTTATGTTGCCATGGGCCTACCACAAAGGAAGTGCATTCCGACTGACTGTCGGGCTCGAAATACTGTCGAATTACCTGTAGAGAGGCCCCGACGGACTCAAAAGAACCTTCTTGAAAAGGCAAGTTAAAAACAAGTTGTGGAAAGGCTTGGTGATACTTGATCATCTCTCGGAAGAGGATGACTAGCGGCCCGACCGAGGGCGTATCATGAAACCCGAGTGGCAATGTTGACGCCTGGTCTAACTCTCACGAAGAGATGTCAGTCACTATCCCCAAGGATCCAAACCCGCGAAGTTCAGTATTTGGCTCTTTATTTAGAGTCCAATCCATGCCACAGAGGATACCGAATGTGTCCCTTGTCAAGGGTTTCGCCGAGTAATCTGACAACCTTGTTGAGGCGGATTATCAGCACTCGAAGTGCAGAGCTGGTCTGTACCGACTGACTGGTCACTTGGATTTTCGTCGTGCCTGGGCACGGAACATCTGGTAGAGTGAAGCTACGCAAAATTTTGCCGTGCATGGACACAGAACATCTACTCGAGTAAAGTCACACGGAATTTCGTCATGCCTGGACACGGAATATCTGCTCGAGTGAAGTCACTCAGAATTTCGTCGTGCCTTAACACGGAACATCTATTCGAGTGAAGTCACTCGGAATTTCATCGTGCCTTAACATAGAACATCTGCTCGAGTGAAGTCACTCGGAATTTCATCGTGCCTGAACACGGAACATCTGCTCGAGTGAAGTCACTCGGAATTTCATCATGCCTGAACACGGAACATCTGCTCGATTGAAGTCACTCGGAATTTCATCATGCCTGAACACGGAACATGTGCTTGAATGAAGTCACTCGGAATTTCATCGTGCCAGAACACGGAACATCTTCTCGAGTGAAGCCACTTGGAATTTCAGGGTGCCAGAACACATGATATCTGCTCGAGTGACGTCACTTGGAATTTCATCGTGCCTGAACACGGAATATCTGCTTGAGTGAAGTCACTCAAAATTTGATATTGCCTGAACATGGAGTATCTGCTCGAGTGAAGTCACTCGAAATTTCATCGTGCCTGAACACAGAAGATCTGCTTGAGTGAAGTCACTCAGAATTTCGTCATGTGCGAGCACGGAACATCTACTCGAGTGAAGTCACTCGGAATTTCGTCGTGCCTGGACACGGAACATCTTCTCGAGTGAATTCACTCGGAATTTTATCATGCCTGGACACGGAACATCTACTCAAGTGAATTCACTCGAAATTTCATCGTGCCTGGTCATGGAACATCTACTCGAGTGAAGTCACACGAAATTTTGTCATGCTTGTGCATGACATCCTAGCGAATCTGATTCGACACAGTAGTCCTTGTATTTTGCATTTCCTTTTCCTATGGGGGCACGATCACCGCACCCATAGGGTGTTGCCCCCGAGCCTCTATCAGACTGGATAAGTCTGGCATAGGTTTAAGTTTTTCTTCTTCTTGGCCACTAGGAGTGTGATCAACGCACCCAGTGGGTGTAGCCCCGAGCTTCTATCAGACCGGGTGAGTCTAATGGAGGGTCTCCTTTATATTGCTAGGACTTGCATTGGACAATACTTGTTAGGCCAAGTAAACATAGTAAAATTTGCTACTACATCTCACCAAGCGCTTGCGATACCAAGTGAACATTTATATGCATGATTAATTGATTTTAAATTGTTTCGATGCAGCCCTCTCGGGTGATGTCTTACGCCCCGTTTGGATGTAGATATTGGGTGCTAGAATTCGGCTTTGGCATTGGCCTGGCCCGAATGCAACTATTTGGGTGACCTAGGCATTCGGGTAAGGTATTCGCGTACGATATCGTAACCTGCTCCCCAACACTAGAGCGGCCCATTCCGAATTCTTTGCCCCAACCCTCCGTATTCGATGCTTTCCTCACCCCTTCACTCTCTCCCACGAGAAAAGAAAGAAAGGACTTGGAGGAAGCGGGAGACCGAGGAGACGCACGGGGCGGCGATCCCCCGGCGGCGGCTCGCCCTCCGGCGATCCTCTAGCCATCATCCAGCATCGACTTGACCAGAACGCTCCACCTTGCCTCCGTAAATCATTTAGTCCCTTCCTTCTCTGATCGCCCCTCTCCCCAGATTCCTTTTTTCTGCTGCGGTCAACCATGACCATGGCACGGTGTTCCGGTCGGCCACGGCTGTGAGTTCCCTGTGACTAGGCCTCCTAGAGCATGGTGGTTATGCTGCTGGAGGGAAATGCGACGACGAGATGTAGGAGATCTGGGGGAGAGAGATCACAAGAAAGAAGACAACACAGTGAAGAGGGGATCTAGGAGGGCATGGGGAAGAGGAGAGCTCAGGGCCTCTTCGCAGTGCAACAACTGCTCATCTTAGCGCCACTGCCGCTTGTCCACTGGGAGCTGCTGCAGCTGATCTCGCCTGACTCCGCCACCACTCTGGGACTTTTCCTCTAGGAGTCGTAGGCTACCAAACACAATTCAATGTTTTTTACATCCAAACACAAAATTGGAATTGGTTGCCCGTTTGATTCCAACCACCAATGTTTTATACAACCAAACAACAAAATTGGCATTGATAATCAATACCAATGTCCAAAGATATTTGGCATTGGAGCCAATACAATGCCAAGCCCTTCAATGTCTACATCCAAACAGAGCGTTAGGGAGATCAGAGACGATGCAACCCCGGGTCTGGCCTCAGAGAGATCAAGTTAGCGCGTCGGGGCGCATTGGGTGTCATAACTTCACAGTGGCTATTAAAATGGAAGTTGAACTCGGAAACTGCGCACGCAGTACTAAAACAAGCATATGAAGATAAGATTAGCCGAGTGTAAATGAAAATAAAAAAACTTAAGCTCTTTTGGTTGTATTTAACATTATCATTATTTTGACTCGATTTTCTTTGATCCTTGTGATTAGCCTTTTCATGGGTCGGCAGACCATTAGCTTTTGCTCTTGCCAACCAAGCAGTCAGGTTGCGACCATTGGAGACAAAGAGTGAGCATTAGATACCGAGCACATTTAGTTAGACGTCTCGCAAAAAAGAAAGAAACTCGAGTGAGGAACATGTTGATTGATGATGCACCCTGATACGTCTCCGTCGTATCTACTTTTCCAAACACTTTTGCTCTTATTTTGGACTCTAATTTGCATGATTTGAATGAAACTAACCCGGACTGACGCTGTTTTCAGCAGAACTACCATGGTGTTGTTTTTGTGCATAAATCAAAGTTCTCGGAATCAGACGAAACTTTTTGGAGATTTTTTTATGGAATATATAAAAATTATTGGCGCAAGAATCAACAGAAGAGGGGCCACCTATTGCTCACAAGGCAACAGGGCGCGACCCCCCCAGGGCGCGCCCTGATGCCTTGTGGGGCCCACAGAGGTCCTCCTGACCTAATTCCAACACTATAAATTCTCTTTCCCTGAGAAAAAAATAAGAGAGGAAGTTTCATCGCATTTTACAATATGGATCCGCCGCCACCTCCTGTTCTTCATCGGGAGGGCTGATCTGGAGTCCGTTCGGGGCTCCGGAGAGGGGGATTCGTCGCCGTCGTCATCATCAACCATCCTCCATCACCAATTTCATGATGCTCACCACCATGGGTGAGTAATTTCTCCTTAGGCTTGCTGGACGGTGATGGGTTGGATGAGATTTATCATGTAATCGAGTCAATTTTGTTAGGGCTTGATCCCTAGTATCCACTGTTCTGAGATTGATGTTGCTATGACTTTGCTATGCTTAATGCTTGTCACTAGGGACCGAGTGCCATGATTTCAGATCTGAACCCTTTATGTTTTCATGAATATATTTGTGTTCTTGATCCTATCTTGCAAGTTGTATGCACCTATTACGTGTTATGATCCGCATACCCCAAGGTGACAATAATTGGGATTCTTTCCGGTGATTACCGTAGTTTGAGGAGTTCATGTATTCACTAAGTGCTAATGCTTTGTTCCGGTTCTCTATTAAAAGGAGGCCTTAATATCCCTTAGTTTCCTTAAGGACCCCGCTGCCACGGGAGGGTAGGACAAAAGATGTCATGCAAGTTCTTATTATAAGCACGTATGACTATATACGGAATACATGCCTACATTACATTGATGAATTGGAGCTATTGTGTATCGCTCTAGGTTGTGACTGTTACATGATGAATGTCATCCAACATAATTATCCATCACTGATCCAATGCCTACGCTTTTCGCATATTGATCTTTGCTAAGTTACTTTCGCTGCTGCTGTTATAATCACTACAAAACTGCTACTGTTACTGTTTCTGTTACTATTGCTATTGTTACTACTGTGCTACTAACCACTTTGCTGCAGATATTTAGTTCTCCAGGTGTGGTTGAATTGACAACTCAACTGCTAATACCCGCAAATATTCTTTGGCTCCCCTTGTGTCGAATCAATAAATTTGGATGAAATACTACCCTCGAAGACTGTCGCGATCCCCTATACTTGTGGGTTATCCAGACCTTTTTCTGGCGCCGTTGCCGGGGAGCATAGCTCTATTTGTTGAGTCACTTGGGATTTATATCTATTGATCACTATGAAGAATCTGAAAGACGCTAAGACCAAGATCGTTCCCTCTAAGACGAGGGGAGGTAAGGAACTGCCATCACACTCTGCACTTGATTCACCTTCTGTTTTGAGTAGGCTTGCGACACTGCCACCTGTTATTCATTCTGATATGTCGCAAGTAATTGATGATACTACTTCTCTATAAATGAAACTATTGATGATGCTAGTACTATGCTTGATGATACTGTGCCATTAGGTGAATTTCTTGATGAACAAATTGCTAAAGCTAAAGAAATTGAAAATGTTGAAACTCTCAAAAATTATGATTCACCTATTATGCCTAGTCCTCCTACTAGAGTTGAAATGCCTAAGATACCTGATGGTTATGTTTTTGATGGAGAGACAGCTAGGGCAATTCTTGCTTGTAATGATAGAGGTGATGTTAGAAAATTACTGGCTAAGCTGAAAGAAAAGTCTATGATGGAGAGAATGAAATATTATCCTAAGTTTGCTACCTCTCCCATCTTTGTTACTGATAAGGATTATGAATTCTCTGTCAATCCTGAGTTAATTACTTTGGTTGAATCTGATCCTTTTCATGGTTATGAAACTGAAACTGTTGTGGCACATCTTACTAAGTTGAATGATATAGCCACCCTATTTGCTCATGAGGAAAAAATTCGCTACTACTACATTTTTAAGTTGTTTCCTTTATCATTAAAGGGTGATGCTAAGAAATGGTTTAATACTCTTGCTCCTGGTTGTGTGCGTAGTCCCCAGGATATGATATATTACTTCTCTGAAAAATATTTTCCTGCTCATAAGAAACAAGCTGCCTTACAGGAAATATTTAACTTTGTGCAAATTGAAGAAGAGAATCTCCCTCAAGCTTGGGGGAGGCTTCTCCAATTACTTAATGCTTTGCCTAATCATCCTCTTAAGAAAAATTAAATACTTGATATCTTTTATAATGGACTAACCGATGCTTCTAGGGACTACCTAGATAGTTGTGCTGGTTGTGTTTTCAGGAAACGAACTGTTGAACAGGCTGAAGAACTATTGAATAATATATTAAAGAATGATAATGAGTGGACACTTCCTGAACCACCACCTAAGCCAACTCTGAAGAAGAGAGGTATTCTATTCCTCAGTCCTGAAGATATGCTAGAAGCTAAGAAATCTATGAAGGAAAAAGTTATTAAAGCTGAAGATGTTAAGAATCTACCACCTATTGAAGAAATACATGGACTTGATATCCCGACACAGGTAGTAGAGGTAAATTCTCTTTGTAGATTCAATTAAAGTGATATTCCCTACAATAAATTTGCTAGTCAATGTTTGGATGAATTTGATAACTACATTGTTATGCAGGAGAATTTCAATATGTATGTTAGCAATCAATTAAAACGAAATGCATTCATGATAGATCGCTTGAGTGATTTGATGTTTAGAACTGCTAATGATGTTAAAGGCTTAAGTAAACATGCTTCTATGGTTCATACTCAGTTAGAACAAATTGCTAAGTCACAAAATGATTTGCTTGACGAGGTGAATAATAAAATGAATGATCATGCTGTTAGAGTTGTTACTAGAGGAGGTAGAATGACTCAGGAGCCTCTATATCCTGAAGGTCATCCTAAAAGAATTGCACAAGATTCTCAAAGAATTAATACTGATGTACCTAGTCCATCTAAGAAGAAAAAGAAAAAGAAAAACGATAACACTTTGCATGCTTCTAGTGAACCTGAGATAGAAAAACCTCCTGAGAATCATAATGATGTTTCTATTTCTGATGCTGAGACACAATCTGGAAATGAACATCCACCTAGTGATAATTATAATGATAATGATAATGATGTTCATGATGATGCTCAAGCAGATAATGATGTAGAAATAGAACCTGCTGTTGATCTTGATAACCCACCTCCTAAGAATAAAAGATATGATAAAAGAGACTTTGTTGCTAGAAAACATGGTAAGGAAAGAGAACCATGGGTTCAAAAACCTATGCCTTTTCCTACCAAACCATCTAAAAATAAAGATGAGGAAGACTTTGAGCGCTTTGTTGAAATACTTAGACCTGTCTTTTTGCGCACTCGTTTGATTGATATGTTGAAAATGCCTCCATATGCTAAGTACATGAAAGATATTGTCACTAATAAAAGAAAGATACCTGAAGCTGAAATTTCCACCATGCTTGCAACTTATTCTTTTAAGGGTGGAGTACCTAAAAATTTAGGACATCCGGGAATACCTACTATACCATGCTCCATTAAAAGAAGTTATGTTAAAACTACTATTCAAAAAATCATCCGATTCAGCGATTTATCGTCCGATTTATCACTAATCCGGGGGTGACCGATAAGATTATGCCTTATCTTCACCGTTTATCGTTTGGGCCGATTTATCACTCTGACAAGCGATTTATCGGGAATCTACCGATAAATTGGGCCTATTCATAGCACTATGTTTGCAATAACTATGTTTATTTGTGTTTTGTGGACCTTGTTACGCTATATGTATTGTTGTCCTATTTTGTTTGTCATTATATGAGGATTCAAAGGCTAGGAATCAAGGTAACACTTCTGTCGAATATTGTTTTGGTGTTGAATATAGCATATTTTAGTGTTGGGAACCTAGGATTTGCAAAAAAATGGCCGATTAATAGTCGACCGATAAAATCGATTAATCGGCCGATTTCCGATTAATCTCTAATCCCCAGCTGACCGAGACGCTAACGATAAGCGATATCCTCAACATTGGTTAAAACTGCTTTATGTGATTTGGGAGCCGGTGTTAGTGTTATGCCTTTGTCTCTATATAGAAGACTTGATTTGAATAAGCTCACACCTACTGAAATATCTTTGCAAATGGCTAATAAATCAATTGCTATACCTATTGGAATTTGCGAGGATGTGCCCGTTGTTGTTGCAAATGTTACTATCTTAACAGACTTTGTTATACTTGATATGCCCGAGGACGACAATATGTCGATTATCCTTGGAAGACCATTTTTGAATACTGTAGGGGCTGTTATTGATTGCAACAAAAGCAAAGTCACTTTTCATGTCAATGGTAATGAGCATACGGTTTATTTTCTGAGGAAGCAAAATTCAGTGAATGGTATCAATTGTATTGAAAAGGTTTTGACAATCACTATTGGAGGGTTTAAATTTCCTCTTCCTACTGTCAAAAAGAAATATGAAATTCTTATTATTGGGGAGATGCATATCCCCGTTGAGGTAACCTAGGGCTATACAAAAGTTCTTCGGTTTCATGTTACTCGAAAATAGTTTGTTAATAAGACTTGATCAACCTTATTAATGGATTCTTTTTGAGGGGCATGTGGTCGATGAATTTAGTAAGCACAACTTTCTGTAATCATAGTTTGCTCTCTGCTATTTATAGTTTAATAAAGTAGAATGCCATGATTATCCTGTTTTCTGAATTATCCGTGCAATAAAAAATGACCCAAAAATAAAAGTGCTCAGAATGCAATAAAATTTTATTATGATTTTTTCTGGAATATTTAAGAATTTTTGGCACTGAAAACAACCCAGGTGGACGCACCTGTTGCCCACAAGGCAACAAGGCGCGACCACCCCCCAGGGCGTGCCAAGATGCCTTGTGGGTCCCACATGGACCCACTCACTTATCTCTTCAGCCCACTTCATCTCCTACCTCCAAAAAAAATCGTGGTAGCTCTCTCTCTCGTGTTCTTGCTCCCAAACCTAAGATTTTTGATCTCTTTGCTCGGAGCTCCGTTTCTGAAACTGTTTTGGGGGATTGCTCCTTGGTATGTGACTCCTCCATTGCTCCAATTAGTTTTTGCTTTAGTGGATTATATTTTGCGTAAATTGCTACTTTTGGTGCTACTGAAAATGAGCTTGCATGTTGAATTTTTTGAGTTCTAAGTAGTTTGAATGCTTGATATAGCCTTTAGGCACTTGTATGAGTAGTTGCTATCAATCTTGAGAAGTTTTGTTAACATTTTTTTTTGGGATTTCTATTTCTGTGCCCCTCCTTCCTTAGTTCTACTCAGTTTTGCCCCGCCCGTCTAACTTTGCTCACTTTCCCCCTCCTCCCCTCACCCGCACCTCTTCCCAAACGGTGCCTTGCCGTTGGGTCAAAGCCTTTGACCGTTACTTCACCCGGTGCTGACACGTGGGACCGGCCTAAAATGCTGACATGTGGGACCAGCCTGAAATGGTGATATGTGGGACCGGATAGTGGACGGCTCGGCCATTGGTAAAAAAAAAATGGGGGGGGGGGGTAAATATCTCTCATTTCGCATCCACCACGGCCCGAGCAGCCCACATCCACCTCCCCTTCCCCTTCCCCACCCCAATCCCGCGGCCGCCATCGGCGATGACGACCCCGTTGGAGGTGTTCTGCGCCGGTGATGCTGTCTTACTAGAGAAGTGCAAGGAGATCTGCTCTTGGTTTCCAAGCACGAAAGCTCTAGCGGAGCATGCACTGCAACTGTTGATAGATGCTAGGCCAGATGAGCTCCAGCGGATAATCCCAGATCGAGTCAAAGGGGTGACTTGTATCGGGTTTTTAGTCTGGGCGATGCGTGGGGCAATGGAGTCGTCGGATCCTCGTCAGCGAGCTCGCTGGTATTCGTACGGGTCTCGACGTGTCCCGCCGGATCCAGCGGTCAAACGAGAGCTGGCAGCTATTCCGGGGGTGAGATATGTGCAGCCTCCTCCTGGTATGTCTCTGCACATAATTATGCCTGATGATGTGAAGGAGTTTATGAGGACCATCAAAAGGCTTGTGCCCGGAGACGAGCAAATGGTAGTTGAGGATGAGGAGGAGGACACGGATTGGTTGCCAAAGCCTGCTCTGGCCGCCGACGAGGAGGAGGACGAGGATGAATATGTAGAGGAGGATAGGTGTTCGTACGTCGTAAGGCGTGTGAGCGAAGACAACGACGTTTTAGGGGTTATCATGTACAAAGCAAAGTCGAAGGATGAGTGGTCACCCATAGTTGTGTAATTGTAGTTGTCATGTATTTCCCTTTGTTTATCGCTATGTAATTGGAGTTGTCATGTACTTCATGTAATTGGAGTTGTCATGTATCCATGGAAAAATGGAAAATAAAACCAAATCTTCAATCTTGGTTGAAAGTCATTGATCTTCATATGAGATAGGTTAATCTGTGAAGTTTTTTTTAAAAAAGTTTGTGGTATTGCCAGTTTATTATTTTCCCCACAAGCCATTGCACATAAGAGGCCTCCATGCAAAAGGATTTCAAATTTTGAGCCTTTTTTCATTTTCTTTAATTTCTTTTGAGGTGTTGTCAAAATTGCATGGATGAGTAATCGTATATAATGGTTGGGTAATTGAGTTTTCTTTGTGGATACTGCCTACATTCCTCATGTGGAAGGTGAAAATGATTTTTCAGAATTTATTTGGACCAAACTAGAGCACACTTGCAGTTCAAATTTGAATTACTTGATGTAAATCGCCAGAAATTCAATAAATCAGTGAAATATGGCAATATCACTCTGAAATTCATGAAAAATTGACAGTTGGCATTCCATGTGGTATACTTTAGGTGAAAATTGTAAGGGCACAATTTACAATATTTTTTATGGCACTTGCTTCACAAAAAAAGTCATGTACGACACTAGAAAAATTGAAAATTATTTTTATTTGTGGTATTGTGAGTTTATCATTTTTCCCACAAGCCATTGCACATAGGAGGACTCCATGCAAAAGGATTTCAATTTTTGAGCCTTTTTTTAATTTTCTATTGTTCTTTCCGTCTGTTGTCAAAATTGCATGGATGAGTAATCATATATAATGGTTGGGTAATTGAGTTTTCTTTGTGGATACTGCCTACACTCCTCATGTGGAAGGTGAAAATGATTTTTCAGAATTTATTGGACCAAACTAGAGCACACTTGCAGTTCAAATTTGAATTACTTGATGTAAATCGCCAGAAATTCAATAAATCAATGAAATATGGCAATATCACTCTGAAATTCATGAAAAGTTGGCAGTTGGCATCCCATGTGGTATACTTTAGGTGAAAATTGTAAGGGCACAATTTACAATATTTTTTATGGCACTTGCTTCACAAAAAAAGTCATGCATTGCACTAGAAAAATTGAAAATTATTTTTTAACCAAATCTTCAATCTTTTTGTGGAATTATTGATCACAATGTTAACACCCTTGTTATTTCCAAAAATGGTCATGTTATCATGTACGATGCCATGAAGATGCTCAGGTCATCTTGGTTGAAAGTCATTGATCTTCATATGAGATAGGTCAGTTTGTGAAGGTGCTTTTTTAAAAGTTTGTGGTATTGTCAGTTTATTATTTTCCCCACAAGCCATTGCACATAAGAGGCCTCCATGCAAAAGGATTTCAATTTTTGAGCCTTTTTTCATTTTCTTTAATTTCTTTCGAGGTGTTGTCAAAATTGCATGGACGAGTAATTGTATATACTGGTTGGGTAATTGAGTTTTCTTTGTGGATACTGCCTACACTCCTCATGTGGTAGTTGAAAATGATTTTTTAGAATTTATTGGACCAAACTAGAGCACACTTGCAGTTCAAATTTGAATTACTTGATGTAAATCACCAGAAATTCAATAAATCAATTAAATATGGCAATATCACTCTGAAATTCATGAAAAATTGGCAGTTGGCATCCCATGTGGTATACTTTAGTTGAAAATTGTAAGGGCACAATTTACAATATTTTTTATGGCACTTGCTTCACAAAAAAAGTAATGTAAGGTACTAGAAAAATGGAAAATTAACTTTTTATTTGTGGTATTGCGAGTTTATCATTTTTCCCACAAGCCATTGCACATAGGAGGCCTCCATGCAAAAGGATTTCAATTTTTGAGCTTTTTTTTAATTTTCTATAATATCTTTCCGTCTGTTGTCAAAATTGCATGGATGAGTAATCATATATAATGGTTGGGTAATTGAGTTTTCTTTGTGCATACTGCCTGCACTCCTCATGTGGAAGGTGAAAATGATTTTTCAGAATTTATTGGACCAAACTAGAGCACACTTGCAGTTCAAATTTCAATTACTTGATGTAAATCGCCAGAAATTCAATAAATCAATGAAATATGGCAATATCACTCTGAAATTCATGAAAAGTTAGCAGTTGGCTACACTATTTTTTATGACACTTGCTTCACAAAAAAAGTCATGTACGGCACTAGAAAAATGGAAAATTATCTTTTTATTTGTGGTATTGTTAGTTTATCATTTTTCCCACAAGCCATTGCACATAGGAGGCCTCCATGTGAAAGGATTTCAATTTTTGAGCCTCTTTTTCATTTTCTATAATTTCTTTCCGTGTGGCATCGGGTTTCAAACGAGATTCATACAAATTCACTTTCTGATTTTCGTGCAGCATCGGGTTTCAAACGAGATTCGTACAAATCATGAGTCATTCAAAGTGCATCCAAACAACTCGAAATACAATCCAGTCTTAGCATACGAATTCATACATACTTTATTTAAATAAAACGACAAATCCTAAGCTAAATCTTCTGGTTCAACCTGCGAGCGGCACGCGGCAATCACGTCGTCGAAGCTAAGGCCATCCTAGAAGGCACGTCGCCCGGCGATGTTTAAGTACGGCATCGGGTTGGGGCCGTCGAAGCGCTGGATCCGAGCGACGCGGTCCTGCTCGAGGATCTGTGGCCATGTTGGGCTGTTAGGATCGAAGCCTAGATTCACCCTCTCCTCCGGCGTCAGACCTGCACGAAACCTATGGACGACGCGCCCAAAGGGGACCGTACCGACGGCGGGGACAGGCGCCACCAGCAGCCCCCCGCACTCAGAACCCATCCCGCCGGCAGACGCGTGTCCGGCGGCGCTGGCACATCGCAGATGGCGAGAAGCTTGGCTTCACGGAGGGTGATCCTGCGCGGCCACGCCATGGATGCGGAAGGGGAGGAGGGGGAGCAGGGCTATGGTTTGTGCTGCAGTGGCGTCGGTGGCGGATAAGGTTGTGGAGGCGAGCGGGGAAATGGGATGGGGGCTGCATATATGGCACGGGGAAGGGGTGGGTTTGCGGCGTTAAGCCGCCATCAATGGGCGCGGCGGCGCGACTCCCCGTGCGTGAAAACCCGAGCAGTGGCCTATTTGGAATCAGCAGGCGACGCTAATTCAGTTTTGCATGCCCGTGGGTCCCACTAGTCAGCCGCAAACTATGTAGGATCAATCGGCGATGCAAAATCAGTAATGCGTGCGGCCAAATGTGGGTCCCACGCGACTGTATGCACCGGCGACACGAATGCATGCGGCCTTACATGGCGGTCCCACGCGTCAGGACCGGCGATGTGAATGCATGCGGCCTTACATGGCGGTCCCACGCATCAGCACCGGCGATGCGACGGTCAAAGGCTTTGACCCGACGGCAAGGCACCATTTGGCCTCTTGTGAGGCGCGGGCGAGTGGAGGAGGGGGAAAGTGAGCACAGTAAGATGGGCGGGGCAAAACTGAGTAGAACTAAGGAAGGAGGGGCACGAAAATAGAAATCCCTTTTTTTGTGGTCCAAAAATTTTCAGAAATTTGTTCTTAGGAAAATGAACTTCCTTCGGAGAGGTTCTTCGAGTCGGAGCTCCAAGGGTGTCCTTGGGAATGCCCCTGACCATGACCTCAACATTCCACGTAGCATGGAGGTCTGACCGTGCGAATGGCCGCACAATGCCTTCATGAATGAAGCCGGATTCCGCCAAGAGTTTGCACAATTTGTTGCGAACGCCGGGCTGACCGACTTCCTCACAGATGAGTGTGACCAGCACCACATCCTTACAAATTCCTTTGTGCAAAATTTTTATTTCATGCCTAGGCTCGATATCCCCATGGTGTGTTTTGATTTATATGCCGAACATCATGAGTTAACGCTAGCTGAGTTTTGTGCGATATGTTTGATCCCTTCTGATCGGGATGTGAGGGAACCGCGGCTTGAGGAGTTCGAGGATTTCCTTCTCACTTTGACTGTGGGAGAATCTAGGGGCGTGTCGAGAGCCCGAATTACTAGCTTGCATTTTCCTGCTATGCACTACTTTGCTTTATTCATAGGGAAATGCTTGACTGCCAGGGAGGAAGGTGGTACGCTCAGTGCCCCTGACCTCGCCATCTTGCGTCGTGCTATTTACGGCGATAACACTTTTAGCTTGGGAGCTATCATTGCACGCCGCTTGCACACCAACAGGACTAGGGGTAAAATTCATGGCGGTATTTATGCTTCGCGCCTTGCGAAATGTTTTAATGTTGCTATCCGTCCAAATGATTATTTGCTGCCTAAGGTTTATTTAGACCAAAGTGCATGGTTGATCACCACTTTATTGATGACCCCGAGCCTCCTCATTACATTCGTTATAATTTGGTATTTAGCGACGTAACTCGCGAGATTATTTCATTGCTTGCACCTTCTTTGTTTGACTCTTATGCGAGGAACGGATACACCATCATGCCACTGGACATCATTGCCTACAAGAACGAGTTGGCCGCGGCGAAGAATGAGGCCCAGCCTTGGGACGCTCGAGTGCCTCCGCCTAACCACTTTCCTACCGGATCCGATGGATTTTATGGATGGCCGTAGACCAAGTTAGGCAAAATCCTAAGCTTGGAGGAGTACGTATTTCTCACCAACATTACATTCATGTTCACACATTCATTCCAGTTGTCGGTGTTCATCCTTTTTCATTGTATATCCATGTTAGTTTTATTTTTCGCTTTCTTCTTGTGTGTTTGAAAAACTTTGAAAACCCAAAAATATTTCTCGCTTCTTTTCGGTTTTTCTTTTTCGTTAGTTAGTTCATAGTATTAAAAGAAAACCCAAAAAGATTTCTCATTTCTTCTTTTCTTGTTTGTTGGTAGTTCTCCCGTGTAAATAGTTTTTCTTGCTTTTCGTTTTTCTTCTTTAATTTGCCTTCTTTAGAAAAACTAAAAACTCCAAAAATATTTCAGTGTGTTTCTCTGAATCTCTTTTTCGTTGAGTCATTGTAGGGAGAAGACCACGATGAAAATGTCGAGTGGCTCTCATATGCTTTATTGTTGATTTAATGAAGAGCCAATATTACCTTGTTTTCTCCCCTGAATAAATGTTTGCAGATTCCATCTTAGTCCATGGCACAGTTGCACTATTATTATTATCACATCGTTCGGTCGTGCAAGTGAAAGGCAATAATGACGATATTTGATGAAGTGATTGCGGTGAAGAAAAGCTGGTATGAACTCTTGTTGTTTTTGTCTTTGTAAATATGTTTAACTCAGTATCCATGATTCAGCATATTATGAGTAAACATGTTTGTGATGACAATTAGAGATTATAGTTGCTCATGCCATGCTTAAGTAGCTAGGAGTGGATAATGATTTATCTTGGATGTCAACATGCATTAAAATGGTTATGATGTAGTATGTTAGTATGGTATCCTCCTCTGAATGTTTCAAGTGGCTTGACTTGGCACATGTTCACACATGTAGTTGATTCAAAACCAATGCAGCCTTCACGATATTTATGTTCAAGGTGTTTATATACTACTCATGCTAGTATTCAATGTTAATTATTCTCAATGCATGATTATGACCGTTTTCGCTCTCTAGTTGGTCGCTTCTCAATCTATTTGCTAGCCTTTGCTTGTACTAAGCGAGAATACTGCTTGTGCATCCACAATCCTTAAACCAAAGTTGTTCCAGATGAGTCCACTATATCTACCTATATGCGGTATTACTCTGCCGTTCCAAGTAAATTTGCATGAGCCACCTCTAATCATTCAAATAAACATCTGTTTTGTGTGCCCGTACCGCTCATGGAGCGATAGGGGGCGGTCAGTATCTTCCATGCTAAGCGGGTTATTCTCAAGATGAGTGTTTATTCACTTGTCATTGCATGAGAGTGGCTGGTAATTGGGATGCCCAGTCCTGTAATCAAAATAAAGAACAAAGTCCCCCGGAAATTTGATTGTTTGGAGGGCACCCGTGAATTCGGCTAGCCATGGCTTGTGTTGGTATGGTGGAGGGGGAGTAAACTTTACCTTTCCGCTTGGGAACCGCCTATAATGTGTTTAGCATGGAAGATATTGAAAATCCTCGGTCGTGACGTTGACAAGAAAAGTACACCTCTCAAAATTGTTTTCATCTCTGATTTAAGCTTCGAGCTCTAGCACCTCTGCAAATCTCCGCTTCCCTCTGCGAAGGTCCTATCCATTTACTTTCATGTTATTTTACTTTTATTGTTGAGTCTCACCTTCTCATTATAAGCGCCAATCCTGAGAGCACTATTGTCATCCTTATGCATTGAGTATAGTTAATGTTGGGTAAATCATGACTGGATCTCTTCTACCCTGAATTACAATGTTTAGTTGCTGCTTGAACTTTGGAGGTGCTCTGCATTTATGTTTTGCGGTCTCAGAAAGGGCTAGTGAGATACCATGTTATCATATTATATCATGATTGTTTTGACAAATTGTATGCATTTGAGATATGTTATTATTGCTCGCTAGTTGATGCCATTGATATGTGTAAATGTAGTTTCTAAGTATTATCATTTGCATGGTTAGTTCATGATCTTTGCTGAAAACTTTGGTGCTAGTTAAGCTTATATATGGATAGAAGAATAAAAGAGTTCATAAAAGTTTTTCTTTATCAGTTTCAGTTTGTCAACTGAATTGCTTGAGGACAAGCAATGAGTTAAGCTTGGAGGAGTTGATACGTCTCCGTCGTATCTACTGTTCCAAACACTTTTGCTCTTGTTTTTGACTCTAATTTGCATGATTTGAATGAAACTAACCCGGACTGACGCTGTTTTCAGCAGAACTACCATGGTGTTGTTTTTGTGCAGAAATCAAAGTTCTCAGAATTGGACGAAACTTTTTGGAGATTTTTTATGGAATATATAAAAATTATTGGCACAAGAATCAACAGAAGAGGGGCCACCTGTTGCTCACAAGGCAACAGGGCGCGACCCCCCCTAGGGCGCGCCCTGATGCCTTGTGGGGCCCACTGAGGTCCTCCTGAGCTAATTCCAACACTATAAATTCTCTTTACCTGAGAAAAAAAATAAGAGAAGAAGTTTCATCGCGTTTTACGATACGGATCCGCCGCCACCTCATGTTCTTCATCGGGAGGGCTGATCTGGAGTCCGTTCGGGGCTCCGGAGAGGGGGATTCGTCGCCGTCGTCATCATCAACCATCCTCCATCACCAATTTCATGATGCTCACCACCGTGTGTGAGTAATTTCTCCTTAGGCTTGCTGGACGGTGATGGGTTGGATGAGATTTATCATGTAATCGAGTCAATTTTGTTAGGGCTTGATCCCTAGTATCCACTGTTCTGAGATTGATGTTGCTATGACTTTGCTATGCTTAATGCTTGTCACTAGGGACCGAGTGCCATGATTTCAGATCTGAACCCTTTATGTTTTCATGAATATATTTGTGTTCTTGATCCTATCTTGCAAGTTGTATGCACCTATTACGTGTTATGATCCGCATACCCCAAGGTGACAATAATTGGGATTCTTTCCGGTGATTACCGTAGTTTGAGGAGTTCATGTATTCACTAAGTGCTAATGCTTTGTTCCGGTTCTCTATTAAAAGGAGGCCTTAATATCCCTTAGTTTCCTTAAGGACCCCGCTGCCACGGGAGGGTAGGACAAAAGATGTCATGCAAGTTCTTATTATAAGCACGTATGACTATATACGGAATACATGCCTACATTACATTGATGAATTGGAGCTATTGTGTATCGCTCTAGGTTGTGACTGTTACATGATGAATGTCATCCAACATAATTATCCATCACTGATCCAATGCCTACGCTTTTCGCATATTGATCTTTGCTAAGTTACTTTTGCTGCTGCTGCTGTTACAATCACTACAAAACTGCTACTGTTACTGTTTCTGTTACTATTGTTACTGTTACTACTGTGCTACTAAACACTTCGTTGCAGATATTTAGTTCTCCAGGTGTGGTTTGATGACCCACAAGTATAGGGTATCAATCGTAGTCCTTTCGATAAGTAAGAGTGTCGAACCCAACGAGGAGCAGAAGGAAATGACAAGTGGTTTTCAGCAAGGTATTCTCTGCAAGTACTGAAAGTAGCGGTAACAGATAGTTTCGGTAGCAAGATAATTCGTAACAAGTATAATAAAGTGCAGCAAGGTGGCCCAATCCTTTTTGTAGCAAAGGACAAGCCGGAACGAACTCGTATAATAAGCAGAGCGTTCTCGAGGACACATGGGAATTTCATCTAGTCACTTTCATCATGTTTGTTTGATTCGCGTTCGCTACTTTGATAATTTGATATGTGGGTGGACCGATGCTTGGGTGCTGTTCTTACTTGAACAAGCCTCCCACTTATGATTACCCCCGCTCGCAAGCATCCGCAAGTACGAAAGAAGAATTAAGATAACTCTAACCATAGCATGAAACATATGGATCCAAATCAGCCACTTACGGAATAGTGCATAAACTAGGGTTTAAGCTTTTGTCACTCTAGCAACCCATCATCTAATTACTACTCCACAATGCCTTCCCTTAGTCCCAAAGATGGTGAAGTGTCATGTAGTCGACGTTCACACGACACCACTAAAGGAAGCAACAACATACATATCATCAAAATATCGAACGAATACCAAATTCACATGATTACTTATGACAAGACTTCTCCCATGTCCTCAAGAACAAAAGTAACTACTCACAAATCATATTCATGTTCAAGATCAGAGGGGTATTGAATAGCATTAAGGATCCGAACATATAATCTTCCACCAAATAAACCAACTAGCATCAACTACAAGATGTAATCAACACTACTAGCAACCCACAGGTACCAATCTGAGGTTTTGAGACAAAGGTTGAATAAAAGAGATGAACTAGGGTTTGAGATGAGATGGTGCTAGTGAAGATGTTGATGAAGATTGGTCCTCCCACGATGAGAGGATCGTTGGTGATGTCGATGGCTTCGATCTCCCCCTCCCGGAGGGAAGTATCCCCGACGGAATCGCTCCGCCGGAGAGCAAAATAGCTCCTGCCCAGGTTCTGCCTCGAGACGGCGACGCTTCATCCCGAAAGTCTTCGTCTCATTTTTTTCTAGGGCAAATGGCTTCATATAGCAGAAGGAGAGGGTCGGAGGCCTGCCAAGGGCCCCACAAGCTCGGGGGGCGCGCCCAGGGGGTAGGGCACGCCCCCCAGGCTTGTGGCTTCCTGGTGGGCCCCCTCCTGGTAATTCTTTTGCCAGTATTTTTTATATATTCAAAAATAATTCTCTGTAAATTTTTAGGTCATTTGGAGTTGTGTCGAATAGCTATCTCTGTTTCACCCCTTTCCGGTCCAGAATTCCAACTGCCGGCAATCTCCCTCTTCATGTGAATCTTGCAAAATATGAGAGAAAAGGCATAAGAATTGTACCATAAAGGGAAATAATGATCAAAAACATATTAATTAACAGTAGGAAATCATGATGCAAATTGGACGTATCAACTCCCCCAAGCTTAGACCTCGCTTGTCCTCAAGCGAAAGCCGAAATCGATAATCATGACCACATGTTTAGAGAGAGAGGCGTCGATAAAAATAAAATACGGACATGAAGCATCATGATCTTTATTATAACAACAATATATCATCATAAAACTTCTCATGAAAAAGTGACAATTCATTCACAAGTTAAAGTATGAACCATAAACCAAATTGAAAACTAACAAACTATGATCTCAGTCACTGAAGCAATTGCAATTCATCATATTATCAGAAAGAGTCTATGTAAGAGCTTTGTTTAGCAAGTTCACATACTCAACTATCATTTAGTCTTCTATGATTGCTGACACTCACGGCATACTTATGGAGCAAAAGTTTCAGTCAGACACATAGAAAGATAGGGGCTTATAATTTCGCCTCCCAACATATTTACCTCGAAGGTAATGTCAACAATAATAACTCATGATCCAACTGGATATATATGCCTGGATCAATCCCCACCACATGATGCTTGCCAATAGAGAAAATAAAAATGGAATAGAGGAGAATACTATTGACTCTTGCATAAAAGTAAATACATAAAGTAAAAGATAGGCCCTTCGCAGAGGGAAGCAGAGGTTGTCATGCGCTTTTTGTTTTTGGATATGCAAATTCTTAATGTAAAGGAACGTCACTTTATATTGCCCCTTGTGATAGCGACCTTTATTATGCAGTCTGTCGCTTTTATTACTTCACCATCACAAGATCGTACAAAGCTTATTTTCCCTTACAATAAAAGATCATACATATTTAGGAGCAATTTACTTGAAGGATCTTATTCAATCCATAGGTAGATATAACGGACTCTCATGGCATGAAACTGGGTTTATGGGTTTTTGGATGCACAAGTAGTATCTCTACTTAGTATATAATTTTGGCTAGCAAAAGATAGGGGGCAAGCACCACATGTTAGAGGATCCAAAACAATATAACTTCTATGTGAATATAAGCAAACATAACTCATTATGTTGTCTTCCTTGTCCAACGTCGACTACTTGACATAGAATATTTAATGGGGGCTCACAATCATAAAAGATGTCCAAGATAGTGTATTTATATGTGAGACCTCTCTTCCTTTATTACTTTTTCATGAATTGCGACAATGACCAATGCTATGTTTGTCAACTTCCAACAAGTTTTATCAATTATACTTCTTTTTATGTGAAGTCATCACTCCCCATAGGATTAGCATATGAACCTCTTTTTTCTTTCTAAGGTTGGATCAACAAAAGCAAAACACTCAACTCAAACTACTCTTTATTATATAACTTTCACACACGATTACATAGATAGATAGATCACTAAGCAAGCACTCGCAACTAGATCATACTAAACTTTATTCCTCTAAATCACGAAATAACTAAGGATCGAACTAAGATAGATAATGATAATAAAAAGTGATGGTGATACGATACCGGGGCACCCCCCAAGCTTGGCACAAGACAAGGGTGGTGCCCATACCCATGTACTCAAGTCTCCTTCTTCGGTGATGGTGGTGATGGAGTGGTGGGCTTGTCCTTCAACTTCCACTTAAGGACACAAATTTCTTCCTTTAATTTGTCATTCTCTCTTTCGAGATCCCATATTTTGCGACGTAGTTCATCCGACTCTTCCTGCACATGACGAAAAGGGGTGAATTGAACTTTAGATACTTTCACCGTATTGGGCAGGTTGGACCTCATGAATTCAACATGCATATCCCCTGGCTGAGGCAGAGGGGGATCCTCTTCCTCCTCGCTGGAATGATCTTGCTTTTCCCTCATATCAGCCTCTTCCTCTTCATCAGTTGTCCAACCATAGGGGTCAATATCCCCATAGACTCTAGGGTTCGCAATAAGGTGCGAGACATAGCTTTCCCCGTCCGAATCCTGAGATGACATGGCGCCAGGCCTTGAAAATCTGACAGAAAACAGCACGAAACAAGAACAAAGGAGAAACTTGCGATGCGGTGGTCAAAACACCCGTGAGTATATATAATGAATTTTTCCCGTGCAGGACAAGTAATATGGAAGAAAAACGGAGTCGGGAAAGTCCACGAGGGGGCCACAAGCCTTGTAGGCGCGCCCTGGGGGGTAGGGCGTGCCCCTCAGGCTTGTCGCCTCCTCGTGCACTTTTCAGACTGTTTCTTATTTTCCCAATTTTTTATATATTCCAAAACAAACAGAAAGTACTTTTATGGAAGTTTTGGAGTCGGTTTACTTACCGTACCACATACATACTCTTTATCAGGATTCTGGAGCGTTCCGGAAGGTTTCCTCCATGTGCTCTTCTGGTGTCATTGTTTGAATAATATTGGTTTCAACATTAATGGGCGTACCTGAGATATAGTGTTTAATTCTTTGCCCATTAACCACTCTCGGATTATTGCCTTCGGAGTTGTTTATTTTGATGGCTCTGAAGCGATAAACTTCATCGATGATGTATGGCCCTTCCCATTTAGAGAGAAGTATTCCTGCAAAGAACCTTAAACGAGAATTGTATAATAGAACATGATCACCTACTTTGAATTCCCGTTTTTGAATTCTTTTATCATGCCATCTTTTAACTTTTTCTTTAAACAACTTGGCATTTTCATAAGCTTGGGTTCTCCATTCATCTAGAGAGCTAATATCAAATAACCTCTTTTCACCGGCTAGTTTAAAGTCATAGTTAAGTTCTTTAATTGCCCAATATGCTTTATGTTCTAGTTCAAGAGGTAAATGACATGCTTTTCCATAGACCATTTTATATGGAGACATACCCATAGGATTTTTATAAGCAGTTCTGTAGGCCCATAGTACACCATCAAGTTTCTTAGACCAATTCTTTCTAGATCTATTAACGGTCTTTTGCAAAATTAATTTTATCTCTCTATTAGTTAATTCAACTTGACCACTATACTGAGGATGATAAGGGGATGCAATTCTATGATTAACATCCTATTTAGCAAGAAATTTACGGAAAGCACCATGAATAAAATGTGAACCACCATCAGTCATCAAATATCTAGGGACTCCAAACCTCGGGAATATAACTTCTTTAAGCATTTTAATAGAAGTGTTATGATCAGCACTACTAGTTGGAATAGCTTCTACCCACTTAGTAACGTAATCAACAACAACTAAAATATGAGTATACCCATTGGATTTAGGAAAAGGTCCCATATAATCAAAACCCCAAACATCAAATGGTTCAATAACAAGTGAATAATTCATAGGCATTTCCTGACGTCTACCAATATTACCGATTCTTTGACATTCATCACAAGATAAGACAAACTTACGTGCATCTTTGAAAAGAGTAGGCCAATAAAAACCAAATTGTAATACCTTTGGTGCAGTTCTGTCTCCCGCATGGTGTCCTCCATATGCCTCGGAGTGACACTTCCGTAAGATTTGTTCCTGTTCATGCTCAGGTACACAACGTCTAATAATACCATCTACTCCTTCTTTATATAAATGTGGGTCATCCCAAAAGTAATGTCTTAAATCAAAGAAGAACTTTTTCTTTTGTTGGTATGTGAAACTAGGTGGTATATATTTAGCAACAATTTAGTAAGAATAGTCTGCATACCAAGGAGTATTACGAGAAGCATTTATAAAAACTAATTGTTCATCAGGGAAATCATCATTAATAGGAAGTGGGTCATCAAGAACATTTTCCATTCTAGACAAATTATCAGCTACGGGATTCTCAGCTCCCTTTCTATCAATAATACGCAAATCAAATTCTTGTAGCAATAGAACCCACCTAATAAGTCTAGGTTTATCATCTTTCTTTTCCATAATATATTTAATAGCAGCATGATCAGCATGAATAGTAACTTTGGAATCAACAATGTAAGATCTGAATTTATCACATGCAAACACAACTGCTAAAAATTCTTTCTCAGTAGTAGCATAATTTCTTTGAGCACTGTCTAGAGTTTTACTAGCATAATGAATGACATTCAATTTCTTATCAACTCTTTGTCCTAGAACAACACCAACAGCATAATCACTAGCATCACACATAATTTCAAAGGGTAGGTTCCAATCAGGTGGTTGAACAATAGGTGCAGAAATTAAGGCTTTCTTAAGTATTTCAAAGGCTTCTACGCAATAATCATCAAAAACAAATGGAACATCTTTTTGCAAGAGATTAGTAAGAGGCCTAGAAATTTTAGAGAAGTCTTTTATAAACCTTCTATAGAAACCAGCATGACTGAGGAAACTTCTTATACCTTTGATATCTTTTGGACATGGCATTTTCTCAATAGCATCAACTTTAGCTTTATCAACTTCAATACATCTTTCAGAAATTTTATGCCCAAGGACTATACCTTCATTCACCATAAAGTGGCACTTCTCCCAATTCAAGACAAGATTTGTTTCTTCACATCTCTGCAAAACTCGATCAAGGTTGCTCAAGCAATCATCGAAAGAAGTTCCGTAAACAGAGAAATCATCCATGAAAACCTCAACAATCTTTTCACAAAAGTCAGAGAATATAGCAGTCATACATCTTTGAAAGGTAGCAGGTGCAGTACATAAACCAAAAGGCATACGACGATAAGCATAAGTTCCAAAAGGACAAGTAAATGTGGTTTTTTCTTGATCTTTAGGTGAAACAGGTATTTGAGAGAAGCCAGAATAACCATCTAGGAAGGAAAAATGTATATGCTTAGATAATCTTTCTAACATTTGATCAATAAAAGGCAAGGGGTAATGATCTTTCCTAGTATCTTTATTTAATTTCTTGAAATCAATTACCATCCTATAACCAGTTACAATTCTTTATGGGATAAGTTCATTTTTATCATTAGGAACAACAGTAATGCCTCCTTTCTTAGGAACACAATGAACATGACTTACCCATCTACTATCAGCTATAGGATAAATTATACCTCCCTCCAGAAGCTTTAATATTTTAGTTCTTACCACATCCTTCATTTTAGGATTCAACCTTCTTTGATGATTAACAACGGGTTTAGCGTCTGGCTGCATATGAATTTTATGCTGACATAAAGTGGGACTAATGCCCTTAAGATCATCGAGAGTATATCCAATAGTAGCATGGTGCTTCTTCAGAGTTTTAAGTAATCTCTTTTCTTCATGCTCTGAAAGGTTAGCACTAATAATAACAGGATATATCTTCTTTTCATCAAGATAAGCATATTTAAGTGTATCAGGTAATTGCTTTAATTCAAACACAGGATCACCCTTGGGTGGAAGAGGATTTCCCAAGGTTTCAATAGACAAGTTGTGTTTAAGGATAGGTGCTTGTTTAAAGAATAGCTCATCTATTTCATTTCTTTCATTCATATGCATATCATTTTCATGGTCTAGCAAGTATTGTTCTAAAGGATCAGTAGGAGGCACAACAATAGAAGCAAGACCAATAATTTCATCTTTATTAGGTAATTCTTTATCATGATGTTATCTACTAAACTTAGAGAAAATAAATTCTTGAGATATATCACCAAACTTAACTCTAACCTTCTCTTTAACACGATCAATTTCAGCATTAACGGTATTCAAGAAAGGTTTACCAAATATAATGGGACAAAAATTATCTTGTTGTGAACCAAGTACTAAGAAATCAGTAGGGTATTTGATTTTACGACACAAGACTTCAACATCTCCAACAATCCCAAGTGGTGCAATAGTATCTCTGTTTGCAAGCTTAATAGTAACATCAATATCTTCAATCTCAAGAGGTGCAATATCATGCATTGCTTCTTGATATAAAGAAAACAGAATAGCACTCACCCTAGCACCCATGTCACATAAACCATGATAGCAATGATCTCCAATCTTAACAGAAACAACAGGCATGCCAACTACGGGCTTGTTCTTATCTAGCATATCTCGTTCATTTCTAACAGGTTTAGCAATTCTAGCAACCTCATCGCAAAAGTAAATAACATACCCATCAATATCATCATCCAAAAGATCTTTAACCATAGCAATATTAGGTTCAACCTTAATTTGTTTAGAAGGTCTAGGTGTTCTTATATTACTTTTATTAACCACAGTTGAAGCTTTAGCATGTTCCTTAATCCTAACAGGGAAAGGAGGTTTCTCAATATAAGCAGTAGGCACAACTGGATCAACATTGTAAACAATTGTTTCTTCTTTAACACTAACATGTTCTTCATTCAATTCAATGGGTGGATGATATTTAAACCATTTCTCCTTAGGGAGATTAACATGAGCAGCAAAAGATTCACAAAAGGTAGCTACTATCTCAGAGTCAAGCCCATATTTAGTACTAAACTTATGAAAAGCACCAGTTTCCATAAAAGATTTAACACAATCAAACTCAATATTTATACCTGACTCATTACCTTTGTCAATTTCCCAATCTTCAGAGTTACGTTTAATTCTTTCCAGAAGATCCCATCTGTATTCAATAGTTCTCTTCATAAAGGAACCAGCAGAAGAAGTATCGAGCATGGATTGATCATTATGAGAAAGCCGAGCATAAAACTTTTGAATATTTATTTCTCTTGAGAGCTCATGATTGGGGTATGTATGCAACATATACTTAAGCCTCCCCCAAGCTTGAGCGATACTTTCTCCTTCACGGGGCCAAAAATTATATATATAATTCCGATCACGATGAACCAAATGCATAGGATAAATTTTTTGGTGAAATTCCAGCTTCAACCGGTTCCAATCCCATGTTTCAGTATCATCACATAGCCTATACCATGTCAATGCCTTTCCCTCCAAAGATAAAGGGAATGCTTTCTTCTTAACTCCATCTTCGGATAGACCTGCAAGCTTAAACAATCCACAAATTTCATCCACATATATCAAGTGCATATCAGGATGCACCGTTCCATCTCCTGCATAAGGATTAGCTAGCAGTTTCTCTACCATACCCGAAGGAATTTCATAATAAATTTTTTCAGTAGGTTCGCTAGGTTGAGGGGAAACTCTCAATGCTTCCGGGCGAGGTGAAGATACCCCGAACAAACCCCTCAAAGGATTACTTTCCATAGTGACAAGTGACAGTAAATTTCAGCACATAATATACATGTTTCCTTACCAAATTCCACTCACCAAAGGCGCTTCACTCCCCGGCAATGGCGCCAGAAAAGAGTCTTGATGACCCACAAGTATAGGGGATCAATCATAGTCCTTTCGATAAGTAAGAGTGTCGAACCCAACGAGGAGCAGAAGGAAATGACAAGCGGTTTTCAGCAAGGTATTCTCTGCGAGTACTGAAAGTAGCGGTAACAGATAGTTTCGGTAGAAAGATAATTTGTAATAAGTAACAAGTAACAAGTATAATAAAGTGCAGCAAGGTGGACCAATCCTTTTTGTAGCAAAGGACAAGCCGGAACGAACTCGTATAATAAGCAACGCGTTCTCGAGGACACATGGGAACTTCATCTAGTCACTTTCATCATGTTTGTTTGATTCGCGTTCGCTACTTTGATAATTTGATATGTGGGTGGACCGGTGCTTGGGTGCTGTTCTTACTTGAACAAGCCTCCCAGTTATGATTACCCCTTCTCGCAAGCATCCGCAACTACGAAAGAAGAATTAAGATAACTCTAACCATAGCATGAAACATATGGATCCAAATCAGCCCCTTACGGAATAGCGCATAAACTAGGGTTTAAGCTTCTGTCACTCTAGCAACCCATCATCTAATTACTACTCCACAATGCCTTCCCTTAGGCCCAAAGATGGTGAAGTGTCATGTAGTCGACGTTCACACGACACCACTAAAGGAAGCAACAACATACATATCATCCAAATATCGAACGAATACCAAATTCACATGATTACTTATGACAAGACTTCTCCCATGTCCTCAAGAACAAAAGTAACTACTCACAAATCATATTCATGTTCAAGATCAGAGGGGTATTGAATAGCATTAAGGATTTGAACATATAATCTTCCACCAAATAAACCAACTAGCATCAACTACAAGATGTAATCAACACTACTAGCAACCCACGGGTACCAATCTGAGGTTTTGAGACAAAGATTGAATACAAGAGATGAACTAGGGTTTGAGATGAGATGGTGCTGGTGAAGATGTTGATGAAGATTGGTCCTCCCATGATGAGAGGATCGTTGGTGATGTCGATGGCTTCGATTTCCCCCTCCCGGAGGGAAGTATCCCTGGCGGAATCGCTCCGCCGGAGAGCAAAATAGCTCCTGCCCAGGTTCCGCCTCGAGACGGCGGCGCTTCATCCCGAAAGTCTTCTTCTCATTTTTTCTAGGGCAAATGGCTTCATATAGCAGAAGGAGGGGGCCGAAGGCCTGCCAGGGGCCCCACAAGCTTGGGGGGCGCACCCAGGGGGGTAGGGCGTGCCCCCCAGGCTTGTGGCTTCCTGGTGGGCCCCTCCTGGCAATTCTTTCGCCAGTATTTTTTATATATTCCAAATTAATTCTCCATAAATTTTCAGGTCATTTGGAGTTGTGCAGAATAGCTATCTCTGTCTCACCCCTTTCCGGTCCAGAATTCCAGCTGCCGGCAATCTCCCTCTTCATGTGAATCTTGCAAAATAAGAGAGAAAAGGTATAAGAATTGTTCCATAAAGTGAAATAATGATCAAAAACATATTAATTAACAGTAGGAAATCATGATGCAAATTGGACGTATCATGGTTGAATTGACAACTCAACTACTAATACTCGCAAATATTCTTTGGCTCCCCTTGTGCCGAATCAATAAATTTGGGTGAAATACTACCCTCGAAGACTGTCGCGAGCCCCTATACTTGTGGGTTATCACACCCAGTGGGTGGAAATTAAGAAAAAGCCACCCAACAAAAAAGTAAATGCAATTCAATGAGCTGCAACTCTAGAGGGTGATGCCCCCGAGTTTGGCGTAGACTCCGAGTGTACTGCAACTGTAAGTGCATCAAGTGCCCCCTTAGTGGTTTTGGAGTATTGAAGACAAATAGGTTAAGGGACTAATGTGTTTGTGAGTATACATAGGTGAAATAGTCCCTGAAGACTTGGTTTAACCCACGGAAGTCGACCCCTAAAAATGTATTTCTTCAAGTGAAGAATTTGGTGCGGCCTTTGAAGAAATTGATGTGAAGACTTTGAAGCTTGAAGACTTTGTTTTCATAGTTTCTTTTTCTTCTTATTTGAGTCAGAGGAAAAACCGTACTGCTAAAGGGGGTCTAGGTGATATACATTTCACAATTCCAAAGTGATGCTCAAACCTATACACACTACAACCACTTCGAGTGAAGCCTTTGGAAATCTCCGGAACAGCTGGCGAATTTGCTAGCGACAGTGACGCAGTTCATCTAGTCGCTAGCGAATTAGGTTAGGCTAAGGAGTTAGGATTTCGCTTGTGCGATCTGCCTATCGTGAGGAAATTGAGTGCCCCGATGAAATTGAGAATTCCAATTTCCGACCGTTGCTGCGCCGCGTGCCAATTGTCGAGTGGATTTTATCCTGACAATGGTCATGTCTGAGAAGGGCATTTATGACATTTCATGTCGGGTTGCCCCCTGGCTATAAATAGCCACCCCGCACAACCACTAGTTGGTCGGCTGCTCTAGAGAGAACTTGACAGTTGTCATTTGAGAGCAACCCTTCCTCTGACGACTTTGTAAGAACCCAAGTGAGGAAAAACCCAACCAGAGCCAAAGTGATTGAGCATCACTGAAGAAGTTGATCTGTGTGATCCAACGCTTATTACCTTCAAAGACTATCATTCTTCCAGACGGTTAGGCGTCATGTTCTGAGCACCCAAGAGTAATTGTGGCATGCCGGTGAACAAGTCTGTGAAGGTTTTGGAAGTCTACCTTGAAGACTTACCACGAGTGATCGGGCGAGGACTAAGTGACCTTAGCTCAAGAGGAATACAGTGAGGACTAAGTGTCCTCCGAGGTAAAACTCAGCCGCCTCAACCAGATGTATAGTTGATACAGCAACTGGAACTGGTCTACCAAATCATTGTGTCTTCATCAAGCCTACCTGGTTTCAAATTCCTCACCCTTTACCTTTACACAATTCTGCTGCTGAAGAACTTGTGTTTTACATTTCTAATGAATTTGAACTGAAGTCTTTCATCATGCTGTTTTTCATTTCTTCAGTTCATCTTCCTCATGCATGTCTGCTTGTATGATTACATGTTCTTCACTTGTATGTATTTCATATGCATGCTATCTGTATCTGTGTCGATCTAGTTTCGCTTCTGTTTCTATTTCGTCACTCTGATTTTCGTCAAAGTCTTCGGAGTTTGATGAATTTCTAAAAATCTCCCATTCACCCCCCCTCTGAGAGTAAACCCGCGCTTTCAGCAACCCTCAAAGGTAGACTAGTCAGAAACTTAATAATACAGTTGAGGAACTAATAAATTTGATTTCATCAAGTCGAAATCGGGTGTGGGTCAGGAGCAACTCCCAAGTGACGCTCGGAAAAAGCAAAAAAAAAACTCTCTAAGGAGTAAAATATGCTATTTAATCACAAAAGTGACTTAGTTGTTTCATGCCCCACACGTTGGTGATGTGGCCTGAGTTGTTGAAGCAACTGTACGAAGAAGTGGAGTCCTCGAAGGAGTTGACCACGGAGAATGCAGAGTTGGTGATGGCGATGTCGATATGGGTCATGTCGCAGCCGGAGTCGGTCGACTGTGTTTGAAGTCAACACAGCGACGATGTCGGTACAACGAGGTTGCGGTGCGATAAGATCGATGCTGCGAGGCCCGAGTCCACGGAGCGAAGAGGTCGTACGCAATTGAGGAAAGTGTAACTGTAATTTTGTATTTGCATTGCTATGGTCAATACACAAGCAACTTGAGGCGTATGTACCAACGTACATGAACATAGCAGTGCACATTTCTAGCATCAGTGGACAATCTACTAATGCACACTGCTTGGATAACTGCAAAGCCTAACACTTCAAACTAGTATGGTACTACCGTATCTATATACCCCACCAGCAAGCTGAGACCCTTCACAACAATGCCAACGAGAATGACTATTATACATAAACATTTCCATGATACTAGCATTGAACAATCAGTACTTCCAATCATGGTACATTGCTGTCAATCCACATGCACAATCTATACATGAACATTTCTATGTTACTAGCATTCAAGAATCAGTGATAAGATTGATCAATTGGATCCATTATGATTTTTATTGACACACTCTAATTGAATAATGAACAACATGAAACATCTATCAAGTGGTATGGGGGGATAACTCGCATGCTAGAACTTCTGCCCGAATCGGAAACATCACTCAAAAAACACTAGATGAGAAGCAATTTGGAGGCCGATGTACTTAAATTTTTCGTCGCCGCTAGAGCGGGTGAAGCCGGAGGAGCAGCGGGAGTGGATGGCGCCGGGCCAAACCCAGGCAGGTAAGAAGGCATCAAAGCCCTCATCCTTATAGCCAGAACATAGGTCCCAGCCCAAATCACGAAACTGCCTGCAGAGGCGCATGACGACAGAGAGAACATATGTTGGAAAAACCCTAACGATTGCAGTGGCGGATGCCCCGAAAGCCCTCACCCCTTCCGGAGCCACAAAAGTGCCATCCGCGACCAACGTCAATGGACCAGCAAGGAGGGTGTCGGATGCCGCCCTTGAGGGACCCTTCACCGATGAGCGTTGACACCTACCGTGGATGGGGGAAGAGGACCTTATCCGCCTCTGCAACTCATCAGGGCTGCACCCCTCAAGGCCGGAGACCTAGTGGACGTATTTTGCGGTGGTGCGGGGGGGGGGGGGGTGCCACATAGCTACAAAAGAAGGAAGAGGGGTGGTCAGAGAGGGGGGAGGGTGGGGTATTGTTGGTGCAATAATTTGCCTCCTTATGTTTTGAAGATTGTTGACATAAACAGTAAGGGACTGATATGTTTGCTAGTGCACACAGAGTAACAAGTCCTTGATGTCATGAGGAGTTTGCTATAAACTCCGAAGAATATGCCCTGCGTAGCAGCGAGCATTATTCACGAAGATGATGCTATGAAGAGTGACCCCTAAAATTGTTGACGCAAAGCAATTTGTTCAGAGGGTGCCGAAGAAATTGACTGCAGCCGAAGGAAGTCGAAGACGAAGTAAAGATGTAGCATTTGTTTTGTTGTTCTTCCTTTCCTTCATTGAGTCATAGGACCACCGTACTATTAAGAGGGGTATAGTGTTCGAAGCTTAGGTTCTCTGATGCTAAACTCAAACCTATGAAAGCTGTGAGAGAAATCTCTTTGTGTTCCGAGCAAATACTTGCCAGCAAGAGACTGTGATCTTCTTCGCTGCGAGAGATTTGACTCTGACCGAAGAGTTAGCATTACTTGTTCCTCAAGTAATGTTACCGTTGCTTCAAAAATCCGACCGTTGCAAATGTGTCGGTTGGCCATTGGCTGGACCGCATGTCCAAAATGGTCATTTCCCATCAGGGAAGGCTGCAGCTATAAATAGCCACCCCGCACCGGCTTTGTTCGGTGGCTGCTCCGTTTGATTCTAAGAAGTTTGTTGAGCAACCCCCTCTCCAGAGTGATTTGAGTTTAAAATCAACCGAGAGAAAAACCCTAGAGCCGAAGAATTAGATAGTGGTTTAGAATCACTTGAATCTAAGTCCAGTACGCTCCACCTATTACTCTTGAGAGCTGCAAACTCTCTAGACGGTTAGGTGTCATTTCCTTCAGAGACCAAGAGTGATTGTGGTTCTCGAAGAAGAAGTCTATAAAGGTTCGGAGATCGCCTCAAGTATCTACCACAAGTAATCCGCATTGGTTGATGAACCAATTGTCGAGGAGAATAGGGTGAAGAGAGTTTATCTTCTATGTTAAATCACAACCCCTCCAACCAGTCATAGTCCTTGTGCAGAAAGATGAACTGGTCTACCAAACTCCTTGTCTTCACCAAGATTTACTGGTTATTCCTTCGCACCTTTATATTCGAATTACCGTGCCTGTATGTTTTTCATCATGTGATTCTCTTCGTTGTCTGTGCTTAGTTTTAGCTCGGTAGTTTACTTTCACTCACTATTATCTGTTATCCTTCTTTCCGCTGCTGTGTTTTGAGAGTTTTGAAGTTTTCGAAGAAATTTTAAAACTCCCATTCACCCCCCTCTGGTAGACATACTTCATTCCTACAATTGGTATCAGAGCAAGGTACTCCTTGACTCTGCTCTTTTTGGTCTAACAACCTTAGTGTTTAAGTATGTCTTCAGTGAGTTACAAGTCGCACCTCAAGATTCTCATCTTTGATGGGATGGACTATCCCTTCTGGAAGGAGAAGATGAAGATCCGTCTCCGAGCTATTGACGATGACATGTGGAATGTGGTGCAGAATGGTTTCAATGTGGAAATCCCTCAAGTCCCAACTGACCACGAGAACAAACTTATTCAGATGGATGGTCAAGCCAAAGATGAAATTGGTGGTCATCTCTCTCGTGCTCAGTTTCTTCGGTATCGTCAGTGCGAAACTGCAAAGGAACTGTGGGATATCCTTGAGAAGATCAATGAAGGTGTCTCCACTCAGAAAGAAGCCCGCGCCGACACCCTTCGAGCAAAATTCAGTCGCTTCAAGAGAATTGGAAATGAAAGCTGTCAACAAACCTTCAATCAACTCAGTGACATTGCGAATGAACTGCAAGGTCTTGGCGCCAAAGACATTACCGATCATGATGTGGTGAAGAAGTTGCTTCGGTCTCTTGAAAGTTCCTTCGATACCCTTGTTCTAATGATTCGTGAACGAGGTGATTTCAAGACCCTTGACTTTGCTGATATCATGGAAAGGCTGAACACCCATGAGGAACAAGAAGAAGAGATTAGAGATCTCTATGGCTCCGGTCACCGAAAGAATCATGCTCTCAAGGCAGTAGCCAATTCTTCTTCAGAGGACAACACCGAAGAGGATTCCGATGACCCTGAAAGAATCAGCAAAGACCTCGCACTGATCACTAAAAGATTTCAGCGCTTCCGAAAGAAAAACCAATATTAGGGAAAAGGATCAAACTCTTCTAGCAAGACAAAATCTTCATCAAAACCCACAGGAGAATACACATGTTTCAAATGCAAGAAACCAGGACATTTCATCTCGGGCTGTCCTCTCTGGGAAGCTGAGATACGCGCCAGTGGAAGATTCGATTCAGGAAACAGCAACCATGGCAAAGGCAAGAGCAAGAACAACGACTCAGATGACGAGAAGAAATCAAAGAAGTTCTTCAAAAAGAAAGAAAGCTCCTCCAAGTCTTCGTCAAGATCTTCTTCACGAAATCCTTCCAAGTTCTCGTCCAACCGCAAGAACACCTCACGCAAGGCCATGGCGTACATCGGCAAGGAGATGGATTCTGACGAGGAAGAATCATCTGACTCCAAAGAAGTTGCTGAATCTGATGATGATTCGGACTCAGGGATGGCTGGCATCACTTGTGTATCTACTCCAACCTCGAACTTCTCCAAGAATCACTCAAGCAACGATGAGTCACCAACTTTCTGCTTCATGGCTAAAGCCACGAAAGAAAAGGTATCCTCCAAACATCACAAGGTTTACACCAGTGATCAATTTTCTTCTGATGAGGATGACCATGCTAAGCTAATCAAAATTGATAAGAAACAACAAAATTCTCTTGAAAAAATTGAGAAAACTCTCAGGAAATCTGAGGGGTTGTTGGTTGAGGAGAGGAGAGAAACCAGTCTCTGACTGAAGAGCATTCCGCTCTCTCATCTTGATTGGAAGAACTGAGTGATCGTCATGATTTTCTCTCAGCAGACCATGAAAGATTGACTTATGATTACTGATGACCCACAAGTATAGGGGATCAATCATAGTCCTTTTGATAAGTAAGAGTGTCGAACCCAACGAGGAGCAGAAGGAAATGACAAGCGGTTTTCAGCAAGGTATTCTCTGCAAGTACTGAAAGTAGCGGTAACAGATAGTTTCAGTAGCAAGATAATTCATAACAAGTAACAAGTAACAAGTATAATAAAGTGCAGCAAGGTGGCCCAATCCTTTTTGTAGCAAAGGACAAGCCGGAACGAACTCGTATAATAAGCAAAGCGTTCTCGAGGACACATGGGAATTTCATCTAGTCACTTTCATCATGTTTGTTTGATTCGCGTTCGCTACTTTGATAATTTGATATGTGGGTGGACCGGTGCTTGGGTGTTGTTCTTACTTGAACAAGCCTCCCACTTATGATTACCCCCTCTCGCAAGCATCGGCAACTATGAAAGAAGAATTAAGATAACTCTAACCATAGCATGAAACATATGGATCCAAATCAGTCCCTTACGGAATAGCGCATAAACTAGGGTTTAAGCTTCTGTCACTCTAGCAACCCATCATCTAATTACTACTCCACAATGCCTTCCCTTAGGCCCAAAGATGGTGAAGTGTCATGTAGTCGACGTTCACACGACACCAGTAAAGGAAGCAACAACATACATATCATCCAAATATCGAACGAATATGAAATTCACATGATTACTTATGACAAGACTTCTCCCATGTCCTCAAGAACAAAAGTAACTACTCACAAATCATATTCATGTTCAAGATTAGAGGGGTATTGAATAACATTAAGGATCTGAACATATAATCTTCCACCAAATAAACCAACTAGCATCAACAAGATGTAATCACTACTACTAGCTACCCACAGGTACCAATCTGAGGTTTTGAGACAAAGATTGAATACAAGAGATGAACTAGGGTTTGAGATGAGATGGTGCCAGTGAAGATGTTGATGAAGATTGGTCCTCCCACGATGAGAGGATCGTTGGTGATGTCGATGGCTTCGATTTCCCCTCCCGGAGGGAAGTATCCCCGGCAGAATCGCTCCGCCGGAGAGCAAAATAGCTTCTGCCCAGGTTCCGCCTCGAGACGGCGGCGCTTCATCCCGAAAGTATTCTCCTGATTTTTTCTAGGGCAAATGGCTTCATATAGCAGAAGGAGGGGGCCGGATGCCTGCCAGGGGCCCCACAAGCTCGGGGGGCGCGCCCCCCAGGCTTGTGGCTTCCTGGTGGGCCCCCTCCTGGTAATTCTTTCACCAGTATTTTTTATATATTCCAAAATAATTCTCCATAAATTTTCTGGTCATTTGGAGTTGTGCAGAATAGCTATCTCTGTTTCACCCCTTTCCGGTCCAGAATTGCAGCTGCCGGGAATCTCCCTCTTCATGTGAATCTTGCAAAATAAGAGAGAAAAGGCATAAGAATTGTACCATAAAGTGAAATAATGATCAAAAACATATTAATTAACAATAGGAAATCATGATGCAAATTGGACGTATCAACTCCCCCAAGCTTAGACCTCGCTTGTCCTCAAGCAAAAGCCGAAATCGATAATCATGACCACATGTTTAGAGAGAGAGGCGTCGATAAAAATAAAATACGGACATGAATCATCATGATCTTTATTATAACAGCAATATATCATCATAAAACTTCTCATGAAAAAGTGACAATTCAATCACAAGTTAAAGTTTGAACCACAAACCAAATTGAAAACTAACAAACTATGATCTCAGTCACTAAAGCAATTGCAATTCATCATATTATCAGAAAGAGTCTATGTAAGAGCTTTGTTTAGCAAGTTCACATACTCAACTATCATTTAGTCTTCTATGATTGCTGACACTCACGGCATACTTATGGAGCAAAAGTTTCAGTCAGACACATAGAAAGATAGGGGCTTATAATTTCGCCTCCCAACGTATTTACCTCAAGGGTAATGTCAATAATAATAACTCATGATCACCTACATCCAACTGGATATATATGCCTGGATCAATCCCCACCACATGTTGCTTGCCAAGAGACAAAAATAAAAACGGAATAGAGGAGAATACTATTGACTCTTGCATGAAAGTAAATACATAAAGTAAAAGATAGGCCCTTCACAGAGGGAAGCATAGGTTGTCATGTGCCTTTTGTTTTTGGATGTGCAAACTCTTAATGTAAAGGAACGTCACTTTATATTGCCCCTTGTGATAGCGACCTTTATTATGCAGTCTGTCGCTTTTATTTCTTCACCATCACAAGATCGTACAAAGTTGATTTTCCCTTAAAATAAAAGATCATACATATTTTGGAGCAATTTTTATTGCTTTGCACCGATGACAACTTACTTGAAGGATCTTATTCAATCCATAGGTAGATATAATGGACCCTCATGGCATGAGACTGGGTTTAAGGGTTTTTGGATGCACAAGTAGTATCTCTAAATAGTACAGAATTTTGGCTAGCAAAAGATAGGGGGCAAGCACCACATGTTAGAGGATCCAAAACAATATAACTTCTATGTGAATATAAGCAAACATAACTCATTACGTTGTCTTCCTTGTCCAACGTCAACTACTTGACATAGAATATTTAATGGGGGCTCACAATCATAAAAGATGTCCAAGATAGTGTATTTATGAATTGCAACAATGACCAATACTACGTTTGTTAACTTCCAACAAGTTTTATCAATTATACTTATTTTTATGTGAAGTCATCACTCCCCATAGGATTAGCATATGACCCTCTTTATTTTTTTCTTTATTCTTTCTAAGGTTGGATCAACAAAAGCAAAACACTCAACTCAAACTACTCTTTATTATATAACTTTCACATACGATTACATAGATAGATAGATCACTAAGCAAGCACTCGAAACTAGATCATACTAGAACTTTATTCCTCTAAATCATGAAATAACTAAGGATCGAACTAAGATAGATAATGATGATAAAAAGTGATGGTGATACGATACCGGGGCACCCCCCAAGCTTGGCACAAGACAAGGGTGGTGCCCATACCCATGTACTCAAGTCTCCTTCTTCGGTGATGGTGGTGATGGAGTGGTGGGCTTGTCCTTCAACTTCCACTTAATGACACGAATTTCTTCCTTTAATTTGTCATTCTCTCTTTCGAGATCCCAGATTTTGCGACGTAGTTCATCCGACTCTTCCTGCACATGACGAAAATGGGTGAATTGAACTTTAGATACTTTCACTGTATTGGGCAGGTTCGACCTCATGAATTCAACATGCATATCCCCTGGCTGAGGCAGAGGGGGATCCTCTTACTCCTCGCTGGAATGGTCTTGCTTTTCCCTCATATCAGCCTCTTCCTCTTCATCAGTTGTCCAACCATAGGGGTCAATATCCCCATAGACTCTAGGGTTCACAATAAGGTGCGAGACATAGCTTTCCCCGTCCGAATCCTGAGATGACATGGCGCCAGGCCTTGAAAATCTGACAGAAAACAGCACGAAACAAGAACAAAGGAGAAACTTGCGATGCGGTGGTCAAGACACCCGTGAGTATATATAATGAATTTTTCTCATGCAGGACAAGTAATATGGAAGAAAAACGGAGTTGGGAAAGTCCATGAGGGGGCCAGAAGCCTGGTAGGCGCGCCCTGGGGGTAGGGCGCGCCCCCCAGGCTTGTCGCCTCCTCGTGCACTTTTCGGACTGTTTATTATTTTCCTAATTTTTTATATATTCCAAAACGAACAGAAAGTACTTTTTTTGGAAGTTTTGGAGTCGGTTTACTTACCGTACCACATACCTACTCCTTTCCAGGATTCTGGTGCGTTCTGGAAGGTTTTCTCTATGTGCTCTTCCGGTGTCATTGTTTGAATAATATTGGTTTCAACATTAATGGGCGTACCTGAGATATAGTGTTTAATTCTTTGCCCATTAACTACTCTTGTATTATTGCCTTCGGAGTTGTTTATTTTGATGGCTCCGGAGTGATAAACTTCTTCGATGATGTATGGCCCTTCCCATTTAGAGAGAAGTTTTCCTTTAAAGAACCTTAAACGAGAATTGTATAATAGAACATGATCACCTACTTTGAATTCCTGTTTTTGAATTCTTTTATCATACCATCTTTTAACTTTTTCTTTAAACAACTTGGCATTTTCATAAGCTTGGGTTCTCCATTCATCTAGAGAGCTAATATCAAATAACCTCTTTTCATCGGCAAGTTTAAAGTCATAGCTAAGTTCTTTAATTGCCCAATATGCTTTATGTTCTAGTTCAAGAGGTAAATGACATGCTTTTCCATAAATCATTTTATATGGAGACATACCCATAGGATTTTATAAGCAGTTCAGTAGGCCCATAGTGCATCATCAAGTTTCTTAGCCCAATTCTTTCTAGATCTATTAACGGTCTTTTGCAAAATTAATTTTATCTCTCTATTAGTTAATTCAACTTGACCACTAGACTGAGGATGATAAGGGGATGCAATTCTATGATTAACATCATATTTAGCAAGCAATTTACGGAAAGCACCATGAATAAAATGTGAACCACCATCAGTCATCAAATATCTAGGGACTCCAAACCTCGGGAACATAACTTCTTTAAGCATTTTAATAGAAGTGTTATGATCAGCACTACTAGTTGGAATAGCTTCTACCTACTTAGGAACGTAATCAACAGCAACTAAACTATGAGTATACCCATTGGATTTAGGAAAAGGTCCCATATAATCAAAACCCCAAACATTAAATGGTTCAATAACAAGTGAATAATTCATAGGCATTTCCTGACGTCTACCAATATTACCAATTCTTTGACATTCATCACAAGATAAGACAAACTTACGTGCATCTTTGAAAAGAGTAGGCCAATAAAAACCAAATTGTAATACCTTGGGTGCAGTTCTGTCTCCCGTATGGTGTCCTCCATATGCCTCGGAGTGACACTTCCGTAGGATTTGTTCCTGTTCATGCTTAGGTACACAATGTCTAATAATACCATCTACTCCTTCTTTATATAAATGTGGGTCATCCCAAAAGTAATGTCTTAAATCAAAGCATAACTTTTTCTTTTGTTGGTATGTGAAACTAGGTGGTACATATTTAGCAACAATGTAATTAGCATAATCTGCATACCAAGGAGTATTACGAGAAGCATTTATAACAGCTAGTTGTTCATCAGGGAAATCATCATTAATAGGAAGTGGGTCATCAAGAACATTTTCCATTCTAGACAATTTATCAGCTACGGGATTCTCAGCTCCCTTTCTATCAACAATATGCAAATCAAATTCTTGTAGCAACAGAACCCACCTAATAAGTCTAGGTTTAGCATCTTTCTTTTCCATAAGATATTTAATAGCAGCATGATCAGTATGAATAGTAACTTTGGAATCAACAATGTAAGATCTGAATTTATCACATGCAAACACAACTGCTAAAAATTCTTTCTCAGTTGTAGCATAATTTCTTTGAGCACTGTCTAGAGTTTTACTAGCATAATGAATGACATTCAATTTCTTATCAACTCTTTGTACTAGAACAACACCAACAACATAATCACTAGCATCACACATAATTTCAAAGGGTAGGTTCCAATCAGGTGGTTGAACAATAGGTGCAGAAATTAAGGATTTCTTAAGTATTTCAAAGGCTTCTACGCAATCATCATCAAAAACAAATGGAACATATTTTTGCAAGAGATTAGTAAGAGGCCTGGAAATTTTAGAGAAATCTTTTATAAACCTTCTATAGAAACCAGCATGACCGAGGAAACTTCTTATACCTTTGATATCTTTCGGCAATGGCATTTTCTCAATAGCATCAACTTTAGCTTTATCAACTTCAATACCTCTTTCAGAAATTTTATGCCCAAGGACTATACCTTCATTCACCATAAAGTGGCACTACTCCCAATTCAAGACAAGATTAGTTTCTTCACATCTATGCAAAACTCGATCAAGGTTGCTCAAGCAATCATCAAAAGAAGTTCCGTAAACGGAAAAATCATCCATGAAAACCTCAACAATCTTTTCACAAAAGTCATAGAATATAGCAGTCATACATCTTTGAAAGGTAGCAGATGCATTACATAAACCAAAAGGCATACGACGATAAGCATAAGTTCCAAAAGGACAAGTAAATGTGGTTTTCTCTTGATCTTGAGGTGAAACATGTATTTGAGAGAAACCAGAATAACCATCTAGGAAGCAAAAGTGTGTATGCTTAGATAATATTTCTAACATTTGATCAATAAAAGGCAAAGGGTAATGATCTTTCCTAGTAGCTTTATTTAATTTCTTGAAATCAATTACCATCCTGTAACCGGTTACAATTCTTTGTGGGATCAGTTCATTTTTGTCATTAGGAACAACAGTAATACCTCCTTTCTTAGGAACACAATGAACAGGACCTACCTATCTACTATCAGCTATGGGATAAATTATACCTGCTTCCAGAAGCTTTAATATTTCAGTTCTTACCACATCCTTCATTTTAGGTTTCGGCCTTCTTTGATGACCAACAACGGGTTTAGCGTCTGGCTCCATATGAATTTTATGCTGACATAAAGTGGGACTAATGCCCTTAAGATCATCGAGAGTATATCCAATAGCAGCACGGTGCTTCTTCAGAGTTTTAAGTAATCTCTTTTCTTCATGCTCTGAAAGGTTAGCACTAATAATAACATGATATATCTTCTTTTCATCCACATAAGCATATTTAAGTGTATCAGGTAATTTCTTTAATTCAAACACATGATCACCCTTGGGTGGAAGAGGATTTCCCAAGGTTTCAATAGGCAAGTTATGTTTAAGGATAGGTGCTTGTTTAAAGAACAACTCATCTATTTCATTTCTTTCATTCATATGCATATCATTTTCATGGTCTAGCAAATATTGTTCTAAAGGATCAGTAGGAGGCACAACAATAGAAGCAAGACCAATAATTTCATCTTTATTACGTAATTCTTTATCATGATGTTGCCTACTAAACTTAGAGAAATTAAATTCATGAGATATATCACCAACACAATCAATTTCAGCATTAACGGTATTCAAGAAAGGTCTACCAAATATAATGGGACAAAAAGTATCTTGTTGTGAACCAAGTACTAAGAAATCAGTAGGGTATTTGATTTTACCACACAAGACTTCAACATCTCTAACAATCCCAAGTGGTGCAATAGTATCTCTGTTTGCAAGCTTAATAGTAACATCAATATCTTCTATCTCAATAGGTGCAATATCATGCATTACTTCTTTATATAAAGAAAACAGAATAGCACTCACACTAGCACCCATGTCACATAAACCATGATAGCAATGATCTCCAATCTTAACAGAAACAACAAGCATGCCAACTACGGGCTTGTTCTTATCTAGCATATCTCGTTCATTTCTAACAGGTTTAGCAATTCTAGCAACCTCATCGCAAAAGTAAATAGCATGCCCATCAATATCATCAACTAAAAGATCTTTAACCATAGCAATATTAGGTTCAACCTTAATTTGTTCAGAAGGTCTAGGTGTTCTTATATTACTTTTAGTAATCATAGTTGAAGCTTTAGCATGTTCCTTAATCCTAACAGGGAAAGGAGGTTTCTCAATATAAGCAGTAGGCACAACTGGATCAACATTGTAAACAATTGTTTCTTCTTTAACACTAACAGGTTCTTCATTCAATTCAATGGTTGGATGATATTTAAGCCATTTCTCCTTAGGGAGATCAACATGAGCAGCAAAAGATTCACAAAAGGTAGCTACTATCTCAGAGTCAAGCTCATATTAGTACTAAACTTATGAAAAGCATCAGTTTCCATAAAAGATTTAACACAATCAAACTCAAGATTCATACCTGACTCATTACCTTTGTCGATTTCCCAATCTTCAGAGTTACGTTTAATTCTTTCCAGAAGATCCCATCTGAATTCAATAGTTCTCTTCATAAAGGAACCAGCAGAAGAAGTATCGAGCATGGATTGATCATTATGAGAAAGCCGAGCATAAAAGTTTTGAATAATTATTTCTCTTGACAGCTCATGATTGGGGAATGTATGCAACATATACTTAAGCCTCCCCCAAGCTTGAGCGCCTCCAAAGGTAAAGGGAATACTTTCTTCTTAACTCCATCTCCGGATAGACCTGCAAGCTTAAACAATCCACAAATTTCATCCACATATAGCAAGTGCATATCAGGATGCACCGTTCCATCTGCTGCATAAGGATTAGCTAGCAGTTTCTCTACCATACCCGAAGGAATTTCATAATAAATATTTGCTGTAGGTTCAGTAGGTTGAGGGGCAACTCTCAATGCTTTCGGTCGAGGTGAAGATACCCCGAACAAACCCCTCAAAGGATTACTTTCCATAGTGACAAGTGACAGTAAATTTCAGCACGTAATATAAATGTTTTCTTACCAAATTCCACTCACCAAAGGCGCTTCACTCCCCAGCAACGGCACCAGAAAAGAGTCTTGATGACCCACAACTATAGGGGATCAATCGTAGTCGTTTTGGTAAGTAAGAGTGTCGAACCCAACGAGGAGCAGAAGGAAATGACGAGCGGTTTTCAGCAAGGTATTCTCTGCAAGTACTGAAAGTAGCGGTAACAGATAGTTTCAGTAGCAAGATAATTCGTAACAAGTAACAAGTATAATAAAGTGCAACAAGGTGGCCCAATCCTTTTTGTAGCAAAGGACAAGCCGGAACGAACTCGTATAATAAGCAAAGCGTTCTCCAGGATACATGGGAATTTCATCTAGTCACATTCATCATGTTTGTTTAATTCACGTTCGCTACTTTGATAATTTGATATGTGGATGGGCCGGTGCTTGGGTGCTGTTCTTACTTGAACAATCCTCCCGCTTATGATTACCCCCTCTCGCAAGCATCCGCAACTATGAAAGAAGAATTAAGATAACTCTAACCATAGTGTCGTGGGTACGACCATCTATGGGGCCAGCCAGCCCCTTGTGGTTTGGCAGGGGGGATCAACATGCACAAAGAGCATGAACAATGGAAGACGCAAGGGATTTACCCATGTTCGGGCCACTGAGAAGCGTAAAACCCTACTCCTGCTTTTGGTGTATTGGTTGTATGAAAGCACAAGTACAGGGAGCGCTTCTCCCGGCAAGGTGCGGAGAGTGCTGCTACGCGAGACGTGCAAGTGTTTGAAAAAGGGTCCGAATCCCTCTAACTATTGCCTTGGCCCTCCTTTTATAGCTCAAAGGGGTTACCACAGTGGTAAAACAGTAATTACATGTTGATTAGATAGCAAACAATGCTATCATACCTAACTCTGCCAGTTTAGGACAAAAGCATTAAATGCACTGTTAGGTGTCATGCGGAGAGGTTGTTCCGGCAAGATTTCTGCACCGCTCGCCCAGCTACCTCGTATTATTCTGACACGCCTCCTGGATGGGTGTCATTAGAGGCGAATCCTCCCCCAGCATGCTAACATGTGCCCGACAAGCCTCACCAACCAGCCTGCGCGGTCGACACCTCACCCATTAGCGAACATCTGTGCGGTGAGGTGGAGCGCTGGAGGGCTGGCAGAAGCTTGCCGGTACGGAGCTTGCTGGGTCATCACCTTGCCGGTTTATCCTTGCCGGCAAGGAATGTCTTCATCTTCGGTACTGGTTGGGTGCTCGTTGGTGCCGTGCCTTGAGCTTCTCCTCAGTGGCTTCCGCAACTGGGTCTTGAATCTTTGTCTTGGCGGTTCCCGGCAAGGCTTGGCCGTCAAGGTGGCTGCTACTGTCTGTGCGTAAGTCAGGGTATAAAATACCCATGTTTTACACACCGACAGGAGCCCCCGGGCCTGGGCCATACACGCGTCCGAAGCGTTGTTGGGGTAGGCCCAAACAATGCACAGACACGCGGCGGGAAACTGCCGTTGTAATTTTCGTCATGATGGTTATCATCTTCTGAGATCTTCTTTGCTTCTTCATTAGTCTAGTCTTGGGTGTGCTCTTGGTCACCTCCCGACAAACCTCATCGTCGGGTGGACGGCTCGTAGGCGTGTTCAGACCAGGGGTACGCTCATATGCAGGGCGCCGTTGGTTCAAATCAAATGGGCGCATAGCCACGCGTGGCAAAGGATAACTGACATGTCTGTCTTTACTTCTCCTTTTTCTGCGCCCCTCCATCATGTGCGTTTGCATGCATGCAGGGCAGTGGATTGGTGGAGAAGGGCGGCCGTTGGAGTGACGCGTCGGGCCAGGGGGCGCGGGGCGCGGGACTGGCGAACGTGGGTGGTTGCTGGAGTAATGCGCCCGGCCAGAGCGCAGATTGTGGGATTGGCGAACGTGGGTGGCCGCCCGAAGACGGTGAAGAGCCCGCCCCCGCACTCCCCCCTATAAAGAGGGGACTGCGGGATGCGATGCTCACTCATCCCCTCCTGCCTTGATCCTCAGCAACCGCCGTCTCTTTCTCTCATCCTCTCCCCCGCATCTGACGACGGCATGGTGAGAGGGAGAGGCCGTGGCCGTGTTTCTGCTGCCACGGCGAGAGCTTCTCCTCGGCTCCATGCTCATGCTTCGGCCGCAGCTGCAGAAGCTGGCTCCATCGCTCAAGGGAGGGCCGCGGCCCGTGGTCACGGACGACGCGGTGCCCACGGTCGGTGCGGCCATGGCGGGGCGCTTGCAGCTCCGTCTTCGGCCCCTCCTCCGCCGACGGAAGGCCACACGGAGGACACGGCGCAAGAGTTCGTCTTGGAGCTGCGTGATCAGCCGTGGAGCTAGCTGCAGCTTCCTCGCCCTTTCGCTAGGGAGATGGAAGGCCGCCACCTGCGCAGCCTATGGCTGCGCATGGATGGTTGCTGCAACGGCCCGGTCTGGGTAACCGTTGACACCTCCAACAATGGTATTATGTACCTCATGCGTGGGTGGAAATCCTTTGCCCGTGCCCGTTGCTTAGGGCAAGGGCACCTCCTTCCCTTCGGGCTGGATGGACCAGACACGCTTGTCGTGAAGTTCTTCGGGGCTTCAGGTGCTCGTCTGGAGTGCTGTGCGGAGAGCTCGAGCGACAGAGACACCGCTTCCTCCAGCGATGCTGAGGATGACGATGATGACGGCGATGACGACGGCTCTCCGGGCGTGAAGATCGAAGACGACGGCGAAGAGTCTGGCTGATCGCCGGCAGCACCATCATCTGGCCTTCCGGGAACAAGCCAGACTCTGCCTAGGCGCCCCTTTTGCCCTCCTTGCACTCGAGATAAACCCTGGCAAAGGGCCAACGAAAATGTAATTGAGTACCTTTTCAATGAATATCTATCGTTGTCGGGTTTAGACAAATGTATGCTATTTCCCTTGTTTTATTTTGCCTTTGTATGATTGCGCTCCCTATGTTCGTTTGGAAACTTGCCGGTGCGCACACTTGCCGCGAGCGCTTTGAGGAACGGGTCCTTAGCGGCCTGCTGGAAGTGCCGCTGCCGGCAAGGTTCCTTCGCGTGCAGGTTTATCATACAAAGCACATAATCGTTCAAGGGAAAACATGAATGTAACAAGGAAATTTTTTCAAAGTTTTTCAACTTAGCTTTTTCTTGCGTCGTTTTTCTCGTTGCATGAGATGATCACTTGAACGTCATTAAAATGGTACCCCATCTCCACTCCCCCTGGGAAACTTGCATGCGAGGGATCCTTCTATCCTTTTAAGAAAAAGAAAAAAGAGAAAAGAGTGGTTTGGGAACCTTGACGGTCCATCAGTCATTCCATACTAAAGTGCAAATCACAACATCACATGCAACCACATATAAATGAATATGTACGAGGAGTTGCGAAAACACTTAGCTTTAGTATGCACAGGATCTACGCCTGGCTTTGTACAAAGGGTTACATGTCTCGCCGACAAAGCTTGTACAAAAGGGGTTGCCGGGAGGTGTCCCGGCAACTGCGCCTTATGGGTAGAACTTGCGAAGATGCTCAATATTCCATGAGTTTTGCACTTGAATGCCATCTTCGGTCTCCAGACGGACTGCGCCAGGTCTGGTGACTCGTACTACCCGGTAAGGGCCTTCCCACTTCGGCGTCAACTTGTTTGATCCCTTGGCGGACTGAACGCACCGAAGAACAAGGTCGCCTTCCTCAAGGCTTCGGGCATGCACTCTGCGGCTATGGTAGCGGCGCAAGGCTTGCTGGTAGCATGCAGCTCGCACAGCCGCCCGAAGACGATCTTCCTCAAGGAGCATTGCATCGTCTTGCTGCAGCTGCTCTTGCTCAGCTTCATCGTAAGCGAGCACTCGAGGTGACCCGTATATGAGTTCTGTGGGGAGCATTGCTTCTGCACCGTAGATTAGGGAGAAGGGCATTTGGCCGGTAGCTCGATTTGGTGTCGTTCTGAGTGACCAAAGAACCGCCGGCAACTCATCAATCCAGTGTCTTCCACACTTGCGCAGCTTATCAAAGGTTCTTGTCTTGAGGCCACGCAGCACTTCAGCATTCATCCTTTCCGCCTGGCCGTTGCTTCTCAGGTGAGCAATAGACGCAAAACAGATTTTACTGCCAAGGTCTTGGATATACTGCATGAAGGTGCGGCTCGTGAATTGTGTGCCGTTGTCGGTGATGATTCTGTTAGGAACCCCGAAACGGCAAACTAATCCTTTGAAGAACTTGACGGCTGATTGCGTTGTCACCTTTCTCACTGGCTCCACTGCAGGCCACTTTGTGAACTTATCGATGGCGACGTACAAGAACTCAAAGCCCCCGGCAGCACGGGGGAAGGGGCCCAAGATATCGATCCCCCAGACTGAAAAGGGCCAGGAGAGAGGGATTGTTTGGAGAGCTTGAGCTGGCTGATGTATGTTCTTTGAATGGAACTGGCATGCTTCACACTTGGTTACTAGCTCAGTCGCATCCTGGAGGGCAGTGGGCCAATAGAAGCCTTGCCGGAATGCTCTGCCAGCAATTTCAGTCCTTCTTCCCGGCAAATGCACCTCAATTTCACACTGTTTGGTCGCTTTATGTACAGAATGCTATCCACAAACTAATACATACTTGACTGACGGGCTACTTTCTCAGCTTCTTCTTGCTCATCGGGAAGTTCTCCTGTTTGAAGGAAATGGACTATCTGCTGTGCCCATGCCGGAGCCTGCGGCTCGACAACAAGGACTAAAGGCATCTCTTCAGCCACGGGAGCGCTTGCTTCTGCGACAAGAACCCGGGGTTCTGTGCGAAGCTGCTGCTCGCCGATAACCGTGTCATTGTTCCCGGCAACATCTTTGCCGGCGACTTCCGGGAGCTCTGCCGGAAAATACTTGCCGGTATTCAACTTCCTTCTCTTACTGGCCTGCATTGATGGAGTGACTATTGGTTGATTCAAATGGAGCACAAACGTTCCCGGTTCCATGGGAAGCTTTTGAGCGGCACACTTTGACAGGCTATCAGCAATGCTGTTTTCCGCATGAGGGATGTGCTCTGTTTGTAACCCGTCAAAGTGTTCTTCCAATTTCCTCACTTCTTCCACGTACGCTTCCATCAACGGGCTCTGGTAATCTTTGTTTACTTGCTTCACAACAAGCTGCGAGTCACCGCGGATGATCAATTTTTTGATCCCAAGGTCCACTGCGATCCTAAGACCGGCAAGGAGTCCTTCGTACTCAGTAGTGTTGTCTGTAGCTTGCTCCCTGGGAAAGTGCATTTGAACCACATACTTGAGGTGCTCCCCGATGGGTGCGACGAGCAGCACTCCGGCACCGGTGCCTTGCAGTGAGAAGGCACCGTCAAAGTACATGATCCATTCTTTGGTTGTCTCTTTGCCGGGGAGAGCTGTTTCTGGAATTTCTTCGTCTTGTGTTGGCGTCCATTCGGCGATGAACTCCGCCAAAGCCCTGCTCTGGATGGTTGAAGTGCTTTCAAACTTGAGTGCAAAGCTTGACAATTCCAACGCCCACTCCACTATCCTGCTGTCGGTGTACTAAAGTTTGGGTCTTTTAGTACCCCATACTTGTGCACGGACGGTTGTAGCCATACCAGCGGCAAGGCCTGCCGGAGAATAGCTGGAAACAAATACAAGATTATCAAGAAGGCATTCAAGCTAATGATCAGATGACAGAAGACCGAAGGCTGGATTTCTGGCAAGATACTTGCCGGGAAGGCTCGCGAAGGCCCGGCAAGGCCTCGCACCCGGCAAGATCCCACCGCCCTGCCACCGCTCCAGCGCAGCGACCAGCCTGTCGTTTAGGGTTTGTCCTCCTGGATGCGTGTCATGGCACTAGCGGCGGATGGGGTTAAGCGGCGCTGATGGGACGGGCTCTTTTTCCGTCCCCAAGAAAGTAAGGGACACCTAAGTGGAGCATTTAATGCATTTTTCCTAAGTCGTCAGTGATAAGCATGTAAACACTGTAGTAACTTTACACCTCTTGTGCGTACTGTTCGCCACTGTTGGTGACCCCTTTGTCATATAAAAGGAGGCCCAAGGCGAAGCTACAGGAAAAGAGGCTTTCTGGCCCAGTTGCATGCGTAGCCGCCCTTCTTGCGTATTGTTCACCAAGAAGTGCTCCGTGTATCTGAGCTTAAACACCCACAATAAACCAAAGCAGGAGTAGGGTTTTACGCTACTCAGCGGCCCGAACCTGGGTAAAAAATCCCCGCGTTGATCGTTGGATCCGCTCTTTGTGTACATCTTTTCCCCAGCCGAACCGTAAAAGGGATCCACACGGTCCCATAGGTGTCGTACGCCGACATCTTTGGCGCGCCAGGTAGGGGGAAAGGTTGCGCGAACCCGATCTAGCGGTCAGCGCGCCAGTTTTTGATCACCTTCGTCGCCATGGCTCCCAAGAAGAAGGGTGCGACGGCGGTTGATCCATCCGCGTCCGGCCTGCCCGTACCCACACAGACGGGTGAGGGCGTGGGCGCTGGTGGAGGAGGTGGATGTCTTGAGCCTCCACGACGTTCTGGCGATCAGAGCCACGCGAGCGGCGTCGTTCGCAACGGCGACAACAACCCGCATACTACCAGGTCTAAGGACGGAGCCGCGCTACCTACGGGTGGTGCAGCGAATTCCAAGGATGGGACGACGCCTTCCAAGACACCCACGCCGGCGCATGCGCCGCGGCCTTCTCAGGTCGTGCGCGACGGGCAGCGCCGCGACGTTGGTGGTTCCAGGCGCCCCCATGGAAAAACCCCTGCGCATCACTCCCAAGATGCACGGGGCCAGTATGCACGGCAACACGCCGGTGGAAGTAGGGCGCGATCGCAAGACCGTGATGGAGCTCCTTCTAACACAGTTAGGAGTCAGAGCACCTCACGTTCTTCGCACCTTTCACCACCGCCTACACTGACAGAAGCGTTGGCGCTAGCTCAGCTGCTCCTAGATTTCCCTCCCGTTGTGGAGAAGCTAGAAGAATGGAGATCTGCTATTCAGAGCCTCATCGGCTTGGCTAATGGTGACAGGCCGCAGCAGGCAGGGCCTTCAAGGCGGCAGTCCACTGAGCCGGTGTGTGCTGATGGCGAAAAGACCGGAGGCGGTACGACTACGATGCGCTCCCCTCCGCTACGACAACAGCGGTCGCTAACTCGGCGGATTGACGCCTATGATGACGATTCCACGGCGTCGTCTGATCCGCGGGCTCGCTGCGATCAACGTCAAGTTCTTTGGGAACGGAACAAAGAAGACGCTCGAACTACCATTGAGCGGCGGCGGGAAGCGCGCCGTCAATCCGACAGGCGCGCGGGACCCACTGTGGATGAGCCTGCGACAGGTGGGTTGTCCAGCGTTTACTCGTGAGCTGCGGCGGATCCAGTGGCCCAATTCCCGAACTTTCAAGCCGGAGGTGCCGGAGAAATACGACGGCAAGACTCACCCGTCAGAGTTCCTGAGCATCTACACCATTGCGGTGCAGGCTGCTGGGGCTCGAGACGACAAGATACTCGCCAACTACTTCCCGTTGGTGCTTAAGCCCAACGTCAGGTCGTGGTTAATGCATTTGCCAGAGAATTCCATTTCCTCCTGGGCAGATTTGTGTCATGAGTTCGTCGGCACCTTTACTAGAGGCCACCAGGCTCCTGGCCAGGAAAGCGATTTACATCTCATCCCCCAGAAAGAGGGTGAAGCCTTGCGCAAGTACATACAGAGATTCAGCCGTATACAACACAACATCCCAGACGTTCATCCTGCCGCAGTTATCAGCGCGTTTCATCAGAATGTGCGCAACCGCAAGATGCGGGAAGAGCTGGCAATGAACAAAGTCAGGGATGTTGCCGAGCTCTATGCTCTGGCTGACAAATGTGCTCGGGCTGAAGAGGGAAGGAGATTCCCCGGCGAGGATGCTGGCGCAGAAATCGACTCTGAAGGCGAAGACGCCACCACCTCGACGAAGAAAGGCCGACGGCGTAACAAGAAGCGCAAGGGCAAGGTCGTTCTTGCCGTCGAGGGATCCGGCAACACCAGCACCGCCAAGAAGATCAAGGCTGATGGCCCCGGCAAGGAGGTTGCCGGGTGTGCCTCATGTCAGGACTTGGCGGCTGCCGACAAGCTGGAGGGCTCTGACAAGCAGTATTGCAAGATCCATCGCACCAAGGGTCACGATCTCCAAAACTGCCGGCAAGTTGAGCAGCTTGTCGAGAAGCAGAAAGCTGAGTATGAGAGGCGAGACAAGGAGAAGGCCCAGGATGGTGCTGAGGGGTCTGGCAAGAAACGCGGTGGTCGAGGAGGTTGCTGCGGCAAGGCCAAGCAACAAAAGGAGAGGCCCGCTCGAGGCCGCGACAAGGAACAGGGGGTGACGATGATGACGAAGAGGGCGACGAGTCCAGCGAGCACGAGTTCCAGAAAGCTACAGAAGCCATGTGCGTTGACGGAGGCGCCTCGTTGCATTCCTCTCACCGCCAACTCAAACAGTGGGCGAGCGAGAATAACGCGACAGAGCCGTCGGTCGATGCCCGGAAACCATTGAAATGGTCCAACACACCTATCATTTTTGACGCCGAGGATCACCCTGATCGCACAACTGCGGTCGGGTGTTTGCCATTGTTGGTTTCACCAACGATCTGCAACCTCAAGGTGACAAAGATGTTAGTTGACGGTGGGGCCGGTTTGAACTTGATCTCGCCTGATGTGATCAAGAAGTTGCAAATTCCTGACGAATATCTCGAGGAAACGGGCACGTTTCAAGGGATCAACCCAGGAAGGAGCCAGCCGAAGGGCAAGATCACACTGCCAGTAACATTTGGTAGTGAGCTGAACTACAGAACAAAAAAGATCGTCTTTGACGTCGCCAAGATTCCATTGCCATATAATGGGATTCTTGGTCGCCCGGCGCTGGCCAAGTTCATGGCGGCATCACACTACGCCTATAATACATTAAAGATGCCCGGGCCGATGAGCGTCATCACTATCAACTCCGACAAGAAGGATGCGCTTATCTGCACCGACCAACTCTACCGGGAGGCAGTCGCAGCACCTGCCGCCAAGGCACTTGCTCCTGCCGCCGAAGCTCCCGGGGGGAAGAAGAACGGCAAGATCTCTAGCACACACTCCGGCAAGCGCACCTCCTCGGAGTGCTGCGCTCCCATTGAGGATGTGCCGGAGAGCTCCACCGGCAAGAGCAAGAAATCCAAGGCAGCTCCACTAGCAACTAAGAAGGTGCCCGTCAAGGAGGATGGTACGGGAGGAACTTTCACCATGAGTTCCACCCTCGATGACAAATAGGAAAGCACGCTCATTGCCTTCCTGCGGGCGAATGTCGATGTGTTTGCATGGCAACCATCTGATATCCCCGGTGTTCCCAGGGAGGTAATCGAGCACCACCTTGCTGTCTGTCCTCATGCGTGGCCCGTCAAGCAGAAAGTTAGGAAGCAAGCTTTGGAGCGGCAAGAATTTATTGCCAAAGAAATCGGGAAGCTGGAAGCGGCAGGTTTAGTCAGAGGAGTGCTCCATCCAACATGGTTGGCCAATCCAGTTGTAGTGCGCAAGGCGAATGGAAAATGGAGGATGTGTATCGACTATACAGATATCAATAAAGCCTATCCAAAAGATCCTTTTCCCTTGCCGCGCATCGACCAGATTGTGGACTCCACTGCTGGCTGCGATTTGCTGTCGTTTCTTGACGCTTATTCAGGGTATCATCAGATTTTCATGTCAAAGGAAGACGGAGAGAAAACCGCATTTATCACCCCATGTGGCACGTATTGCTTCATACGCATGCCTTTCGAATTGAAAAGTGCTGGTTCAACGTTTGCAAGAGCGGTCCAGATCGGTTTTGAGCCCCAGCTACATAGAAATATGGAAGCTTATATGGATGACATAGTGGTTAAAACCAAGGACAAGGCAACGCTCATACAAGATTTAGAAGAGACATTTGCAAATCTGCGCAGGATCAATCTGAAGCTCAATCCTGAGAAGTGTGTGTTTGGCGTTCCATCCGGCAAGCTTCTCGGGTTCTTTGTGTCTCAACGTGGAATCGAAGCAAATCCCGACAAGATCAAGGCAATTGAGCAGATTGAAGCACCAAGACGTGTCAAAGATGTGCGTGGACTTGCCGGCTGCATTGCTGCTCTGAGCAGGTTCATCTCCAAATCCGCTGAGCGTGCCCTGCCTTTTTTCAAAATCTTGAAGAAGGCCGGTCCAATGAAATGGACTCCGGAAGCAGAGGCAGCGCTGCAGGACTTGAAGAGGTACCTCTCCTCTCCGCCAACGCTAGTCGCGCCTAAACCACAAGAGCCGTTGCTGCTATATCTAGCGGCAACGAATCAAGTGGTTAGTGCTGCCTTAGTGGCGCAGAGAGAAGTCGACGAAGAAGCAGCGGCAGCAGCAAGCCCGTCAAGCGACAAGCTGGGATTCTCCCCGGTAGAGTCTGGTGCCGACAAGGTAGGATCTGCGCAATCGAATGAAGCAACGCAGAAGAAGAAGATGGTGCAGCGCCTAGTCTATTTTGTCAGCTCCCTGTTGCAGGGGGCTGGGTCAAGATATTCTGGCGTGCAGAAGTTGCTCTTCGGCCTCCTTATGGCCTCAAGGAAGCTGCGCCATTATTTCCAGGCACATGAAATCACCGTCGTCACTCGCTTCCCATTGCAGCGGATTTTACGAAATCCAGATGCGACCGGCAGAATTGTGGAGTGGGCGTTGGAACTGTCAAGCTTTGGTCTCAAATTTGAAAGCACTTCGACTATTCAGAGCAGAGCCTTGGCGGAGTTCATTGCAGAATGGACACCGACGCCAGACGAAGAAATTCAAGAGACAACTATCCCCGGCAAGGAAACAAATCGAGAATGGATTATGTACTTTGACGGGGCTTTCTCGCTGCAAGGCGCCGGTGCTGGCGTGCTGCTTGTCGCACCCACCGGAGAGCACCTCAAGTATGTAATTCAGATGCACTTTCCCCGGGAGAGATCAACAAACAACACTACAGAATATGAAGGGCTGCTTGCCGGTCTCAGGATCGCGGCGGACCTTGGAATTAAGAAGCTCATCGTCAGAGGTGACTCACAGCTTGTCGTCAGGCAAGTTAACAAAGACTATCAGAGCCCGTTGATGGAAGCATATGTAGATGAAGTGAGAAAGTTGGAGGAGCGTTTTGACGGGTTGCAAACAGAGCATGTTCCTCGTGCAGAGAACAATATTGCCGACGACCTGTCAAAACGTGCTGCCCTCAAGTTACCTGTGGATCTAGGAACTTTTGTGCTCTGCTTAACTCAGCCATCCGTAACACCATCGACGAGGCAAGACAAAAGAAGGAAGTTGAGTTCCGGCCAGTACTTTCCTACAGAGCTTCCAGAAGCCGCCGGCAAGGAAGTTGCCGGGAACGATGCCGAGCTTGCCGGGGAGCCACAGGCTCCGGCAGGGCCTCAAGCCCTTGCCGTAGAGACAAACGCTCCCATGGCCGAATATATGCCTTTGGTCCTTGTTGTCGAGCCACAGGCTCCAACATGGGCACAGCACATCGTCCAGTTCCTTCAAACAGGAGAACTCCCTGAAGAACAGGAAGAAGCGGAGAAAGTAGCCCGTCAGTCTAGTATGTACCAGTTCGTGGACAATGTCCTGTACAGAAAGAGACCGAACGGTGTGAAATTGAAGTGTATTCCTCGGGAGGATGGACTGGAGCTGTTGGCAGAGATACATGGAGGCATATGGGGCTCCCACATAGGCTCAAGAGCTCTTGTCGGCAAGGCATTCCGGCAAGGTTTCTTCTGGCCCACTGCTCTCCAAGATGCAACTGCACTAGTAACCAAGTGTGAAGCTTGCCAGTTCCATTCAAAGCAATTGCATCAGCCAGCTCAAGCTCTTCAGACAATCCCTCTTTCCTGGCCATTTTCGGTCTGGGGGCTCGACATATTGGGCCCTTTTCCCCGCGCTACCAGGGGCTTCGAATACTTGTACGTTGCTATCGACAAGTTCACGAAGTGGCCGGAAGTGGAAGCAGTGAGAAAGGTGACAGCACAATCAGCCGTCAAGTTCTTCAAGGGACTAGTGTGCCGTTTTGGTGTGCCAAACAGGATCATCACCAACAATGGCACGCAGTTCACGAGCCGCACCTTCATGCAGTACGTCCAAGACCTTGGCGGCAAAATCTATTTTGCTTCTGTTGCTCACCCGAGGAGCAACGGCCAAGCGGAGAGGGCAAATGCTGAAGTGTTGCGAGGTCTCAGAACAAGGACTTTCGACAAGCTGCGCAAGTGCGGAAGACGCTGGATTGATGAGCTGTCGGCAGTTCTTTGGTCAATCAGAACGACACCAAATCGAGCTACTGGCCAGACACCCTTCTCCCTAGTCTACGGCGCAGAAGCAGTTCTCCCCACAGAACTCATATACGGGTCACCTCGAGTACTCGCTTATGATGAGCTTGAGCAAGAGCAGCTGCGCCAAGATGACGCCACGCTCCTTGAGGAAGATCGTCTTCGGGCTGCTGTGCGAGCTGCATGCTACTAGCAAGCCTTGCGCCGCTATCATAGCCGCAAGGTTCATGCCCGAAGCCTTGAGGAAGGCGACCTTGTTCTTCAGCGCGTTCAGTCGGCCAAGAATTCTAACAAGTTGACGCCGAAGTGGGAAGGCCCTTATCGGGTAGTACGAGTCACCAGGCCTGGCGCAGTCAGCCTGGAGACCGAAGATGGCATTCCAGTGAGCAATTCCTGGAATATCGAACACCTTCGTAAGTTCTACCCATAAGGCGCGGTTGCCGGGTCACCCGGCAACCACCTTTTGTACAAGTTTTTCCGGCAAGGCATATGATCCTTTGTACAAAGCCAGACGCAGACCCTGTGCATAGTTGAATAAACTTAAGCGTTTTAAAATTCTTGTCGATCTTCATGTCAATCTATATGCATGCTTGTTTGAGATATTGTATTACACCTGCTTCCGGTAAGCGTTAATGAACCGGCGAGGTTCCATATCTCTGTTTTCTCTTCTTCTTGAAGGACAGAAGGTTTCCTCGCGTGCAAGTTTGCCGGGGGGGAATGATGGTATGGACACCGACAGGCGACGTTCAAGTTGACATTTTGCAATAAGGAGTACAGCAATGAAAAGCTAAGTTGCAAAACTTTTAAGCAAATTTTTATTGTAGACTTATTTCTCTTGAACGATTTCGGCTTTTGTATGGAAAACCTGCACGCGAAGGAACCTTGTCGTGATTGGTTGCGCCCTTACTTTGTTTCGAGTCCGCTCAACAGCTTAAGTGGCTGCACTGAAAACGTCAAGGTATCTTGTCGGCAGCGACACCTCCAGCAGGCTGCTAAGGATCCGTTCCTCAAAGCGCTCGTGGCAAGGGTGCGCGCACCGGCAAGTTTCCAATAAGCGTAGGGCATGTACCGTACAAAAAAAGAAATCAGACAAGAAAAATAGCATACATTCATCCAAAAACATAGCAAGTTATATTACTAGTCGCTACGATTCTAACTTAAGATAAAACTGTCTTTGACATGGAATGGTGGCGACAAAATGGAGCAAAGCGGCTAGTCCCTGCGCTGGCCTTCGACCCTCTTGACTTGGCTCACTCTGTCAACGATGGGCGCGACAAGCTTTTTGAGTGCCTTGAGGTCTACATCCTCTGGCAAGCTAGCGAGAACGTTGGTAAGGTTGATGCCAGGGTTCTTGTGCACCACCTTGATGAGCACCTTGAAGAGGACGGCCCGGCAAAGTTTGCGGGATTCATTGGCCAGATGGGTTGCTCGATTAGAACGGAGCAGCTTGAGGGCGTCAACGATGCTATCGAAGAACATGGTCAGCCTGGCGCTCGCAGACACCCTATCGTCAGAAGAGTAGTTGAAATCTTGCAGGCCCATGGTGGACAGTTCTGCGGCAAGCCTTTCCGCGACGTCGACAAGGCGCTCAGTCCAGATCTTCACACCTTTCTCAAAGTCATTATAAGTGGCGGCGGCGCTGTTGAGCAGGCTCTTCTCACTCTAGAGATCTTTGATCAAAGACCTCTCGCGAGCTTTGTTGTTCTCAAGGGACTCCTCCAGCGTTGCCAGCTTTAGTTTCAGATCAGTGATGGATTCATTGGCTGAGATGAGCTCCTTGGTCTTGTCGGACATGGCGGTTTGCATCTCCGCCAGGCTGTAGAGAGTTTTCTCTCTGTCGGCTCTGAGCGTTGAGATTTCCTTGCCATGGCCCTCGAGATCTGCTTCCAGCCTCTTCACTTTATCGCCCAGCTCGTTCTTGGCGGCCTCTGCAGCTTTGGCGGCATCGATGGCTCCCTTTAACTTGCCGGCATGGTCTATGGCCAGAGCTTCGAGTGTTTCCTTGTGTCTCTGCTCCAGCTCCTGGGTTCGCCGCGCGACAAGCTTCTCGATCTCTTCGTCCTTGCTGCGGAGCTTGGCGGCAAGCGCCTCCTCGCGAGCGGCAAGGTCTTCTTCATAAGCATCGAGCCCGACGCGGCGTTCCGTTAAGCGAGCTTCCTCTGCAGCAGCCTGCTGCACAACCTCCTCCTGTGCCTTCTCGGCGTCGGACTGCTTTAAGAGGAACTCGTTCCAACTCTAATTCAGTTGCTCCCGGCCAGCCATCAGCTCCTGGAAAGCCTCGGTGTACCAGACTTGTGTCTCTTCGACGCGCTTCTGGAAATCTGCCTCCGCCGCCTCGACAACTGCCGCCCTGGAGTCCAACCTCTCCTTTCGGGTGCGGTGAAGCGCCTGAAGCTTTTGAAAGTCGTCGCTCATGGCTTGGAGGAGCTGTTCTTCCCTGGACCCGCTGCTGCTAGCGCGTGGCTCATCAATGATCTTGAGTCCAGCGGCGGCGATGACGTCTTCATCAAAAATTTCTCCTTCGGTTGGCACCCCAGTGCTTGCCGTCCCTGGTATGCTGACGAACAGGTTGTCGCCAACCTTAAGGTATCTGCTTGACGGGGGGGGGGGGGGCGTCGGATGTTGACGGTTGATCCTCGACAACCGCCTCGCCGGCAACTGGGGGCTCCGCGACCGGTGTAGCGCCAGGCGCTCCTGCGGCAGGAATGCCGTCAGTATGGTCGCCGGTCTCCTTGCCGCCCCCCTCAGCAGACCCCTTGGTGGTTTCTTCCTGTGCGGCCTTGGCGGCCTCGTCAGCTGCGACTCTGTCGGCCTCGACGGCAGCGTCCTTGGCGGTCTCTCCGATGACAATATCAACATCCATTTGTTCCATCGAAGGGAGATCTGAAGACCAAGAAAGGAAACAAGATGAGACCGAGGTTGAAGTTCAAGGAGACAAAAATAAAGAAATAATGACAAGTGCACCAAGGCAAACGGTTTACCTGTGTCGAGCTGTTGAGAGGTGGTTTCTCCTTTCCCGGCAACATTGGTTGCCGATGTAGGATTTCTAGTGCCCGTGCTTGCCGGCTCCTCTTCAACGCGAATGGGCTCGCCAGTGGAAGCCCTTGCCGAAGGTTCATCTCTGGGCGGCGTGATCGACGAAGGCGGCACGTCAGGGACGGCCTCCAATGGCTCTCCTTGTTGCCGTTCTTCTCCTACAAGCCCGGTGATGTCAATAGTGAAGATATTCTCCCCAACGCTCGCCAGCGGAAAATGGGTAGTGGGCTCACGCTGGGGGCTGGGTTGAAGGCTGCGTTGAGGGATGGGCTCCGGGCTGATGACGATGGGCTCTGGCGCACCTACGGTGCTTGCCGGAGGCTCATCACCCGTTGAAGTCTTCGCCTTCTTCGCCATCCTTTGCGCCAATGTTTCTGTATCTCTGTGGGGACAGGCCAAAGCAAAACAAATGAGTTAAGCAAGACCAGGAATTCAGAAGTTGAAAGATGCAGCAAGGACCCTTACTCTTCTCTTTCCGGACTAAAAGCGGAGATGTCAAAGTCAACCTCCGCTACAGTGTCCGTGCGAGGGGGTGGAGAAAGGGTCCTGAGACGCTTGGCTGCGGCAGAAGCAGTAGGTTGATATGATCCCGCTGCTCCAGCCGTTGGTGCCGTCGTATGAGACGACCCCGCCGCTCCAGTTGCTGCCGCGGTCGTGCTTCTCGTACGTCGCACGGGTTGCTGTTGGGCTCCTTGCCGCTGCACAGCCTTGCCGGCCGCCCCCTTGCCGGGAACCTCACCACTCGAGGGAGGCTGATGTGTTGGGACGCCAGAGACGACTTTCCGAAGAACACATTTCTTCTTCTCTGGAGCTGGGGGCCCCTCGTGCAGCTGCTCCTCGGCTGCGTCTTCGACAGAAGAGCTCCCGGCAACCATGCCACTCTGCTCCCCGGCAACTTCACCTTGCTCGCCAAGGGTCTCCTCTAACGTTATTTCTTCTTCACTGGCTTCCTCTTCCGCGAAGCCAAAGCTGCCGGCCTCCGAGGCTAGATTCGCTTCTTCCGCCCTGCTGGCGATGTAAGCCACTTCTTCATCAGTGGTGGAGCGGATGAGGGTTGGCTCTTCCCGGATGGTTTTCTCTGACAAGTTGTCAAAGAACTCCTGTGCGCGCTCTGAGGATGGCTCGTCCCAAGTTCCGTCAAGGCCGTGAGCATTACACACCGGCATCATGGCGATGATTGAGCTCAAAGCGGAGTTGTTGCACAGGGGAATTACGCCAGCCGGCAATGTATATTTCCCGTCAGGCCTGAACAGTTTGTGGCAGAGAGCTGTGTGCTGCAAGACTGTTAAGTTGTTGTTCAGACCAGGGCGCAGCCTCATGATATCTGCTGCATTCTGGAACTCCCAGGCTGGTCTCCCTTTGTTTTGTAGAGGGGCGATGCGGCGGCGGAGGAAATCAGCGCCAATCATTTCTATTGTAAGCCCGGCAACCCTGAGACGGTGGATCCTGGTAATTGCGATTGTGAGCTTCTCATCTTGAGGATCGAGGCCGCTCCAGTCCTTGCCGCAAACCACTTTCGTTTGTCGGGGCGAACAGAACGACTGAGGATCTTTCTCCTTAATCCAGCACCACTCGGCCCGCCATTCATCCCACTTCTTACGGTAGAGACCGTCTGGGTATATCTCTTTATTCCATGCCCTTGGTATCTAGGTGATAGAACCAGAAAGGGCGTCTCCTATTTCGATACGGGGAATGAAATAGTGGTGAAAGAGGGCTGTGCTGGGAACTACTCCGGCGAAATTTTCACAGAGATGGGCAAAGACTGACATGCATGTCACGGCATTCGGCGTGAAATCCAAGAGACGGAAGCCATATGTGTACATGATGTCGATGAAGAAATCAGAAAATGGAGGGCAGAGCCCGCAGTAAAAGTAAGCGATGAAGAAGGGGAATTTATCTGGACCGCCCTTGACGGAATCTGGGAGCACGCGAGTTGCAGGGTGAGCCCTCGTCTTCTTCCCCCACATACACATGTACCGCTCAATCAGGGCGCGCATGTCGAGCGTCGGGGCGAAGACGCCGTGTTCCTTCCGCATCTCCACCAGATCGATCTTCTCCGTCTCTGCATCCGAGTCGACGGCTTTCGCCGCTTTGCCCTTGCTTGCTTTGGGCGGCATGCCGACTGTGGAAGTGGAGGCCGAGAATGATGAGGGCGTGGGGGTGGCGGATGGATGGGAGAGGCTCTGTTTCAAGCTCGAGGAAGAAGGCGACGGTGGTTTCCAGATTGGAAAAGACAAGAGGTAAATGAGCAGCGCCTCTGCGGATTCCCTTTTATGGGGAAGGCGCGGGGCTGCCTCTTTACTAACCAATGTGAATGCATTTTTACGAGCGCACTACTACCGCGGCTGTTCCGCGCACATATCCCACGTCCCGCATTTAATGCGCGTCATGGGGGAGCGCGGTAAATAAGATGATTACGACAGTTAACTCCTGCCAAGCGTGCCCGTGCACTGTTTGGGCCTAGGCCAACAACGCTTCGCACCCGTGTATGGCCTAGGCCCGGGGGCTCCTGTCGGTCTACTAAAGTTTGGGTCTTTTAGTACCCCATACTTGTGCACGGACGGTTGTAGCCATACCAATGGCAAGGCTTGCCGGAGAACAGCTGGAAACAAATACAAGATTATGAAGAAGGCATTCAAGCTAATGATCAGATGACAGAAGACCGAAGGCTGGATTCCCGGCAAGATACTTGCCGGGAAGGCTCGCGAAGGCCCGGCAAGGCCTCGCACCCGGCAAGATCCCACCGCCCTGCCACCGCTCCAGCGCAGTGACCAGCCTGTCGTTTAGGGTTTGTCCTCTTGGATGCGTGTCATGCCACTAGCGGCGGATGGGGTTAAGCGGCGCTGATGGGACGGGCTCTTTTTCCGTCCCCAAGAAAGTAAGGGACACCTAAGTGGAGCATTTAATGCGTTTGTCCTAAGTCGTCAGTGATAAGCATGTAAACACTGTAGTAACTTTACACCTCTTGTGCGTACTGTTCGCCACTGTTGGTGACCCCTTTGTCATATAAAAGGAGGCCCAAGGCGAAGCTACAGGAAAAGAGGCTTTCTGGCCTAGTTGCATGCGTAGCCGCCCTTCTTGCGTACTGTTCACCAAGAAGCGCTCCGTGTATCTGAGCTTAAACACCCACAATAAACCAAAGCAGGAGTAGGGTTTTACGCTACTCAGCGGCCCGAACCTGGGTAAAAAATCCCCGCAATGATCGTTGGATCCGCTCTTTGTGTACATCTTTTCCCCAGCCAAACCGTAAAAGGGATCCACACGGTCCCATACGTGTCGTACGCCGACACCTGCCAGTTGCCTCTGGATTTCTCAAGATGCGTTGCAATGGAAAGCGGGTGACGATGGTGATTTCATGTGCTTGGAAGTAGTGGCGCAGCTTTCTCGAGGCCATAAGGAGGCCAAAAAGCAGCTTCTGGATGCCAGAGTACCTTGATCTAGCCCCCTGCAGAAGGGAACTAACAAAGTACACGGGTCGCTGCACCACCTTCTTCTTCGGTACCGCTTGCTGATCAGCTTCACTTGCTTGCGCTACCTTTGACTTGTCGGCACCAGATCTTGCCGGAGAAGATCCCGGTTTGTCGCTGGACGGGCTTGCCGTGGCTGTTTCCTCATCATCGAGTTCCCTCTGCGCCACTAATGCAGCACTAGCCACTTGATTCGTTGCCACTACGTATAGCAGCAACGGCTCTTGTGGTCTAGGTGAAACTAGCGTTGGCGCGGAGGAGAGGTACCTTTTCAAGTCCTGCAGCGCGGCCTCCGCTTCCGGAGTCCATTTCATCGGACCTGCCTTTTTCAAAATCTTGAAAAATGGCAGGGCGCGCTCAGCGGATCTTGAAATGAACCTACTCAAGGCAGCAACACAACCGGCAAGACGCCGCACATCTTTGATGCTTTTTGGTGCTTGAATCTGCTCAATTGCTTTGATCTTGTCGGGATTCGCTTCAATTCCTCGTTGAGATACAAAGAATCCGAGGAGTTTGCCGGACGGGACGCCAAATACACACTTCTCTGGATTGAGATTTAAGTTGATTTTGCGCAAATTCGCAAACGTTTCTTCCAAGTCTTGAATGAGGGTAGATTTGTCCTTGGTCTTGACTACTATATCATCCATGTATGCTTCCACATTCCTGTGCAGCTGGGGCTCAAAACCAATCTGGACTGCCCTTGCAAATGTTGAACCGGCACTTTTTAATCCGAAAGGCATACGCACGAAGAAGTACGTGCCACATGGAGTAATGAATGTGGTTTTCTCCTCATCCTCCTTGGCCATGAATATCTGATGGTATCCAGAGTATGCATCAAGGAAGGAGAGCAAATCACAGCCGGAAGTAGAGTCTACAATTTGATCAATGTGCGGCAAAGGGAAAGGATCCTTTGGACATGCTTTGTTAATATCAGTGTAGTCAATACAAAGTCTCCACTTTCCGTTTGCTTTGCGCACCACAACTGGATTTGCCAACCAAGTTGGATGTAGTACACCTCTAACCAATCCTGCTGCTTGAAGCTTCTTGATTTCTTTGGCAATGAACTGTTGCTGCTCCAACTCTTGCTTCCGGACTTTTTGCTTGACGGGCCGGGCGTGGGGACAGACAGCAAGGTGGTGCTCAATTACCTCCCTGGGAACGCCGGGGATGTCAGATGGTCGCCATGCAAACACATCGACATTCGCCCGCAGGAAGGCAACGAGCGCGCCTTCCTATTGGCTGTCAAGGGTGGCACTGATGGTGAAGGTACCGTCAGTGCCGTCCTCCCTCATCGGCACCTTTTTGGTTGCCGGTGAAGCAGCTTTGGATTTCTTACCGGCAGAGCACTCCGGCAAGTCTTCAACAGGCGCACAGCACTCCGAAGAGGTGCGCTTCCCGGAATCCTTGCTGGAAGTCTTGCCGGACTTCTTGCTTTCCTTCTTCTTGGCGGGAGCTGGCGCCTTGGCGGCCTCCACTGCAACCGCATCTCTGTACATCTTATCGACGCAAATGACTGCATCTTTCTTGTCGGAGTTGATGGAAATGACACCCATCGGCCCTGGCATCTTCAACGTGTTGTAAGCATAGTGAGATGCTGCCATGAATTTTGCCAAGGCTGGGCGGCCAAGAATTCCGTTGTACGGCAAGGGGATCTTGACAACATCGAACACAATCTTCTCAGTCCTGTAGTTCAATTCCCCGCCAAACGTTACCGGCAATGTGATCTTTCCCTTGGGCTGGCTTCTTCCCGGGTTCACTCCTTGAAATGTGCCCGTTTTCTCAAGTTCCTCGTCGGGGATCTGCAGCCTCTTGATAACTTCCAGAGAGATCAGATTCAGACCGGCCCCACCGTCAACTAACATCTTTGTTACTTGGAGGTTGCGAATCGTTGGTGAAACCAACAACGGCAAACACCCGACGGCAGTTATGCGATCAGGGTGGTCCTCAGCATAAAAAATGATAGGCGTGTTTGACCATTTGAGTGGCTTTTGAGAGCCCATTGCCGGTTCCGCCGCATTAACCTCACGTGTCCACTGCTTAAGTTGGCGGTGAGAGGAGTGCAAGGATGCTCCTCCGTCAATGCACATGGCGTCTGTTGCCTTCTGGAATTCTTGTTCGCTGGTCTCATCGTCATCCTCTTCGTCACTTCCATCGTCTTCTCTTTCTTGTCTCGGCCTCTAGCAGGCTTCTCTTTTTGTTGCTTGGCCTTGCCGCGGCGGCCTCCTCGACCACCACGGCCCTTTTTGCCGGATCCACCAGCACCATCTTGACCCTTCTCTTTGTCACGCTTTTCGTATTCAGCTTTCTATTTCTCAACAAGGTGCTCGACTTGCCGGCACTCTTGGAGATCGTGGCCTTTGGTATGGTGAATCTTGCAGTATGGTCCATCTAACTTGCCGACTTTCTCGTTTGTCGCCGCCTCCTGGCAAGCGACGCATACAGCAGCATCCTTGCTGGAGTTTTCAGTCTTGGCTATCTTGGCGGACTCGGAGTTGCCGGAGCCTTCGACAGCCATAACAGTTTTACCTTTGTGTTTCCTATTACGCTTTCGGCCTTTCTTCCCAGGGGCGGCAGCATCATCGTCCTCAGAATCTACCTCGGCACCAGCGTCCTCCCCGGGAAGTCTCCTTCCTTCCTCAGCACGTGCACACTTATCCGCCAATGTGTAGAGCTCGTTGACGGTCTTGGGAAATTTGACGTTCATTTTCTCCCGCATCCTTCGATTGCGCACATTCGTGTGAAAGGCGGCAATCATGGCTGCCGGGTGCATGTCTGGGATATTGTGGTGTACGCGGCTGAATCTCTGGATATACTTGCGCAAAGTTTCACCATCTCTTTGTGGGATCACCTGTAGGTCGCTGGGCTGTCCGGGGGCCTTGTGGCCTCCGGTAAAGGCACCAACAAACTCATTGCAGAGATCTGACCACGAAGAAATGGAGTTCTCCAGCAAGTTCATCAGCCAAGATCTCACGTTGGGCTTCAGTACCAACAGAAAGTAATTGGAGAGGATCTTCTCATCTCTTCCTCTGGCAGCTTGCACGGCAATCGTGTAAATGCCCAGAAACTCTGCCGGGTTCAGCTTGCCGTCGTACTTTTCTGGTACTTCTGGCTTGAAGGCTCGGACGGACGGCCATCGGACTTGTCGCAGCTCACGGGTGAAGGCGGGACACCCAACCTCGTAAGGTAGATATCCGCCAACCCCTGGCGCAGGCTCATCAACGATGGGGCCGTTGCGCCCGTCGGATTGACGGTGCGCCTCCCGGCGCCGTTCGATGGTAGTGCGGGCGTCTTCTGCCCACCCGTCTCGCAGCACTTGCCACTGGTCTTGCCGCGCTCGCGGATCCGAAGAGGCCATCGACACTTCATCGGGCTCGAAAGATCGTCGAGCCTGCCGCGGTTGTTTGCGTTGCTGCTGTTGAGACTATCGCCGCTGAGGTGATTGCACCGTTAGCGTAGTACCGTCAACTCGGCCACCAGCTGGAGCTGCCGGTGCTGTTTGCGGACGCCGTGAGGGCTCCGCTTGCTGTGATTTACCGGCCTCAGCAAATCCAATCAAGCTTTGGATGGTGGCTATCCACTCATCCATCTTCTCTGCCGCTGGAGGGCAGTTCAGCAGCATCCGGGCTCGCGCCATGCTTCTGCCGCTGTGGCTGGCATGGCCGGAAGCGAAGAGCGTGACGTCACTCTACTCCTGGCAGAGCCAGCAGGAGCACCATTGCGGTCTTGCTGCCGCAGCACATGATCAGCAGTGGGTCGCCATGGCGGAGGTGATGCCTGACGATCCAGGATCTGATCGACAGGGGTCTTGCCATGAGGTCACCGCTGCCCGGAGTCATTGATGCCGCTTGGGGCCGCGTTGCGTCTGTCCTGTGACGGGCTCAGCGTGTGTCTCGACGCAGCGTCCCTGGATGTCACCACAGTGGGATCTTGGCTCGCGCCGGCCGTGGGATTGTTTCCCCGGTGGCTGCGCTCGTCGGTGTGAGGAGGAGGAGGAGGTAGACGTCCATCCGCCCCGCCCGCGCTGTCACGGCTCTATTCGCCAGAGGATCAAGGAGGTCGATTGCCTCTAGCGCGCTCGTCTCCTGCGCCGACCGCGGTGGGCGTGGCGACCGCGCCGCCTACGCTGGTAGTGCCAACCGCGGTACCCGCGCCACCCGCATTGGCTGCGCCACCTGTGCAGCCTGCGGATGCATGCGGGGTGGCCGTCATCGTGATGCCCTTCTTCTTGGGCGCCATCGACGATGAGGAGGACGATGAAGATGATGAAGAAGACGTGCAATCCACTGATCAAGGTTCACGCAAGCGATGCCCCCTACCTGGCGCGCCAAAGATGTCGTGGGTACGACCATCTATGGGGCCATCCAGCCCCTTGTGGTTCGGCAGGGGGGATCAACGTGCACAAAGAGCATGAACAATGGAAGACGCAAGGGATTTACCCAGGTTCGGGCCGCTGAGAAGTGTAAAACCCTACTCCTGCTTTTGGTGTATTGGTTGTATGAAAGCACAAGTACAGGGAGCGCTTCTCCCGGCATGGTGCGGAGAGTGCTGCTACGCGAGACGTGCAAGTGTTTGAAAAAGGGTCTGAATCCCTCTAACTGTTGCCTTGGCCCTCCTTTTATAGCTCAAAGGGGTTACCACAGTGGCAAAACAGTAATTACATGTTGATTAGATAGCAAACAGTGCTATCATACCTAACTCTGCCAGTTTAGGACAAAAGCATTAAATGCACTGTTAGATGTCATGCGGAGAGGTAGTTCCGGCAAGATTTCTGCACCGCTCGCCCAGCTACCTCGTATTATTCTGACACGCCTCCTGGACGGGTGTCATTAGAGGCGAATCCTCCCCCAGCGTGCTGACACATGCCCGACAAGCCTCACCAACCAGCCTGCGCAGTCGACACCTCACCCATTAGCGAACATCTATGCGGTGAGGTGGAGCGCTGGAGGGCTGGCAGAAGCTTGCCGATACGGAGCTTGCTGGGTCTTCACCTTGCCGGTTTATCCTTGCCGGCAAGGAATGTCTTCATCTTCGGTACTGGTTGGGTGCTCGTTGGTGCCGTGCCTTGAGCTTCTCCCCAGTGGCTTCCGCAACTGGGTCTTGAATCTTGGTCTTGGCGGTTCCTGGCAAGGCTTGGCCGTCAAGGAGGCTGCTACTGTCTGTGCATAAGTCAGGGTATAAAATACCCATGTTTTATACACCGACACATAGCATGAAACATATGGATCCAAATCAGCCGTTGAAACTGCCTCAGATGCTTCCGGCGAGCGGCCTCGCGGCATCGGCGTTTACAGTTGAAAATCAGCAGGAGGCCCTTAAATATCTTCGGTGAAGAAAAGCAGAGATGCAGATGGGATAAAGAACAAATGCAAACAGGAGTCCCGGTCACCGTCACCGCGCCCGCCCGTCGGAGCAACATCTCGGCCACCGTCGTAGCATCAGATGCTTCCGGCGAGCGGCCTCGCGGCATCGGCGCTCCCGCCAGTGAGGGTCACCCCACGCGAGCGAGGGGAGGGAGGCGGCGCCGGTCATAAGGGGGGACGAACGGGCGTCGGCGGCCGGCGAACTCGGAGGCGGCGGCGGCGCTATGAAGTCTGTGGTGGCGGCTGCGGTGAGGCTCCCTGCATGCTCCTCCTCTCATGCCAAGGAAAAAGGAAAGAACTGAGAGGCAGGGGAAGGAAGAGAGGGAGAAAGAGGTGATGTTTGGTGGGGTGGCGTGCGCGAGGGCGCGGGAGGTGGATCGGGCGCTGAGCGCGTGGAGGAAGGAGGAGGGAGGCGCTCGGGGAGGCTCGGTGGTGGTGGCCTTGATCCGATCTAGATCGAGAGCTGCGGGTGAAAGGATCGATATGGTTGACTAGAGGGGGGGTGAATAGGCAACTACCAATTTTTAGCTTTTCTTAACAAATTAGGGTTAGCAACAAAATAGGTTGTCTAGATGTGCAACTAGGTGAGCAACCTATATGATGCTAACAACAACAACACAAGCAAGCAAAGGATACAACATAGGTAAAGCTTGCACAAAGTAAAGGTAAGAAGTAACCACAAGTGGAGCCGGTGAAGACGAGGATGTGTTCCCGAAGTTCCTTCCCTTTGAGAGGAAGTACGTCTTCATTGGAGCGGTGTGGAGGCACAATGCTCCCCAAGAAGCCACTAGGGCCACCATATTCTCCTCACGCCCTCACACAATGCGAGATGCCGTGATTCCACTAGTGGTGCCCTTGAAGGCGGCGACCGAACCTTTACAAACAAGGTTGGGGCTATCTCCACAACTTAATTGGAGGCTCCCAACACCACCACGGAGCTTCACCACAATGGAACGTGGCTCCGAGGTGACCTCAACCGTGTAGGGTGCTCAAACACCCAAGAGTAACAAGATCCGCAAGGGATTAGTGGGGGGAATCACATTTCTCTTGGTGGAAGTGTAGATCTAGGCCTTCTCAACCAATCCCTAAAGAATCAACAAGTTTGATTGGCCAGGGAGAGAGATCGGGCGAAAATGAGCTTGAGAGCAACAATGGAGCTTGGGGGAGGAAGAGGTAAGTCAACTAGAAGAAGATGACTCCCTTTTATAGTGGGGGAAAGAATCCAACCGTTATGCCCCTTCAGCCCGTGCACAAGCGGTAGTACCGCTCGGGCGAGCGGTACTTCCGCTGGCACGGAAGTTTCAGCAGCTGCATTCAACTGAACACATCAGGGAGGCGGTAGTGCCGCCGGAGCGGTACTACCGCTCCCACCAACGGTACTACCGCTTAGTGTTGAGCAACCAGAAGAAACAACAGTAGTAGAGGAGGGCAGAGCGGTAGTGCCACACGGAGCGGTACTACCGCAGGATACTGCCGCTCTACTTCCGCTCGAAGGACAGAGCAGTCCAGAGGGCGGAAAATAAGCGGTACTCCCAGCGGTAGTTCCGCCAGAGCGGTACTACCGCTCCGCAGGAGTGGTACTTTCGCTTAGTTGAGGTATGCCCAGTAAACCTGCGGTAGTGGGGTGGTAGTCAGGGTCGTAGTACCGCGGGAGCGGTACTACCGCGCTAAACTGCTGCTCTACTACCGCCCATTTACAGAACATAAAAACAAGCGGAAGTGAGGATAGCACTGAACTGCGGCAGTACCGCTGGAGCGGTACTACCGCTGAGCAGAGCGGTACTACCGCTTATGATGCCCTGGAAAGCCCAAGCATACGGGAAGGACAAGCTCAGTTGCCGGGAAGGAAAGAGGGTGCGAGCGGATAGTGTACGTGCTGATTCCACCCAAACCTTTCCGAAGCGGATCCCCTCTTAATAGTACGGTGTTCCTACGACTCAAATCCACCGAAAATAAAACGAAGGAAAAACACCGTCTTCGCAAAAGCTCCGAGGGGCATGAATCATCTTGTGCCATATGGTAGATTATCTGAAATGCTCAATGCACATGATTAGTCCGCAAAAGTATTGTCATCAATCACCAAAACCACTAAGGGAGAAATATGCCCTAACAATCTCCCCCTTTTTGGTGGATTGATGACAACACGGGATTTGCACAAAGATAGAACAAGATAATATGCAAACCCAACATCTACAAAATATAGACGGGCTCCCCCTAGATGTGTGCACTAATTAAGTATGCCTTTGGAATGCAAAGTACACACACTAGGATCCACACTCCCCCTATATTTTATAGACCGGCAACACTTCCATCAACTACATAAGAGAGATAAGCATGGATGCAAGGAAATAGCATGTGAGCATAAAGATAGGGCACAAGATAGATAACATCTCACAAGCTAATAAGGTACTTGACATAAAGATAAAGATAGGGTAGCATATGTCTCACACCATATGAAAAGTACTTAAGGGTAAGGTTCCACACACAAACTAAAGCAAATCAAACGAGAAAGAGTTCACGAGAGAACGAAAGCAACGACAAAGAAAACACACTCGTGACTCGGCAAATCCATAAACTCTCTCCACCTTTGGCATCGAGACACCAAAAGGGCAAAGAGCACTAAACAAGTCCAAGGTGATGAAGATGCTCCAGAACATCAGTACTCCGGGTGCTCATCCGAGTCCTCGTGCTCCTCAGACTCCTCTGCTGCCTCATGCTGACGCTCGGCCTCTGAATCTGACCACTTGCAATGCTACGAGATCCACGTCTCCTCATCAGTGACCCTCTCCTCAGATCCACTAGTAAACTCCATGCCCAAATGCCTCATCATAGCCTTGTCACGTGTGCGGGCCTTCTTCTCAGCAACATGAGCCATATACTGTCCCTTGGCCTGAATGCAAAAGAGCTTCTTCATCTTCATGTTGAGCTTGGACGCCCAAGATGGTTCATTGACTGGAGAAGGAACAAACTCATAGTCAGGCTCTGCCTCATCATCAGAGTCAGTGGGGGCGATCTCCTCATTGGGGGCAGCAGGTGTAGTACCCCAGTTCTCCTTCTGTCGCAGCTTCAGAATGCGATGCGACACCATGTGCTCAGTGGGAAGGGATTATCCTGGAAACTCAGCAGCCCATTTCTCCTCAATAAACTTGAAAAGGTAGGGGCCATAAATGGGCACCTTCCATTCAAGCACAGCAGAACGAATCTCACGCCACATAATGTGAGAGATATCCAAAGTAGAGTTCCTCCCCCTCTCCTTCATGCACAACAGAAGCATATCCACCAGATATGAGTGTACCTGATCTAGGTTCACAATGCGAGGGAAAAGAGTGTTGCAAAAGATGCGGTGCATGATGTCCAATAAAGGAATGATCTCAGTCCGAACGGCCCCCTTGGCAGTAGTCACAGACTGGGAGTAATGAATCAGTTTAGACTTGTGCTGAGGACTTGTTTCCTTGTGAGGCCGGAGACCAACAGGGTTGTTCTGCACCTCATCAGCAATGCCCGGACAATCCATGAATGCCTTCCACTCAACCTTCAGTAGCCTCCCACCAGTCATCCAAGTCATGGATCTTGCCTCATCAGAATGAAAGTGAACAGTGGCATAGAATTGGGCCACGATCTCTGCGTCAAAGTCCTTGTTGAAGGTCATGATCGGAATGAGACCCCACCGCTGACAAAGTGCAAGAGCTTCTCCAAAGTAAGCGGGATCCTGTTCCATGTGATGAAGGTCGATAGACTTGGCATCCACATACAGGTTCTTCTTGCCCTTCAGAATGTCCACATAGATAAGCGACTGCTCCTTAGTCCAGAAGGGACGACCAACAAATGCCTCATCCTGAGGATGACGATAAGGGTTGCGCTGACGGAACAAAACAAACTCCTTGCCAGGCATCTCATCAGGAGGAGTCCTCTTCTCCTTCTCCTTCTTCTTACCGACAGTCCTCTTCACCTGTTGCTTTGGTGGAGCACTGGAGCTGGCAGCTGCATCTTCTGAGGTGCGATAGCGCTTGGATCCACCGTGACGATCCGGGTTCTTGCGACGAGCATGATGAGCGGAGCTACCATCACCTGGAACCCACAAACACAGAGCGAGGGAAAAGCAGGTGTAAAGCCATTGCATAAGCCAAGAGATACAAACTGAGAATAGACGTAAGTGCAGAAATTCTGAAAAACTAGGTCACAGCGGTAGTACCGTCGAAGGATAAGCGGTAGTACCGCTGGCTGCGAGCGGTAGTACCGCTGGAAGCGGTAGTACCGTCCGCGTCCAAGCGGTAGTACTGCCCACCCGACGGGATAACATCCGCGACGTGGATCCGGTAGTACCGGTGACGTAGAAGTTCAAAATTTTGGCAAAGACAACTATTCTCCTATCTAGCAGTCAACCCGCATCCTACTCATGCCTAGATTTAGCCAAAAATCTATGAACACCACATGCATTGCCCTAGAACCAAGATTCAAAAAATAGAACCGTAGGGAGAGAAACGGAGGGCAATACCGGTGTCCATGGCAAGAGGAAGTGGTGGGGATCGATCCCATCGGTCGGAAACGGAGAAGACGACACGGAATTGGAGGACCGGAGCCGGCCTCCGGAGCAGTTCTTGGTCGCCTGAGAGAGAGAACTCAAGAGGAGAGGAAGTGAATGGGTACGAGGAAGTTAGAACTCCCCGTGCCCAGCACTTGACCCCCTCACGGGTCCCCAAAGCGGTAGTGCCGCTGGAGTAAGCGGTAGTACCGGTCGCTTCCAGTGGTATTACTGCCCCAGTGTTTTGACAGGAGGTCGGCACACTGCACTCAGCGGTAGTACCGTAGGCCTGCGCGGTAGTACCGCCCGAGCGGTAGTACCGTGCCGGCCAGCGGTAGTACCGCTTGCTTGCTGAAAACTGATCGGGACAAATATGGGAATAAGGGCTTATGCAATTCTAAGAGGTTTGAGGATAGGAGGGCTTAGGTTGGAGACAAGAAAACACATCAAATGGAAGGGAATACTCCAAGGTCAAAAGCAACTAAAACCGAGAGCACACATGGAGTAGTCCAACAACCGAAAGCCTAAACGAATAAGCACAACTCAAACCAAATGGAGCCAGCCCTCTCAAGGAGAGGGCGGTTACCGGAGTCACCTATGTTTGAGTCAATTGGTATGGCACCGCGAAGATTTTAACCTTGGGTCCACGACCAAAACTCATCTTTGAAGCACAGGTACCATCCAAAAATGGCAATTGTGAAAGACTTGATCAATTTATGCATAATGGGGACAGGGAGAGTTCATTGAGAGAACAACACCCCCCCTATGTCCATGCCTACATCTAGAACAAGATATCATGATGAATGCGGTGGGGTGTGCCTAGATTCAAGACACGTTGCTCGAATCAATGATATTTAGCTCATGCCTTAACTCGCGAAATCTTGCTTCATCCAAAGGCTTCGTGAATATATCCGCTAGTTGCTCTTGTGTACCTACATGAATAATATCAATCTCTCCATGCTTGATGTGATCCTGGATGAAGTGATGACGAATCTCAATGTGCTTCGTCTTGCTATGTTGCACCGGATTGCAGGAGATCTTGATTGCACTTTCATTGTCACAGAAAAGAGGCACTTTGTCACAAGTGACACCGTAATCTGATACGTCTCCAACGTATCTATACTTTATGAAGTATTCATGCCATGTTTATTATAGTTTTGTATGATTTTGGTGCACTTTTATATGGCTTTTATATGATTTTTATGGACTAAAATATTAACCTAGTGCCCAGTGCCAGTTGCTGTTTTCTGCTTGTTTTTGGTTTTCCAGAAAATCCATATCAAATGAAGTCCAAATGCAGCGAAACTTTTTGATTATTTTTTCTGGAAGGAAACAGACCCAGGAAACTTTGGAGGAGCAGCAGAAGAGCCACAGGGGCCCCACGAGCCACCTGGGCGCGCCTACCCCCCCCCCCCCAGGCGTGCCCTGGTGCCTCGTGGGCCCCCTGTGGCACCTCTTCGCGTGATTCCAACACTGAAAAATCATATATATTCAGAAACCCCCGAAAGTTAACCTAGATGAGTTTTTACGTTGCCGCAAGCCTCTGTACCTCCACGATCTAATCTACAGCCCTTTTCTGGCACCCTGCCGGAGGGGGGAATCATCACCAGAGGCCATCTTCATCATCCTGGCGGTCTCCATGACGAGGAGGGAGTAGTTCACCCTCGGGGCTGAGGGTTTGTACCCGTAGCTATGTGTTTGATTTCTCTCTCTCGTGTTCTTGATTTGGCACGATCTTGATGTATCGCGAGCTTTGTTAATATCGTTGGATCATATGGTGTTTCTTCCCTCTCTATCTTTGTTGTGATGAATCGAATCTTTTCCCTTTGAGGTTTCGTTATTGTCGGATTGAATATTCAGATTTGAGAACACTTGATGTATGTCTTGCATATGAATACCCGTGGTGACAATGGGGTATTATATTGATTCACTTGATGTATGCTTTGGCACTCAACTCGCAGATTCCCAAGGTGACATTGGGGTAATCTATGCATAGGGGTTGATGCACGTTTTCATTATCTTTTCTCCGATAGAAACTTTGGGGTGCGCCTTGAAGTTCTTTGTGTGGATTGAATATTATGATTATGAAGTTGTTTTATGCATATCGTATAATCAACTCACGGATACTTCTGGTGACATTGGAGTATCTAGGTGACATTAGAGTTGGTTGATGTGTATCATATGGTGTTATTTTAGTACGAACTCTAGGGCTGTTTGTGACACTTATAGGAATAGCTCAATAGATCGATCGGAAAGGATAAATTTGAGGTGGTTTCGCACCCTACAAACAATTTCTATCTTATGTTCTCCGCTAATAGGAACTTGGGAGTGATTCTTTATCGCACGTTGAGGGATGATTATATGATCCAATTATATTAGCATTGTTGAGAGATTGCACTAGCGAAAGTACGAACCCTAGGCCTTGTTTCTAAGCATTGCAATACCGTTTATGCTCACTTTTGTTACTTGCTACCTTGCTGTTTTTTATTGTTCGCACTACAAAAACCTATATCTACTATCCATACTACACTTGTATCACCATCTCTTCGCCGAACTAGTGCACCTATACAATTTATCATTGTATTGGGTGTGTTGGGGACACAAGAGACTCTTTGTTATTTGGTTGCAGGGTTGTTTGAGAGAGACCATCTTCATCCTACGCCTCCCACAGATTGATAAACCTTAGGAAGTGACTGCTGTCGAGAAGATTGAAGACGAAGAGAAGACGTAGCATTCTTTTCGTTGTTTCTTTTCGCCTTATTGAGTCATAGGACCACCGTACTATTAAGAGGGGTGTAGCGTTCGAAGATTTGATTCGCTGATGCTAAACCTAATTCCTATGAAAGTTGTGAGAGAAATCTCCTTGTGTTCTGAGCTAATACTTGCCAGCAAGAGACTGTGATCTTCTTCGCTGCGAGAGATTTGTCTCTGACCGAGGAGTTAGCATTACTTGCTCCTCAAGTAATGTTACCGTTGCTCTTAAATCCGACCGTTGTGAACGTGTCGGTTGGCCATTGGCTTGACCGCGTGTCCAAAATGGTCATTTCCCATCAGGGAAGGCTGCGGCTATAAATAGCCACCTAGCACCGGCGTTGTCCGGTGGCTGCTCCGTTTGATTCTGAGAAGATTGTTGAGCAACCCCCTCTCCGATAGATTTGAGTTTAAAATCCACCGAGAGAAAACCCCAGAGCCGAAAAATGAGATAATGGTTTAGCATCACTCGAATCTAAGTCCAGTACGCTCCGCCTATTACTCTTGAGAGCTGCGAACTCTCTAGACGGTTAGGTGTCAATTTCTTCAGAGACCAAGAGTAATTGTGGTTCTCGAAGAAGAAGTCTGTAAAGGTTCGGAGATCGCCTCAAGCATCTACCACGAGTAATCGGAATTGGTTGACGAACCAATTGTCGAGGAGAATAGGGTGAAGAGAGTTTATCTTCTGTGTTAAATCACAATCCCTCCAACCAGACGTAGTCCTTTTGCAGAAGGGCAAACTGGTCTACCAAATACCTTGTCGCCATCGAGCATCACTGGTCATCTCTGCTACTCTCCTTTACATTCGAACGATGCCATGTGACATGTTTCAATTATGTGATTTACCTCGATGCATGCTTTAGTTCCATTCGATAGTTTGTATTCGTTCACTGAATACTATTTTCATTCATTCCGCTGCTGGGTTCCGAGAGTTTTGCTATTTCTGAAAGAAAATTTAAAACTCCCATTCACCCCCCTCTAGTAGACATACTTCATTCCTACAATATTGATTCACTTGATATATGTTTTGGCACTCAACTCGCGGATTCCCGCGGTGACATTGGGGTAATCTATGCATAGGGGTTGATGCACGTTTTCATTATCTTTTCTTCGATAGAAACTTTGGGTTGCTCCTTAAAATTCTTTGTGTGGATTGAATATTATGATTATGAAGTTGTTTGATGCATATCGTATAATCAACTCACGGATACTTGTGGTGACATTGGAGTATCTAGGTGACATTAGAGTTGGTTGATGTGTATCATATGGTGTTATTTTAGTACGAACTCTAGGGCTGTTTGTGACCCTTATAGGAATGGCTCAATAGATCGATCGGAAAGGATAACTTTGAGGTGGTTTCGTACCCTACAAACAATTTCTATCTTATGTTCTCCGCTAATAGGAACTTTGGAGTGATTCTTTATCGCACGTTGAGGGACTGTTATATGATCCAATTATGTTAGCATTGTTGAGAGATTGCACTAGTGAAAGTATGAACCCTAGGCCTTGTTTTCAAGCATTGCAATACCGTTTGTGCTCACTTTTGTTACTTGCTACCTTTCTGTTTATTTTATTTTTAGATTGCAAAAACCTATTTCTACTATCCATACTACACTTGTATCACCATCTCTTCGCCGAACTAGTGCACCTATACAATTTGCCATTGTATTGGGTGTGTTGGGGACACAAGAGATTTCTTGTATTTGGTTGCAGGGTTGTTTGAGAGATACCATCTTCATCCTATGCCTCCCATGGATTGATAAACCTTAGGTCATCCACTTGAGGGAAAATTGCTACTGTCCTACAAACCTCTGCGCTTGGAGGCCCAACACGAGTCTACAAGAACAAGTTGTGTAGTAGACATCATAATCCTTTAAAGTTTGCCTCATCCATAGCAATTGTGCACAACAACTTGCGGCGGCAACATACTCGGCTTCGGTGGTGGAGAGAGACACACAATTTTGCTTCTTCGAAGACCAACTCACCAAAGAGCGACCAAGGAATTGGCACCCTCGGGAAGTTGATTTCCTATCCACACGGTCTCCCGCCCAATCCGAGTCCGAATATCCCATGAGATCAAAGCTTGCTCCTTTGGGGTACCATAAGCCAAAGTTTAGCGTATGAGCCAAATATCGAAAGATTCGCTTGACCTCCACAAAGTGACTTTCCTTAGGTGCGGCTTGAAACCGTGCACACATTCCCACACTCAACATGATATCCGACCTAGATGCACAAAGGTAAAGCAAGGATCCAATCATAGAACGATATATCTTTTGATCCACCGCTTTACCATTCGGATCAATGTCAAGTTGGCACTTGGTGGGCATTGGAGTCTTGGCCGGTTTGAAATCTTCTAACTTGAATCTCTTGAGCATGTCTTGGGTATATTTGGCTTGGTTGATGAAGGTTCCTTCTCTTCTTTGTTTGACTTTGAACCCATGAAAGAACTTCAACTCTCCCATCATAGACATCTCAAACTTCTCGGTCATGAGTGCGGCAAACTCATCATTGAAAGCTTTGTTAGGAGAACCAAAGATAATATCATCAACATATAGTTAGCTGTGGGATCGAGAAGATAGGTCTAGAGGGGGGGGTGGTGAATAGACTCCTAACCGGCCAAAGGTGCAGTTTTTAATTTCTCTTGGAATTTAGGCAGATTTTGGCACAAGTTAAGATCACTCCAATACTTTCTACACATGCATATCTAGAGATTGAGCAGCGGAAATAGTAAAGCATGCAAGAGTGCGGAAAGTAAAGGGGTGGAGTATGGAAGATCAAACACAATGAAGACACGGTGGTTTTTGGCGTGGTTCCGATAGGTGGTGCTATCGTACGTCCACGTTGATGGAGACTTCAACCCACGAAGGGTAACGGCTGCGCGAGTCCACGGAGGGCTCCACCCACGAAGGGTCCACGAAGAAGCAACCTTGTCTATTCCACCATGGCTTACGTCCACGAAGGACTAGCGTCACTCGGGGTAGATCTTCACGAAGTAGGCGATCTCCTTGCCCTTACAAACTCCTTGGTTCAACTCCACATCATGTTGGAGGCTCCCAAGTGACACCTAACCAATCTAGGAGACACCACTCTCCAAAAGGTAATAGACGGTGTGTTGTTGATGAACTCCTTCCTCTTGTGCTTCAAATGATAGTGTTCCCAGCACTCAAACAACTCCTCACAGATTTGGCTATGGTGGAAGAAGGATTTGAGTGGAAAGCAACTTGGGAAAGGCTAGAGATCAAGGTTCAAATGGTAGGAATGGAATAGCTTGATCTCAACACATGAGTAGGTGGTTCTCTCTCATAAAATGTATGGTGGAAGTGTAGGCACGTTCTGATGGCTCTCCTTACTGAGAAGGGAGTGGTGGAGGGGTATAGCCTCCACACAAAATCCAACCATTACACACTTTTGACCCAACTCGGTGGCACCGATTCAGAAGACTCGGTGGCGCCGAACTGTGTAAAAGATATGAACGTTAGGCATTTCGGTGGGACCGATACGGACAACTCGGATGGACCGAAGTGCAATGGCTTAGGGCAAACCTCATCTCGGTGGCACCGATTGCATCAACTCGGTTTGACTGAAGTGAAGCAATAAGGCAACAGAGACTTGGCAAGCCATCTCGGTGAGACAGATTTGCATAACTCGGTGAGACCGAAGTAAATGCAAATGATTACAAAGAGTTGGCATGGCCATCTCGGTGGGACCGAGATCCATTTCGGTGGATCCGATTTGTTAGGGTTTTGGCAGTGGCTAAGTCTAGATGAACTCGGTGGGGCCGGATGGAGAATTTCGGTGGGGCCTAGTTGAAATGTAGGTTTTGGACATATTTAGTTTGAGAGAGTGGTTGAGGGTTTAGGAGTACTGTCACTAAGCACTTGAGCAAAAAGACCATTAAGCAACACCTGATCCCCTTTTAATAGTATTGGCTTTCCTATGGACTCAATGTGATCTTGGATTACTAAACCAAAAATGTAGAGTCTTGATCTTTTGCCAATCCTTGTCCTTAGCATTTTGAAGGGGTTCCACATTCTCTCATCCATGCCACGCCATTGTTGAACTTGTCTGAAATTCACTAGATAAAAGCATTAGTCGAACAACATGTATGTTGGCATAAATTACCAAAACCACCAAGGGAGCAAATGTGCTTTCAATCTCCCCCTTTTTGGTAATTGATGACAACATACATCAAAGCTTCAAATACAGATATAGCAGAAGTATGTATGAAAGCTTTGAAGGAAACATGTAGCATGTATGAACTCCCTGGAACTCCCCCTGAAGAGGTGCATAACATGATGATATCTCATGAGAAATATACATGCAACATGTATCTTGGCTATATGCATCAGAGCAGACATAAATATCATATAGGGTCCACATGTCTATGATTGTCTCCTTGCAAACAATATATACTAGCAAGAGGTCAATCATTTTCATGAGGATGATGCATATACTTACCTTGAAGTTCTTGATCAAGTACCTGAAGAAATACACTTGAGAAAACAAGGTTAGATAACATAAGATAATTTCTTCAAGAAAAGACACAAGATCAACAAGAAACCAAGATTGGGATGACATGTAGAATGGAGTATCACTAGGTGAATACTTCTTTGAAGCAGACATGTCCCCAAAAAAAAATAGTTGTCTCCCCTTAAAGAACTTCCTCTCCCCCTGAATCTAACATTGGATATTGGGAGTAGGTAAGGTGAGAAAACTAGAACAACCAAAGAACAACCTAATCATGTTTCTCCCCTCTTAGAAACATGTAACATTCTCTCCTCTTGTAAGGTGCATCTCGTTTGTAGCGATAAGCTTTGATGTATTCCTCTCTCCCCCTTTGGCATCAATTTCCAAGAAGGGACTTCAAGGTTATTGATCAAGTGGGTTTGGTCCTTGAGAAACACATTTAGCCATTGAGTGGCTCTAGATGCAAGCAGAGGATAAGAGTCATTGAGTGGAGCTGGAGCAGAAAAACTCAGGAAATATTTGACAGAAATTCCCTTAGAGCAGCAAAATCGGTGACACCGAGTTGAGTCAATTCGGTGGAACCGAGTTTGATGCAATGGAACATTTTGTCAACTCAGCTCACTAGGCAAGGAATTCTCACAAAGATTTGCATTGAATTAGCTGCGAAATTAACTAAAAGAAAAGAAGCAAAGAAACATCTAGATGAAGAGAAGCAACAAAAGAAACACTAGAAATCTTCACCTAGATGGGTCGGCGACTAGGTCACCTATGTTAGA